>JAUAME010000007.1:19537500-20745357 GCA_030820535.1 Quercus parvula
GGAATACTTGCCCAAGAAAGCCAAAATTCAGATTTTGATAGAAAACCCTGACCCAACGTTTATAAGCGAAATGCGAACCAAAGGTATAAGTAACAGACCTTGACCCAATGATTATAATGGAATCATGAACTAGAGGTATAAAGTTTGAATGCCACAAGGAAGAATCCCTGATAAGTTCACAGTTCTTGAAGAACCAAAAGAAGAGCAAAGCCTCACATTTTCTGATTTTTATTCAATAAATCATCTCTATTACAATGAGTGCATGCTACTTATAAGGCATGACTGAAAATAGAAAATAGGAAAAACATACTAAATAATAAAAATCTGAATAAAAGTTGATTTGGTCTGAAATTAGCATATCCAAAATAGGAAAATAGCAAAAAAACGTATTAAATAATAAAAGCCTAAAATTAAGGTAAATTTGGTCTAAAATAATAAGTTCCAGAATAGGAAAAATGGCTATTAACTAATATGGGGCTAGAAAGTTAATCAGTCATTAATCCACGCCATAAATCACGCTCAATCAAAGCAGATCAGCCCTCAATAGCTTGGATTAAATTTATCACACCTTCATCTTCCTTTGGGCCAAGTTTGGAATGTCCTGCGTTAGAATCAGCCCAAATCTCTTGAATCAGCCCATTAAGTGCTTTTTTGATATTCTTGGATCTTGCTTTAGTAATAGGCCCAACTGGAACATGCAATAGATCCTTGAATGCTTTGTGATTCTCATTAGTTACCCACTGTGGAATTGAAGTTGACCCTAATCAAATTAGAGCAATTGACGACTTGCAGCCTCCTCGGAATCCCAAAAAGGTCAAGAAGTTGATAGGAATGACTGCCCCTTTGAATCGATTCATTTCTCGGTCAGCAGACAAATGTAGGCCCTTTCTTCCAGTTATTGCATAAGTTGAAGGGATTTGAATGGACGGAGGAATGTTCGTCGGCCTTCCAGCGATTGAAGGAATATCTTTCTCGGCCACCTATTATGTCCAAGCTTGAGGAGGAAAAGGTCCTATTTGCTTACATTGCTATGGCCTCACATGCAGTGAGCCTAGTATTGATACGGGTTGATGATAGGGTGCAAAGATTAGTGTATTACATGAGCAAATCATTACATGAGGCAAATGTTCGCTATTTACCATTGGAGAAGGCCATCTTAGCATTGGTACATGCTACACAGAAGCTCCCGCATCACTTCCAGGCTCACACTGTTGTGGTTCTAACCCTACTCCCTCTTCGATCACTGCTTCACACAGGGAGGATTGCAAAATGGGAAACGATCTTAGGAGTTTTCGATATTAAGTATATGCCTCGAACTTCTATAAAGGGCCAGGTCCTTGCATATTTGGTGGCTGTGTTCGTTGAGCCTTTGTTAGAAGAAAAGGGTGAAAGGTCGAACATAGATGGAAAAACAGTTGGGATGATCTCCTTGCAAGAACCTCTATCTTGGAAGGTGTATGTTGATGGTGCAGTATGTTGGAAAATCTGGTTTTGTATCTCGTACAAAACACATAGCGGAAGCAACAATCACAGATCTACTTCATTCATGAAAGATAACATGTAACCTTGAATTCTAGAACAAAGAATAGAAAGCGTACCTTGATGTTGTACAAATCAAAACCAAGACTTGAGAATACCTCTAATCTTCATCCCAATTCCACATGGTGCCCAAGATGTGTGATCTCTTAATCAGTCTTTTGTACATAGATTCTCAAAGAAAAATCCTTCTTCTTCTCCTTGTGGAGAAAAACTGATTTATTTTCTTTTCTTCATACGTACATGATAACTACACTTAGTAGTTCCTTTATTTAATAAATCTTATTAAATAAAAACTGATTATCTAATTGGGTTAGACTTTTGGGCCTACCTAATTGGGCTTTAGTTTGTGGCTTGAGATGGGACCAAAAGGAACAAATAAGACTCTAGCTCCAATGGGCCTTGGGCTTTTCTGTCAACTCTTGACAAGACCAAAGTTACCATTAATTATATTCAATACCACTATAAGAATAAAATTGAACTCTAGGCCTTATTAATAAATTATATCCCAAGACTTTACTATACATACAACCCCTTCATTAAAATATTCGTAGTAATACAAAGTCATGAGTGTTGACTACCACTTTGAAGATTACTACATCTTAATCCTTGAGTACCCGGTATAATCCTTTATGTTATTCATCATATATTTATGGAATCCAATTTCATAAATATATACTTTAGTAACTCCTTACTAAAGTGGTTGGGCCCAACACTCTGAATAACCAAACCCATTAAACTTATCTCAATGGAATATTTTATATCTTCATTAGGAGATTATGAATTTCATCTTGAGAATATATGTTCCATCAACATTAAATGCGGCTGCCCAATATATTGAGGTTTTGACCGTAACTTATAAATCTCATTCCTATTATATCAGAGCAACCTACACCTTATGATCATGTCCATTATTCTCTTAAGATTTAGAGTTGATGTAAATAGAAGTCATAAGATTTATTATTCATTTGACAGTCGTTAGGAGAATAATAAATCTCACAGCGGTCCAGTTCAATATGTCTTAACTCTTAAAACATATCAACATATCAACTAGAAGTTTCCACTTCCATGATCAAGACAAATCATCTTAGTTGATATGTTATAGTCTTCGTAGATGAAATGCTCGATTTCATCACCGACTACGAACTAAACTTCTGAGTTTACAAAGAATTTGTGATTTATATCTTCTGTGACTTTTCACATAAACTACATACTATGCATCTCATGGACTAAGATAATGTCCCATTAGTTCATAAATAGATAGTCTCATATAATTAAACTATTTAATTATTTATGACATGCCAATAAATTGGATTTTTAGGGCATAAACCCCAACAATCTCCCACTTACCCTCAAAGAAAATTTACCATATATCCGACACTTATCTCCTTTTAGAGTAATTCATAGTCACTAAGGCAAGGTTTGGAAACAAGTTTTAGCTAGATGTATTGCATAATTTATCTTTTCTACTACAACTTTTCACGTACTCATATCTCTCTAATGAGATGATACTTACGCTTAATGTGTATCTTCACCACCTAGGATGAACACATATCTTGAAGTCTAACTTCATGAATCACAATCAAACTACAAGACAGTATTTGTACATCCAGTAACCATCAAAACTTCACTTTTGTGGACAAGCATATAATCCCTCATTCTCCTAAGATATTTGAGTATATGCTTTACTCCCACTAAATTTAGTGATCTTTGATTCAATTGATATTTGCTTACCATGCCCACCGCAAAAAAGATATTTAGCCTAGTACAAAGTATAGCATAAAGACTTCCTATTGATATGATATTAGGAACCATCTTAATATGCTCTTCCTTTTATATGTCTTAGGACTATATCCCTATATAAAGGAACTTCAAACTTGAAAGGGAAGAATCCTTTCTTGAAGTTATGGCTTCTTTTCAAGCCAAAATAAGATGGGAAAGGCCGAGAAAGAGTGAAAATAAAAAAAATCGTTCCGATGAGTTCCTACCCGACCCGAGATAGAGAATTCCAAAAAAATAGCAAAAAATTCAAAAAATTAAACAACACCATTATGGATTCTTTTCAAGCCAAAATTGGTTGGGAATGGCCGAAAAAGAGAGAAAAAAAAAAAAATCGTTACGATGAGTTCCTACCCGACCCAGGATAGATAATTCCAAAAAACTTCCAAAAATTAAAAAACACCATTATGACTTGTTTTCAAGCCAAAATAAGTTGGAAAAGGCTTAGAAAGAGTGAAAAAAAAAAAAAAAAATTGTTTTGATGAGTTCCTAACAGACCCGGAATAGAGAATTCCAAAAAAATAGCAAAAAAATTAAAAAAATACCATTATGGCTTCTTTTCAAGCCAAAATAGGATGGGAAAGGACGAGAAAGAGTGAAAATAAAAAAAATTTATTCCAATGAGTTCTTACCCGACCCGAAATAGAGAGTTACAAAAAAATAGCAAAAAAATTCAAAAAAAAACTATTATGGCTTCTTTTCAAGCCAAAATAAGATGGGAAAGGCCGAGAAAGAATGAAAATAAAAAAAATCGTCCCGATCAGTTCCTACCCGACCCGGGATAGAGAATTCCAAAAAAATAGCAAAAAAAATCGAAAATTAAAAAACACCATTATGGATTATTTTCAAGCCAAAATTGGTTAGGAATGGTCGAAAAAGAGAGAAAATAAAAAAATCGTTACGATGAGTTCCTCCCCGACCCGAGATAGATAATTCCAAAAAAATTCCAAAAATTAAAAAACACCATTATGGCTTGTTTTCAAGCCAAAATAAGTTGGAAAAGATTTAGAAAGAGGAAAAAAAAAATCGTTCCGATAAGTTCCTAGCCATCCCGGAATAGAGAATTCCAAAAAAGTTGCAAAAAAATAAAAATAGAATAAAAAAAAACACCGATATTGCTTCTTTTAAAGCCAAAATATGTTAAGAAAGGCTGAGAAAAAAAAAAAAATCGTTCCGATTAGTTCCGACCCGACCCGGAATAGAGAATCCCAAAAAAATAGCAAAAAAAATCAAAAAATTAAAAAACACAATTATGGCTACTTTTCAAGCCAAAACAGGATGAGAAAGACCGAGAAAGTGTGAAAATAATAAAAATCGTTCCGATTAGTTCTTACCCAACCCGAAATAGACAATTTCAAAAAAATAGCAAAAAAATTCAAAAAATTAAAAAACACTATTATGGCTTCTTTTCAAGCCGATATAAGATGGGAAAGGCCGAGAAAGAGTGAAAATAAAAAAATAATAATAATAATAAAATAAAATAAAAAAATCGTTCCGATGAGTTCCTACCCGAACCGGGATAGAGAATTCCAAAAAAATAGAAAACAAATTCAAAAAATTAAACAACACCATTATGGATTCTTTTCAAGCCAAAATTGGTTAGGAATGGCCAAAAAAGAAAGAAAAAAAAATCGTTCCGATGAATTCCTACTCGACCCGGGATAGATAATTCCAAAAAAATAGCAAAAAAATTCCAAAAATTAAAAAACACTATTATGTCTTATATAAAGTTGAAATTAAAAAACACTTTCAGGCCAAAATAAGTTGAAAAAGGCTTAGAAAGAGTGAAAATAAATATATAAAAAAATCGTTCCAATGAGTTCCAAGCCGACCCGGAATAGAGAATTCCAAAAAAATTGCAAAAAAGTAAAAAAAATTAAAAAACACCGATATTGCTTCTTTTCAAGCCAAAAAAAGTTAAGAAAGGCCGAGGAAGAGTGAAAATAAAAAAAAAAAAAATCGTTCCGATGAGCTCCGACCTGACCCGGAATAGAGAATTCCAAAAAAATAGCAAAAAAAATTAAAAAAATTAAAAAACACCATTATGGCTTCTTTTCAAGTGAAAATAAGTTGGGAAATGCTGAGAAAGAGTGAAAATAAAAATAAAAATCGTTCCGATGAGTTCTTACCCGACCCGGGATAGATAATTCCAAAAAAAATAGCAAAAAAATTCAAAAAATTGAAAAAAAAAACCATTATGGCTTCTTTTTAGGCCAAAATAAGTTGGGAAAGGCCGAGAAAGAGTGAAAATAAAAAAACTCGTTCCGACGAGTACCAATCCGACCCAAGATAGGGAAATCCAAAAAAATAGCAAAAAAATTCAAAAAATTAAACAACAAGATTATGGCTTATTTTCAAACCAAAATTGGTTGGGAATGGCCGAAAAAGAGAGAAAATAAAAAAAAAATCGTTCCAATGAGTTTTTACCCGTCTCGGAATAGAGAATTCCAAAAAAACAACGAAAAAATTCAAAAAATTGAAAAAACGATTATGGCTTATTTTCAAACCAAAATAAGTTGGGAAAGGCCGAGAAAGAGTGAAAAAAAAAAAAAAAAATCATTCCGATGAGTTCCTACCCGACCCGGAATATAGAATTTTAAAAAATAGCAAAAAAATTCAAATAATTAAACAACACCATTATGGCTTCTTTTCAAGCCAAAATAGGTTGGGAATGGCCAAAAAAGAGAGAAAAGAAAAAAAATCATGCCGATGAGTTCTTACCCGACTCGTAATAGAGAATTCCAAAAAAATATCCAAAAACTTCAAAAAATTAAAAAACACTGTTATGGATTCTTTTCAAGCCAAAATAAGATGGGAAAGGCCAAGAAAGAGCGAGAAAAAAAAAATCGTTCGGATGAGTTCCTACCCGACCCGGGATAGATAATTCCAAAGAAATAGCAAAAAATTCCAAAAAATTAAAAAACACCATTGTAGCTTCTTTTCAAGCCAAAATATGTTGGAAAAGGCTTAGAAAGAGTGAAAATAAAAGAAATCGTTCAGATGAGTTCCTACCTGACCCAGAATAAAGAATTCCAAAAAAATAGCAAAAACATTCAAAAAATTAAAAAACCCCATTTTGGCTTCTTTTCAAGCCAAAATAAGTTGGGAAAGCCTGACAAAGAGTGAAAATAAAAAATAAAAAAAAATCTTTCCGATGAGTTCATACCCGACCCGGGATAGAGAATTACAAAAATATAGCATAAAAATTCAAAAAATAAAAAACACCATTATGACTTCTTTTCAAGCAAAAATAAGTTGGGAAATGCCGAGAAAGAGTGAAAAAAAAAATGGTTCTTATGAGTTCTTACCCGACTCGGGATAGATAATTCCAAAAAAAATAGCAAAAAAATTAAAAAAATTGAAAAAAACCATTATGGCTTCTTTTCAAGCGAAAATAAGTTGGGAAAGGCCGAGAAAGAGTGAAAATAAAAAAAATCATTCCGACAAGTTCCAATCCAACCCAGGATAGAGAAGTCCAAAAAAATAGCAAAAAAATTTAAAAAAAAAATAAACAACCAGATTATGGCTTATTTTCAAACCAAAATTGGCTGGGAAAAGCCGAAAAAGTGAGAAAAAAAAAAAAAAATCATTCCGATGAGTTCTTACCCGTCCCAGAATAGAGAATTCCAAAAAAATAGCCAAAAAATTCAAAAAATTGAAAAAAACCATTATGGTTTATTTTCAAGCTAAAATAAGATGGGAAAGGCTAACAAAGAGTGAAAATAAAAAAAATCGTTCCGATGAGTTCCTACCCGACCCGGAATATTGAATTTTAAAAAAACAGCAAAAAAATTCAAAAAATTAAACAACACCATTATAGCTTCTTTTCAAGCCAAAATAGGTTGGGAATGGCCGAAAAAGAGAGAAAAGAAAAAAAATAGAGCCGATGAGTTCTTACCCGACTTGTAATAGAGAATTCCAAAAAAATATCAAAAAAATTAAAAAAATTAAAAAACACTGTTATGGCTTCTTTTCAAGCCAAAATAATATGGGAAAGGCTGAGAAAGAGTAAAAAAAAAAAAAAAATCGTTCCGACGAGTTCCTACCTGACCCGGGATAGAGAATTCCAGAAAAACTCAAAAAATTAAAAAACACCATTATAGCTTCTTTTCAAGCCAAAATAAGATGGGAAAGGCAGAGAAATAGTGAAAATTAAAATAAATAAATAAATCGTTCCAATGAGTTCCTACCCGAATCGGAATATAGAATTCCAAAATAATAGCAAAACAATTCAAAAAAATTAAACAACACTATTATGGCTTCTTTTTCAAGAGAAAATAGGATGGGAATGGCCGAAAAAGAGACAAAATAAAAAAAGTCGTTCCGATGAGTTCTTACCCCACCCGGAATAGAGAATTACAAAAAAAATAGCAAAACAATTTGAATAATTAAAAAACACTATTATGGCTTCTTTTCAAGCCAAAATAAGATGGGAAAGGCCGAGAAGGAGTGAAAATAAAAAAAAATTGTTCCGATGAGTTCCTACCCGACCCGGGATAGAGAATTCCAAAAAAATAGCAAAAAAATTCAAAAAATTAAACAACACCATTATGGATTATTTTCAAGCCAAAATTGGTTGGGAATGGTCGAAAAAAAGAGAAAATAAAAAAATCGTTCCGATGAGTTCCTCCCCGACCTGGGATAGAGAATTCCAAAAAAATAGCATAAAAATTCAAAAAATTAAAAAACACCATTATGACTTCTTTCCAAGCGAAAATAAGTTGGGAAATGCCGAGAAAGAGTAAAAAAAAAAAGGTTCCTATGAATTCTTACCCGACCCGGGATAGATAATTCCAAAAAAAATAGCAAAAAAATTAAAAAAATTTAAAAAAACCATTATGGCTTCTTTTCAAGCCAAAATAAGTTGGGAAAGGCCAAGAAAGAGTGAAAATAAAAAAAATCGTTCCAATGAGTTCCTACCCGACCAAGAATATAGAATTTTAAAAAAATAGCAAAAAAATTAAGAAAATTAAACAACACCATTATAGCTTCTTTTCAAGCGAAAATAGGTTTGGAATGGCCGAAAAAGAGAGAAAAGAAAAAAATCGTGCCGATGAGTTCCTACCTAACTCGAGATAGATAATTCCAAAAAAATAGCAAAAAATTTCCAAAAATTAAAAAAACACCATTATGGCTTGTTTTCAAGCAAAAATAAGTTGGAAAAGATTTAGAAAGAGTGACAACAAAAAACAAAATCGTTCCGATAAGTTCCTATCCGACCTGGAATAGGGAATTCCAAATAAATTATAAAAAAATAAAAAATAAATAAAAAACACCGATATTGCTTCTTTCAAGCCAAAATAAGTTAAAAAAGGCCGACAATAGTGAAAAAAAAAAAAAATATATCGTTCCGATGAGTTCCGACCCGACCCGGAATAGATAATTCCAAAAAAATAGCAACCAAAATCAAAAAATTAAAAAACACCATTATGGCTTCTTTTCAAGCCAAAACAAGATTGGAAAGGCCGAGAAAGTGTGAAAATAAAAAAAAAATCGTTCCGATTAGTTCTTACCCGACTTGGAATAGAGAATTCCAAAAAAATAGCAAAAAAATTAAAAAAATTAAAAAACACTATTATGGCTTCTTTTCAAGCCAATATAAGATGGGAAAGGCCGAGAAAGAGTGAAAATAAAAATAAAAATTCGTTCCGATGAGTTCCTACCCGACCCGGGATAGAGAATTCCAAAAAAATAACAAAAAAATTCAAAAAATTAAACAACACCATTATGGATTCTTTTCAAGCCAAAATTGGTTGGGAATGGACGAAAAAGAGTGAAAAAAAAATATCGTTCCGATGAGTTCTTACCCGACCCGAGGTAGATAATTCCAAAAAAGTAGCAAAAAAATTCCAAAAATTAAAAAACACCATTATGGCTTGTTTTCAAGCTAAAATAAGTTGGAAAAGGCTTAGAAATAGTGAAAAAAAAAAATTTGTTCCGATGAGTTCCTAGTTGACCCGGAATAGAGAATTCCAAAAAAATAGCAAAAAAAAATCAAAAAATTAAACAACACCACTATGGCTACTTTTCAAGCCAAAATAAGTTGGAAAAGGCCGAGAAAGAATGAAAATAAAAAATAAAAAATAAAAAAGTTCCGATGAGTTCCTACACGACACGGGATAGAGAATTCCAAAAAAATAGCATAACAATTCAAAAAATTAAAAAACAGCATTGTGAATTCTTTTCAAGCGAAAATAAGTTGGGAAATGCCGAGAAAGAGTGAAAATAAAAATAAAAATCGTTCCGATGAGTTCTGACCCGACCTGGGATAGATAATTCCAAAAAAAATAGCAAAATAATTCAAAAATTGAAAAAAAACCATTATGACTTCTTTTTAAGCCAAAATAAGTTGGGAAAGGTCGAGAAAGAGTGAAAATAAAAAAAATCGTTCCGACGAGTACCAATCCGACCCAAGATAGGGAAATCCAAAAAAATAGCAAAAAAATTCAAAAAATTAAACAACAAGATTATGGCTTATTTTCATACCAAAATTGGTTGGGAATGGCCGAAAAAGAGAGAAAATAAAAACAATCGTTCCAATGAGTTCTTAACCATCTCGGAATAGAGAATTCCAAAAAAATAACGAAAAAATTCAAAAAGTTGAAAAAAACCATTATGGCTTATTTTCAAACCAAAATAAGTTGGGAAAGGTTGAGAAAGAGTGAAAAAAAAAAAAAAAAAATCGTTCCGATGAGTTCCTACCCGACCCGGAATATAGAATTTTAAAAAAATATCAAAAAAGTTTTAAAAAATTAAACGACACCATTATGGCTTCTTTTCAAGCCAAAATAGGTTGGTAATGGCCGAAAAACAGAGAAAAGAAAAAAAAATCATGCCGATGAGTTCTTACCCGACTAGTAATAGAGAATTCCAAAAAAATATCCAAAAACTTCAAAAAATTAAAAAACACTGTTATGGCTTCTTTTCAAGCCAAAATTGGTTGGGAATGGACGAAAAAAAGAGTAAAAAAAAATCGTTCCGATGAGTTCCTAGCCAACCCGGGATAGATAATTCCAAAAATTAAAAAACACTATTATGTCTTGTTTTCAAGCCAAAATAAGTTGAAAAAGACTTAGAAAGAGTGAAAATAAAAAAAAATCGTTGCAATGAGTTCCAAGCCGACCTGGAATAGAGAATTCCAAAAAAATTGCAAAAAAGTAAAAAAAATTAAAAATCACGGATATTACTTCTTTTCAAGCCAAAACAAGTTAAGAAAGGCCGAGGAAGAATGAAAATAAAAAAAAATCGTTCCGATGAGCTCCGACCTGACCCGGAATAGAGAATTCCAAAAAAATAGCAAAAAAAATTCAAAAAATTAAAAAACACCATTATGGTTTATTTTCAAGAGAAAATAAGTTGGGAAATGTCGAGAAAGAGGGAAAATAAAAATAAAAATCGTTCCAATGAGTTCTTACCCGACCCGAGATAGATAATTCCAAAAAAAATGGCAAAAAAATTCAAAAAATTGAAAAAAAACCATTATGGCTTCTTTTTAGGCCAAAATAAGTTGGGAAAGGCCGAGAAAGAGTGAAAATAAAAAAAATCGTTCCGACGAGTACCAATCCGACCCAAGATAGGGAAATCCAAAAAAATTCAAAAAATTAAACAACAAGATTATAGCTTATTTTCAGACCAAAATTGGTTGGGAATGGCCGAAAAAGAGAGAAAATAAAAACAATCGTTCCAATGAGTTCTTACCCGTCTCGGAATAGAGAATTCCAATAAAATAGCGAAAAAATTGAAAAAATTGAAAAAAACCACTATGGCTTAATTTCAAACCAAAATAAGTTGGGAAAGGCCGAGAAAGAGTGAAAATAAAAAAAATCGTTCCAACGAGTACCAATCCGACCCAAGATAGGGAAATCCAAAAAAATTCAAAAAATTAAACAACAAGATTATGGCTTATTTTCAGACCAAAATTGGTTGGGAATGGCCGAAAAAGAGAGAAAATAAAAACAATCGTTCCAATGAGTTCTTACCCGTCTCAAAATAGAGAATTCCAATAAAATAGCGAAAAAATTCAAAAAATTGAAAAAAACCACTATGGCTTATTTTCAAACCAAAATAAGTTGGGAAAGGCCGAGAAAGAGTGAAAATAAAAAAAATCGTTCCGATGAGTTCCTACCCGACCCGGAATATAGAATTTTAAAAAAATTGCAAAAAAATTCAAAAAATTAAACAACACCATTATGGCTTCTTTTCAAGCCAAAATAGGTTGGGAATGGCCGAAAAAGAGAGAAAAAATAAAAAATAGAGCCGATGAGTTCTTACCCGACTTGTAATAGAGAATTCCAAAAAAATATCCAAAAAATTAAAAAAATTAAAAAACACTGTTATGGCTTCTTTTCAAGCCAAAATAAGATGGGAAAGGCTGAGAAAGAGTAAAAATAAAAATAAAAATAAAAATCGTTCCGACGAGTTCCTACCTGACCCGGGATAGAGAATTCCAGAAAAATTCAAAAAATTAAAAAACACCATTATAGCTTCTTTTCAAGCCAAAATAAGATGGGAAAGGCAGAGAAATAGTGAAAATTAAAATAAATAAATAAATCGTTCCAATGAGTTCCTACCCGAATCGGAATATAGAATTCCAAAATAATAGCAAAACAATTCAAAAAAATTAAACAACACTATTATGGCTTCTTTTTCAAGAGAAAATAGGATGCGAATGGCCGAAAAAGAGACAAAATAAAAAAAGTCGTTCCGATGAGTTCTTACCCCACCCGGAATAGAGAATTACAAAAAAAATAGCAAAACAATTTGAATAATTAAAAAACACTATTATGGCTTCTTTTCAAGCCAAAATAAGATGGGAAAAGCCGAGAAGGAGTGAAAATAAAAAAAATTGTTCCGATGAGTTCCTACCCGACCCGGGATAGAGAATTCCAAAAAAATAGCAAAAAAATTCAAAAAATTAAAAAACACCATTATGGATTATTTTCAAGCCAAAATTGGTTGGGAATGGTCGAAAAAAAGAGAAAATAAAAAAATCGTTTCGATGAGTTCCTCCCCGACCTGGGATAGAGAATTCCAAAAAAGTAGCATAAAAATTCAAAAAATTCAAAAACACCATTATGACTTCTTTTCAGGCGAAAATAAGTTGGGAAATGCCGAGAAAGAGTAAAAAAAAAAGGTTCCTATGAGTTCTTACCCGACCGGGGATAGATAATTCCAAAAAAAATAGCAAAAAAATTAAAAAAATTTAAAAAAACCATTATGGCTTCTTTTCAAGCCAAAATAAGTTGGGAAAGGCCAAGAAAGAGTGAAAATAAAAAAAAATCGTTCCAATGAGTTCCTACCCGACCAAGAATATAGAATTTTAAAAAAATAGCAAAAAAATTAAGAAAATTAAACAACACCATTATAGCTTCTTTTCAAGCCAAAGTAGGTTTGGAATGGCCGAAAAAGAGAGAAAAGAAAAAAATCGTGCCGATGAGTTCCTACCTAACCCGAGATAGATAATTCCAAAAAAATAGCAAAAAATTTCCAAAAATTAAAAAAACACCATTATGGCTTGTTTTCAAGCAAAAATAAGTTGGAAAAGATTTAGAAAGAGTGAAAACAAAAAACAAAATCGTTCCGATAAGTTCCTATCCGACCTGGAATAGGGAATTCCAAAAAAATTATAAAAAAAAAAAAAAAAAAAAAACACCGATATTTCTTCTTTCAAGCCAAAATAAGTTAAAAAAGGCCGACAAAGAGTGAAAAAAAAAAAAAAAAAAATCGTTCCGATGAGTTCCGACCCGACCCGGAATAGATAATTCCAAAAAAATAGCAACCAAAATCAAAAAATTAAAAAACACCATTATGGCTTCTTTTCAAGCCAAAACAAGATTGGAAAGGCCGAGAAAGTGTGAAAATAAAAAAAAAAATCGTTCCAATTAGTTCTTACCCGACTCGGAATAGAGAATTCCAAAAAAATAGCAAAAAAATTCAAAAAATTAAAAAACACTATTATGGCTTCTTTTCAAGCCAATATAAGATGGGAAAGGCCGAGAAAGAGTGAAAATAAAAATAAAAATTCGTTCCGATGAGTTCCTACCCGACCCGGGATAGAGAATTCCAAAAAAATAACAAAAAAATTCAAAAAATTAAACAACACCACTATGGATTCTTTTCAAGCCAAAATTGGTTGGGAATGGCCGAAAAAGAGTGAAAAAAAAAAATCGTTCCGACGAGTTCTTACCCGACCCGAGGTAGATAATTCCAAAAAAGTAGCAAAAAAATTCCAAAAATTAAAAAACACTATTATGGCTTGTTTTCAAGCTAAAATAAGTTGGAAAAGGATTAGAAATAGTGAAAATTAAAAAAAAAAAAAAATCATTCCGATGAGTTCCTAGTTGACCCGGAATAGAGAATACCAAAAAAATAGCAAAAAAAAATCAAAAAATTAAACAACACCACTATGGCTACTTTTCAAGCCAAAATAAGTTGGAAAAGGCCGAGAAAGAATGAAAATAAAAAAAATAAAAAATAAAAATCGTTCCGATGAGTTCCTACACGACACGGGATAGAGAATTCCAAAAAAATAGCATAAAAATTCAAAAAATTAAAAAACAGCATTGTGAATTCTTTTCAAGCGAAAATAAGTTGGGAAATGCCGAGAAAGAGTGAATAAAAATAAAAATCGTTCCGATGAGTTCTGACCCGACCTGGGATAGATAATTCCAAAAAAAATAGCAAAATAATTCAAAAATTGAAAAAAAAAACCATTATGGCTTCTTTTTAAGCCAAAATAAGTTGGGAAAGGTCGAGAAAGAGTGAAAATAAAAAAAATCGTTCCGACGAGTACCAATCCGACCCAAGATAGGGAAATCCAAAAAAATAGCAAAAAAATTCAAACAATTAAACAACAAGATTATGGCTTATTTTCATACCAAAATTGGTTGGGAATGGCCGAAAAAGAGAGAAAATAAAAACAATCGTTCCAATGAGTTCTTACCCGTCTCGGAATAGAGAATTCCAAAAAAATAGCGAAAAAATTCAAAAAGTTGAAAAAAACCACTATGGCTTATTTTCAAACCAAAATAAGTTGGGAAAGGCCGAGAAAGAGTGAAGAATAAAAAAAAATCGTTCCGATGAGTTCCTACCCGACCCGGAATATAGAATTTTAAAAAAATTGCAAAAGAATTCAAAAAATTAAACAACAAGATTATGGCTTATTTTCATACCAAAATTGGTTGGGAATGGCCGAAAAAGAGAGAAAATAAAAACAATCGTTCCAATGAGTTCTTACCCGTCTCGGAATAGAGAATTCCAAAAAAATAGCGAAAAAATTCAAAAAGTTGAAAAAAACCATTATGGCTTATTTTCAAACCAAAATAAGTTGGGAAAGGATGAGAAAGAGTGAAAAAAAAAAAAAAAAATCGTTCCGATGAGTTCCTACCCGACCCGGAATATAGAATTTTAAAAAAATAGCAAAAAAGTTTTAAAAAATTAAACACCATTATGGCTTCTTTTCAAGCCAAAATAGGTTGGTAATGGCCGAAAAACAGAGAAAAGAGAAAAAAATCATGCCGATGAGTTCTTACCCGACTAGTAATAGAGAATTCCAAAAAAATATCCAAAAACTTCAAAAAATTAAAAAACACTGTTATGGCTTCTTTTCAAGCCAAAATTGGTTGGGAATGGACGAAAAAAAGAGTAAAAAAAAATCGTTCCAATGAGTTCCTACCCGACCCGGGATAGATAATTCCAAAAATTAAAAAACACTATTATGTCTTGTTTTCAAGCCAAAATAAGTTGAAAAAGACTTAGAAAGAGTGAAAATAAAAAAAAATCGTTACAATGAGTTCCAAGCCGAACTGGAATAGAGAATTCCAAAAAAATTGCAAAAAAGTAAAAAAAATTAAAAATCACCGATATTATTTCTTTTCAAGCCAAAACAAGTTAAGAAAGGCCGAGGAAGAGTGAAAATAAAAAAAAAATCGTTCCGATGAGCTCCGACCTGACCCGGAATAGAGAATTCCAAAAAAATAGCAAAAAAAATTCAAAAAATTAAAAAACACCATTATGGCTTATTTTCAAGAGAAAATATGTTGGGAAATGCCGAGAAAGAGTGAAAATGAAAATAAAAATCGTTCCGATGAGTTCTTACCCGACCCGAGATAGATAATTCCAAAAAAAATAGCAAAAAATTCAAAAAATTGAAAAAAACCCATTATGGCTTATTTTTAGGCCAAAATAAGTTGGGAAAGGCCGAGAAAGAGTGAAAATAAAAAAAATCGTTCCGACGAGTACCAATCTGACCCAAGATAGGGAAATCCAAAAAAATTCAAAAAATTAAACAACAAGATTATGGCTTATTTTCAGACCAAAATTGGTTGGGAATGGCCGAAAAAGAGAGAAAATAAAAACAATCGTTCCAATGAGTTCTTACCCGTCTCGGAATAGAGAATTCCAATAAAATAGCGAAAAAATTCAAAAAATTGAAAAAAACCACTATGGCTTATTTTCAAACCAAAATAAGTTGGGAAAGGCCGAGAAAGAGTGAAAATAAAAAAAATCGTTCCGATGAGTTCCTACCCGACCCGGAATATAGAATTTTAAAAAAATTGCAAAAAAATTCAAAAAATTAAACAACACCATTATGGCTTCTTTTCAAGCCAAAATAGGTTAGGAATGGCCGAAAAAGAGAGCAAAGAAAATAAATCATGCCGATGAATTCTTACTCGACTCGTAATAGAGAATTCCAAAAAAATATCCTAAAACTTCAAAAAATTAAAAAACACTGTTATGGCTTCTTTTCAAGCCAAAATAAGATGGGAAAGGCCGAGAAAGAGTGAGAAAAAGAAAATCGTTCCGATGAGTTCCTACTCGACCCGGGATAGATAATTCCAAAGAAATAGCAAAAAATTCCAAATATTAAAAAACCCCATTGTAGCTTATTTTCAAGCCAAAAAATGTTGGAAAAGGCTTAGAAAGAGTGAAAATAAAAGAAATTGTTCAGATGAGTTCCTACCCGACCCAAAATAAAGAATTCCAAAAAAATAGCAAAAAAATTAAAAAACCCCATTTTGGCTTCTTCTCAAGCCAAAATAAGTTGGGAAAGCCTGACAAAGAGTGAAAATTAAAAATAAAAAAAATCTTTCCGATGAGTTCATACCCGACCCAGAATAGAGAATTCCAAAAAAATAGCATTAAAATTCAAAAAATAAAAAACACCATTATGACTTCTTTTCAAGCGAAAATAAGTTGGGAAATGCTGAGAAAGAGTGAAAAAAAAAATGGTTCTTATGAGTTCTTACCCGACCCGGGATAGATAATTCCAAAAAAAATAGCAAAAAAATTAAAAAAAAATTGAAAAAAACCATTATGGCTTCTTTTCAAGCGAAAATAAGTTGTGAATGGCCGAGAAAGAGTGAAAATAAAAAAAATCGTTCCGACGAGTTCCAATCCAACCCAGGATAGAGAAGTCCAAAAAAATAGAAAAGAAATTAAAAAATTAAACAAGCATATTATGGCTTATTTTCAAACCAAAATTGGCTAGGAACAGCCAAAAAAGTGAGAAAAAAAAAATCATTCCTATGAGTTCTTACCCGTCCCAGAATAGAGAATTCCAAAAAAAAAGCCAAAAAATTCAAAAAATTGAAAAAAACCATTACGGTTTATTTTAAAGCTAAAATAAGATGGGAAAGGCTAAGAAAGAGTGAAAATAAAAAAAATCGTTCCGATGAGTTCCTACCCGACCCGGAATATTGAATTTTAAAAAAACAGCAAAAAAATTCAAAAAATTAAAAAGCACTATTATGGCTTCTTTTCAAGCCAATATAAGATGGGAAAGGCCGAGAAAGAGTGAAAATAAAAATAAAAATTCGTTCCGATGAGTTCCTACCCGACCCGGGATAGAGAATTCCAAAAAAATAACAAAAAAATTAAAAAAATTAAACAACACCATTATGGATTCTTTTCAAGCCAAAATTGGTTGGGAATGGCCGAAAAAGAGTGAATTCCCGACCCGAGGTAGATAATTCCAAAAAAGTAGCAAAAAAATTCCAAAAATTAAAAAACACTATTATGGCTTGTTTTCAAGCTAAAATAAGTTGGAAAAGGCTTAGAAATAGTGAAAATAAAAAAATAAAAAAATCGTTCCGATGAGTTCCTAGTTGACCCGGAATAGAGAATTCCAAAAAAAAAGCAAAAAAAAATCAAAAAATTAAACAACACCACCATGGCTACTTTTCAAGCCAAAATAAGTTGGAAAAGGCCGAGAAAGAATGAAAGTAAAAAAAAAAAAAAAAAAAAATCGTTCCGATGAGTTCCTATACGACACGGGATAGAGAATTCCAAAAAAATAGCAAAAAAATTAAAAAAAAATTGAAAAAAACCATTATGGCTTCTTTTCAAGCGAAAATAAGTTGGGAATGGCCGAGAAAGAGTGAAAATAAAAAAAATCGTTCCGACGAGTTCCAATCCAACCCAGGATAGAGAAGTCCAAAAAAATAGCAAAAAAATTAAAAAAAATTAAACAAGCATATTATGGCTTATTTTCAAACCAAAATTGGCTGGGAACAGCCAAAAAAGCGAGAAAAAAAAAATCATTCCGATGAGTTCTTACCCGTCCCAGAATAGAGAATTCCAAAAAAATAGCCAAAAAATTCAAAAAATTGAAAAAAACCATTATGGTTTATTTTCAAGCTAAAATAAGATGGGAAAGGCTAACAAAGAGTGAAAATAAAAAAAATCGTTCCGATGAGTTCCTACCCGACCCGGAATATTGAATTTTAAAAAAACAGCAAAAAAATTCAAAAAATTAAACAACACCATTATAGCTTCTTTTCAAGCCAAAATAGGTTGGGAATGGCCGAAAAAGAGAGAAAAGAAAAAAAAAATAGAGCCGATGAGTTCTTACCCGACTTGTAATAGAGAATTCCAAAAAAATATCCAAAAAATTAAAAAACACTGTTATGACTTCTTTTCAAGCCAAAATAAGATGGGAAAGGCTGAGAAATAGTAAAAATAAAAAAAATCGTTCCGACGAGTTCCTTCCCGACCCGGGATAGAGGATTCCAAAAAAATTCAAAAAATTAAAAAACACCATTATAGCTTCTTTTCAAGCCAAAATAAGATTGGAAAGACAGAGAAATAGTGAAAATTAAAAATAAAAAAAAAATCGTTCCAATGAGTTCCTACCCGAACCGGAATATAGAATTCCAAAGTAATAGCAAAACAATTCAAAAACATTAAACAACACTATTATGGCTTCTTTTCAAGAGAAAATAGGATGGGAATGGCCAAAAAAGAGACAAAATAAAAAAAGTCGTTCAGATGAGTTCTTACCCGACCCGGAATAGAGAATTACAAAAAAAATAGAAAAACAATTTTAAAAATTAAAAAAACACTATTATGGCTTCTTTTCAAGCCAAAATAAGATGGGAAAGGCCGAGAAGGAGTGAAAATAAAAAAAATCCTTCCGATGAGTTCCTACCCGACCCAGGATATAGAATTCCAAAAAAATAGCAAAAAAATTCAAAAAATTAAACAACACCATTATGGATTATTTTCAAGCAAAATTTGGTTGGGAATGGTCGAAGAAAAGAGAAAATAAAAAAATCGTTCCGATGAGTTCCTCCCCCACCCGGGATAGAGAATTCCCAAAAAATAGCATTAAAATTAAAAAAATTAAAAAACACCATTATGACTTCTTTTCAAGCGAAAATAAGTTGGGAAATGCCGAGAAAGAGTGAAAAAAAAAAAAAGGTTCCTATGAGTTCTAACCCAACCCGGGATGGATAATTCCAAAAAAAATAGCAAAAAAATTAAAAAAATTGAAAAAAACCATTATGGCTTCTTTTCAAGCCAAAATAAGTTGGGAAAGGCCGAGAAAGAGTGAAAATAAAAAAAAATCGTTCCGATGAGTTCCTACCCGACCAAGAATATAGAATTTTAAAAAAATAGCAAAAAAAATTCAGAAAATTAAACAACTCCATTATAGCTTCTTTTCAAGCCAAAATAAGTTGGAAAAGATTTAGAAAGAGTGAAAACAAAAAAAAAAAATCGTTCCGATAAGTTCCAATCCGACTTGGAATAGAGAATTCCAAAAAAAATTATAAAAAATAAAAAATAAATAAAAAACACCGATATTGCTTCTTTTCAAGCCAAAATAAGTTATAAAAGGCCGACAAAGAGTGAAAAAAAAAAAAAATCGTTCCGATGAGTTCCGACCCAACGCGGAACAGAGAATTCCAAAAAAATAGCAAACAAAATCAAAAAATTAAAAAACACCATTATGGCTTCTTTTCAAGCCAAAACAGGATTGAAAAGTTCGAGAAAGTGTGAAAATAAAAAAAATCGTTCCGATTAGTTCTTACACGACCCGGAATAGAGAATTCCAAAAAAATAGCAAAAAAATTAAAAAAATTAAACAAGCATATTATGGCTTATTTTCAAACCAAAATTGGCTGGGAACAGCCGAAAAAGTGAGAAAATAAAAAAAAATCATTCTGATGAGTTCTTACCCGTCCCAGAATAGAGAATTCCAAAAAAATAGCCAAAAAATTCAAAAAATTGAAAAAAACAATTATGGTTTATTTTCAAGCTAAAATAAGATGGGAAAGGCTAAGAAAGAGTGAAAATAAAAAAAATCGTTCCGATGAGTTCCTACCCGACCCGGAATATTGAATTTTAAAAAAACAGCAAAAAAATTCAAAAAATTAAACAACACCATTATAGCTTCTTTTCAAGCCAAAATAGGTTGGGAATGGCCGAAAAAGAGAGAAAAGTAAAAAAATAGAGCCGATGAGTTCTTACCCGACTTGTAATACAGAATTCCAAAAAAATATCCAAAAAATTAAAAAACACTGTTATGGCTTCTTTTCAAGCCAAAATAAGATGGGAAAGGCAGAGAAATAGTAAAAATAAAAAAACTCGTTCCGACGAGTTCCTACCCGACCCGGGATAGAGGATTCCAAAAAAATTCAAAAAATTAAAAAACACCATTATAGCTTCTTTTCAAGCCAAAATAAGATTGGAAAGACAGAGAAATAGTGAAAATTAAAATAAAAAAAATCGTTCCAATGAGTTCCTACCCGAACCGGAATATAGAATTCCAAAATAATAGTAAAACAATTCAAAAACATTAAACAACACTATTATGGCTTCTTTTCAAGAGAAAATAGGATGGGAATGGCCAAAAAAGAGACAAAATAAAAAAAGTCGTTCCGATGAGTTCTTACCCGACCCGGAATAGAGAATTACAAAAAAAATAGAAAAACAATTTTAAAAATTAAAAAAACACTATTATGGCTTCTTTTCAAGCCAAAATAAGATGGGAAAGGCCGAGAAGGAGTGAAAATAAAAAAAAATCCTTCCGATGAGTTCCTACCCGACCTAGGATAGAGAATTCCAAAAAAATAGCAAAAAAATTCAAAAAATTAAACAACACCATTATGGATTATTTTCAAGCAAAATTTGGTTGGGAATGGTCGAAGAAAAGAGAAAATAAAAAAATCGTTCCGACGAGTTCCTCCCCCACCCGGGATAGAGAATTCCCAAAAAATAGCATAAAAATTAAAAAAATTAAAAAACACCATTATGACTTCTTTTCAAGCGAAAATAAGTTGGGAAATGCCGAGAAAGAGTGAAAAAAAAAAGAAGGTTCCTATGAGTTCTAACCCAACCCGGGATGGATAATTCCAAAAAAAATAGCAAAAAAATTAAAAAAATTGAAAAAAACCATTATGGCTTCTTTTCAAGCCAAAATAAGTTGGGAAAGGCCGAGAAAGAGTGAAAATAAAAAAAAATCGTTCCGATGAGTTCCTACCCGACCAAGAATATAGAATTTTAAAAAAATAGCAAAAAAAATTCAGAAAATTAAACAACTCCATTATAGCTTCTTTTCAAGCCAAAATAAGTTGGAAAAGATTTAGAAAGAGTGAAAACAAAAAAAAAAATCGTTCCAATGAGTTCCTACCCGACCCGGGATAGATAATTCCAAAAATTAAAAAACACTATTATGTCTTGTTTTCAAGCCAAAATAAGTTGAAAAAGACTTAGAAAGAGTGAAAATAAAAAAAAATCGTTACAATGAGTTCCAAGCCGAACTGGAATAGAGAATTCCAAAAAAATTGCAAAAAAGTAAAAAAAATTAAAAATCACCGATATTATTTCTTTTCAAGCCAAAACAAGTTAAGAAAGGCCGAGGAAGAGTGAAAATAAAAAAAAAATCGTTCCGATGAGCTCCGACCTGACCCGGAATAGAGAATTCCAAAAAAATAGCAAAAAAAATTCAAAAAATTAAAAAACACCATTATGGCTTATTTTCAAGAGAAAATATGTTGGGAAATGCCGAGAAAGAGTGAAAATGAAAATAAAAATCGTTCCGATGAGTTCTTACCCGACCCGAGATAGATAATTCCAAAAAAAATAGCAAAAAATTCAAAAAATTGAAAAAAACCCATTATGGCTTATTTTTAGGCCAAAATAAGTTGGGAAAGGCCGAGAAAGAGTGAAAATAAAAAAAATCGTTCCGACGAGTACCAATCTGACCCAAGATAGGGAAATCCAAAAAAATTCAAAAAATTAAACAACAAGATTATGGCTTATTTTCAGACCAAAATTGGTTGGGAATGGCCGAAAAAGAGAGAAAATAAAAACAATCGTTCCAATGAGTTCTTACCCGTCTCGGAATAGAGAATTCCAATAAAATAGCGAAAAAATTCAAAAAATTGAAAAAAACCACTATGGCTTATTTTCAAACCAAAATAAGTTGGGAAAGGCCGAGAAAGAGTGAAAATAAAAAAAATCGTTCCGATGAGTTCCTACCCGACCCGGAATATAGAATTTTAAAAAAATTGCAAAAAAATTCAAAAAATTAAACAACACCATTATGGCTTCTTTTCAAGCCAAAATAGGTTAGGAATGGCCGAAAAAGAGAGCAAAGAAAATAAATCATGCCGATGAATTCTTACTCGACTCGTAATAGAGAATTCCAAAAAAATATCCTAAAACTTCAAAAAATTAAAAAACACTGTTATGGCTTCTTTTCAAGCCAAAATAAGATGGGAAAGGCCGAGAAAGAGTGAGAAAAAGAAAATCGTTCCGATGAGTTCCTACTCGACCCGGGATAGATAATTCCAAAGAAATAGCAAAAAATTCCAAATATTAAAAAACCCCATTGTAGCTTATTTTCAAGCCAAAAAATGTTGGAAAAGGCTTAGAAAGAGTGAAAATAAAAGAAATTGTTCAGATGAGTTCCTACCCGACCCAAAATAAAGAATTCCAAAAAAATAGCAAAAAAATTAAAAAACCCCATTTTGGCTTCTTCTCAAGCCAAAATAAGTTGGGAAAGCCTGACAAAGAGTGAAAATTAAAAATAAAAAAAATCTTTCCGATGAGTTCATACCCGACCCAGAATAGAGAATTCCAAAAAAATAGCATTAAAATTCAAAAAATAAAAAACACCATTATGACTTCTTTTCAAGCGAAAATAAGTTGGGAAATGCTGAGAAAGAGTGAAAAAAAAAATGGTTCTTATGAGTTCTTACCCGACCCGGGATAGATAATTCCAAAAAAAATAGCAAAAAAATTAAAAAAAAATTGAAAAAAACCATTATGGCTTCTTTTCAAGCGAAAATAAGTTGGGAATGGCCGAGAAAGAGTGAAAATAAAAAAAATCGTTCCGACGAGTTCCAATCCAACCCAGGATAGAGAAGTCCAAAAAAATAGAAAAGAAATTAAAAAATTAAACAAGCATATTATGGCTTATTTTCAAACCAAAATTGGCTAGGAACAGCCAAAAAAGTGAGAAAAAAAAAATCATTCCTATGAGTTCTTACCCGTCCCAGAATAGAGAATTCCAAAAAAAAAGCCAAAAAATTCAAAAAATTGAAAAAAACCATTACGGTTTATTTTAAAGCTAAAATAAGATGGGAAAGGCTAAGAAAGAGTGAAAATAAAAAAAATCGTTCCGATGAGTTCCTACCCGACCCGGAATATTGAATTTTAAAAAAACAGCAAAAAAATTCAAAAAATTAAAAAGCACTATTATGGCTTCTTTTCAAGCCAATATAAGATGGGAAAGGCCGAGAAAGAGTGAAAATAAAAATAAAAATTCGTTCCGATGAGTTCCTACCCGACCCGGGATAGAGAATTCCAAAAAAATAACAAAAAAATTAAAAAAATTAAACAACACCATTATGGATTCTTTTCAAGCCAAAATTGGTTGGGAATGGCCGAAAAAGAGTGAATTCCCGACCCGAGGTAGATAATTCCAAAAAAGTAGCAAAAAAATTCCAAAAATTAAAAAACACTATTATGGCTTGTTTTCAAGCTAAAATAAGTTGGAAAAGGCTTAGAAATAGTGAAAATAAAAAAATAAAAAAATCGTTCCGATGAGTTCCTAGTTGACCCGGAATAGAGAATTCCAAAAAAAAAGCAAAAAAAAATCAAAAAATTAAACAACACCACCATGGCTACTTTTCAAGCCAAAATAAGTTGGAAAAGGCCGAGAAAGAATGAAAGTAAAAAAAAAAAAAAAAAAAAAATCGTTCCGATGAGTTCCTATACGACACGGGATAGAGAATTCCAAAAAAATAGCAAAAAAATTAAAAAAAAAATTGAAAAAAACCATTATGGCTTCTTTTCAAGCGAAAATAAGTTGGGAATGGCCGAGAAAGAGTGAAAATAAAAAAAATCGTTCCGACGAGTTCCAATCCAACCCAGGATAGAGAAGTCCAAAAAAATAGCAAAAAAATTAAAAAAAATTAAACAAGCATATTATGGCTTATTTTCAAACCAAAATTGGCTGGGAACAGCCAAAAAAGCGAGAAAAAAAAAAATCATTCCGATGAGTTCTTACCCGTCCCAGAATAGAGAATTCCAAAAAAATAGCCAAAAAATTCAAAAAATTGAAAAAAACCATTATGGTTTATTTTCAAGCTAAAATAAGATGGGAAAGGCTAACAAAGAGTGAAAATAAAAAAAATCGTTCCGATGAGTTCCTACCCGACCCGGAATATTGAATTTTAAAAAAACAGCAAAAAAATTCAAAAAATTAAACAACACCATTATAGCTTCTTTTCAAGCCAAAATAGGTTGGGAATGGCCGAAAAAGAGAGAAAAGAAAAAAAAAATAGAGCCGATGAGTTCTTACCCGACTTGTAATAGAGAATTCCAAAAAAATATCCAAAAAATTAAAAAACACTGTTATGACTTCTTTTCAAGCCAAAATAAGATGGGAAAGGCTGAGAAATAGTAAAAATAAAAAAAATCGTTCCGACGAGTTCCTTCCCGACCCGGGATAGAGGATTCCAAAAAAATTCAAAAAATTAAAAAACACCATTATAGCTTCTTTTCAAGCCAAAATAAGATTGGAAAGACAGAGAAATAGTGAAAATTAAAAATAAAAAAAAAATCGTTCCAATGAGTTCCTACCCGAACCGGAATATAGAATTCCAAAGTAATAGCAAAACAATTCAAAAACATTAAACAACACTATTATGGCTTCTTTTCAAGAGAAAATAGGATGGGAATGGCCAAAAAAGAGACAAAATAAAAAAAGTCGTTCAGATGAGTTCTTACCCGACCCGGAATAGAGAATTACAAAAAAAATAGAAAAACAATTTTAAAAATTAAAAAAACACTATTATGGCTTCTTTTCAAGCCAAAATAAGATGGGAAAGGCCGAGAAGGAGTGAAAATAAAAAAAATCCTTCCGATGAGTTCCTACCCGACCCAGGATATAGAATTCCAAAAAAATAGCAAAAAAATTCAAAAAATTAAACAACACCATTATGGATTATTTTCAAGCAAAATTTGGTTGGGAATGGTCGAAGAAAAGAGAAAATAAAAAAATCGTTCCGATGAGTTCCTCCCCCACCCGGGATAGAGAATTCCCAAAAAATAGCATTAAAATTAAAAAAATTAAAAAACACCATTATGACTTCTTTTCAAGCGAAAATAAGTTGGGAAATGCCGAGAAAGAGTGAAAAAAAAAAAAAGGTTCCTATGAGTTCTAACCCAACCCGGGATGGATAATTCCAAAAAAAATAGCAAAAAAATTAAAAAAATTGAAAAAAACCATTATGGCTTCTTTTCAAGCCAAAATAAGTTGGGAAAGGCCGAGAAAGAGTGAAAATAAAAAAAAATCGTTCCGATGAGTTCCTACCCGACCAAGAATATAGAATTTTAAAAAAATAGAAAAAAAAATTCAGAAAATTAAACAACTCCATTATAGCTTCTTTTCAAGCCAAAATAAGTTGGAAAAGATTTAGAAAGAGTGAAAACAAAAAAAAAAATCGTTCCGATAAGTTCCAATCCGACTTGGAATAGAGAATTCCAAAAAAAATTATAAAAAATAAAAAATAAATAAAAAACACCGATATTGCTTCTTTTCAAGCCAAAATAAGTTATAAAAGGCCGACAAAGAGTGAAAAAAAAAAAAAATCGTTCCGATGAGTTCCGACCCAACGCGGAACAGAGAATTCCAAAAAAATAGCAAACAAAATCAAAAAATTAAAAAACACCATTATGGCTTCTTTTCAAGCCAAAACAGGATTGAAAAGTTCGAGAAAGTGTGAAAATAAAAAAAATCGTTCCGATTAGTTCTTACACGACCCGGAATAGAGAATTCCAAAAAAATAGCAAAAAAATTAAAAAAATTAAACAAGCATATTATGGCTTACTTTCAAACCAAAATTGGCTGGGAACAGCCGAAAAAGTGAGAAAATAAAAAAAAATCATTCCGATGAGCTCTTACCCGTCCCAGAATAGAGAATTCCAAAAAAATAGCCAAAAAATTCAAAAAATTGAAAAAAACAATTATGGTTTATTTTCAAGCTAAAATAAGATGGGAAAGGCTAAGAAAGAGTGAAAATAAAAAAAATCGTTCCGATGAGTTCCTACCCGACCCGGAATATTGAATTTTAAAAAAACAGCAAAAAAATTCAAAAAATTAAACAACACCATTATAGCTTCTTTTCAAGCCAAAATAGGTTGGGAATGGCCGAAAAAGAGAGAAAAGTAAAAAAATAGAGCCGATGAGTTCTTACCCGACTTGTAATACAGAATTCCAAAAAAATATCCAAAAAATTAAAAAACACTGTTATGGCTTCTTTTCAAGCCAAAATAAGATGGGAAAGGCAGAGAAATAGTAAAAATAAAAAAACTCGTTCCGACGAGTTCCTACCCGACCCGGGATAGAGGATTCCAAAAAAATTCAAAAAATTAAAAAACACCATTATAGCTTCTTTTCAAGCCAAAATAAGATTGGAAAGACAGAGAAATAGTGAAAATTAAAATAAAAAAAAATCGTTCCAATGAGTTCCTACCCGAACCGGAATATAGAATTCCAAAATAATAGCAAAACAATTCAAAAACATTAAACAACACTATTATGGCTTCTTTTCAAGAGAAAATAGGATGGGAATGGCCAAAAAAGAGACAAAATAAAAAAAGTCGTTCCGATGAGTTCTTACCCGACCCGGAATAGAGAATTACAAAAAAAATAGAAAAACAATTTTAAAAATTAAAAAAACACTATTATGGCTTCTTTTCAAGCCAAAATAAGATGGGAAAGGCCGAGAAAGAGTGAAAATAAAAAAAATCCTTCCGATGAGTTCCTACCCGACCTAGGATAGACATTTCCAAAAAAATAGCAAAAAAATTCAAAAAATTAAACAACACCATTATGGATTATTTTCAAGCAAAATTTGGTTGGGAATGGTCGAAGAAAAGAGAAAATAAAAAAATCGTTCCGACGAGTTCCTCCCCCACCCGGGATAGAGAATTCCCAAAAAATAGCATAAAAATTAAAAAAATTAAAAAACACCATTATGACTTCTTTTCAAGCGAAAATAAGTTGGGAAATGCCGAGAAAGAGTGAAAAAAAAAGAAGGTTCCTATGAGTTCTAACCCAACCCAGGATGGATAATTCCAAAAAAAATAGCAAAAAAATTAAAAAAATTGAAAAAAACCATTATGGCTTCTTTTCAAGCCAAAATAAGTTGGGAAAGGCCGAGAAAGAGTGAAAATAAAAAAAATCGTTCCGATGAGTTCCTACCCGACCCAGAATATAGAATTTTAAAAAAATAGCAAAAAAAATTCAGAAAATTAAACAACTCCATTATAGCTTCTTTTCAAGCCAAAATAAGTTGGAAAAGATTTAGAAAGAGTGAAAACAAAAAAAAAATCGTTCCGATAAGTTCCAATCCGACTTGGAATAGAGAATTCCAAAAAAAATTATAAAAAATAAAAAATAAATAAAAAACACCGATATTGCTTCTTTTCAAGCCAAAATAAGTTATAAAAGGCCGACAAATAGTGAAAAAAAAAAAAATCGTTCCGATGAGTTCCGACCCAACGCGGAACAGAGAATTCCAAAAAAATAGCAAACAAAATCAAAAAATTAAAAAACACCATTATGGCTTCTTTTCAAGCCAAAACAGGATTGAAAAGTTCGAGAAAGTGTGAAAATAAAAAAAATCGTTCCGATTAGTTCTTACACGACCCGGAATAGAGAATTCCAAAAAAATAGCAAAAAAATTAAAAAAATTAAACAAGCATATTATGGCTTATTTTCAAACCAAAATTGGCTGGGAACAGCCGAAAAAGTGAGAAAATAAAAAAAAAATCATTCCGATGAGTTCTTACCCGTCCCAGAATAGAGAATTCCAAAAAAATAGCCAAAAAATTCAAAAAATTGAAAAAAACAATTATGGTTTATTTTCAAGCTAAAATAAGATGGGAAAGGCTAAGAAAGAGTGAAAATAAAAAAAATCGTTCCGATGAGTTCCTACCCGACCCGAAATATTGAATTTTAAAAAAACAGCAAAAAAATTCAAAAAATTAAACAACACCATTATAGCTTCTTTTCAAGCCAAAATAGGTTGGGAATGGCCGAAAAAGAGAGAAAAGAAAAAAATAGAGCCGATGAGTTCTTACCCGACTTGTAATACAGAATTCCAAAAAAATATCCAAAAAATTAAAAAACACTGTTATGGCTTCTTTTCAAGCCAAAATAAGATGGGAAAGGCAGAGAAATAGTAAAAATAAAAAAACTCGTTCCGACGAGTTCCTACCCGACCCGAGATAGAGGATTCCAAAAAAATTCAAAAAATTAAAAAACACCATTATAGCTTCTTTTCAAGCCAAAATAAGATTGGAAAGACAGAGAAATAGTGAAAATTAAAATAAAAAAAATCGTTCCAATGAGTTCCTACCCGAACCGGAATATAGAATTCCAAAATAATAGCAAAACAATTCAAAAACATTAAACAACACTATTATGGCTTCTTTTCAAGAGAAAATAGGATGGGAATGGCCAAAAAAGAGACAAAATAAAAAAAGTCGTTCCGATGAGTTCTTACCCGACCCGGAATAGAGAATTACAAAAAAAATAGAAAAACAATTTTAAAAATTAAAAAAACACTATTATGGCTTCTTTTCAAGCCAAAATAAGATGGGAAAGGCCGAGAAGGAGTGAAAATAAAAAAAAATCCTTCCGATGAGTTCCTACCCGACCTAGGATAGAGAATTCCAAAAAAATAGCAAAAAAATTCAAAAAATTAAACAACACCGTTATGGATTATTTTCAAGCAAAATTTGGTTGGGAATGGTCGAAGAAAAGAGAAAATAAAAAAATCGTTCCGACGAGTTCCTCCCCCACCCGGGATAGAGAATTCCCAAAAAATAGCATAAAAATTAAAAAAATTAAAAAACACCATTATGACTTCTTTTCAAGCGAAAATAAGTTGGGAAATGCCGAGAAAGAGTGAAAAAAAAAGAAGGTTCCTATGAGTTCTAACCCAACCCGGGATGGATAATTCCAAAAAAAATAGCAAAAAAATTAAAAAAATTGAAAAAAACCATTATGGCTTCTTTTCAAGCCAAAATAAGTTGGGAAAGGCCGAGAAAGAGTGAAAATAAAAAAAATCGTTCCGATGAGTTCCTACCCGACCCAGAATATAGAATTTTAAAAAAATAGCAAAAAAAATTCAGAAAATTAAACAACTCCATTATAGCTTCTTTTCAAGCCAAAATAAGTTGGAAAAGATTTAGAAAGAGTGAAAACAAAAAGAAAATCGTTCCGATAAGTTCCAATCCGACTTGGAATAGAGAATTCCAAAAAAAATTATAAAAAATAAAAAATAAATAAAAAACACCGATATTGCTTCTTTTCAAGCCAAAATAAGTTATAAAAGGCCGACAAAGAATGAAAAAAAAAAAAATCGTTCCGATGAGTTCCGACCCAACGCGGAACAGAGAATTCCAAAAAAATAGCAAACAAAATCAAAAAATTAAAAAACACCATTATGGCTTCTTTTCAAGCCAAAACAGGATTGAAAAGTTCGAGAAAGTGTGAAAATAAAAAAAATCGTTCCGATTAGTTCTTACACGACCCGGAATAGAGAATTCCAAAAAAATAGCAAAAAAATTAAAAAAATTAAAAAAGCATATTATGGCTTATTTTCAAACCAAAATTGGCTGGGAACAGCCGAAAAAGTGAGAAAATAAAAAAAAATCATTCCGATGAGTTCTTACCCGTCCCAGAATAGAGAATTCCAAAAAAATAGCCAAAAAATTCAAAAAATTGAAAAAAACAATTATGGTTTATTTTCAAGCAAAAATAAGATGGGAAAGGCTAAGAAAGAGTGAAAATAAAAAAAATCGTTCCGATGAGTTCCTACCCGACCCGGAATATTGAATTTTAAAAAAACAGCAAAAAAATTCAAAAAATTAAACAACACCATTATAGCTTCTTTTCAAGCCAAAATAGGTTGGGAATGGCCGAAAAAGAGAGAAAAGTAAAAAAATAGAGCCGATGAGTTCTTACCCGACTTGTAATACAGAATTCCAAAATAATATCCAAAAAATTAAAAAACACTGTTATGGCTTCTTTTCAAGCCAAAATAAGATGGGAAAGGCTGAGAAATAGTAAAAATAAAAAAACTCGTTCCGACGAGTTCCTACCCGACCCGGGATAGAGGATTCCAAAAAAATTCAAAAAATTAAAACACACTATTATAGCTTCTTTTCAAGCCAAAATAAGATTGGAAAGACAGAGAAATAGTGAAAATTAAAAAAAAAAAAAATCGTTCCAATGAGTTCCTACCCGAACCGGAGTATAGAATTCCAAAATAATAGCAAAACAATTCAAAAACATTAAACAACACTATTATGGCTTCTTTTCAAGAGAAAATAGGATGGGAATGGCCAAAAAAGAGACAAAATAAAAAAAGTCGTTCCGATGAGTTCTTACCCGACCCGGAATAGAGAATTACAAAAAAAATAGAAAAACAATTTTAAAAATTAAAAAAACACTATTATGGCTTCTTTTCAAGCCAAAATAAGATGGGAAAGGCCGAGAAAGAGTGAAAATAAAAAAAATCCTTCCGATGAGTTCCTACCCGACCTAGGATAGAGAATTCCAAAAAAATAGCAAAAAAATTAAAAAAATTAAACAACACCATTATGGATTATTTTCAAGCAAAATTTGGTTGGGAATGGTCGAAGAAAAGAGAAAATAAAAAAATCGTTCCGACGAGTTCCTCCCCCACCCGGGATAGAGAATTCCCAAAAAATAGCATAAAAATTAAAAAAATTAAAAAACACCATTATGACTTCTTTTCAAGCGAAAATAAGTTGGGAAATGCCGAGAAAGAGTGAAAAAAAAAGAAGGTTCCTATGAGTTCTAACCCAACCCGGGATGGATAATTCCAAAAAAAATAGCAAAAAAATTAAAAAAATTGAAAAAAACCATTATGGCTTCTTTTCAAGCCAAAATAAGTTGGGAAAGGCCGAGAAAGAGTGAAAATAGAAAAAATCGTTCCGATGAGTTCCTACCCGACCCAGAATATAGAATTTTAAAAAAATAGCAAAAAAAATTCAGAAAATTAAACAACTCCATTATGGCTTCTTTTCAAGCCAAAATAAGTTGGAAAAGATTTAGAAAGAGTGAAAACAAAAAAAAAATCGTTCCGATAAGTTCCAATCCGACTTGGAATAGAGAATTCCAAAAAAAATTAAAAAAAATAAAAAATAAATAAAAAACACCGATATTGCTTCTTTTCAAGCCAAAATAAGTTATAAAAGGCCGACAAAGAGTGAAAAAAAAAAATCGTTCCGATGAGTTCCGACCCAACGCGGAACAGAGAATTCCAAAAAAATAGCAAACAAAATCAAAAAATTAAAAAACACCATTATGGCTTCTTTTCAGGCCAAAACAGGATTGAAAAGGCCGAGAAAGTGTGAAAATAAAAAAAATTGTTCCGATTAGTTCTTACACGACCCGGAATAGAGAATTCCAAAAAAATAGCAAAAAAATTAAAAAAATTAAACAAGCATATTATGGCTTATTTTCAAACCAAAATTGGCTGGGAACAGCCGAAAAAGTGAGAAAATAAAAAAAAATCATTCCGATGAGTTCTTACCCGTCCCAGAATAGAGAATTCCAAAAAAATAGCCAAAAAATTCAAAAAATTGAAAAAAACAATTATGGTTTATTTTCAAGCAAAAATAAGATGGGAAAGGCTAAGAAAGAGTGAAAATAAAAAAAATCATTCAGATGAGTTCCTACCCGACCCGGAATATTGAATTTTAAAAAAACAGCAAAAAAATTCAAAAAATTAAACAACACCATTATAGCTTCTTTTCAAGCCAAAATAGGTTCGGAATGGCCGAAAAAGAGAGAAAAGTAAAAAAATAGAGCCGATGAGTTCTTACCCGACTTGTAATACAGAATTCCAAAATAATATCCAAAAAATTAAAAAACACTGTTATGGCTTCTTTTCAAGCCAAAATAAGATGGGAAAGGCTGAGAAATAGTAAAAATAAAAAAACTCGTTCCGACGAGTTCCTACCCGACCCGGGATAGAGGATTCCAAAAAAATTCAAAAAATTAAAACACACTATTATAGCTTCTTTTCAAGCCAAAATAAGATTGGAAAGACAGAGAAATAGTGAAAATTAAAAAAAAAAAAAATCGTTCCAATGAGTTCCTACCCGAACCGGAATATAGAATTCCAAAATAATAGCAAAACAATTCAAAAACATTAAACAACACTATTATGGCTTCTTTTCAAGAGAAAATAGGATGGGAATGGCCAAAAAAGAGACAACATAAAAAAAGTCGTTCCGATGAGTTCTTACCCGACCCGGAATAGAGAATTACAAAAAAAATAGAAAAACAATTTTAAAAATTAAAAAAACACTATTATGGCTTCTTTTCAAGCCAAAATAAGATGGGAAAGGCCGAGAAGGAGTGAAAATAAAAAAAATCCTTCCGATGAGTTCCTACCCGACCTAGGATAGAGAATTCCAAAAAAATAGCAAAAAAATTCAAAAAATTAAACAACACCATTATAGCTTCTTTTCAAGCCAAAATAGGTTGGGAATGGCCGAAAAAGAGAGAAAAGTAAAAAAATAGAGCCGATGAGTTCTTACCCGACTTGTAATACAGAATTCCAAAATAATATCCAAAAAATTAAAAAACACTGTTATGGCTTCTTTTCAAGCCAAAATAAGATGGGAAAGGCTGAGAAATAGTAAAAATAAAAAAACTCGTTCCGACGAGTTCCTACCCGACCCGGGATAGAGGATTCCAAAAAAATTCAAAAAATTAAAACACACTATTATAGCTTCTTTTCAAGCCAAAATAAGATTGGAAAGACAGAGAAATAGTGAAAATTAAAAAAAAAAAAATCGTTCCAATGAGTTCCTACCCGAACCGGAATATAGAATTCCAAAATAATAGCAAAACAATTCAAAAACATTAAACAACACAATTATGGCTTCTTTTCAAGAGAAAATAGGTTGGGAATGGCCAAAAAAGAGACAAAATAAAAAAAGTCGTTCCGATGAGTTCTTACCCGACCCGGAATAGAGAATTACAAAAACAATAGAAAAACAATTTTAAAAATTAAAAAAACACTATTATGGCTTCTTTTCAAGCCAAAATAAGATGGGAAAGGCCGAGAAAGAGTGAAAATAAAAAAAATCCTTCCGATGAGTTCCTACCCGACCTAGGATAGAGAATTCCAAAAAAATAGCAAAAAAATTCAAAAAATTAAACAACACCACTATGGATTATTTTCAAGCAAAATTTGGTTGGGAATGGTCGAAGAAAAGAGAAAATAAAAAAATCGTTCCGACGAGTTCCTCCCCCACCCGGGATAGAGAATTCCCAAAAAATAGCATAAAAATTAAAAAAATTAAAAAACACCATTATGACTTCTTTTCAAGCGAAAATAAGTTGGGAAATGCCGAGAAAGAGTGAAAAAAAAAGAAGGTTCCTATGAGTTCTAACCCAACCCGGGATGGATAATTCCAAAAAAAATAGCAAAAAAATTAAAAAAATTGAAAAAAACCATTATGGCTTCTTTTCAAGCCAAAATAAGTTGGGAAAGGCCGAGAAAGAGTGAAAATAAAAAAAATCGTTCCGATGAGTTCCTACCCGACCCAGAATATAGAATTTTAAAAAAATAGCAAAAAAAATTCAGAAAATTAAACAACTCCATTATAGCTTCTTTTCAAGCCAAAATAAGTTGGAAAAGATTTAGAAAGAGTGAAAACAAAAAAAAAATCGTTCCGATAAGTTCCAATCCGACTTGGAATAGGGAATTCCAAAAAAAATTATAAAAAATAAAAAATAAATAAAAAACACCGATATTGCTTCTTTTCAAGCCAAAATAAGTTATAAAAGGCCGACAAAGAGTGAAAAAAAAAAATCGTTCCGATGAGTTCCGACCCAACGCGGAACAGAGAATTCCAAAAAAATAGCAAACAAAATCAAAAAATTAAAAAACACCATTATGGCTTCTTTTCAAGCCAAAACAGGATTGAAAAGGCCGAGAAAGTGTGAAAATAAAAAAAATTGTTCCGATTAGTTCTTACACGACCCGGAATAGAGAATTCCAAAAAAATAGCAAAAAAATTAAAAAAATTAAACAAGCATATTATGGCTTATTTTCAAACCAAAATTGGCTGGGAACAGCCGAAAAAGTGAGAAAATAAAAAAAAATCATTCCGATGAGTTCTTACCCGTCCCAGAATAGAGAATTCCAAAAAAATAGCCAAAAAATTCAAAAAATTGAAAAAAACAATTATGGATTATTTTCAAGCAAAAATAAGATGGGAAAGGCTAAGAAAGAGTGAAAATAAAAAAAATCGTTCCGATGAGTTCCTACCCGACCCGGAATATTGAATTTTAAAAAAACAGCAAAAAAATTCAAAAAATTAAACAACACCATTATAGCTTCTTTTCAAGCCAAAATAGGTTCGGAATGGCCGAAAAAGAGAGAAAAGTAAAAAAATAGAGCCGATGAGTTCTTACCCGACTTGTAATACAGAATTCCAAAATAATATCCAAAAAATTAAAAAACACTGTTATGGCTTCTTTTCAAGCCAAAATAAGATGGGAAAGGCTGAGAAATAGTAAAAATAAAAAAACTCGTTCCGACGAGTTCCTACCCGACCCGGGATAGAGGATTCCAAAAAAATTCAAAAAATTAAAACACACTATTATAGCTTCTTTTCAAGCCAAAATAAGATTGGAAAGACAGAGAAATAGTGAAAATTAAAAAAAAAAAAATCGTTCCAATGAGTTCCTACCCGAACCGGAATATAGAATTCCAAAATAATAGCAAAACAATTCAAAAACATTAAACAACACTATTATGGCTTCTTTTCAAGAGAAAATAGGATGGGAATGGCCAAAAAAGAGACAAAATAAAAAAAGTCGTTCCGATGAGTTCTTACCCGACCCGGAATAGAGAATTACAAAAAAAATAGAAAAACAATTTTAAAAATTAAAAAAACACTATTATGGCTTCTTTTCAAGCGAAAATAAGATGGGAAAGGCCGAGAAGGAGTGAAAATAAAAAAAATCCTTCCGATGAGTTCCTACCGGACCTAGGATAGAGAATTCCAAAAAAATAGCAAAAAAATTCAAAAAATTAAACAACACCATTATGGATTATTTTCAAGCAAAATTTGGTTGGGAATGGTCGAAGAAAAGAGAAAATAAAAAAATCGTTCCGATGAGTTCCTCCCCCACCCGGGATAGAGAATTCCCAAAAAATAGCATAAAAATTAAAAAAATTAAAAAACACCATTATGACTTCTTTTCAAGCGAAAATAAGTTGGGAAATGCCTAGAAAGAGTGAAAAAAAAAAGAAGGTTCCTATGAGTTCTAACCCAACCCGGGATGGATAATTCCAAAAAAATAGCAAAAAAATTAAAAAAATTGAAAAAAAACCATTATGGCTTCTTTTCAAGCCAAAATAAGTTGGGAAAGGCCGAGAAAGAGTGAAAATAAAAAAAATCGTTCCGATGAGTTCCTACCCGACCCAGAATATAGAATTTTAAAAAAATAGCAAAAAAAATTCAGAAAATTAAACAACTCCATTATAGCTTCTTTTCAAGCCAAAATAAGTTGGAAAAGATTTAGAAAGAGTGAAAACAAAACAAAAATCGTTCCGATAAGTTCCAATCCGACTTGGAATAGAGAATTCCAAAAAAAATTATAAAAAATAAAAAATAAATAAAAAACACCGATATTGCTTCTTTTCAAGCCAAAATAAGTTATAAAAGGCCGACAAAGAGTGAAAAAAAAAAAAAATCGTTCCGATGAGTTCCGACCCAACGAGGAACAGAGAATTCCAAAAAAATAGCAAACAAAATCAAAAAATTAAAAAACACCATTATGGCTTCTTTTCAAGCCAAAACAGGATTGAAAAGGCCGAGAAAGTGTGAAAATAAAAAAAATCGTTCCGATTAGTTCTTACACGACCCTGAATAGAGAATTCCAAAAAAATAGCAAAAAAATTAAAAAAATTAAACAAGCATATTATGGCTTATTTTCAAACCAAAATTGGCTGGGAACAGCCGAAAAAGTGAGAAAATAAAAAAAAATAATTCCGATGAGTTCGTACCCGTCCCAGAATAGAGAATTCCAAAAAAATAGCCAAAAAATTCAAAAAATTGAAAAAAACAATTATGGTTTATTTTCAAGCTAAAATAAGATGGGAAAGGCTAAGAAAGAGTGAAAATAAAAAAAATCGTTCCGATGAGTTCCTACCTGACCCGGAATATTGAATTTTAAAAAAACAGCAAAAAAATTCAAAAAATTAAACAACACCATTATAGCTTCTTTTCAAGCCAAAATAGGTTGGGAATGGCCGAAAAAGAGAGAAAAGAAAAAAAATAGAGCCGATGTGTTCTTACCCGACTTGTAATAGAGAATTCCAAAAAAATATCCAAAAAATTAAAAAACACTGTTATGGCTTCTTTTCAAGCCAAAATAAGATGGGAAAGGCTGAGAAATAGTAAAAAAAAAAAAAAATCGTTCCGACGAGTTCCTACCCGACCCGGGATAGAGGATTCCAAAAAAATTCAAAAACACCATTATAGCTTCTTTTCAAGCCAAAATAAGATTGGAAAGACAGAGAAATAGTGAAAATTAAAAAAAAAAAAAAAATCGTTCCAATGAGTTCCTACCCGAACCGGAATATAGAATTCCAAAATAATAGCAAAACAATTCAAAAACATTAAACAACACTATTATGGCTTCTTTTCAAGAGAAAATAGGATGGGAATGGCCAAAAAAGAGACAAAATAAAAAAAGTTGTTCCGATGTGTTCCTACCCGACCCGGAATAGAGAATTACAAAAAAAATAGAAAAACAATTTTAAAAATTAAAAAAACACTATTATGGCTTCTTTTCAAGCCAAAATAAGATGGGAAAGGCCGAGAAGGAGTGAAAATAAAAAAAATCCTTCCGATGAGTTCCTACCCGACCCAGGATAGAGAATTCCAAAAAAATAGCAAAAAAATTCAAAAAATTAAACAACACCATTATGGATTATTTTCAAGCAAAATTTGGTTGGGAATGGTCGAAGAAAAGAGAAAATAAAAAAATCGTTCCGATGAGTTCCTCCCCCACCCGGGATAGAGAATTCCCAAAAAATAGCATAAAAATTAAAAAAATTAAAAAACACCATTATGACTTCTTTTCAAGCGAAAATAAGTTGGGAAATGCCGAGAAAGAGTGAAAAAAAAAAAGGTTCCTATGAGTTCTAACCCAACCCGGGATAGATAATTCCAAAAAAAATAGCAAAAAAATTAAAAAAATTGAAAAAAACCATTATGGCTTCTTTTCAAGCCAAAATAAGTTGGGAAAGGCCGAGAAAGAGTGAAAATAAAAAAAATCGTTCCGATGAGTTCCTACCCGACCCAGAATATAGAATTTTAAAAAAATAGCAAAAAAAATTCAGAAAATTAAACAACTCCATTATAGCTTCTTTTCAAGCCAAAATAAGTTGGAAAAGATTTAGAAAGAGTGAAAACAAAAAAAAAAATCGTTCCGATAAGTTCCAATCCGACTTGGAATAGAGAATTCCAAAAAAAATTATAAAAAATAAAAAATAAATAAAAAACACCGATATTGCTTCTTTTCAAGCCAAAATAAGTTATAAAAGGCTGACAAAGAGTGAAAAAAAAAAAAAAAAATCGTTCCGATGAGTTCCGACCCAACGCGGAACAGAGAATTCCAAAAAAATAGCAAACAAAATCAAAAAATTGAAAAACACCATTATGGCTTCTTTTCAAGCCAAAACAGGATTGAAAAGGCCGAGAAAGTGTGGAAATAAAAAAAATCGTTCCGATGAGTTCCTACCCGACCAAGAATATAGAATTTTAAAAAAATAGCAAAAAAAATTCAGAAAATTAAACAACTCCATTATAGCTTCTTTTCAAGCCAAAATAAGTTGGAAAAGATTTAGAAAGAGTGAAAACAAAAAAAAAAATCGTTCCGATAAGTTCCAATCCGACTTGGAATAGAGAATTCCAAAAAAAATTATAAAAAATAAAAAATAAATAAAAAACACCGATATTGCTTCTTTTCAAGCCAAAATAAGTTATAAAAGGCCGACAAAGAGTGAAAAAAAAAAAAAAATCGTTCCGATGAGTTCCGACCCAACGCGGAACAGAGAATTCCAAAAAAATGGCAAACAAAATCAAAAAATTAAAAAACACCATTATGGCTTCTTTCAAGCCAAAACAGGATTGAAAAGGCCGAGAAAGTGTGAAAATAAAAAAAATCGTTCCGATTAGTTCTTACACGACCCAGAATAGAGAATTCCAAAAAAATAGCAAAAAAATTAAAAAAATTAAACAAGCATATTATGGCTTATTTTCAAACCAAAATTGGCTGGGAACAGCCGAAAAAGTGAGAAAAAAAAAAAAAAATCATTCCGATGAGTTTTTACCCGTCCCAGAATAGAGAATTCCAAAAAAATAGCCAAAAAATTCAAAAAATTGAAAAAAACAATTATGGTTTATTTTCAAGCTAAAATAAGATGGGAATGGCTAAGAAAGAGTGAAAATAAAAAAAATCGTTCCGATGAGTTCCTACCCGACCCGGAATATTGAATTTTAAAAAAACAGCAAAAAAATTCAAAAAATTAAACAACACCATTATAGCTTCTTTTCAAGCCAAAATAGGTTAGGAATGGCCGAAAAAGAGAAAAAAGTAAAAAAATAGAGCCGATGAGTTCTTACCCGACTTGTAATAGAGAATTCCAAAAAAATATCCAAAAAATTAAAAAACACTGTTATGGCTTCTTTTCAAGCCAAAATAAGATGGGAAAGGCTGAGAAATAGTAAAAATAAAAAAAATCGTTCCGACGAGTTCCTACCCGACCCGGGATAGAGGATTCCAAAAAAATTCAAAAAATTAAAAAACACCATTATAGCTTCTTTTCAAGCCAAAATAAGATTGGAAAGACAGAAAAATAGTGAAAATTAAAAATTAAAAAAAAAAAAAAAAAAAAATCGTTCCAATGAGTTCCTACCCGAACCGGAATATAGAATTCCAAAATAATAGCAAAACAATTCAAAAACATTAAACAACACTATTATGGCTTCTTTTCAAGAGAAAATAGGATGGGAATGGCCAAAAAAGAGACAAAATAAAAAAAGTCGTTCCGATGAGTTCTTACCCGACCCGGAATAGAGAATTACAAAAAAAATAGAAAAACAATTTTAAAAATTAAAAAAACACTATTATTGCTTCTTTCCAAGCCAAAATAAGATGGGAAAGGCCGAGAAGGAGTGAAAATAAAAAAAATCCTTCCGATGAGTTCCTACCCGACCCAGGATAGAGAATTCCAAAAAAATAGCAAAAAAATTCAAAAAATTAAACAACACCATTATGGATTATTTTCAAGCAAAATTTGGTTGGGAATGGTCGAAGAAAAGAGAAAATAAAAAAATCGTTCCGATGAGTTCCTCCCCCACCCGGGATAGAGAATTCCCAAAAAATAGCATAAAAATTAAAAAAATTAAAAAACACCATTATGACTTCTTTTCAAGCGAAAATAAGTTGGGAAATGCCGAGAAAGAGTGAAAAAAAAAAAAGGTTCCTATGAGTTCTAACCCAACCCGGGATAGATAATTCCAAAAAAAATAGCAAAAAAATTAAAAAAATTGAAAAAAACCATTATGGCTTCTTTTCAAGCCAAAATAAGTTGGGAAAGGCCGAGAAAGAGTGAAAATAAAAAAAATCGTTCCGATGAGTTCCTACCCGACCCAGAATATAGAATTTTAAAAAAATAGCAAAAAAAATTCAGAAAATTAAACAACTCCATTATAGCTTCTTTTCAAGCCAAAATAAGTTGGAAAAGATTTAGAAAGAGTGAAAACAAAAAAAAAAATCGTTCCGATAAGTTCCAATCCGACTTGGAATAGAGAATTCCAAAAAAAATTATAAAAAATAAAAAATAAATAAAAAACACCGATATTGCTTCTTTTCAAGCCAAAATAAGTTATAAAAGGCTGACAAAGAGTGAAAAAAAAAAAAAAAAATCGTTCCGATGAGTTCCGACCCAACGCGGAACAGAGAATTCCAAAAAAATAGCAAACAAAATCAAAAAATTAAAAAACACCATTATGGCTTCTTTTCAAGCCAAAACAGGATTGAAAAGGCCGAGAAAGTGTGGAAATAAAAAAAATCGTTCCGATGAGTTCCTACCCGACCAAGAATATAGAATTTTAAAAAAATAGCAAAAAAAATTCAGAAAATTAAACAACTCCATTATAGCTTCTTTTCAAGCCAAAATAAGTTGGAAAAGATTTAGAAAGAGTGAAAACAAAAAAAAAAATCGTTCTGATAAGTTCCAATCCGACTTGGAATAGAGAATTCCAAAAAAAATTATAAAAAATAAAAAATAAATAAAAAACACCGATATTGCTTCTTTTCAAGCCAAAATAAGTTATAAAAGGCCGACAAAGAGTGAAAAAAAAAAAAAATCGTTCCGATGAGTTCCGACCCAACGCGGAACAGAGAATTCCAAAAAAATGGCAAACAAAATCAAAAAATTAAAAAACACCATTATGGCTTCTTTCAAGCCAAAACAGGATTGAAAAGGCCGAGAAAGTGTGAAAATAAAAAAAATCGTTCCGATTAGTTCTTACACGACCCAGAATAGAGAATTCCAAAAAAATAGCAAAAAAATTAAAAAAATTAAACAAGCATATTATGGCTTATTTTCAAACCAAAATTGGCTGGGAACAGCCGAAAAAGTGAGAAAATAAAAAAAAAATCATTCCGATGAGTTCTTACCCGTCCCAGAATAGAGAATTCCAAAAAAATAGCCAAAAAATTCAAAAAATTGAAAAAAACAATTATGGTTTATTTTCAGGCTAAAATAAGATGGGAATGGCTAAGAAAGAGTGAAAATAAAAAAAATCGTTCCGATGAGTTCCTACCCGACCCGGAATATTGAATTTTAAAAAAACAGCAAAAAAATTCAAAAAATTAAACAACACCATTATAGCTTCTTTTCAAGCCAAAATAGGTTAGGAATGGCCGAAAAAGAGAAAAAAGTAAAAAAATAGAGCCGATGAGTTCTTACCCGACTTGTAATAGAGAATTCCAAAAAAATATCCAAAAAATTAAAAAACACTGTTATGGCTTCTTTTCAAGCCAAAATAAGATGGGAAAGGCTGAGAAATAGTAAAAATAAAAAAAATCGTTCCGACGAGTTCCTACCCGACCCGGGACAGAGGATTCCAAAAAAATTCAAAAAATTAAAAAACACCATTATAGCTTCTTTTCAAGCCAAAATAAGATTGGAAAGACAGAAAAATAGTGAAAATTAAAAATTAAAAAAAAAAAAAAAAAATCGTTCCAATGAGTTCCTACCCGAACCGGAATATAGAATTCCAAAATAATAGCAAAACAATTCAAAAACATTAAACAACACTATTATGGCTTCTTTTCAAGAGAAAATAGGATGGGAATGGCCAAAAAAGAGACAAAATAAAAAAAGTCGTTCCGATGAGTTCTTACCCGACCCGGAATAGAGAATTACAAAAAAAATAGAAAAACAATTTTAAAAATTAAAAAAACACTATTATGGCTTCTTTTCAAGCCAAAATAAGATGGGAAAGGCCGAGAAGGAGTGAAAATAAAAAAAATCCTTCCGATGAGTTCCTACCCGACCCAGGATAGAGAATTCCAAAAAAATAGCAAAAAAATTCAAAAAATTAAACAACACCATTATGGATTATTTTCAAGCAAAATTTGGTTGGGAATGGTCGAAGAAAAGAGAAAATAAAAAAATCGTTCCGATGAGTTCCTCCCCCACCCGGGATAGAGAATTCCCAAAAAATAGCATAAAAATTAAAAAAATTAAAAAACACCATTATGACTTCTTTTCAAGCGAAAATAAGTTGGGAAATGCCGAGAAAGAGTGAAAAAAAAAAAAGGTTCCTATGAGTTCTTACCCAACCCGGGATAGATAATTCCAAAAAAAATAGCAAAAAAATTAAAAAAATTGAAAAAAACCATTATGGCTTCTTTTCAAGCCAAAATAAGTTGGGAAAGGCCGAGAAAGAGTGAAAATAAAAAAAATCGTTCCGATGAGTTCCTACCCGACCCAGAATATAGAATTTTAAAAAAATAGCAAAAAAAATTCAGAAAATTAAACAACTCCATTATAGCTTCTTTTCAAGCCAAAATAAGTTGGAAAAGATTTAGAAAGAGTGAAAACAAAAACAAAAATCGTTCCGATAAGTTCCAATCCGACTTGGAATAGAGAATTCCAAAAAAAATTATAAAAAATAAAAAATAAATAAAAAACACCGATATTGCTTCTTTTCAAGCCAAAATAAGTTATAAAAGGCTGACAAAGAGTGAAAAAAAAAAAAAAATCGTTCCGATGAGTTCCGACCCAACGCGGAACAGAGAATTCCAAAAAAATAACAAACAAAATCAAAAAATTAAAAAACACCATTATGGCTTCTTTTCAAGCCAAAACAGGATTGAAAAGGCTGAGAAAGTGTGAAAATAAAAAAAATCGTTCCGATTAGTTCTTACACGACCCGGAATTGAGAATTCCAAAAAAATATCAAAAAAATTCAAAAAATTAAAAAACACTATTATTGCTTCTTTTCAAGCCAATATAAGATGGGAAAGACTGAGAAAGAGCGAAAATAAAAATAAAAATTCGTTCCGATGAGTTCCTACCCGACCCGGGATAGAAAATTCCAAAAAAATAGAAAACAAATTCAAAAAATTCAACAACACCATTATGGATTCTTTTCAAGCCAAAATTGGATGGGTATGGCCGAAAAAGAGAGAAAAAAAAAATTCGTTCCGATAAGTTCCTACCCGACTCGAGATAGATAATTCCAAAAAAATAGCAAAAAAATTCCAAAAATGAAAAAACAATATTATGGCTTGTTTTCAAGCTAAAATAAGTTGGAAAAGGCTTAGAAATAGTAAAAAAAAAAAAAAAAAAAAAAATCGTTCCGATGAGTTCCTAGTTGACCTGGAATAGAGAATTCCAAAAAAATAGCAAAAAAAATTCAAAAAATTACACAACACCACTATGGCTACTTTTCAAGCAAAAATAAGTTCGAAATGGCCGAGAAAGAATGAAAATAAAAAAAATCGTTCCGACGAGTACCAATCCGACCCAGGATAGGGAAATCCAAAAAAATAGCAAAAAAATTCAAAAAATTAAACAACAAGATTATGGCTTATTTTCAGACCAAAATTGGTTGGGAATGGCCGAAAAAGAGAGAAAATAAAAACAATTGTTCCAATGAGTTCTTACCCGTCTCGGAATAGAGAATTCCAAAAAAATAGCGAAAAAATTCAAAAAATTGAAAAAAACCATTATGGCATTTTCAAACCAAAATAAGTTGGGAAAGGCTGAGAAAGAGTGAAAATAAAAAAAATCGTTCCGATGAGTTCCTACCCAACCCGGAATATAGAATTTTAAAAAAATAGCAAAAAAATTCAAAAAATTAAACAACACCATTCTGGCTTCTTTTCAAGCCAAAATAGGTTAGGAATGGCCGAAAAACAGACAAAAGAAAAAAAATCATGCCGATGAGTTCTTACCCGACTCGTAATAGAGAATTCCAAAAAAATATCCAAAAACTTCAAAAAATTAAAAAACACTGATATGGCTTCTTTTCAAGCCAAAAGAAGATGGGAAAGGCCTAGAAAGAGTGAAAATAAAAAAAATAGTTTCGATGAGTTCCTACCTGACCCAGAAAAGAGAATTCCAAAAATTGCAAAAAAATAAAATAAAAATTTAAAAACACCTATATTGCTTCTTTTCAAGCCAAAATATGTTAAGAAAGGCCGAGAAAGATTGAAAATAGAAAAAAACGTTCCGATGAGTTCTTACTCGATCCGTAATAGAGAATCCCAAAAAAATATCAAAAAAATTCAAAAAATTAAAAAACACCATTATGGCCTCTTTTCCAGCCAAAATAGGGTGGGAATGGCCGAGAAAGAGTGAAAATAAAAAAAATCGTTCCGATGAGTTCTTACCCAACCAGGAATAGAGAATTCCAAAAAAATAGGAAAAAATTTCAAAAATTTAAAAAAACACCAATATGGCTTCTTTTCAAGGAAAAATAAGTTAGGAAAGGCCGGGAAAGAGTGAAAATAAAAAAAAAAGTCGTTCCGATGAGTTCCTCCCTGACCCGGAATAGAGAATTCCAAAAAAATAGCAAAAAAATTCAAAAAATTATAAAACACCACTATGAATTCTTTTCAAGCCAAAATAAGTAGGGAAAGACCGAGAAAGAGTATAAGTAAAAAAAATCGTTCCGATGAGCTCCTACCCGACCCGGGATAGAGAATTCCAAAAAAATAGTAAAAAAATTAAAAAACACCGATATTGCTTCTTTTGAAGCCAAAATAAGTTAAGAAATGCCGAGAAAGAGTGAAAATAAAAAAAAATCATTCCGATGAGTTCCGACCCAACTCGGAATAGAAAATTCCAAAAAAATAGCAAAAAAATTCAAAAAAACCATTATGGCTCCTTTTCAATCCAAAATAAGTTGGGAAAGGCCGAGAAAGAGTGAAAATAAAAATAATCGTTCCGATGAGTTCCTACCCGACCCAGAATATAGAATTTTAAAAAAATAGCAAAAAAATTCAAAAAATTAAACAACACCATTATAGCTTCTTTTCAAGCCAAAATAGGTTGGGAATGGCCAAAAAAGAGAGAAAAGAAAAAAGTCGTGCCTATGAGTTCTTACCTGACTTGTAATAGAGAATTCCAAAAAAATAGCAAAAAAATTCAAAAATTTAAAAAACACCATTATGGCTTCTTTTCAAGCCAATAAAAGATGGGAAAAGCCGAGAAAGAGTGAAAATAATTTAAAAAAAAATCGTTCTGATGAGTTCCTACCCGACCCGGGATAGAGAATTCCAAAAAAATAGCAAAAAAATTCAAAAAATTAAACAACACCGTTATGGATTCTTTTCAAGCCAAAATTGGTTGGGAATGGACGAAAAAAAGAGAAAAAAAAAAAATCGTTCCGATGAGTTCCTACTTGACCCGGGATAGATAATTCCAAAAAAATAGCAAAAAAATTCCAAAAATTAAAAAACACTATTATGGCTTGTTTTCAAGCCAAAATAAGTAGGAAAAGGCTTAGAAAGAGTGAAAAAAAAAAAAATCGTTCCGATGAGTTCCTAGCCAACCCGGAAAAGGGAATTCCAAAAACACCATTATGGCTTCATTTCAAGCCAAAATAAGGTGGGAAAGGCCTAGAAACAGTGAAAATAAAAAAAAATCATTCCGATGAGTTCCGACCCGACCCAGGATAGAGAGTTCCAAAAAATAGGAAAACAATTCAAAAAATTAAACAACACCATTATGGCTTCTTTTCAAGCCAAAATGGGTTGGGAATGGCCGAAAAATAGAGAAAAGAAAAAAATCGTGTCGATGAGTTTCTACCTGACCCGTAATAGAGAATTCCAAAAAAAATCCAAAAAATTAAAAAAATTAAAAAACACTGTTATGGCTCTTTTCAAGCCAAAATAAGATGGGAAAGGCCGAGAAAGAGTAAAAAAAAAAAAGTTCCGATGAGTTCCTACCTGACCTGGAAAAGAGAATTCAAAAAATTGCAAAAAAATGAAAAAAAATTTAAAAAACACCTATATTGCTTCTTTTCAAGCCAAAATAAGTTAAGAAAAGCCGAGAAAGAGTGAAAATAGAAAAAAAAAAAAAGGTTCCGATGAGTTCCTACTCGATCCGTAATAGAGAATTCCAAAAAAATATCAAAAAAATTAAAAAACACCATTATGGCCTCTTTTCCAGCCAAAATAGGATGGGAATGGCCGAGAAAGAGTGAAAATAAAAGAAATCGTTCCGATGAGTTCTTACCCAACCAGGAATAGAGAATTTCAAAAAAATAGCAAACAAATTCAAAATTTTAAAAAAACACCAATATGGCTTCTTTTCAAGGAAAAATAAGTTAGGAAAGGCCGGGAAAGAGTGAAAATAAAAAAAATCGTTCCGATGAGTTCCTCCCTGACCCGGAATAGAGAATTCCAAAAAAATAGCAAAAAAATTCAAAAAATTATAAAACACCACTATGAATTCTTTTCAAGCCAAAATAAGTAGGGAAAGACCGAGAAAGAGTGAAAGTAAAAAAAATCATTCCGATGAGCTCCTACCCGAACCGGGATAGAGAATTCCAAAAAATAGCAAAAAAATTCAAAAAATTAAAAAACACTATTATGGCTTCTTTTCAAGCGAAAATGAGTTGGAAAATGCTGAAAAGGAGTGAAAATAAATAAATAAATAAAAAATCGTTCCGATGAATTCTTACCCGACCCGGGATATATAATTCCAAAAAAATTCAAACAATTGAAAAAAACCATTATGGCATCTTTTCAAGCCAAAATAATTTGGGAAAGGCCGAGAAAGAGCGAAAATAAAATATTAAAAAAAAAAATCGTTCCGACGAGTTCCTATCCGACCCTGGATAAAGAATTCCAAAAAAATAGCAAAACAATTCAAAAAAATTAAACAACACCATTATGGCTTATTTTAAAGCCAAAATTGGTTGGGTATGGCCGAAAAAGACAAAAAAGAAAAAAAATCATTCCGATGAGTTCTTACCCGACCCGTAATTGAGAATTCCAAAAAAATATCCAAAAAATTCAAAAACACAGTTATGGCTTCTTTTAAAGCCAAAATAAGATGGGAAAGGCTGAGAAAGAGTGAAAATAAAAAAAAAAATCGTTCCGATGAGTTCCTACTCGACCCGGAATGGAGAATTCGAAAAACATTTCAAAAAAATTTAAAAAAAATTAAAAAAAACACCAATATTGCTTCTTTTCAAGCCAAAATAAGTTAAAAAGGGCTGAAAAAAAAAAAAAAAAAATCGCTCCGATGAGTTCCTACCTGAACCGGAATAGAGAAATCCAAAAAAATAGCAGCAAAATTCAAAAAATTGAAAAACACCATTATGGCTTCTTTTCAAGCTAAAATAGGATGGGAAAGGCTGAGACAGAGTGAAAACAAAAAAAATGGTTCCGATTAGTTCTTACTCGACCTGGAATAGAGAATTCCAGAAAAAAGCAAAAAAAATTCAAAAAATTAAACAACACCATTATGGTACTTTTCAAGCCAAAATAAGTTGGGAAAGGCCGAGAAAGAGTGAAATTAAAAAAAATCGTTCCGATGAGTTCCTACCCGACCAGGGATAGAGAATTCCAAAAAAATAGCAAAACAATTCAAAAAATTCAAAAACAGCATTATGGCTTTTTTTCAAGTGAAAATAAGTTGAAAAATGCCGAAAAATGGGGAAAATAAAAAAAATCGTTATGATTAGTTCTTACCCGTCCTAGAATAGAGAATTTCAAAAAAATAGTAAAAAAATTCAAAAAATTGAAAAAACACCATTATGGCCTCTTTTCGAGCCAAAATATGTTGGCAAAAGGCCGAGAAAGAGTGAAAATAAAAAAAATCATTCCAATGAGTTCCTACCCGATCCAGGACATAGAATTCCAAAAAAATAGGAAAAAAGTCAAAAAATTAAAAAACACCATAATAGCTTCCTTTCAAGCCAAAATAAGACAGGAAAGGCAGAGAAATAGTGAAACTAAAAAAAAAAAAAAATCGTTCCGATGAGTTCCTACACGACCCGGAATATAGAATTCCAAAAAAATAGCACAAAAATTCAAAAAATTAAACAACACTATTATGGCATCTTTTCAAGAGAAAATAGGTTGGGAATGGCGGAAAAAGAGAGAAAAAAAAAATCGTTCAGATGAGTTCTCACCCGACCAGGAATAGGGAATTAGAAAAAATAGCAAAAAAATTCAAAAATTAAAAAACACTATTATGGCTTCTTTTCAAGCCAAAATAAGATGGGAAAGGCTAAGAAAGAGAGAAAATAAAAAAAAAATCGTTCCGATGAGTTTGTACCTGACCCGAAATAGAGAATTCCAAAAAAATAGTAAAAAAATTCAAAAAAATTAAAAAACACCAATATGGCTTCTGTTCAAGCCAAAATAGGATGGGAATGGCCGAGAAAGAGTGAAAATAAAAAAAATAAAAAAAATCGTTCCGATGAGTCTTACCTGACCCGGAATAGAGAATTCCAAAAAATAGCAAAAAAATTCAAAAAATTAAAAAACACCAATATGGATTTTTTCAAGCCAAAATAAGTAGCGAAAGGCCAAGAAAGAGTGAAAACAAAAAAAATCGTTTCGACGAGTTCCTAACAGACCCTGGACAGAGAATTCCAAAAAAATAGAAAAAAAATTAAAAAAATTAAAAAACACCAATATGGCTTCTTTTCAAGCCAAAATAAGTTAGGAAAAGCTGGGAAAGAGTAAAAATAAAAAAAAAAATAAAAAAAATCGTTCTAATGACTTCCTACCTAACTCGGAATAGAGAATTCCAAAAAAATAGCTAAAAAATTCAAAAAATTAAAAAACATCATTATAGCTTCTTTTCAAGCCAAAATAAGTTGGGAATGGCCGAAAATGAGAGAAAATAAAAAAAATCGTTTCGATCAGCTCTTACCCGACTCGGAATAGAGAATTACAAAAAAATAGCAAAAAAATTTAAAAAAATTAAAAAACACTATAATGGCTTCTTTTCAAGCCAAACTAAGATGGGAAAGGCCAGGAAAGAACGTAAATAAAAAAAAAAACCGTTCCGATGAGTTCCTACCCGACCCGGAATTGAGAATTCCAAAAAAATTGCAAAAATATTAAAAAAATTGGAAAACACCAATAAGGCTTCTTTTCAAACCAAAATAAGTGTGGGAAGGCCGAGAAAGAGAGAAAATTAAAAAAAAAAAATCGTTCCAATGAGTTTTTACCTGACCCGGAATAGAGAATTCCAAAAAAAAAAGAAAAAAATTCAAAAAATTAAAAAACACCATTACGGATTCTTTTCAAGCCAAAATAGGCAGCGAAAGGCCAAGAAAGAGTGAAAACAAAAAAAATCGTTTCGACGAGTTCCTAACCGACCCTGGACAGAGAATTCCATAAAAATAGCAAAAAAATTCAAAAAATTAAACAATACCATTATGGCTTATTTTCAAGCCAAAATTGGTTGGGAATGGCCGAAAAAGAGAGAAAAGAAAAAAAATCGTTCCGATGAGTTCTTACCCAACCCGTAATTGAGAATTCCAAAAAAATATCCAAAAAATTAAAAAACATAGTTATGGCTTCTTCTAACGCCAAAATAAGATGGGAAGGGCTGAGAAAGAGTGAAAATAAAAAAAATCGTTCCGATGAGTTCCGACCCGACCCGGAATAGAGAATTCCAAAAAAATTTCAAAAAAATTAAAACACACCGATATTGCTTCTCTTCAAGCATAAATAAGTTAGGAAAGGCCGAGAAAGAGTGAAAAAAAAAAAAAAAAAAATCTTTCCGATGAGTTCCAACCCGAACCAGAATTGAGAATTCTAAAAAAATAGCACAAAAATTCAAAAAAATTAAAAAACACCATTATGGCTTCTTTTCAAGCCAAAATAGGATGGAAAAGGCCGAGAAAAAGTGGAAAAAAAAATGGTTCCGATGAGTTCTTACTCGACCTGGAATAGAGAATTCCAAAAAAAAGCAAAAAAAAATTCAAAAAATTAAACAGCACCATTATGGCTACTTTTCAAGCCAAAATAAGTTGGGAAAGGCTGAGAAAGAGTGAAAATTAAAAAAAAAAAATAAAAAAAAAAAATCGTTCCGATAAGTTCCTACCTGACCCGGGATAGAGAATTCCAAAAAAATTCAAAAAATTAAACAACACTAATATGGATTCTTTTCACGCCAAAATTAGTTACCAATGGCCAAAAAAAAGAGAAAATAAAAAAAATCGTTACGATGAGTTCTTACCTGTCCCAGAATAGAGAATTTCAAAGAAATGGTAAAAAAATTCAAAAAATTGAAAAAAAGCTATTATGGCTTCTTTTTTAGCCAAAATATGTTGGAAAAGGCCGAGAAAGTGTGAAAAAAAAAAAAAAAAAAATCATTCCAATGAGTTCCTACCCAATCCAGGAGATAGAATTCCAAAAAAATAGCGAAAAAGTCAAAAAATTAAAAAACACCATAATAGCTTCCTTTCAAGCCAAAATAAGACGGGAAAGGCAGAGAAATAGTGAAAATAAAAAAAATAAAAAAAAATCCTTCCGAGGAGTTCCTACCCGACCCGGAATATAAAATTCCAAAAAAATTCAACAAATTAAACAACACTATCATGGCTTCTTTTCAAGAGAAAATAGGTTGGGAAAGGCTAAGGAAGAGAGAAAATAAAAAAAAAAATCGTTCCTATGAGTTCGTACCCGACCCGGAATAGAGAATTCCAAAAAAATAGAAAAAAAATTCAAAAAACTAAAAAACACCAATATGGCTTCTTTTCAGGCCAAAATAAGTTAGGAAAAGCCGGGAAAGAGTAAAAAAAAAAAAACCGTTCTAATGAGTTCCTACCTGACCCGGAATAGAGAATTCAAAAAAAATAGCAAACAAATTCAAAAAATTAAAAAACACCATTATAGCTTCTTTTCAAGCCAAAATAAGTTGGGAATGGCCGAAAATGAGAGAAAATAAAAAAAAATCGTTCCGATCAGTTCTTACCCGACTCGGAATAGAGAATTACAAAAAAATAGCAAAAAAATATAAAAAAATTAAAAAACACTATAATGGCTTCTTTTCAAGCCAAACTAAGATGGGAAAGGCCAGCAAAGAACGTAAATAAAAAAAACCATTCTGATGAGTTCCTACCCGACCAGGAATCGGGAATTCCAAAAAAATTGCAAAAATATTTAAAAAATTGGAAAACACCAATAAGCCTTCTTTTCAAGCCAAAGTAAGTTTGGGAAGGCCGAGAAACAGTGAAAAAAAAAAAAATCGTTCCGATGAGTTCTTACCTAAACCAGAATAGAGAACTCCAAAAAAATAGCAAAAAAATTCAAAAAATTACAAAATACCAATATGGCTTCTTTTCGAGCCAAAATAAGTTAGGAAAAGCCGGGAAAGAGTAAAAAAAAAAATCGTTCTAATGAGTTCCTACCAGACCTGGAATAGAGAATTCCAAAAAAATAGCAAACAAATTAAAAAAAATTAAAAAAACACCATTATAGCTTCTTTTCAAGCCAAAATAAGTTGGGAATGGCCGAAAATGAGAGAAAACAAAAAAAATCGTTCCAATCGGTTCTTACCCGACTCGGAATAGAGAATTACAAAAAAATAGCAAAAAAAATTAAAAAACACTATAATGGCTTCTTTTCAAGCCAAACTAAGACGGGAAAGGCCAGGAAAGAACATAAATAAAAAAAACCGTTCCGATGAGTTCCTATCCGGCCCGGAATCGGGAATTCCAAAAAAATAGCAAAGAAATTCAAAAAATTAAAAAACACCATTATGGATTCTTTTCAAGCCAAAATAAGTAGCGAAAGGCCGAGAAAGAGTGAAAACAAAAAAAATCGTTTCGCCGAGTTCCTAACCGACCCTAGACAGAGAATTCCAAAAAAATAGCAAAAAAATTCAAAAAATCAAACAACCCCATTATGGCTTATTTTCAAGCCAAAATTGGTTGGGAATGGCCGAAAAAGAGAGAAAAGAAAAAAAATCGTTCCGATGAGTTCTTACCTGACCCGTAATTGCGAATTCCAAAAAAATATCCAAAAAATTAAAAAACACAGTTATGGCTTCTTTTAACGCCAAAATAAGATGGGAAAGGCTGAGAAAGAGTGAAAATAAAAAAAAAAATCGTTTCGATGAGTTCCTACCCGACTCAGAATAGAGAATTCCAATAAAATTTCAAAAAAATTAAAAACCACCATTATGGCTTCTTTTCAAGCCAAATCAAGTTGGGAATGGCCAAAAATGAGAGAGAATAAAAAATAATGGTTCCGATGAGTTCCTACCCGACCCGGAAAAGAGAATTCCAAAAAAATAGAAAAAAAATTCAAAAAATTAAAAAACACCAATTTGGCTTCTTTTCAAGCCAAAATAAGTTGGGAAAGGCCGAGAAAGAGTCAAAATAAAACAAATCGTTCCAACGAGTTCCTATCCGACCCGGGATAGAGAATTCCAAAAAAATAGCAAAAAAAATTCAAAAAATTAAACAACACCATTGTGGCTTATTTTCAAGCCAAAATTGGTTGGGATTGGCCAAAAAAGAGAGAAAAGAAAAAAATCGTTCCGATGAGTTCTTCACCAACCTGTAATAGAGAATTCCAAAAAAATATCCAAAAAATTCAAAAAAATCAAACACACAATGCTTCTTTTAAAGCCAAAATAAGATGGGAAAGGCTGAGAAAGAGTGAAAAAAAAAAAAAAAAAAAAAAAAAATCGTTCCAATGAGTTCCTACCCGAACCAGAATAGAGAATTCCAAAAAAATAGCACAAAAATTCAAAAAATTAAAAAACACCATTATGGCTTCTTTTCAAGCCAAAATAGGATGGGAAAGGCCGAGAAAGAGTGAAAAAAAAAAAAAAAAAATAGTTCCGATGAGTTCTTACCTGACTCGGAATAGAGAATTCCAAAAAAACAGCAAAAAAATTCAAAAAATTAAAAAACACCATTATGAATTCTTTTCAAGCCAAAATATGTAGCGAAAGGCCAAGAAAGAGTGAAAAGAAAAAAAATCGTTTCGACGAGTTCCTAACCGACCCTAGACAAAGAATTCCAAAAAAATAGCAGAAAAATTCAAAAAATTAAACAACACCATTATGGCTTATTTTCAAGCCATAATTGGTTGGGAATGGTTGAAAAAGAGAGAAAAGAGAAAAAATCGTTCCGATGAGTTCTTACCCGACCCGTAATTGAGAATTCCAAAAATATATCCAAAAAAATTAAAAAACACAGTTATGGCTTCTTTTAAAGCCAAAATAAGATGGGAAAGGTTGAGAAAGAGTGAAAATTAAAAAAAAATCGTTCCGATGAGTTCCTACCTGACCCGGAATAGAGAATTCCAAAAATATTTCAAAAAAATTAAAAAATATTAAAAAACACCGATATTGCTTCTCTTCAAGCCAAAATAAGTTAAGAAAGGCCGAGAAAGAGTGAAAATAAAAAAAAATAAAAAAAAAATCTTTCCGATGAGTTCCAACCCGAACCGAAATTGAGGATTCTAAAAAAAAGCACAAAAATTGAAAAAATTAAAAAAAACCATTATGGCTTCATTTCAAGCCAAAATAGGGTGGGAAAGGCTGAGAAAGAGTGAAAACAAAAAAAAATGGTTCCGATGAGTTCTTACCCCACCCGGGATAGAGAATTCCAAATAAATATCAAAAAAATTCAAAAAATTAAACAACACTATTATGGATTCTTTTCAAGCCAAAATTAGTTGGGAATGGCAAAAAAAAAGAGAAAATAAAAAAAATCGTTACGATGAGTTCTTACCTGTCCCAGAATAGAGAATTTCAAAAAAATAGTAAAAAAATTCAAAAAATTGAAAAAACACCACTAAGGCTTCTTTTCAAGCCAAAATATGTTGGAAAGGGCCGAGAAAGTGTGAAAAAAAAAAAAAAAATCATTCCAATGAGTTCCTACCCGATCCAGGACATAGAATTCTAAAAAAAATAGCAAAAAAGTCAAAAAATTAAAAAACACCATAATAGCTTCATTTCAAGCCAAAATAAGACGGGAAAGGCAGAGAAATAGTGAAAATAAAAAATAAAAAAAATCGTTACGAGGAGTTCCTACCCGAACCGGAATATAGAATTCCAAAAAAATTGCAAAAAAATTCATCAAATTAAACAACACTATTATGGCTTCTTTTCAGGAGAAAATAGGTTGGGAATGGCCGAAAAAGAGAGAAAAAAAAAAATCGTTGAGATAAGTTCATACCCGACCCGGAATAGAGAATTAGAAAAAAATACCAAAAAAATTCAAAAAATTAAAAAACAATATTATGGCTTCTTTTAAAGCCAAAATAAGTTGGGAAAGGCTAAGGAAGAGAGAAGATAAAAAAAAAAATCGTTCCGATGAGTTCCTACCTGACCCGGAATAGAGAATTCCAAAAAAATTTCAAAAAAATTAAAAAATATTAAAAAACACCGATATTGCTTCTCTTCAAGCCAAAATAAGTTAAGAAAGGCCGAGAAAGAGTGAAAATAAAAAAATAAAAAAAAAAATCTTTCCGATGAGTTCCAACCCGAACCGAAATTGAGGAATCTAAAAAAAAGCACAAAAATTGAAAAAATTAAAAAAAAAACCATTATGGCTTCTTTTCAAGCCAAAATAGGATGGGAAAGGCTGAGAAAGAGTGAAAACAAAAAAAAATGGTTCTGATGAGTTCCTACCCCCACCCGGGATAGAGAATTCCAAATAAATATCAAAAAAATTTAAAAAATTAAACAACACTATTATGGATTCTTTTCAAGCCAAAATTAGTTGGGAATGGCAAAAAAAAAAAGAAAATAAAAAAAATCGTTACGATGAGTTCTTACCTGTCCCAGAATAGAGAATTTCAAAAAAATAGTAAAAAAATTCAAAAAACTGAAAAAACAACACTAAGGCTTCTTTTCGAGCCAAAATATGTTGGAAAGGGCCGAGAAAGTGTGAAAAAAAAAAAAATCATTCCAACTAGTTCCTACCCGATCCAGGACATGGAATTCTAAAAAAAATAGCAAAAAAAATCAAAAAATTAAAAAACACCATAATAGCTTCCTTTCAAGCCAAAATAAGACGGGAAAGGCAGAGAAATAGTGAAAATAAAAAATAAAAAAAATCGTTACGAGGAGTTTCTACCCGAACCGGAATATAGAATTCCAAAAAAATTGCAAAAAAATTCAACAAATTAAACAACACTATTATGGCTTCTTTTCAGGAGAAAATAGGTTGGGAATGGCCGAAAAAGAAAGAGAAAAAAAAAATTGTTGAGATAAGTTCATACCCGACCCGGAATAGAGAATTAGAAAAAAATACCAAAAAAATTCAAAAAATTAAAAAACACTATTATGGCTTCTTTTAAAGCCAAAATCAGTTGGGAAAGGCTAAGGAAGAGAGAAAATAAAAAAAAATCGTTCCGATGAGTTCGTACCCGACCCGGAATAGAGAATTTTAAAAAAATAGAAAAAAAAATTCAAAAAATTAAAAAACACCAATATGGCTTCTTTTCAAACCAAAATAAGTTAGGAAAAGCTGGGAAAGAGTAAAAAAAAATAAATAAATAAAAAAATCGTTCTAATGAGTTCCTACCTAACCCGGAATAGAGAATTCCAAAAAAATAGCAAAAAAATTCAAAAAAATTAAAAAACATCATTATAGCTTCTTTTCAAGCCAAAATAAGTTAAGAATGGCCGAAAATGAGAGAAAATAAAAAAAATCGTTCCGATCAGCTCTTACCCGACTCGGAATAGAGAATTACAAAAAAATAGCAAAAAAATTTAAAAAAATTAAAAAACACTGTAATGGCTTCTTTTCAAGCCAAACTAAGATGGGAAAGGCCAGGAAAGAACGTAAATAAAAAAAAACCGTTTCGATGAGTTCCTACCCGACCCAGAATCGAGAATTCCAAAAAAATTGCAAAAATATTAAAAAAATTGGAAAACACCAATAAGGCTTCTTTTCAAACCAAAATAAGTTTGGGGAGGCCGAGAAAGAGTGAAAATTAAAAAAAAAATCGTTCCGATGAGTTTTTACCTGACTCGTAATAGAGAATCCCAAAAAAATAAGAAAAAAATTCAAAAAATTAAAAAACACCATTACGGATTCTTTTCAAGCCAAAATAGGTAGCAAAAGGCCAAGAAAGAGTGAAAACAAAAAAAAATCGTTTCGACAAGTTCCTGACCGACCTTGGACAGAGAATTCCAAAAAAATAGCAAAAAAATTCAAAAAATTAAACAATACCATTATGGCTTATTTTCAAGCCAAAATTGGTTGGGAATGGCCGAAAAAGAGAGAAAAGAAAAAAAATCATTCCGATGAGTTCTTACCCGACCTGTAATTGAGAATTCCAAAAAAATATCCAAAAAATTAAAAAACACAGTTATGGCTTCTTTTAAAGCCAAAATAAGATGGGAAAGACTGAGAAAGAGTGAAAATAAAAAAAAAATCGTTCCGATGAGTTATTACCCGACCCGTAATTGAGAATTCCAAAAAAATATCCAAAAAATTATAAAAATTAAAAAACATAGTTATGGCTTCTTCTAAAGCCAAAATAAGATGGGAAGGGCTGAGAAAGAGTGAAAATAAAAAAAATCGTTCCGATGAGTTCCTACCCGACCCGGAATAGAGAATTCCAAAAAAATTTCAAAAAAATTAAAAAACACCCATATTGCTTCTCTTCAAGCCAAAATAAGTTAGGAAAGGCCGGGAAAGAGTGAAAAAAAAAAAAGTCATTCCGATGAGTTTTTACCCAACCCGTAATAGAGAATTCCAAAAAAATTTCAAAAAAATTAAAAAACACCCATATTGCTTCTCTTCAAGCCAAAATAAGTTAGGAAAGGCCGAGAAAGAGTGAAAAAAAAAAAAAAAATTCGTTCCAATGAGTTCCTACCCGAACCGGAATAGAGAATTCCAAAAAAATAGCACAAAAATTCAATAAATTAAAAAACATCATTATGGCTTCTTTTCAAGCCAAAATAGGATGGGAAAGGCCGAGAAAGAGTGAAAACAAAAAAAAATGGTTCCGATGAGTTCTTACTCGACCCGGAATACAGAATTCCAAAAAAAAGCAAAAAAAATTCAAAAAAATAAACAACATCATTATGACTACTTTTCAAGCAAAAATAAGTCGAAAAAGGCCAAGAAAGAGTGAAAATAAAAAAAATCGTTCCGATGAGTTCCCACTAGGCCCGGGATAGAGCATTCCAAAAAAATAGCAAAAAAATTCAAAAAATGAAAAAACACTACTATGGATTCTTTTCCTGCCAAAATTGGTTAGGAATGGCAAATTATTCCATTGAGTTCCTATACGATCCAGGACATAGAATTCCAAAAAAATAGCAAAAAAGTCAAAAAATTAAAAACCACCATAATGGCTTTCTTTCACACCAAAATAAGATGGGAAAGGCAGAGAAATAGTGAAAAAAAAAAAAAAAAAAAAATCGTTCCGATGAGTTCCTACCGTCCCCGGAATATAGAATTCCAAAAAAATCGCAAAAAAATTCAAAAAATTAAACAACACTATTGTGGCCTCTTTTCAAGAGAAAATAGGTTGGGAATGGCGGAAAAAGAGAGAAAACAAAAAAATCGTTCCGATGAGTTCTTACCCGACCCGGAATAGAAAATTACAAAAAAATAGCAAAAAAATTCAAAAATTAAAAAACACTATTATGGCTTCTTTTCAAGCCAAAATAAGATGAGAAAGGCTAAGAAAGAGAGAAAATAAAAAAAATCGTTCCGATGAGTTTGTACCCAACCTGGAATAGAGAATTCCAACAAAATAGAAAAAAATTCAAAAAATTAAAAAACACCAATATGGCTGCTTTTCAAGCCAAAATAAGTTAGGAAATGCCGGGAAAGAGTAAAAAAAATAAAATAAAATAGTTCTGATGAGTTCCTACCTGATCCGAAATAGAGAATTCCAAAAAAATAGTAAAAAAATTCAAAAACTTAAAAAACACTGTTCTGGCTGCTTTTCAAGCCAAAACAAGTTTGTAATGGCCGAAAATGAGAAAAAATAAAAAAATCGTTCCGATCAGTTCTTACCCAACTCGGAATAGAGAATTACAAAAAATAGCAAAAAAATTTAAAAAATTAAAAAACACTATAATGGCGTCTTTTCAAGCAAAACTAAGATGGGAAAGGCCAAGAAAGAACGTAAACAAAAAAAATAGTTCCGATGAGTTCCTACCCGACCCGAAATAGGGAATTCCAAAAAAATAGCAAAAATATTTAAAAAAAATTAAAAAACATCAATATAGCTTTTCAAGCCAAAATAATTTAGGAAAGACCGAGAAAGAGTGAAAATAATAAAAATCGTTCCGACGAGTTCCTATCCGACCCTGGGTAGAGAATTCCAAAAAAATTCAAAAAATTAAACAACACTATTAAAAATTGGTTGGGAATGGCCAAAAAAGAGAGAAAAGAAAAAAAATCGTTCCGATGAGTTTTTACCCGACCCGCAATAGAGAATTCCAAAAAAATATCCAAAAAATTCTAAAAAAATAATAAACACAATTATGGCTTCTTTTAACGCCAAAATAAGAGGGGAAAGGTTGAGAAAGAGTGAAAATAAAAAAAATCGTTTTGATGAGTTCCTACCCGACACGGAATAAAAAATTAAAAAAAAATTAAAAAACATCAATATTGCTTCTTTTCAATCCAAAATAAGTTAAGGAAGGCCAAGAAAGAGTGAAAATAAAAATCGTCCAGATGAGTTCCTACCTGACCCGGAATAGAGAATTCTAAAATAATTGCAAAAAAAAAAAAACACCAATATTGCTTCTTTTCAAGCCAAAATAAGTTAAGAAAGGCCGAGAAAGAGTGAAAAAAAAAATCGTTCCGATGAGTTCCTACCCGAACCGGAATAGAGAATTCCAAAAAAATAGAATAAAAATTCAAAAAACTAAAAAACACCATTATGGCTTCTTTTCAAGCAAAAACATGGTGGGGAAGGCTGAGAATGAGTGAAAACAAAAAAAATGGTTCCGATGAGTTCTTACACGACCCGGGACAGAGAATTCGTAAAAAAAGCAAAAAAAATTCACAAAATTAAACAACACCATTATGGCTACTTTTCAAGCCAAAATAAGTTGGGAAAGGCAGAGAAAGAGTCAAAATAAAAAAAATCATTCCGATGAGTTCCTACCAGAACCGGGATTGAGAATACCAAAAACATAGCAAAAAAATTCAAAAAATCAAACAACACTATTATGGATTCTTTTCATGCCAAAATTGGTTGGGAATGGCCAAAAAAGAGAGGAAAAAAAAATCATTACGATGAGTTCTTACCTGTCCCAGAATAGAGAATTTCAAAAAAATTGTAAAAAAATTCAAAAAATTGAAAAAACACCATTATGGCTTCTTTTCAAGCCAAAATAGGTTGGGAAAGGCCGAGAAAGAGTGGAAAAAAAAAAAAAAAAAAAAACATTCCAATGAGTTCCTACCCGATCCAAGCCATAGAATTCCAAAAAAAATAGCAAAAAAAGTCAAATATTAAAAAACACTATAATAGCTTCCTTTCAAGCCAAAATAAGATGGGAAAGGCATAGAAATAGAGAAAATAGAAAAAAAAAATCGTTCCGATGAGTTCCTACCCGACCCGGATTATAGAATTCCCAAAACATAGCAAAAAAATTCAATAAAAATTAAACAACAACACTATTATGGCTTCTTTTCAAAAGAAAATAGGTTGGGAAAGGCCGAAAAAGAGAGAGAATAAAAAAAAAATCGTTCTGATGTGTTCTTACCCGACCCAAAATAGAGAATTACAAAAAAATAGCAAAAAAATTCAAAAATCCAAGAAACACTATTATGGCTTCTTTTCATGCCAAAATAAGATGGGAAAGACTGAGAAAGAGTCAAAATAAAAGAAATCGTTCTGACGAGTTCCTATCTGACCCTAAATAGAGAATTCCAAAAAAAGAGCAAAAAAACTCAAAAAATTAAACAACACCATTATGGCTTCATTTCAAGCCAAAATTGGTTGGGAATGGCCAAAAAAGAGTGAAAAAAAAAAAAAAATTTGTTACGATGAGTTCTTACCCGTTCCATTTCATTCCTACCCGACGTGTAATAGAAAATTCCAAAAAAATAGAAAAAAAATTCAAAAAATCAAAAAAATACCATTATGGCTTCATTTCAAGCCAGAATAGGTTCGAAAAGGCTCAGAAAGATAGAAAATAAAAATTATCGTTCCGTTTCGTTCCAACCTGACCCGTAATAGAAAATTCCAAAAAAATAGCAATAAAATTCAAAAAATTAAAAAATACCATTATGGCTTCTTTTGAAGCCAAAATAGGGTGGAAAAGGCCAAGAAAGAGAACAAGTAAAAATTATCGTTCCGTTCCAACCTAACGCGTAACAGAAAATTCCAAAAAAATATCAAAAAAATTCAAAAAATTAAAAAAAAACCATTATTGCATCATTTCAAAAAATTATCGTTCCATTTCATTCCTACCCGACGTGTAATAGAAAATTCCAAAAAAATAGAAAAAAAATTCAAAAAATCAAAAAAATACCATTATGGCTTCATTTCAAGCCAGAATTGGTTCGAAAAGGCTCAGAAAGATAGAAAATAAAAATTATCGTTCTGTTTCGTTCCAACCTGACCCGTAATAGAAAATTCCAAAAAAATAGCAAAAAAATTGGAAAAATTAAAAAATACCATTATGACTTCATTTTAAGCCAAAATAGGTTGGAAAAGGATGAGGAGAGTGAAAATAAGTATTTTCGTTCCGTTCCGTTCCTACCCGACACGTAATAGAAAATTCCAAAAAAATAGCAAAACAAGTCAAACAATTATAAAAAAACCATTATGGCTTCATTTCAAGCCAAAATAGGTTGGAAAAGGCGGAGAAAGAGAGAAAATAAAAATTATCGTTCCGTTTCGTTCCGACCCGACGTGTGATAGAAAATTAAAAAAAAATAGCAAAAAAATTAAAAAAATTAAAAAATAAAGCAAAAATAGGGTAGAAAAGGTCGAGAAAGAGAGAAAATAAAAATTATCGTTCAAATCCGTTCATACCTGACGCATTAAAGAAAATTCCATAAAAATAGCAAAAAAATTTCCAAAATTAAAAAACACCATTATAGCATATTTTCATGCCAAAATAGGTTGGAAGGGGCCGAGAAAGAGAGAAAATAAAAATTATCGTTCCGTTTCGTTCCTACTCGACGCGTAATAGAAAATTCCAAAAAATAGCAAAAAATTTTAAAAATTAAAAAATACCATTACGGCTTCATTTCAAGCCAAAATAGATTGGAAAAGGATGAGAAAGAGAGAAAATAAGTATTATCGTTCCGTTCCGTTCCTACCCGACACGTAATAGAAAATTCCAAAAAAATAGCAAAAAAATAGCAAAAATTAAAAAAAACCATTATGGCTTCATTTCAAGCCAAAATATGTACGAAAAGGATGAGAAAGAGAGAAAATAAAAATTATCATTTCGTTTCGTTCCTACCCGACGGGTAATAGAAAATTCCAAAAAAAAAATAAAAAAAAAACCATTGTGGCTTCATTTCAATCCAAAATAGGTAGGAAAAGGCCAAGAAATAGAGAAAATAAAAATTGTCGTTCCGTTTCGTTCCAACCCGATGCGTAATAGAAAATTCCAAAAAAATAGCAAAAAAATTCAAAAAAACCATTATGGCTTCATTTCAAGCCAAAATAGGTTGACAAAGGTTGAGAAAGAGAGAAAATAAAAATTATCGTTCCGTTTCGTTCCGACTCAACGTGTAAGAGAAAATTCCAAAAAATAGCAAAAAAATTCAAAAAATTAAAAAAAACCATTATGACGTCATTTCAAGCCAAAATAGGTTGGGAATGGCTGAGAAAGAGAGAAAATAAAAATTATCGTTCCTTTCCATTCCTACCCGAAGCGTAATAGAAAATTCCAAAAAAATAGCAAAAAAATTCAATAAATTAAAAAATACCGTTATGGCTTCATTTCAAGCAAAAATAGGTTGGAAAAGGCTAAGAAAGAGAGAAAATAAAAATTATCGTTCGGTTTCGTTCCTACCCGAAGCGTAATAGAAAATTTCAAAAAAATAGCAAAAAAATTCAATAAATTAAAAAATACCGTTATGGCTTCATTTCAAGCAAAAATAGGTTGGAAAAGGCCAAGAAAGAGAGAAAATAAAAATTATTGTTCCGTTCCGTTCCAACCCGACGCGTAATAGAAAATTCCAAAAAAAGAGAAAAAAAAATAAAAAAAATGAAAAAAATACCATTGTGGCTTCATTTCAAGCCAAAATAGGTAGGAAAAGGCCAAGAAATAGAGAAAATAAAAATTGTCGTTCCGTTTCGTTCCAACCCGATGCGTAATAGAAAATTCCAAAAAAATAGCAAAAAAATTCAAAAAAACCATTATGGCTTCATTTCAAGCCAAAATAGGTTGACAAAGGCTGAGAAAGAGAGAAAATAAAAATTATCGTTCCGTTTCGTTCCGACTCAACGCGTAAGAGGAAATTCCAAAAAATAGCAAAAAAATTCAATAAAAATTAAACAACAACACTATTATGGCTTCTTTTCAAAAGAAAATAGGTTGGGAAAGGCCGAAAAAGAGAGAGAATAAAAAAAAAATCGTTCTGATGTGTTCTTACCCGACCCGAAATAGAGAATTACAAAAAAATAGCAAAAAAATTCAAAAATCCAAGAAACACTATTATGGCTTCTTTTCATGCCAAAATAAGATGGGAAAGACCGAGAAAGAGTCAAAATAAAAGAAACCGTTCTGACGAGTTCCTATCTGACCCTAGATAGAGAATTCCAAAAAAAGAGCAAAAAAACTCAAAAAATTAAACAACACCATTATGGCTTCATTTCAAGCCAAAATTGGTTGGGAATGGCCAAAAAAGAGTGAAAAAAAAAAAAAAAATTTGTTACGATGAGTTCTTACCCGTTCCATTTCATTCCTACCCGACGTGTAATAGAAAATTCCAAAAAAATAGAAAAAAAATTCAAAAAATCAAAAAAATACCATTATGGCTTCATTTCAAGCCAGAATTGGTTCGAAAAGGCTCAGAAAGATAGAAAATAAAAATTATCGTTCTGTTTCGTTCCAACCTGACCCGTAATAGAAAATTCCAAAAAAATAGCAAAAAAATTGGAAAAATTAAAAAATACCATTATGACTTCATTTTAAGCCAAAATAGGTTGGAAAAGGATGAGGAGAGTGAAAATAAGTATTTTCGTTCCGTTCCGTTCCTACCCGACACGTAATAGAAAATTCCAAAAAAATAGCAAAACAAGTCAAACAATTATAAAAAAACCATTATGGCTTCATTTCAAGCCAAAATAGGTTGGAAAAGGCGGAGAAAGAGAGAAAATAAAAATTATCGTTCCGTTTCGTTCCGACCCGACGTGTGATAGAAAATTAAAAAAAAATAGCAAAAAAATTAAAAAAATTAAAAAATAAAGCAAAAATAGGGTAGAAAAGGTCGAGAAAGAGAGAAAATAAAAATTATCGTTCAAATCCGTTCATACCTGACGCATTAAAGAAAATTCCATAAAAATAGCAAAAAAATTTCCAAAATTAAAAAACACCATTATAGCATATTTTCATGCCAAAATAGGTTGGAAGGGGCCGAGAAAGAGAGAAAATAAAAATTATCGTTCCGTTTCGTTCCTACTCGACGCGTAATAGAAAATTCCAAAAAATAGCAAAAAATTTTAAAAATTAAAAAATACCATTACGGCTTCATTTCAAGCCAAAATAGATTGGAAAAGGATGAGAAAGAGAGAAAATAAGTATTATCGTTCCGTTCCGTTCCTACCCGACACGTAATAGAAAATTCCAAAAAAAATAGCAAAAAAATAGCAAAAATTAAAAAAAACCATTATGGCTTCATTTCAAGCCAAAATATGTACGAAAAGGATGAGAAAGAGAGAAAATAAAAATTATCATTTCGTTACGTTCCTACCCGACGGGTAATAGAAAATTCCAAAAAAAAAATAAAAAAAATAAAAAAAATACCATTGTGGCTTCATTTCAAGCCAAAATAGGTAGGAAAAGGCCAAGAAATAGAGAAAATAAAAATTGTCGTTCCGTTTCGTTCCAACCCGATGCGTAATAGAAAATTCCAAAAAAATAGCAAAAAAATTCAAAAAAACCATTATGGCTTCATTTCAAGCCAAAATAGGTTGACAAAGGTTGAGAAAGAGAGAAAATAAAAATTATCGTTCCGTTTCGTTCCGACTCAACGTGTAAGAGAAAATTCCAAAAAATAGCAAAAAAATTCAAAAAATTAAAAAAAACCATTATGACGTCATTTCAAGCCAAAATAGGTTGGGAATGGCTGAGAAAGAGAGAAAATAAAAATTATCGTTCCTTTCCATTCCTACCCGAAGCGTAATAGAAAATTCCAAAAAAATAGCAAAAAAATTCAATAAATTAAAAAATACCGTTATGGCTTCATTTCAAGCAAAAATAGGTTGGAAAAGGCTAAGAAAGAGAGAAAATAAAAATTATCGTTCCGTTTCGTTCCTACCCGAAGCGTAATAGAAAATTTCAAAAAAATAGCAAAAAAATTCAATAAATTAAAAAATACCGTTATGGCTTCATTTCAAGCAAAAATAGGTTGGAAAAGGCCAAGAAAGAGAGAAAATAAAAATTATTGTTCCGTTCCGTTCCAACCCGACGCGTAATAGAAAATTCCAAAAAAAGAGAAAAAAAAATAAAAAAAATGAAAAAAATACCATTGTGGCTTCATTTCAAGCCAAAATAGGTAGGAAAAGGCCAAGAAATAGAGAAAATAAAAATTGTCGTTCCGTTTCGTTCCAACCCGATGCGTAATAGAAAATTCCAAAAAAATAGCAAAAAAATTCAAAAAAACCATTATGGCTTCATTTCAAGCCAAAATAGGTTGACAAAGGCTGAGAAAGAGAGAAAATAAAAATTATCGTTCCGTTTCGTTCCGACTCAACGCGTAAGAGGAAATTCCAAGAAATAGCAAAAAAATTCAATAAAAATTAAACAACAACACTATTATGGCTTCTTTTCAAAAGAAAATAGGTTGGGAAAGGCCGAAAAAGAGAGAGAATAAAAAAAAAATCGTTCTGATGTGTTCTTACCCGACCCGAAATAGAGAATTACAAAAAAATAGCAAAAAAATTCAAAAATCCAAGAAACACTATTATGGCTTCTTTTCATGCCAAAATAAGATGGGAAAGACCGAGAAAGAGTCAAAATAAAAGAAACCGTTCTGACGAGTTCCTATCTGACCCTAGATAGAGAATTCCAAAAAAAGAGCAAAAAAACTCAAAAAATTAAACAACACCATTATGGCTTCATTTCAAGCCAAAATTGGTTGGGAATGGCCAAAAAAGAGTGAAAAAAAAAAAAAAAAAATTTGTTACGATGAGTTCTTACCCGTTCCATTTCATTCCTACCCGACGTGTAATAGAAAATTCCAAAAAAATAGAAAAAAAATTCAAAAAATCAAAAAAATACCATTATGGCTTCATTTCAAGCCAGAATAGGTTCGAAAAGGCTCAGAAAGATAGAAAATAAAAATTATCGTTCCGTTTCGTTCCAACCTGACCCGTAATAGAAAATTCCAAAAAAATAGCAATAAAATTCAAAAAATTAAAAAATACCATTATGGCTTCTTTTGAAGCCAAAATAGGGTGGAAAAGGCCAAGAAAGAGAACAAGTAAAAATTATCGTTCCGTTCCAACCTAACGCGTAACAGAAAATTCCAAAAAAATATCAAAAAAATTCAAAAAATTAAAAAAAAAACCATTATTGCATCATTTCAAAAAATTATCGTTCCGTTTTGTTCCTACCCAACGAGTAATAGAAAATTCCAAAAAAATAGCAAAAAAATTAAAAAATACCATTATGGCTTCAAAAGAAGCCAAAATAGGGTGCAAAAGGTCGAGAAAAAGAGAAAATAAAAATTATCGTTCCGTTCCGTTCAAACCCGATGCGTAATCGAAAATTACAAAAAAATTAAAAAATACCATTATGGCTTCTTTTGAAGGCAAAATAGGGTGGAAAAGGTCGAGAAAGAGAGAAAAATAAAAATAATCGTTCCGTTCCGTTCCAACCCGATGCGTAATAGAAAATTCCAAAAAAATAGCAAAAAAATTGGAAAAATTAAAAAATACCATTATGACTTCATTTTAAGCCAAAATAGGTTGGAAAAGGATGAGAAGAGTGAAAATAAGTATTTTCGTTCCGTTCCGTTCCTACCCGACACGTAATAGAAAATTCCAAAAAAATAGCAAAACAAGTCAAACAATTATAAAAAAACCATTATGGCTTCATTTCAAGCCAAAATAGGTTGGAAAAGGCGGAGAAAGAGAGAAAATAAAAATTATCGTTCCGTTTCGTTCCGACCCGACGTGTGATAGAAAATTAAAAAAAAATAGCAAAAAAATTAAAAAAATTAAAAAATAAAGCAAAAATAGGGTAGAAAAGGTCGAGAAAGAGAGAAAATAAAAATTATCGTTCAAATCCGTTCATACCTGACGCATTAAAGAAAATTCCATAAAAATAGCAAAAAAATTTCCAAAATTAAAAAACACCATTATAGCATATTTTCATGCCAAAATAGGTTGGAAGGGGCCGAGAAAGAGAGAAAATAAAAATTATCGTTCCGTTTCGTTCCTACTCGACGCGTAATAGAAAATTCCAAAAAATAGCAAAAAATTTTAAAAATTAAAAAATACCATTACGGCTTCATTTCAAGCCAAAATAGATTGGAAAAGGATGAGAAAGAGAGAAAATAAGTATTATCGTTCCGTTCCGTTCCTACCCGACATGTAATAGAAAATTCCAAAAAAATAGCAAAAAAATAGCAAAAATTAAAAAAAACCATTATGGCTTCATTTCAAGCCAAAATATGTACGAAAAGGATGAGAAAGAGAGAAAATAAAAATTATCATTTCGTTTCGTTCCTACCCGACGGGTAATAGAAAATTCCAAAAAAAAAAATAAAAAAAATAAAAAAAATACCATTGTGGCTTCATTTCAAGCCAAAATAGGTAGGAAAAGGCCAAGAAATAGAGAAAATAAAAATTGTAGTTCCGTTTCGTTCCAACCCGATGCGTAATAGAAAATTCCAAAAAAATAGCAAAAAAATTCAAAAAAACCATTATGGCTTCATTTCAAGCCAAAATAGGTTGACAAAGGTTGAGAAAGAGAGAAAATAAAAATTATCGTTCCGTTTCGTTCCGACTCAACGTGTAAGAGAAAATTCCAAAAAATAGCAAAAAAATTCAAAAAATTAAAAAAAACCATTATGACGTCATTTCAAGCCAAAATAGGTTGGGAATGGCTGAGAAAGAGAGAAAATAAAAATTATCGTTCCTTTCCATTCCTACCCGAAGCGTAATAGAAAATTCCAAAAAAATAGCAAAAAAATTCAATAAATTAAAAAATACCGTTATGGCTTCATTTCAAGCAAAAATACGTTGGAAAAGGCTAAGAAAGAGAGAAAATAAAAATTATCGTTCCGTTTCGTTCCTACCCGAAGCGTAATAGAAAATTTCAAAAAAATAGCAAAAAAATTCAATAAATTAAAAAATACCGTTATGGCTTCATTTCAAGCAAAAATAGGTTGGAAAAGGCCAAGAAAGAGAGAAAATAAAAATTATTGTTCCGTTCCGTTCCAACCCGACGCGTAATAGAAAATTCCAAAAAAATAGCAAAAAAATTCAAAAATTAAAAAAAAAAACCCTTATGGCTTCATTTCAAGCCAAAACAGGTTGGAAAAGGCTTAGAAAAAGAGAAAATGAAAATTATCGTTCGGTTTCGTTCCTACCCGACGCGTAAGAGAAAATTCCAAAAAAACAGAAAAAAATTAAAAAAAAAAAACATTCTGGCGTCATTTCCAGCCAAAATATGTTGGTAAAGGCTGAGAAAGAGAGAAAATAAGAATTATCGTTCCGTTTCGTTCCTTACCGATGCGTAATAGAAAATTCCAAAAAAATTCAAAAAATTCAAAAAAAAAAACCATTATGACTTCATTTCAAGCCAAAACAGGTTGGAAAAGGCTCAGAAAAAGAGAAAATGAAAATTATCGTTCCGTTTCGTTCCTACCCGACGCGTAATAGAAAATTTCAAAAAAATAGCAAAAAACTTAAAAAAAATTAAAGAATACCATTATGGCTTCAAAAGAAGCCAAAATAGGGTGGAAAATGTCGAGAAAGAGAGAAAATAAAAATTATCGTTCCGTTCCGTACCAACCCGATGCGTAATAGAAAACTTCAAAAAAATAACAAAAAAATTCAAAAAATTAAAAAATACCATTATGGCTTCATTTCAAGCCAAAAGTGATTGGAAAAGGATGAGAAAGAGAGAAAATAAGTATTATCGTTCCGTTCCTACCCGACACGTAATAGAAAATTCCAAAGAAATTGCAAAAAAAGTCAAAAAATTAGAAAAAACCATTATGGCTTCATTTCAAGCAAAAATAGGTTGGAAAAGGCTAAGAAAGTGAGAAAATAAAAATTATCGTTTCGTTTCGTTCCTACTCGATGTGTAACAGAAAAATCCAAAAAAATAGCAAAAAAATTCAATAAGTTAAAAAAATACCATTATAGCTTCATTTCAAGCCAAAATAGGTTGGAAAATGTTGAGAATGTGAGAAAATAAAAATTATTGTTCCGTTTTGTTCCAACCCGACGCGTAATAGAAAATTCCAAAAAAATAGCAAAAAAATTCAAAAAATTCAAAAATACCATTATAGCTTCATTTCAAGCCAACATAGGTTGGAAAAGTATGAGAAAGAGAAAAAATAAGTACTATCGTTCCGTTCCGTTCCGTTCCTGCCCGACGCATAGTAGAAAATTCCAAAAAAATATCAAAAGAATTTAAAAAATTAAAAAAAAAACCATTATGGCTTCATTTCAAGCAAAAACAGGTTGGAAAAGACCCAGAAAGAGAGAAAATAAAAATTATCGTTCCGTTTCGTTCCGACCCGCCGCATAAGAGAAAATAGCAAAAAAATTCAAAAAATTAAAAAAAAAAACCATTATGGCGTCATTTCCAGCCAAAATATGTTGGAAAGGCTGAGAAAGAGAGAAAATAAAAATTATCGTTCCGTTTCGTTCCTACCCGACGCGTAATAGAAAATTCCAAAAAAAAAGCAAAAAACTTAAAAAAATTAAAGAATACCATTATGGCTTCAAAAGAAGCCAAAATAGGGTGGAAAATGTCGAGAAAGAGAGAAAATAAAAATTATCGTTCCTTTCCGTACCAACCCGATGCGTAATAGAAAACTTCAAAAAAATTAAAAAAATTAAAAAAATACCATTATGGCTTCATTTGAAGCCAAAAGTGATTGGAAAAGGATGAGAAAGAGAGAAAATAAGTATTATCGTTCCATTTCTACCCGACACGTAATAGAAAATTCCAAAGATATTGCAAAAAAAGTCAAAAAATAAAAAAAAAAACCATTATGGCTTCATTTCAAGCAAAAATAGGTTGGAAAAGGCTGAGAAAGTGAGAAAATAAAAATTATCATTTCGTTTCGTTCCTACCCGATGCGTAAGAGAAAAATCCTAAAAAATAGCAAAAAAATTCAATAAATTAAAAAAATACCATTATAGCTTCATTTCAAGCCAAAATAGGTCGGAAAATGTTGAGAATGTGAGAAAATAAAAATTATTGTTCCGTTCTGTTCCAACCCGACGCGTAATAGAAAATTCCAAAAAAATAGCAAAAAAATTCAAAAATACCATTATGGCTTCATTTCAACCCAACATAGGTTGGAAAAGTATGAGAAAGAGAAAAAATAAGTACTATCGTCCCGTTCCGTTCCTGCCCGACGCATAGTAGAAAATTCCAAAAAAATAGCAAAAAAATTGAAAAAATTTAAAAAAAAACCATTACGGATTCATTTCAAGCAAAAACAGGTTGGAAAAGGCACAGAAAGAGAGAAAATAAAAATTATCGTTCCGTTTCGTTCCGACCCGCCGCATAAGAGAAAATACCAAAAAAATAGCAAAAACCTCAAAAATTAAAAAAAAAACCATTATGGCGTCATTTCCAGCCAAAATATGTTGGAAAGGCTGAGAAAGAGAGAAAATAAAAATTATCGTTCCATTTCGTTCCTACCCGACGCGTAATAGAAAATTCCAAAAAAATAGCAAAAAACTTAAAAAAATTAAAGAATACAATTATCGCTTCAAAAGAAGCCAAAATAGGGTGGAAAATGTCGAGAAAGAGAAAAAATAAAAATTATCGTTCCGTTCCGTACCAACCCGATGCGTAATAGAAAACTTCAAAAAAATAACAAAAAAAAAAAAAAAAAAAAAAACCATTATGGGGTCATTTCCAGCCAAAATATGTTGGAAAGGCTGAGAAAGAGAAAAAATAAAAATTATCGTTCCGTTCCGTACCAACCCGATGCGTAATAGAAAACTTCAAAAAAATAACAAAAAAATTCAAAAAATTAAAAAATACCATTATGGCTTCATTTCAAGCCAAAAGTGATTGGAAAAGGATGAGAAAGAGAGAAAATAAGTATTATCGTTCCGTTCCTACCCGACACGTAATAGAAAATTCCAAAGAAATTGCAAAAAAAGTCAAAAAATTAGAAAAAACCATTATGGCTTCATTTCAAGCAAAAATAGGTTGGAAAAGGCTAAGAAAGTGAGAAAATAAAAATTATCGTTTCGTTTCGTTCCTACTCGATGTGTAAGAGAAAAATCCAAAAAAATAGCAAAAAAATTCAATAAGTTAAAAAAATACCATTATAGCTTCATTTCAAGCCAAAATAGGTTGGAAAATGTTGAGAATGTGAGAAAATAAAAATTATTGTTCCGTTTTGTTCCAACCCGACGCGTAATAGAAAATTCCAAAAAAATAGCAAAAAAATTCAAAAAATTCAAAAATACCATTATAGCTTCATTTCAAGCCAACATAGGTTGGAAAAGTATGAGAAAGAGAAAAAATAAGTACTATCGTTCCGTTCCGTTCCGTTCCTGCCCGACGCATAGTAGAAAATTCCAAAAAAATATCAAAAGAATTTAAAAAATTAAAAAAAAAACCATTATGGCTTCATTTCAAGCAAAAACAGGTTGGAAAAGGCCCAGAAAGAGAGAAAATAAAAATTATCGTTCCGTTTCGTTCCGACCCGCCGCATAAGAGAAAATAGCAAAAAAATTCAAAAAATTAAAAAAAAAACCATTATGGCGTCATTTCCAGCCAAAATATGTTGGAAAGGCTGAGAAAGAGAGAAAATAAAAATTATCGTTCCGTTTCGTTCCTACCCGACGCGTAATAGAAAATTCCAAAAAAAAAGCAAAAAACTTAAAAAAATTAAAGAATACCATTATGGCTTCAAAAGAAGCCAAAATAGGGTGGAAAATGTCGAGAAAGAGAGAAAATAAAAATTATCGTTCCTTTCCGTACCAACCCGATGCGTAATAGAAAACTTCAAAAAAATTAAAAAAATTAAAAAAATACCATTATGGCTTCATTTGAAGCCAAAAGTGATTGGAAAAGGATGAGAAAGAGAGAAAATAAGTATTATCGTTCCATTTCTACCCGACACGTAATAGAAAATTCCAAAGATATTGCAAAAAAAGTCAAAAAATAAAAAAAAAAACCATTATGGCTTCATTTCAAGCAAAAATAGGTTGGAAAAGGCTGAGAAAGTGAGAAAATAAAAATTATCATTTCGTTTCGTTCCTACCCGATGCGTAAGAGAAAAATCCTAAAAAATAGCAAAAAAATTCAATAAATTAAAAAAATACCATTATAGCTTCATTTCAAGCCAAAATAGGTCGGAAAATGTTGAGAATGTGAGAAAATAAAAATTATTGTTCCGTTCTGTTCCAACCCGACGCGTAATAGAAAATTCCAAAAAAATAGCAAAAAAATTCAAAAATACCATTATGGCTTCATTTCAACCCAACATAGGTTGGAAAAGTATGAGAAAGAGAAAAAATAAGTACTATCGTCCCGTTCCGTTCCTGCCCGACGCATAGTAGAAAATTCCAAAAAAATAGCAAAAAAATTGAAAAAATTTAAAAAAAAACCATTACGGATTCATTTCAAGCAAAAACAGGTTGGAAAAGGCACAGAAAGAGAGAAAATAAAAATTATCGTTCCGTTTCGTTCCGACCCGCCGCATAAGAGAAAATACCAAAACAATAGCAAAAAAATTAAAAAAATTAAAAACAAAACCATTATGGCGTCATTTCCAGCCAAAAATATGTTGGGAAAGGCTGAGAAAGAGAGAAAATAAAAATTATCGTTCCATTTCATTCCTACCTGACGCATAATAGAAAATTTCAAAAAGAGAGCAAAAAAAATCAAAAAATACCATTGTGGCTTCGTTTCAAGCCAAAATACGTTGGAAAAGGCTGAGAAAGTGAGAAAATAAAAATTATCGTTCCGTTTCGCTCCAACCCGACGCGTAATAGAAAATTCCAAAAAAATAGCAAAAAAAAACTAAAGAATACCATTCTGGCTACTTTTGAAGCCAAAATAGGGTGGAAAAGGTCGAGAAAGAGAGAAAATAAAAATTATCGTTCCGTTCCGATCCAACCCGATGCGTAATAGAAAATTCCAAAAAAATAACAAAAAAATTGAAAAAATTAAGAAATACCATTATGGGTTCATTTCAAGCCAAAATAGGTTGGAAAAGGATGGGAAAGAGAGAAAATAAGTATTATCGTTCCGTTCCTACCCGACACGTAACAGAGAATTCCAAAGAAATTGCAAAAAAAGTCAAAAAATTAAAAAAAAACCATTATGGCTTCATTTCAAGCAAAAATAGGTTGGAAAATGCTGAGAAAGTGAGAAAATAAAAATTATCGTTCCGTTCCGTTCCTACCCGACAGGTAATAGAAAATTCCAAAAGAAATAGCAAAAAAATGAAAAAAAAAAACCATTCTGGCATCATTTCCAGCCAAAATAGGTTGAAAAAGGCTGAGAAAGAGAGAAAATAAAAATTATCGTTCCGTTTCATTCCTACCCGACGCATAATAGAAAATTTCAAAAAGAGAGCAAAAAAAATCAAAAAAATCAAAAAATACCATTGTGGCTTCGTTTCAAGCCAAAATACGTTGGAAAGGCTGAGAAATAGAGAAAATAAAAATTGTCGTTACGTTCCGTTCTTACCCGACGCGTAATAAAAAATTCTAAACAAAATAGCAAAAAAATTCATAAAATTTAAAAAAACCATTATGGCGTCATTTCCAGCCAAAATATGTTGGAAAGGCTGAGAAAGAGAGAAAATAAAAATTATCGTTCTGCTTCGCTCCTACCCGACGCGTAATAGAAAATTCCTAAAAAATAGCAAAAAAAATTAAAGAATACCATTCTGGCTACTTTTGAAGCCAAAATAGGGTGGAAAAGGTCGAGAAAGAGAGAAAATAAAAGTTATCGTTCCGTTCCGATCCAACCCGATGCGTAATAGAAAATTAAAAAAAAATAACAAAAAAATTGAAAAAATTAAGAAATACCATTATGGATTCATTTCAAGCCAAAATAGGTTGGAAAATGATGGGAAAGAGATAAAATAAGTATTATCGTTCCGTTCCTACCCGACACGTAACAGAGAATTCCAAAGAAATTGCAAAAAAAGTCAAAAAATTAAAAAAAACCATTATGGCTTCATTTCAAGCAAAAATAGGTTGGAAAATGCTGAGAAAGTGAGAAAATAAAAATTATCGTTTCGTTTCGCTCCTACCCGATGCGTAAGAGAAAAATCCAAAAAAATAGCAAAAAAATTCAATAAATTAAAAAAATACCATTATAGCTTCATTTCAAGCCAAAATAGGTTGGAAAATGTTGAGAATGTGAGAAAATAAAAATTATTGTTCCGTTCTGTTCCAACCCGACGCGTAACAGAAAATTCCAAAAAAATAACAAAAAAATTCAAAAAATTAAAAAAAAAAACCATTATGGGGTCATTTCCAGCCAAAATATGTTGGGAAAGGCTGAGAAAGAGAGAAGATAAAAATTATCGTTCCATTTCACTCCTACCCGACGCGTAATAGAAAATTCCAAAAAAATAGCAAAAAAAATTAAAGAATATTCAGGCTACTTTTGAAGCAAAATAGGGCGGAAAAGGTCGAGAAAGAGAGAAAATAAAAATTATCGTTCCGTTCCGATCCAACCCGATGCGTAATAGAAAATTCCAAAAAAATAACAAAAAAATTCAAAAAATTAAGAAATACCATTATGGATTCATTTCAAGCCAAAATAGGTTGGAAAAGGATGGGAAAGAGAGAAAATAAGTATTATCGTTCCGTTCCGTTCCTACCCGATAGGTAATAGAAAATTCCAAAAAAAGAGAAAAAAAATCAAAAAATAAAAAAATACCATTGTAGCTTCATTTCAAGCCAAAATAGGTTGGAAAAGGCCGAGAAATAGAGAAAATAAAAATTGTCGTTCTGTTTCGTTCTCAACCGACGCGTAATAAAAAATTCCAAAAAAAATAGCAAAAAAATGAAAAAAATGAAGAAAAAAAAACCATTATGGCCTCGTTTCCAGCCAAAATAGGTTGGAAAAGGCTGAGAAAGAGAGAAAATAAAAATTATCGTTCCGTTCCGTTCCTACACGAAGCGTAATAAAAAATTCCAAAAAAATAGCAAAAAAATTCAAGAAATTAAAAAATACTATTATGGCTTCTTTTGAAGCCAAAATAGGGTGGAAAAGGTCGAGAAAGAGAGAAAATAAAAATTATCATTCCATTCCGTTCTAACCCGATGCGTAATAGAAAATTCCAAAAAAATAGCAAAAAAAATTCAAAAAATTAAAAAAAACCAGTATGGCTCCATTTCAAGCAAAAATAGATTGGAAAAGGCTGAGAAAGTGAGAAAATAAAAATTATCATTTCGTTTCGTTCCTACCCGATGCGTAAGAGAAAAATCCAAAAAAATAGCAAAAAAATTCAATAAACTAAAAAAATACCATTATAGCTTCATTTCAATCCAAAATAGGTTGGAAAAGGTTGAGAATGTGAGAAAATAAAAATTATTGTTCCGTTCTGTTCCAACCCGACGCATAATAGAAAATTCCAAAAAAAATAGCAAAAAAATTCAAAAAATTCAAAAATACCATTATGGCTTCATTTCAAGCCAACATAGGTTGGAAAAGTATGAGAAAGAGAAAAAATAAGTACTATCGTTCCGTTCCGTTCCTGCCCGACGCATAGTAGAAAATTCCAAAAAAATAGCAAAAAAGTTGAAAATTTTTTTTAAAAAACCATTATGGCTTCATTTCAAGCAAAAACAGGTTGGAAAAGGCCCAGAAAGAGAGAAAATAAAAATTATCGTTCTGTTTCGTTCCGACCCGCCGCATAAGAGAAAATACCAAAACAATAGCAAAAAAATTAAAAAAATTAAAAACAAAACCATTATGGCGTCATTTCCAGCCAAAAATATGTTGGGAAAGGCTGAGAAAGAGAGAAAATAAAAATTATCGTTCCATTTCATTCCTACCTGACGCATAATAGAAAATTTCAAAAAGAGAGCAAAAAAAATCAAGAAATACCATTGTGGCTTCGTTTCAAGCCAAAATACGTTGGAAAAGGCTGAGAAAGTGAGAAAATAAAAATTATCGTTCCGTTTCGCTCCAACCCGACGCGTAATAGAAAATTCCAAAAAAATAGCAAAAAAAAACTAAAGAATACCATTCTGGCTACTTTTGAAGCCAAAATAGGGTGGAAAAGGTCGAGAAAGAGAGAAAATAAAAATTATCGTTCCGTTCCGATCCAACCCGATGCGTAATAGAAAATTCCAAAAAAATAACAAAAAAATTGAAAAAATTAAGAAATACCATTATGGGTTCATTTCAAGCCAAAATAGGTTGGAAAAGGATGGGAAAGAGAGAAAATAAGTATTATCGTTCCGTTCCTACCCGACACGTAACAGAGAATTCCAAAGAAATTGCAAAAAAAGTCAAAAAATTAAAAAAAAACCATTATGGCTTCATTTCAAGCAAAAATAGGTTGGAAAATGCTGAGAAAGTGAGAAAATAAAAATTATCGTTCCGTTCCGTTCCTACCCGACAGGTAATAGAAAATTCCAAAAGAAATAGCAAAAAAATGAAAAAAAAAAACCATTCTGGCATCATTTCCAGCCAAAATAGGTTGAAAAAGGCTGAGAAAGAGAGAAAATAAAAATTATCGTTCCGTTTCATTCCTACCCGACGCATAATAGAAAATTTCAAAAAGAGAGCAAAAAAAATCAAAAAAATCAAAAAATACCATTGTGGCTTCGTTTCAAGCCAAAATACGTTGGAAAGGCTGAGAAATAGAGAAAATAAAAATTGTCGTTACGTTCCGTTCTTACCCGACGCGTAATAAAAAATTCTAAACAAAATAGCAAAAAAATTCAAAAAATTTAAAAAAACCATTATGGCGTCATTTCCAGCCAAAATATGTAGGAAAGGCTGAGAAAGAGAGAAAATAAAAATTATCGTTCTGTTTCGCTCCTACCCGACGCGTAATAGAAAATTCCTAAAAAATAGCAAAAAAAATTAAAGAATACCATTCTGGCTACTTTTGAAGCCAAAATAGGGTGGAAAAGGTCGAGAAAGAGAGAAAATAAAAGTTATCGTTCCGTTCCGATCCAACCCGATGCGTAATAGAAAATTAAAAAAAAATAACAAAAAAATTGAAAAAATTAAGAAATACCATTATGGATTCATTTCAAGCCAAAATAGGTTGGAAAATGATGGGAAAGAGAGAAAATAAGTATTATCGTTCCGTTCCTACCCGACACGTAACAGAGAATTCCAAAGAAATTGCAAAAAAAGTCAAAAAATTAAAAAAAACCATTATGGCTTCATTTCAAGCAAAAATAGGTTGGAAAATGCTGAGAAAGTGAGAAAATAAAAATTATCGTTTCGTTTCGCTCCTACCCGATGCGTAAGAGAAAAATCCAAAAAAATAGCAAAAAAATTCAATAAATTAAAAAAATACCATTATGGCTTCATTTCAAGCAAAAATAGGTTGGAAAATGCTGAGAAAGTGAGAAAATAAAAATTATCGTTTCGTTTCGCTCCTACCCGATGCGTAAGAGAAAAATCCAAAAAAATAGCAAAAAAATTCAATAAATTAAAAAAATACCATTATAGCTTCATTTCAAGCCAAAATAGGTTGGAAAATGTTGAGAATGTGAGAAAATAAAAATTATTGTTCCGTTCTGTTCCAACCCGACGCGTAACAGAAAATTCCAAAAAAATAACAAAAAAATTCAAAAAATTAAAAAAAAAAACCATTATGGGGTCATTTCCAGCCAAAATATGTTGGGAAAGGCTGAGAAAGAGAGAAGATAAAAATTATCGTTCCATTTCACTCCTACCCGACGCGTAATAGAAAATTCCATAAAAATTGCAAAAAAAATTAAAGAATATTCAGGCTACTTTTGAAGCAAAATAGGGCGGAAAAGGTCGAGAAAGAGAGAAAATAAAAATTATCGTTCCGTTCCGATCCAACCCGATGCGTAATAGAAAATTCCAAAAAAATAACAAAAAAATTCAAAAAATTAAGAAATACCATTATGGATTCATTTCAAGCCAAAATAGGTTGGAAAAGGATGGGAAAGAGAGAAAATAAGTATTATCGTTCCGTTCCGTTCCTACCCGATAGGTAATAGAAAATTCCAAAAAAAGAGAAAAAAAATCAAAAAATAAAAAAATACCATTGTAGCTTCATTTCAAGCCAAAATAGGTTGGAAAAGGCCGAGAAATAGAGAAAATAAAAATTGTCGTTCTGTTTCGTTCTCAACCGACGCGTAATAAAAAATTCCAAAAAAAATAGCAAAAAAATGAAAAAAATGAAGAAAAAAAAACCATTATGGCCTCGTTTCCAGCCAAAATAGGTTGGAAAAGGCTGAGAAAGAGAGAAAATAAAAATTATCGTTCCGTTCCGTTCCTACACGAAGCGTAATAAAAAATTCCAAAAAAATAGCAAAAAAATTCAAGAAATTAAAAAATACTATTATGGCTTCTTTTGAAGCCAAAATAGGGTGGAAAAGGTCGAGAAAGAGAGAAAATAAAAATTATCATTCCATTCCGTTCTAACCCGATGCGTAATAGAAAATTCCAAAAAAATAGCAAAAAAAATTCAAAAAATTAAAAAAAACCAGTATGGCTCCATTTCAAGCAAAAATAGATTGGAAAAGGCTGAGAAAGTGAGAAAATAAAAATTATCATTTCGTTTCGTTCCTACCCGATGCGTAAGAGAAAAATCCAAAAAAATAGCAAAAAAATTCAATAAACTAAAAAAATACCATTATAGCTTCATTTCAATCCAAAATAGGTTGGAAAAGGTTGAGAATGTGAGAAAATAAAAATTATTGTTCCGTTCTGTTCCAACCCGACGCATAATAGAAAATTCCAAAAAAAATAGCAAAAAAATTCAAAAAATTCAAAAATACCATTATGGCTTCATTTCAAGCCAACATAGGTTGGAAAAGTATGAGAAAGAGAAAAAATAAGTACTATCGTTCCGTTCCGTTCCTGCCCGACGCATAGTAGAAAATTCCAAAAAAATAGCAAAAAAGTTGAAAATTTTTTTTAAAAAACCATTATGGCTTCATTTCAAGCAAAAACAGGTTGGAAAAGGCCCAGAAAGAGAGAAAATAAAAATTATCGTTCTGTTTCGTTCCGACCCGCCGCATAAGAGAAAATACCAAAACAATAGCAAAAAAATTAAAAAAATTAAAAACAAAACCATTATGGCGTCATTTCCAGCCAAAAATATGTTGGGAAAGGCTGAGAAAGAGAGAAAATAAAAATTATCGTTCCATTTCATTCCTACCTGACGCATAATAGAAAATTTCAAAAAGAGAGCAAAAAAAATCAAGAAATACCATTGTGGCTTCGTTTCAAGCCAAAATACGTTGGAAAAGGCTGAGAAAGTGAGAAAATAAAAATTATCGTTCCGTTTCGCTCCAACCCGACGCGTAATAGAAAATTCCAAAAAAATAGCAAAAAAAAACTAAAGAATACCATTCTGGCTACTTTTGAAGCCAAAATAGGGTGGAAAAGGTCGAGAAAGAGAGAAAATAAAAATTATCGTTCCGTTCCGATCCAACCCGATGCGTAATAGAAAATTCCAAAAAAATAACAAAAAAATTGAAAAAATTAAGAAATACCATTATGGGTTCATTTCAAGCCAAAATAGGTTGGAAAAGGATGGGAAAGAGAGAAAATAAGTATTATCGTTCCGTTCCTACCCGACACGTAACAGAGAATTCCAAAGAAATTGCAAAAAAAGTCAAAAAATTAAAAAAAAACCATTATGGCTTCATTTCAAGCAAAAATAGGTTGGAAAATGCTGAGAAAGTGAGAAAATAAAAATTATCGTTCCGTTCCGTTCCTACCCGACAGGTAATAGAAAATTCCAAAAGAAATAGCAAAAAAATGAAAAAAAAAAACCATTCTGGCATCATTTCCAGCCAAAATAGGTTGAAAAAGGCTGAGAAAGAGAGAAAATAAAAATTATCGTTCCGTTTCATTCCTACCCGACGCATAATAGAAAATTTCAAAAAGAGAGCAAAAAAAATCAAAAAAATCAAAAAATACCATTGTGGCTTCGTTTCAAGCCAAAATACGTTGGAAAGGCTGAGAAATAGAGAAAATAAAAATTGTCGTTACGTTCCGTTCTTACCCGACGCGTAATAAAAAATTCTAAACAAAATAGCAAAAAAATTCAAAAAATTTAAAAAAACCATTATGGCGTCATTTCCAGCCAAAATATGTTGGAAAGGCTGAGAAAGAGAGAAAATAAAAATTATCGTTCTGTTTCGCTCCTACCCGACGCGTAATAGAAAATTCCTAAAAAATAGCAAAAAAAATTAAAGAATACCATTCTGGCTACTTTTGAAGCCAAAATAGGGTGGAAAAGGTCGAGAAAGAGAGAAAATAAAAGTTATCGTTCCGTTCCGATCCAACCCGATGCGTAATAGAAAATTAAAAAAAAATAACAAAAAAATTGAAAAAATTAAGAAATACCATTATGGATTCATTTCAAGCCAAAATAGGTTGGAAAATGATGGGAAAGAGAGAAAATAAGTATTATCGTTCCGTTCCTACCCGACACGTAACAGAGAATTCCAAAGAAATTGCAAAAAAAGTCAAAAAATTAAAAAAAACCATTATGGCTTCATTTCAAGCAAAAATAGGTTGGAAAATGCTGAGAAAGTGAGAAAATAAAAATTATCGTTTCGTTTCGCTCCTACCCGATGCGTAAGAGAAAAATCCAAAAAAATAGCAAAAAAATTCAATAAATTAAAAAAATACCATTATAGCTTCATTTCAAGCCAAAATAGGTTGGAAAATGTTGAGAATGTGAGAAAATAAAAATTATTGTTCCGTTCTGTTCCAACCCGACGCGTAACAGAAAATTCCAAAAAAATAGCAAAAAAATTCAAAAAATTCAAAAATACCATTATGGCTTCATTTCAACTCAACATAGGTTGGAAAAGTATGAGAAAGAGGAAAAATAAGTACTATCGTTCCGTTCCGTTCCTGCCCGACGCATAGTAGAAAATTACAAAAAAATAGCAAAAAAATTAAAAAAATTTAAAAAAAACCATTATGGCTTCATTTCAAGCAAAAACAGGTTGGAAAAGGCACAGAAAGAGAGAAAATAAAAATTATCGTTCCGTTTCGTTCCGACCCGCCGCATAAGAGAAAATACCAAAAAAATAGCAAAAAAACTCAAAAAATTAAAAAAAAAAACCATTATGGCGTCATTTCCAGCCAAAATATGTTGGAAAGGCTGAGAAAGAGAGAAAATAAAAATTATCGTTCCGTTTCGTTCCTACCCGACGCGTAATAGAAAATTCCAAAAAAATAGCAAAAAACTTAAAAAAATTAAAGAATACAATTATGGCTTCAAAAGAAGCGAAAATAGGGTGGAATATGTCGAGAAAGAGAGAAAATAAAAATTATCGTTCCGTTCCGTACCAACCCGATGCGTAATAGAAAACTTCAAAAAAATAACAAGAAAATTAAAAAAATTAAAAAAAAAACCATTATGGGGTCATTTCAAGCCAAAATATGTTGGGAAAGGCTGAGAAAGAGAGAAAATAAAAATTATCGTTCTGTTTCGCTCCTACCCGACACGTAATAGAAAATTCCAAAAAAATAGCAAAAAACTTAAAAAAATTAAAGAATAAAATTATGGCTTCAAAAGAAGCGAAAATAGGGTGGAAAATGTCGAGAAAGAGAGAAAATAAAAATTATCGTTCCGTTTCGCTTCTACCCGACGCGTAATAGAAAATTCCAAAAAAATAGCAAAAAAAATTAAAGAATACCGTTCTGGCTACTTTTGAAGCCAAAATAGGGTGGAAAAGGTCGAGAAAGAGAGAAAATAAAAATTATCGTTCCGTTCCGATCCAACCCGATGCGTAATAGAAAATTCAAAAAAAATAACAAAAAAATTGAAAAAATTAAGAAATACCATTATGGATTCATTTCAAGCCAAAATAGGTTGGAAAAGGATGGGAAAGAGAGAAAATAAGTATTATCGTTCCGTTCCTACCCGACACGTAACAGAGAATTCCAAAGAAATTGCAAAAAAAGTCAAAAAATTAAAAAAAACCATTATGGCTTCATTTCAAGCAAAAATAGGTTGGAAAATGCTAAGAAAGTGAGAAAATAAAAATTACCGTTTCGTTTCGTTCCTACCCGATGCGTAAGAGAAAAATCCAAAAAAATAGAAAAAAATTCAATAAATTAAAAAAATACCATTATACCTTCATTTCAAGCCAAAATAGGTCGGAAAATGTTGAGAATGTGAGAAAATAAAAATTATTGTTCCGTTCTGTTCCAACCCGACGCGTAATAGAAAATTCCAAAAAAATTGCAAAAAAATTCAAAAAATTCAAAAATACCATTATGGCTTCATTTCAACCCAACATAGGTTGGAAAAGTATGAGAAAGAGAAAAAATAAGTACTATCGTTCCGTTCCGTTCCTGCCCGACGCATAGTAGAAAATTCCAAAAAAATAGCAAAAAAATTGAAAAAATTAAAAAAAAAAACCATTATAGCTCCATTTCAAGCAAAAACAGGTTGGAAAAGGCACAGAAAGAGAGAAAATAAAAATTATCGTTCCGTTTCGTTTCGACCCGCCGCATAAGAGAAAATACCAAAAAAATAGCAAAAAAACTCAAAAAATTAAAAAAAAAAACCATTATGGCGTCATTTCCAGCCAAAATATGTTGGAAAGGCTGAGAAAGAGAGAAAATAAAAATTATCGTTCCGTTTCGTTCCTACCCGACGCGTAATAGAAAATTCCAAAAAAATAGCAAAAAACTTAAAAAAATTAAAGAATACAATTATGGCTTCAAAAGAAGCGAAAATAGGGTGGAAAATGTCGAGAAAGAGAGAAAATAAAAATTATCGTTCCGTTCCGTACCAACCCGATGCGTAATAGAAAACTTCAAAAAAATAACAAAAAAATTCAAAAAATTTAAAAAAAATAACCATTATGGGGTCATTTCCAGCCAAAATATGTTGGGAAAGGCTGAGAAAGAGAGAAAATAAAAATTATCGTTCCGTTTCGCTCCTACCCGATGCGTAATAGAAAATTCCTAAAAAATAGCAAAAAAAATTAAAGAACACCATTCTGGCAACTTTTGAAGCCAAAATAGGGTGGAAAAGGTCGAGAAAGAGAGAAAATAAAAATTATCGTTCCGTTCCGATCCAACCCGATGCGTAATAGAAAATTCCAAAAAAATAACAAAAAAATTCAAAAAATTAAGAAATACCATTATGGATTCATTTCAAGCTAAAATAGGTTGGAAAATGATGGGAAAGAGAGAAAATAAGTATTATCGTTCCGTTCCGTTACTACCCGACAGGTAATAGAAAATTCCAAAAAAAGAGAAAAAAAATCAAAAAATCAAATAATACCATTGTAGCTTCATTTCAAGCCAAAATAGGTTGGAAAAGGCCGAGAAATAGAGAAAATAAAAATTGTCGTTCTGTTTCGTTCTCAACCGACGCGTAACAGAAAATTCCAAAAAAAATAGCAAAAAAATGAAAAAAATGAAAAAAAACCATTATGGCGTCGTTTCCAGCCAAAATAGGTTGGAAAAGGCTGAGAAAGAGAGAAAATAAAAATTATCGTTCCGTTCCTACCCGAAGCGTAATAGAAAATTCCACAAAAATAGCAAAAAAATTCAAGAAATTAAAAAAATACTATTATGGCTTCTTTTGAAGCCAAAATAGGGTGGAAAAGGTCGAGAAAGAGAGAAAATAAAAATTATCATTCCGTTCCGATCCAACCCGATGCGTAATAGAAAATTCTAAAAAAATAACAAAAAAATTGAAAAAATTAAGAAATACCATTATGGATTCATTTCAAGCCAAAATAGGTTGGAAAAGGATGGGAAAGAGAGAAAATAAGTATTATCGTTCCGTTCTGTTCCTACCCGATAGGTAATAGAAAATTCCAAAAGAAATAGCAAAAAAATGAAAAAAAAATGAAAAAAAAAACCATTCTGGCGTCATTTCCAGCCAAAATAGGTTGGAAAAGGCTGAGAAAGAGAGAAAATAAAAATTATCGTTCCGTTTCATTCCTACCCGACGCATAATAGAAAATTTCATAAAGAGAGCAAAAAAAATCAAAAAATACCATTGTGGCTTCGTTTCAAGCCAAAATAGGTTGGAAAAGGCTGAGAAATAGAGAAAATAAAAATTGTCGTTACGTTCCGTTCTTACCCGAGGCGTAATAAAAAATTCTAAACAAAATAGCAAAAAAATTCAAAAAATTTTAAAAAACCATTATGGCTTCATTTCAAGCCAAAACAGGTTGGAAAAGGATGAAAAAGAGAGAAAATAAAAATTATCGTTTCGTTTTGTTCCAACCCGACGCATAAGAGATAATTCAAAAAAAGTAGCAAATTAATTCTAAAAATTGAAAAACCCCGTTATGCTTCTTTTGAAGCCAAAATAGGTTGGAAAAGGCCAAGGAAGAGAGAAAATAAAAATTGTCTTTCCGTTCCGTTCCTACCCCGATGGGTCATAGCAAATCCAAAAAAAGAAAAAAATAATAAAAAAATACCATTGTGGCTTCATTTCAAGCCAAAATAGGTTGGAAAAGGTCGAGAAAGAGAGAAAATAAAAATTATCGTTCCGTTCCGTTCCAACACGATGCGTAATCGAAAATTCCAAAAAAAAAAGCAAAAAAATCCTAAAAATTAAAAAATACCATTATGACTTCATTTCAAGCCAAAACAGGTTGGAAAAGGCTCAAAGAGAGAGAATAAAAATTATCGTTCCGTTTCGATCCAACCAGACGCGTAAGTGAAAATTCAAAAAAAATAGCAAAAAAATTCAATAAATAAAAAAATACCGTTGTGGCTTTATTTCAAGCCAAAATAGGTTGGAAAAGGCTGAGAAAAAGAAAAAATAAAGATTGTCTTTCCGTTCCGTTACTACCCGACTGGTAATAGAAAACATTATGGCTTTTTCAAAAAATTAAAAAATATCATTATGGCTTCATTTCAAGCCAAAACAGGTTGGAAAAGGCTCAGACAGAGAGAATAAAAATTATCGTTCCATTTCGATCCCACCCAACGCGTAAGAGAAAATTCAAAAAAAATAGCAAAAAAATTCAATAAATTAAAAAATACCGTTATGGCTTCATTTCAAGCCAACATAGGTTGGAAAAGGCTGAGAAAGAGAGAAAATAAAAATTATTGTTCCGTTCCGTTCCAACCCGACGCGTATTAGAAAATTCCAAAAAAATAGCAAAAAAATTCAAAAATACTATTATGGCTTCATTTCAAGCCAACATAGATTGGAAAAGTATGAGAAAGAGAGAAAATAAGTAATATCGTTCCGTTCCGTTCCAACCCGCAGCGTAATAGAAAATTTCAAAAAAAATAGCAAAAAAATTCAAAAAAATCAAAACTACCATTATGGCTTCATTAAAAAAAATTGTTGTTTCATTCCTACCCGACGCATAAGAGATAATTCAAAAAAAAATAGCAAAATAATTCTAAAAATTGAGAAACCCCGTTATGCTTCTTTTGAAGCAAAAATAGGTTGGAAAAGGCCGAGGAAGAGAGAAAATAAAAATTGTCTTTCCGTTCCGTTCCTACCCAGTGGGTCGTTGCAAATCCAAAAAAAGAAAAAAAAAATTAAAAAATACCATTGTGGCTTCATTTCATGCCAAAATAGGTTGGAAAAGGTCGAGAAAGAGAGAAAATAAAAATTATCTTTCCGTTCCGTTCCAACACGATGCGTACTAGAAAATTCCAAAAAAAAAAAAGCAAAAAAATTCAAAAAATTAAAAAATACCATTATGGCTTCATTTGAAGCCAAAAGAGGTTGGAAAAGGCTCAGAGAGAGAGAATAAAAATTATCGTTCCGTTTCGATCCCACCCGACGCGTAAGAGAAAATTCAAAAAAACTAGCAAAAAAATTCAATAAATTAAAAAATACCGTTATGGCTTCATTTCAAGTCAAAATAGGTTGGAAAAGGCTGAGATAGAGAAAAAATAAAAATTGTCTTTCCGTTCCGTTCCTACCCGACGGTAATAGAAAATTCAAAAAAATAGCAAAAAAATTCAAAAAATTCAAAAATACCATTATGGCTTCATTTCAGGCCAACATAGGTTGGAAAAGGCCGAGAAAGAGAGAAAATAAAAATTACTGTTCCGTTCCGTTCTAACCCGACGCGTAATAGAAAATTCCAAAAAAATAGCAAAAAAATTCAAAAAATTCAAAAATACTATTATGGCTACCTTTCAAGCCAACATACGTTGGAAAAGTATGAGAAAGAGAGAAAATAAGTATTATCGTTCCATTCCGTTCCAACCCGAAGCGTAATAGAAAATTCCAACAAAAATAGCAAAAAAATTCAAAAAATTCAAAAATGCCATTATGGTTTCATTTCAAGCCAACATTAGTTGGAAAAGTATGAGAAAGAGAGAAAATAAGCACTATCGTTCCGTTCCATTCCTACCCGACGCATCATAGAAAATTCCAAAAACATAGCAAAAAAATTCAAAAAATTAAAAAAAACCATTATGGTTTCATTTCAAGCCAAAACAGGTTGGAAAAGGCTCAGAGAGAGAGAATAAAAATTATCGTTCCGTTTCGTTCCTACCCGACGCGTAATAGAAAATTCCAAAAAAAATAGCAACAAAATGAAAAAAAAAAACCATTCTGGCGTTATTTCCAACCAAAATAGGTTGGAAAAGGCTGAGAAAGAGAGAAAATAAAAATTATCGTTCCGTTTCATTCCTACCCGACGCATAATAGAAAATTTCATAAAGAGAGTAGAAAAAATCAAAAAAATCAAAAAATACCATTGTGGCTTCGTTTCAAGCCAAAATAGGTTGGAAAAGGCTGAGAAATAGAGAAAATAAAAATTGTCGTTACGTTCCGTTCTTATCCGACGTGTAATAAAAAATTCTAAACAAAATAGCAAAAAAATTCAAAAAATTTAAAAAATCCATTATGGCGTCATTTCAAGCCAACACAGGTTGGAAAATGCTGAAAAAGAGAGAAAATAAAAATTTTCGTTTCATTTCGTTCCTACCCGACGCATAAGATATAATTCAAAAAAAATAGCAAAATAATTCTAAAAATTGAAAAACCCCATTATGCTTCTTTTGAAGCCAAAATAGGTTGGAAAAGGCCGAGGAAGAGAGAAAATAAAAATTGTCTTTCCGTTCCGTTCCTACCCGATGGGTCATAGCAAATCCAAAAAAAGAGAAAAAAAAATCAAAAAAATACCATTGTGGCTTCATTTTAAGCCAAAATGGGTTTGAAAATGTCGAGAAAGGGAGAAAATAAAAATTATCGTTCCGTTCCGTTCCAACACGATGCGTAATAGAAAATTCCAAAAAAATTGCAAAATAATTCAATAAATTCAAAAAATACCATTATGGCTTCATTTAAAGCCAAAATAATTTGGAAAAGGCTGAGAAAGAGAGAAAATAAAAATTATTGCTCCGTTCCGTTCCAACCCGAAGCGTAATAGAAAATTCCAAAAAAATAGCCAAAAAATTCAAAAATACTATTATGGCTTCATTTCAAGCCAACATTGGTTGGAAAAGTATAAGAAAGAGAGAAAATAAGCACTATCGTTCCGTTCTGTTCCTACCCAACGCGTCATAGAAAATTCCAAAAAAATAGCAAAATAATTCAAAAAATTAAAAAAAAAACCATTATGGTTTCATTTCAAGCCAAAACAGGTTGGAAAAGGCTCAGAAAGAGAGAAAATAAAAATTATTGTTCCGTTTCGTTCCTACCCGACGCGTAATAGAATATTCCAAAAAAAATAGCAAAAAAATGAAAAAAATGAAAAAAAAAACCATTCTGGCGTCATTTCCAACCAAAATAGGTTGGAAAAGGCTGAGAAAGAGAGAAAATAAAAATTATCGTTCCGTTTCGTTCCTACCCGACGCGTAATAGAAAATTCCAAAAAAAATAGCTAAAAAATTCAAAAAATTAAAAAATACCATTATGGCGTCATTTCAAGCCAAAACAGGTTGGAAAAGGCTCAGAAAAAGAAAATAAAAATTATCGTTTCGTTTCGTTCCGACCCGATGCGTAAGAGAAAATTCAAAAACAATAGCAAAAAAATTAAATAAATTAAAAAATACCATTATGGCTTCATTTCAAGCCAAAATAGGTTGGAAAAGGCCGAGATAGAGAGAAAATAAAAATTGTCGTTCCGTTTCTTTCCCACCCGACGCATAATAGAAAATTCCAAAAAAAATAGCAAAAAAATTCAAAAAATGAAAAATAACCATTATGGCGTCATTTCCAGCCAAAATAGGCTGGAAAAGGCAGAGAATGAGAGAAAATAAAAATTATCGTTTCGTTTCGTTCCATCCCGACACGTAATAGAAAATTCCATAACAAGAGCAAAAAAAATAAAAAATAAAATCAAAACATACCATTGTGGCTTCATTTCAAGCCAAAATAGGTTGGAAAACGCCGAGAAATAGAGATAATAAAAATTGTCATTTCGTTTCGTTCCGAACAGACGCGTGATAGAAAATTCAAAAAAAATAGCAAAAAAATTCCAAATATTAAAAAATACCATTTTGACTTCATTTCTAGCCAAAATAGGGTGGAAAAAGGTTGAGAAAGTGAGAAAATAAAAATTATCGTTTCAATCCGTTCCCACCTGACGCGTTATAGAAAATTCCATAAAAAAAGCAAAAAAATTTCCAAAATTAAAAAACACCATTATTGCATATTTTCAATCCAAAATAGGTTGGAAAAGGCCGAGAAAGAGAGAAAATAAAAATTATCGTTCCGTTTCGTTCCTACCCGACGAGTAAAAGAAAATTCCAAAAAAAAAGCAAAAAAATGAAAAAAAATGAAAAAAAAAAAACCATTATGGCGTCATTTCCAGCAAAAATAGGTTGGAAAAGGCTGAGAAAAAGAGAAAATAAAAATTATCGTTTCGTTTCGTTCCGACCCGACGCGTAAAAGAAAATTCCATAAAAATAGCAAAAAAAATCAAAAAATACCATTGTGGCTTCATTTCAAGCCAAAATAGGTTGGAAAAGGCTGAGAAATAGAGAAAATAAAAATTGTCGTTCCGTTCTGTTCCTACCCGACGTGTAATAAAAAATTCCAAAAAAAATAGCAAAAAAATTCAAAAAATTTAAAAATACCATTATGGCGTCATTTCAAGCCAAAATTGGTTGGAAAAGGCTCAGAGAGAGAAAATAAAAATTATCGTTTCGTTTCGTTCCTACTCGATGCGTAAGAGAAAAATCCAAAAAAATAGCAAAAAAATTCAATAAGTTAAAAAAATACCATTATAGCTTCATTTCAAGCCAAAATAGGTTGGAAAATGTTGAGAATGTGAGAAAATAAAAATTATTGTTCCGTTTTGTTCCAACCCGACGCGTAATAGAAAATTCCAAAAAAATAGCAAAAAAATTCAAAAAATTCAAAAAATACCATTATAGCTTCATTTCAAGCCAACATAGGTTGGAAAAGTATGAGAAAGAGAAAAAATAAGTACTATCGTTCCGTTCCGTTCCGTTCCTGCCCGACGCATAGTAGAAAATTCCAAAAAAATAGCAAAAAAATTGAAAAAATTTAAAAAAAAACCATTACGGATTCATTTCAAGCAAAAACAGGTTGGAAAAGGCACTGAAAGAGAGAAAATAAAAATTATCGTTCCGTTTCGTTCCGACCCGCCGCATAAGAGAAAATACCAAAAAAATAGCAAAAACCTCAAAAATTAAAAAAAAAACCATTATGGCGTCATTTCCAGCCAAAATATGTTGGAAAGGCTGAGAAAGAGAGAAAATAAAAATTATCGTTCCGTTTCGTTCCTACCCGACGCGTAATAGAAAATTCCAAAAAAATAGCAAAAAACTTAAAAAAATTAAAGAATACAATTATCGCTTCAAAAGAAGCCAAAATAGGGTGGAAAATGTCGAGAAAGAGAAAAAATAAAAATCATCGTTCTGTTCCGTACCAACCCGATGCGTAATAGAAAACATCAAAAAAATAACAAAAAAATTCAAAAAAAAAACCATTATGGGGTCATTTCCAGCCAAAATATGTTGGAAAGGCTGAGAAAGAGAGAAAATAAAAATTATCATTCCGTTTCGTTCCTACCCGACGCGTAATAGAAAATTCCAAAAAAATAGCAAAAAACTTAAAAAAATTAAAGAATACAATTATGGCTTCAAAAGAAGCCAAAATAGGGTGGAAAATGTCGAGAAAGAGAAAAAATAAAAATTATCGTTCCGTTCCGTACCAACCCGATGCGTAATAGAAAACTTCAAAAAAATAACAAAAAAATTCAAAAAATTAAAAAAAAAAACCATTATGGGGTCATTTCCAGCCAAAATATGTTGGGAAAGGCTGAGAAAGAGAGAAGATAAAAATTATCGTTCCATTTCACTCCTACCCGACGCGTAATAGAAAATTCCAAAAAAATAGCAAAAAAAATTAAAGAATATTCTGGCTACTTTTGAAGCCAAAATAGGGCGGAAAAGGTCGAGAAAGAGAGAAAATAAAAATTATCGTTCCGTTCCGATCCAACCCGATGCGTAATAGAAAATTCCAAAAAAATAACAAAAAAATTCAAAAAATTAAGAAATACCATTATGGATTCATTTCAAGCCAAAATAGGTTGGAAAAGAATGGGAAAGAGAGAGAATAAGTATTATCGTTCCGTTCCGTTCCTACCCGATAGGTAATAGAAAATTCCAAAAAAAGAGAAAAAAAATCAAAAAATCAAAAAATACCATTGTAGCTTCATTTCAAGCCAAAATAGGTTGGAAAAGGCCAAGAAATAGAGAAAATAAAAATTGTCGTTCTGTTTCGTTCTCAACCGACGCGTAATAAAAAATTCCAAAAAAAATAGCAAAAAAATGAAAAAAATGAAAAAAAAAAACCATTATGGCGTCGTTTCCAGCCAAAATAGGTTGGAAAAGGCTGAGAAAGAGAGAAAATAAAAATTATCGTTCCGTTCCGTTCCTACACGAAGCGTAATAAAAAATTCCAAAAAAATAGCAAAAAAATTCAAGAAATTAAAAAATACTATTATGGCTTCTTTTGAAGCCAAAATAGGGTGGAAAAGGTCGAGAAAGAGAGAAAATAAAAATTATCATTCCATTCCGTTCCAACCCGATGCGTAATAGAAAATTCCAAAAAAATAGCAAAAAAAATTCAAAAAATTAAAAAAAAAACCAGTATGGCTCCATTTCAAGCAAAAATAGATTGGAAAAGGCTAAGAAAGTGAGAAAAAAAAAATTATCATTTCGTTTCATTCCTACCCGATGCGTAAGAGAAAAATCCAAAAAAATAGCAAAAAAATTCAATAAATTAAAAAAATACCATTATAGCTTCATTTCAATCCAAAATAGGTTGGAAAAGGTTGAGAATGTGAGAAAATAAAAATTATTGTTCCGTTCTGTTCCAACCCGACGCATAATAGAAAATTCCAAAACAAATAGCAAAAAAATTCAAAAAATTCAAAAATACCATTATGGCTTCATTTCAAGCCAACATAGGTTGGAAAAGTATGAGAAAGAGAAAAAATAAGTACTATCGTTCCGTTCCATTCCTGCCCGACGCATAGCAAAAAAAATAAAAAAATACCATTAGGGCTTCATTTCAAGCCAAAATAAGTTGGAAAAGGCCGAGAAATAGAGAAAATAAAAATTATCGTTCTGTTCTAACCCGATGTGTAACACAAAATTCCAAAAAAATTCAAAAAATTCAAAAATACCATTACGGCTTCATTTCAAGCCAAAATAGGTTGGAAAAGGCCGAGAAAGAGAGAATATAAAAATTGTCGTTTCGTTTCGTTCCGACCTGATGCGTACGAGAAAATTCAAAAAAAATAGCAAAAAAACCCAATAAGTTAAAAAATACCATTATGGCTTCATTTCAAGCCAAAATAGGTTGGAAAAGGCCGAGAAAGAGAGAATATAAAAATTGTCGTTCCGTTTCGTTCCCACCCGACGCGTAATAGAAAATTCCAAAAAAAATAGCAAAAAAACTCAATAAATTAAAAAATACCATTATGGCTTCAATTCAAGCCAAAACAGGTTGGAAAAGGCCGAGAAAGAGAGAAAATAAAAATTATCGTTCCGTTTCGTTCCTACCCGACGCATAAGAGATAATTCAAAAAAAATAGCAAAAAAACTCAATAAATTAAAAAATACCATTATGGCTTCATTTCAAGCCAAAACAGGTTGGAAAAGGCCGAGAAAGAGAGAAAATAAAAATTATCGTTCCGTTTCGTTCCTACCCGACGAGAAATAGAAAATTCCATAAAAAGAGCAAAAAAAATAAAAAAATACCATTAGGGCTTCATTTCAAGCCAAAATAGGTTGGAAAAGGCCGAGAAATGGAGAAAATAAAAATTATCGATCCGTTCCAACCCGATGCGTAATACAAAATTCCAAAAAAATTCAAAAATACCATTACGGCTTCATTTCAAGCCAAAATAGGTTGGAAAAGGTCGAGAAAAAGAGAATAAAAATTATCGGTCCGTTTCCTTCGTACCCGACGCGTAATAGAAAATTCCAAAAAAAATAGCAAAAAAATTCAAAAAATTTTAAAAAACCATTATGGCTTCATTTCATGCCAAAACAGGTTGGAAAAGGGCGAAAAAGAGAGAAAATAAAAATTATCGTTTCGTTTCGTTCCTACCCGAAGCATAAGAGATAATTCAAAAAAAATTGTAAAAAAATTCAAAAAATTAAAAAATACCACAATGGCGTCATTTTACACCAAAACAGGTTGGAAAAGTTTCCGAGACGGAAAATAAAAATTATCGTTTCGTTTAGTTCCGACCAGATGCGTAAGAGAAAATTAAAAAAAAATAGTAAAAAAATTCAATAAATTAAAAAATATCATTATGGCTTCATTTCCAACCAAAATAGGTTGGAAAAGGCTGAGAAAGAGAGAAAATAAAAATTATCGTTCCGTTTCGTTCCTACCCGACGAGAAATAGAAAATTCCATAAAAAGAGCAAAAAAAATAAAAAAATACCATTGGGGCGTCATTTCAAGCCAAAATAGGTTGGAAAAGGCCGAGAAATAAAGAAAATAAAAATTATCGTTCCGTTCCAACCCGATGAGTAATACAAAATTCCAAAAAAATTCAAAAAATTCAAAAATACCATTACGGCTTCATTTCAAGCCAAAATAGGTTGGAAAAGGTCGAGAAAAAGAGAAAATAAAAATTATCGATCCGTTTCCTTCCTACCCGACGCGTAATAGAAAATTTCAAAAAAAATAGCAAAAAAATTCAAAAATTTTTAAAAAACCATTATGGCTTAATTTCATGCCAAAACAGGTTGGAAAAGGGCGAAAAAGAGAGAAAATAAAAATTATCGATTCGTTTCGTTCCTACCCGACGCATAAGAGATAATTCAAAAAAAATAGTAAAAAAATTCTAAAAATTAAAAAATACCACTATGGCGTCATTTTACACCAAAACAGGTTGGAACAGTTTCAGAGACAGAAAATAAAAATTACCGTTTCGTTTCGTTCCGACCCGATGCGTAAGAGAAAATTAAAAAAAAATAGCAAAAAAATTCAATAAATTAAAAAATACCATTAGGGCTTCATTTCCAACCAAAATAGGTTGGAAAAGGCTGAGAAAGAGAGAAAATAAAAATTATCGTTCCGTGTCGTTCCTACCCGACGCGAAATAGAAAATTCCATAAAAAGAGCAAAAAAAAAAAAAAAAAACAAAAAATACCATTGGGGCTGCATTTCAAGCCAAAATAGGTTGGAAAAGGCCGAGAAAGAGAGAATATAAAAATTGTCGTTCCGTTTCGTTCCCACCCGACACGTAATAGAAAATTCCAAAAAAAATAGCAAAAAAATTTCCAAAATTAAAAAACACCATTATAGCTTAATTTTAAGTCAAAATAGGTTGGAAAAGGCTGAGAAAGAGAGAAAATAAAAATTGTCTTTCCGTTCCGTTCCTACACAACGGGAAATAGAAAATTCAAAAAAAAGGGAAAAAAAATCAAAAAATCAAAAAATACCATTAGGGCTTCATTTCCAACCAAAATAGGTTGGAAAAGGCTGAGAAAGAGAGAAAATAAAAATTATCGTTCCGTGTCGTTCCTACCCGACGCGAAATAGAAAATTCCATAAAAAGAGCAAAAAAAAAAAAAAAAATCAAAAAATACCATTGGAGCTTCAATTCAAGTAAAAATAGGTGGGAAAAGGTCGAGAAAAAGAGAAAATAAAAATTATCGTTCCGTTCCGTCCAGACCCGATGAGTAATAGAAAATTCCAAAAATATGGCAAATAAATTCAAAAAATTAAAAAATACCATTATGGCATCATTTTACGCCAAAACAGTTTGGAAAAGTTTCCGAGACAGGAAATCAAAATTATCGTTTCGTTTCGTTCCGACCCGATGCGTAAGAGAAAATTAAAAAAAAATAGCAAAAAAATTCAATAAATTAAAAAATACCATTAGGGCTTCATTTCCAACCAAAATGGGTTGGAAAAGGCTGAGAAAGAGAGAAAATAAAAATTATCGTTCCGTGTCGTTCCTACCCGACGAGAAATAGAAAATTCCATAAAAAGAGCAAAAAAAAAATAAAAAACAAAAAATACCGTTGGGGCTGCATTTCAAGCCAAAATAGGTTGGAAAAGGCCGAGAAAGAGAGAATATAAAAATTGTCGTTCCGTTTCGTTCCCACCCGACACGTAATAGAAAATTCCAAAAAAAATAGCAAAAAAATTTCCAAAATTAAAAAACACCATTATAGCTTATTTTTAAGTCAGAATAGGTTGGAAAAGGCCGAGAAAGAGAGAAAATAAAAATTGTCTTTCCGTTCCGTTCCTACACAACGGGAAATAGAAAATTCAAAAAAAAGGGAAAAAAAATCAAAAAATCAAAAAATACCATTGTGGCTTCATTTCAAGTAAAAATAGTTTGGAAAAGGTAGAGAAAAAGAGAAAATAAAAATTATCGTTCCGTTCCGTCCAGACCCGATGAGTAATAGAAAATTCCAAAAATATGGCAAATAAATTCAAAAAATTAAAAAATACCATTATGGCGTCATTTTACACCAAAACAGGTTGGAAAAGTTTCCGAGACAGAAAATAAAAATTATCGTTTCGTTTCGTTCCGACCCGATGCGTAAGAGAAAATTAAAAAAAAATAACAAAAAAATTCAATAAATTAAAAAATACCATTATGGCTTCATTTCCAACCAAAATAGGTTGGAAAAGGCCGAGAAAGAGAGAATATAAAAATTGTCGTTTCGTTTCGTTCCAACCCGACGCGCAAGAGAAAATTAAAAAAAATAGCAAAAAAACTCAATAAATTAAAAAATACCATTATGGCTTCATTTCAAGCCAAAATAGGTTGGAAAAGGCCGAGAAATAGAGAAAATAAAAATTATCGTTCGGTTTCGTTCCTACCTGACGCGTAAAAGAAAATTCCAAAAAAAATAGCAAAAAAATTCAAAAAATTTAAAAAATACCATTATGGCTTCATTTCAAGCCAAAATAGGTTGGAAAAGGCCAAGAAAGAGAGAATATAAAAATTGTCGTTTCGTTTCGTTCCGACCCGATGCGTAAGAGAAAATTAAAAAAAAATAGCAAAAAAACTCAATAAGATAAAAAATACTATTATAGCTTCATTTCAAGCCAAAACAGGTTGGAAAAGGCTCAGAAAGAGAAATAAAAATTATCGTTTCGTTTCGTTTCGTTCTGACCCGATGCGTAACAGAAAATTCAAAAAAAATAGCAAAAAAATTCAATAAATTAGAAAATACCATTATGGCTTTATTTCAAGCCAAAATAGGTTGGAAAAGGCCGAGAAAGAGAGAATATAAAAATTGTCGTTTCGTTTCGTTCCGACCCGATGCGTAAGAGAAAATAAAAAAAAAATAGCAAAAAAACTCAATAAATTAAAACAAACCATTATGGCTTCATTTCATGCCAAAACAGTTTGGAAAAGGCTGAGAAAGAGAGAAAATAAAAATTATCGTTTCGTTTCGTTCCTACCCGACGCGAAATAGAAAATTCCATAAAAAGAGCAAAAAAAATAAAAAAAATAAAAAAATACCATTGGGACTTCATTTCAAGCCAAAATAGGTTGGAAAAGGCCGAGAAATAGAGAAAATAAAAATTATCGTTCCGTTCCAACCCGATGAGTAATACAAAATTTCAAAAAAATTCAAAAAATTCAAAAATACCATTACGGCTTCATTTCAAGCCAAAATAGGTTGGAAAAGGTCGAGAAAAAGAGAAAATAAAAATTATCGGTCCGTTTCGTTCCTACCCGACGCGTAATAGAAAATTCCAAAAAAAATAGCAAAAAAATTTTAAAAAACCATTATGGCTTCATTTCATGCCAAAACAGGTTGGAAAAGGATGAAAAAGAGAGAAAATAAAAATTATTGTTTCGTTTCGTTCCTACCAAACGCATAAGAGATAATTCAAAAAAAATAGTAAAAAAATTCGAAAAATTAAAAAACCCCATTATGGCATCATTTCAAGCCAAAACAGGTTGGAAAAGGCTCTGAGAGAGAAAATAAAAATTATCGTTTCGTTTCGTTCCAACCCGATGCGTAAGAGAAGATTCAAAAAATTAAAAAAAGCCCATTATGGCTTCATTTCAAGCCAAAACAGGTTGGAAAAGTCCGAGAAAGAGAGAAAATAAAAATTGTCTTTCCGTTCCGTTCCTACACAACGGGAAATAGAAATTTCCAAAAAAAGGGAAAAAAAATCAAAAAATCAAAAAATACCATTGTGGCTTCATTTCAAGTAAAAATAGGTTGGAAAAGGTCGAGAAAAAGATAAAATAAAAATTATCGTTCCGTTCCGTCCAGACCCGATGAGTAATAGAAAATTCCAGAAATATGGCAAATAAATTCAAAAAATTAAAAAATACCATTATGGCGTCATTTTACACCAATACAGGTTGGAAAAGTTTCCGAGACAGAAAATAAAAATTATCGTTTCGTTTCGTTCCGACCCGATGCGTAAGAGAAAATTAAAAAAAAATAGCAAAAAAATCAATAAATTAAAAAATACTGTTATGGCTTCATTTCCAACCAAAATAGGTTGGAAAAGGCTGAGAAAGAGAGAAAATAAAAATTATCGTTCCGTTTCGTTCCTACCCGACGCGAAATAGAAAATTCCATAAAAAGAGCAAAAAAAATAAAAAAAATACCATTGGGACTTCATTTCAAGCCAAAATAGGTTGGAAAAGGCCGAGAAATAAAAAAAATAAAAATTATCGTTCCGTTCCAACCCGATGAGTTATACAAAATTCCAAAAAAATTCAAAAATACCATTACGGCTTCATTTCAAGCCAAAATAGGTTGGAAAAAGTCGAAAAAAAGAGAAAATAAAAATTATCGGTCCGTTTCGTTCCTACCCGAGGCGTAATAGAAAATTCCAAAAAAAATAGCAAAAAAATTCAAAAAATCTTAAAAAACCATTATGGCTTCATTTCATGCCAAAACGGGTTGGAAAATGATGAAAAAGAAAGAAAATAAAAATTATCGTTTCATTTCGTTCCTACCAGACGCATAAGAGATAATTCAAAAAAAATAGTAAAAAAATTCAAAAAATTAAAAAACCCTATTATGGCATCATTTCAAGCCAAAACAGGTTGGAAGAGGCTCTGAGAGAGAAAATAAAATTATCGTTTCGTTTCGTTCCAACCCGATGCGTAAGAGAGGATTCAAAAAATTGAAAACCCCATTATGGCTTCATTTCAAGCCAAAATAGGTTGGAAAAGGCCGAGAAAGAGAGAATATAAAAATTGTCGTTCCGTTTCGTTCCCACCCGACACGTAATAGAAAATTCCAAAAAAAAATAGTAAAAAAATTTCCAAAATTAAAAAACAGCATTATAGCTTATTTTTAAGTCAAAATAGGTTGGAAAAGGCCGAGAAAGAGAGAAAATAAAAATTATCTTTCCGTTCCGTTCCTAAAAACGGGAAATAGAAAATTCCAAAAAAAGTGAAAAAAAAAAATTAAAAAATCAAAAAATACCATTGTGGCTTCATTTCAAGTAAAAATAGGTTGGAAAAGGTCAAGAAAAAGAGAAAATAAAAATTATCGTTCCGTTCCGTCCAGACCCGATGAGTAATAGAAAATTCCAAAAATATGGCAAATAAATTCAAAAAATTAAAAAATACCATTATGGCGTCATTTTACGCCAAAACAGTTTGGAAAAGTTTCCGAGAGAGGAAATAAAAATTATAGTTTCGTTTCGTTCTGACCCGATGCGTAAGAGAAAATTAAAAAAAAATAGCAAAAAAATTCAATAAATTAAAAAATACCATTAGGGCTTCATTTCCAACCAAAATAGGTTGGAAAAGGCTGAGAAAGAGAGAAAATAAAAATTATCGTTCCGTTTCGTTCCTACCCGACGCAAAATAGAAAATTCCATAAAAAGAGCAAAAAAAAAAAATCAAAATCAAAAAATACCATTATGGCTTCATTTCAAGCCAAAATAGGTTGGAAAATGCCGAGAAAGAGAGAAAATAAAAATTATCGTTCCGTTTCGTTCCCACCCGACACGTAATAGAAAATTCAAAAAAAAATAGCAAAAAAATTTCCAAAATTAAAAAACACCACTATAGCTTATTTTTAAGTCAAAATAGGTTAGAAAAGCACAAGAAAGAGAGAAAATAAAAATTTTCTTTCCGTTCCGTTCCTACACAACGGGAAATAGAAAATACCAAAAAAAGAGAAAAAAAAATCAAAAAATCAAAAAATAACATTGTGGCTTCATTTCAAGTAAAAATAGGTTGGAAAAGGTCGAGAAAAAGAGAAAATAAAAATTATCGTTCCGTTCCGTCCAGACCCAATGAGTAATAGAAAATTCCAAAAATATGGCAAATAAATTCAAGAAATTAAAAAATACCATTATGGCGTCATTTTACGCCAAAACAGATTGGAAAAGTTTCCGAGACAGGAAATAAAAATTATCATTTCGTTTCGTTCCGACCCGATGCGTAAGAGAAAATTAAAAAAAAAAATAGCAAAAAAATTCAATAAATTAAAAAATACCATTATGGCTTCATTTCCAACCAAAATAGGTTGGAAAAGGCTGAGAAAGAGAGAAAATAAAAATTGTCGTTCCTTTTCGTTCCTACCCGACGCGAAATAGAAAATTCCATAAAAAGAGCAAAAAAAAAATCAAAAAATACCATTGGGGCTGCATTTCAAGCCAAAATAGGTTGGAAAAGGCCGAGAAAGAGAGAATATAAAAATTGTCGTTCCGTTTCGTTCCCACCCGACACGTAATAGAAAATTCCAAAAAAAATGGCAAAAAAATTTCCAAAATTAAAAAAACACCATTATAGCTTATTTTTAAGTCAAAATAGGTTGGAAAAGGCCGAGAAAGAGAGAAAATAAAAATTGTCTTTCCCTTCCGTTCCTACACAACGGGAAATAGAAAATACCAGAAAAAGGGAAAAAAAAAATAAAAAAATAAAAAAATACCATTGTGGCTTCATTTCAAGTAAAAATAGTTTGGAAAAGGTCGAGAAAAAGAGAAAATAAAAATTATCGTTACGTTCCGTCCAGACCCGATGAGTAATAGAAAATTTCAAAAATATGGCAAATAAAATTCAAACAATTAAAAAATACCATTATGGCGTCATTTTACACCAATACAGGTTGGAAAAGTTTCCGAGATAGAAAATAAAAATTATCGTTTCATTTCGTTCCGACCCGATGCGTAAGAGAAAATTAAAAAAAATAGCAAAAAAATCAATAAATTAAAAAATACTGTTATGGCTTCATTTCCAACCAAAATAGGTTGGAAAAGGCTGAGAAAGAGAGAAAATAAAAATTATCGTTCCGTTTCGTTCCTACCCGACGCGAAATAGAAAATTCCATAAAAAGAGCAAAAAAAATAAAAAAAATAAAAAAAATACCATTGGGACTTCATTTCAAGCCAAAATAGGTTGGAAAAGGCCGAGAAATAAAAAAAATAAAAATTATCGTTCCGTTCCAACCCGATGAGTTATACAAAATTCCAAAAAAATTCAAAAAATTCAAAAATACCATTACGGCTTCATTTCAAGCCAAAATAGGTTGGAAGAAGTCGAAAAAAAGAGAAAATAAAAATTATCGGTCCGTTTCGTTCCTACCCGAGGCGTAATAGAAAATTCCAAAAAAAATAGCAAAAAAATTCAAAAAATTTTAAAAAACCATTATGGCTTCATTTCATGCCAAAACGGGTTGGAAAATGATGAAAAAGAAAGAAAATAAAAATTATCGTTTCGTTTCGTTCCTACCAGACGCATAAGAGATAATTCAAAAAAAATAGTAAAAAAATTCAAAAAATTAAAAAACCCTATTATGGCATCATTTCAAGCCAAAACAGGTTGGAAAAGGCTCTGAGAGAGAAAATAAAATTATCGTTTCGTTTCGTTCCAACCCGATGCGTAAGAGAAGATTCAAAAAATTAAAAACCCCATTATGGCTTCATTTCAAGCCAAAATAGGTTGGAAAAGGCCGAGAAAGAGAGAATATAAAAATTGTCGTTCCGTTTCGTTCCCACCCGACACGTAATAGAAAATTCCAAAAAAAAATAGTAAAAAAATTTCCAAAATTAAAAAACAGCATTATAGCTTATTTTTAAGTCAAAATAGGATGGAAAAGGCCGAGAAAGAGAGAAAATAAAAATTATCTTTCCGTTCCGTTCCTAAAAAAGGGAAATAGAAAATTCCAAAAAAAGTGAAAAAAAAATTAAAAAATCAAAAAATACCATTGTGGCTTCATTTCAAGTAAAAATAGGTTGGAAAAGGTCGAGAAAAAGAGAAAATAAAAATTATCGTTCCGTTCCGTCCAGACCCGATGGGTAATAGAAAATTCCAAAAATATGGCAAATAAATTCAAAAAATTAAAAAATACCATTATGGCGTCATTTTACGCCAAAACAGTTTGGAAAAGTTTCCGAGACAGGAAATAAAAATTATAGTTTCGTTTCGTTCCGACCCGATGCGTAAGAGAAAATTAAAAAAAAATAGCAAAAAAATTCAATAAATTAAAAAATACCATTAGGGCTTCATTTCCAACCAAAATAGGTTGGAAAAGGCTGAGAAAGAGAGAAAATAAAAATTATCGTTCCGTTTCGTTCCTACCCGACGCAAAATAGAAAATTCCATAAAATGAGCAAAAAAAAAAAATCAAAATCAAAAAATACCATTATGGCTTCATTTCAAGCCAAAATACGTTGGAAAAGGCCGAGAAAGAGAGAAAATAAAAATTATCGTTCCGTTTCGTTCCCACCCGACACGTAATAGAAAATTCCAAAAAAAATAGCAAAAAAATTTCCAAAATTAAAAAACACCATTATAGCTTATTTTTAAGTCAAAATAGGTTTGAAAAGCACAAGAAAGAGAGAAAATAAAAATTGTCTTTCCGTTCCGTTCCTACACAACGGGAAATAGAAAATACCAAAAAAAGAGAAAAAAAAATCAAAAAATCAAAAAATAACATTGTGGCTTCATTTCAAGTAAAAATAGGTTGGAAAAGGTCGAGAAAAAGAGAAAATAAAAATTATCGTTCCGTTCCGTCCAGACCCAATGAGTAATAGAAAATTCCAAAAATATGGCAAATAAATTCAAGAAATTAAAAAATACCATTATGGCGTCATTTTACGCCAAAACAGATTGGAAAAGTTTCCGAGACAGGAAATAAAAATTATCGTTTCGTTTCGTTCCGACCCGATGCGTAAGAGAAAATTAAAAAAAAAAAATAGCAAAAAAATTCAATAAATTAAAAAATACCATTATGGCTTCATTTCCAACCAAAATAGGTTGGAAAAGGCTGAGAAAGAGAGAAAATAAAAATTGTCGTTCCGTTTCGTTCCTACCCGACGCGAAATAGAAAATTCCATAAAAAGAGCAAAAAAAAAATCAAAAAATACCATTGGGGCTGCATTTCAAGCCAAAATAGTTTGGAAAAGGCCGAGAAAGAGAGAATATAAAAATTGTCGTTCCGTTTCGTTCCCACCCGACACGTAATAGAAAATTCCAAAAAAAATAGCAAAAAAATTTCCAAAATTAAAAAAACACCATTATAGCTTATTTTTAAGTCAAAATAGGTTGGAAAAGGCCGAAAAAGAGAGAAAATAAAAATTGTCTTTCCGTTCCGTTCCTACACAACGGGAAATAGAAAATTCCAAAAAAAGAGAAAAAAAAATCAAAAAATCAAAAAATACCTTTGTGGCTTCATTTCAAGTAAAAATAGGTTGGAAAAGGTCGAGAAAAAGAGAAAATAAAAATTATCGTTCCGTTCCGTCCAGACCCGATGAGTAATAAAAAATTCCAAAAATATGGCAACTAAATTCAAAAAATTAAAAAATACCATTATGGCGTCATTTTACGCCAAAACAGGTTGGAAAAGTTTCCGAGACAGGAAATAAAAATTATCGTTTCGTTTCGTTCCGACCCGATGCGTAAGAGAAAATTAAAAAAAAATAACAAAAAAATTCAATAAATTAAAAAATACCATTATGGCTTCATTTCCAACCAAAATAGGTTGGAAAAGGCCGAGAAAGAGAGAATATAAAAATTGTCGTTTCGTTTCGTTCCAACCCGACGCGCAAGAGAAAATTAAAAAAAAATAGCAAAAAAACTCAATAAATTAAAAAATACCATTATGGCTTCATTTCAAGCCAAAATAGGTTGGAAAAGGCCGAGAAATAGAGAAAATAAAAATTATCGTTCGGTTTCGTTCCTACCTGACGCGTAAAAGAAAATTCCAAAAAAAATAGCAAAAAAATTCAAAAAATACCATTATGGCTTCATTTCAAGCCAAAATAGGTTGGAAAAGGTCGAGAAAGAGAGAATATAAAAATTGTCGTTTCGTTTCGTTCCGACCCGATGCGTAAGAGAAAATTAAAAAAAAATAGCAAAAAAACTTAATAAATTAAAAAAAACCATTATGGCTTCATTTCATGCCAAAACAGTTTGGAAAAGGCTGAGAAAGAGAGAAAATAAAAATTATCGTTTCGTTTCGTTCCTACCCGACGCGAAATAGAAAATTCCATAAAAAGAGCAAAAAAAATAAAAAAAATAAAAAAATACCATTGGGACTTCATTTCAAGCCAAAATAGGTTGGAAAAGGCCGAGAAATAGAGAAAATAAAAATTATCGTTCCGTTCCAACCCGATGAGTAATACAAAATTTCAAAAAAATTCAAAAAATTCAAAAATACCATTACGGCTTCATTTCAAGCCAAAATAGGTTGGAAAAGGTCGAGAAAAAGAGAAAATAAAAATTATCGGTCCGTTTCGTTCATACCCGACGCGTAATAGAAAATTCCAAAAAAAATAGCAAAAAAATTTTAAAAAACCATTATGGCTTCATTTCATGCCAAAACAGGTTGGAAAAGGATGAAAAAGAGAGTAAATAAAAATTATTGTTTCGTTTCGTTCCTACCAAACGCATAAGAGATAATTCAAAAAAAATAGTAAAAAAATTCGAAAAATTAAAAAACCCCATTATGGCATCATTTCAAGCCAAAACAGGTTGGAAAAGGCTCTGAGAGAGAAAATAAAAATTATCGTTTCGTTTCGTTCCAACCCGCTGCGTAAGAAAAGATTCAAAAAATTAAAAAAACCCCATTATGGCTTCATTTCAAGCCAAAACAGGTTGGAAAAGTCCGAGAAATAGAGAAAATAAAAATTGTCTTTCCGTTCCGTTCCTACACAACGGGAAATAGAAATTTCCAAAAAAAGGGAAAAAAAAATCAAAAAATCAAAAAATACCATTGTGGCTTCAATTCAAGTAAAAATAGGTTGGAAAAGGTCGAGAAAAAGATAAAATAAAAATTATCGTTCCGTTCCGTCCAGACCCGATGAGTAATAGAAAATTCCAGAAATATGGCAAATAAATTCAAAAAAATAAAAAATACCATTATGGCGTCATTTTACACCAATACAGGTTGGAAAAGTTTCCGAGACAGAAAATAAAAATTATCGTTTCGTTTCGTTCCGACCCGATGCGTAAGAGAAAATTAAAAAAAAATAGCAAAAAAATCAATAAATTAAAAAATACTGTTATGGCTTCATTTCCAACCAAAATAGGTTGGAAAAGGCTGAGAAAGAGAGAAAATAAAAATTATCGTTTCGTTTCGTTCCTACCCGACGCGAAATAGAAAATTCCATAAAAAGAGCAAAAAAATTCAAAAAAATAAAAAAAATACCATTGGGACTTCATTTCAAGCCAAAATAGGTTGGAAAAGGCCTAGAAATAAAAAAAAATAAAAATTATCGTTCCGTTCCAACCCGATGAGTAATACAAAATTCCAAAAAAATTCAAAAAATTCAAAAATACCATTACGGCTTCATTTCAAGCCAAAATAGGTTGGAAAAGGTCGAAAAAAGGAGAAAATAAAAATTATCGGTCCGTTTCGTTCCTACCCGAGGCGTAATAGAAAATTCCAAAAAAAATAGCAAAAAAATTCAAAAAATTTTAAAAAACCATTATGGCTTCATTTCATGCCAAAACGGGTTGGAAAATGATGAAAAAGAAAGAAAATAAAAATTATCGTTTCGTTTCGTTCCTACCAGACGCATAAGAGATAATTCAAAAAAAATAGTAAAAAAATTCGAAAAATTAAAAAACCCTATTATGGCATCATTTCAAGCCAAAACAGGTTGGAAAAGGCTCTGAGAGAGAAAATAAAATTATCATTTCGTTTCGTTCCAACCCGATGCGTAAGAGAAGATTCAAAAAATTAAAAACCCCATTATGGCTTCATTTCAAGCCAAAATAGGTTGGAAAAGGCCGAGAAAGAGAGAATATAAAAATACTCGTTCCGTTTCGTTCCCACCCGACACGTAATAGAAAATTCCAAAAAAAAATAGTAAAAAAATTTCCAAAATTAAAAAACAGCATTATAGCTTATTTTTAAGTCAAAATAGGTTGGAAAAGGCCGAGAAAGAGAGAAAATAAAAATTGTCTTTCCGTTCCGTTCCTAAAAACGGGAAATAGAAAATTCCAAAAAAAGTGAAAAAAAAATTAAAAAATCAAAAAATACCATTGTGGCTTCATTTCAAGTAAAAATAGGTTGGAAAAGGTCGAGAAAAAGAGAAAATAAAAATTATCGTTCCGTTCCGTCCAGACCCGATGAGTAATAGAAAATTCCAAAAATATGGCAAATAAATTCAAAAAATTAAAAAATACCATTATGGCGTCATTTTATGCCAAAACAGTTTGGAAAAGTTTCCGAGACAGGAAATAAAAATTATCGTTTCGTTTCGTTCCGACCCGATGCGTAAGAGAAAATTAAAAAAAAATAGCAAAAAAATTCAATAAATTAAAAAATACCATTAGGGCTTCATTTCCAACCAAAATAGGTTGGAAAAGGCTGAGAAAGAGAGAAATTAAAAATTATCGTTCCGTTTCGTTCCTACCCGACGCGAAATAGAAAATTCCATAAAAAGAGCAAAAAAATTAAAAAAATACCATTGGGGCTGCATTTCAAGCCAAAATATGTTGGAAAAGGCCGAGAAAGAGAGAATATAAAAATTGTCATTCCGTTTCGTTCCCACCCGACACGTAATAGAAAATTCCAAAAAAAATAGCAAAAAAATTTCCAAAATTAAAAAACACCATTATAGCTTATTTTTAAGTCAAAATAGGTTGGAAAGGCACAAGAAAGAGAGAAAATAAAAATTGTCTTTCCGTTCCGTTCCTACACAACGGGAAATAGAAAATTCCAAAAAAACAGAAAAAAAAAATCAAAAAATCAAAAAATACCATTGTGGCTTCATTTCAAGTAAAAATAGGTTGGAAAAGGTCGAGAAAAAGAGAAAATAAAAATTATTGTTCCGTTCCGTCCAGACCCGATGAGTAATAGAAAATTCCAAAAATATGGCAAATAAATTCAACAAATTAAAAAATACCATTATGGCGTCATTTTACGCCAAAACAGATTGGAAAAGTTTCCGAGACAGGAAATAAAAATTATCGTTTCGTTTCGTTCCAACCCGATGCGTAAGAGAAAATTTAAAAAAAATATCAAAAAAATTCAATAAATTAAAAAATACCATTATGGCTTCATTTCCAACCAAAATAGATTGGAAAAGGCGGAGAAAGAGAGAAAACAAAAATTATCGTTCCGTTTCGTTCCTACCCGACGCGAAAGAGAAAATTCCATAAAAAGAGCAAAAAAAATAAAAAAAATAAAAAAATACCATTGGGGCTGCATTTCAAGCCAAAATATGTTGGCAAAGGCCGAGAAAGAGAGAATATAAAAATTGTCATTCCGTTTCGTTCCCACCCGACACGTAATAGAAAATTCCAAAAAAAATAGCAAAAAAATTCCAAAATTAAAAAACACCATTATAGCTTATTTTTAAGTCAAAATAGGTTGGTAAAGGCCGAGAAAAAGAGAAAATAAAAATTATCGTTCGGTTTCGTTCCTACCTGACGCGTAAAAGAAAATTCCAAAAAAAATAGCAAAAAAATTCAAAAAATTTAAAAAATACCATTATGGCTTCATTTCAAACCAAAATAGGTTGGAAAAGGCCAAGAAAGAGAGAATATAAAAAATGTCGTTTCGTTTCGTTCCGACCCGATGCGTCAGAGAAAATTCAAAAAAAATAGCAAAAAAACTCAATAAGTTGAAAAATACCATTATGGCTTCATTTCCAGCCAAAATAGGTTGGAAAAGGCCGAGAAAGAGAGAATATAAAAATTGTCGTTCCGTTTCGTTCCCACCCGACGCGTAATAGAAAATTCCAAAAAAAAGAGCAAAAAAATTTGCAATATTAAAAAACACCATTATAGCTTATTTTTAAGCCTAAATAGGTTGGTAAAGGCCAAGAAAAAGAGAAAATAAAAATTATCGTTCGGTTTCATTCCTACCTGACGCGTAAAAGAAAATTCCAAAAAAAATAGCAAAAGAATTCAAAAAATTTAAAAAATACATTATGGCTTCATTTCAAGCCAAAATAAGTTGGAAAAGGCCGAGAAATAGAGAATATAAAAATTGTCGTTTCGTTTCGTTCCGACCTGATGCGTAAGAGAAAATTAAAAAAAAATAGCAAAAAAACCCAATAAGTTAAAAAAATTCCATTATGGCTTCATTTCAAGCCAAAATAGGCTGGAAAAGGCCGAGAAAGAGAGAATATAAAAATTGTCGTTCCGTTTCGTTCCCACCCGACGCGTAATAGTAAATTCCAAAAAAAAAGCAAAAAAACTCAATAAATTAAAAAATACCATTATGGCTTCATTTCAAGCCAAAACAGGTTGGAAAAGGCTCAGAAAGAGAAATAAAAATTATCGTTTCGTTTCGTTCTGACCCGATGCGGAACAGAAAATTAAAAAAAAATAGCAAAAGAATTCAATAAATTAGAAAATACTATTATGGCTTTATTTCAAGTCAAAATAGGTTGGAAAAGGACGAGAAAGAGAGAATATAAAAATTGTCGTTTCGTTTCGTTCCGACCAGATGCGTAAGAGAAAATTAAAAAAAAAAAGCAAAAAAACTCAATAAATTAAAAAAAACCATTATGGCTTCATTTCATGCCAAAACAGGTTGGAAAAGGCTGAAAAAGAGAGAAAATAAAAATTATCGTTTCGTTTCGTTCCTACCCAACGCGAAATAGAAAATTCCATAAAAAGAGCAAAAAAAATAAAAAAATACCATTGGGACTTCATTTCAAGCCAAAATAGGCTGGAAAAGGCCGAGAAATAGAGAAAATAGAAATTATCGTTCCGTTCCAACCCGATGAGTAATACAAAATTCCAAAAAAATTCAAAAAATTCAAAAATACCATTACGACTTCATTTCAAGCCAAAATAGGCTGGAAAAAGCCGTGAAGGAGAGAAAATAAAAATTGTCATTCCGTTTCGTTCCCACCCGACACGTAATAGAAAATTCCAAAAAAAATAGAAAAAAATTTCCAAAATTAAAAAACACCATTATAGCTTATTTTTAAGCCTAAATAGGTTGGTAAAGGCCGAGAAAAAGAGAAAATAAAAATTATCGTTCGGTTTCGTTCCTACCTGACGCGTAAAAGAAAATTCCAAAAAAAAATAGCAAAAAAATTCAAAAAATTTAAAAAATACCATTATGGCATCATTTCAAGCCAAAATAGGTTGGAAAAGGCCGAGAAAGAGAGAATATAAAAATTTTTGTTTCGTTTCGTTCCGACCCGATGCGTAAGAGAAAATTCAAAAAAAATAGCAAAAAAACCCAATAAGTTAAAAAATACCATTATGGCTTCATTTTAAGCCAAAATAGGTTGGAAAAGGCCGAGAAAGAGAGAATATAAAAAATTGTCGTTTCGTTTCGTTCCGACCCGATACGTAAGAGAAAATTCAAAAAAAATAGCAAAAAAACCCAATAAATTAAAAAATACCATTATGGCTTCGTTTCCAACCAAAATAGGTTGGAAAAGGCTGAGAAAGAGAGAAAATAAAAATTATCGTTCCGTTTTGTTCTTACCCGACGCGGAATAGAAAATTCCATGAAAAGAGCAAAAAAAAAAAAAAAATCGAAAAATACCATTGGGGCTGCATTTCAAGCCAAAATAGGTTGGAAAAGGCCGAGAAAGAGAGAATATAAAAATTGTCGTTCCGTTTCGTTCCTACCCGACGCGAAATAGAAAATTCCATAAAAAGAGCAAAAAAAAAAAAAATCAAAAAATACCATTGGGGCTGCATTTCAAGCCAAAATATGTTGGAAAAGGCCGAGAAAGAGAGAATATAAAAATTGTCCTTCCGTTTCGTTCCCACCCGACGCGTAATAGAAAATTCCAAAAAAAATTTCCAAAATTAAAAAACACCATTATAGCTTATTTTTAAGCCTAAATAGGTTGGTAGAGGCCGAGAAAAAGAGAAAATAAAAATTATCATTCGGTTTCGTTCCTACCTGACGCGTAAAAGAAAATTCCAAAAAAAATAGCAAAAAAATTCAAAAAATTTAAAAAATACCATTATGGCTTCACTTCAAGCCAAAACAAGTTGGAAAAGGCTGAAAAAGAGAGAAAATAAAAATTATCGTTTCGTTTCGTTCTTACCCGACGAATAAGAGATAATTCAAAAAAAATAGTAAAAAAATTCAAAAATTAAAAAAACCCCATTATGGCATCTTTTCAATCCAAAATAGGTTGGAAAAGGTCGAGAAAGAGAGAAAATAAAAATTACGTTCCGTTTCGTTCCAACTCGATGCGTAATAGAAAATTCCAAAAAAAATAACAAAAATATTCAAAAAATTAAAAATACAATTATGGCGTGATTTCAAGCCAAAATTGGTTGGAAAAGGCTCAGAGAGAGAAAATAAAATTTTTCATTTTGTTTCGTTCGGACCTGACGCGTTAGAGAAAATTCAAGAAAAATAGCAAAAAAATTCAATCAATTAAAAATTACTATTATGGCTTCATTTCAAGCCAAAATAGGTTGGGAAATGCCGAGAAAGAGAGAAAATAAAAATTGTCTTTCCGTTCCGGGTAATAGAAAATTCCAAAAAAAGAGAAGAAAAACCAAAAAATCAAAAAATAGCATTGTGGCTTCATTTCAAGCCAAAATAAGTTGGAAAAGGCCGAGAAATAGAGAAAATAAAAATTGTCGTTCCGTTTAGTTCCCTCCCAACGCTTAATAGAAAATTCCAAAAAAATTGCAAAAAATTAAAAACCCTGTTATGCCTCCTTTTCCAGCCAAAATAGGTTGGAAAAAGCCAAGAAATAGATAAAATAAAAATTATTGTTCCGTTTCGTTTCAACCCGATGCGTAATAGAAAATTCCAAAAAAATAGCAAAAAAAATTTAGAAAATTAAAAAATACCATTATGGCGTAATTTCAAGCCAAAATTGGTTGGAAAAGGCTGAGGGAGAGAAAATTCAACAAAAATAGTAAAAAAATTCAATAAATTAAAAAATACCGTTCTGGCTTCATTTAAAGCCAAAATAGGTTGGTAAATGCCGAGAAAGAGAAAAAATAAAAATGGTCTTTCCAATCCCTTACTACCCGACCGGTAATAGAAAATTCCAAAAAAAGAGAAGAAAAATAAAAAAATCAAAAAATATCATTGTGCCTTCATTTCAAGGCGAAATAGATTGGAAAAGGCCGAGAAACAGAGAAAATAAAAATTGTCGTTCCGTTTCGTTCCCACTCAAGGCGTAATAGAAAATTCCAAAAAAATAGCAAAAAATTTCAAAAAATTAAAAAACCCTGTTATGGCATCTTTTCAAGCCAAAATAGGTTGGAAATGGCCGAGAAAGAAAGAAAATAAAAATTGTCTTTCCGTTCCCTTCCTACCCGACGGGTAATCGAAAATTCCAAAGAAAGAGAAGAAAATCAAAAAATCAAAAAATATCATTGTGTCTTCATTTCAAACCAAAATAGGTTGGAAAAGGCCGAGAAATAGAGAAAATAAAAATTGTCGTTCCGTTTAGTTCCCTCCCAACGCGTAATAGAAAATTCCAAAAAAATTGCAAAAAATTTCAAAAAAATAAAAAACCCTGTTATGGCTTCTTTTAAAGCCAAAATAGGTAAGAAAAGGCCGAGAAAGAGAGAAAATAAAAATTGTCTTTCCGTTCCCTTCCTACCCGACGCGTAATAAAAAATTCCAAAAAAAATAGCAAAAGAATTGAAAAAGTTAAAAAAAACCATTATGGCTTCATTTCAGGCCAAAACAAGTTGAAAAAGGCTGAAAAAGGGAGAAAATAAAAATTATCGTTTCGTTTAGTTCTTACCCGACGCATAAGAGATAATTCAAAAAAAATAGTAAAAAAATTCAAAAATTAAAAAAACCCCATTATGGCTTCTTTTCAATCCAAAATAGGTAGGAAAAGGCCGAGAAAGAGAGAAAATAAAAATTGTCTTTCCGTTCCGTTCCTACCCGACGTGTAATAGAAAATTCCAAAAAAAATAGCAAAAAAATTGAAAAAGTTTAAAAAAACCATTATGGCTTCATTTCAGGCCAAAACAAGTTGGAAAAGGCTGAAAAAGAGAGAAAATAAAAATTATCGTTTCGTTTCGTTCTTACCCGACGAATAAGAGATAATTCAAAAAAAATAGTAAAAAAATTCAAAAATTAAAAAAACCCCATTATGGCTTCTTTTCAATCCAAAATAGGTAGGAAAAGGCCGAGAAAGAGAGAAAATAAAAATTGTCTTTCCGTTCCGTTCCTACCCGACGCGCAATAGAAAATTCCAAAAAAAATAGCAAAAAAATTGAACAAGTTAAAAAAAACCATTATGGCTTCATTTCAGGCCAAAACAAGTTGGAAAAGGCTGAAAAAGAGAGAAAATAAAAATTATCGTTTCGTTTCGTTCTTACCCGACGCATAAGAGATAATTCAAAAAAAATAGTAAAAAAATTCAAAAATTAAAAAAACCCCATTATGGCTACTTTTCAATCCAAAGTAGGTAGGAAAAGGCCGAGAAAGAGAGAAAATAAAAATTCTCTTTCCGTTCCGTTCCTACCCGACGCGTAATAGAAAATTCCAAAAAAAATAGCAGAAAAATTGAAAAAGTTAAAAAAAACCATTATGGCTTCATTTCAGGCCAAAACAAGTTGGAAAAGGCTGAAAAAGAGAGAAAATAAAAATTATCGTTTCGTTTCGTTCCTACCCGACGCATAAGAGATAATTCAAAAAAAATAATAAAAAAATTCAAAAAATAAAAAAACCCCATTATGGCTACTTTTCAAGCCAAAATAGGTTGGAAAAGGAGGAGAAAGAGAGAAAATAAAAATTGTCTTTCCGTTTCGTTCCTACCCGACGGGAAATATAAAATTCCAAAAAAAGATAAAATAAATAAAATAAAATAAAAAAATAGTTTTTTCAAGCCAAAATAGGTTGGAAAAGGTCGAGAAAGAGAGAAAATAGAAATTATCGTTCCGTTCCGTTCCAACCCGATGCGTAATAGAAAATTCCAAAAAAATAGCCAAAATATTCAGAAAATTAAAAAAATACAATTATCACGTGATTTCAAGCCAAAATTGGTTGGAAAAGGCTCAGAGAGGGAAAATAAAAATTATCGTTTCGTTTCGTTCGGACCTGACGCGTTAGAGAAAATACAAGAAAAATAGCAAAAAAATTTAATAAATTAAAAAATAGTATTATGGCTTCATTTTAAGCCAAAATAGGTTGGGAAATGCCGAGAAAGAGAAAAAATAAAAATTGTCTTTCTGTTCCCTTCCTACCCGACGGGTAATAGAAAATTCCAAAGAAAGAGAAGAAAAATCAAAAGAAAAAAAATATCATTGTGGCTTCATTTCAAGCCAAAATAGGTTGGAAAAGGCCGAGAAACAGATAAAATAAAAATTGTCTTTCCGTTACGTTCCTACCCGATGGGAAATATAAAATTCCAAAAAAAGATAAAGAAAAATAAAAAAATAAAAAAATACAATTGTGGCATCATTTCAAGCCAAAATAGGTTGGAAAAGGTCGAGAAAGAGAGAAAATAAAAATTATCGTTCCGTTTCGTTCGGACTTGACGCGTTAGAGAAAATTCAAGAAAAATAGCAAAAAAATTCAATCAATTAAAAATTACTATTATGGCTTCATTTTAAGCCAAAATAGGTTGGGAAAAGCCGAGAAAGAGAAAAAGTAAAAATGGTCTTTCCGTTCCGTTCCTACCCGACGGGTAATAGAAAATTCCAAAAAAAGAGAAGAAAAACCAAAAAATCAAAAAATAGCATTGTGGCTTCATTTCAAGCCAAAATAGGTTGGAAAAGGCCGAGAAATAGAGAAAATAAAAATTGTCGTTCCGTTTAGTTCCCTCCCAACGCGTAATAGAAAATTCGAAAAAAATTGCAAAAAATTAAAAACCCTGTTATGCCTCCTTTTCCAGCCAAAATAGATTGGAAAAAGCCGAGAAATAGAGAAAATAAAAATTATTGTTCCGTTTCGTTTCAACCCGATGCGTAATAGAAAATTCCAAAAAAATAGCAAAAAAAATTCAGAAAATTAAAAAATACCATTATGGCGTAATTTCAAGCCAAAATTGGTTGGAAAAGGCTGAGGGAGAGAAAATAAAAAGTATCATTTCGTTTCGTTCCGACCTGACACGTTAGAGAAAATTCAACAAAAATAGCAAAAAAATTCAATAAATTAAAAAATACCGTTCTGGCTTCATTTAAAGCCAAAATAGGTTGGTAAATGCCGAGAAAGAGAAAAAATAAAAATGGTCTTTCCGTTCCCTTACTACACGACGGGTAATAGAAAATTCCAAAAAAAGAGAAGAAAAATCAAAAAATCAAAAAATATCATTGTGGCTTCATTTCAAGGCAAAATAGATTGGAAAAGGCTGAGAAACAGAGAAAATAAAAATTGTCGTTCCGTTTCGTTCCCACCCAACGCGTAATAGAAAATTCCAAAAAAATAGCAAAAAATTTAAAAAATTAAAAAACCCTGTTATGGCTTCTTTTCAAGCCAAAATAGGTTGGAAATGGCCGAGAAAGAGAGAAAATAAAAATTATCGTTTCGTTTCGTTCTTACCCGACACATAAGAGATAATTCAAAAAAAATAGTAAAAAAATTCAAAAATTAAAAAAACCCCATTATGGCTTCTTTTCAATCCAAAATAGGTAGGAAAAGTCCGAGAAAGAGAGAAAATAAAAATTGTCTTTCCGTTCCGTTCCTACCCGACGTGTAATAGAAAATTCCAAAAAAAATAGCAAAAAAATTGAAAAAGTTTAAAAAAACCATTATGGCTTCATTTCAGGCCAAAACAAGTTGGAAAAGGCTGAAAAAGAGAGAAAATAAAAATTATCGTTTCGTTTCGTTCTTACCCGACGAATAAGAGATAATTCAAAAAAAATAGTAAAAAAATTCAAAAATTAAGAAAACCCCATTATGGCTTCTTTTCAATCCAAAATAGGTTGGAAAAGGTCGAGAAAGAGATAAAATAAAAATTATCGTTCCGTTTCGTTCCAACTCGATGCGTAATAGAAAATTCCAAAAAAAATAACAAAAATATTCAAAAAATTAAAAATACAATTATGGCCTGATTTCAAGCCAAAATTGGTTGGAAAAGGCTCAGAGAGAGAAAATAAAAATTTTCATTTTGTTTCGTTCGGACCTGACGCGTTAGAGAAAATTCAAGAAAAATAGCAAAAAAATTCAATCAATTAAAAATTACTATTATGGCTTCATTTCAAGCAAAAATAGGTTGGGAAATGCCGAGAAAGAGAGAAAATAAAAATTGTCTTTCCGTTCCGGGTAATAGAAAATTCCAAAAAAAGAGAAGAAAAACCAAAAAATCAAAAAATAGCATTGTGGCTTCATTTCAAGCCAAAATAAGTTGGAAAAGGCCGAGAAATAGAGAAAATAAAAATTGTCGTTCCGTTTAGTTCCCTCCCAACGCGTAATAGAAAATTCCAAAAAAATTGCAAAAAATTAAAAACCCTGTTATGCCTCCTTTTCCAGCCAAAATAGGTTGGAAAAAGCCAAGAAATAGATAAAATAAAAATTATTGTTCCGTTTCGTTTCAACCCGATGCGTAATAGAAAATTCCAAAAAAATAGCAAAAAAAATTTAGAAAATTAAAAAATACCACTATGGCGTAATTTCAAGCCAAAATTGGTTGGAAAAGGCTGAGGGAGAGAAAATTCAACAAAAATAGTAAAAAAATTCAATAAATTAAAAAATACCGTTCTGGCTTCATTTAAAGCCAAAATAGGTTGGTAAATGCCGAGAAAGAGAAAAAATAAAAATGGTCTTTCCATTCCCTTACTACCCGACCGGTAATAGAAAATTCCAAAAAAAGAGAAGAAAAATCAAAAAATCAAAAAATATCATTGTGGCTTCATTTCAAGGCGAAATAGATTGGAAAAGGCCGAGAAACAGAGAAAATAAAAATTGTCGTTCCGTTTCGTTCCCACTCAAGGCGTAATAGAAAATTCCAAAAAAATAGCAAAAAATTTCAAAAAATTAAAAAACCCTGTTATGGCATCTTTTCAAGCCAAAATAGGTTGGAAATGGCCGAGAAAGAGAGAAAATAAAAATTGTCTTTCCGTTCCCTTCCTACCCGACGGGTAATCGAAAATTCCAAAGAAAGAGAAGAAAATCAAAAAATCAAAAAATATCATTGTGTCTTCATTTCAAACCAAAATATGTTGGAAAAGGCCGAGAAATAGAGAAAATAAAAATGGTCGTTCCGTTTAGTTCCCTCCCAACGCTAATAGAAAATTCCAAAAAAATTGCAAAAAATTTCAAAAAATTAAAAAACCCTGTTATGGCTTCTTTTCAAGCCAAAATAGGTAAGAAAAGGCCGAGAAAGAGAGAAAATAAAAATTGTCTTTCCGTTCCCTTCCTACCCGACGCGTAATAAAAAATTCCAAAAAAAATAGCAAAAAAATTGAAAAAGTTAAAAAAAACCATTATGGCTTCATTTCAGGCCAAAACAAGTTGGAAAAGGCTGAAAAAGGGAGAAAATAAAAATTATCGTTTCGTTTCGTTCTTACCCGACGCATAAGAGATAAGTTAAAAAAAATAGTAAAAAAATTCAAAAATTAAAAAAACCCCATTATGGCTTCTTTTCAATCCAAAATAGGTAGGAAAAGGCCGAGAAAGAGAGAAAATAAAAATTGTCTTTCCGTTCCGTTCCTACCCGACGTGTAATAGAAAATTCCAAAAAAAATAGCAAAAAAATTGAAAAAGTTTAAAAAAACCATTATGGCTTCATTTCAGGCCAAAACAAGTTGGAAAAGGCTGAAAAAGAGAGAAAATAAAAATTATCGTTTCGTTTCGTTCTTACCCGACGAATAAGAGATAATTCAAAAAAAATAGTAAAAAAATTCAAAAATTAAAAAAACCCCATTATGGCTTCTTTTCAATCCAAAATAGGTAGGAAAAGGCCGAGAAAGAGAGAAAATAAAAACTGTCTTTCCGTTCCGTTCCTACCCGACGCGCAATAGAAAATTCCAAAAAAAATAGCAAAAAAATTGAAAAAGTTAAAAAAAACCATTATGGCTTCATTTCAGGCCAAAACAAGTTGGAAAAGGCTGAAAAAGAGAGAAAATAAAAATTATCGTTTCGTTTCGTTCTTACCCGACGCATAAGAGATAATTCAAAAAAAATAGTAAAAAAATTCAAAAATTAAAAAAACCCCATTATGGCTACTTTTCAATCCAAAATAGGTAGGAAAAGGCCGAGAAAGAGTGAAAATAAAAATTCTCTTTCCGTTCCGTTCTTACCCGACGCGTAATAGAAAATTCCAAAAAAAATAGCATAAAAATTGAAAAAGTTAAAAAAAACCATTATGGCTTCATTTCAGGCCAAAACAAGTTGGAAAAGGCTGAAAAAGAGAGAAAATAAAAATTATCGTTTCGTTTCGTTCCTACCCGACGCATAAGAGATAATTCAAAAAAAATAATAAAAAAATTCAAAAAATAAAAAAACCCCATTATGGCTACTTTTCAAGCCAAAATAGGTTGGAAAAGGAGGAGAAAGAGAGAAAATAAAAATTGTCTTTCCGTTTCGTTCCTACCCGACGGGAAATATAAAATTCCAAAAAAAGATAAAAAAAATAAAAAAAAATAAAAAAATAGTTTTTTCATGCCAAAATAGGTTGGAAAAGGTCGAGAAAGAGAGAAAATAGAAATTATCATTCCGTTCCGTTCCAACCCGATGCGTAATAGAAAATTCCAAAAAAATAGCCAAAATATTCAGAAAATTAAAAAATACAATTATCACGTGATTTCAAGCCAAAATTGGTTGGAAAAGGCTCAGAGAGGGAAAATAAAAATTATCGTTTCGTTTCGTTCGGACCTGACGCGTTAGAGAAAATACAAGAAAAATAGCAAAAAAATTTAATAAATTAAAAAATAGTATTATGGCTTCATTTTTAGCCAAAATAGGTTGGGAAATGCCGAGAAAGAGAAAAAATAAAAATTGTCTTTCTGTTCCCTTCCTACCCGACGGGTAATAGAAAATTCCAAAGAAAGAGAAGAAAAATCAAAAGAAAAAAAATATCATTGTGGCTTCATTTCAAGCCAAAATAGGTTGGAAAAGGCCGAGAAACAGATAAAATAAAAATTGTCTTTCCGTTACGTTCCTACCCGATGGGAAATATAAAATTCCAAAAAAAGATAAAGAAAAATAAAAAAAGTAAAAAAATACAATTGTGGCATCATTTCAAGCCAAAATAGGTTGGAAAAGGTCGAGAAAGAGAGAAAATAAAAATTATCGTTCCGTTTCATTCCAACTCGATGCGTAATAGAAAATTCCAAAAAAAATAACAAAAATATTCAAAAAATTAAAAATACAATTATGGCGTGATTTCAAGCCAAAACTGGTTGGAAAAGGCTCAGAGAGAGAAAATAAAAATTATCATTTCGTTTCGTTCGGACCTGACGCGTTAGAGAAAATTCAAGAAAAATAGCAAAAACATTCAATCAATTAAAAATTACTATTATGGCTTCATTTCAAGCCAAAATAGGTTGGGAAATGCCGAGAAAGAGAAAAAATAAAAATTGTCTTTCCGTTCCGTTCCTACCCGACGGGTAATAGAAAATTCCAAAAAAAGAGAAGAAAAACCAAAAAATCAAAAAATAGCATTGTGGCTTCATTTCAAGCCAAAATAGGTTGGAAAAGGCCGAGAAATAGAGGAAATAAAAATTGTCGTTCCGTTTAGTTCCCTCCCAACGCGTAATAGAAAATTCGAAAAAAATTGCAAAAAATTAAAAACCCTGTTATGCCTCCTTTTCCAGCCAAAATAGGTTGGAAAAAGCCGAGAAATAGAGAAAATAAAAATTATTGTTCCGTTTCGTTTCAACCCGATGCGTAATAGAAAATTCCAAAAAAATAGCAAAAAAAATTCAGAAAATTAAAAAATACCATTATGGCGTAATTTCAAGCCAAAATTGGTTGGAAAAGGCTGAGGGAGAGAAAATAAAAAGTATCATTTCGTTTCGTTCCGACCTGACACGTTAGAGAAAATTCAACAAAAATAGCAAAAAAATTCAATAAATTAAAAAATACCGTTCTGGCTTCATTTAAAGCCAAAATAGGTTGGTAAATGCCGAGAAAGAGAAAAAATAAAAATGGTCTTTCCGTTCCCTTACTACACGACGGGTAATAGAAAATTCCAAAAAAAGAGAAGAAAAATCAAAAAATCAAAAAATATCATTGTGGCCTCATTTCAAGGCAAAATAGATTGGAAAAGGCTGAGAAACAGAGAAAATAAAAATTGTCGTTCCGTTTCGTTCCCACCCAACGCGTAATAGAAAATTCCAAAAAAATAGCAAAAAATTTAAAAAATTAAAAAACCCTGTTATGGCTTCTTTTCAAGCCAAAATAGGTTGGAAATGGCCGAGAAAGAGAGAAAATAAAAATTGTCTTTCCGTTCCCTTCCTACACGACGGGTAATAGAAAATTCCAAAGAAAGAGAAGAAAATCAAAAAATCAAAAAATATCATTGTGTCTTCATTTCAAACCAAAATAGGTTGGAAAAGGCCGAGAAATAGAGAAAATAAAAATTGTCGTTCCGTTTAGTTCCCTCCCAACGCGTAATAGAAAATTCCAAAAAAATTGCAAAAAATTTCAAAAAATTAAAAAACCATGTTATGGCTTCTTTTCAAGCTCAAATAGGTAGGAAAAGGCCGAGAAAGAGAGAAAATAAAAATTGTCTTTCCGTTCCGTTCCTACCCGATGCGTAACAGAAAATTCCAAAAAAAATTGCAAAAAAATTGAAACAGTTAAAAAAAACCATTATGGCTTCATTTCAGGCCAAAACAAGTTGGAAAAGGCTGAAAAAGAGAGAAAATAAAAATTATCGTTTCGTTTCGTTCTTACCCGACGCATAAGAGATAATTCAAAAAAAATAGTAAAAAAATTCAAAAATTAAAAAAACCCCATTATGGCATCTTTTCAATCCAAAATAGGTAGGAAAAGTCCGAGAAAGAGAGAAAATAAAAATTGTCTTTCCGTTCCGTTCCTACCCGACGTGTAATAGAAAATTCCAAAAAAAATAGCAAAAAAATTGAAAAAGTTTAAAAAAACCATTATGGCTTCATTTCAGGCCAAAACAAGTTGGAAAAGGCTGAAAAAGAGAGAAAATAAAAATTATCGTTTCGTTTCGTTCTTACCCGACGAATAAGAGATAATTCAAAAAAAATAGTAAAAAAATTCAAAAATTAAAAAAACCCCATTATGGCTTCTTTTCAATCCAAAATAGGTAGGAAAAGGCCGAGAAAGAGAGAAAATAAAAATTGTCTTTCCATTCCCATCCTACCCGACGGGTAATCGAAAATTCCAAAGAAAGAGAAGAAAATCAAAAAATCAAAAAATATCATTGTCTTCATTTCAAACCAAAATATGTTGGAAAAGGCCGAGAAATAGAGAAAATAAAAATTGTCGTTCCGTTTAGTTCCCTCCCAACGCGTAATAGAAAATTCCAAAAAAATTGCAAAAAATTTCAAAAAATTAAAAAACCCTGTTATGGCTTCTTTTCAAGCCAAAATAGGTAAGAAAAGGCCGAGAAAGAGAGAAAATAAAAATTGTCTTTCCGTTCCCTTCCTACCCGACGCGTAATAAAAAATTCCAAAAAAAATAGCAAAAAAATTGAAAAAGTTAAAAAAAACCATTATGGCTTCATTTCAGGCCAAAACAAGTTGGAAAAGGCTGAAAAAGGGAGAAAATAAAAATTATCGTTTCGTTTCGTTCTTACCCGACGCATAAGAGATAAGTAAAAAAAAATAGTAAAAAAATTCAAAAATTAAAAAAACCCCATTATGGCTTCTTTTCAATCCAAAATAGGTAGGAAAAGGCCGAGAAAGAGAGAAAATAAAAATTGTCTTTCCGTTCCGTTCCTACCCGACGTGTAATAGAAAATTCCAAAAAAAATAGCAAAAAAATTGAGAAAGTTTAAAAAAACCATTATGGCTTCATTTCAGGCCAAAACAAGTTGGAAAAGGCTGAAAAAGAGAGAAAATAAAAATTATCGTTTCGTTTCGTTCTTACCCGACGAATAAGAGATAATTCAAAAAAAATAGTAAAAAAATTCAAAAAATAAAAAAACCCCATTATGGCTTCTTTTCAATCCAAAATAGGTAGGAAAAGGCCGAGAAAGAGAGAAAATAAAAATTGTCTTTCCGTTCCTTTCCTACCCGACGCGCAATAGAAAATTCCAAAATAAATAGCAAAAAAATTGAAAAAGTTAAAAAAAACCATTATGGCTTCATTTCAGGCCAAAACAAGTTGGAAAAGGCTGAAAAAGAGAGAAAATAAAAATTATCGTTTCGTTTCGTTCTTACCCGACGCATAAGAGATAATTCAAAAAAAATAGTAAAAAAATTCAAAAATTAAAAAAACCCCATTATGGCTACTTTTCAATCCAAAATAGGTAGGAAAAGGCCGAGAAAGAGAGAAAATAAAAATTCTCTTTCCGCTCCGTTCCTACCCGACGCGTAATAGAAAATTCCAAAAAAAATAGCAGAAAAATTGAAAAAGTTAAAAAAAACCATTATGGCTTCATTTCAGGCCAAAACAAGTTGGAAAAGGCTGAAAAAGAGAGAAAATAAAAATTATCGTTTCGTTTCGTTCCTACCCGACGCATAAGAGATAATTCAAAAAAAATAATAAAAAAATTCAAAAAATAAAAAACCCCATTATGGCTACTTTTCAAGCCAAAATAGGTTGGAAAAGGAGGAGAAAGAGAGAAAATAAAAATTGTCTTTCCGTTTCGTTCCTACCCGACGGGAAATATAAAATTCCAAAAAAAGATAAAAAAAATAAAATAAAATAAAAAAATAGTTTTTTCAAGCCAAAATAGGTTGGAAAAGGTCGAGAAAGAGAGAAAATAGAAATTATCGTTCCGTTCCGTTCCAACCCGATGCGTAATAGAAAATTCCAAAAAAATAGCCAAAATATTCAGAAAATTAAAAAATACAATTATCACGTGATTTCAAGCCAAAATTGGTTGGAAAAGGCTCAGAGAGGGAAAATAAAAATTATCGTTTCGTTTCGTTCGGACCTGACGCGTTAGAGAAAATACAAGAAAAATAGCAAAAAAATTTAATAAATTAAAAAATAGTATTATGGCTTCATTTTAAGCCAAAATAGGTTGGGAAATGCCGAGAAAGAGAAAAAATAAAAATTGTCTCTCTGTTCCCTTCCTACCCGACGGGTAATAGAAAATTCCAAAGAAAGAGAAGAAAAATCAAAAGAAAAAAAATATCATTGTGGCTTAATTTCAAGCCAAAATAGGTTGGAAAAGGCCGAGAAACAGATAAAATAAAAATTGTCTTTCCGTTACGTTCCTACCCGATGGGAAATATAAAATTCCAAAAAAAGATAAAGAAAAATAAAAAAAGTAAAAAAATACAATTGTGGCATCATTTCAAGCCAAAATAGGTTGGAAAAGGTCGAGAAAGAGAGAAAATAAAAATTATCGTTCCGTTTCATTCCAACTCGATGCGTAATAGAAAATTCCAAAAAAAATAACAAAAATATTCAAAAAATTAAAAATACAATTATGGCGTGATTTCAAGCCAAAATTGGTTGGAAAAGGCTCAGAGAGAGAAAATAAAAATTATCATTTCGTTTCGTTCGGACCTGACGCGTTAGAGAAAATTCAAGAAAAATAGCAAAAAAATTCAATCAATTAAAAAATAGTATTATGGCTTCATTTTAAGCCAAAATAGGTTGGGAAATGCCGAGAAAGAGAAAAAATAAAAATTGTCTCTCTGTTCCCTTCCTACCCGACGGGTAATAGAAAATTCCAAAGAAAGAGAAGAAAAATCAAAAGAAAAAAAATATCATTGTGGCTTCATTTCAAGCCAAAATAGGTTGGAAAAGGCCGAGAAACAGATAAAATAAAAATTGTCTTTCCGTTACGTTCCTACCCGATGGGAAATATAAAATTCCAAAAAAAGATAAAGAAAAATAAAAAAAGTAAAAAAATACAATTGTGGCATCATTTCAAGCCAAAATAGGTTGGAAAAGGTCGAGAAAGAGAGAAAATAAAAATTATCGTTCCGTTTCATTCCAACTCGATGCGTAATAGAAAATTCCAAAAAAAATAACAAAAATATTCAAAAAATTAAAAATACAATTATGGCGTGATTTCAAGCCAAAATTGGTTGGAAAAGGCTCAGAGAGAGAAAATAAAAATTATCATTTCGTTTCGTTCGGACCTGACGCGTTAGAGAAAATTCAAGAAAAATAGCAAAAAAATTCAATCAATTAAAAATTACTATTATGGCTTCATCTCAAGCCAAAATAGGTTGGGAAATGCCGAGAAAGAGAAAAAATAAAAATTGTCTTTCCGTTCCGTTCCTACCCGACGGGTAATAGAAAATTCCAAAAAAAGAGAAGAAAAACCAAAAAATCAAAAAATAGCATTGTGGCTTCATTTCAAGCCAAAATAGGTTGGAAAAGGCCGAGAAATAGAGAAAATAAAAATTGTCATTCCGTTTAGTTCCCTCCCAACGCGTAATAGAAAATTCCAAAAAAATTGCAAAAAATTAAAAACCCTGTTATGCCTCCTTTTCCAGCCAAAATAGGTTGGAAAAAGCCGAGAAATAGAGAAAATAAAAATTATTGTTCCGTTTCGTTTCAACCCGATGCGTAATAGAAAATTCCAAAAAAATAGCAAAACAAATTCAGAAAATTAAAAAATACCAGTATGGCGTAATTTCAAGCCAAAATTGGTTGGAAAAGGCTGAGGGAGAGAAAATAAAAAGTATCATTTCGTTTCGTTCCGACCTGACACGTTAGAGAAAATTCAACAAAAATAGCAAAAAAATTCAATAAATTAAAAAATACCGTTCTGGCTTCATTTAAAGCCAAAATAGGTTGGTAAATGCCGAGAAAGAGAAAAAATAAAAATGGTCTTTCCGTTCCCTTACTACACGACGGGTAATAGAAAATTCCAAAAAAAGAGAATAAAAATCAAAAAATCAAAAAATATCATTGTGGCTTCATTTCAAGGCAAAATAGATTGGAAAAGGCTGAGAAACAGAGAAAATAAAAATTGTCGTTCCGTTTCGTTCCCACCCAACGCGTAATAGAAAATTCCAAAAAAATAGCAAAAAATTTAAAAAATTAAAAAACCCAGTTATGGCTTCTTTTCAAGCCAAAATAGGTTGGAAATGGCCGAGAAAGAGAGAAAATAAAAATTGTCTTTCCGTTCCCTTCCTACCCGACGGGTAATAGAAAATTCCAAAGAAAGAGAAGAAAATCAAAAAATCAAAAAATATCATCGTGTCTTCATTTCAAACCAAAATAGGTTGGAAAAGGCCGAGAAATAGAGAAAATAAAAATTGTCGTTCCGTTTAGTTCCCTCCCAACGCGTAATAGAAAATTCCAAAAAAATTGCAAAAATTTTCAAAAAATTAAAAAACCCTGTTATGGCTTCTTTTCAAGCTCAAATAGGTAGGAAAAGGCCGAGAAAGAGAGAAAATAAAAATTGTCTTTCCGTTCCGTTCTTACCCGATGCGTAACAGAAAATTCCAAAAAAAATTGCAAAAAAATTGAAACAGTTAAAAAAAACCATTATGGCTTCATTTCAGGCCAAAACAAGTTGGAAAAGGCTGAAAAAGAGAGAAAATAAAAATTATCGTTTCGTTTCGTTCTTACCCGACGCATAAGAGATAATTCAAAAAAAATAGTAAAAAAATTCAAAAATTAAAAAAACCCCATTATGGCATCTTTTCAATCCAAAATAGGTAGGAAAAGTCCGAGAAAGAGAGAAAATAAAAATTGTCTTTCCGTTCCGTTCCTACCCGACGTGTAATAGAAAATTCCAAAAAAAATAGCAAAAAAATTGAAAAAGTTTAAAAAAACCATTATGGCTTCATTTCAGGCCAAAACAAGTTGCAAAAGGCTGAAAAAGAGAGAAAATAAAAATTATCGTTTCGTTTCGTTCTTACCCGACGCATAAGAGATAATTCAAAAAAAATAGTAAAAAAATTAAAAAATTAAAAAAACCCCATTATGGCTTCTTTTCAATCCAAAATAGGTAGGAAAAGTCCGAGAAAGAGAGAAAATAAAAATTGTCTTTCCGTTCCGTTCCTACCCGACGTGTAATAGAAAATTCCAAAAAAAATAGCAAAAAAATTGAAACAGTTTAAAAAAACCATTATGGCTTCATTTCAGGCCAAAACAAGTTGGAAAAGGCTGAAAAAGAGAGAAAATAAAAATTATCGTTTCGTTTCGTTCCTACCCGACGCACAAGAGATAATTCAAAAAAAATAATAAAAAAATTCAAAAAATAAAAAAACCCCATTATGGCTACTTTTCAAGCCAAAATAGGTTGGAAAAGGAGGAGAAAGAGAGAAAATAAAAATTGTCTTTCCGTTTCGTTCCTACCCGACGGGAAATATAAAATTCCAAAAAAAGATAAAAAAAAATAAAATAAAATAAAAAAATAGTTTTTTCAAGCCAAAATAGGTTGGAAAAGGTCGAGAAAGAGAGAAAATAGAAATTATCGTTCCGTTCTGTTCCAACCCGATGCGTAATAGAAAATTCCAAAAAAATAGCCAAAATATTCAGAAAATTAAAAAATACAATTATCACGTGATTTCAAGCCAAAATTGGTTGGAAAAGGCTCAGAGAGGGAAAATAAAAATTATCGTTTCGTTTCGTTCGGACCTGACGCGTTAGAGAAAATACAAGAAAAATAGCAAAAAAATTTAATAAATTAAAAAATAGTATTATGGCTTCATTTTATGCCAAAATAGGTTGGGAAATGCCGAGAAAGAGAAAAAATAAAAATTTTCTTTCTGTTCCCTTCCTACCCGACGGGTAATAGAAAATTCCAAAGAAAGAGAAGAAAAATCAAAAGAAAAAAAATATCATTGTGGCTTAATTTCAAGCCAAAATAGGTTGGAAAAGGCCGAGAAACAGATAAAATAAAAATTGTCTTTCCGTTACGTTCCTACCCGATGGGAAATATAAAATTCCAAAAAAAGATAAAGAAAAATAAAAAAAGTAAAAAAATACAATTGTGGCATCATTTCAAGCCAAAATAGGTTGGAAAAGGTCGAGAAAGAGAGAAAATAAAAATTATCGTTCTGTTTCATTCCAACTCGATGCGTAATAGAAAATTCCAAAAAAAATAACAAAAATATTCAAAAAATTAAAAATACAATTATGGCGTGATTTCAAGCCAAAATTGGTTGGAAAAGGCTCAGAGAGAGAAAATAAAAATTATCATTTCGTTTCGTTCGGACCTGACGCGTTAGAGAAAATTCAAGAAAAATAGCAAAAAAATTCAATCAATTAAAAATTACTATTATGGCTTCATTTCAAGCCAAAATAGGTTGGGAAATGCCGAGAAAGAGAAAAAATAAAAATTGCCTTTCCGTTCCGTTCCTACCCGACGGGTAATAGAAAATTCCAAAAAAAGAGAAGAAAAACCAAAAAATCAAAAAATAGCATTGTGGCTTCATTTCAAGCCAAAATAGGTTGGAAAAGGCCGAGAAATAGAGAAAATAAAAATTGTCGTTCCGTTTAGTTCCCTCCCAACGCGTAATAGAAAATTCGAAAAAAATTACAAAAAATTAAAAACCCTGTTATGCCTCATTTTCCAGCCAAAATAGGTTGGAAAAAGCCGAGAAATAGAGAAAATAAAAATTATTGTTCCGTTTCGTTTCAACCCGATGCGTAATAGAAAATTCCAAAAAAATAGCAAAAAAAATTCAGAAAATTAAAAAATACCATTATGGCGTAATTTCAAGCCAAAATTGGTTGGAAAAGGCTGAGGGAGAGAAAATAAAAAGTATCATTTCGTTTCGTTCCGACCTGACACGTTAGAGAAAATTCAACAAAAATAGCAAAAAAATTCAATAAATTAAAAAATACCGTTCTGGCTTCATTTAAAGCCAAAATAGGTTGGTAAATGCCGAGAAAGAGAAAAAATAAAAATGGTCTTTCCGTTCCCTTACTACACGACGGGTAATAGAAAATTCCAAAAAAAGAGAAGAAAAATCAAAAAATCAAAAAATATCATTGTGGCTTCATTTCAAGGCAAAATAGATTGGAAAAGGCTGAGAAACAGAGAAAATAAAAATTGTCGTTCCGTTTCGTTCCCACCCAACGCGTAATAGAAAATTCCAAAAAAATAGCAAAAAATTTAAAAAATTTAAAAACCCTGTTATGGCTTCTTTTCAAGCCAAAATAGGTTGGAAATGGCCGAGAAAGAGGGAAAATAAAAATTGTCTTTCCGTTCCCTTCCTACCCGACGGGTAATAGAAAATTCCAAAGAAAGAGAAGAAAATCAAAAAATCAAAAAATATCATTGTGTCTTCATTTCAAACCAAAATAGGTTGGAAAAGGCCGAGAAATAGAGAAAATAAAAATTGTCGTTCCGTTTAGTTCCCTCCCAACGCGTAATAGAAAATTCCAAAAAAATTGCAAAAAATTTCAAAAAATTAAAAAACCCTGTTATGGCTTCTTTTCAAGCTCAAATAGGTAGGAAAAGGCCGAGAAAGAGAGAAAATAAAAATTGTCTTTCCGTTCCGTTCCTACCCGATGCGTAACAGAAAATTCCAAAAAAAATTGCAAAAAAATTGAAACAGTTAAAAAAAACCATTATGGCTTCATTTCAGGCCAAAACAAGTTGGAAAAGGCTGAAAAAGAGAGAAAATAAAAATTATCGTTTCGTTTCGTTCTTACCCGACGCATAAGAGATAATTCAAAAAAAATAGTAAAAAAATTCAAAAATTAAAAAAACCCCATTATGGCATCTTTTCAATCCAAAATAGGTAGGAAAAGTCCGAGAAAGAGAAAAAATAAAAATGGTCTTTCCGTTCCCTTACTACACGACGGGTAATAGAAAATTCCAAAAAAAGAGAAGAAAAATCAAAAAATCAAAAAATATCATTGTGGCTTCATTTCAAGGCAAAATAGATTGGAAAAGGCTGAGAAACAGGGAAAATAAAAATTATCGTTCCGTATCGTTCCAACCCGATGCGTAATAGAAAATTCCAAAAAAATAGCAAAAATATTCAAAAAATTAAAAATACAATTATGGCGTGATTTCAAGCCAAAATTGGTTTGAAAAGGCTCAGACAGAGAAAATAAAAATTATCATTTCGTTTCGTTCGGACCTGACGCGTTAGAGAAAATTCAAGAGAAATAGCAAAAAAATTCAATCAATTAAAAATTACTATTATGGCTTCATTTCAAGCCAAAATAGGTAGGGAAATGCCGAGAAAGAGAAAAAATAAAAATTGTCTTTCCGTTCCGTTCCTACCCGACGGGTAATAGAAAATTCCAAAAAAAGAGAAGAAAAACCAACAAATCAAAAAATAGCATTGTGGCTTCATTTCAGGCCAAAATAGGTTGGAAAAGGCCGAGAAATAGAGAAAATAAAAATTGTCGATCCGTTTACTTCCCTGCCACCGCGTAATAGAAAATTCCAAAAAAATAGCAAAAATATTCAAAAAATTAAAAAATACAATTATGGCGTGATTTCAAGCCAAAATTGGTTGGAAAAGGATCAGAGAGAGAAAATAAAAATTATCATTTCGTTTCGTTCGGACCTGACGCGTTAGAGAAAATTCAAGAGAAATAGCAAAAAAATTCAATCAATTAAAAATTACTATTATGGCTTCATTTCAAGCCAAAATAGGTAGGGAAATGCCGAGAAAGAGAAAAAATAAAAATTGTCTTTCCGTTCCGTTCCTACCCGACGGGTAATAGAAAATTCCAAAAAAAGAGAAGAAAAACCAAAAAATCAAAAAATAGCACTGTGGCTTCATTTCAAGCCAAAATAGGTTGGAAAAGGCCGAGAAATAGAGAAAAAAAAAATTGTCGTTCCGTTTAGTTCCCTCCCAACGCATAATAGAAAATTCCAAAAAAATTGCAAAAAATTAAAAACCCTGTTATGCCTCCTTTTCCAGCCAAAATAGGTTGGAAAAGGCCGAAAAACAGAGAAAATAAAAATTATTGTTCCGTTCCGTTTCAACCCGATGCGTAATAGAAAATTCCAAAAAAATAGCAAAAAAAATTCAGAAAATTAAAAAATACCATTATGGCGTAATTTCAAGCCAAAATTGGTTGGAAAAGGCTGAGGGAGAGAAAATAAAAAGTATCATTTCGTTTCGTTCCGACCTAACACGTTAGAGAAAATTCAACAAAAATAGCGAAAAAATTCAATCAATTAAAAAATACCGTTCTGGCTTCATTTATAGCCAAAATAGGTTGGGAAATGCCGAGAAAGAGAAAAAATAAAAATTGGCTTTCCGTTCCGTTCCTACCCGACGGGTAATAGAAAATTCCAAAAAAAGAGAAGAAAAACCAACAAATCAAAAAATAGCATTGTGGCTTCATTTCAAGCCAAAATAGGTTGGAAAAGGCCGAGAAATAGAGAAAATAAAAATTGTCGATCCGTTTAGTTCCCTCCCAACGCGTAATAGAAAATTCCAAAAAAATAGCAAAAAATTTCAAAAAATTAAAAACCCTGTTATGCCTCCTTTTCCAGCCAAAATAGGTTGGCAAAGGCCGAGAAATAGAGAAAATAAAAATTATTGTTCCGTTCCGTTTCAACCCGATGCGTAATAGAAAATACCAAAAAAATAGCAAAAAAAATTCATAAAATTAAGAAATACCATTATGGCGTAATTTCAAGCCAAAATTGGTTGGAAAAGGCTGAGGGAGAGAAAATAAAAAGTATCATTTCGTTTCGTTCCGACCTGACACGTTAGAGAAAATTCAACAAAAATAGCAAAAAAATTCAATAAATTAAAAAATACCGTTCTGGCTTCAAGTCAAGCCAAAATAGGTTGGTAAATGCCGAGAAAGAGAAAAAATAAAAATGGTCTTTCCGTTCCCTTACTACCCGACGGGTAATAGAAAATTCCAAAAAAAGAGAAGGAAAATCAAAAAATCAAAAAATATCATTGTGGCTTCATTTAAAACCAAAATAGATTGGAAAAGGCCGAGAAACAGAGAAAATAAAAATTGTCGTTCCGTTTCGTTCCCACCCAACGCGTAATAGAAAATTCCAAAAAAATAGCAAAAAATAGCAAAAAATTTAAAAACCCTGTTATGGCTTCTTTTCAAGCCAAAATAGGTAGGAAATGGCCGAGAAAGACAGAAAATAAAAATTGTCTTTCCGTTCCTTCCTACCCGACGCGTAATAAAAAATTCCAAAAAAAATAACAAAACAATTGAAAAAGTTTAAAAAAACCATTATGGCCTCATTTCAGGCCAAAACAAGTTGGAAAATGCTGAAAAAGAGAGAAAATAAAAATTATCGTTTTGTTTCGTTCCTACCTGACGCGGAAGAGATAATTCAAAAAAAATAGTAAAAAAATTCAAAAAATAGAAAAACCCCATTATGGCTACTTTTCAAGCCAAAATAAGTTGGAAAAGGAGGAGAAAGAGAGAAAATAAAAATTGTCTTTCCGTTTCGTCCCTACCCGACAGGAAATATAAAATTCCAAAAAAAGTTAAAAAAAAATAAATAAAAATAAAAAAATAGCATTTTCAAGCCAAACTAGGTTGGAAAAGGTCGAGAAAGAGAGAAAATAGAAATTATCGTTCCGTTCCGTTCCAACCCGATGCGTAATAGAAAATTCCAAAAAAATAGCAAAAATATTAAGAAAATTAAAAAATACAATTATGGCGTGATTTCAAGCCAAAATTGGTTGGAAAACGGTCAAAGAGAGAGAATAAAAATTATCGTTTCGTTTCGTTCGGACCTGACGGGTTAGAGAAAATTCAAGAAAAATAGCAAAAAAATTTAATAAATTAAAAAATACTATTATGGCTTCATTTTAAGCCAAAATAGGTTGGGAAATGCCGAGAAAGAGAAAAAATAAAAATTGTCTTTCTGTTCCCTTCCTACCCGACGGGTAATAGAAAATTCCAAAGAAAGAGAAGAAAAATCAAAAAATCAAAAAATATCATTGTGGCTTCATTTCAAGCCAAAATAGGTTGGAAAAGGCAGAGAAATAGAGAAAATAAAAATTGTCTTTCCGTTTCGTTCCTACCCGATGGGAAATATAAAATTCCAAAAAAAGATTAAAAAAAATAAAAAAAATAGCATTGTGGCTTCATTTCAAGCCAAAATAGGTTGGAAAATGTCGAGAAAGAGAGAAAGTAGAAATTATCGTTCCGTTCCGTTTCAACCCGATGCGTAATAGAAAATTCCAAAACAATAGCAAAACTATTCAGAAAATTAAGAAATACAATTATGGCGTGATTTCAAGCCAAAATTGGTTGGAAAATGCTCAGAGAGAGAAAATAAAAATTATCGTTTCGTTTCGTTCGGACCTGACGCGTTCGAGAAAATTCAAGAAAAATAGCAAAAAAATTTAATAAATTAAAAAATACTTTTATGGCTTCATTTTAAGCCAAAATAGGTTGGGAAATGCCGAGAAAGAGAAAAAATAAAAATTGTCTTTCTGTTCCCATCCTACCCGACGGGTAATAGAAAATTCCAAAGAAAGAAAAGAAAAATAAACAAAACAAAAAATATCATTGTGGCTTCATTTCAAGCCAAAATAGGTTGGAAAAGGCCGAGAAATAGAGAAAATAAAAATTGTCTTTCCGTTTCGTTCCTACCCGATGGGAAATATAAAATTCCAAAAAAAGATAAAGAAAAATAAAAAAAATAGCATTGTGGCTTCATTTCAAGCCAAAATAGGTTGGAAAATGTCGAGAAAGAGAGAAAATAGAAATTATCGTTCCGTTCCGTTTCAACCCGATGCGTAATAGAAAATTCCAAAACAATAGCAAAACTATTCAGAAAATTAAGAAATACAATTATGGCGTGATTTCAAGCCAAAATTGGTTGGAAAATGCTCAGAGAGAGAAAATAAAAATTATCGTTTCGTTTCGTTCGGACCTGACGCGTTAGAGAAAATTCAAGAAAAATAGCAAAAAAATTTAATAAATTAAAAAATACTTTTATGGCTTCATTTTAAGCCAAAATAGGTTGGGAAATGCCGAGAAAGAGAAAAAATAAAAATTGTCTTTCTGTTCCCATCCTACCCGACGGGTAATAGAAAATTCCAAAGAAAGAAAAGAAAAATAAAAAAAACAAAAAACATCATTGTGGCTTCATTTCAAGCCAAAATAGGTTGGAAAAGGCCGAGAAATAGAGAAAATAAAAATTGTATTTCCGTTTCGTTCCTACCCGATGGGAAATATAAAATTCCAAAAAAAGATAAAGAAAAATAAAAAAAGTAAAAAAATACAATTGTGGCATCATTTCAAGCCAAAATAGGTTGGAAAAGGTCGAGAAAGAGAGAAAATAAAAATTATCGTTCCGTTTCGTTCCAACCCGATGCGTAATAGAAAATTCCAAAAAAATAGCAAAAATATTCAAAAAATTAAAAATACAATTATGGCGTGATTTCAAGCCAAAATTGGTTGGAAAAGGCTCAGAGAGAGAAAATAAAAATTATCATTTCGTTTCGTTCGGACCTGACGCGTTAGAGAAAATTCAAGAAAAATAGCAAAAAAATTCAATCAATTAAAAATTACTATTATGGCTTAATTTCAAGCCAAAATAGGTTGGGAAATGCCGTGAAAGAGAAAAAACAAAAATTGTCTTTCCATTCCGTTCCTACCCGATGGGAAATAAAAAATTCCAGAAAAAGATAAAAAATTGTCTTTCCATTCCGTTCCTACCCTGATGGGAAATATAAAATTCCAAAAAAAAGAAAGAAAAATAAAAAAAAGTAAAAAAATACAATTGTGGCTTCATTTCAAGCGAAAATAGGTTGGAAAAGATCGAGAAAGAGAGAAAATAAAAATTATCGTTCCGTTTCGTTCCAACCCGATGCGTAATAGAAAATTCCAAAAAAAATAGCAAAAATATTCAAAAAATTAAAAAAACCATTATGGCTCCATTTCAAGCCAAAACAAGTTGGAAAAGGCTGAAAAAGAGAGAAAATAAAAATTATCGTTTCGTTTAGTTCCCTCCCAACGCATAATAGAAAATTCCAAAAAAATAGCAAAAAATTTCAAAAAATTAAAAACCCTGTTATGCCTCCTTTTCCAGCCAAAATAGGTTGGCAAAAGCCGAGAAATAGAGAAAATAAAAATTATTGTTCCGTTCCGTTTCAACCCGATGCGTAATAGAAAATTCCAAAAAAATAGCAAAAAAAATTCAGAAAATCAAAAAATACCATTATGGCGTAATTTCAAGCCAAAATTGGTTGGAAAAGGCTGAGGGAGAGAAAATAAAAAGTATCATTTCGTTTCGTTCCGACCTGACACGTTAGAGAAAATTCAACAAAAATAGCAAAAAAATTCAATAAATTAAAAAATACCGTTCTGGCTTCATTTCAAGCCAAAAATAGGTTGGTAAATGCCGAGAAAGAGAAAAAATAAAAATGGTCTTTCCGTTCCCTTACTACCCGACGGGTAATAGAAAATTCCAAAAAAAGAGAAGAAAAATCAAAAAATCAAAAAATATCATTGTGGCTTCATTTCAAGCCAAAATAAGTTGGAAAAGGCCGAGAAATAGAGAAAATAAAAATTGTCGATCCGTTTAGTTCCCTCCCAACGCGTAATAGAAAATTCCAAAAAAATAGCAAAAATATTCAAAAAATTAAAAAATACAATTATGGCATGAATTCAAGCCAAAATTAGTTGGAAAAGGCTCAGAGAGAGAAAATAAAAATTATCATTTCGTTTCGTTCGGACCTGACGCGTTAGAGAAAATTCAAGAAAAATAGCAAAAAAATTCAATAAATTAAAAATTACTATTATGGCTTAATTTCAAGCCAAAATAGGTTGGGAAATGCTGTGAAAGAGAAAAAACAAAAATTGTCTTTCCATTCCGTTCCTACCCGATGGGAAATAAAAAATTCCAAAAAAAGATAATAAATTGTCTTTCCATTCCGTTCCTACCCCGATGGGAAATATAAAATTCCAAAAAAAGATAAAGAAAAATAAAAAAAAGTAAAAAAATACAATTGTGGCTTCATTTCAAGCCAAAATAGGTTGGAAAATGTCGAGAAAGAGAGAAAATAGAAATTATCGTTCCGTTCCGTTTCAACCCGATGCGTAATAGAAAATTCCAAAAAAAATAGCAAAAATATTCAAAAAATTAAAAAAACCATTATGGCTTCATTTCAAGCCAAAACAAGTTGGAAAAGGCTGAAAAAGAGAGAAAATAAAAATTATCGTTTCGTTTAGTTCCCTCCCAACGCGTAATAGAAAATTCCAAAAAAATAGCAAAAAATTTCAAAAGTTTAAAAACCCTGTTATGCCTCCTTTTCCATCCAAAATAGGTTGGCAAAGGCCGAGAAATAGAGAAAATAAAAATTATTGTTCCGTTCCGTTTCAACCCGATGCGTAATAGAAAATTCCAAAAAAATAGCAAAAAAAATTCAGAAAATTAAAAAATACCATTATGGCGTAATTTCCAGCCAAAATTGGTTGGAAAAGGCTGAGGGAGAGAAAATAAAAAGAATCATTTCGTTTCGTTCCGACCTGACACGTTAGAGAAAATTCAACAAAAATAGCAAAAAAATTCAATAAATTAAAAAATACCGTTCTGGTTTCATTTCAAGCCAAAATAGGTTGGTAAATGCCGAGAAAGAGAAAAAATAAAAATGGTCTTTCCGTTCCAGTACTACCCGACGGGTAATAGAAAATTCCAAAAAAAGAGAAGAAAAATCAAAAAATCAAAAAATATCATTGTGGCTTCATTTCAAGCGAAAATAGATTGGAAAAGGCCGAGAAACAGAGAAAATAAAAATTATTGTTCCGTTCCGTTTCCACCCGATGCGTAATAGAAAATTCCAAAAAAATAGCAAAAAAAATTCAGAAAATTAAAAAATACCATTATGGCGTAATTTCAAGCCAAAATTGGTTGGAAAAGGCTGAGGTAGAGAAAATAAAAAGTATCATTTCGTTTCGTTCCGACCTGACACGTTAGAGAAAATTCAACAAAAATAGCAAAAAAATTCAATAAATTAAAAAATACCGTTCTGGTTTCATTTCAAGCCAAAATAGGTTGGTAAATGCTGAGAAAGAGAAAAAATAAAAATGGTCTTTCCATTCCCTTACTACCCGACGGGTAATAGAAAATTCCAAAAAAAGAGAAGAAAAATCAAAAAATCAAAAAATATCATTGTGGCCTCATTTCAAGCCAAAATATATATTGGAAAATGCCGAGAAACAGAGAAAATAAAAATTGTCGTTCCGTTTCGTTCCCTCCCAACGCGTAATAGAAAATTCCAAAAAAATAGCAAAAAATTTAAAAAAAAATTAAAAAACCCTGTTATGGCTTCTTTTCAACCCAAAATAGGTAGGAAATGGCCGAGAAAGAGAGAAAATAAAAATTATCGTTCCGTTTCATTCCAACTCGATGCGTAATAGAAAATTCCAAAAAAAATAACAAAAATATTCAAAAAATTAAAAATACAATTATGGCGTGATTTCAAGCCAAAATTGGTTGGAAAAGGCTCAGAGAGAGAAAATAAAAATTATCATTTCGTTTCGTTCGGACCTGACGCGTTAGAGAAAATTCAAGAAAAATAGCAAAAAAATTCAATCAATTAAAAATTACTATTATGGCTTCATTTCAAGCCAAAATAGGTTGGGAAATGCCGAGAAAGAGAAAAAATAAAAATTGTCTTTCCGTTCCGTTCCTACCCGACGGGTAATAGAAAATTCCAAAAAAAGAGAAGAAAAACCAAAAAATCAAAAAATAGCATTGTGGCTTCATTTCAAGCCAAAATAGGTTGGAAAAGGCCGAGAAATAGAGAAAATAAAAATTTTCGTTCCGTTTAGTTCCCTCCCAACGCGTAATAGAAAATTCGAAAAAAATTGCAAAAAATTAAAAACTATGCCTCCTTTTCCAGCCAAAATAGGTTGGAAAAAGCCGAGAAATAGAGAAAATAAAAATTATTGTTCCGTTTCGTTTCAACCCGATGCGTAATAGAAAATTCCAAAAAAATAGCAAAAAAAATTCAGAAAATTAAAAAATACCATTATGGCGTAATTTCAAGCCAAAATTGGTTGGAAAAGGCTGAGGGAGAGAAAATAAAAAGTATCATTTCGTTTCGTTCCGACCTGACACGTTAGAGAAAATTCAACAAAAATAGCAAAAAAATTCAATAAATTAAAAAATACCGTTCTGGCTTCATTTAAAGCCAAAATAGGTTGGTAAATGCCGAGAAAGAGAAAAAATAAAAATGGTCTTTCCGTTCCCTTACTACACGACGGGTAATAGAAAATTCCAAAAAAAGAGAAGAAAAATCAAAAAATTAAAAAATATCATTGTGGCTTCATTTCAAGGCAAAATAGATTGGAAAAGGCTGAGAAACAGAGAAAATAAAAATTGTCGTTCCGTTTCGTTCCCACCCAACGCGTAATAGAAAATTCCAAAAAAATAGCAAAAAATTTCAAAAGTTTAAAAACCCTGTTATGCCTCCTTTTCCATCCAAAATAGGTTGGCAAAGGCCGAGAAATAGAGAAAATAAAAATTATTGTTCCGTTCCGTTTCAACCCGATGCGTAATAGAAAATTCCAAAAAAATAGCAAAAAAAATTCAGAAAATTAAAAAATACCATTATGGCGTAATTTCAAGCCAAAATTGGTTGGAAAAGGCTGAGGTAGAGAAAATAAAAAGTATCATTTCGTTTCGTTCCGACCTGACACGTTAGAGAAAATTCAACAAAAATAGCAAAAAAATTCAATAAATTAAAAAATACCGTTCTGGTTTCATTTCAAGCCAAAATAGGTTGGTAAATGCTGAGAAAGAGAAAAAATAAAAATGGTCTTTCCGTTCCCTTACTACCCGACGGGTAATAGAAAATTCCAAAAAAAGAGAAGAAAAATCAAAAAATCAAAAAATATCATTGTGGCTTCATTTCAAGCCAAAATATATATTGGAAAATGCCGAGAAACAGAGAAAATAAAAATTGTCGTTCCGTTTCGTTCCCTCCCAACGCGTAATAGAAAATTCCAAAAAAATAGCAAAAAATTTAAAAAAAAATTAAAAAACCCTGTTATGGCTTCTTTTCAACCCAAAATAGGTAGGAAATGGCCGAGAAAGAGAGAAAATAAAAATTATCGTTCCGTTTCATTCCAACTCGATGCGTAATAGAAAATTCCAAAAAAAATAACAAAAATATTCAAAAAATTAAAAATACAATTATGGCGTGATTTCAAGCCAAAATTGGTTGGAAAAGGCTCAGAGAGAGAAAATAAAAATTATCATTTCGTTTCGTTCGGACCTGACGCGTTAGAGAAAATTCAAGAAAAATAGCAAAAAAATTCAATCAATTAAAAATTACTATTATGGCTTCATTTCAAGCCAAAATAGGTTGGGAAATGCCGAGAAAGAGAAAAAATAAAAATTGTCTTTCCGTTCCGTTCCTACCCGACGGGTAATAGAAAATTCCAAAAAAAGAGAAGAAAAACCAAAAAATCAAAAAATAGCATTGTGGCTTCATTTCAAGCCAAAATAGGTTGGAAAAGGCCGAGAAATAGAGAAAATAAAAATTTTCGTTCCGTTTAGTTCCCTCCCAACGCGTAATAGAAAATTCGAAAAAAATTGCAAAAAATTAAAAACCCTGTTATGCCTCCTTTTCCAGCCAAAATAGGTTGGAAAAAGCCGAGAAATAGAGAAAATAAAAATTATTGTTCCGTTTCGTTTCAACCCGATGCGTAATAGAAAATTCCAAAAAAATAGCAAAAAAAATTCAGAAAATTAAAAAATACCATTATGGCGTAATTTCAAGCCAAAATTGGTTGGAAAAGGCTGAGGGAGAGAAAATAAAAAGTATCATTTCGTTTCGTTCCGACCTGACACGTTAGAGAAAATTCAACAAAAATAGCAAAAAAATTCAATAAATTAAAAAATACCGTTCTGGCTTCATTTAAAGCCAAAATAGGTTGGTAAATGCCGAGAAAGAGAAAAAATAAAAATGGTCTTTCCGTTCCCTTACTACACGACGGGTAATAGAAAATTCCAAAAAAAGAGAAGAAAAATCAAAAAATTAAAAAATATCATTGTGGCTTCATTTCAAGGCAAAATAGATTGGAAAAGGCTGAGAAACAGAGAAAATAAAAATTGTCGTTCCGTTTCGTTCCCACCCAACGCGTAATAGAAAATTCCAAAAAAATAGCAAAAAATTTCAAAAGTTTAAAAACCCTGTTATGCCTCCTTTTCCATCCAAAATAGGTTGGCAAAGGCCGAGAAATAGAGAAAATAAAAATTATTGTTCCGTTCCGTTTCAACCCGATGCGTAATAGAAAATTCCAAAAAAATAGCAAAAAAAATTCAGAAAATTAAAAAATACCATTATGGCGTAATTTCAAGCCAAAATTGGTTGGAAAAGGCTGAGGGAGAGAAAATAAAAAGTATCATTTCGTTTCGTTCCGACCTGACACGTTAGAGAAAATTCAACAAAAATAGCAAAAAAATTCAATAAATTAAAAAATACCGTTCTGGCTTCATTTCAAGCCAAAATAGGTTGGTAAATGCCGAGAAAGAGAAAAAATAAAAATGGTCTTTCCGTTCCCTTACTACCCGACGGGTAATAGAAAATTCCAAAAAAAGAGAAGAAAAATCAAAAAATCAAAAAATATCATTGTGGCTTCATTTACAGCCAAAATAGATTGGAAAAGGCCGAGAAACAGAGAAAATAAAAATTGTCGTTCCGTTTCGTTCCCACCCAACGCGTAATAGAAAATTCCAAAAAAATAGCAAAAAATTAAAAAAAAATTAAAAAACCCTGTTATGGCTTCTTTTCAAGCCAAAATAGGTAGGAAATGGCCGAGAAAGAGAGAAAATAAAAATTGTCTTTCCGTTCGTTCCTACCCGATGGGAAATATAAAATTCCAAAAAAAGATTAAAAAAAATAAAAAAAATAGCATTGTGGCTTCATTTGAAGCCAAAATAGGTTGGAAAATGTCGAGAAAGAGAGAAAATAGAAATTATCGTTCCGTTCCGTTTCAACCCGATGCGTAATAGAAAATTCCAAAACAATAGCAAAACTATTCAGAAAATTAAGAAATACAATTATGGCGTGATTTCAAGCCAAAATTGGTTGGAAAATGCTCAGAGAGAGAAAATAAAAATTATCGTTTCGTTTCGTTCGGACCTGACGCGTTAGAGAAAATTCAAGAAAAATAGCAAAAAAATTTAATAAATTAAAAAATACTTTTATGGCTTCATTTTAAGCCAAAATAGGTTGGGAAATGCCGAGAAAGAGAAAAAATAACAATTGTCTTTCTGTTCCCATCCTACCCGACGGGTAATAGAAAATTCCAAAGAAAGAAAAGAAAAATAAAAAAAACAAAAAATATCATTGTGGCTTCATTTCAAGCCAAAATAGGTTGGAAAAGGCCGAGAAATAGAGAAAATAAAAATTGTCTTTCCGTTTCGTTCCTACCCGATGGGAAATATAAAATTCCAAAAAAAGATAAAGAAAAATAAAAAAAGTAAAAAAATACAATTGTGGCATCATTTCAAGCCAAAATAGGTCGAGAAAGAGAGAAAATAAAAATTATCGTTCCGTTTCGTTCCAACCCGATGCGTAATAGAAAATTCCAAAAAAATAGCAAAAATATTCAAAAAATTAAAAATACAATTATGGCGTGATTTCAAGCCAAAATTGGTTGGAAAAGGCTCAGAGAGAGAAAATAAAAATTATCATTTCGTTTCGTTCGGACCTGACGCGTTAGAGAAAATTCAAGAAAAATAGCAAAAAAATTCAATCAATTAAAAATTACTATTATGGCTTCATTTCAAGCCAAAATAGGTTGGGAAATGTCGAGAAAGAGAAAAAATAAAAATTGGCTTCCCGTTCTGTTCCTACCCGACGGGTAATAGAAAATTTCAAAAAAAGAGAAGAAAAACCAAAAAATCAAAAAAAAGCATTGTGGCTAGATTGCAAGCCAAAATAGGTTGGAAAAGACCGAGAAATAGAGAAAATAAAAATTGTCGATCCGTTTAGTTCCCTCCCAACGCGTAATAGAAAATTCCAAAAAAATAGCAAAAATATTCAAAAAATTAAAAAATACAATTATGGCGTGATTTCAAGCCAAAATTGGTTGGAAAAGGCTCAGAGAGAGAAAATAAAAATTATCATTTCGTTTCGTTCGGACCTGACGCGTTAGAGAAAATTCAAGAAAAATAGCAAAAAAATTCAATCAATTAAAAATTACTATTATGGCTTAATTTCAAGCCAAAATAGGTTGGGAAATGCCGTGAAAGAGAAAAAACAAAAATTGTCTTTCCATTCCGTTCCTACCCGATGGGAAATAAAAAATTCCAGAAAAAGATAAAAAATTGTCATTCCATTCCGTTCCTACCCTGATGGGAAATATAAAATTCCAAAAAAAAACAAAGAAAAATAAAAAAAAGTAAAAAAATACAATTGTGGCTTCATTTCAAGCGAAAATAGGTTGGAAAAGATCGAGAAAGAGAGAAAATAAAAATTATCGTTCCGTTTCGTTCCAACCCGTTGCGTAATAGAAAATTCCAAAAAAAATAGCAAAAATATTCAAAAAATTAAAAAAACCATTATGGCTCCATTTCAAGCCAAAACAAGTTGGAAAAGGCTGAAAAAGAGAGAAAATAAAAATTATCGTTTCGTTTAGTTCCCTCCCAACGCATAATAGAAAATTCCAAAAAAATAGCAAAAAATTTCAAAAAATTAAAAACCCTGTTATGCTTCCTTTTCCAGCCAAAATAGGTTGGCAAAGGCCGAGAAATAGAGAAAATAAAAATTATTGTTCCGTTCCGTTTCAACCCGATGCGTAATAGAAAATTCCAAAAAAATAGCAAAAAAAATTCAGAAAATTAAAAAATACCATTATGGCGTAATTTCAAGCCAAAATTGGTTGGAAAAGGCTGAGGGAGAGAAAATAAAAAGTATCATTTCGTTTCGTTCCGACCTGACACGTTAGAGAAAATTCAACAAAAATAGCAAAAAAATTCAATAAATTAAAAAATACTTTTATGGCTTCATTTTAAGCCAAAATAGGTTGGGAAATGCCGAGAAAGAGAAAAAATAAAAATTGTCTTTCTGTTCCCATCCTACCCGACGGGTAATAGAAAATTCCAAAGAAAGAAAAGAAAAATAAAAAAAACAAAAAATATCATTGTGGCTTCATTTCAAGCCAAAATAGGTTGGAAAAGGCCGAGAAATAGAGAAAATAAAAATTGTATTTCCGTTTCGTTCCTACCCGATGGGAAATATAAAATTCCAAAAAAAGATAAAGAAAAATAAAAAAAGTAAAAAAATACAATTGTGGCATCATTTCAAGCCAAAATAGGTTGGAAAAGGTCGAGAAAGAGAGAAAATAAAAATTATCGTTCCGTTTCGTTCCAACCCGATGCGTAATAGAAAATTCCAAAAAAATAGCAAAAATATTCAAAAAATTAAAAATACAATTATGGCGTGATTTCAAGCCAAAATTGGTTGGAAAAGGCTCAGAGAGAGAAAATAAAAATTATCATTTCGTTTCGTTCGGACCTGACGCTTTAGAGAAAATTCAAGAAAAATAGCAAAAAAATTCAATCAATTAAAAATTACTATTATGGCTTAATTTCAAGCCAAAATAGGTTGGGAAATGCCGTGAAAGAGAAAAAACAAAAATTGTCTTTCCATTCCGTTCCTACCCGATGGGAAATAAAAAATTCCAGAAAAAGATAAAAAATTGTCTTTCCATTCCGTTCCTACCCTGATGGGAAATATAAAATTCCAAAAAAAAATGAAGAAAAATAAAAAAAAGTAAAAAAATACAATTGTGGCTTCATTTCAAGCGAAAATAGGTTGGAAAAGATCGAGAAAGAGAGAAAATAAAAATTATCGTTTCGTTTCGTTCCAACCCGATGCGTAATAGAAAATTCAAAAAAAAATAGCAAAAATATTCAAAAAATTAAAAAAACCATTATGGCTCCATTTCAAGCCAAAACAAGTTGGAAAAGGCTGAAAAAGAGAGAAAATAAAAATTATCGTTTCGTTTAGTTCCCTCCCAACGCATAATAGAAAATTCCAAAAAAATAGCAAAAAATTTCAAAAAATTAAAAACCCTGTTATGCCTCCTTTTCCAGCCAAAATAGGTTGGCAAAAGCCGAGAAATAGAGAAAATAAAAATTATTGTTCCGTTCCGTTTCAACCCGATGCGTAATAGAAAATTCCAAAAAAATAGCAAAAAAAATTCAGAAAATTAAAAAATACCATTATGGCGTAATTTCAAGCCAAAATTGGTTGGAAAAGGCTGAGGGAGAGAAAATAAAAAGTATCATTTCGTTTCGTTCCGACCTGACACGTTAGAGAAAATTCAACAAAAATAGCAAAAAAATTCAATAAATTAAAAAATACCGTTCTGGCTTCATTTCAAGCCAAAAATAGGTTGGTAAATGCCGAGAAAGAGAAAAAATAAAAATGGTCTTTCCGTTCCCTTACTACCCGACGGGTAATAGAAAATTCCAAAAAAAGAGAAGAAAAATCAAAAAATCAAAAAATATCATTGTGGCTTCATTTCAAGCCAAAATAAGATGGAAACGGCCGAGAAATAGAGAAAATAAAAATTGTCGATCCGTTTAGTTCCCTCCCAACGCGTAATAGAAAATTCCAAAAAAATAGCAAAAATATTCAAAAAATTAAAAAATACAATTATGGCATGAATTCAAGCCAAAATTGGTTGGAAAAGGCTCAGAGAGAGAAAATAAAAATTATCATTTCGTTTCGTTCGGACCTGACGCGTTAGAGAAAATTCAAGAAAAATAGCAAAAAAATTCAATAAATTAAAAATTACTATTATGGCTTAATTTCAAGCCAAAATAGGTTGGGAAATGCTGTGAAAGAGAAAAAACAAAAATTGTCTTTCCATTCCGTTCCTACCCGATGGGAAATAAAAAATTCCAAAAAAGATAAAAAATTGTCTTTCCATTCCGTTCCTACCCCGATGGGAAATATAAAATTCCAAAAAAAGATAAAGAAAAATAAAAAAAAGTAAAAAAATACAATTGTGGCTTCATTTCAAGCGAAAATAGGTTGGAAAAGATCGAGAAAGAGAGAAAATAAAAATTATCGTTCCGTTTCGTTCCAACCCGATGCGTAATAGAAAATTCCAAAAAAAATAGCAAAAATATTCAAAAAATTAAAAAAACCATTATGGCTTCATTTCAAGCCAAAACAAGTTGGAAAAGGCTGAAAAAGAGAGAAAATAAAAATTATCGTTTCGTTTAGTTCCCTCCCAACGCGTAATAGAAAATTCCAAAAAAATAGCAAAAAATTTCAAAAGTTTAAAAACCCTGTTATGCCTCCTTTTCCATCCAAAATAGGTTGGCAAAGGCTGAGAAATAGAGAAAATAAAAATTATTGTTCCGTTCCGTTTCAACCCGATGCGTAATAGAAAATTCCAAAAAAATAGCAAAAAAAATTCAGAAAATTAAAAAATACCATTATGGCGTTATTTCCAGCCAAAATTGGTTGGAAAAGGCTGAGGGAGAGAAAATAAAAAGAATCATTTCGTTTCGTTCCGACCTGACACGTTAGAGAAAATTCAACAAAAATAGCAAAAAAATTCAATAAATTAAAAAATACCGTTCTGGTTTCATTTCAAGCCAAAATAGGTTGGTAAATGCCGAGAAAGAGAAAAAATAAAAATGGTCTTTCCGTTCCAGTACTACCCGACGGGTAATAGAAAATTCCAAAAAAAGAGAAGAAAAATCAAAAAATCAAAAAATATCATTGTGGCTTCATTTCAAGCGAAAATAGATTGGAAAAGGCCGAGAAACAGAGAAAATAAAAATTATTGTTCCGTTCCGTTTCCACCCGATGCGTAATAGAAAATTCCAAAAAAATAGCAAAAAAAATTCAGAAAATTAAAAAATACCATTATGGCGTAATTTCAAGCCAAAACAAGTTGGAAAAGGCTGAAAAAGAGAGAAAATAAAAATTATCGTTTCGTTTAGTTCCCTCCCAACGCATAATAGAAAATTCCAAAAAAATAGCAAAAAATTTCAAAAAATTAAAAACCCTGTTATGCCTCCTTTTCCAGCCAAAATAGGTTGGCAAAAGCCGAGAAATAGAGAAAATAAAAATTATTGTTCCGTTCCGTTTCAACCCGATGCGTAATAGAAAATTCCAAAAAAATAGCAAAAAAAATTCAGAAAATTAAAAAATACCATTATGGCGTAATTTCAAGCCAAAATTGGTTGGAAAAGGCTGAGGGAGAGAAAATAAAAAGTATCATTTCGTTTCGTTCCGACCTGACACGTTAGAGAAAATTCAACAAAAATAGCAAAAAAATTCAATAAATTAAAAAATACCGTTCTGGCTTCATTTCAAGCCAAAAATAGGTTGGTAAATGCCGAGAAAGAGAAAAAATAAAAATGGTCTTTCCGTTCCCTTACTACCCGACGGATAATAGAAAATTCCAAAAAAAGAGAAGAAAAATCAAAAAATCAAAAAATATCATTGTGGCTTCATTTCAAGCCAAAATAAGTTGGAAAAGGCCGAGAAATAGAGAAAATAAAAATTGTCGATCCGTTTAGTTCCCTCCCAACGCGTAATAGAAAATTCCAAAAAAATAGCAAAAATATTCAAAAAATTAAAAAATACAATTATGGCATGAATTCAAGCCAAAATTGGTTGGAAAAGGCTCAGAGAGAGAAAATAAAAATTATCATTTCGTTTCGTTCGGACCTGACGCGTTAGAGAAAATTCAAGAAAAATAGCAAAAAAATTCAATAAATTAAAAATTACTATTATGGCTTAATTTCAAGCCAAAATAGGTTGGGAAATGCTGTGAAAGAGAAAAAACAAAAATTGTCTTTCCATTCCGTTCCTACCCGATGGGAAATAAAAAATTCCAAAAAAAGATAAAAAATTGTCTTTCCTTTCCGTTCCTACCCCGATGGGAAATATAAAATTCCAAAAAAAGATAAAGAAAAATAAAAAAAAAGTAAAAAAATATAATTGTGGCTTCATTTCAAGCGAAAATAGGTTGGAAAAGATCGAGAAAGAGAGAAAATAAAAATTATCGTTCCGTTTCGTTCCAACCCGATGCGTAATAGAAAATTCCAAAAAAAATAGCAAAAATATTCAAAAAATTAAAAAAACCATTATGGCTTCATTTCAAGCCAAAACAAGTTGGAAAAGGCTGAAAAAGAGAGAAAATAAAAATTATCGTTTCGTTTAGTTCCCTCCCAACGCGTAATAGAAAATTCCAAAAAAATAGCAAAAAATTTCAAAAGTTTAAAAACCCTGTTATGCCTCCTTTTCCATCCAAAATAGGTTGGCAAAGGCTGAGAAATAGAGAAAATAAAAATTATTGTTCCGTTCCGTTTCAACCCGATGCGTAATAGAAAATTCCAAAAAAATAGCAAAAAAAATTCAGAAAATTAAAAAATACCATTATGGCGTTATTTCCAGCCAAAATTGGTTGGAAAAGGCTGAGGGAGAGAAAATAAAAAGAATCATTTCGTTTCGTTCCGACCTGACACGTTAGAGAAAATTCAACAAAAATAGCAAAAAAATTCAATAAATTAAAAAATACCGTTCTGGTTTCATTTCAAGCCAAAATAGGTTGGTAAATGCCGAGAAAGAGAAAAAATAAAAATGGTCTTTCCGTTCCAGTACTACCCGACGGGTAATAGAAAATTCCAAAAAAAGAGAAGAAAAATCAAAAAATCAAAAAATATCATTGTGGCTTCATTTCAAGCGAAAATAGATTGGAAAAGGCCGAGAAACAGAGAAAATAAAAATTATTGTTCCGTTCCGTTTCCACCCGATGCGTAATAGAAAATTCCAAAAAAATAGCAAAAAAAATTCAGAAAATTAAAAAATACCATTATGGCGTAATTTCAAGCCAAAACAAGTTGGAAAAGGCTGAAAAAGAGAGAAAATAAAAATTATCGTTTCGTTTAGTTCCCTCCCAACGCATAATAGAAAATTCCAAAAAAATAGCAAAAAATTTCAAAAAATTAAAAACCCTGTTATGCCTCCTTTTCCAGCCAAAATAGGTTGGCAAAAGCCGAGAAATAGAGAAAATAAAAATTATTGTTCCGTTCCGTTTCAACCCGATGCGTAATAGAAAATTCCAAAAAAATAGCAAAAAAAATTCAGAAAATTAAAAAATACCATTATGGCGTAATTTCAAGCCAAAATTGGTTGGAAAAGGCTGAGGGAGAGAAAATAAAAAGTATCATTTCGTTTCGTTCCGACCTGACACGTTAGAGAAAATTCAACAAAAATAGCAAAAAAATTCAATAAATTAAAAAATACCGTTCTGGCTTCATTTCAAGCCAAAAATAGGTTGGTAAATGCCGAGAAAGAGAAAAAATAAAAATGGTCTTTCCGTTCCCTTACTACCCGACGGATAATAGAAAATTCCAAAAAAAGAGAAGAAAAATCAAAAAATCAAAAAATATCATTGTGGCTTCATTTCAAGCCAAAATAAGTTGGAAAAGGCCGAGAAATAGAGAAAATAAAAATTGTCGATCCGTTTAGTTCCCTCCCAACGCGTAATAGAAAATTCCAAAAAAATAGCAAAAATATTCAAAAAATTAAAAAATACAATTATGGCATGAATTCAAGCCAAAATTGGTTGGAAAAGGCTCAGAGAGAGAAAATAAAAATTATCATTTCGTTTCGTTCGGACCTGACGCGTTAGAGAAAATTCAAGAAAAATAGCAAAAAAATTCAATAAATTAAAAATTACTATTATGGCTTAATTTCAAGCCAAAATAGGTTGGGAAATGCTGTGAAAGAGAAAAAACAAAAATTGTCTTTCCATTCCGTTCCTACCCGATGGGAAATAAAAAATTCCAAAAAAAGATAAAAAATTGTCTTTCCTTTCCGTTCCTACCCCGATGGGAAATATAAAATTCCAAAAAAAGATAAAGAAAAATAAAAAAAAAGTAAAAAAATATAATTGTGGCTTCATTTCAAGCGAAAATAGGTTGGAAAAGATCGAGAAAGAGAGAAAATAAAAATTATCGTTCCGTTTCGTTCCAACCCGATGCGTAATAGAAAATTCCAAAAAAAATAGCAAAAATATTCAAAAAATTAAAAAAACCATTATGGCTTCATTTCAAGCCAAAACAAGTTGGAAAAGGCTGAAAAAGAGAGAAAATAAAAATTATCGTTTCGTTTAGTTCCCTCCCAACGCGTAATAGAAAATTCCAAAAAAATAGCAAAAAATTTCAAAAGTTTAAAAACCCTGTTATGCCTCCTTTTCCATCCAAAATAGGTTGGCAAAGGCCGAGAAATAGAGAAAATAAAAATTATTGTTCCGTTCCGTTTCAACCCGATGCGTAATAGAAAATTCCAAAAAAATAGCAAAAAAAATTCAGAAAATTAAAAAATACCATTATGGCGTAATTTCCAGCCAAAATTGGTTGGAAAAGGCTGAGGTAGAGAAAATAAAAAGTATCATTTCGTTTCGTTCCGAACTGACACGTTAGAGAAAATTCAACAAAAATAGCAAAAAAATTCAATAAATTAAAAAATACCGTTCTGGTTTCATTTCAAGCCAAAATAGGTTGGTAAATGCTGAGAAAGAGAAAAAATAAAAATGGTCTTTCCGTTCCCTTACTACCCGACGGGTAATAGAAAATTCCAAAAAAAGAGAAGAAAAATCAAAAAATCAAAAAATATCATTGTGGCTTCATTTCAAGCCAAAATATATATTGGAAAAGGCCGAGAAACAGAGAAAATAAAAATTGTCGTTCCGTTTCGTTCCCTCCCAACGCGTAATAGAAAATTCCAAAAAAATAGCAAAAAATTTAAAAAAAAATTAAAAAACCCTGTTATGGCTTCTTTTCAACCCAAAATAGGTAGGAAATGGCCGAGAAAGAGAGAAAATAAAAATTATCGTTCCGTTTCATTCCAACTCGATGCGTAATAGAAAATTCCAAAAAAAATAACAAAAATATTCAAAAAATTAAAAATACAATTATGGCGTGATTTCAAGCCAAAATTGGTTGGAAAAGGCTCAGAGAGAGAAAATAAAAATTATCATTTCGTTTCGTTCGGACCTGACGCGTTAGAGAAAATTCAAGAAAAATAGCAAAAAAATTCAATCGATTAAAAATTACTATTATGGCTTCATTTCAAGCCAAAATAGGTTGGGAAATGCCGAGAAAGAGAAAAAATAAAAATTGTCTTTCCGTTCCGTTCCTACCCGACGGGTAATAGAAAATTCCAAAAAAAGAGAAGAAAAACCAAAAAATCAAAAAATAGCATTGTGGCTTCATTTCAAGCCAAAATAGGTTGGAAAAGGCCGAGAAATAGAGAAAATAAAAATTTTCGTTCCGTTTAGTTCCCTCCCAACGCGTAATAGAAAATTCGAAAAAAATTGCAAAAAATTAAAAACCCTGTTATGCCTCCTTTTCCAGCCAAAATAGGTTGGAAAAAGCCGAGAAATAGAGAAAATAAAAATTATTGTTCCGTTTCGTTTCAACCCGATGCGTAATAGAAAATTCCAAAAAAAATTCAGAAAATTAAAAAATACCATTATGGCGTAATTTCAAGCGAAAATTGGTTGGAAAAGGCTGAGGGAGAGAAAATAAAAAGTATCATTTCGTTTCGTTCCGACCTGACACGTTAGAGAAAATTCAACAAAAATAGCAAAAAAATTCAATAAATTAAAAAATACCGTTCTGGCTTCATTTAAAGCCAAAATAAGTTGGTAAATGCCGAGAAAGAGAAAAAATAAAAATGGTCTTTCCGTTCCCTTACTACACGACGGGTAATAGAAAATTCCAAAAAAAAGAGAAGAAAAATCAAAAAATCAAAAAATATCATTGTGGCTTCATTTCAAGGCAAAATAGATTGGAAAAGGCTGAGAAACAGAGAAAATAAAAATTGTCGTTCCGTTTCGTTCCCACCCAACGCGTAATAGAAAATTCCAAAAAAATAGCAAAAAATTTAAAAAATTAAAAAACCCTGTTATGGCTTCTTTTCAAGCCAAAATAGGTTGGAAATGGCCGAGAAAGAGAGAAAATAAAAATTGTCTTTCCGTTCCCTTCCTACCCGACGGGTAATAGAAAATTCCAAAGAAAGAGAAGAAAATCAAAAAATATCATTGTGTCTTCATTTCAAACCAAAATAGGTTGGAAAAGGCCGAGAAATAGAGAAATTAAAAATTGTCGTTCCGTTTAGTTCCCTCCCAACGCGTAATAGAAAATTCCAAAAAAATTGCAAAAAATTTCAAAAAATTAAAAAACCCTGTTATGGCTTCTTTTCAAGCTCAAATAGGTAGGAAAAGGCCAAGAAAGAGAGAAAATAAAAATTGTCTTTCCGTTCCGTTCCTACCCGATGCGTAACAGAAAATTCCAAAAAAAATTGCAAAAAAATTGAAAAAGTTAAAAAAAACCATTATGGCTTCATTTCAGGCCAAAACAAGTTGGAAAAGGCTGAAAAAGAGAGAAAATAAAAATTATCGTTTCGTTTCGTTCTTACCCGACGCATAAGAGATAATTCAAAAAAAATAGTAAAAAAATTCAAAAATTAAAAAAACCCCATTATGACTTCTTTTCAATCCAAAATAGGTAGGAAAAGGCCGAGAAAGAGAGAAAATAAAAATTGTCTTTCCGTTCCGTTCCTACCCGACGCGTAATAGAAAATTCCAAAAAAATAGCAAAATAATTGAAAAAGTTAAAAAAAACCATTATGGCTTCATTTCAAGCCAACACAAGTTGGAAAAGGCTGAAAAAGAGAGAAAATAAAAATTATCGTTTCGTTTCGTTCTTACCCGACGCATAAGAGATAATTCAAAAAAAATAGTAAAAAAATTCAAAAATTAAAAAAACCCCATTATGACTTCTTTTCAATCCAAAATAGGTAGGAAAAGGCCGAGAAAGAGAGAAAATAAAAATTGTCTTTCCGTTCCGTTCCTACCCGACGCGTAATAGAAAATTCCAAAAAAAATAGCAAAAAAATTGAAAAAGTTAAAAAAAACCATTATGGCTTCATTTCAGGCCAAAACACGTTGGAAAAGGCTGAAAAAGAGAGAAAATAAAAATTATCGTTTCGTTTCGTTCTTACCCGACGCATAAGAGATAATTATAAAAAATAGGTTGGGAAATGCCGAGATAATTAAAAAATAGTAGTATGGCTTCATTTTAAGCCAAAATAGGTTGGGAAATGCCGAGAAAGAGAAAAAATAAAAATTGTCTTTCTGTTCCCTTCCTACCCGACGGGTAATAGAAAATTCCAAAGAAAGAGAAGAAAAATCAAAAAAACAAAAAATATCATTGTGGCTTCATTTCAAGCCAAAATAGGTTGGAAAATGCCGAGAAATAAAGAAAATAAAAATTGTCTTTCCGTTATGTTCCTACCCGATGGGAAATATAAAATTCCAAAAAAAGATAAAGAAAAATAAAAAAAGTGAAAAAATACAATTGTGGCATCATTTCAAGCCAAAATAGGTTGGAAAAGGTCGAGAAAGAGAGAAAATAAAAATTATCGTTCCGTTTCGTTCCAACCCGATGCGTAATAGAAAATTCCAAAAAAATAGCAAAAATATTCAAAAAATTAAAAATACAATTATGGCGTGATTTCAAGCCAAAATTGGTTTGAAAAGGCTCAGAGAGAGAAAATAAAAATTATCATTTCGTTTCGTTCGGACCTGACGCGTTAGAGAAAATTCAAGAAAAATAGCAAAAAAATTCAATCAATTAAAAATTACTATTATGGCTTCATTTCAAGCCAAAATAGGTAGGGAAATGCCGAGAAAGAGAAAAAATAAAAATTGTCTTTCCGTTCCATTCCTACCCGACAGGTAATAGAAAATTCCAAAAAAAGAGAAGAAAAACCAAAAAAGCAAAAAATAGCACTGTGGCTTCATTTCAAGCCAAAATAGGTTGGAAAAGGCCGAGAAATAGAGAAAAAAAAAATTGTCGTTCCGTTTAGTTCCCTCCCAACGCATAATAGAAAATTCCAAAAAAATTGCAAAAAATTAAAAACCCTGTTATGCCTCCTTTTCCAGCCAAAATAGGTTGGAAAAGGCCGAAAAATAGAGAAAATAAAAATTATTGTTCCGTTCCGTTTCAAATCCGATGCGTAATAGAAAATTCCAAAAAAATAGCAAAAAAAATTCAGAAAATTAAAAAATACCATTATGGCGTAATTTCAAGCCAAAATTGGTTGGAAAAGGCTGAGGGAGAGAAAATAAAAAGTATCATTTCTTTTCGTTCCGACCTAACACGTTAGAGAAAATTCAACAAAAATAGCAAAAAAATTCAATCAATTAAAAAATACCGTTCTCGCTTCATTTATAGCCAAAATAGGTTGGGAAATGCCGAGAAAGAGAAAAAATAAAAATTGGCTTTCCGTTCCGTTCCAACCCGACGGGTAATAGAAAATTCCAAAAAAAGAGAAGAAAAACCAACAAATCAAAAAATAGCATTGTGGCTTCATTTCAAGCCAAAATAGGTTGGAAAATTCCGAGAAATAGAGAAAATAAAAATTGTCGATCCGTTTAGTTCCCTGCCAACGCGTAATAGAAAATTCCAAAAAAATAGCAAAAATATTCAAAAAATTAAAAAATACAATTATGGCGTGATTTCAAGCCAAAATTGGTTGGAAAAGGCTCAGAGAGAGAAAATAAAAATTATCATTTCGTTTCGTTCGGACCTGAAGCGTTAGAGAAAATTCAAGAAAAATAGCAAAAAAATTCAATAAATTAAAAATTACTATTATGGCTTAATTTCAAGCCAAAATAGGTTGGGAAATGCCGTGAAAGAGAAAAAACAAAAATTGTCTTTCCACTCCGTTCCTACCCGATGGGAAATAAAAAATTCCAAAAAAAGATAAAAAAATTGTCTTTCCATTCCGTTCCTACCCTGATGGGAAATATAAAATTCCAAAAAAAGATAAAGAAAAATAAAAAAAAGTAAAAAAATACAATTGTGGCTTCATTTCAAGCGAAAATAGGTTGGAAAAGATCGAGAAAGAGAGAAAATAAAAATTATCATTTCGTTTAGTTCCCTCCCAACGCGTAATAGAAAATTCCAAAAAAATAGCAAAAAATTTCAAAAAATTAAAAACCCTGTTATGACTCCTTTTCCAGCCAAAATAGGTTGGCAAAGGCCGAGAAATAGAGAAAATAAAAATTATTGTTCCGTTCCGTTTCAACCCGATGCGTAATAGAAAATTCCAAAAAAATAGCAAAAAAAATTCAGAAAATTAAGAAATACCATTATGGCGTAATTTCAAGCCAAAATCGGTTGGAAAAGGCTGAGGGAGAGAAAATAAAAAGTATCATTTCGTTTCGTTCCGACCTGACACGTTAGAGAAAATTCAACAAAAATAGCAAAAAAATTCAATAAATTAAAAAATACCGTTCTGGCTTCATTTCAAGCCAAAATAGGTTGGTAAATGCCGAGAAAGAGAAAAAATAAAAATGGTCTTTCCGTTCCCTTACTACCCGACGGGTAATAGAAAATTCCAAAAAAAGAGAAGAAAAATCAAAAAATCAAAAAATATCATTGTGGCTTCATTTAAAGCCAAAATAGATTGGAAAAGGCCGACAAACAGAGAAAATAAAAATTGTCGTTCCGTTTCGTTCCCACCCAACGCGTAATAGAAAATTCCAAAAAAATAGCAAAAAATTTAAAAAAAATTAAAAAACCCTGTTATGGCTTCTTTTCAAGCCAAAATAGGTAGGAAATGGCCGAGAAAGAGAGAAAATAAAAATTGTCTTTCCGTTCCGTTCCTACCCGACGCGTAATAAAAAATTCCAAAAAAAATAGCAAAACAATTGAAAAAGTTTAAAAAAACCATTATGGCCTCATTTCAGGCCAAAACAAGTTGGAAAATGCTGAAAAAGAGAAAAAATAAAAATGGTCTTTCCGTTCCCTTACTACCCGACGGGTAATAGAAAATTCCAAAAAAAGAGAAGAAAAATCAAAAAATCAAAAAATATCATTGTGGCTTCATTTAAAGCCAAAATAGATTGGAAAAGGCCGAGAAACAGAGAAAATAAAAATTGTCGTTCCGTTTCGTTCCCACCCAACGCGTAATAGAAAATTCCAAAAAAATAGCAAAAAATTAAAAAAAAATTAAAAAACCCTGTTATGGCTTCTTTTCAAGCCAAAATAGGTAGGAAATGGCCGAGAAAGAGAGAAAATAAAAATTGTCTTTCCGTTCCGTTCCTAACCGACGCGTAATAAAAAATTCCAAAAAAAATAGCAAAACAATTGAAAAAGTTTAAAAAAACCATTATGGCCTCATTTCAGGCCAAAACAAGTTGGAAAATGCTGAAAAAGAGAAAAAATAAAAATGGTCTTTCCGTTCCCTTACTACCCGACGGGTAATAGAAAATTCCAAAAAAAGAGAAGAAAAATCAAAAAATCAAAAAATATCATTGTGGCTTCATTTACAGCCAAAATAGATTGGAAAAGGCCGAGAAACAGAGAAAATAAAAATTGTCGTTCGGTTTCGTTCCCACCCAACGCGTAATAGAAAATTCCAAAAAAATAGCAAAAAATTAAAAAAAAATTAAAAAACCCTGTTATGGCTTCTTTTCAAGCCAAAATAGGTAGGAAATGGCCGAGAAAGAGAGAAAATAAAAATTGTCTTTCCGTTCCGTTCCTACCCGACGCGTAATAAAAAATTCCAAAAAAAATAGCAAAACAATTGAAAAAGTTTAAAAAAACCATTATGGCCTCATTTCAGGCCAAAACAAGTTGGAAAATGCTGAAAAAGAGAGAAAATAAAAATTATCGTTTCGTTTCGTTCCTACCTGACGCGTAAGAGATAATTAAAAAAAAATAGTAAAAAAATTCAAAAAATAGAAAAACCCCATTATGGCTACTTTTCAAGCCAAAATAAGTTGGAAAATGAGGAGAAAGAGAGAAAATAAAAATTGTCTTTCCGTTTCGTTCCTACCCGACAGGAAATATAAAATTCCAAAAAAAGTTAAAAAAAAATAAAAAAAAATAAAAAAATAGCATTTTCAAGCCAAACTAGGTTGGAAAAGGTCGAGAAAGAGAGAAAATAGAAATTATCGTTCCGTTCCGTTCCAACCCGATGCGTAATAGAAAATTCCAAAAAAATAGCAAAAATATTAAGAAAATTAAAAAATACAATTATGGCGTGATTTCAAGCCAAAATTGGTTGGAAAACGGTCAAAGAGAGAAAATAAAAATTATCGTTTCGTTTCGTTCGGACCTGACGGGTTAGAGAAAATTCAAGAAAAATAGCAAAAAAATTTAATAAATTAAAAAATACTATTATGGCTTCATTTTAAGCCAAAATAGGTTGGGAAATGCCGAGAAAGAGAAAAAATAAAAATTGTCTTTCTGTTCCCTTCCTACCCGACGGGTAATAGAAAATTCCAAAGAAAGAGAAGAAAAATCAAAAAATCAAAAAATATCATTGTGGCTTCATTTCAAGCCAAAATAGGTTGGAAAAGGCCGAGAAATAGAGAAAATAAAAATTGTCTTTCCGTTTCGTTCCTACCCGATGGGAAATATAAAATTCCAAAAAAAGATTAAAAAAAATAAAAAAAATAGCATTGTGGCTTCATTTCAAGCCAAAATAGGTTGGAAAATGTCGAGAAAGAGAGAAAATAGAAATTATCGTTCCGTTCCGTTTCAACCCGATGCGTAATAAAAAATTCCAAAACAATAGCAAAACTATTCAGAAAATTAAGAAATACAATTATGGCGTGATTTCAAGCCAAAATTGGTTGGAAAAGGCTCAGAGAGAGAAAATAAAAATTATCGTTTCGTTTCGTTCGGACCTGACGCGTTAGAGAAAATTCAAGAAAAATAGCAAAAAAATTTAATAAATTAAAAAATACTTTTATGGCTTCATTTTAAGCCAAAATAGGTTGGGAAATGCCAAGAAAGAGAAAAAATAAAAATTGTCTTTCTGTTCCCATCCTACCCGACGGGTAATAGAAAATTCCAAAGAAAGAGAAGAAAAATAAAAAAAAAACAAAAAATATCATTGTGGCTTCATTTCAAGCCAAAATAGGTTGGAAAAGGCCGAGAAATAGAGAAAATAAAAATTGTCTTTGCGATTCGTTCCTACCCGATGGGAAATATAAAATTCCAAAAAAAGATTAAAAAAAATAAAAAAAATAGCATTGTGGCTTCATTTGAAGCCAAAATAGGTTGGAAAATGTCGAGAAAGAGAGAAAATAGAAATTATCGTTCCGTTCCGTTTCAACCCGATGCGTAATAGAAAATTCCAAAACAATAGCAAAACTATTCAGAAAATTAAGAAATACAATTATGGCGTGATTTCAAGCCAAAATTGGTTGGAAAATGCTCAGAGAGAGAAAATAAAAATTATCGTTTCGTTTCGTTCGGACCTGACGCGTTAGAGAAAATTCAAGAAAAATAGCAAAAAAATTTAATAAATTAAAAAATACTTTTATGGCTTCATTTTAAGCCAAAATAGGTTGGGAAATGCCGAGAAAGAGAAAAAATAAAAATTGTCTTTCTGTTCCCATCCTACCCGACGGGTAATAGAAAATTCCAAAGAAAGAAAAGAAAAATAAAAAAAACAAAAAATATCATTGTGGCTTCATTTCAAGCCAAAATAGGTTGGAAAAGGCCGAGAAATAGAGAAAATAAAAATTGTCTTTCCGTTTCGTTCCTACCCGATGGGAAATATAAAATTCCAAAAAAAGATAAAGAAAAATAAAAAAAGTAAAAAAATACAATTGTGGCATCATTTCAAGCCAAAATAGGTCGAGAAAGAGAGAAAATAAAAATTATCGTTCTGTTTCGTTCCAACCCGATGCGTAATAGAAAATTCCAAAAAAATAGCAAAAATATTCAAAAAATTAAAAATACAATTATGGCGTGATTTCAAGCCAAAATTGGTTGGAAAAGGCTCAGAGATAGAAAATAAAAATTATCATTTCGTTTCGTTCGGACCTGACGCGTTAGAGAAAATTCAAGAAAAATAGCAAAAAAATTCAATCAATTAAAAATTACTATTATGGCTTCATTTCAAGCCAAAATAGGTTGGGAAATGTCGAGAAAGAGAAAAAATAAAAATTGGCTTCCCGTTCTGTTCCTACCCGACGGGTAATAGAAAATTTCAAAAAAAGAGAAGAAAAACCAAAAAATCAAAAAAAAGCATTGTGGCTAGATTTCAAGCCAAAATAGGTTGGAAAAGGCCGAGAAATAGAGAAAATAAAAATTGTCGATCCGTTTAGTTCCCTCCCAACGCGTAATAGAAAATTCCAAAAAAATAGCAAAAATATTCAAAAAATTAAAAAATACAATTATGGCGTGATTTCAAGCCAAAATTGGTTGGAAAAGGCTCAGAGAGAGAAAATAAAAATTATCATTTCGTTTCGTTCGGACCTGACGCGTTAGAGAAAATTCAAGAAAAATAGCAAAAAAATTCAATCAATTAAAAATTACTATTATGGCTTAATTTCAAGCCAAAATAGGTTGGGAAATGCCGTGAAAGAGAAAAAACAAAAATTGTCTTTCCATTCCGTTCCTACCCGATGGGAAATAAAAAATTCCAGAAAAAGATAAAAAATTGTCTTTCCATTCCGTTCCTACCCTGATGGGAAATATAAAATTCCAAAAAAAAACAAAGAAAAATAAAAAAAAGTAAAAAAATACAATTGTGGCTTCATTTCAAGCGAAAATAGGTTGGAAAAGATCGAGAAAGAGAGAAAATAAAAATTATCATTCCGTTTCGTTCCAACCCGATGCGTAATAGAAAATTCCAAAAAAAATAGCAAAAATATTTAAAAAATTAAAAAAACCATTATGGCTCCATTTCAAGCCAAAACAAGTTGGAAAAGGCTGAAAAAGAGAGAAAATAAAAATTATCGTTTCGTTTAGTTCCCTCCCAACGCATAATAGAAAATTCCAAAAAAATAGCAAAAAATTTCAAAAAATTAAAAACCCTGTTATGCCTCCTTTTCCAGCCAAAATAGGTTGGCAAAGGCTGAGAAATAGAGAAAATAAAAATTATTGTTCCGTTCCGTTTCAACCCGATGCGTAATAGAAAATTCCAAAAAAATAGCAAAAAAAATTCAGAAAATTAAAAAATACCATTATGGCGTAATTTCAAGCCAAAATTGGTTGGAAAAGGCTGAGGGAGAGAAAATAAAAAGTATCATTTCGTTTCGTTCCGACCTGACACGTTAGAGAAAATTCAACAAAAATAGCAAAAAAATTCAATAAATTAAAAAATACCGTTCTGGCTTCATTTCAAGCCAAAAATAGGTTGGTAAATGCCGAGAAAGAAAAAAAATAAAAATGGTCTTTCCGTTCCCTTACTACCCGACGGGTAATAGAAAATTCCAAAAAAAGAGAAGAAAAATCAAAAAATCAAAAAATATCATTGTGGCTTCATTTCAAGCCAAAATAAGTTGGAAAAGGCCGAGAAATAGAGAAAATAAAAATTGTCGATCCGTTTAGTTCCCTCCCAAAGCGTAATAGAAAATTCCAAAAAAATAGCAAAAATATTCAAAAAATTAAAAAATACAATTATGGCATGAATTCAAGCCAAAATTGGTTGGAAAAGGCTCAGAGAGAGAAAATAAAAATTATCATTTCGTTTCGTTCGGACCTGACGCGTTAGAGAAAATTCAAGAAAAATAGCAAAAAAATTCAATAAATTAAAAATTACTATTATGGCTTAATTTCAAGCCAAAATAGGTTGGGAAATGCCGTGAAAGAGAAAAAACAAAAATTGTCTTTCCATTCCGTTCCTACCCGATGGGAAATAAAAAATTCCAAAAAAAGATAAAAAATTGTCTTTCCATTCCGTTCCTACCCCGATGGGAAATATAAAATTCCAAAAAACGATAAAGAAAAATAAAAAAAAGTAAAAAAATACAATTGTGGCTTCATTTCAAGCGAAAATAGGTTGGAAAAGATCGAGAAAGAGAGAAAATAAAAATTATCGTTCCGTTTCGTTCCAACCCGTTGCGTAATAGAAAATTCCAAAAAAAATAGCAAAAATATTCAAAAAATTAAAAAAACCATTATGGCTTCATTTCAAGCCAAAACAAGTTGGAAAAGGCTGAAAAAGAGAGAAAATAAAAATTATCGTTTCGTTTAGTTCCCTCCCAACGCGTAATAGAAAATTCCAAAAAAATAGCAAAAAATTTCAAAAGTTTAAAAACCCTGTTATGCCTCCTTTTCCAGCCAAAATAGGTTGGCAAAGGCCGACAAAATAGAGAAAACAAAAATTATTGTTCCGTTCCGTTTCAACCCGATGCGTAATAGAAAATTCCAAAAAAATAGCAAAAAAAATTCAGAAAATTAAAAAATACCATTATGGCGTAATTTCAAGCCAAAATTGGTTGGAAAAGGCTGAGGGAGAGAAAATAAAAAGTATCATTTCGTTTCGTTCCGACCTGACACGTTAGAGAAAATTCAACAAAAATAGCAAAAAAATTCAATAAATTAAAAAATACCGTTCTGGTTTCATTTCAAGCCAAAATAGGTTGGTAAATGCCGAGAAAGTAAAAAATAAAAATGGTCTTTCCGTTCCCTTACTACCCGACGGGTAATAGAAAATTCCAAAAAAAGAGAAGAAAAATCAAAAAATGAAAAAATATCATTGTGGCTTCATTTCAAGCGAAAATAGGTTGGAAAAGATCGAGAAAGAGAGAAAATAAAAATTATCGTTCCGTTTCGTTCCAACCCGATGGGAAATATAAAATTCCAAAAAAAGATTAAAAAAAATAAAAAAAATAGCATTTTCAAGCCAAAATAGGTTGGAAAAGGTCGAGAAAGAGAGAAAATAGAAATTATCGTTCCGTTCCGTTCCAACCCGATGCGTAAAAGAAAATTCCAAAAAAATAGCAAAAATATTCAGAAAATTAAAAAATACAATTATGGCTTGATTTCAAGCCAAAATTGGTTGGAAAAGGCTCAGAGAGAGAAAATAAAAATTATCGTTTCGTTTCGTTCGGACCTGACGGGTTAGAGAAAATTCAAGAAAAATAGCAAAAAAATTTAATAAATTAAAAAATACTATTATGGCTTCATTTTAAGCCAAAATAGGTTGGGAAATGCCGAGAAAGAGAAAAAATAAAAATTTTCTTTCTGTTCCCTTCCTACCCGACGGGTAATAGAAAATTCCAAAGAAAGAGAAGAAAAATCAAAAAATCAAAAAATATCATTGTGGCTTCATTTCAAGCCAAAATAGGTTGGAAAAGGCCGAGAAATAGAGAAAATAAAAATTGTCTTTCCGTTTCGTTCCTACCCGATGGGAAATATAAAATTCCAAAAAAAGAATAAAAAAAATAAAAAAAATAGCATTGTGGCTTCATTTCAAGCCAAAATAGGTTGGAAAATGTCGAGAAAGAGAGAAAATAGAAATTATCGTTCCGTTCCGTTTCAACCCGATGCGTAATAGAAAATTCCAAAACAATAGCAAAACTATTCAGAAAATTAAGAAATACAATTATGGCGTGATTTCAAGCCAAAATTGGTTGGAAAAGGCTCAGAGAGAGAAAATAAAAATTATCGTTTCGTTTCGTTCGGACCTGACGCGTTAGAGAAAATTCAAGAAAAATAGCAAAAAAATTCAATCAATTAAAAATTACTATTATGGCTTCATTTCAAGCCAAAATAGGTTGGGAAATGCCGAGAAAGAGAAAAAATAAAAATTTTCTTTCTGTTCCCTTCCTACCCGACGGGTAATAGAAAATTCCAAAGAAAGAGAAGAAAAATCAAAAAATCAAAAAATATCATTGTGGCTTCATTTCAAGCCAAAATAGGTTGGAAAAGGCCGAGAAATAGAGAAAATAAAAATTGTCGATCCGTTTAGTTCCCTCCCAACGCGTAATAGAAAATTCCAAAAAAATAGCAAAAATATTCAAAAAATTAAAAAATACAATTATGACGTGATTTCAAGCCGAAATTGGTTGGAAAAGGCTCAGAGAGAGAAAATAAAAATTATCATTTCGTTTCGTTCGGACCTGACGCGTTAGAGAAAATTCAAGAAAAATAGCAAAAAAATTCAATAAATTAAAAATTACTATTATGGCTTAATTTAAAGCCAAAATAGGTTGGGAAATGCCGTGAAAGAGAAAAAACAAAAATTGTCTTTCCATTCCGTTCCTACCCGATGGGAAATAAAAAATTCCAAAAAAAGATAAAAAATTGTCTTTCCATTCCGTTCCTACCCTGATGGGAAATATAAAATTCCAAAAAAAAATAAAGAAAAATAAAAAAAAAAGTAAAAAATTACAATTGTGGCTTCATTTCAAGCGAAAATAGGTTGGAAAAGATCGAGAAAGAGAGAAAATAAAAATTATCGTTCCGTTTCGTTCCAACCCGATGCGTAATAGAAAATTCCAAAAAAATAGCAAAAATATTCAAAAAATTAAAAAAACCATTATGGCTTCATTTCAAGCCAAAACAAGTTGGAAAAGGCTGAAAAAGAGAGAAAATAAAAATTATCGTTTCGTTTAGTTCCCTCCCAACACGTAATAAAAGACTCCAAAAAAATAGCAAAAATTTTCAAAAAATTAAAAACCCTGTTATGCCTCCTTTTCCAGCCAAAATAGGTTGGCAAAGGCCGAGAAATAGAGAAAATAAAAATTATTGTTCCGTTCCGTTTCAACCCGATGCGTAATAAAAAATTCCAAAAAAATAGCAAAAAAAATTCAGAAAATTAAAAAATACCATTATGGCGTAATTTCAAGCCAAAATTGGTCGGAAAAGGCTGAGGGAGAGAAAATAAAAAGTATCATTTCGTTTCGTTCCGACCTGACACGTTAGAGAAAATTCAACAAAAATAGCATCAAAATTCAATAAATTAAAAAATACCGTTCTGGCTTCATTTCAAGCCAAAAATAGGTTGGTAAATGCCGAGAAAGAGAAAAAATAAAAATGGTCTTTCCGTTCCCTTACTACCCGACGGGTAATAGAAAATTCCCAAAAAAGAGAAGAAAAATAAAAAAATCAAAAAATATCATTGTGGCTTCATTTCAAGCCAAAATAAGTTGGAAAAGGCCGAGAAATAGAGAAAATAAAAATTGTCGATCCGTTTAGTTCCATCCCAACGCGTAATAGAAAATTCCAAAAAAATAGCAAAAATATTCAAAAAATTAAAAAATACAATTATGGCGTGAATTCAAGCCAAAATTGGTTGGAAAAGTCTCAGAGAGAGAAAATAAAAATTATCATTTCGTTTCGTTCGGACCTGACGCGTTAGAGAAAATTCAAGAAAAATAGCAAAAAAATTCAATAAATTAAAAATTACTATTATGGCTTAATTTCAAGCCAAAATAGGTTGGGAAATGCCGTGAAAGAGAAAAAACAAAAATTGTCTTTCCATTCCGTTCCTACCCGATGGGAAATAAAAAATTCCAAAAAAAGATAAAAAATTGTCTTTCCATTCCGTTCCTACCCTGATGGGAAATATAAAATTCCAAAAAAAAATAAAGAAAAATAAAAAAAAAGTAAAAAATTACAATTGTGGCTTCATTTCAAGCGAAAATAGGTTGGAAAAGATCGAGAAAGAGAGAAAATAAAAATTATCGTTCCGTTTCGTTCCAACCCGATGCGTAATAGAAAATTCCAAAAAAAATAGCAAAAATATTCAAAAAATTAAAAAAACCATTATGGCTTCATTTCAAGCCAAAACAAGTTGGAAAAGGTTGAAAAAGAGAGAAAATAAAAATTAACGTTTCGTTTAGTTCCCTCCCAACGCGTAATAGAAAATTCCAAAAAAATAGCAAAAAATTTCAAAAGTTTAAAAACCCTGTTATGCCTCCTTTTCCAGCCAAAATAGGTTGGCAAAGGCCGAGAAATAGAGAAAATAAAAATTATTGTTTCGTTCCGTTTCAACCCGATGCGTAATAGAAAATTCCAAAAAAATAGCAAAAAAAATTCAGAAAATTAAAAAATACCATTATGGCGTAATTTCCAGCCAAAATTGGTTGGACAAGGCTGAGGGAGAGAAAATAAAAAGTATCATTTCGTTTCGTTCCTACCTGACACGTTAGAGAAAATTCAACAAAAATAGCAAAAAAATTCAATAAATTAAAAAATACCGTTCTGGTTTCATTTCAAGCCAAAATAGGTTGGTAAATGCCGAGAAAGAGAAAAAATAAAAATGGTCTTTCCGTTCCCTTACTACCCGACGGGTAATAGGAAATTCCAAAAAAAGAGAAGAAAAATCAAAAAATCAAAAAATATCATTGTGGCTTCATTTCAAGCCAAAATAGATTGGAAAAGGCCGAGAAACAGAGAAAATAAAAATTATTGTTCCGTTCCGTTTCCACCCGATGCGTAATAGAAAATTCCAAAAAAATAGCAAAAAAAATTCAGAAAATTAAAAAATACCATTATGGCGTAATTTCAACCAAAATTGGTTGGAAAAGGCTGAGGGAGAGAAAATAAAAAGTATCATTTCGTTTCGTTCCGACCTGACACGTTAGAGAAAATTCAACAAAAATAGCAAAAAAATTCAATAAATTAAAAAATACCGTTCTGGTTTCATTTCAAGCCAAAATATATATTGGAAAAGGCCGAGAAACAGAGAAAATAAAAATTGTCGTTCCGTTTCGTTCCCTCCCAACGCGTAATAGAAAATTCCAAAAAAATAGCAAAAAATTTAAAAAAAAATTAAAAAACCCTGTTATGGCTTCTTTTCAAGCCAAAATAGGTAGGAAATTGCCGAGAAAGAGAGAAAATAAAAATTGTCTTTCCGTTCCGTTCCTACCCAACGCGTAATAGAAAATTCCAAAAAAAATAGCAAAAAAATTGAAAAAGTTTAAAAAAACCATTATGGCCTCATTTCAGGCCAAAACAAGTTGGAAAATGCTGAAAAAGAGAGAAAATAAAAATTATAGTTTCGTTTCGTTCCTACCTGACGCGTAAGAGATAATTCAAAAAAAATAGTAAAAAAATTCAAAAAATAAAAAAACCCCATTATGGCTACTTTTCAAGCCAAAATAAGTTGGATAAGGAGGAGAAACAGAGAAAATAAAAATTGTCTTTCCGTTTCGTTCCTACCCGACGGGAAATATAAAATTCCAAAAAAAGTTAAAAAAAAAATAAAAAAAATAAAAAAATAGCATTTTCAAGCCAAAATAGGTTGGAAAAGGTCGAGAAAGAGAGAAAATAGAAATTATTGTTCCGTTCCGTTCCAACCCGATGCGTACTAGAAAATTCCAAAAAAATAGCAAAAATATTCAGAAAATTAAAAAATACAATTATGGCTTGATTTCAAGCCAAAATTGGTTCGAAAAGGCTCAGAGAGAGAAAATAAAAATTATCGTTTCGTTTCGTTCGGACCTGACGGGTTAGAGAAAATTCAAGAAAAATAGCAAAAAAATTTAATAAATTAAAAAATACTATTATGGCTTCATTTTAAGCCAAAATAGGTTGGGAAATGCCGAGAAAGAGAAAAAATAAAAATTTTCTTTCTGTTCCCTTCCTACCCGACGGGTAATAGAAAATTCCAAAGAAAGAGAAGAAAAATCAAAAAATCAAAAAATATCATTGTGGCTTCATTTCAAGCCAAAATAGGTTGGAAAAGGCCGAGAAATAGAGAAAATAAAAATTGTCTTTCCGTTTCGTTCCTACCCGATGGGAAATATAAAATTCCAAAAAAAGATTAAAAAAAATAAAAAAAATAGCATTGTGGCTTCATTTCAAGCCAAAATAGGTTGGAAAATGTCGAGAAAGAGAGAAAATAGAAATTATCGTTCCGTTCCGTTTCAACCCGATGCGTAATAGAAAATTCCAAAACAATAGCAAAACTATTCAGAAAATTAAGAAATACAATTATGGCGTGATTTCAAGCCAAAATTGGTTGGAAAAGGCTCAGAGAGAGAAAATAAAAATTATCGTTTCGTTTCGTTCGGACCTGACGCGTTAGAGAAAATTCAAGAAAAATAGCAAAAAAATTCAATCAATTAAAAATTACTATTATGGCTTCATTTCAAGCCAAAATAGGTTGGGAAATGTCGAGAAAGAGAAAAAATAAAAATTGGCTTTCCGTTCCGTTCCTACCCGACGGGTAATAGAAAATTCCAAAAAAAGAGAAGAAAAACCAAAAAATCAAAAAATAGCATTGTGGCTTCATTTCAAGCCAAAATAGGTTGGAAAAGGCCGAGAAATAGAGAAAATAAAAATTGTCGATCCGTTTAGTTCCCTCCCAACGCGTAATAGAAAATTCCAAAAAAATAGCAAAAATATTCAAAAAATTAAAAAAAACAATTATGGCGTGATTTCAAGCCGAAATTGGTTGGAAAAGGCTCAGAGAGAGAAAATAAAAATTATCATTTCGTTTCGTTCGGACCTGACGCGTTAGAGAAAATTCAAGAAAAATAGCAAAAAAATTCAATAAATTAAAAATTACTATTATGGCTTAATTTCAAGCCAAAATAGGTTGGGAAATGCCGTGAAAGAGAAAAAACAAAAATTGTCTTTCCATTCCGTTCCTACCCGATGGGAAATAAAAAATTCCAAAAAAAGATAAAAAATTGTCTTTCCATTCCGTTCCTACCCTGATGGGAAATATAAAATTCCAAAAAAAAATAAAGAAAAATAAAAAAAAAAGTAAAAAATTACAATTGTGGCTTCATTTCAAGCGAAAATAGGTTGGAAAAGATCGAGAAAGAGAGAAAATAAAAATTATCGTTCCGTTTCGTTCCAACCCGATGCGTAATAGAAAATTCCAAAAAAAATAGCAAAAATATTCAAAAAATTAAAAAAACCATTATGGCTTCATTTCAAGCCAAAACAAGTTGGAAAAGGCTGAAAAAGAGAGAAAATAAAAATTATCGTTTCGTTTAGTTCCCTCCCAACACGTAATAAAAGACTCCAAAAAAATAGCAAAAATTTTCAAAAAATTAAAAACCCTATTATGCCTCCTTTTCCAGCCAAAATAGGTTGGCAAAGGCCGAGAAATAGAGAAAATAAAAATTATTGTTCCGTTCCGTTTCAACCCGATGCGTAATAAAAAATTCCAAAAAAATAGCAAATAAAATTCAGAAAATTAAAAAATACCATTATGGCGTAATTTCAAGCCAAAATTGGTCGGAAAAGGCTGAGGGAGAGAAAATAAAAAGTATTATTTCGTTTCGTTCCGACCTGACACGTTAGAGAAAATTCAACAAAAATAGCATCAAAATTCAATAAATTAAAAAATACCGTTCTGGCTTCGTTTCAAGCCAAAAATAGGTTGGTAAATGCCGAGAAAGAGAAAAAATAAAAATGGTCTTTCCGTTCCCTTACTACCCGACGGGTAATAGAAAATTCCCAAAAAAGAGAAGAAAAATCAAAAAATCAAAAAATATCATTGTGGCTTCATTTCAAGCCAAAATAAGTTGGAAAAGGCCGAGAAATAGAGAAAATAAAAATTGTCGATCCGTTTAGTTCCCTCCCAACGCGTAATAGAAAATTCCAAAAAAATAGCAAAAATATTCAAAAAATTAAAAAATACAATTATGGCGTGAATTCAAGCCAAAATTGGTTGGAAAAGTCTCAGAGAGAGAAAATAAAAATTATCATTTCGTTTCGTTCGGACCTGACGCGTTAGAGAAAATTCAAGAAAAATAGCAAAAAAATTCAATAAATTAAAAATTACTATTATGGCTTAATTTCAAGCCAAAATAGGTTGGGAAATGCCGTGAAAGAGAAAAAACAAAAATTGTCTTTCCATTCCGTTCCTACCCGATGGGAAATAAAAAATTCCAAAAAAAGATAAAAAATTGTCTTTCCATTCCGTTCCTACCCTGATGGGAAATATAAAATTCCAAAAAAAAATAAAGAAAAATAAAAAAAAAGTAAAAAATTACAATTGTGGCTTCATTTCAAGCGAAAATAGGTTGGAAAAGATCGAGAAAGAGAGAAAATAAAAATTATCGTTCCGTTTCGTTCCAACCCGATGCGTAATAGAAAATTCCAAAAAAAATAGCAAAAATATTCAAAAAATTAAAAAAACCATTATGGCTTCATTTCAAGCCAAAACAAGTTGGAAAAGGTTGAAAAATAGAGAAAATAAAAATTAACGTTTCGTTTAGTTCCCTCCCAACGCGTAATAGAAAATTCCAAAAAAATAGCAAAAAATTTCAAAAGTTTAAAAACCCTGTTATGCCTCCTTTTCCACCCAAAATAGGTTGGCAAAGGCCGAGAAATAGAGAAAATAAAAATTATTGTTTCGTTCCGTTTCAACCCGATGCGTAATAGAAAATTCCAAAAAAATAGCAAAAAAAATTCAGAAAATTAAAAAATACCATTATGGCGTAATTTCCAGCCCAAATTGGTTGGAAAAGGCTGAGGGAGAGAAAATAAAAAGTATCATTTCGTTTCGTTCCGACCTGACACGTTAGAGAAAATTCAACATAAATAGCAAAAAAATTCAATAAATTAAAAAATACCATTCTGGTTTCATTTCAAGCCAAAATAGGTTGGTAAATGCCGAGAAAGAGAAAAAATAAAAATGGTCTTTCCGTTCCCTTACTACCCGACGGGTAATAGGAAATTCCAAAAAAAGAGAAGAAAAATCAAAAAATCAAAAAATATCATTGTGGCTTCATTTCAAGCCAAAATAGATTGGAAAAGGCCGAGAAACAGAGAAAATAAAAATTATTGTTCCGTTCCGTTTCCACCCGATGCGTAATAGAAAATTCCAAAAAAATAGCAAAAAAAATTCAGAAAATTAAAAAATACCATTATGGCGTAATTTCAACCAAAATTGGTTGGAAAAGGCTGAGGGAGAGAAAATAAAAAGTATCATTTCGTTTCGTTCCGACCTGACACGTTAGAGAAAATTCAACAAAAATAGCAAAAAAATTCAATAAATTAAAAACTACCGTTCTGGTTTCATTTCAAGCCAAAATATATATTGGAAAAGGCCGAGAAACAGAGAAAATAAAAATTGTCGTTCCGTTTCGTTCCCTCCCAACGCGTAATAGAAAATTCCAAAAAAATAGCAAAAAATTTAAAAAAAAATTAAAAAACCCTGTTATGGCTTCTTTTCAAGCCAAAATAGGTAGGAAATTGCCGAGAAAGAGAGAAAATAAAAATTTTCTTTCCGTTCCGTTCCTACCCGACGCGTAATAGAAAATTCCAAAAAAAATAGCTAAAAAATTGAAAAAGTTTAAAAAAACCATTATGGCCTCATTTCAGGCCAAAACAAGTTGGAAAATGCTGAAAAAGAGAGAAAATAAAAATTATAGTTTCGTTTCGTTCCTACCTGACGCGTAAGAGATAATTCAAAAAAAATTGTAAAAAAATTCAAAAAATAAAAAAACCCCATTATGGCTACTTTTCAAGCCAAAATAAGTTGGATAAGGAGGAGAAACAGAGAAAATAAAAATTGTCTTTCCGTTTCGTTCCTACCCGACGGGAAATATAAAATTCCAAAAAAAGTTAAAAAAAAAATAAAAAAAAATAAAAAAATAGCATTTTCAAGCCAAAATAGGTTGGAAAAGGTCGAGAAAGAGAGAAAATAGAAATTATTGTTCCGTTCCGTTCCAACCCGATGCGTACTAGAAAATTCCAAAAAAATAGCAAAAATATTCAGAAAATTAAAAAATACAATTATGGCTTGATTTCAAGCCAAAATTGGTTGGAAAAGGCTCAGAGAGAGAAAATAAAAATTATCGTTTCGTTTCGTTCGGACCTGACGGGTTAGAGAAAATTCAAGAAAAATAGCAAAAAAATTTAATAAATTAAAAAATACTATTATGGCTTCATTTTAAGCCAAAATAGGTTGGGAAATGCCGAGAAAGAGAAAAAATAAAAATTTTCTTTCTGTTCCCTTCCTACCCGACGGGTAATAGAAAATTCCAAAGAAAGAGAAGAAAAATAAAAAAATCAAAAAATATCATTGTGGCTTCATTTCAAGCCAAAATAGGTTGGAAAAGGCCGAGAAATAGAGAAAATAAAAATTGTCTTTCTGTTTCGTTCCTACCCGATGGGAAATATAAAATTCCAAAAAAAGATTAAAAAAAATAAAAAAATAGCATTGTGGCTTTATTTAAAGCCAAAATAGGTTGGAAAATGTCGAGAAAGAGAGAAAATAGAAATTATCGTTCCGTTCCGTTTCAACCCGATGCGTAATAGAAAATTCCAAAACAATAGCAAAACTATTCAGAAAATTAAGAAATACAATTATGGCGTGATTTCAAGCCAAAATTGGTTGGAAAAGGCTCAGAGAGAGAAAATAAAAATTATCGTTTCGTTTCGTTCGGACCTGACGCGTTAGAGAAAATTCAAGAAAAATAGCAAAAAAATTCAATCAATTAAAAATTACTATTATGGCTTCATTTCAAGCCAAAATAGGTTGGGAAATGTCGAGAAAGAGAAAAAATAAAAATTGGCTTTCCGTTCCGTTCCTACCCGACGGGTAATAGAAAATTCCAAAAAAAGAGAAGAAAAACCAAAAAATCAAAAAATAGCATTGTGGCTTCATTTCAAGCCAAAATAGGTTGGAAAAGACCGAGAAATAGAGAAAATAAAAATTGTCGATCCGTTTAGTTCCCTCCCAACGCGTAATAGAAAATTCCAAAAAAATAGCAAAAATATTCAAAAAATTAAAAAAAAACAATTATGGCGTGATTTCAAGCCGAAATTGGTTGGAAAAGGCTCAGAGAGAGAAAATAAAAATTATCATTTCGTTTCGTTCGGACCTGACGCGTTAGAGAAAATTCAAGAAAAATAGCAAAAAAATTCAATAAATTAAAAATTACTATTATGGCTTAATTTCAAGCCAAAATAGGTTGGGAAATGCCGTGAAAGAGAAAAAACAAAAATTGTCTTTCCATTCCGTTCCTACCCGATGGGAAATAAAAAATTCCAAAAAAAGATAAAAAATTGTCTTTCCATTCCGTTCCTACCCCGATGGGAAATATAAAATTCCAAAAAAAGATAAAGAAAAATAAAAAAAAGTAAAAAAATACAATTGTGGCTTCATTTCAAGCGAAAATAGGTTGGAAAAGATCGAGAAAGAGAGAAAATAAAAATTATCGTTCCGTTTCGTTCCAACCCGATGCGTAACAGAAAATTCCAAAAAAAATAGCAAAAATATTCAAAAATTAAAAAAACCATTATGGCTTCATTTCAAGCCAAAACAAGTTGGAAAAGGCTGAAAAAGAGAGAAAATAAAAATTATCGTTTCGTTTAGTTCCCTCCCAACGCGTAATAAAAGACTCCAAAAAAATAGCAAAAATTTTCAAAAAATTAAAAACCCTGTTATGCCTCCTTTTCCAGCCAAAATAGGTTGGCAAAGGCCGAGAAATAGAGAAAATAAAAATTATTGTTCCGTTCCGTTTCAACCCGATGCGTAATAGAAAATTCCAAAAAAATAGCAAAAAAAATTCAGAAAATAAAAAAAATACCATTATGGCGTAATTTCAAGCCAAAATTGGTCGGAAAAGGCTGAGGGAGAGAAAATAAAAAGTATCATTTCGTTTCGTTCCGACCTGACACGTTAGAGAAAATTCAACAAAAATAGCAAAAAAATTCAATAAATTAAAAAATACCGTTCTGGCTTCATTTCAAGCCAAAAATAGGTTGGTAAATGCCGAGAAAGAGAAAAAATAAAAATGGTCTTTCCGTTCCCTTATTACCCGACGGGTAATAGAAAATTCCCAAAAAAGAGAAGAAAAATCAAAAAATCAAAAAATATCATTGTGGCTTCATTTCAAGCCAAAATAAGTTTGAAAAGGCCGAGAAATAGAGAAAATAAAAATTGTCGATCCGTTTAGTTCCCTCCCAACGCGTAATCGAAAATTCCAAAAAAATAGCAAAAATATTCAAAAAATTAAAAAATACAATTATGGCGTGAATTCAAGCCAAAATTGGTTGGAAAAGTCTCAGAGAGAGAAAATAAAAATTATCATTTCGTTTCGTTCGGACCTGACGCGTTAGAGAAAATTCAAGAAAAATAGCAAAAAAATTCAATAAATTAAAAATTACTATTATGGCTTAATTTCAAGCCAAAATAGGTTGGGAAATGCCGTGAAAGAGAAAAAACAAAAATTGTCTTTCCATTCCGTTCCTACCCTGGTGGGAAATAAAAAATTCCAAAAAAAGATAAAAAATTGTCTTTCCATTCCGTTCCTACCCCGATGGGAAATATAAAATTCCAAAAAAAGATAAAGAAAAATAAAAAAAAGTAAAAAAATACAATTGTGGCTTCATTTCAAGCGAAAATAGGTTGGAAAAGATCGAGAAAGAGAGAAAATAAAAATTATCGTTCCGTTTCGTTCCAACCCGATGCGTAACAGAAAATTCCAAAAAAAATAGCAAAAATATTCAAAAATTAAAAAAACCATTATGGCTTCATTTCAAGCCAAAACAAGTTGGAAAAGGCTGAAAAAGAGAGAAAATAAAAATTATCGTTTCGTTTAGTTCCCTCCCAACGCGTAATAAAAGACTCCAAAAAAATAGCAAAAATTTTCAAAAAATTAAAAACCCTGTTATGCCTCCTTTTCCAGCCAAAATAGGTTGGCAAAGGCCGAGAAATAGAGAAAATAAAAATTATTGTTCCGTTCCGTTTCAACCCGATGCGTAATAGAAAATTCCAAAAAAATAGCAAAAAAAATTCAGAAAATAAAAAAAATACCATTATGGCGTAATTTCAAGCCAAAATTGGTCGGAAAAGGCTGAGGGAGAGAAAATAAAAAGTATCATTTCGTTTCGTTCCGACCTGACACGTTAGAGAAAATTCAACAAAAATAGCAAAAAAATTCAATAAATTAAAAAATACCGTTCTGGCTTCATTTCAAGCCAAAAATAGGTTGGTAAATGCCGAGAAAGAGAAAAAATAAAAATGGTCTTTCCGTTCCCTTATTACCCGACGGGTAATAGAAAATTCCCAAAAAAGAGAAGAAAAATCAAAAAATCAAAAAATATCATTGTGGCTTCATTTCAAGCCAAAATAAGTTTGAAAAGGCCGAGAAATAGAGAAAATAAAAATTGTCGATCCGTTTAGTTCCCTCCCAACGCGTAATCGAAAATTCCAAAAAAATAGCAAAAATATTCAAAAAATTAAAAAATACAATTATGGCGTGAATTCAAGCCAAAATTGGTTGGAAAAGTCTCAGAGAGAGAAAATAAAAATTATCATTTCGTTTCGTTCGGACCTGACGCGTTAGAGAAAATTCAAGAAAAATAGCAAAAAAATTCAATAAATTAAAAATTACTATTATGGCTTAATTTCAAGCCAAAATAGGTTGGGAAATGCCGTGAAAGAGAAAAAACAAAAATTGTCTTTCCATTCCGTTCCTACCCTGGTGGGAAATAAAAAATTCCAAAAAAAGATAAAAAATTGTCTTTCCATTCCGTTCCTACCCCGATGGGAAATATAAAATTCCAAAAAAAGATAAAGAAAAATAAAAAAAAGTAAAAAAATACAATTGTGGCTTCATTTCAAGCGAAAATAGGTTGGAAAAGATCGAGAAAGAGAGAAAATAAAAATTATCGTTCCGTTTCGTTCCAACCCGATGCGTAATAGAAAATTCCAAAAAAAATAGCAAAAATATTCAAAAAATTAAAAAAACCATTATGGCTTCATTTCAAGCCAAAACAAGTTGGAAAAGGCTGAAAAAGTGAGAAAATAAAAATTATCGTTTCGTTTAGTTCCCTCCCAACGCATAATAGAAAATTCCAAAAAAATAGCAAAAAATTTCAAAAAATTAAAAACCCTGTTATGCCTCCTTTTCCAGCCAAAATAGGTTGGCAAAGGCCGAGAAATAGAGAAAATAAAAATTATTGTTCCGTTCCGTTTCAACCCGATGCGTAATAAAAAATTCCAAAAAAATAGCAAAAAAAATTCAGAAAATTAAAAAATACCATTATGGCGTAATTTCAAGCCAAAATTGGTCGGAAAAGGCTGAGGGAGAGAAAATAAAAAGTATCATTTCGTTTCGTTCCGACCTGACACGTTAGAGAAAATTCAACAAAAATAGCATCAAAATTCAATAAATTAAAAAATACCGTTCTGGCTTCATTTCAAGCCAAAAATAGGTTGGTAAATGCCGAGAAAGAGAAAAAATAAAAATGGTCTTTCCGTTCCCTTACTACCCGACGGGTAATAGAAAATTCCCAAAAAAGAGAAGAAAAATCAAAAAATCAAAAAATATCATTGTGGCTTCATTTCAAGCCAAAATAAGTTGGAAAAGGCCGAGAAATAGAGAAAATAAAAATTGTCGATCCGTTTAGTTCCCTCCCAACGCGTAATAGAAAATTCCAAAAAAATAGCAAAAATATTCAAAAAATTAAAAAATACAATTATGGCGTGAATTCAAGCCAAAATTGGTTGGAAAAGTCTCAGAGAGAGAAAATAAAAATTATCATTTCGTTTCGTTCGGACCTGACGCGTTAGAGAAAATTCAAGAAAAATAGCAAAAAAATTCAATAAATTAAAAATTACTATTATGGCTTAATTTCAAGCCAAAATAGGTTGGGAAATGCCGTGAAAGAGAAAAAACAAAAATTGTCTTTCCATTCCGTTCCTACCCGATGGGAAATAAAAAATTCCAAAAAAAGATAAAAAATTGTCTTTCCATTCCGTTCCTACCCCGATAGGAAATATAAAATTCCAAAAAAGATAAAGAAAAATAAAAAAAAGTAAAAAAATACAATTGTGGCTTCATTTCATGCGAAAATAGGTTGGAAAAGATCGAGAAAGAGAGAAAATAAAAATTATCGTTCCGTTTCGTTCCAACCCGATGCGTAATAGAAAATTCCAAAAAAAATAGCAAAAATATTCAAAAAATTAAAAAAACCATTATGGCTTCATTTCAAGCCAAAACAAGTTGGAAAAGGCTGAAAAAGAGAGAAAATAAAAATTATCGTTTCGTTTAGTTCCCTCCCAACGCATAATAGAAAATTCCAAAAAAATAGCAAAAAATTTCAAAAAATTAAAAAACCTGTTATGCCGCCTTTTCCAGCCAAAATAGGTTGGCAAAGGCCGAGAAATAGAGAAAATAAAAATTATTGTTCCGTTCCGTTTCAACCCGATGCGTAATAGAAAATTCCAAAAAAATAGCAAAAATATTCAGAAAATTAAAAAATACAATTATGGCTTGATTTCAAGCCAAAATTGGTTGGAAAAGGCTCAGAGAGAGAAAATAAAAATTATCGTTTCGTTTCGTTCGGACCTGACGGGTTAGAGAAAATTCAAGAAAAATAGCAAAAAAATTTAATAAATTAAAAAATACTATTATGGCTTCATTTTAAGCCAAAATAGGTTGGGAAATGCCGAGAAAGAGAAAAAATAAAAATTGTCTTTCTGTTCCCTTCCTACCCGACGGGTAATAGAAAATTCCAAAGAAAGAGAAGAAAAATCAAAAAATCAAAAAATATCATTGTGGCTTCATTTCCAGCCAAAATAGGTTGGAAAAGGCCGAGAAATAGAGAAAATAAAAATTTTCTTTCCGTTTCGTTCCTACCCGATGGGAAATATAAAATTCCAAAAAAAGATTAAAAAAAATAAAAAAATAGCATTGTGGCTTCATTTCAAGCCAAAATAGGTTGGAAAATGTCGAGAAAGAGGGAAAATAGAAATTATCGTTCCGTTCCGTTTCAACCCGATGCGTAATTGAAAATTCCAAAACAATAGCAAAACTATTCAGAAAATTAAGAAATACAATTATGGCGTGATTTCAAGCCAAAATTGGTTGGAAAAGGCTCAGAGAGAGAAAATAAAAATTAACGTTTCGTTTCGTTCGGACCTGACGCGTTAGAGAAAATTCAAGAAAAATAGCAAAAAAATTTAATAAATTAAAAAATACTTTTATGGCTTCATTTTAAGCCAAAATAGGTTGGGAAATGCCGAGAAAGAGAAAAAATAAAAATTGTCTTTCTGTTCCCATCCTACCCGACGGGTAATAGAAAATTCCAAGGAAAGAGAAGAAAAATAAAAAAAACAAAAAATATCATTGTGGCTTCATTTCAAGCCAAAATAGGTTGGAAAAGGCCGAGAAATAGAGAAAATAAAAATTGTCTTTCCGTTTCGTTCCTACCCGTTGGGAAATATAAAATTCCAAAAAAAGATAAAGAAAAATAAAAAAAGTAAAAAAATACAATTGTGGCATCATTTCAAGCCAAAATAGGTTGGAAAAGGTGGAGAAAGAGAGAAAATAAAAATTATCGTTCCGTTTCGTTCCAACCTGATGCGTAATAGAAAATTCCAAAAAAATAGCAAAAATATTCAAAAAATTAAAAATACAATTATGGCGTGATTTCAAGACAAAATTGGTTGGAAAAGTCTCAGAGAGAGAAAATAAAAATTATCATTTCGTTTCGTTCGGACCTGACGCGTTAGAGAAAATTCAAGAAAAATAGCAAAAAAATTCAATCAATTAAAAATTACTATTATGGCTTCATTTCAAGCCAAAATTGGTTGGGAAATGTCGAGAAAGAGAAAAAATAAAAATTGGCTTTCCGTTCCGTTCCTACCCGACGGGTAATAGAAAATTCCAAAAAAAGAGAAGGAAAACCAAAAAATCAAAAAATAGCATTGTGGCTTCATTTCAAGCCAAAATAGGTTGGAAAAGGCCGAGAAATAGAGAAAATAAAAATTGTCGATCCGTTTAGTTCCCTCCCAACGCGTAATAGAAAATTCCAAAAAAGTAGCAAAAAAATTCAAAAAATTAAAAAATACAATTATGGCGTGATTTCAAGCCAAAATTGGTTGGAAAAGGCTCAGAGAGAGAAAATAAAAATTATCATTTCGTTTCGTTCGGACCTGACACGTTAGAGAAAATTCAACAAAAATAGCAAAAAAATTCAATAAATTAAAAAATACCGTTCTGGTTTCATTTCAAGCCAAAATAGGTTGGTAAATGCCGAGAAAGAGAAAAAATAAAAATGGTCTTTCCGTTCCCTTACTACCCGACGGGTAATAGAAAATTCCAAAAAAAGAGAAGAAAAATCAAAAAATCAAAAAATATCATTGTGGCTTCATTTCAAGCCAAAATAAGTTGGAAAAGGCCGAGAAATAGAGAAAATAAAAATTGTCGATCCGTTTAGTTCCCTCCCAACGCGTAATAGAAAATTCCAAAAAAATAGCAAAAATATTCAAAAAATTAAAAAATACAATTATGGCGTGAATTCAAGCCAAAATTGGTTGGAAAAGTCTCAGAGAGAGAAAATAAAAATTATCATTTCGTTTCGTTCGGACCTAACGCGTTAGAGAAAATTCATGAAAAATAGCAAAAAAATTCAATAAATTAAAAATTACTATTATGGCTTAATTTCAAGCCAAAATAGGTTGGGAAATGCCGTGAAAGAGAAAAAACAAAAATTGTCTTTCCATTCCGTTCCTACCCCGGTGGGAAATAAAAAATTCCAAAAAAAGATAAAAAATTGTCTTTCCATTCCGTTCCTACCCCGATGGGAAATATAAAATTCCAAAAAAAGATAAAGAAAAATAAAAAAAAGTAAAAAAATACAATTTTGGCTTCATTTCAAGCGAAAATAGGTTGGAAAAGATCGAGAAAAAGAGAAAATAAAAATTATCGTTCCGTTTCGTTCCAACCCGATGCGTAATAGAAAATTCCAAAAAAAATAGCAAAAATATTCAAAAAATTAAAAAAACCATTATGGCTTCATTTCAAGCCAAAACAAGTTGGAAAAGGCTGAAAAAGTGAGAAAATAAAAATTATCGTTTCGTTTAGTTCCCTCCCAACGCATAATAGAAAATTCCAAAAAAATAGCAAAAAATTTCAAAAAATTAAAAACCCTATTATGCCTCCTTTTCCAGCCAAAATAGGTTGACAAAGGCCGAGAAATAGAGAAAATAAAAATTATTGTTCCGTTCCGTTTCAACCCGATGCGTAATAGAAAATTCCAAAAAAAATTCAGAAAATTAAAAAATACCATTATGGCGTAATTTCAAGCCAAAATTGGTCGGAAAAGGCTGAGGGAGAGAAAATAAAAAGTATCATTTCGTTTCGTTCCGACCTGACACGTTAGAGAAAATTCAACAAAAATAGCAAAAAAATTCAATAAATTAAAAAATACCGTTCTGGCTTCATTTCAAGCCAAAAATAGGTTGGTAAATGCCGAGAAAGAGAAAAAATAAAAATGGTCTTTCCGTTCCCTTACTACCCGACGGGTAATAGAAAATTCCCAAAAAAGAGAAGAAAAATCAAAAAATCAAAAAATATCATTGTGGCTTCATTTCAAGCCAAAATAAGTTGGAAAAGGCCGAGAAATAGAGAAAATAAAAATTGTCGATCCGTTTAGTTCCCTCCCAACGCGTAATAGAAAATTCCAAAAAAATAGCAAAAATATTCAAAAAATTAAAAAATACAATTATGGCGTGAATTCAAGCCAAAATTGGTTGGAAAAGGCTCAGAGAGAGAAAATAAAAATTATCATTTCGTTTCGTTCGGACCTGACGCGTTAGAGAAAATTCAAGAAAAATAGCAAAAAAATTCAATAAATTAAAAATTACTATTATGGCTTAATTTCAAGCCAAAATAGGTTGGGAAATGCCGTGAAAGAGAAAAAACAAAAATTGTCTTTCCATTCCGTTCCTACCCGATGGGAAATAAAAAATTCCAAAAAAAGATTAAAAAAAATAAAAAAATAGCATTGTGGCTTCATTTCAAGCCAAAATAGGTTGGAAAATGTCGAGAAAGAGGGAAAATAGAAATTATCGTTCCGTTCCGTTTCAACCCGATGCGTAATTGAAAATTCCAAAACAATAGCAAAACTATTCAGAAAATTAAGAAATACAATTATGGCGTGATTTCAAGCCAAAATTGGTTGGAAAAGGCTCAGAGAGAGAAAATAAAAATTAACGTTTCGTTTCGTTCGGACCTGACGCGTTATAGAAAATTCAAGAAAAATAGCAAAAAAATTTAATAAATTAAAAAATACTTTTATGGCTTCATTTTAAGCCAAAATAGGTTGGGAAATGCCGAGAAAGAGAAAAAATAAAAATTGTCTTTCTGTTCCCATCCTACCCGACGGGTAATAGAAAATTCCAAGGAAAGAGAAGAAAAATAAAAAAAAACAAAAAATATCATTGTGGCTTCATTTCAAGCCAAAATAGGTTGGAAAAGACCGAGAAATAGAGAAAATAAAAATTGTCTTTCCGTTTCGTTCCTACCCGTTGGGAAATATAAAATTCCAAAAAAAGATAAAGAAAAATAAAAAAAGTAAAAAAATACAATTGTGGCATCATTTCAAGCCAAAATAGGTTGGAAAAGGTGGAGAAAGAGAGAAAATAAAAATTATCGTTCCGTTTCGTTCCAACCCGAGGCGTAATAGAAAATTCCAAAAAAATAGCAAAAATATTCAAAAAATTAAAAATACAATTATGGCGTGATTTCAAGCCAAAATTGGTTGGAAAAGTCTCAGAGAGAGAAAATAAAAATTATCATTTCGTTTCGTTCGGACCTGACGCGTTAGAGAAAATTCAAGAAAAATAGCAAAAAAAATCAATCAATTAAAAATTACTATTATGGCTTCATTTCAAGCCAAAATTGGTTGGGAAATGTCGAGAAAGAGAAAAAATAAAAATTGGCTTTCCGTTCCGTTCCTACCCGACGGGTAATAGAAAATTCCAAAAAAAGAGAAGGAAAACCAAAAAATCAAAAAATAGCATTGTGGCTTCATTTCAAGCCAAAATAGGTTGGAAAAGGTCGATAAACAGAGAAAATAAAAATTGTTGTTCCGTTTCGTTCCCACCCAACGCGTAATAGAAAATTCCAAAAAAATAGCAAAAATTAAAAAAAAAAATTAAAAAACCCTGTTATGGCTTCTTTTCAAGCCAAAATAGGTTGGAAATGGCCGAGAAAGAGAGAAAATAAAAATTGTCTTTCCGTTTCGTTCCTACCCGACGGGAAATATAAAATTCCAAAAAAAGTTAAAAAAAAATAAAAAAAATAAAAAAATAGCATTTTCAAGCCAAAATAGGTTGGAAAAGGTCGAGAAAGAGAGAAAATAGAAATTATCGTTCCGTTCCGTTCCAACCCGATGCGTAATATAAAATTCCAAAAAAATAGCAAAAATATTCAGAAAATTAAAAAATACAATTATGGCTTGATTTCAAGCCAAAATTGGTTGGAAAAGGCTCAGAGAGAGAAAATAAAAATTATCGTTTCGTTTCGTTCGGACCTGACGGGTTAGAGAAAATTCAAGAAAAATAGCAAAAAAATTTAATAAATTAAAAAATACTATTATGGCTTCATTTTAAGCCAAAATAGGTTGGGAAATGCCGAGAAAGAGAAAAAATAAAAATTGTCTTTCTGTTCCCTTCCTACCCGACGGGTAATACAAAATTCCAAAGAAAGAGAAGAAAAATCAAAAAATCAAAAAATATCATTGTGGCTTCATTTCAAGCCAAAATAGGTTGGAAAAGGCCGAGAAATAGAGAAAATAAAAATATTCTTTCCGTTTCGTTCCTACCCGATGGGAAATATAAAATTACAAAAAAAGATTAAAAAAAATAGCATTGTGGCTTCATTTCAAGCCAAAATAGGTTGGAAAATGTCGAGAAAGAGAGAAAATAGAAATTATCGTTCCGTTCCGTTTCAACCCGATGCGTAATTGAAAATTCCAAAACAATAGCAAAACTATTCAGAAAATTAAGAAATACAATTATGGCGTGATTTCAAGCCAAAATTGGTTGGAAAAGGCTCAGAGAGAGAAAATAAAAATTATCGTTTCGTTTCGTTCGGACTTGACGCGTTAGAGAAAATTCAAGAAAAATAGCAAAAAAATTTAATAAATTAAAAAATACTTTTATTGCTTCATTTTAAGCCAAAATAGGTTGGGAAATGCCGAGAAAGAGAAAAAATAAAAATTGTCTTTCTGTTCCCATCCTACCCGACGGGTAATAGAAAATTCCAAAGAAAGAGAAGAAAAATCAAAAAATCAAAAAATATCATTGTGGCTTCATTTCAAGCCAAAATAGATTGGAAAAGGTCGAGAAACAGAGAAAATAAAAATTGTCTTTCCGTTTCGTTCCTACCCGTTGGGAAATAAAAAATTCCAAAAAAATAGCAAAAATATTCAAAAAATTAATAATACAATTATGGCGTGATTTCAAGCCAAAATTGGTTGGAAAAGGCTCAGAGAGAGAAAATAAAAATTATCATTTCGTTTCGTTCGGACCTGACGCGTTAGAGAAAATTCAAGAAAAATAGCAAAAAAATTCAATCAATTAAAAATTACTATTATGGCTTCATTTTAAGCCAAAATAGGTTGGGAAATGTCGAGTAAGAGAAAAAGTAAAAATGGTCTTTCCGTTCCATTCCTACCCGACGGGTAATAGAAAATTCCAAAAATAGAGAAGAAAAATAAAAAAATACCATTGTGGCTTCATTTCAAGCCAAAATAGGTTGGAAAAGGCCGAGAAATTGAGAAAATAAAAATTGTCGTTCCGTTTTGTTCCCACCCAACGCCTAATAGAAAACTCCAAAAAAACAGCAAAAAACTTCAAAAAATTAAAACACCCTGTTATGGCTTCTTTTCAAGCCAAAATAGGTTGGAAATGGCCGAAAAAGAGAGAAAATGAAAATTGCCTTTCCGTTCCCTTCCTACCCGACGGGTAATAGAAAATTCCAAAGAAAGAGAAGAAAAATCAAAAAATCAAAAAATATAATTGTGGCTTCATTTCAAGCCAAAATAGATTGGAAAAGGTCGAGAAACAGAGAAAATAAAAATTGTCTTTCCGTTTCGTTCCTACCCGTTGGGAAATATAAAATTCCAAAAAAAGATAAAGAAAAATAAAAAAAGTAAAAAAATACAATTGTGGCATCATTTCAAGCCAAAATAGGTTGGAAAAGGTGGAGAAAGAGAGAAAATAAAAATTATCGTTCCGTTTCGTTCCAACCCGATGCGTAATAGAAAATTCCAAATAAATAGCAAAAATATTCAAAAAATTAATAATACAATTATGGCGTGATTTCAAGCCAAAATTGGTTGGAAAAGGCTCAGAGAGAGAAAATAAAAATTATCATTTCGTTTCGTTCGGACCTGACGCGTTAGAGAAAATTCAAGAAAAATAGCAAAAAAATTCAATCAATTAAAAATTACTATTATGGCTTCATTTTAAGCCAAAATAGGTTGGGAAATGCCGAGTAAGAGAAAAAGTAAAAATGGTCTTTCCGTTCCATTCCTACCCGACGGGTAATAGAAAATTCCAAAAATAGAGAAGAAAAATAAAAAAATACCATTGTGGCTTCATTTCAAGCCAAAATAGGTTGGAAAAGGCCGAGAAATTGAGAAAATAAAAATTGTCGTTCCGTTTTGTTCCCACCCAACGCCTAATAGAAAACTCCAAAAAAACAGCAAAAAACTTCAAAAAATTAAAACACCCTGTTATGGCTTCTTTTCAAGCCAAAATAGGTTGGAAATGGCCGAAAAAGAGAGAAAATGAAAATCGCCTTTCCGTTCCCTTCCTACCCGACGGGTAATAGAAAATTTCAAAGAAAGAGAAGAAAAATCAAAAAATCAAAAAATATCATTGTGGCTTCATTTCAAGCCAAAATAGATTGGAAAAGGTCGAGAAACAGAGAAAATAAAAAATGTCTTTCCGTTTCGTTCCTACCCGTTGGGAAATATAAAATTCCAAAAAAAGATAAAGAAAAATAAAAAAAGTAAAAAAATACAATTGTGGCATCATTTCAAGCCAAAATAGGTTGGAAAAGGTGGAGAAAGAGAGAAAATAAAAATTATCGTTCCGTTTCGTTCCAACCCGATGCGTAATAGAAAATTCCAAATAAATAGCAAAAATATTCAAAAAATTAATAATACAATTATGGCGTGATTTCAAGCCAAAATTGGTTGGAAAAGGCTCAGAGAGAGAAAATAAAAATTATCATTTCGTTTCGTTCGGACCTGACGCGTTAGAGAAAATTCAAGAAAAATAGCAAAAAAATTCAATCAATTAAAAATTACTATTATGGCTTCATTTTAAGCCAAAATAGGTTGGGAAATGCCGAGTAAGAGAAAAAGTAAAAATGGTCTTTCCGTTCCATTCCTACCCGACGAGTAATAGAAAATTCCAAAAAGAAGAAAAATAAAAAAATACCATTGTGGCTTCATTTCAAGCCAAAATAGGTTGGAAAAGGCCGAGAAATTGAGAAAATAAAAATTGTCGTTCCGTTTTGTTCCCACCCAACGCCTAATAGAAAACTCCAAAAAAACAGCAAAAAACTTCAAAAAATTAAAACACCCTGTTATGGCTTCTTTTCAAGCCAAAATAGGTTGGAAATGGCCGAAAAAGAAAGAAAATGAAAATTGCCTTTCCGTTCCCTTCCTACCCGACGGGTAATAGAAAATTCCAAAGAAAGAGAAGAAAAATCAAAAAATAAAAAAATATCATTGTGGCTTCATTTCAAGCCAAAATAGGTTGGAAAAGGCCGAGAAATAGAGAAAATAAAAATTGTCTTTCTGTTTCTTTCCTAACCCGATGGGAAATAAAAAATTCCAAAAAAAGACAAAAAAAAATAAAAAAAATAAAAAAATAAAAATGTGGATTCAATTCTAGGCAAAATAGGTTGGAAAAGGACGAGAAAGAGAGAAAATAAAAATTATCGTTCCGTTTCGTTCCCACCAAACGCGTAATAGAAAATTCCAAAAAATTAGCAAAAATATTCGGAAAATTAAAAAATACAATTATGGCGTGATTTCAAGCCAAAATTGGTTGGAAAAGGCTCAGAGAGAGAAAATAAAAATTATCATTTCGTTTCGTTTGGACCTGACGCGTTAGATAAAATTCAAGAAAAATAGCAAAAAAATTCAATCAATTAAAAATTACTATTATGGCTTCATTTCAAGCCAAAATAAGTTGGAAAAGGCTGAAAAAGAGAAAAAATAAAAATTGTATTTCCGTTCCGTTCCTACCCGACGGGTAATAGAAAATTCCAAAAAAAGAGAAGAAAAATCAAAAAATCAAAAAATAGCATTGTGGCTTCATTTCAAGCCAAAATAGGTTGGAAAAGGCCGAGAAATAGAGAAAATAAAAATTGTCGTTCCGTTTAGTTCCCTCCCAACGCGTAATGGAAAATTCCAAAAAAATAGCAAAAAATTTCAAAAAATTAAAAAAACCCTGTTATGGCTTTTTTTCAAGCCAAAATAGGTAGGAAATGGCCGAGAAAGAGAGAAAATAAAACTTGTCTTTCCGTTCCGTTCCTACCCGACGCGTCATAGAAAATTCCAAAAAAAGAGAAGAAAAATCAAAAAATCAAAAAATACCATTGTGGCTTCATTTCAAGCCAAAATAGGTTGGAAAAGGCCGAGAAATAGAGAAAATAAAAATTGTCGTTCCGTTTCGTTCTCACCCAACGCCGAATAGAAAACTCCAAAAAAACAGCAAAAAACTTCAAAAAACTAAAAAACCCTGTTATGGCTTCTTTTCAAGCCAAAATAGGTTGGAAATGGCCGAGAAAGAGAGAAAATAAAAATTGTCTTTCCGTTCCATTCCTACCTGACGCGTAATAGAAAATTCCAAAAAAATAGCAAAAAATTTCAAAAAATTAAAAAACCCTGTTATGGCTTCTTTTCAAGCCAAAATAGGTTGGAAATGGCCGAAAAAGAGAGAAAATAAAAATTGTCTTTCCGTTCCCTTCCTACCCGACGAGTAATAGAAAATTCCAAAAAAAAGAGAAGAAAAATCAAAAAATCAAAAAATACCATTTTGGCTTCATTTCAAGTCAAAATAGGTTGGAAAAGGCCGAGAAATAGAGAAAATAAAAATTGTCGTTCAGTTTCGTTTCCACCCAACGCCTAATAGAAAACTCCAAAAAAACATCAAAAAATTAAAAAACCCTGTTATGGCTTCTTTTCAAGCCAAAATAGGTTGGAAATGGCCGAAAAAGAGAGAAAATAAAAATTGTCTTTCCGTTCCCTTCCTACCCGACGGGTAATTGAAAATTCCAAAGAAAGAGAAAAAAAATTAAAAAATCAAAAAATATCATTGTGGCTACATTTCAAGCCAAAATAGGTTGGAAAAGGCCGAGAAAGAGAGAAAATAAAAATTGTCTTTCCGTTTCGTTCCTACCCAATGGGAAATAAAAATTCCAAAAAAAGATTAAAAAAAATAAAAAAATACAATTGTGGCTTCAATTCAAGCCAAAATAGGTTGGAAAAGGACGAGAAAGAGAGAAAATAAAAATTATCGTTCCGTTTCGTTCCAACCCGATGCGTAATAGAAAATTCTAGAAAAATAGCAAAAATATTCAAAAAATTAAAAAATACAACTATGGCGTGATTTCAAGCCAAAATTGGTTGGAAAAGGCTTAGAGAGAGAAAATAAAAATTATCATTTCGTTTAGTTCGGACCTGACGCGTTAGAGAAAATTCAAGAAAAATAGCAAAAAAATTCAATAAATTAAAAATTACTATTATGGCTTAATTTCAAGCCAAAATAGGTGTGGAAATGCCGAGAAAGAGAAAAAATAAAAATTGTATTTCCGTTCCGTTCCTACCCGACGGGTAATTGAAAATTCCAAAAAAAGAGAAGAAAAATCAAAAAATCAAAAAATAGCATTGTGGCTTCATTTCAAGCCAAAATAGGTAGGAAATGGCTGAGAAAGAGAGAAAATAAAAATTGTCTTTCCGTTCCGTTCCTACCCGACGCGTAATAGAAAATTCAAAAAAAAAAAGAAAAAAATTGAAAAAGTTTAAAACAACCATTATAGCTTCATTTCAAGACAAAACAAGTTGGAAAAGGCTGAAAAAGAGACAAAATAAAAATTATCGTTTCGCTTCGTTCCTACCCGACGCATAAGAGATAATTCAAAAAAAATAGTAAAAAAATTCAAAAAATAAAAAAACACCATTATGGCTACTTTTCAAGCAAAAATAGGTTGGAAAAGGAGGTGAAAGAGAGAAAATAAAAATTCTCTTTCCGTTTCGTTCCTACCCGACGGGAAATATAAAATTCCAAAAAAAGATAAAAAAAAATATAAAAAATAAAAAAAATATCATTGTTGCTTCATTTTAAGCCAAAATAGGTTGGAAAAGGTCGAAAAAGAGAGAAAATAAAAATTATACTTCCGTTCCGTTCCAACCCGATGCGTAATAAAAAATTCCAAAAAAATAGTAAAAATATTCAGAATATTAAAAAATACAATTATGGCGTGATTTCGAGCCAAAATTGGTTGGAAAAGGCTCAGAGAGAGAAAATAAAAATTATCGTTTCGTTTCGTTCGGACCTGATGCGTTAGAGAAAATTCAAGAAAAATAGCAAAAAAATGTAATAAATTAAAAAATACTATTATGGCTTCATTTAAAGCCAAAATAGGTTGGGAAATGCCGAGAAAGAGAAAAAGTAAAAATAGTCTTTCCGTTCCCTTCCTACCCGACGGGTAAAAGAAAATTCCAAAAAAAGAGAAGAAAAATCAAAAAATCAAAAAATACCATTGTGGCTTCATTTCAAGCCAAAATAGGTTGGAAAAGGCCGAGAAATAGAGAAAATAAAAATTGTCGTTCCGTTTCGTTCTCACCCAACGCCGAATAGAAAACTCCAAAAAACCAGCAAAAAACTTCAAAAAACTAAAAAACCCTGTTATGGCTTCTTTTCAAGCCAAAATAGGTTGGAAATGGCCGAGAAAGAGAGAAAATAAAAATTGTCTTTCCGTTCCATTCCTACCTGACGCGTAATAGAAAATTCCAAAAAAATAGCAAAAAATTTCAAAAAATTAAAAAACCCTGTTATGGCTTCTTTTCAAGCCAAAATAGGTTGGAAATGGCCGAAAAAGAGAGAAAATAAAAATTGTCTTTCCGTTCCCTTCCTACCCGACGAGTAATAGAAAATTCCAAAAAAAAGAGAAGAAAAATCAAAAAATCAAAAAATACCATTTTGGCTTCATTTCAAGTCAAAATAGGTTGGAAAAGGCCGAGAAATAGAGAAAATAAAAATTGTCGTTCAGTTTCGTTTCCACCCAACGCCTAATAGAAAACTCCAAAAAAACAGCAAAAAACATCAAAAAATTAAAAAACCCTGTTATGGCTTCTTTTCAAGCCAAAATAGGTTGGAAATGGCCGAAAAAGAGAGAAAATAAAAATTGTCTTTCCGTTCCCTTCCTACCCGACGGGTAATTGAAAATTCCAAAGAAAGAGAAAAAAAATTAAAAAATCAAAAAATATCATTGTGGCTACATTTCAAGCCAAAATAGGTTGGAAAAGGCCGAGAAAGAGAGAAAATAAAAATTGTCTTTCCGTTTCGTTCCAACCCAATGGGAAATAAAAATTCCAAAAAAAGATTTAAAAAAATAAAAAAATACAATTGTGGCTTCAATTCAAGCCAAAATAGGTTGGAAAAGGACGAGAAAGAGAGAAAATAAAAATTATCGTTCCGTTTCGTTCCAACCCGATGCGTAATAGAAAATTCTAAAAAAATAGCAAAAATATTCAAAAAATTAAAAAATACAACTATGGCGTGATTTCAAGCCAAAATTGGTTGGAAAAGGCTTAGAGAGAGAAAATAAAAATTATCATTTCGTTTAGTTCGGACCTGACGCGTTAGAGAAAATTCAAGAAAAATAGCAAAAAAATTCAATAAATTAAAAATTACTATTATGGCTTAATTTCAAACCAAAATAGGTGTGGAAATGCCGAGAAAGAGAAAAAATAAAAATTGTATTTCCGTTCCGTTCCTACCCGACGGGTAATAGAAAATTCCAAAAAAAGAGAAGAAAATTCAAAAAATAAAAAAACACCATTATGGCTACTTTTGAAGCAAAAATAGGTTGGAAAAGGAGGAGAAAGAGAGAAAATAAAAATTGTCTTTCCGTTTCGTTCCTACCCGACGGGAAATATAAAATTCCAAAAAAAGATAAAAAAAAAATAAAAAAAATAAAAAAATAGCATTGTGGCTTCATTTTAAGCCAAAATAGGTTGGAAAAGGTCGAGAAAGAGAGAAAATAAAAATTATAGTTCCGTTCCGTTCCAACCCGATGCGTAATAGAAAATTCCAAAAAAATAGTAAAAATATTCAGAAAATTAAAAAATACAATTATAGCGTGATTTCGAGCTAAAATTGGTTGGAAAAGGCTCAGAGAGAGAAAATAAAAATTATCGTTTCGTTTCGTTCGGACCTGATGCGTAAGAGATAATTCAAAAAAAATAGTAAAAAAATTCAAAAAATAAAAAAACACCATTATGGCTACTTTTCAAGCAAAAATAGGTTGGAAAAGGAGGAGAAAGAGAGAAAATAAAAATTGTCTTTCCGTTTCGTTCCTACCCGACGGGAAATATAAAATTCCAAAAAAAGAAAAAAAAAGTAAAAAAAATAAAAAAATTGCATTGTGGCTTCATTTTAAGCCAAAATAGGTTGGTAAAGGTCGAGAAAGAGAGAAAATAAAAATTATAGTTCCGTTCCGTTCCAACCCGATGCGTAACAGAAAATTCCAAAAAAACAGTAAAAATATTCAGAAAATTAAAAAATACAATTATAGCGTGATTTCGAGCTAAAATTGGTTGGAAAAGGCTCAGAGAGAGAAAATAAAAATTATCGTTTCGTTTCGTTCGGACCTGATGCGTTAGAGAAAATTCAAGAAAAATAGCAAAAAAATGTAATAAATTAAAAAATACTATTATGGCTTCATTTTAAGCCAAAATAGGTTGGGAAATGCCGAGAAAGAGAAAAAGTAAAAATAGTCTTTCCGTTCCCTTCCTACCCGACGGGTAAAAGAAAATTCCAAAAAAAGAGAAGAAAAATCAAAAAATCAAAAAATACCATTGTGGCTTCATTTCAAGCCAAAATAGGTTGGAAAAGGCCGAGAAATAGAGAAAATAAAAATTGTCGTTCCGTTTCGTTCTCACCCAACGCCGAATAGAAAACTCCAAAAAAACAGCAAAAAACTTCAAAAAACTAAAAAACCCTGTGATGGCTTCTTTTCAAGCCAAAATAGGTTGGAAATGGCCGAGAAAGAGAGAAAATAAAAATTGTCTTTCCGTTCCATTCCTACCTGACGCGTAATAGAAAATTCCAAAAAAATAGCAAAAAATTTCAAAAAATTAAAAAACCCTGTTATGGCTTCTTTTCAAGCCAAAATAGGTTGGAAATGGCCGAAAAAGAGAGAAAATAAAAATTGTCTTTCCGTTCCCTTCCTACCCGACGGGTAATAGAAAATTCCAAAAAAAAGAGAAGAAAAATCAAAAAATCAAAAAATACCATTTTGGCTTCATTTCAAGTCAAAATACGTTGGACAAGGCCGAGAAATAGAGAAAATAAAAATTGTCGTTCCGTTTCGTTCCCACCCAACGCCTAATAGAAAACTCCAAAAAAACAGCAAAAAACATCAAAAAATTAAAAAACCCTGTTATGGCTTCTTTTCAAGCCAAAATAGGTTGGAAATGGCCGAAAAAGAGAGAAAATAAAAATTGTCTTTCCGTTCCCTTCATACCCGACGGGTAATAGAAAATTCCAAAGAAAGAGAAAAAAAATTAAAAAATCAAAAAATATCATTGTGGCTTCATTTCAAGCAAAAATAGGTTGGAAAAGGCCGAGAAAGAGAGAAAATAAAAATTGTCTTTCCGTTTCGTTCCTACCCAATGGGAAATAAAAAATTCCAAAAAAAGATAAAAAAAAATAAAAAAAATAAAAAAATACAATTGTGGCTTCAATTCAAGCCAAAATAGGTTGGAAAAGGACGAGAAAGAGAGAAAATAAAAATTATCGTTCCGTTTCGTTCCAACCCGATGCGTCATAGAAAATTCTAAAAAAATAGCAAAAATATTCAAAAAATTAAAAAATACAACTATGGCGTGATTTCAAGCCAAAATTGGTTGGAAAAGGCTTATAGAGAGAAAATAAAAATTATCATTTCGTTTAGTTCGGACCTGACGCGTTAGAGAAAATTCAAGAAAAATAGCAAAAAAATTCAATAAATTAAAAATTACTATTATGGCTTAATTTCAAGCCAAAATAGGTGTGGAAATGCCGAGAAAGAGAAAAAATAAAAATTGTATTTCCGTTCCGTTCCTACCCGACGGGTAATAGAAAATTCCAAAAAAAGAGAAGAAAAATCAAAAAATCAAAAAATAGCATTGTGGCTTCATTTCAAGCCAAAATAGGTAGGAAATGGCTGAGAAAGAGAGAAAATAAAAATTGTCTTTCCGTTCCGTTCCTACCCGACGCGTAATAGAAAATTCAAAAAAAAAAAGAAAAAAATTGAAAAAGTTTAAAACAACCATTATAGCTTCATTTCAAGACAAAACAAGTTGGAAAAGGCTGAAAAAGAGACAAAATAAAAATTATCGTTTCGCTTCGTTCCTACCCGACGCATAAGAGATAATTCAAAAAAAATAGTAAAAAAATTCAAAAAATAAAAAAACACCATTATGGCTACTTTTCAAGCAAAAATAGGTTGGAAAAGGAGGTGAAAGAGAGAAAATAAAAATTCTCTTTCCGTTTCGTTCCTACCCGACGGGAAATATAAAATTCCAAAAAAAGATAAAAAAAAATATAAAAAATAAAAAAAATATCATTGTTGCTTCATTTTAAGCCAAAATAGGTTGGAAAAGGTCGAAAAAGAGAGAAAATAAAAATTATACTTCCGTTCCGTTCCAACCCGATGCGTAATAAAAAATTCCAAAAAAATAGTAAAAATATTCAGAATATTAAAAAATACAATTATGGCGTGATTTCGAGCCAAAATTGGTTGGAAAAGGCTCAGAGAGAGAAAATAAAAATTATCGTTTCGTTTCGTTCGGACCTGATGCGTTAGAGAAAATTCAAGAAAAATAGCAAAAAAATGTAATAAATTAAAAAATACTATTATGGCTTCATTTAAAGCCAAAATAGGTTGGGAAATGCCGAGAAAGAGAAAAAGTAAAAATAGTCTTTCCGTTCCCTTCCTACCCGACGGGTAAAAGAAAATTCCAAAAAAAGAGAAGAAAAATCAAAAAATCAAAAAATACCATTGTGGCTTCATTTCAAGCCAAAATAGGTTGGAAAAGGCCGAGAAATAGAGAAAATAAAAATTGTCGTTCCGTTTCGTTCTCACCCAACGCCGAATAGAAAACTCCAAAAAACCAGCAAAAAACTTCAAAAAACTAAAAAACCCTGTTATGGCTTCTTTTCAAGCCAAAATAGGTTGGAAATGGCCGAGAAAGAGAGAAAATAAAAATTGTCTTTCCGTTCCATTCCTACCTGACGCGTAATAGAAAATTCCAAAAAAATAGCAAAAAATTTCAAAAAATTAAAAAACCCTGTTATGGCTTCTTTTCAAGCCAAAATAGGTTGGAAATGGCCGAAAAAGAGAGAAAATAAAAATTGTCTTTCCGTTCCCTTCCTACCCGACGAGTAATAGAAAATTCCAAAAAAAAGAGAAGAAAAATCAAAAAATCAAAAAATACCATTTTGGCTTCATTTCAAGTCAAAATAGGTTGGAAAAGGCCGAGAAATAGAGAAAATAAAAATTGTCGTTCAGTTTCGTTTCCACCCAACGCCTAATAGAAAACTCCAAAAAAACAGCAAAAAACATCAAAAAATTAAAAAACCCTGTTATGGCTTCTTTTCAAGCCAAAATAGGTTGGAAATGGCCGAAAAAGAGAGAAAATAAAAATTGTCTTTCCGTTCCCTTCCTACCCGACGGGTAATTGAAAATTCCAAAGAAAGAGAAAAAAAATTAAAAAATCAAAAAATATCATTGTGGCTACATTTCAAGCCAAAATAGGTTGGAAAAGGCCGAGAAAGAGAGAAAATAAAAATTGTCTTTCCGTTTCGTTCCAACCCAATGGGAAATAAAAATTCCAAAAAAAGATTTAAAAAAATAAAAAAATACAATTGTGGCTTCAATTCAAGCCAAAATAGGTTGGAAAAGGACGAGAAAGAGAGAAAATAAAAATTATCGTTCCGTTTCGTTCCAACCCGATGCGTAATAGAAAATTCTAAAAAAATAGCAAAAATATTCAAAAAATTAAAAAATACAACTATGGCGTGATTTCAAGCCAAAATTGGTTGGAAAAGGCTTAGAGAGAGAAAATAAAAATTATCATTTCGTTTAGTTCGGACCTGACGCGTTAGAGAAAATTCAAGAAAAATAGCAAAAAAATTCAATAAATTAAAAATTACTATTATGGCTTAATTTCAAACCAAAATAGGTGTGGAAATGCCGAGAAAGAGAAAAAATAAAAATTGTATTTCCGTTCCGTTCCTACCCGACGGGTAATAGAAAATTCCAAAAAAAGAGAAGAAAATTCAAAAAATAAAAAAACACCATTATGGCTACTTTTGAAGCAAAAATAGGTTGGAAAAGGAGGAGAAAGAGAGAAAATAAAAATTGTCTTTCCGTTTCGTTCCTACCCGACGGGAAATATAAAATTCCAAAAAAAGATAAAAAAAAAATAAAAAAAATAAAAAAATAGCATTGTGGCTTCATTTTAAGCCAAAATAGGTTGGAAAAGGTCGAGAAAGAGAGAAAATAAAAATTATAGTTCCGTTCCGTTCCAACCCGATGCGTAATAGAAAATTCCAAAAAAATAGTAAAAATATTCAGAAAATTAAAAAATACAATTATAGCGTGATTTCGAGCTAAAATTGGTTGGAAAAGGCTCAGAGAGAGAAAATAAAAATTATCGTTTCGTTTCGTTCGGACCTGATGCGTAAGAGATAATTCAAAAAAAATAGTAAAAAAATTCAAAAAATAAAAAAACACCATTATGGCTACTTTTCAAGCAAAAATAGGTTGGAAAAGGAGGAGAAAGAGAGAAAATAAAAATTGTCTTTCCGTTTCGTTCCTACCCGACGGGAAATATAAAATTCCAAAAAAAGAAAAAAAAAGTAAAAAAAATAAAAAAATTGCATTGTGGCTTCATTTTAAGCCAAAATAGGTTGGTAAAGGTCGAGAAAGAGAGAAAATAAAAATTATAGTTCCGTTCCGTTCCAACCCGATGCGTAACAGAAAATTCCAAAAAAACAGTAAAAATATTCAGAAAATTAAAAAATACAATTATAGCGTGATTTCGAGCTAAAATTGGTTGGAAAAGGCTCAGAGAGAGAAAATAAAAATTATCGTTTCGTTTCGTTCGGACCTGATGCGTTAGAGAAAATTCAAGAAAAATAGCAAAAAAATGTAATAAATTAAAAAATACTATTATGGCTTCATTTTAAGCCAAAATAGGTTGGGAAATGCCGAGAAAGAGAAAAAGTAAAAATAGTCTTTCCGTTCCCTTCCTACCCGACGGGTAAAAGAAAATTCCAAAAAAAGAGAAGAAAAATCAAAAAATCAAAAAATACCATTGTGGCTTCATTTCAAGCCAAAATAGGTTGGAAAAGGCCGAGAAATAGAGAAAATAAAAATTGTCGTTCCGTTTCGTTCTCACCCAACGCCGAATAGAAAACTCCAAAAAAACAGCAAAAAACTTCAAAAAACTAAAAAACCCTGTGATGGCTTCTTTTCAAGCCAAAATAGGTTGGAAATGGCCGAGAAAGAGAGAAAATAAAAATTGTCTTTCCGTTCCATTCCTACCTGACGCGTAATAGAAAATTCCAAAAAAATAGCAAAAAATTTCAAAAAATTAAAAAACCCTGTTATGGCTTCTTTTCAAGCCAAAATAGGTTGGAAATGGCCGAAAAAGAGAGAAAATAAAAATTGTCTTTCCGTTCCCTTCCTACCCGACGGGTAATAGAAAATTCCAAAAAAAAGAGAAGAAAAATCAAAAAATCAAAAAATACCATTTTGGCTTCATTTCAAGTCAAAATACGTTGGACAAGGCCGAGAAATAGAGAAAATAAAAATTGTCGTTCCGTTTCGTTCCCACCCAACGCCTAATAGAAAACTCCAAAAAAACAGCAAAAAACATCAAAAAATTAAAAAACCCTGTTATGGCTTCTTTTCAAGCCAAAATAGGTTGGAAATGGCCGAAAAAGAGAGAAAATAAAAATTGTCTTTCCGTTCCCTTCATACCCGACGGGTAATAGAAAATTCCAAAGAAAGAGAAAAAAAATTAAAAAATCAAAAAATATCATTGTGGCTTCATTTCAAGCAAAAATAGGTTGGAAAAGGCCGAGAAAGAGAGAAAATAAAAATTGTCTTTCCGTTTCGTTCCTACCCAATGGGAAATAAAAAATTCCAAAAAAAGATAAAAAAAAATAAAAAAAATAAAAAAATACAATTGTGGCTTCAATTCAAGCCAAAATAGGTTGGAAAAGGACGAGAAAGAGAGAAAATAAAAATTATCGTTCCGTTTCGTTCCAACCCGATGCGTCATAGAAAATTCTAAAAAAATAGCAAAAATATTCAAAAAATTAAAAAATACAACTATGGCGTGATTTCAAGCCAAAATTGGTTGGAAAAGGCTTATAGAGAGAAAATAAAAATTATCATTTCGTTTAGTTCGGACCTGACGCGTTAGAGAAAATTCAAGAAAAATAGCAAAAAAATTCAATAAATTAAAAATTACTATTATGGCTTAATTTCAAGCCAAAATAGGTGTGGAAATGCCGAGAAAGAGAAAAAATAAAAATTGTATTTCCGTTCCGTTCCTACCCGACGGGTAATAGAAAATTCCAAAAAAAGAGAAGAAAAATCAAAAAATCAAAAAATAGCATTGTGGCTTCATTTCAAGCCAAAATAGGTAGGAAATGGCTGAGAAAGAGAGAAAATAAAAATTGTCTTTCCGTTCCGTTCCTACCCGACGCGTAATAGAAAATTCAAAAAAAAAAAGAAAAAAATTGAAAAAGTTTAAAACAACCATTATAGCTTCATTTCAAGACAAAACAAGTTGGAAAAGGCTGAAAAAGAGACAAAATAAAAATTATCGTTTCGCTTCGTTCCTACCCGACGCATAAGAGATAATTCAAAAAAAATAGTAAAAAAATTCAAAAAATAAAAAAACACCATTATGGCTACTTTTCAAGCAAAAATAGGTTGGAAAAGGAGGTGAAAGAGAGAAAATAAAAATTCTCTTTCCGTTTCGTTCCTACCCGACGGGAAATATAAAATTCCAAAAAAAGATAAAAAAAAATATAAAAAATAAAAAAAATATCATTGTTGCTTCATTTTAAGCCAAAATAGGTTGGAAAAGGTCGAAAAAGAGAGAAAATAAAAATTATACTTCCGTTCCGTTCCAACCCGATGCGTAATAAAAAATTCCAAAAAAATAGTAAAAATATTCAGAATATTAAAAAATACAATTATGGCGTGATTTCGAGCCAAAATTGGTTGGAAAAGGCTCAGAGAGAGAAAATAAAAATTATCGTTTCGTTTCGTTCGGACCTGATGCGTTAGAGAAAATTCAAGAAAAATAGCAAAAAAATGTAATAAATTAAAAAATACTATTATGGCTTCATTTAAAGCCAAAATAGGTTGGGAAATGCCGAGAAAGAGAAAAAGTAAAAATAGTCTTTCCGTTCCCTTCCTACCCGACGGGTAAAAGAAAATTCCAAAAAAAGAGAAGAAAAATCAAAAAATCAAAAAATACCATTGTGGCTTCATTTCAAGCCAAAATAGGTTGGAAAAGGCCGAGAAATAGAGAAAATAAAAATTGTCGTTCCGTTTCGTTCTCACCCAACGCCGAATAGAAAACTCCAAAAAACCAGCAAAAAACTTCAAAAAACTAAAAAACCCTGTTATGGCTTCTTTTCAAGCCAAAATAGGTTGGAAATGGCCGAGAAAGAGAGAAAATAAAAATTGTCTTTCCGTTCCATTCCTACCTGACGCGTAATAGAAAATTCCAAAAAAATAGCAAAAAATTTCAAAAAATTAAAAAACCCTGTTATGGCTTCTTTTCAAGCCAAAATAGGTTGGAAATGGCCGAAAAAGAGAGAAAATAAAAATTGTCTTTCCGTTCCCTTCCTACCCGACGAGTAATAGAAAATTCCAAAAAAAAGAGAAGAAAAATCAAAAAATCAAAAAATACCATTTTGGCTTCATTTCAAGTCAAAATAGGTTGGAAAAGGCCGAGAAATAGAGAAAATAAAAATTGTCGTTCAGTTTCGTTTCCACCCAACGCCTAATAGAAAACTCCAAAAAAACAGCAAAAAACATCAAAAAATTAAAAAACCCTGTTATGGCTTCTTTTCAAGCCAAAATAGGTTGGAAATGGCCGAAAAAGAGAGAAAATAAAAATTGTCTTTCCGTTCCCTTCCTACCCGACGGGTAATTGAAAATTCCAAAGAAAGAGAAAAAAAATTAAAAAATCAAAAAATATCATTGTGGCTACATTTCAAGCCAAAATAGGTTGGAAAAGGCCGAGAAAGAGAGAAAATAAAAATTGTCTTTCCGTTTCGTTCCAACCCAATGGGAAATAAAAATTCCAAAAAAAGATTTAAAAAAATAAAAAAATACAATTGTGGCTTCAATTCAAGCCAAAATAGGTTGGAAAAGGACGAGAAAGAGAGAAAATAAAAATTATCGTTCCGTTTCGTTCCAACCCGATGCGTAATAGAAAATTCTAAAAAAATAGCAAAAATATTCAAAAAATTAAAAAATACAACTATGGCGTGATTTCAAGCCAAAATTGGTTGGAAAAGGCTTAGAGAGAGAAAATAAAAATTATCATTTCGTTTAGTTCGGACCTGACGCGTTAGAGAAAATTCAAGAAAAATAGCAAAAAAATTCAATAAATTAAAAATTACTATTATGGCTTAATTTCAAACCAAAATAGGTGTGGAAATGCCGAGAAAGAGAAAAAATAAAAATTGTATTTCCGTTCCGTTCCTACCCGACGGGTAATAGAAAATTCCAAAAAAAGAGAAGAAAATTCAAAAAATAAAAAAACACCATTATGGCTACTTTTGAAGCAAAAATAGGTTGGAAAAGGAGGAGAAAGAGAGAAAATAAAAATTGTCTTTCCGTTTCGTTCCTACCCGACGGGAAATATAAAATTCCAAAAAAAGATAAAAAAAAAATAAAAAAAATAAAAAAATAGCATTGTGGCTTCATTTTAAGCCAAAATAGGTTGGAAAAGGTCGAGAAAGAGAGAAAATAAAAATTATAGTTCCGTTCCGTTCCAACCCGATGCGTAATAGAAAATTCCAAAAAAATAGTAAAAATATTCAGAAAATTAAAAAATACAATTATAGCGTGATTTCGAGCTAAAATTGGTTGGAAAAGGCTCAGAGAGAGAAAATAAAAATTATCGTTTCGTTTCGTTCGGACCTGATGCGTAAGAGATAATTCAAAAAAAATAGTAAAAAAATTCAAAAAATAAAAAAACACCATTATGGCTACTTTTCAAGCAAAAATAGGTTGGAAAAGGAGGAGAAAGAGAGAAAATAAAAATTGTCTTTCCGTTTCGTTCCTACCCGACGGGAAATATAAAATTCCAAAAAAAGAAAAAAAAAGTAAAAAAAATAAAAAAATTGCATTGTGGCTTCATTTTAAGCCAAAATAGGTTGGTAAAGGTCGAGAAAGAGAGAAAATAAAAATTATAGTTCCGTTCCGTTCCAACCCGATGCGTAACAGAAAATTCCAAAAAAACAGTAAAAATATTCAGAAAATTAAAAAATACAATTATAGCGTGATTTCGAGCTAAAATTGGTTGGAAAAGGCTCAGAGAGAGAAAATAAAAATTATCGTTTCGTTTCGTTCGGACCTGATGCGTTAGAGAAAATTCAAGAAAAATAGCAAAAAAATGTAATAAATTAAAAAATACTATTATGGCTTCATTTTAAGCCAAAATAGGTTGGGAAATGCCGAGAAAGAGAAAAAGTAAAAATAGTCTTTCCGTTCCCTTCCTACCCGACGGGTAAAAGAAAATTCCAAAAAAAGAGAAGAAAAATCAAAAAATCAAAAAATACCATTGTGGCTTCATTTCAAGCCAAAATAGGTTGGAAAAGGCCGAGAAATAGAGAAAATAAAAATTGTCGTTCCGTTTCGTTCTCACCCAACGCCGAATAGAAAACTCCAAAAAAACAGCAAAAAACTTCAAAAAACTAAAAAACCCTGTGATGGCTTCTTTTCAAGCCAAAATAGGTTGGAAATGGCCGAGAAAGAGAGAAAATAAAAATTGTCTTTCCGTTCCATTCCTACCTGACGCGTAATAGAAAATTCCAAAAAAATAGCAAAAAATTTCAAAAAATTAAAAAACCCTATTATGGCTTCTTTTCAAGCCAAAATAGGTTGGAAATGGCCGAAAAAGAGAGAAAATAAAAATTGTCTTTCCGTTCCCTTCCTACCCGACGGGTAATAGAAAATTCCAAAAAAAAGAGAAGAAAAATCAAAAAATCAAAAAATACCATTTTGGCTTCATTTCAAGTCAAAATACGTTGGACAAGGCCGAGAAATAGAGAAAATAAAAATTGTCGTTCCGTTTCGTTCCCACCCAACGCCTAATAGAAAACTCCAAAAAAACAGCAAAAAACATCAAAAAATTAAAAAACCCTGTTATGGCTTCTTTTCAAGCCAAAATAGGTTGGAAATGGCCGAAAAAGAGAGAAAATAAAAATTGTCTTTCCGTTCCCTTCATACCCGACGGGTAATAGAAAATTCCAAAGAAAGAGAAAAAAAATTAAAAAATCAAAAAATATCATTGTGGCTTCATTTCAAGCCAAAATAGGTTGGAAAAGGCCGAGAAAGAGAGAAAATAAAAATTGTCTTTCCGTTTCGTTCCTACCCAATGGGAAATAAAAAATTCCAAAAAAAGATAAAAAAAAATAAAAAAAATAAAAAAATACAATTGTGGCTTCAATTCAAGCCAAAATAGGTTGGAAAAGGACGAGAAAGAGAGAAAATAAAAATTATCGTTCCGTTTCGTTCCAACCCGATGCGTCATAGAAAATTCTAAAAAAATAGCAAAAATATTCAAAAAATTAAAAAATACAACTATGGCGTGATTTCAAGCCAAAATTGGTTGGAAAAGGCTTAGAGAGAGAAAATAAAAATTATCATTTCGTTTAGTTCGGAGCTAACGCGTTAGAGAAAATTCAAGAAAAATAGCAAAAAAATTCAATAAATTAAAAATTACTATTATGGCTTAATTTCAAGCCAAAATAGGTGTGTAAATGCCGAGAAAGAGAAAAAATAAAAATTGTATTTCCGTTCCGTTCCTACCCGACGGGTAATACAAAATTCCAAAGAAAGAGAAGAAAAATCAAAAAATCAAAAAATATCATTGTGGCTTCATTTCAAGCCAAAATAGGTTGGAAAAGGCTGAGAAATAGAGAAAATAAAAATTGTCTTTCCGTTTCGTTCCTACCCGATGGGAAATAAAAAATTCCAAAAAAAGATAAAAAAAAATAAAAAAAATACAATTGTGGCTTCAATTCAAGCCAAAATAGGTTGGAAAAGGACGAGAAAGAGAGAAAATAAAAATTATCGTTCCGTTTCGTTCCCTCCCAACGCGTAATAGAAAATACCAAAAAAATAGAAAAAATATTCAAAAAATTAAAAAATACAATTATGGCGTGATTTCAAGCCAAAATTGGTTGGAAAAGGCTCAGAGAGAGAAAATAAAAATTATCATTCCGTTTCGTTCGGACCTGACGCGTTAGAGAAAATTCAAGAAAAATAGCAAAAAAATTCAATAAATTAAAAATTACTATTATGGCTTAATTTCAAGCCAAAATAGGTTGGGAAATGCCGAGAAAGAGAAAAAATAAAAATTGTCTTTCTGTTCCCATCCTACCCGACGGGTAATAGAAAATTCCAAAGAAAGAGAAGAAAAATAAAAAAAACAAAAAATATCATTGTGGCTTCATTTCAAGCCAAAATAGGTTGGAAAAGGCCGAGAAATAGAGAAAATAAAAATTGTCTTTCCGTTTCGTTCCTACCCGATGGGAAATATAAAATTCCAAAAAAAGTAAAGAAAAATAAAAAAAGTAAAAAAATACAATTGTGGCATCATTACAAGCCAAAATAGGTCGGAAAAGGTCGAGAAAGAGAGAAAATAAAAATTATCGTTCCGTTTCGTTCCAACCCGATGCGTAATAGAAAATTCCAAAAAAATAGCAAAAATTTTCAAAAAATTAAAAATACAATTATGGCGTGATTTCAAGCCAAAATTGGTTGGAAAAGGCTCAGAGAGAGAAAATAAAAATTATCATTTCGTTTCGTTCGGACTTGACGCGTTAGAGAAAATTCAAGAAAAATAGCAAAAAAATTCAATCAATTAAAAATTACTATTATGGCTTCATTTCAAGCCAAAATAGGCTGGGAAATGCGGAGAAAGAGAAAAAATAAAAATTGGCTTTCCGTTCCGTTCCTACCCTACGGGTAATAGAAAATTCCGAAAAAGGAGAAGAAAAACCAAAAAATCAAAAAATAGCATTGTGGCTTCATTTCAAGCCAAAATAGGTTGGAAAAGGCCGAGAAATAGAGAAAATAAAAATTGTTGATCCGTTTAGTTCCCTCCCAACGCGTAATAGAAAATAGCAAAAATATTCAAAAAATTAAAAAATACAATTATGGCGTGATTTCAAGCCAAAATTGGTTGGAAAAGGCTCAGAGAGAGAAAATAAAAATTATCATTCCGTTTCGTTCGGACCTGACGCGTTAGAGAAAATTCAGGAAAAATAGCAAAAAAATTCAATAAATTAAAAATTACTATTATGGCTTAATTTCAAGCCAAAATAGGTTGGGAAATGCCGAGAAAGGGAAAAAATAAAAACTGTCTTTCCGTTCCGTTCCTACCCGACGGGTAATAGAAAATTCCAAAAAAAGAGAAGAAAAATCAAAAAATAGCATTGTGGCTTCATTTCAAGCCAAAATAGGTCAGAAAAGGCCGAGAAATAGAGAAAATACAAATTGTCGTTCCGTTTAGTTCCCTCCCAACGCGTAATAGAAAATTCCAAAAAAATAGCAAAAAATTTCAAAAAATTAAAAAACCCTGTTATCGCTTCTTTTCAAGCCAATATAGGTAGGAAATGGCCAAGAAAGAGAGAAAAAAAAAATTGTCTTTCCGTTCCGTTCCTAGCCGACGCGTAACAGAAAATTCAAAAAAAAAAAGAAAAAAATTGAAAAAGTTTAAAACAACCATTATAGCTTCATTTCAAGACAAAACAAGTTGGAAAAGGCTGAAAAAGAGAGAAAATAAAAATTATCGTTTCGCTTCGTTCCTACCCGACGCATAAGAGATAATTCAAAAAAAATAGTAAAAAAATTCAAAAAATAAAAAAACACCATTATGGCTATTTTTCAAGCAAAAATAGGTTGGAAAAGGAGGAGAAAGAGAGAAAATAAAAATTCTCTTTCCGTTTCGTTCCTACCCGACGGGAAATATAAAATTCCAAAAAAAGATAAAAAAAAAAGATAAAAAATAAAAAAATATCATTGTTGCTTCATTTTAAGCCAAAATAGGTTGGAAAAGGTCGAAAAAGAGAGAAAATAAAAATTATAGTTCCGTTCCGTTCCAACCCGATGCGTAATAAAAAATTCCAAAAAAATAGTAAAAATATTCAGAAAATTAAAAAATACAATTATGGCGTGATTTCGAGCCAAAATTGGTTGGAAAAGGCTCAGAGAGAGAAAATAAAAATTATCGTTTCGTTTCGTTCGGACCTGATGCGTTACAGAAAATTCAAGAAAAATAGCAAAAAAATTTAATAAATTAAAAAATACTATTATGGCTTCATTTTAAGCCAAAATAGGTTGGGAAATGCCGAGAAAGAGAAAAAGTAAAAATGGTCTTTCCGTTCCCTTCCTACCCGACGGGTAATAGAAAATTCCAAAAAAAGAGAAGAAAAATCAAAAAATCAAAAAATACCATTGTGGCTTCATTTCAAGCCAAAATAGGCTGGAAAAGGCCGAAAAATAGAGAAAATAAAAATTATCTTTCCGTTTCGTTCCCACCCAACGCCTAATAGAAAACTCCCAAAAAAGAGCAAAAAACTTCAAAAACCCTGTTATGGTTTCTTTTCAAGCCAAAATAGGTTGGAAATGGCCGAGAAAGAGAGAAAATAAAAATTATCGTTTCGTTTTGTTCCGACCTGATGCTTTAGAGAAAATTCAAGAAAAGTAGCAAAAAAATTTAATAAATTAAAAAATACTATTATGGCTTCATTTTAAGCCAAAATAGCTTGGGAAATGCCGAGAAAGAGAAAAAGTAAAAATGGTATTTCCGTTCCCTTCCTACCCGACGGGTAATAGAAAATTCCAAAAAAAGAGAAGAAAAATCAAAAATTACCATTGTGGCTTCATTTCAAGCCAAAATAGGTTGGAAAAGGCCGAGAAATAGAGAAAATAAAAATTGTCGTTCCGTTTCGTTCCCACCCAACGCCTAATAGAAAACTCCAAAAAAAACAGCAAAAAACTTCAAAAAATTAAAAAACCATGTTATGGCTTCTTTTCAAGCCAAAATAGGTTGGAAATGGCCGAGAAAGAGAGAAAATAAAAATTATCATTTCGTTTCGTTCGGACCTGACGCGTTAGATAAAATTCAAGAAAAATAGCAAAAAAATTCAATCAATTAAAAATTACTATTATGGCTTCATTTCAAGCCAAAACAAGTTGGAAAAGGCTGAAAAAGAGAAAAAATAAAAATTGTATTTCCGTTCCGTTCCTACCCGACGGGTAATAGAAAATTCCAAAAAAAGAGAAGAAAAATCAAAAAATCAAAAAATAGCATTGTGGCTTCATTTCAAGCCAAAATAGGTTGGAAAAGGCCGAGAAATAGAGAAAATAAAAATTGTCGTTCCGTTTAGTTCCCTCCCAACGCGTAATAGAAAATTCCAAAAAAATAGCAAAAAATTAAAAAAACCCTGTTATGGCTTCTTTTCAAGCCAAAATAGGTAGGAAATGGCCGAGAAAGAGAGAAAATAAAACTTGTCTTTCCGTTCCGTTCCTACCCGACGCGTAATAGAAAATTCAAAAAAAAAAACCAAAAAAATTGAAAAAGTTTAAAACAACCATTATAGCTTCATTTCAAGCCAAAACAAGTTGGAAAAGGCTGAGAAAGAGAGAAAATAAAAATTATCGTTTCGTTTCGTTCCTGCCCGACGCATAAGAGATAATTCAAAAAAAATAGTAAAAAAATTCAAAAAATAAAAAAACACCATTATGGCTACTTTTCAAGCAAAAATAGGTTGGAAAAGGAGGAGAAAGAGAGAAAATAAAAATTGTCTTTCCGTTTCGTTCCTACCCGACGGGAAATATAAAATTCCAAAAAAAGAAAAAAAAAGTAAAAAAAATAAAAAAAATTGCATTGTGGCTTCATTTTAAGCCAAAATAGGTTGGTAAAGGTCGAGAAAGAGAGAAAATAAAAATTATAGTTCCGTTCCGTTCCAACCCGATGCGTAACAGAAAATTCCAAAAAAACAGTAAAAATATTCAGAAAATTAAAAAATACAATTATAGCGTGATTTCGAGCTAAAATTGGTTGGAAAAGGCTCAGAGAGAGAAAATAAAAATTATCGTTTCGTTTCGTTCGGACCTGATGCGTTAGAGAAAATTCAAGAAAAATAGCAAAAAAATGTAATAAATTAAAAAATACTATTATGGCTTCATTTTAAGCCAAAATAGGTTGGGAAATGCCGAGAAAGAGAAAAAGTAAAAATAGTCTTTCCGTTCCCTTCCTACCCGACGGGTAAAAGAAAATTCCAAAAAAAGAGAAGAAAAATCAAAAAATCAAAAAATACCATTGTGGCTTCATTTCAAGCCAAAATAGGTTGGAAAAGGCCGAGAAATAGAGAAAATAAAAATTGTCGTTCCGTTTCGTTCTCACCCAACGCCGAATAGAAAACTCCAAAAAAACAGCAAAAAACTTCAAAAAACTAAAAAACCCTGTGATGGCTTCTTTTCAAGCCAAAATAGGTTGGAAATGGCCGAGAAAGAGAGAAAATAAAAATTGTCTTTCCGTTCCATTCCTACCTGACGCGTAATAGAAAATTCCAAAAAAATAGCAAAAAATTTCAAAAAATTAAAAAACCCTGTTATGGCTTCTTTTCAAGCCAAAATAGGTTGGAAATGGCCGAAAAAGAGAGAAAATAAAAATTGTCTTTCCGTTCCCTTCCTACCCGACGGGTAATAGAAAATTCCAAAAAAAAGAGAAGAAAAATCAAAAAATCAAAAAATACCATTTTGGCTTCATTTCAAGTCAAAATACGTTGGACAAGGCCGAGAAATAGAGAAAATAAAAATTGTCGTTCCGTTTCGTTCCCACCCAACGCCTAATAGAAAACTCCAAAAAAACAGCAAAAAACATCAAAAAATTAAAAAACCCTGTTATGGCTTCTTTTCAAGCCAAAATAGGTTGGAAATGCCCGAAAAAGAGAGAAAATAAAAATTGTCTTTCCGTTCCCTTCATACCCGACGGGTAATAGAAAATTCCAAAGAAAGAGAAAAAAAATTAAAAAATCAAAAAATATCATTGTGGCTTCATTTCAAGCCAAAATAGGTTGGAAAAGGCCGAGAAAGAGAGAAAATAAAAATTGTCTTTCCGTTTCGTTCCTACCCAATGGGAAATAAAAAATTCCAAAAAAAGATAAAAAAAAATAAAAAAAATAAAAAAATACAATTGTGGCTTCAATTCAAGCCAAAATAGGTTGGAAAAGGACGAGAAAGAGAGAAAATAAAAATTATCGTTCCGTTTCGTTCCAACCCGATGCGTCATAGAAAATTCTAAAAAAATAGCAAAAATATTCAAAAAATTAAAAAATACAACTATGGCGTGATTTCAAGCCAAAATTGGTTGGAAAAGGCTTAGAGAGAGAAAATAAAAATTATCATTTCGTTTAGTTCGGAGCTAACGCGTTAGAGAAAATTCAAGAAAAATAGCAAAAAAATTCAATAAATTAAAAATTACTATTATGGCTTAATTTCAAGCCAAAATAGGTGTGTAAATGCCGAGAAAGAGAAAAAATAAAAATTGTATTTCCGTTCCGTTCCTACCCGACGGGTAATACAAAATTCCAAAGAAAGAGAAGAAAAATCAAAAAATCAAAAAATATCATTGTGGCTTCATTTCAAGCCAAAATAGGTTGGAAAAGGCTGAGAAATAGAGAAAATAAAAATTGTCTTTCCGTTTCGTTCCTACCCGATGGGAAATAAAAAATTCCAAAAAAAGGTAAAAAAAAATAAAAAAAATACAATTGTGGCTTCAATTCAAGCCAAAATAGGTTGGAAAAGGACGAGAAAGAGAGAAAATAAAAATTATCGTTCCGTTTCGTTCCCTCCCAACGCGTAATAGAAAATACCAAAAAAATAGAAAAAATATTCAAAAAATTAAAAAATACAATTATGGCGTGATTTCAAGCCAAAATTGGTTGGAAAAGGCTCAGAGAGAGAAAATAAAAATTATCATTCCGTTTCGTTCGGACCTGACGCGTTAGAGAAAATTCAAGAAAAATAGCAAAAAAATTCAATAAATTAAAAATTACTATTATGGCTTAATTTCAAGCCAAAATAGGTTGGGAAATGCCGAGAAAGAGAAAAAATAAAAATTGTCTTTCTGTTCCCATCCTACCCGACGGGTAATAGAAAATTCCAAAGAAAGAGAAGAAAAATAAAAAAAACAAAAAATATCATTGTGGCTTCATTTCAAGCCAAAATAGGTTGGAAAAGGCCGAGAAATAGAGAAAATAAAAATTGTCTTTCCGTTTCGTTCCTACCCGATGGGAAATATAAAATTCCAAAAAAAGTAAAGAAAAATAAAAAAAGTAAAAAAATACAATTGTGGCATCATTTCAAGCCAAAATAGGTCGGAAAAGGTCGAGAAAGAGAGAAAATAAAAATTATCGTTCCGTTTCGTTCCAACCCGATGCGTAATAGAAAATTCCAAAAAAATAGCAAAAATTTTCAAAAAATTAAAAATACAATTATGGCGTGATTTCAAGCCAAAATTGGTTGGAAAAGGCTCAGAGAGAGAAAATAAAAATTATCATTTCGTTTCGTTCGGACTTGACGCGTTAGAGAAAATTCAAGAAAAATAGCAAAAAAATTCAATCAATTAAAAATTACTATTATGGCTTCATTTCAAGCCAAAATAGGCTGGGAAATGCGGAGAAAGAGAAAAAATAAAAATTGGCTTTCCGTTCCGTTCCTACCCTACGGGTAATAGAAAATTCCGAAAAAGGAGAAGAAAAACCAAAAAATCAAAAAATAGCATTGTGGCTTCATTTCAAGCCAAAATAGGTTGGAAAAGGCCGAGAAATAGAGAAAATAAAAATTGTTGATCCGTTTAGTTCCCTCCCAACGCGTAATAGAAAATTCCAAAAAAATAGCAAAAATATTCAAAAAATTAAAAAATACAATTATGGCGTGATTTCAAGCCAAAATTGGTTGGAAAAGGCTCAGAGAGAGAAAATAAAAATTATCATTCCGTTTCGTTCGGACCTGACGCGTTAGAGAAAATTCAGGAAAAATAGCAAAAAAATTCAATAAATTAAAAATTACTATTATGGCTTAATTTCAAGCCAAAATAGGTTGGGAAATGCCGAGAAAGAGAAAAAATAAAAACTGTCTTTCCGTTCCGTTCCTACCCGACGGGTAATAGAAAATTCCAAAAAAAGAGAAGAAAAATCAAAAAATAGCATTGTGGCTTCATTTCAAGCCAAAATAGGTCAGAAAAGGCCGAGAAATAGAGAAAATACAAATTGTCGTTCCGTTTAGTTCCCTCCCAACGCGTAATAGAAAATTCCAAAAAAATAGCAAAAAATTTCAAAAAATTAAAAAACCCTGTTATCGCTTCTTTTCAAGCCAATATAGGTAGGAAATGGCCAAGAAAGAGAGAAAAAAAAAATTGTCTTTCCGTTCCGTTCCTAGCCGACGCGTAACAGAAAATTCAAAAAAAAAAAGAAAAAAATTGAAAAAGTTTAAAACAACCATTATAGCTTCATTTCAAGACAAAACAAGTTGGAAAAGGCTGAAAAAGAGAGAAAATAAAAATTATCGTTTCGCTTCGTTCCTACCCGACGCATAAGAGATAATTCAAAAAAAATAGTAAAAAAATTCAAAAAATAAAAAAACACCATTATGGCTATTTTTCAAGCAAAAATAGGTTGGAAAAGGAGGAGAAAGAGAGAAAATAAAAATTCTCTTTCCGTTTCGTTCCTACCCGACGGGAAATATAAAATTCCAAAAAAAGATAAAAAAAAAATATAAAAAATAAAAAAATATCATTGTTGCTTCATTTTAAGCCAAAATAGGTTGGAAAAGGTCGAAAAAGAGAGAAAATAAAAATTATAGTTCCGTTCCGTTCCAACCCGATGCGTAATAAAAAATTCCAAAAAAATAGTAAAAATATTCAGAAAATTAAAAAATACAATTATGGCGTGATTTCGAGCCAAAATTGGTTGGAAAAGGCTCAGAGAGAGAAAATAAAAATTATCGTTTCGTTTCGTTCGGACCTGATGCGTTACAGAAAATTCAAGAAAAATAGCAAAAAAATTTAATAAATTAAAAAAATACTATTATGGCTTCATTTTAAGCCAAAATAGGTTGGGAAATGCCGAGAAAGAGAAAAAGTAAAAATGGTCTTTCCGTTCCCTTCCTACCCGACGGGTAATAGAAAATTCCAAAAAAAGAGAAGAAAAATCAAAAAATCAAAAAATACTATTGTGGCTTCATTTCAAGCCAAAATAGGCTGGAAAAGGCCGAAAAATAGAGAAAATAAAAATTATCTTTCCGTTTCGTTCCCACCCAACGCCTAATAGAAAACTCCCAAAAAAGAGCAAAAAACTTCAAAAACCCTGTTATGGTTTCTTTTCAAGCCAAAATAGGTTGGAAATGGCCGAGAAAGAGAGAAAATAAAAATTATCGTTTCGTTTTGTTCCGACCTGATGCTTTAGAGAAAATTCAAGAAAAGTAGCAAAAAAATTTAATAAATTAAAAAATACTATTATGGCTTCATTTTAAGCCAAAATAGCTTGGGAAATGCCGAGAAAGAGAAAAAGTAAAAATGGTATTTCCGTTCCCTTCCTACCCGACGGGTAATAGAAAATTCCAAAAAAAGAGAAGAAAAATCAAAAATTACCATTGTGGCTTCATTTCAAGCCAAAATAGGTTGGAAAAGGCCGAGAAATAGAGAAAATAAAAATTGTCGTTCCGTTTCGTTCCCACCCAACGCCTAATAGAAAACTCCAAAAAAAACAGCAAAAAACTTCAAAAAATTAAAAAACCATGTTATGGCTTCTTTTCAAGCCAAAATAGGTTGGAAATGGCCGAGAAAGAGAGAAAATAAAAATTATCATTTCGTTTCGTTCGGACCTGACGCGTTAGATAAAATTCAAGAAAAATAGCAAAAAAATTCAATCAATTAAAAATTACTATTATGGCTTCATTTCAAGCCAAAACAAGTTGGAAAAGGCTGAAAAAGAGAAAAAATAAAAATTGTATTTCCGTTCCGTTCCTACCCGACGGGTAATAGAAAATTCCAAAAAAAGAGAAGAAAAATCAAAAAATCAAAAAATAGCATTGTGGCTTCATTTCAAGCCAAAATAGGTTGGAAAAGGCCGAGAAATAGAGAAAATAAAAATTGTCGTTCCGTTTAGTTCCCTCCCAACGCGTAATAGAAAATTCCAAAAAAATAGCAAAAAATTAAAAAAACCCTGTTATGGCTTCTTTTCAAGCCAAAATAGGTAGGAAATGGCCGAGAAAGAGAGAAAATAAAACTTGTCTTTCCGTTCCGTTCCTACCCGACGCGTAATAGAAAATTCAAAAAAAAAAACCAAAAAAATTGAAAAAGTTTAAAACAACCATTATAGCTTCATTTCAAGCCAAAACAAGTTGGAAAAGGCTGAGAAAGAGAGAAAATAAAAATTATCGTTTCGTTTCGTTCCTGCCCGACGCATAAGAGATAATTCAAAAAAAATAGTAAAAAAATTCAAAAAATAAAAAAACACCATTATGGCTACTTTTCAAGCAAAAATAGGTTGGAAAAGGAGGAGAAAGAGAGAAAATAAAAATTGTCTTTCCGTTTCGTTCCTACCCGACGGGAAATATAAAATTCCAAAAAAAGAAAAAAAAAGTAAAAAAAATAAAAAAAATTGCATTGTGGCTTCATTTTAAGCCAAAATAGGTTGGTAAAGGTCGAGAAAGAGAGAAAATAAAAATTATAGTTCCGTTCCGTTCCAACCCGATGCGTAACAGAAAATTCCAAAAAAACAGTAAAAATATTCAGAAAATTAAAAAATACAATTATAGCGTGATTTCGAGCTAAAATTGGTTGGAAAAGGCTCAGAGAGAGAAAATAAAAATTATCGTTTCGTTTCGTTCGGACCTGATGCGTTAGAGAAAATTCAAGAAAAATAGCAAAAAAATGTAATAAATTAAAAAATACTATTATGGCTTCATTTTAAGCCAAAATAGGTTGGGAAATGCCGAGAAAGAGAAAAAGTAAAAATAGTCTTTCCGTTCCCTTCCTACCCGACGGGTAAAAGAAAATTCCAAAAAAAGAGAAGAAAAATCAAAAAATCAAAAAATACCATTGTGGCTTCATTTCAAGCCAAAATAGGTTGGAAAAGGCCGAGAAATAGAGAAAATAAAAATTGTCGTTCCGTTTCGTTCTCACCCAACGCCGAATAGAAAACTCCAAAAAAACAGCAAAAAACTTCAAAAAACTAAAAAACCCTGTGATGGCTTCTTTTCAAGCCAAAATAGGTTGGAAATGGCCGAGAAAGAGAGAAAATAAAAATTGTCTTTCCGTTCCATTCCTACCTGACGCGTAATAGAAAATTCCAAAAAAATAGCAAAAAATTTCAAAAAATTAAAAAACCCTGTTATGGCTTCTTTTCAAGCCAAAATAGGTTGGAAATGGCCGAAAAAGAGAGAAAATAAAAATTGTCTTTCCGTTCCCTTCCTACCCGACGGGTAATAGAAAATTCCAAAAAAAAGAGAAGAAAAATCAAAAAATCAAAAAATACCATTTTGGCTTCATTTCAAGTCAAAATACGTTGGACAAGGCCGAGAAATAGAGAAAATAAAAATTGTCGTTCCGTTTCGTTCCCACCCAACGCCTAATAGAAAACTCCAAAAAAACAGCAAAAAACATCAAAAAATTAAAAAACCCTGTTATGGCTTCTTTTCAAGCCAAAATAGGTTGGAAATGGCCGAAAAAGAGAGAAAATAAAAATTGTCTTTCCGTTCCCTTCATACCCGACGGGTAATAGAAAATTCCAAAGAAAGAGAAAAAAAATTAAAAAATCAAAAAATATCATTGTGGCTTCATTTCAAGCCAAAATAGGTTGGAAAAGGCCGAGAAAGAGAGAAAATAAAAATTGTCTTTCCGTTTCGTTCCTACCCAATGGGAAATAAAAAATTCCAAAAAAAGATAAAAAAAAATAAAAAAAATAAAAAAATACAATTGTGGCTTCAATTCAAGCCAAAATAGGTTGGAAAAGGACGAGAAAGAGAGAAAATAAAAATTATCGTTCCGTTTCGTTCCAACCCGATGCGTCATAGAAAATTCTAAAAAAATAGCAAAAATATTCAAAAAATTAAAAAATACAACTATGGCGTGATTTCAAGCCAAAATTGGTTGGAAAAGGCTTAGAGAGAGAAAATAAAAATTATCATTTCGTTTAGTTCGGAGCTAACGCGTTAGAGAAAATTCAAGAAAAATAGCAAAAAAATTCAATAAATTAAAAATTACTATTATGGCTTAATTTCAAGCCAAAATAGGTGTGTAAATGCCGAGAAAGAGAAAAAATAAAAATTGTATTTCCGTTCCGTTCCTACCCGACGGGTAATACAAAATTCCAAAGAAAGAGAAGAAAAATCAAAAAATCAAAAAATATCATTGTGGCTTCATTTCAAGCCAAAATAGGTTGGAAAAGGCTGAGAAATAGAGAAAATAAAAATTGTCTTTCCGTTTCGTTCCTACCCGATGGGAAATAAAAAATTCCAAAAAAAGATAAAAAAAAATAAAAAAAATACAATTGTGGCTTCAATTCAAGCCAAAATAGGTTGGAAAAGGACGAGAAAGAGAGAAAATAAAAATTATCGTTCCGTTTCGTTCCCTCCCAACGCGTAATAGAAAATACCAAAAAAATAGAAAAAATATTCAAAAAATTAAAAAATACAATTATGGCGTGATTTCAAGCCAAAATTGGTTGGAAAAGGCTCAGAGAGAGAAAATAAAAATTATCATTCCGTTTCGTTCGGACCTGACGCGTTAGAGAAAATTCAAGAAAAATAGCAAAAAAATTCAATAAATTAAAAATTACTATTATGGCTTAATTTCAAGCCAAAATAGGTTGGGAAATGCCGAGAAAGAGAAAAAATAAAAATTGTCTTTCTGTTCCCATCCTACCCGACGGGTAATAGAAAATTCCAAAGAAAGAGAAGAAAAATAAAAAAAACAAAAAATATCATTGTGGCTTCATTTCAAGCCAAAATAGGTTGGAAAAGGCCGAGAAATAGAGAAAATAAAAATTGTCTTTCCGTTTCGTTCCTACCCGATGGGAAATATAAAATTCCAAAAAAAGTAAAGAAAAATAAAAAAAGTAAAAAAATACAATTGTGGCATCATTTCAAGCCAAAATAGGTCGGAAAAGGTCGAGAAAGAGAGAAAATAAAAATTATCGTTCCGTTTCGTTCCAACCCGATGCGTAATAGAAAATTCCAAAAAAATAGCAAAAATTTTCAAAAAATTAAAAATACAATTATGGCGTGATTTCAAGCCAAAATTGGTTGGAAAAGGCTCAGAGAGAGAAAATAAAAATTATCATTTCGTTTCGTTCGGACTTGACGCGTTAGAGAAAATTCAAGAAAAATAGCAAAAAAATTCAATCAATTAAAAATTACTATTATGGCTTCATTTCAAGCCAAAATAGGCTGGGAAATGCGGAGAAAGAGAAAAAATAAAAATTGGCTTTCCGTTCCGTTCCTACCCTACGGGTAATAGAAAATTCCGAAAAAGGAGAAGAAAAACCAAAAAATCAAAAAATAGCATTGTGGCTTCATTTCAAGCCAAAATAGGTTGGAAAAGGCCGAGAAATAGAGAAAATAAAAATTGTTGATCCGTTTAGTTCCCTCCCAACGCGTAATAGAAAATTCCAAAAAAATAGCAAAAATATTCAAAAAATTAAAAAATACAATTATGGCGTGATTTCAAGCCAAAATTGGTTGGAAAAGGCTCAGAGAGAGAAAATAAAAATTATCATTCCGTTTCGTTCGGACCTGACGCGTTAGAGAAAATTCAGGAAAAATAGCAAAAAAATTCAATAAATTAAAAATTACTATTATGGCTTAATTTCAAGCCAAAATAGGTTGGGAAATGCCGAGAAAGAGAAAAAATAAAAACTGTCTTTCCGTTCCGTTCCTACCCGACGGGTAATAGAAAATTCCAAAAAAAGAGAAGAAAAATCAAAAAATAGCATTGTGGCTTCATTTCAAGCCAAAATAGGTCAGAAAAGGCCGAGAAATAGAGAAAATACAAATTGTCGTTCCGTTTAGTTCCCTCCCAACGCGTAATAGAAAATTCCAAAAAAATAGCAAAAAATTTCAAAAAATTAAAAAACCCTGTTATCGCTTCTTTTCAAGCCAATATAGGTAGGAAATGGCCAAGAAAGAGAGAAAAAAAAAATTGTCTTTCCGTTCCGTTCCTAGCCGACGCGTAACAGAAAATTCAAAAAAAAAAAGAAAAAAATTGAAAAAGTTTAAAACAACCATTATAGCTTCATTTCAAGACAAAACAAGTTGGAAAAGGCTGAAAAAGAGAGAAAATAAAAATTATCGTTTCGCTTCGTTCCTACCCGACGCATAAGAGATAATTCAAAAAAAATAGTAAAAAAATTCAAAAAATAAAAAAACACCATTATGGCTATTTTTCAAGCAAAAATAGGTTGGAAAAGGAGGAGAAAGAGAGAAAATAAAAATTCTCTTTCCGTTTCGTTCCTACCCGACGGGAAATATAAAATTCCAAAAAAAGATAAAAAAAAAATATAAAAAATAAAAAAATATCATTGTTGCTTCATTTTAAGCCAAAATAGGTTGGAAAAGGTCGAAAAAGAGAGAAAATAAAAATTATAGTTCCGTTCCGTTCCAACCCGATGCGTAATAAAAAATTCCAAAAAAATAGTAAAAATATTCAGAAAATTAAAAAATACAATTATGGCGTGATTTCGAGCCAAAATTGGTTGGAAAAGGCTCAGAGAGAGAAAATAAAAATTATCGTTTCGTTTCGTTCGGACCTGATGCGTTACAGAAAATTCAAGAAAAATAGCAAAAAAATTTAATAAATTAAAAAATACTATTATGGCTTCATTTTAAGCCAAAATAGGTTGGGAAATGCCGAGAAAGAGAAAAAGTAAAAATGGTCTTTCCGTTCCCTTCCTACCCGACGGGTAATAGAAAATTCCAAAAAAAGAGAAGAAAAATCAAAAAATCAAAAAATACCATTGTGGCTTCATTTCAAGCCAAAATAGGCTGGAAAAGGCCGAAAAATAGAGAAAATAAAAATTATCTTTCCGTTTCGTTCCCACCCAACGCCTAATAGAAAACTCCCAAAAAAGAGCAAAAAACTTCAAAAACCCTGTTATGGTTTCTTTTCAAGCCAAAATAGGTTGGAAATGGCCGAGAAAGAGAGAAAATAAAAATTATCGTTTCGTTTTGTTCCGACCTGATGCTTTAGAGAAAATTCAAGAAAAGTAGCAAAAAAATTTAATAAATTAAAAAATACTATTATGGCTTCATTTTAAGCCAAAATAGGTTGGGAAATGCCGAGAAAGAGAAAAAGTAAAAATGGTATTTCCGTTCCCTTCCTACCTGACGGGTAATAGAAAATTCCAAAAAAAGAGAAGAAAAATAAAAAATTACCATTGTGGCTTCATTTCAAGCCAAAATAGGTTGGAAAAGGCCGAGAAATAGAGAAAATAAAAATTGTCGTTCCGTTTCGTTCCCACCCAACGCCTAATAGAAAACTCCAAAAAAACAGCAAAAAACTTCAAAAAATTAAAAAACCCTGTTATGGCTTCTTTTCAAGCCAAAATAGGTTGGAAATGGCCGAGAAAGAGAGAAAATAAAAATTATCATTTCGTTTCGTTCGGACCTGACGCGTTAGATAAAATTCAAGAAAAATAGCAAAAAAATTCAATCAATTAAAAATTACTATTATGGCTTCATTTCAAGCCAAAACAAGTTGGAAAAGGCTGAAAAAGAGAAAAAATAAAAATTGTATTTCCGTTCCGTTCCTACCCGACGGGTAATAGAAAATTCCAAAAAAAGAGAAGAAAAATCAAAAAATCAAAAAATAGCATTGTGGCTTCATTTCAAGCCAAAATAGGTTGGAAAAGGCCGAGAAATAGAGAAAATAAAAATTGTCGTTCCGTTTAGTTCCCTCCCAACGCGTAATAGAAAATTCCAAAAAAATAGCAAAAAATTAAAAAAACCCTGTTATGGCTTCTTTTCAAGCCAAAATAGGTAGGAAATGGCCGAGAAAGAGAGAAAATAAAACTTGTCTTTCCGTTCCGTTCCTACCCGACGCGTAATAGAAAATTCAAAAAAAAAAACCAAAAAAATTGAAAAAGTTTAAAACAACCATTATAGCTTCATTTCAAGCCAAAACAAGTTGGAAAAGGCTGAGAAAGAGAGAAAATAAAAATTATCGTTTCGTTTCGTTCCTGCCCGACGCATAAGAGATAATTCAAAAAAAATAGTAAAAAAATTCAAAAAATAAAAAAACACCATTATGGCTACTTTTCAAGCAAAAATAGGTTGGAAAAGGAGGAGAAAGAGAGAAAATAAAAATTGTCTTTCCGTTTCGTTCCTACCCGACGGGAAATATAAAATTCCAAAAAAAGAAAAAAAAAGTAAAAAAAATAAAAAAATTGCATTGTGGCTTCATTTTAAGCCAAAATAGGTTGGTAAAGGTCGAGAAAGAGAGAAAATAAAAATTATAGTTCCGTTCCGTTCCAACCCGATGCGTAACAGAAAATTCCAAAAAAACAGTAAAAATATTCAGAAAATTAAAAAATACAATTATAGCGTGATTTCGAGCTAAAATTGGTTGGAAAAGGCTCAGAGAGAGAAAATAAAAATTATCGTTTCGTTTCGTTCGGACCTGATGCGTTAGAGAAAATTCAAGAAAAATAGCAAAAAAATGTAATAAATTAAAAAAATACTATTATGGCTTCATTTTAAGCCAAAATAGGTTGGGAAATGCCGAGAAAGAGAAAAAGTAAAAATAGTCTTTCCGTTCCCTTCCTACCCGACGGGTAAAAGAAAATTCCAAAAAAAGAGAAGAAAAATCAAAAAATCAAAAAATACCATTGTGGCTTCATTTCAAGCCAAAATAGGTTGGAAAAGGCCGAGAAATAGAGAAAATAAAAATTGTCGTTCCGTTTCGTTCTCACCCAACGCCGAATAGAAAACTCCAAAAAAACAGCAAAAAACTTCAAAAAACTAAAAAACCCTGTGATGGCTTCTTTTCAAGCCAAAATAGGTTGGAAATGGCCGAGAAAGAGAGAAAATAAAAATTGTCTTTCCGTTCCATTCCTACCTGACGCGTAATAGAAAATTCCAAAAAAAGATAAAAAAAATAAAAAAAATACAATTGTGGCTTCAATTCAAGCCAAAATAGGTTGGAAAAGGACGAGAAAGAGAGAAAATAAAAATTATCGTTCCGTTTCGTTCCCTCCCAAGGCGTAATAGAAAATACCAAAAAAATAGAAAAAATATTCAAAAAATTAAAAAATACAATTATGGTGTGATTTCAAGCCAAAATTGGTTGGAAAAGGCTCAGAGAGAGAAAATAAAAATTATCATTCCGTTTCGTTCGGACCTGACGCGTTAGAGAAAATTCAAGAAAAATAGCAAAAAAATTCAATAAATTAAAAATTACTATTATGGCTTAATTTCAAGCCAAAATAGGTTGGGAAATGCCGAGAAAGAGAAAAAATAAAAATTGTCTTTCTGTTCCCATCCTACCCGACGGGTAATAGAAAATTCCAATGAAAGAGAAGAAAAATAAAAAAAACAAAAAATATCATTGTGGCTTCATTTCAAGCCAAAATAGGTTGGAAAAGGCCGAGAAATAGAGAAAATAAAAATTGTCTTTCCGTTTCGTTCCTACCCGATGGGAAATAAAAAATTCCAAAAAAAGATAAAAAAAATAAAAAAAATACAATTGTGGCTTCAATTCAAGCCAAAATAGGTTGGAAAAGGACGAGAAAGAGAGAAAATAAAAATTATCGTTCCGTTTCGTTCCCTCCCAAGGCGTAATAGAAAATACCAAAAAAATAGAAAAAATATTCAAAAAATTAAAAAATACAATTATGGTGTGATTTCAAGCCAAAATTGGTTGGAAAAGGCTCAGAGAGAGAAAATAAAAATTATCATTCCGTTTCGTTCGGACCTGACGCGTTAGAGAAAATTCAAGAAAAATAGCAAAAAAATTCAATAAATTAAAAATTACTATTATGGCTTAATTTCAAGCCAAAATAGGTTGGGAAATGCCGAGAAAGAGAAAAAATAAAAATTGTCTTTCTGTTCCCATCCTACCCGACGGGTAATAGAAAATTCCAAAGAAAGAGAAGAAAAATAAAAAAAACAAAAAATATCATTGTGGCTTCATTTCAAGCCAAAATAGGTTGGAAAAGGCCGAGAAATAGAGAAAATAAAAATTGTCTTTCCGTTTCGTTCCTACCCGATGGGAAATATAAAATTCCAAAAAAAGATAAAGAAAAATAAAAAAAGTAAAAAAATACAATTGTGGCATCATTTCAAGCCAAAATAGGTTGGAAAAGGTCGAGAAAGAGAGAAAATAAAAATTATCGTTCCGTTTCGTTCCAACCCGATGCGTAATAGAAAATTCCAAAAAAATAGCAAAAATTTTCAAAAAATTAAAAATACAATTATGGCGTGATTTCAAGCCAAAATTGGTTGGAAAAGGCTCAGAGAGAGAAAATAAAAATTATCATTTCGTTTCGTTCGGACTTGACGCGTTAGAGAAAATTCAAGAAAAATAGCAAAAAAATTCAATCAATTAAAAATTACTATTATGGCTTCATTTCAAGCCAAAATAGGCTGGGAAATGCGGAGAAAGAGAAAAAATAAAAATTGGCTTTCCGTTCCGTTCCTACCCGACGGGTAATAGAAAATTCCAAAAAAGGAGAAGAAAAACCAAAAAAATCAAAAAATAGCATTGTGGCTTCATTTCAAGCCAAAATAGGTTGGAAAAGGCCGAGAAATAGAGAAAATAAAAATTGTTGATCCGTTTAGTTCCCTCCCAACGCGTAATAGAAAATTCCAAAAAAATAGCAAAAATATTCAAAAAATTAAAAAATACAATTATGGCGTGATTTCAAGCCAAAATTGGTTGGAAAAGGCTCAGAGAGAGAAAATAAAAATTATCATTCCGTTTCGTTCGGACCTGACGCGTTAGAGAAAATTCAAGAAAAATAGCAAAAAAATTCAATAAATTAAAAATTACTATTATGGCTTAATTTCAAGCCAAAATAGGTTGGAAAAGGCTGAGAAAAAGAGAAAATAAAAATTGTTGATCCGTTTAGTTCCCTCCCAACGCGTAATAGAAAATTCCAAAAAAATAGCAAAAATATTCAAAAAATTAAAAAATACAATTATGGCGTGATTTCAAGCCAAAATTGGTTGGAAAAGGCTCAGAGAGAGAAAATAAAAATTATCGTTTCGTTTCGTTCGGACCTGATGCGTTACAGAAAATTCAAGAAAAATAGCAAAAAAATTTAATAAATTAAAAAATACTATTATGGCTTCATTTTAAGCCAAAATAGGTTGGGAAAAGCCGAGAAAGAGAAAAAGTAAAAATGGTCTTTCCGTTCCCTTCCTACCCGACGGGTAAAAGAAAATTCCAAAAAAAGAGAAGAAAAATAAAAAAAATAAAAAAATACCATTGTGGCTTCATTTCAAGCCAAAATAGGTTGGAAAAGGCCGAGAAATAGAGAAAATAAAAATTATCGTTCCATTTCGTTCCCACCCAACGCCTAATAGAAAACTCCAAAAAAACAGCAAAAAACTTCAAAAAATTAAAAAACCCTGTTATGGCTTCTTTTCAAGCCAAAATAGGTTGGAAATGGCCGAGAAAGAGAGAAAATAAAAATTGTCTTTCCGTTCCATTCCTACCTGACGCGTAATAGAAAATTCCAAAAAAATAGCAAAAAATTTCAAAAAATTAAAAAACCCTGTTATGGCTTCTTTTCAAGCCAAAATAGGTTGGAAATGGCCGAAAAAGAGAGAAAATAAAAATTGTCTTTCCGTTCCCTTCCTACCCGACGGGTAATAGAAAATTCCAAAAAAAGAGAAGAAAAATCAAAAAATCAAAAAATACCATTGTGGCTTCATTTCAAGCCAAAATAGGTTGGAAAAGGCCGAGAAATAGAGAAAATAAAAATTGTCGTTCCGTTTCGTTCTCACCCAACGCCGAATAGAAAACTCCAAAAAAACAGCAAAAAACTTCAAAAAATTAAAAAACCCTGTTATGGCTTCTTTTCAAGCCAAAATAGGTTGGAAATGGCCGAGAAAGAGAGAAAATAAAAATTGTCTTTCCGTTCCATTCCTACCTGACGCGTAATAGAAAATTCCAAAAAAATAGCAAAAAATTTTAAAAAATTAAAAAACCCTGTTATGGCTTCTTTTCAAGCCAAAATAGGTTGGAAATGGCCGAAAAAGAGAGAAAATAAAAATTGTCTTTCCGTTCCCTTCCTACCCGACGGGTAATAGAAAATTCCAAAAAAAAGAGAAGAAAAATCAAAAAATCAAAAAATACCATTTTGGCTTCATTTCAAGTCAAAATAGGTTGGACAAGGCCGAGAAATAGAGAAAATAAAAATTGTCGTTCCGTTTCGTTCCCACCCAACGCCTAATAGAAAACTCCAAAACAACAGCAAAAAACATCAAAAAATTAAAAAACCCTGTTATGGCTTCTTTTCAAGCCAAAATAGGTTGGAAATGGCCGAAAAAAGAGAGAAAATAAAAATTGTCTTTCCGTTCCCTTCATACCCGACGGGTAATAGAAAATTCCAAAGAAAGAGAAAAAAAATTAAAAAATCAAAAAATATCATTGTGGCTTCATTTCAAGCCAAAATAGGTTGGAAAAGGCCGAGAAAGAGAGAAAATAAAAATTGTCTTTCCGTTTCGTTCCTACCCAATGGGAAATAAAAAATTCCAAAAAAAGATAAAAAAAAATAAAAAAAAATAAAAAAATACAATTGTGGCTTCAATTCAAGCCAAAATAGGTTGGAAAAGGACGAGAAAGAGAGAAAATAAAAATTATCGTTCCGTTTCGTTCCAACCCGATGCGTCATAGAAAATTCTAAAAAAATAGCAAAAATATTCAAAATATTAAAAAATACAACTATGGCGTGATTTCAAGCCAAAATTGGTTGGAAAAGGCTTAGAGAGAGAAAATAAAAATTATCATTTTGTTTAGTTCGGACCTAACGCGTTAGAGAAAATTCAAGAAAAATAGCAAAAAAATTCAATAAATTAAAAATTACTATTATGGCTTAATTTCAAGCCCAAATAGGTGTGTAAATGCCGAGAAAGAGAAAAAATAAAAATTGTATTTCCGTTCCGTTCCTACCCGACGGGTAATACAAAATTCCAAAGAAAGAGAAGAAAAATCAAAAAATCAAAAAATATCATTGTGGCTTCATTTCAAGCCAAAATAGGTTGGAAAAGGCTGAGAAATAGAGAAAATAAAAATTGTCTTTCCGTTTCGTTCCTACCCGATGGGAAATAAAAAATTCCAAAAAAAGATAAAAAAAATAAAAAAAATACAATTGTGGCTTCAATTCAAGCCAAAATAGGTTGGAAAAGGACGAGAAAGAGAGAAAATAAAAATTATCGTTCCGTTTCGTTCCCTCCCAAGGCGTAATAGAAAATACCAAAAAAATAGAAAAAATATTCAAAAAATTAAAAAATACAATTATGGTGTGATTTCAAGCCAAAATTGGTTGGAAAAGGCTCAGAGAGAGAAAATAAAAATTATCATTCCGTTTCGTTCGGACCTGACGCGTTAGAGAAAATTCAAGAAAAATAGCAAAAAAATTCAATAAATTAAAAATTACTATTATGGCTTAATTTCAAGCCAAAATAGGTTGGGAAATGCCGAGAAAGAGAAAAAATAAAAATTGTCTTTCTGTTCCCATCCTACCCGACGGGTAATAGAAAATTCCAAAGAAAGAGAAGAAAAATAAAAAAAACAAAAAATATCATTGTGGCTTCATTTCAAGCCAAAATAGGTTGGAAAAGGCCGAGAAATAGAGAAAATAAAAATTGTCTTTCCGTTTCGTTCCTACCCGATGGGAAATATAAAATTCCAAAAAAAGATAAAGAAAAATAAAAAAAGTAAAAAAATACAATTGTGGCATCATTTCAAGCCAAAATAGGTTGGAAAAGGTCGAGAAAGAGAGAAAATAAAAATTATCGTTCCGTTTCGTTCGGACTTGACGCGTTAGAGAAAATTCAAGAAAAATAGCAAAAAAATTCAATCAATTAAAAATTACTATTATGGCTTCATTTCAAGCCAAAATAGGCTGGGAAATGCGGAGAAAGAGAAAAAATAAAAATTGGCTTTCCGTTCCGTTCCTACCCGACGGGTAATAGAAAATTCCAAAAAAGGAGAAGAAAAACCAAAAAATCAAAAAATAGCATTGTGGCTTCATTTCAAGCCAAAATAGGTTGGAAAAGGCCGAGAAATAGAGAAAATAAAAATTGTTGATCCGTTTAGTTCCCTCCCAACGCGTAATAGAAAATTCCAAAAAAATAGCAAAAATATTCAAAAAATTAAAAAATACAATTATGGCGTGATTTCAAGCCAAAATTGGTTGGAAAAGGCTCAGAGAGAGAAAATAAAAATTATCGTTTCGTTTCGTTCGGACCTGATGCGTTACAGAAAATTCAAGAAAAATAGCAAAAAAATTTAATAAATTAAAAAATACTATTATGGCTTCATTTTAAGCCAAAATAGGTTGGGAAAAGCCGAGAAAGAGAAAAAGTAAAAATGGTCTTTCCGTTCCCTTCCTACCCGACGGGTAAAAGAAAATTCCAAAAAAAGAGAAGAAAAATAAAAAAAATAAAAAAATACAATTGTGGCATCATTTCAAGCCAAAATAGGTTGGAAAAGGTCGAGAAAGAGAGAAAATAAAAATTATCGTTCCGTTTCGTTCCAACCCGATGCGTAATAGAAAATTCCAAAAAAATAGCAAAAATTTTCAAAAAATTAAAAATACAATTATGGCGTGATTTCAAGCCAAAATTGGTTGGAAAAGGCTCAGAGAGAGAAAATAAAAATTATCATTTCGTTTCGTTCGGACTTGACGCGTTAGAGAAAATTCAAGAAAAATAGCAAAAAAATTCAATCAATTAAAAATTACTATTATGGCTTCATTTCAAGCCAAAATAGGCTGGGAAATGCGGAGAAAGAGAAAAAATAAAAATTGGCTTTCCGTTCCGTTCCTACCCGACGGGTAATAGAAAATTCCAAAAAAGGAGAAGAAAAACCAAAAAATCAAAAAATAGCATTGTGGCTTCATTTCAAGCCAAAATAGGTTGGAAAAGGCCGAGAAATAGAGAAAATAAAAATTGTTGATCCGTTTAGTTCCCTCCCAACGCGTAATAGAAAATTCCAAAAAAATAGCAAAAATATTCAAAAAATTAAAAAATACAATTATGGCGTGATTTCAAGCCAAAATTGGTTGGAAAAGGCTCAGAGAGAGAAAATAAAAATTATCATTTCGTTTCGTTCGGACCTGACGCGTTAGAGAAAATTCAAGAAAAATAGCAAAAAAATTCAATAAATTAAAAATTACTATTATGGCTTAATTTCAAGCCAAAATAGGTTGGAAAAGGCCGAGAAATAGAGAAAATAAAAATTGTTGATCCGTTTAGTTCCCTCCCAACGCGTAATAGAAAATTCCAAAAAAATAGCAAAAATATTCAAAAAATTAAAAAATACAATTATGGCGTGATTTCAAGCCAAAATTGGTTGGAAAAGGCTCAGAGAGAGAAAATAAAAATTATCATTCCGTTTCGTTCGGACCTGACGCGTTAGAGAAAATTCAAGAAAAATAGCAAAAAAATTCAATAAATTAAAAATTACTATTATGGCTTAATTTCAAGCCAAAATAGGTTGGAAAAGGCCGAGAAATAGAGAAAATAAAAATTGTTGATCCGTTTAGTTCCCTCCCAACGCGTAATAGAAAATTCCAAAAAAATAGCAAAAATATTCAAAAAATTAAAAAATACAATTATTTCGTGATTTCAAGCCAAAATTGGTTGGAAAAGGCTCAGAGAGAGAAAATAAAAATTATCGTTTCGTTTCGTTCGGACCTGATGCGTTACAAAAAATTCAAGAAAAATAGCAAAAAAATTTAATAAATTAAAAAATACTATTATGGCTTCATTTTTAGCCAAAATAGGTTGGGAAAAGCCGAGAAAGAGAAAAAGTAAAAATGGTCTTTCCGTTCCCTTCCTACCCGACGGGTAAAAGAAAATTCCAAAAAAAGAGAAGAAAAATAAAAAAAATAAAAAAATACCATTGTGGCTTCATTTCAAGCCAAAATAGGTTGGAAAAGGCCGAGAAATAGAGAAAATAAAAATTGTCGTTCCATTTCGTTCCCACCCAACGCCTAATAGAAAACTCCAAAAAAACAGCAAAAAACTTCAAAAAATTAAAAAACCCTGTTATGGCTTCTTTTCAAGCCAAAATAGGTTGGAAATGGCCGAGAAAGAGAGAAAATAAAAATTGTCTTTCCGTTCCATTCCTACCTGACGCGTAATAGAAAATTCCAAAAAAATAGCAAAAAATTTCAAAAAATTAAAAAACCCTGTTATGGCTTCTTTTCAAGCCAAAATAGGTTGGAAATGGCCGAAAAAGAGAGAAAATAAAAATTGTCTTTCCGTTCCCTTCCTACCCGACGGGTAATAGAAAATTCCAAAAAAAGAGAAGAAAAATCAAAAAATCAAAAAATACCATTGTGGCTTCATTTCAAGCCAAAATAGGTTGGAAAAGGCCGAGAAATAGAGAAAATAAAAATTGTCGTTCCGTTTCGTTCTCACCCAACGCCGAATAGAAAACTCCAAAAAAACAGCAAAAAACTTCAAAAAATTAAAAAACCCTGTTATGGCTTCTTTTCAAGCCAAAATAGGTTAGAAATGGCCGAGAAAGAGAGAAAATAAAAATTGTCTTTCCGTTCCATTCCTACCTGACGCGTAATAGAAAATTCCAAAAAAATAGCAAAAAATTTTAAAAAATTAAAAAACCCTGTTATGGCTTCTTTTCAAGCCAAAATAGGTTGGAAATGGCCGAAAAAGAGAGAAAATAAAAATTGTCTTTCCGTTCCCTTCCTACCCGACGGGTAATAGAAAATTCCAAAAAAAAGAGAAGAAAAATCAAAAAATCAAAAAATACCATTTTGGCTTCATTTCAAGTCAAAATAGGTTGGACAAGGCCGAGAAATAGAGAAAATAAAAATTGTCGTTCCGTTTCGTTCCCACCCAACGCCTAATAGAAAACTCCAAAACAACAGCAAAAAACATCAAAAAATTAAAAAACCCTGTTATGGCTTCTTTTCAAGCCAAAATAGGTTGGAAATGGACGAAAAAAGAGAGAAAATAAAAATTGTCTTTCCGTTCCCTTCATACCCGACGGGTAATAGAAAATTCCAAAGAAAGAGAAAAAAAATTAAAAAATCAAAAAATATCATTGTGGCTTCATTTCAAGCCAAAATAGGTTGGAAAAGGCCGAGAAAGAGAGAAAATAAAAATTGTCTTTCCGTTTCGTTCCTACCCAATGGGAAATAAAAAATTCCAAAAAAAGATAAAAAAAAATAAAAAAAATAAAAAAATACAATTGTGGCTTCAATTCAAGCCAAAATAGGTTGGAAAAGGACGAGAAAGAGAGAAAATAAAAATTATCGTTCCGTTTCGTTCCAACCCGATGCGTCATAGAAAATTCTAAAAAAATAGCAAAAATATTCAAAAAATTAAAAAATACAACTATGGCGTGATTTCAAGCCAAAATTGGTTGGAAAAGGCTTAGAGAGAGAAAATAAAAATTATCATTTTGTTTAGTTCGGACCTAACGCGTTAGAGAAAATTCAAGAAAAATAGCAAAAAAATTCAATAAATTAAAAATTACTATTATGGCTTAATTTCAAGCCCAAATAGGTGTGTAAATGCCGAGAAAGAGAAAAAATAAAAATTGTATTTCCGTTCCGTTCCTACCCGACGGGTAATACAAAATTCCAAAGAAAGAGAAGAAAAATCAAAAAATCAAAAAATATCATTGTGGCTTCATTTCAAGCCAAAATAGGTTGGAAAAGGCTGAGAAATAGAGAAAATAAAAATTGTCTTTCCGTTTCGTTCCTACCCGATGGGAAATAAAAAATTCCAAAAAAAGATAAAAAAAATAAAAAAAATACAATTGTGGCTTCAATTCAAGCCAAAATAGGTTGGAAAAGGACGAGAAAGAGAGAAAATAAAAATTATCGTTCCGTTTCGTTCCCTCCCAACGCGTAATAGAAAATACCAAAAAAATAGAAAAAATATTCAAAAAATTAAAAAATACAATTATGGTGTGATTTCAAGCCAAAATTGGTTGGAAAAGGCTCAGAGAGAGAAAATAAAAATTATCATTCCGTTTCGTTCGGACCTGACGCGTTAGAGAAAATTCAAGAAAAATAGCAAAAAAATTCAATAAATTAAAAATTACTATTATGGCTTAATTTCAAGCCAAAATAGGTTGGGAAATGCCGAGAAAGAGAAAAAATAAAAATTGTCTTTCTGTTCCCATCCTACCCGACGGGTAATAGAAAATTCCAAAGAAAGAGAAGAAAAATAAAAAAAACAAAAAATATCATTGTGGCTTCATTTCAAGCCAAAATAGGTTGGAAAATGCCGAGAAATAGAGAAAATAAAAATTGTCTTTCCGTTTCGTTCCTACCCGATGGGAAATATAAAATTCCAAAAAAAGATAAAGAAAAATAAAAAAAGTAAAAAAATACAATTGTGGCATCATTTCAAGCCAAAATAGGTTGGAAAAGGTCGAGAAAGAGAGAAAATAAAAATTATCGTTCCGTTTCGTTCGGACTTGACGCGTTAGAGAAAATTCAAGAAAAATAGCAAAAAAATTCAATCAATTAAAAATTACTATTATGGCTTCATTTTAAGCCAAAATAGGTTGGGAAAAGCCGAGAAAGAGAAAAAGTAAAAATGGTCTTTCCGTTCCCTTCCTACCCGACGGGTAAAAGAAAATTCCAAAAAAAGAGAAGAAAAATAAAAAAAATAAAAAAATACAATTGTGGCATCATTTCAAGCCAAAATAGGTTGGAAAAGGTCGAGAAAGAGAGAAAATAAAAATTATCGTTCCGTTTCGTTCCAACCCGATGCGTAATAGAAAATTCCAAAAAAATAGCAAAAATTTTCAAAAAATTAAAAATACAATTATGGCGTGATTTCAAGCCAAAATTGGTTGGAAAAGGCTCAGAGAGAGAAAATAAAAATTATCATTTCGTTTCGTTCGGACTTGACGCGTTAGAGAAAATTCAAGAAAAATAGCAAAAAAATTCAATCAATTAAAAATTACTATTATGGCTTCATTTCAAGCCAAAATAGGCTGGGAAATGCGGAGAAAGAGAAAAAATAAAAATTGGCTTTCCGTTCCGTTCCTACCCGACGGGTAATAGAAAATTCCAAAAAAGGAGAAGAAAAACCAAAAAATCAAAAAATAGCATTGTGGCTTCATTTCAAGCCAAAATAGGTTGGAAAAGGCCGAGAAATAGAGAAAATAAAAATTGTTGATCCGTTTAGTTCCCTCCCAACGCGTAATAGAAAATTCCAAAAAAATAGCAAAAATATTCAAAAAATTAAAAAATACAATTATGGCGTGATTTCAAGCCAAAATTGGTTGGAAAAGGCTCAGAGAGAGAAAATAAAAATTATCATTTCGTTTCGTTCGGACCTGACGCGTTAGAGAAAATTCAAGAAAAATAGCAAAAAAATTCAATAAATTAAAAATTACTATTATGGCTTAATTTCAAGCCAAAATAGGTTGGAAAAGGCCGAGAAATAGAGAAAATAAAAATTGTTGATCCGTTTAGTTCCCTCCCAACGCGTAATAGAAAATTCCAAAAAAATAGCAAAAATATTCAAAAAATTAAAAAATACAATTATGGCGTGATTTCAAGCCAAAATTGGTTGGAAAAGGCTCAGAGAGAGAAAATAAAAATTATCGTTTCGTTTCGTTCGGACCTGATGCGTTACAGAAAATTCAAGAAAAATAGCAAAAAAATTTAATAAATTAAAAAATACTATTATGGCTTCATTTTAAGCCAAAATAGGTTGGGAAAAGCCGAGAAAGAGAAAAAGTAAAAATGGTCTTTCCGTTCCCTTCCTACCCGACGGGTAAAAGAAAATTCCAAAAAAAGAGAAGAAAAATAAAAAAAATAAAAAAATACCATTGTGGCTTCATTTCAAGCCAAAATAGGTTGGAAAAGGCCGAGAAATAGAGAAAATAAAAATTGTCGTTCCATTTCGTTCCCACCCAACGCCTAATAGAAAACTCCAAAAAAACAGCAAAAAACTTCAAAAAATTAAAAAACCCTGTTATGGCTTCTTTTCAAGCCAAAATAGGTTGGAAATGGCCGAGAAAGAGAGAAAATAAAAATTGTCTTTCCGTTCCATTCCTACCTGACGCGTAATAGAAAATTCCAAAAAAATAGCAAAAAATTTCAAAAAATTAAAAAACCCTGTTATGGCTTCTTTTCAAGCCAAAATAGGTTGGAAATGGCCGAAAAAGAGAGAAAATAAAAATTGTCTTTCCGTTCCCTTCCTACCCGACGGGTAATAAAAAATTCCAAAAAAAGAGAAGAAAAATCAAAAAATCAAAAAATACCATTGTGGCTTCATTTCAAGCCAAAATAGGTTGGAAAAGGCCGAGAAATAGAGAAAATAAAAATTGTCGTTCCGTTTCGTTCTCACCCAACGCCGAATAGAAAACTCCAAAAAAACAGCAAAAAACTTCAAAAAATTAAAAAACCCTGTTATGGCTTCTTTTCAAGCCAAAATAGGTTGGAAATGGCCGAGAAAGAGAGAAAATAAAAATTGTCTTTCCGTTCCATTCCTACCTGACGCGTAATAGAAAATTCCAAAAAAATAGCAAAAAATTTTAAAAAATTAAAAAACCCTGTTATGGCTTCTTTTCAAGCCAAAATAGGTTGGAAATGGCCGAAAAAGAGAGAAAATAAAAATTGTCTTTCCGTTCCCTTCCTACCCGACGGGTAATAGAAAATTCCAAAAAAAAGAGAAGAAAAATCAAAAAATCAAAAAATACCATTTTGGCTTCATTTCAAGTCAAAATAGGTTGGACAAGGCCGAGAAATAGAGAAAATAAAAATTGTCGTTCCGTTTCGTTCCCACCCAACGCCTAATAGAAAACTCCAAAACAACAGCAAAAAACATCAAAAAATTAAAAAACCCTGTTATGGCTTCTTTTCAAGCCAAAATAGGTTGGAAATGGCTGAAAAAAGAGAGAAAATAAAAATTGTCTTTCCGTTCCCTTCATACCCGACGGGTAATAGAAAATTCCAAAGAAAGAGAAAAAAAATTAAAAAATCAAAAAATATCATTGTGGCTTCATTTCAAGCCAAAATAGGTTGGAAAAGGCCGAGAAAGAGAGAAAATAAAAATTGTCTTTCCGTTTCGTTCCTACCCAATGGGAAATAAAAAATTCCAAAAAAAGATAAAAAAAAATAAAAAAAATAAAAAAATACAATTGTCGCTTCAATTCAAGCCAAAATAGGTTGGAAAAGGACGAGAAAGAGAGAAAATAAAAATTATCGTTCCGTTTCGTTCCAACCCGATGCGTCATAGAAAATTCTAAAAAAATAGCAAAAATATTCAAAAAATTAAAAAATACAACTATGGCGTGATTTCAAGCCAAAATTGGTTGGAAAAGGCTTAGAGAGAGAAAATAAAAATTATCATTTTGTTTAGTTCGGACCTAACGCGTTAGAGAAAATTCAAGAAAAATAGCAAAAAAATTCAATAAATTAAAAATTACTATTATGGCTTAATTTCAAGCCCAAATAGGTGTGTAAATGCCGAGAAAGAGAAAAAATAAAAATTGTATTTCCGTTCCGTTCCTACCCGACGGGTAATACAAAATTCCAAAGAAAGAGAAGAAAAATCAAAAAATCAAAAAATATCATTGTGGCTTCATTTCAAGCCAAAATAGGTTGGAAAAGGCTGAGAAATAGAGAAAATAAAAATTGTCTTTCCGTTTCGTTCCTACCCGATGGGAAATAAAAAATTCCAAAAAAAGATAAAAAAAATAAAAAAAATACAATTGTGGCTTCAATTCAAGCCAAAATAGGTTGGAAAAGGACGAGAAAGAGAGAAAATAAAAATTATCGTTCCGTTTCGTTCCCTCCCAACGCGTAATAGAAAATACCAAAAAAATAGAAAAAATATTCAAAAAATTAAAAAATACAATTATGGTGTGATTTCAAGCCAAAATTGGTTGGAAAAGGCTCAGAGAGAGAAAATAAAAATTATCATTCCGTTTCGTTCGGACCTGACGCGTTAGAGAAAATTCAAGAAAAATAGCAAAAAAATTCAATAAATTAAAAATTACTATTATGGCTTAATTTCAAGCCAAAATAGGTTGGGAAATGCCGAGAAAGAGAAAAAATAAAAATTGTCTTTCTGTTCCCATCCTACCCGACGGGTAATAGAAAATTCCAAAGAAAGAGAAGAAAAATAAAAAAAACAAAAAATATCATTGTGGCTTCATTTCAAGCCAAAATAGGTTGGAAAAGGCCGAGAAATAGAGAAAATAAAAATTGTCTTTCCGTTTCGTTCCTACCCGATGGGAAATATAAAATTCCAAAAAAAGATAAAGAAAAATAAAAAAAGTAAAAAAATACAATTGTGGCATCATTTCAAGCCAAAATAGGTTGGAAAAGGTCGAGAAAGAGAGAAAATAAAAATTATCGTTCCGTTTCGTTCGGACTTGACGCGTTAGAGAAAATTCAAGAAAAATAGCAAAAAAATTCAATCAATTAAAAATTACTATTATGGCTTCATTTCAAGCCAAAATAGGCTGGGAAATGCGGAGAAAGAGAAAAAATAAAAATTGGCTTTCCGTTCCGTTCCTACCCGACGGGTAATAGAAAATTCCAAAAAAGGAGAAGAAAAACCAAAAAATCAAAAAATAGCATTGTGGCTTCATTTCAAGCCAAAATAGGTTGGAAAAGGCCGAGAAATAGAGAAAATAAAAATTGTTGATCCGTTTAGTTCCCTCCCAACGCGTAATAGAAAATTCCAAAAAAATAGCAAAAATATTCAAAAAATTAAAAAATACAATTATGGCGTGATTTCAAGCCAAAATTGGTTGGAAAAGGCTCAGAGAGAGAAAATAAAAATTATCGTTTCGTTTCGTTCGGACCTGATGCGTTACAGAAAATTCAAGAAAAATAGCAAAAAAATTTAATAAATTAAAAAATACTATTATGGCTTCATTTTAAGCCAAAATAGGTTGGGAAAAGCCGAGAAAGAGAAAAAGTAAAAATGGTCTTTCCGTTCCCTTCCTACCCGACGGGTAAAAGAAAATTCCAAAAAAAGAGAAGAAAAATAAAAAAAATAAAAAAATACCATTGTGGCTTCATTTCAAGCCAAAATAGGTTGGAAAAGGCCGAGAAATAGAGAAAATAAAAATTGTCGTTCCATTTCGTTCCCACCCAACGCCTAATAGAAAACTCCAAAAAAACAGCAAAAAACTTCAAAAAATTAAAAAACCCTGTTATGGCTTCTTTTCAAGCCAAAATAGGTTGGAAATGGCCGAGAAAGAGAGAAAATAAAAATTGTCTTTCCGTTCCATTCCTACCTGACGCGTAATAGAAAATTCCAAAAAAATAGCAAAAAATTTCAAAAAATTAAAAAACCCTGTTATGGCTTCTTTTCAAGCCAAAATAGGTTGGAAATGGCCGAAAAAGAGAGAAAATAAAAATTGTCTTTCCGTTCCCTTCCTACCCGACGGGTAATAAAAAATTCCAAAAAAAGAGAAGAAAAATCAAAAAATCAAAAAATACCATTGTGGCTTCATTTCAAGCCAAAATAGGTTGGAAAAGGCCGAGAAATAGAGAAAATAAAAATTGTCGTTCCGTTTCGTTCTCACCCAACGCCGAATAGAAAACTCCAAAAAAACAGCAAAAAACTTCAAAAAATTAAAAAACCCTGTTATGGCTTCTTTTCAAGCCAAAATAGGTTGGAAATGGCCGAGAAAGAGAGAAAATAAAAATTGTCTTTCCGTTCCATTCCTACCTGACGCGTAATAGAAAATTCCAAAAAAATAGCAAAAAATTTTAAAAAATTAAAAAACCCTGTTATGGCTTCTTTTCAAGCCAAAATAGGTTGGAAATGGCCGAAAAAGAGAGAAAATAAAAATTGTCTTTCCGTTCCCTTCCTACCCGACGGGTAATAGAAAATTCCAAAAAAAAGAGAAGAAAAATCAAAAAATCAAAAAATACCATTTTGGCTTCATTTCAAGTCAAAATAGGTTGGACAAGGCCGAGAAATAGAGAAAATAAAAATTGTCGTTCCGTTTCGTTCCCACCCAACGCCTAATAGAAAACTCCAAAACAACAGCAAAAAACATCAAAAAATTAAAAAACCCTGTTATGGCTTCTTTTCAAGCCAAAATAGGTTGGAAATGGCTGAAAAAAGAGAGAAAATAAAAATTGTCTTTCCGTTCCCTTCATACCCGACGGGTAATAGAAAATTCCAAAGAAAGAGAAAAAAAATTAAAAAATCAAAAAATATCATTGTGGCTTCATTTCAAGCCAAAATAGGTTGGAAAAGGCCGAGAAAGAGAGAAAATAAAAATTGTCTTTCCGTTTCGTTCCTACCCAATGGGAAATAAAAAATTCCAAAAAAAGATAAAAAAAAATAAAAAAAATAAAAAAATACAATTGTCGCTTCAATTCAAGCCAAAATAGGTTGGAAAAGGACGAGAAAGAGAGAAAATAAAAATTATCGTTCCGTTTCGTTCCAACCCGATGCGTCATAGAAAATTCTAAAAAAATAGCAAAAATATTCAAAAAATTAAAAAATACAACTATGGCGTGATTTCAAGCCAAAATTGGTTGGAAAAGGCTTAGAGAGAGAAAATAAAAATTATCATTTTGTTTAGTTCGGACCTAACGCGTTAGAGAAAATTCAAGAAAAATAGCAAAAAAATTCAATAAATTAAAAATTACTATTATGGCTTAATTTCAAGCCCAAATAGGTGTGTAAATGCCGAGAAAGAGAAAAAATAAAAATTGTATTTCCGTTCCGTTCCTACCCGACGGGTAATACAAAATTCCAAAGAAAGAGAAGAAAAATCAAAAAATCAAAAAATATCATTGTGGCTTCATTTCAAGCCAAAATAGGTTGGAAAAGGCTGAGAAATAGAGAAAATAAAAATTGTCTTTCCGTTTCGTTCCTACCCGATGGGAAATAAAAAATTCCAAAAAAAGATAAAAAAAATAAAAAAAATACAATTGTGGCTTCAATTCAAGCCAAAATAGGTTGGAAAAGGACGAGAAAGAGAGAAAATAAAAATTATCGTTCCGTTTCGTTCCCTCCCAACGCGTAATAGAAAATACCAAAAAAATAGAAAAAATATTCAAAAAATTAAAAAATACAATTATGGTGTGATTTCAAGCCAAAATTGGTTGGAAAAGGCTCAGAGAGAGAAAATAAAAATTATCATTCCGTTTCGTTCGGACCTGACGCGTTAGAGAAAATTCAAGAAAAATAGCAAAAAAATTCAATAAATTAAAAATTACTATTATGGCTTAATTTCAAGCCAAAATAGGTTGGGAAATGCCGAGAAAGAGAAAAAATAAAAATTGTCTTTCTGTTCCCATCCTACCCGACGGGTAATAGAAAATTCCAAAGAAAGAGAAGAAAAATAAAAAAAACAAAAAATATCATTGTGGCTTCATTTCAAGCCAAAATAGGTTGGAAAAGGCCGAGAAATAGAGAAAATAAAAATTGTCTTTCCGTTTCGTTCCTACCCGATGGGAAATATAAAATTCCAAAAAAAGATAAAGAAAAATAAAAAAAGTAAAAAAATACAATTGTGGCATCATTTCAAGCCAAAATAGGTTGGAAAAGGTCGAGAAAGAGAGAAAATAAAAATTATCGTTCCGTTTCGTTCGGACTTGACGCGTTAGAGAAAATTCAAGAAAAATAGCAAAAAAATTCAATCAATTAAAAATTACTATTATGGCTTCATTTCAAGCCAAAATAGGCTGGGAAATGCGGAGAAAGAGAAAAAATAAAAATTGGCTTTCCGTTCCGTTCCTACCCGACGGGTAATAGAAAATTCCAAAAAAGGAGAAGAAAAACCAAAAAATCAAAAAATAGCATTGTGGCTTCATTTCAAGCCAAAATAGGTTGGAAAAGGCCGAGAAATAGAGAAAATAAAAATTGTTGATCCGTTTAGTTCCCTCCCAACGCGTAATAGAAAATTCCAAAAAAATAGCAAAAATATTCAAAAAATTAAAAAATACAATTATGGCGTGATTTCAAGCCAAAATTGGTTGGAAAAGGCTCAGAGAGAGAAAATAAAAATTATCGTTTCGTTTCGTTCGGACCTGATGCGTTACAGAAAATTCAAGAAAAATAGCAAAAAAATTTAATAAATTAAAAAATACTATTATGGCTTCATTTTAAGCCAAAATAGGTTGGGAAAAGCCGAGAAAGAGAAAAAGTAAAAATGGTCTTTCCGTTCCCTTCCTACCCGACGGGTAAAAGAAAATTCCAAAAAAAGAGAAGAAAAATAAAAAAAATAAAAAAATACAATTGTGGCATCATTTCAAGCCAAAATAGGTTGGAAAAGGTCGAGAAAGAGAGAAAATAAAAATTATCGTTCCGTTTCGTTCCAACCCGATGCGTAATAGAAAATTCCAAAAAAATAGCAAAAATTTTCAAAAAATTAAAAATACAATTATGGCGTGATTTCAAGCCAAAATTGGTTGGAAAAGGCTCAGAGAGAGAAAATAAAAATTATCATTTCGTTTCGTTCGGACTTGACGCGTTAGAGAAAATTCAAGAAAAATAGCAAAAAAATTCAATCAATTAAAAATTACTATTATGGCTTCATTTCAAGCCAAAATAGGCTGGGAAATGCGGAGAAAGAGAAAAAATAAAAATTGGCTTTCCGTTCCGTTCCTACCCGACGGGTAATAGAAAATTCCAAAAAAGGAGAAGAAAAACCAAAAAATCAAAAAATAGCATTGTGGCTTCATTTCAAGCCAAAATAGGTTGGAAAAGGCCGAGAAATAGAGAAAATAAAAATTGTTGATCCGTTTAGTTCCCTCCCAACGCGTAATAGAAAATTCCAAAAAAATAGCAAAAATATTCAAAAAATTAAAAAATACAATTATGGCGTGATTTCAAGCCAAAATTGGTTGGAAAAGGCTCAGAGAGAGAAAATAAAAATTATCATTTCGTTTCGTTCGGACCTGACGCGTTAGAGAAAATTCAAGAAAAATAGCAAAAAAATTCAATAAATTAAAAATTACTATTATGGCTTAATTTCAAGCCAAAATAGGTTGGAAAAGGCCGAGAAATAGAGAAAATAAAAATTGTCTTTCCGTTTCGTTCCTACCCGATGGGAAATAAAAAATTCCAAAAAAAGATAAAAAAAATAAAAAAAATACAATTGTGGCATCATTTCAAGCCAAAATAGGTTGGAAAAGGTCGAGAAAGAGAGAAAATAAAAATTATCGTTCCGTTTCGTTCGGACTTGACGCGTTAGAGAAAATTCAAGAAAAATAGCAAAAAAATTCAATCAATTAAAAATTACTATTATGGCTTCATTTCAAGCCAAAATAGGCTGGGAAATGCGGAGAAAGAGAAAAAATAAAAATTGGCTTTCCGTTCTGTTCCTACCCGACGGGTAATAGAAAATTCCAAAAAAGGAGAAGAAAAACCAAAAAATCAAAAAATAGCATTGTGGCTTCATTTCAAGCCAAAATAGGTTGGAAAAGGCCGAGAAATAGAGAAAATAAAAATTGTTGATCCGTTTAGTTCCCTCCCAACGCGTAATAGAAAATTCCAAAAAAATAGCAAAAATATTCAAAAAATTAAAAAATACAATTATGGCGTGATTTCAAGCCAAAAATTGGTTGGAAAAGGCTCAGAGAGAGAAAATAAAAATTATCATTCCGTTTCGTTCGGACCTGACGCGTTAGAGAAAATTCAAGAAAAATAGCAAAAAAATTCAATAAATTAAAAATTACTATTATGGCTTAATTTCAAGCCAAAATAGGTTGGAAAAGGCCGAGAAATAGAGAAAATAAAAATTGTTGATCCGTTTAGTTCCCTCCCAACGCGTAATAGAAAATTCCAAAAAAATAGCAAAAATATTCAAAAAATTAAAAAATACAATTATGGCGTGATTTCAAGCCAAAATTGGTTGGAAAAGGCTCAGAGAGAGAAAATAAAAATTATCGTTTCGTTTCGTTCGGACCTGATGCGTTACAGAAAATTCAAGAAAAATAGCAAAAAAATTTAATAAATTAAAAAATACTATTATGGCTTCATTTTAAGCCAAAATAGGTTGGGAAAAGCCGAGAAAGAGAAAAAGTAAAAATGGTCTTTCCGTTCCCTTCCTACCCGACGGGTAAAAGAAAATTCCAAAAAAAGAGAAGAAAAATAAAAAAAATAAAAAAATACCATTGTGGCTTCATTTCAAGCCAAAATAGGTTGGAAAAAGCCGAGAAATAGAGAAAATAAAAATTGTCGTTCCATTTCGTTCCCACCCAACGCCTAATAGAAAACTCCAAAAAAACAGCAAAAAACTTCAAAAAATTAAAAAACCCTGTTATGGCTTCTTTTCAAGCCAAAATAGGTTGGAAATGGCCGAGAAAGAGAGAAAATAAAAATTGTCTTTCCGTTCCATTCCTACCTGACGCGTAATAGAAAATTCCAAAAAAATAGCAAAAAATTTCAAAAAATTAAAAAACCCTGTTATGGCTTCTTTTCAAGCCAAAATAGGTTGGAAATGGCCGAAAAAGAGAGAAAATAAAAATTGTCTTTCCGTTCCCTTCCTACCCGACGGGTAATAGAAAATTCCAAAAAAAGAGAAGAAAAATCAAAAAATCAAAAAATACCATTGTGGCTTCATTTCAAGCCAAAATAGGTTGGAAAAGGCCGAGAAATAGAGAAAATAAAAATTGTCGTTCCGTTTCGTTCTCACCCAACGCCGAATAGAAAACTCCAAAAAAACAGCAAAAAACTTCAAAAAATTAAAAAACCCTGTTATGGCTTCTTTTCAAGCCAAAATAGGTTGGAAATGGCCGAGAAAGAGAGAAAATAAAAATTGTCTTTCCGTTCCATTCCTACCTGACGCGTAATAGAAAATTCCAAAAAAATAGCAAAAAATTTTAAAAAATTAAAAAACCCTGTTATGGCTTCTTTTCAAGCCAAAATAGGTTGGAAATGGCCGAAAAAGAGAGAAAATAAAAATTGTCTTTCCGTTCCCTTCCTACCCGACGGGTAATAGAAAATTCCAAAAAAAAGAGAAGAAAAATCAAAAAATCAAAAAATACCATTTTGGCTTCATTTCAAGTCAAAATAGGTTGGACAAGGCCGAGAAATAGAGAAAATAAAAATTGTCGTTCCGTTTCGTTCCCACCCAACGCCTAATAGAAAACTCCAAAACAACAGCAAAAAACATCAAAAAATTAAAAAACCCTGTTATGGCTTCTTTTCAAGCCAAAATAGGTTGGAAATGGCCGAAAAAAGAGAGAAAATAAAAATTGTCTTTCCGTTCCCTTCATACCCGACGGGTAATAGAAAATTCCAAAGAAAGAGAAAAAAAATTAAAAAATCCAAAAATATCATTGTGGCTTCATTTCAAGCCAAAATAGGTTGGAAAATGCCGAGAAAGAGAGAAAATAAAAATTGTCTTTCCGTTTCGTTCCTACCCAATGGGAAATAAAAAATTCCAAAAAAAGATAAAAAAAAATAAAAAAAATAAAAAAATACAATTGTGGCTTCAATTCAAGCCAAAATAGGTTGGAAAAGGACGAGAAAGAGAGAAAATAAAAATTATCGTTCCGTTTCGTTCCAACCCGATGCGTCATAGAAAATTCAAAAAAAATAGCAAAAATATTCAAAAAATTAAAAAATACAACTATGGCGTGATTTCAAGCCAAAATTGGTTGGAAAAGGCTTAGAGAGAGAAAATAAAAATTATCATTTTGTTTAGTTCGGACCTAACGCGTTAGAGAAAATTCAAGAAAAATAGCAAAAAAATTCAATAAATTAAAAATTACTATTATGGCTTAATTTCAAGCCCAAATAGGTGTGTAAATGCCGAGAAAGAGAAAAAATAAAAATTGTATTTCCGTTCCGTTCCTACCCGACGGGTAATACAAAATTCCAAAGAAAGAGAAGAAAAATCAAAAAATCAAAAAATATCATTGTGGCTTCATTTCAAGCCAAAATAGGTTGGAAAAGGCTGAGAAATAGAGAAAATAAAAATTGTCTTTCCGTTTCGTTCCTACCCGATGGGAAATAAAAAATTCCAAAAAAAGATAAAAAAAATAAAAAAAATACAATTGTGGCTTCAATTCAAGCCAAAATAGGTTGGAAAAGGACGAGAAAGAGAGAAAATAAAAATTATCGTTCCGTTTCGTTCCATCCCAACGCGTAATAGAAAATACCAAAAAAATATTCAAAAAATTAAAAAATACAATTATGGTGTGATTTCAAGCCAAAATTGGTTGGAAAAGGCTCAGAGAGAGAAAATAAAAATTATCATTCCGTTTCGTTCGGACCTGACGCGTTAGAGAAAATTCAAGAAAAATAGCAAAAAAATTCAATAAATTAAAAATTACTATTATGGCTTAATTTCAAGCCCAAATAGGTGTGTAAATGCCGAGAAAGAGAAAAAATAAAAATTGTATTTCCGTTCCGTTCCTACCCGACGGGTAATACAAAATTCCAAAGAAAGAGAAGAAAAATCAAAAAATCAAAAAATATCATTGTGGCTTCATTTCAAGCCAAAATAGGTTGGAAAAGGCCGAGAAATAGAGAAAATAAAAATTGTCTTTCCGTTTCGTTCCTACCCGATGGGAAATATAAAATTCCAAAAAAAGATAAAGAAAAATAAAAAAAGTAAAAAAATACAATTGTGGCATCATTTCAAGCCAAAATAGGTTGGAAAAGGTCGAGAAAGAGAGAAAATAAAAATTATCGTTCCGTTTCGTTCCAACCCGATGCGTAATAGAAAATTCCAAAAAAATAGCAAAAATTTTCAAAAAATTAAAAATACAATTATGGCGTGATTTCAAGCCAAAATTGGTTGGAAAAGGCTCAGAGAGAGAAAATAAAAATTATCATTTCGTTTCGTTCGGACTTGACGCGTTAGAGAAAATTCAAGAAAAATAGCAAAAAAATTCAATCAATTAAAAATTACTATTATGGCTTCATTTCAAGCCAAAATAGGCTGGCAAATGCGGAGAAAGAGAAAAAATAAAAATTGGCTTTCCGTTCCGTTGCTACCCGACGGGTAATAGAAAATTCCAAAAAAGGAGAAGAAAAACCAAAAAATCAAAAAATAGCATTGTGGCTTCATTTCAAGCCAAAATAGGTTGGAAAAGGCCGAGAAATAGAGAAAATAAAAATTGTTGATCCGTTTAGTTCCCTCCCAACGCGTAATAGAAAATTCCAAAAAAATAGCAAAAATATTCAAAAAATTAAAAAATACAATTATGGCGTGATTTCAAGCCAAAATTGGTTGGAAAAGGCTCAGAGAGAGAAAATAAAAATTATCATTCCGTTTCGTTCGGACCTGACGCGTTAGAGAAAATTCAAGAAAAATAGCAAAAAAATTCAATAAATTAAAAATTACTATTATGGCTTAATTTCAAGCCAAAATAGGTTGGAAAAGGCCGAGAAATAGAGAAAATAAAAATTGTTGATCCGTTTAGTTCCCTCCCAACGCTTAATAAAAAATTCCAAAAAAATAGTAAAAATATTCAGAAAATTAAAAAATACAATTATGGCGTGATTTCGAGCCAAAATTGGTTGGAAAAGGCTCAGAGAGAGAAAATAAAAATTATCGTTTCGTTTCGTTCGGACCTGATGCGTTACAGAAAATTCAAGAAAAATAGCAAAAAAATTTAATAAATTAAAAAATACTATTATGGCTTCATTTTAAGCCAAAATAGGTTGGGAAAAGCCGAGAAAGAGAAAAAGTAAAAATGGTCTTTCCGTTCCCTTCCTACCCGACGGGTAATAGAAAATTCCAAAAAAAGAGAAGAAAAATAAAAAAAATAAAAAAATACCATTGTGGCTTCATTTCAAGCCAAAATAGGTTGGAAAAGGCCAAGAAATAGAGAAAATAAAAATTGTCGTTCCGTTTCGTTCCCATCCAACGCCTAATAGAAAACTCCAAAAAAACAGCAAAAAACTTCAAAAAATTAAAAAACCCTGTTATGGCTTCTTTTCAAGCCAAAATAGGTTGGAAATGGCCGAGAAAGAGAGAAAATGAAAATTATCGTTTCGTTTCGTTCGGACCTGATGCGTTAGAGAAAATTCAATAAAAGTAGCAAAAAAATTTAATAAATTAAAAAATACTATTATGGCTTCATTTTAAGCCAAAATAGGTTGGGAAATGCCGAGAAAGAGAAAAAGTAAAAATGGTCTTTCCGTTCCCTTCCTACCCGACGGGTAATAGAAAATTCCAAAAAAAGAGAAGAAAAATCAAAAAATCAAAAAATACCATTGTGGCTTCATTTCAAGCCAAAATAGGCTGGAAAAGGCCGAAAAATAGAGAAAATAAAAATTATCTTTCCGTTTCGTTCCCACCCAACGCCTAATAGAAAACTCCCAAAAAAGAGCAAAAAACTTCAAAAAATTAAAAAACCCTGTTATGGTTTCTTTTCAAGCCAAAATAGGTTGGAAATGGCCGAGAAAGAGAGAAAATAAAAATTATCGTTTCGTTTTGTTCCGACCTGATGCTTTAGAGAAAATTCAAGAAAAGTAGCAAAAAAATTTAATAAATTAAAAAATACTATTATGGCTTCATTTTAAGCCAAAATAGGTTGGGAAATGCCGAGAAAGAGAAAAAGTAAAAATGGTCTTTCCGTTCCCTTCCTACCCGACGGGTAATAGAAAATTCCAAAAAAAGAGAAGAAAAATCAAAAATTACCATTGTGGCTTCATTTCAAGCCAAAATAGGTTGGAAAAGGCCGAGAAATAGAGAAAATAAAAATTGTCGTTCCGTTTCGTTCCCACCCAATGCCTAATAGAAAACTCCAAAAAAACAGCAAAAAACTTCAAAAAATTAAAAAACCCTGTTATGGCTTCTTTTCAAGCCAAAATAGGTTGGAAATGGCCGAGAAAGAGAGAAAATAAAAATTATCATTTCGTTTCGTTCGGACCTGATGCGTTAGAGAAAATTCAAGAAAAGTAGCGAAAAAATTTAATAAATTAAAAAAAAACTATTATGGCTTCATTTTAAGCCAAAATAGGTTGGGAAATGCCGAGAAAGAGAAAAAGTAAAAATGGTCTTTCCGTTCCCTTCCTACCCGACGGGTAATAGAAAATTCCAAAAAAAGAGAAGAAAAATCAAAAAATCAAAAAATACCATTGTGGCTTCATTTCATGCCAAAATAGGTTAGAAAAGGCCGAAAAATAGAGAAAATAAAAATTGTCGTTCCGTTTCGTTCCCACCCAACGGCTAATAGAAAACTCCAAAAAAACAGCAAAAAACTTCAAAAAATTAAAAAACCCTATTATGGCTTCTTTTCAAGCCAAAATAGGTTGGAAATGGCCGAAAAAGAGAGAAAATAAAAATTGTCTTTCCGTTCCCTTGCTACCCGACGGGTAATATAAAATTCCAAAGAAAGAGATGAAAAATCAAAAAATCAAAAAATATCATTGTGGCTTCATTTCAAGCCAAAATAGGTTGGAAAAGGCCGAGAAATAGAGAAAATAAAAATTGTCTTTCCGTTTCGTTCCTACCCGATGGGAAATATAAAATTCCAAAAAAAGATTAAAAAAATAAAAAAAAATAGCATTGTGGCTTCATTTCAAGCCAAAATAGGTTGGAAAATGTCGAGAAAGAGAGAAAATAAAAATTATCGTTCCGTTCCGTTTCAACCCGATGTGTAATAGAAAATTCCAAAACAATAGCAAAACTATTCAGAAAATTAAGAAATACAATTATGGCGTGATTTCAAGCCAAAATTGGTTGGAAAATGCTCAGAGAGAGAAAATAAAAATTATCGTTTCGTTTCGTTCGGACCTGACGCGTTAGAGAAAATTCAAGAAAAATAGCAAAAAAATTTAATAAATTAAAAAATACCATTTTGGCTACATTTCAAGCCAAAATAGGTTGGTAATTGCCGAGAAAGAGAAAAAATAAAAATTGTCTTTCCGTTCCGTTCCTAGCCGACGCGTAACAGAAAATTCAAAAAAAAAAAGAAAAAAATTGAAAAAGTTTAAAACAACCATTATAGCTTCATTTCAAGACAAAACAAGTTGGAAAAGGCTGAAAAAGAGAGAAAATAAAAATTATCGTTTCGTTTCGTTCCTACCCGACGCATAAGAGATAATTCAAAAAAAATAGTAAAAAAATTCAAAAAATAAAAAAAACACCATTATGGCTATTTTTCAAGCAAAAATAGGTTGGAAAAGGAGGAGAAAGAGAGAAAATAAAAATTCTCTTTCCGTTTCGTTCCTACCCGACGGGAAATATAAAATTCCAAAAAAAGATAATAAAAAAAATATAAAAAATAAAAAAATATCATTGTTGCTTCATTTTAAGCCAAAATAGGTTGGAAAAGGTCGAAAAAGAGAGAAAATAAAAATTATAGTTCCGTTCCGTTCCAACCCGATGCGTAATAAAAAATTCCAAAAAAATAGTAAAAATATTCAGAAAATTAAAAAATACAATTATGGCGTGATTTCGAGCCAAAATTGGTTGGAAAAGGCTCAGAGAGAGAAAATAAAAATTATCGTTTCGTTTCGTTCGGACCTGATGCGTTACAGAAAATTCAAGAAAAATAGCAAAAAAATTTAATAAATTAAAAAATACTATTATGGCTTCATTTTAAGCCAAAATAGGTTGGGAAAAGCCGAGAAAGAGAAAAAGTAAAAATGGTCTTTCCGTTCCCTTCCTACCCGACGGGTAATAGAAAATTCCAAAAAAAGAGAAGAAAAATAAAAAAAATAAAAAAATACCATTGTGGCTTCATTTCAAGCCAAAATAGGTTGGAAAAGGCCGAGAAATAGAGAAAATAAAAATTGTCGTTCCGTTTCGTTCCCATCCAACGCCTAATAGAAAACTCCAAAAAAACAGCAAAAAACTTCAAAAAATTAAAAAACCCTGTTATGGCTTCTTTTCAAGCCAAAATAGGTTGGAAATGGCCGAGAAAGAGAGAAAATGAAAATTATCGTTTCGTTTCGTTCGGACCTGATGCGTTAGAGAAAATTCAATAAAAGTAGCAAAAAAATTTAATAAATTAAAAAATACTATTATGGCTTCATTTTAAGCCAAAATAGGTTGGGAAATGCCGAGAAAGAGAAAAAGTAAAAATGGTCTTTCCGTTCCCTTCCTACCCGACGGGTAATAGAAAATTCCAAAAAAAGAGAAGAAAAATCAAAAAATCAAAAAATACCATTGTGGCTTCATTTCAAGCCAAAATAGGCTGGAAAAGGCCGAAAAATAGAGAAAATAAAAATTATCTTTCCGTTTCGTTCCCACCCAACGCCTAATAGAAAACTCCCAAAAAAGAGCAAAAAACTTCAAAAAATTAAAAAACCCTGTTATGGTTTCTTTTCAAGCCAAAATAGGTTGGAAATGGCCGAGAAAGAGAGAAAATAAAAATTATCGTTTCGTTTTGTTCCGACCTGATGCTTTAGAGAAAATTCAAGAAAAGTAGCAAAAAAATTTAATAAATTAAAAAATACTATTATGGCTTCATTTTAAGCCAAAATAGGTTGGGAAATGCCGAGAAAGAGAAAAAGTAAAAATGGACTTTCCGTTCCCTTCCTACCCGACGGGTAATAGAAAATTCCAAAAAAAGAGAAGAAAAATCAAAAATTACCATTGTGGCTTCATTTCAAGCCAAAATAGGTTGGAAAAGGCCGAGAAATAGAGAAAATAAAAATTGTCGTTCCGTTTCGTTCCCACCCAATGCCTAATAGAAAACTCCAAAAAAACAGCAAAAAACTTCAAAAAATTAAAAAAACCCTGTTATGGCTTCTTTTCAAGCCAAAATAGGTTGGAAATGGCCGAGAAAGAGAGAAAATAAAAATTATCATTTCGTTTCGTTCGGACCTGATGCGTTAGAGAAAATTCAAGAAAAGTAGCGAAAAAATTTAATAAATTAAAAAAAACTATTATGGCTTCATTTTAAGCCAAAATAGGTTGGGAAATGCCGAGAAAGAGAAAAAGTAAAAATGGTCTTTCCGTTCCCTTCCTACCCGACGGGTAATAGAAAATTCCAAAAAAAGAGAAGAAAAATCAAAAAATCAAAAAATACCATTGTGGCTTCATTTCAAGCCAAAATAGGTTAGAAAAGGCCGAAAAATAGAGAAAATAAAAATTGTCGTTCCGTTTCGTTCCCACCCAACGGCTAATAGAAAACTCCAAAAAAACATCAAAAAACTTCAAAAAATTAAAAAACCCTATTATGGCTTCTTTTCAAGCCAAAATAGGTTGGAAATGGCCGAAAAAGAGAGAAAATAAAAATTGTCTTTCCGTTCCCTTGCTACCCGACGGGTAATAGAAAATTCCAAAGAAAGAGATGAAAAATCAAAAAATCAAAAAATATCATTGTGGCTTCATTTCAAGCCAAAATAGGTTGGAAAAGGCCGAGAAATAGAGAAAATAAAAATTGTCTTTCCGTTTCGTTCCTACCCGATGGGAAATATAAAATTCCAAAAAAAGATTAAAAAAAATAAAAAAAAATAGCATTGTGGCTTCATTTCAAGCCAAAATAGGTTGGAAAAGGCCGAGAAAGATAGAAAATAAAAATTGTCTTTTCGTTCCGTTCCTACCTGACGCGTAATAGAAAATTCCAAAAAAAATAGCAAAAAAATTCAAAAAATTCAAAATTACCATTACGGGTTCATTTCAAGCCAAAACAGGTTGGAAAAGGCCAAAAAAGAGAGAAAATAAAAATTATCGTTTCGTTTCGTTCCTACACGAAGCATAATAGATAAATAAATAAAAATAGCAAAAAAATTTAAAAAATTAAAAACCCTGTTATGGCTTCTTTTCAAGCCAAAATAGGACGGAAAAGGCTGACAAAGAGAGAAAATAAAAATTATCGTTTCGTTTCGTTCCTACCCGACGTGTAATAGAAAATTCCAAAAAATTAGCAAAAAAATTCAAAAAATTCAAAAATACCATTACGGCTTCATTTCAAGCCAAAACAAGTTGGAAAAGGCCGAAAAAGAGTGAAATTAAAAATTATCGTTCCGTTCCGTTCCAACCCGATGCGTAATAGAAAATTCCAAAAAAATAGCAAAAATAATTCAGAAAATTAATAAATACCATTATGGCGTGATTTCAAGCCAAAATAGGTTGGAAAAGGCTCAGAGGGAGAAAATAAAAATTATCATTTCGTTTCGTACCGACCTGACGCGTTAGTGAAAATTCAAGAAAAATAGCAAAAAAATTCAATAAATTAAAAAATACCGTTTTGGCTTCATTTCAAACCAAAATAGGTTGGTAATTGCTGAGAAAGAGAAAAAATAAAAATTGTCTTTCCGTTCCTTTCTTACCCGACGGGTAATAGAAACTTCCAAAAAAAGAGAAGAAAAATCAAAAAATCAAAAAATACCATTGTGGCTTCATTTCAAGCCAAAATAGGTTGGAAAAGGTCGAGAAATAGAAAAAATAAAAATTGTCGTTCCGTTTCGTTCCCACCCAACGCGTAATAGAAAATTCCAAAAAAATAGCAAAAAATTTCAAAAAATTAAAAAACCCTGTTATGGTTTCTTTTCAAGCCAAAATAGGTTGGAAATGGCCGAGAAAGAGAGAAAATAAAAATTATCGTTTCGTTTTGTTCCGACCTGATGCTTTAGAGAAAATTCAAGAAAAGTAGCAAAAAAATTTAATAAATTAAAAAATACTATTATGGCTTCATTTTAAGCCAAAATAGGTTGGGAAATGCCGAGAAAGAGAAAAAGTAAAAATGGTCTTTCCGTTCCCTTCCTACCCGACGGGTAATAGAAAATTCCAAAAAAAGAGAAGAAAAATCAAAAATTACCATTGTGGCTTCATTTCAAGCCAAAATAGGTTGGAAAAGGCCGAGAAATAGAGAAAATAAAAATTGTCGTTCCGTTTCGTTCCCACCCAATGCCTAATAGAAAACTCCAAAAAAACAGCAAAAAACTTCAAAAAATTAAAAAACCCTGTTATGGCTTCTTTTCAAGCCAAAATAGGTTGGAAATGGCCGAGAAAGAGAGAAAATAAAAATTATCATTTCGTTTCGTTCGGACCTGATGCGTTAGAGAAAATTCAAGAAAAGTAGCGAAAAAATTTAATAAATTAAAAAAAAACTATTATGGCTTCATTTTAAGCCAAAATAGGTTGGGAAATGCCGAGAAAGAGAAAAAGTAAAAATGGTCTTTCCGTTCCCTTCCTACCCGACGGGTAATAGAAAATTCCAAAAAAAGAGAAGAAAAATCAAAAAATCAAAAAATACCATTGTGGCTTCATTTCATGCCAAAATAGGTTAGAAAAGGCCGAAAAATAGAGAAAATAAAAATTGTCGTTCCGTTTCGTTCCCACCCAACGGCTAATAGAAAACTCCAAAAAAACAGCAAAAAACTTCAAAAAATTAAAAAACCCTATTATGGCTTCTTTTCAAGCCAAAATAGGTTGGAAATGGCCGAAAAAGAGAGAAAATAAAAATTGTCTTTCCGTTCCCTTGCTACCCGACGGGTAATATAAAATTCCAAAGAAAGAGATGAAAAATCAAAAAATCAAAAAATATCATTGTGGCTTCATTTCAAGCCAAAATAGGTTGGAAAAGGCCGAGAAATAGAGAAAATAAAAATTGTCTTTCCGTTTCGTTCCTACCCGATGGGAAATATAAAATTCCAAAAAAAGATTAAAAAAATAAAAAAAAATAGCATTGTGGCTTCATTTCAAGCCAAAATAGGTTGGAAAATGTCGAGAAAGAGAGAAAATAAAAATTATCGTTCCGTTCCGTTTCAACCCGATGTGTAATAGAAAATTCCAAAACAATAGCAAAACTATTCAGAAAATTAAGAAATACAATTATGGCGTGATTTCAAGCCAAAATTGGTTGGAAAATGCTCAGAGAGAGAAAATAAAAATTATCGTTTCGTTTCGTTCGGACCTGACGCGTTAGAGAAAATTCAAGAAAAATAGCAAAAAAATTTAATAAATTAAAAAATACCATTTTGGCTACATTTCAAGCCAAAATAGGTTGGTAATTGCCGAGAAAGAGAAAAAATAAAAATTGTCTTTCCGTTCCGTTCCTAGCCGACGCGTAACAGAAAATTCAAAAAAAAAAAGAAAAAAATTGAAAAAGTTTAAAACAACCATTATAGCTTCATTTCAAGACAAAACAAGTTGGAAAAGGCTGAAAAAGAGAGAAAATAAAAATTATCGTTTCGTTTCGTTCCTACCCGACGCATAAGAGATAATTCAAAAAAAATAGTAAAAAAATTCAAAAAATAAAAAAAACACCATTATGGCTATTTTTCAAGCAAAAATAGGTTGGAAAAGGAGGAGAAAGAGAGAAAATAAAAATTCTCTTTCCGTTTCGTTCCTACCCGACGGGAAATATAAAATTCCAAAAAAAGATAATAAAAAAAATATAAAAAATAAAAAAATATCATTGTTGCTTCATTTTAAGCCAAAATAGGTTGGAAAAGGTCGAAAAAGAGAGAAAATAAAAATTATAGTTCCGTTCCGTTCCAACCCGATGCGTAATAAAAAATTCCAAAAAAATAGTAAAAATATTCAGAAAATTAAAAAATACAATTATGGCGTGATTTCGAGCCAAAATTGGTTGGAAAAGGCTCAGAGAGAGAAAATAAAAATTATCGTTTCGTTTCGTTCGGACCTGATGCGTTACAGAAAATTCAAGAAAAATAGCAAAAAAATTTAATAAATTAAAAAATACTATTATGGCTTCATTTTAAGCCAAAATAGGTTGGGAAAAGCCGAGAAAGAGAAAAAGTAAAAATGGTCTTTCCGTTCCCTTCCTACCCGACGGGTAATAGAAAATTCCAAAAAAAGAGAAGAAAAATAAAAAAAATAAAAAAATACCATTGTGGCTTCATTTCAAGCCAAAATAGGTTGGAAAAGGCCGAGAAATAGAGAAAATAAAAATTGTCGTTCCGTTTCGTTCCCATCCAACGCCTAATAGAAAACTCCAAAAAAACAGCAAAAAACTTCAAAAAATTAAAAAACCCTGTTATGGCTTCTTTTCAAGCCAAAATAGGTTGGAAATGGCCGAGAAAGAGAGAAAATGAAAATTTTCGTTTCGTTTCGTTCGGACCTGATGCGTTAGAGAAAATTCAATAAAAGTAGCAAAAAAATTTAATAAATTAAAAAATACTATTATGGCTTCATTTTAAGCCAAAATAGGTTGGGAAATGCCGAGAAAGAGAAAAAGTAAAAATGGTCTTTCCGTTCCCTTCCTACCCGACGGGTAATAGAAAATTCCAAAAAAAGAGAAGAAAAATCAAAAAATCAAAAAATACCATTGTGGCTTCATTTCAAGCCAAAATAGGCTGGAAAAGGCCGAAAAATAGAGAAAATAAAAATTATCTTTCCGTTTCGTTCCCACCCAACGCCTAATAGAAAACTCCCAAAAAAGAGCAAAAAACTTCAAAAAATTAAAAAACCCTGTTATGGTTTCTTTTCAAGCCAAAATAGGTTGGAAATGGCCGAGAAAGAGAGAAAATAAAAATTATCGTTTCGTTTTGTTCCGACCTGATGCTTTAGAGAAAATTCAAGAAAAGTAGCAAAAAAATTTAATAAATTAAAAAATACTATTATGGCTTCATTTTAAGCCAAAATAGGTTGGGAAATGCCGAGAAAGAGAAAAAGTAAAAATGGACTTTCCGTTCCCTTCCTACCCGACGGGTAATAGAAAATTCCAAAAAAAGAGAAGAAAAATCAAAAATTACCATTGTGGCTTCATTTCAAGCCAAAATAGGTTGGAAAAGGCCGAGAAATAGAGAAAATAAAAATTGTCGTTCCGTTTCGTTCCCACCCAATGCCTAATAGAAAACTCCAAAAAAACAGCAAAAAACTTCAAAAAATTAAAAAAACCCTGTTATGGCTTCTTTTCAAGCCAAAATAGGTTGGAAATGGCCGAGAAAGAGAGAAAATAAAAATTATCATTTCGTTTCGTTCGGACCTGATGCGTTAGAGAAAATTCAAGAAAAGTAGCGAAAAAATTTAATAAATTAAAAAAAACTATTATGGCTTCATTTTAAGCCAAAATAGGTTGGGAAATGCCGAGAAAGAGAAAAAGTAAAAATGGTCTTTCCGTTCCCTTCCTACCCGACGGGTAATAGAAAATTCCAAAAAAAGAGAAGAAAAATCAAAAAATCAAAAAATACCATTGTGGCTTCATTTCAAGCCAAAATAGGTTAGAAAAGGCCGAAAAATAGAGAAAATAAAAATTGTCGTTCCGTTTCGTTCCCACCCAACGGCTAATAGAAAACTCCAAAAAAACATCAAAAAACTTCAAAAAATTAAAAAACCCTATTATGGCTTCTTTTCAAGCCAAAATAGGTTGGAAATGGCCGAAAAAGAGAGAAAATAAAAATTGTCTTTCCGTTCCCTTGCTACCCGACGGGTAATAGAAAATTCCAAAGAAAGAGATGAAAAATCAAAAAATCAAAAAATATCATTGTGGCTTCATTTCAAGCCAAAATAGGTTGGAAAAGGCCGAGAAATAGAGAAAATAAAAATTGTCTTTCCGTTTCGTTCCTACCCGATGGGAAATATAAAATTCCAAAAAAAGATTAAAAAAAATAAAAAAAAATAGCATTGTGGCTTCATTTCAAGCCAAAATAGGTTGGAAAAGGCCGAGAAAGATAGAAAATAAAAATTGTCTTTTCGTTCCGTTCCTACCTGACGCGTAATAGAAAATTCCAAAAAAAATAGCAAAAAAATTCAAAAAATTCAAAATTACCATTACGGGTTCATTTCAAGCCAAAACAGGTTGGAAAAGGCCAAAAAAGAGAGAAAATAAAAATTATCGTTTCGTTTCGTTCCTACACGAAGCATAATAGATAAATAAATAAAAATAGCAAAAAAATTTAAAAAATTAAAAACCCTGTTATGGCTTCTTTTCAAGCCAAAATAGGACGGAAAAGGCTGACAAAGAGAGAAAATAAAAATTATCGTTTCGTTTCGTTCCTACCCGACGTGTAATAGAAAATTCCAAAAAATTAGCAAAAAAATTCAAAAAATTCAAAAATACCATTACGGCTTCATTTCAAGCCAAAACAAGTTGGAAAAGGCCGAAAAAGAGTGAAATTAAAAATTATCGTTCCGTTCCGTTCCAACCCGATGCGTAATAGAAAATTCCAAAAAAATAGCAAAAATAATTCAGAAAATTAATAAATACCATTATGGCGTGATTTCAAGCCAAAATAGGTTGGAAAAGGCTCAGAGGGAGAAAATAAAAATTATCATTTCGTTTCGTACCGACCTGACGCGTTAGTGAAAATTCAAGAAAAATAGCAAAAAAATTCAATAAATTAAAAAATACCGTTTTGGCTTCATTTCAAACCAAAATAGGTTGGTAATTGCTGAGAAAGAGAAAAAATAAAAATTGTCTTTCCGTTCCTTTCTTACCCGACGGGTAATAGAAACTTCCAAAAAAAGAGAAGAAAAATCAAAAAATCAAAAAATACCATTGTGGCTTCATTTCAAGCCAAAATAGGTTGGAAAAGGTCGAGAAATAGAAAAAATAAAAATTGTCGTTCCGTTTCGTTCCCACCCAACGCGTAATAGAAAATTCCAAAAAAATAGCAAAAAATTTCAAAAAATTAAAAAACCCTGTTATGGTTTCTTTTCAAGCCAAAATAGGTTGGAAATGGCCGAGAAAGAGAGAAAATAAAAATTATCGTTTCGTTTTGTTCCGACCTGATGCTTTAGAGAAAATTCAAGAAAAGTAGCAAAAAAATTTAATAAATTAAAAAATACTATTATGGCTTCATTTTAAGCCAAAATAGGTTGGGAAATGCCGAGAAAGAGAAAAAGTAAAAATGGTCTTTCCGTTCCCTTCCTACCCGACGGGTAATAGAAAATTCCAAAAAAAGAGAAGAAAAATCAAAAATTACCATTGTGGCTTCATTTCAAGCCAAAATAGGTTGGAAAAGGCCGAGAAATAGAGAAAATAAAAATTGTCGTTCCGTTTCGTTCCCACCCAATGCCTAATAGAAAACTCCAAAAAAACAGCAAAAAACTTCAAAAAATTAAAAAACCCTGTTATGGCTTCTTTTCAAGCCAAAATAGGTTGGAAATGGCCGAGAAAGAGAGAAAATAAAAATTATCATTTCGTTTCGTTCGGACCTGATGCGTTAGAGAAAATTCAAGAAAAGTAGCGAAAAAATTTAATAAATTAAAAAAAAACTATTATGGCTTCATTTTAAGCCAAAATAGGTTGGGAAATGCCGAGAAAGAGAAAAAGTAAAAATGGTCTTTCCGTTCCCTTCCTACCCGACGGGTAATAGAAAATTCCAAAAAAAGAGAAGAAAAATCAAAAAATCAAAAAATACCATTGTGGCTTCATTTCATGCCAAAATAGGTTAGAAAAGGCCGAAAAATAGAGAAAATAAAAATTGTCGTTCCGTTTCGTTCCCACCCAACGGCTAATAGAAAACTCCAAAAAAACAGCAAAAAACTTCAAAAAATTAAAAAACCCTATTATGGCTTCTTTTCAAGCCAAAATAGGTTGGAAATGGCCGAAAAAGAGAGAAAATAAAAATTGTCTTTCCGTTCCCTTGCTACCCGACGGGTAATATAAAATTCCAAAGAAAGAGATGAAAAATCAAAAAATCAAAAAATATCATTGTGGCTTCATTTCAAGCCAAAATAGGTTGGAAAAGGCCGAGAAATAGAGAAAATAAAAATTGTCTTTCCGTTTCGTTCCTACCCGATGGGAAATATAAAATTCCAAAAAAAGATTAAAAAAATAAAAAAAAATAGCATTGTGGCTTCATTTCAAGCCAAAATAGGTTGGAAAATGTCGAGAAAGAGAGAAAATAAAAATTATCGTTCCGTTCCGTTTCAACCCGATGTGTAATAGAAAATTCCAAAACAATAGCAAAACTATTCAGAAAATTAAGAAATACAATTATGGCGTGATTTCAAGCCAAAATTGGTTGGAAAATGCTCAGAGAGAGAAAATAAAAATTATCGTTTCGTTTCGTTCGGACCTGACGCGTTAGAGAAAATTCAAGAAAAATAGCAAAAAAATTTAATAAATTAAAAAATACCATTTTGGCTACATTTCAAGCCAAAATAGGTTGGTAATTGCCGAGAAAGAGAAAAAATAAAAATTGTCTTTCCGTTCCGTTCCTAGCCGACGCGTAACAGAAAATTCAAAAAAAAAAAGAAAAAAATTGAAAAAGTTTAAAACAACCATTATAGCTTCATTTCAAGACAAAACAAGTTGGAAAAGGCTGAAAAAGAGAGAAAATAAAAATTATCGTTTCGTTTCGTTCCTACCCGACGCATAAGAGATAATTCAAAAAAAATAGTAAAAAAATTCAAAAAATAAAAAAAACACCATTATGGCTATTTTTCAAGCAAAAATAGGTTGGAAAAGGAGGAGAAAGAGAGAAAATAAAAATTCTCTTTCCGTTTCGTTCCTACCCGACGGGAAATATAAAATTCCAAAAAAAGATAATAAAAAAAATATAAAAAATAAAAAAATATCATTGTTGCTTCATTTTAAGCCAAAATAGGTTGGAAAAGGTCGAAAAAGAGAGAAAATAAAAATTATAGTTCCGTTCCGTTCCAACCCGATGCGTAATAAAAAATTCCAAAAAAATAGTAAAAATATTCAGAAAATTAAAAAATACAATTATGGCGTGATTTCGAGCCAAAATTGGTTGGAAAAGGCTCAGAGAGAGAAAATAAAAATTATCGTTTCGTTTCGTTCGGACCTGATGCGTTACAGAAAATTCAAGAAAAATAGCAAAAAAATTTAATAAATTAAAAAATACTATTATGGCTTCATTTTAAGCCAAAATAGGTTGGGAAAAGCCGAGAAAGAGAAAAAGTAAAAATGGTCTTTCCGTTCCCTTCCTACCCGACGGGTAATAGAAAATTCCAAAAAAAGAGAAGAAAAATAAAAAAAATAAAAAAATACCATTGTGGCTTCATTTCAAGCCAAAATAGGTTGGAAAAGGCCGAGAAATAGAGAAAATAAAAATTGTCGTTCCGTTTCGTTCCCATCCAACGCCTAATAGAAAACTCCAAAAAAACAGCAAAAAACTTCAAAAAATTAAAAAACCCTGTTATGGCTTCTTTTCAAGCCAAAATAGGTTGGAAATGGCCGAGAAAGAGAGAAAATGAAAATTATCGTTTCGTTTCGTTCGGACCTGATGCGTTAGAGAAAATTCAATAAAAGTAGCAAAAAAATTTAATAAATTAAAAAATACTATTATGGCTTCATTTTAAGCCAAAATAGGTTGGGAAATGCCGAGAAAGAGAAAAAGTAAAAATGGTCTTTCCGTTCCCTTCCTACCCGACGGGTAATAGAAAATTCCAAAAAAAGAGAAGAAAAATCAAAAAATCAAAAAATACCATTGTGGCTTCATTTCAAGCCAAAATAGGCTGGAAAAGGCCGAAAAATAGAGAAAATAAAAATTATCTTTCCGTTTCGTTCCCACCCAACGCCTAATAGAAAACTCCCAAAAAAGAGCAAAAAACTTCAAAAAATTAAAAAACCCTGTTATGGTTTCTTTTCAAGCCAAAATAGGTTGGAAATGGCCGAGAAAGAGAGAAAATAAAAATTATCGTTTCGTTTTGTTCCGACCTGATGCTTTAGAGAAAATTCAAGAAAAGTAGCAAAAAAATTTAATAAATTAAAAAATACTATTATGGCTTCATTTTAAGCCAAAATAGGTTGGGAAATGCCGAGAAAGAGAAAAAGTAAAAATGGACTTTCCGTTCCCTTCCTACCCGACGGGTAATAGAAAATTCCAAAAAAAGAGAAGAAAAATCAAAAATTACCATTGTGGCTTCATTTCAAGCCAAAATAGGTTGGAAAAGGCCGAGAAATAGAGAAAATAAAAATTGTCGTTCCGTTTCGTTCCCACCCAATGCCTAATAGAAAACTCCAAAAAAACAGCAAAAAACTTCAAAAAATTAAAAAAACCCTGTTATGGCTTCTTTTCAAGCCAAAATAGGTTGGAAATGGCCGAGAAAGAGAGAAAATAAAAATTATCATTTCGTTTCGTTCGGACCTGATGCGTTAGAGAAAATTCAAGAAAAGTAGCGAAAAAATTTAATAAATTAAAAAAAACTATTATGGCTTCATTTTAAGCCAAAATAGGTTGGGAAATGCCGAGAAAGAGAAAAAGTAAAAATGGTCTTTCCGTTCCCTTCCTACCCGACGGGTAATAGAAAATTCCAAAAAAAGAGAAGAAAAATCAAAAAATCAAAAAATACCATTGTGGCTTCATTTCAAGCCAAAATAGGTTAGAAAAGGCCGAAAAATAGAGAAAATAAAAATTGTCGTTCCGTTTCGTTCCCACCCAACGGCTAATAGAAAACTCCAAAAAAACATCAAAAAACTTCAAAAAATTAAAAAACCCTATTATGGCTTCTTTTCAAGCCAAAATAGGTTGGAAATGGCCGAAAAAGAGAGAAAATAAAAATTGTCTTTCCGTTCCCTTGCTACCCGACGGGTAATAGAAAATTCCAAAGAAAGAGATGAAAAATCAAAAAATCAAAAAATATCATTGTGGCTTCATTTCAAGCCAAAATAGGTTGGAAAAGGCCGAGAAATAGAGAAAATAAAAATTGTCTTTCCGTTTCGTTCCTACCCGATGGGAAATATAAAATTCCAAAAAAAGATTAAAAAAAATAAAAAAAAATAGCATTGTGGCTTCATTTCAAGCCAAAATAGGTTGGAAAAGGCCGAGAAAGATAGAAAATAAAAATTGTCTTTTCGTTCCGTTCCTACCTGACGCGTAATAGAAAATTCCAAAAAAAATAGCAAAAAAATTCAAAAAATTCAAAATTACCATTACGGGTTCATTTCAAGCCAAAACAGGTTGGAAAAGGCCAAAAAAGAGAGAAAATAAAAATTATCGTTTCGTTTCGTTCCTACACGAAGCATAATAGATAAATAAATAAAAATAGCAAAAAAATTTAAAAAATTAAAAACCCTGTTATGGCTTCTTTTCAAGCCAAAATAGGACGGAAAAGGCTGACAAAGAGAGAAAATAAAAATTATCGTTTCGTTTCGTTCCTACCCGACGTGTAATAGAAAATTCCAAAAAATTAGCAAAAAAATTCAAAAAATTCAAAAATACCATTACGGCTTCATTTCAAGCCAAAACAAGTTGGAAAAGGCCGAAAAAGAGTGAAATTAAAAATTATCGTTCCGTTCCGTTCCAACCCGATGCGTAATAGAAAATTCCAAAAAAATAGCAAAAATAATTCAGAAAATTAATAAATACCATTATGGCGTGATTTCAAGCCAAAATAGGTTGGAAAAGGCTCAGAGGGAGAAAATAAAAATTATCATTTCGTTTCGTACCGACCTGACGCGTTAGTGAAAATTCAAGAAAAATAGCAAAAAAATTCAATAAATTAAAAAATACCGTTTTGGCTTCATTTCAAACCAAAATAGGTTGGTAATTGCTGAGAAAGAGAAAAAATAAAAATTGTCTTTCCGTTCCTTTCTTACCCGACGGGTAATAGAAACTTCCAAAAAAAGAGAAGAAAAATCAAAAAATCAAAAAATACCATTGTGGCTTCATTTCAAGCCAAAATAGGTTGGAAAAGGTCGAGAAATAGAAAAAATAAAAATTGTCGTTCCGTTTCGTTCCCACCCAACGCGTAATAGAAAATTCCAAAAAAATAGCAAAAAATTTCAAAAAAAATTAAAAAACCCTGTTATGGCTTCTTTTCAAGCCAAAATAGGTAGGAAATGGCTGAGAAAGAGAGAAAATAAAAATTGTCTTTCCGTTCCGTTCCTACCCGACGCGTAATAGAAAATTCAAGAAAAATAGCAAAAAAATTCAATAAATTAAAAAATACAGTTTTGGCTTCATTTCAAGCCAAAATAGGTTGGTAATTGCTGAGAAAGAGAAAAAATAAAAATTGTCTTTCCGTTCCTTTCCTACCCGACGGGTAATAGAAAATTCCAAAAAAAGAGAAGAAAAATCAAAAAATCAAAAAATACCATTGTGGCTTCATTTCAAGCCAAAATAGGTTGGAAAAGGTCGAGAAATAAAAAAAATAAAAATTGTCGTTCCGTTTCGTTCCCACCCAACGTGTAATAGAAAATTCCAAAAAAATAGCAAAAAATTTCAAAAAATTAAAAATCCCTGTTATGGCTTCTTTTCAAGCCAAAATAGGTAGGAAATGGCCGAGAAAGAGAGAAAATAAAAATTGTCTTTCCGTTCCATTCCTACCTGACGCGTAATAAAAAATTCCAAAAAAATAGCAAAAAATTTCAAAAAATTAAAAAACCCATTTATGGCTTCTTTTCAAGCCAAAATAGGTCGGAAAAGGCTGACAAAGAGAGAAAATAAAAATTATCGTTTCGTTTCGTTCCTACCCGACGTGTAATAGAAAATTCCAAAAAATTAGCAAAAATATTCAAAAATACCTTTACGGCTTCATTTCAAGCCAAAACAAGTTGGAAAAGGCTGAAAAAGAGATAAATTAAAAATTATCGTTTCGTTTCGTTCCTACCCGACGCATAAGAGAAAATTCAAAAAAAATACTAAAAAAATTCAAAAAATAAAAAAACCCCATTATGGCTTCTTTTCAAACCAAAACAGATTGGAAAAGGAGGAGAAAGGGAGAAAATAAAAACTGTCTTTCCTTTCCGTTCCTACCCGACGCGTAATAGAAAATTCCAAAAAAAACAGCAAAAAAATTGAAAAAATTTAAAAAAAACCATTATGGCTTTATTTCAAGCCAAAACAAGTTGGAAAAGGCTGAAAAAGAGAGAAATTAAAAATTATCGTTTCGTTTCGTTCGTACCCGACGCATAAGAGATAATACAAAAAAAATAGTAAAAAAATTCAAAAAAAAAAAAAACCCCATTATGGCTTCTTTTCAAGCGAAAATAGGTTGGAAAAGGCCGAGAAAAAGAGAAAATAAAAATTTTCTTTCCGTTCCGTTCCTACCTGACGCGTAATAGAAAATTCCAAAAAAAATAGCAAAAAAATTCCTAAAATTAAAAAACCATGTTATGGCTTCTTTTCAAGCCAAAATAGGTCGGAAAAGGCTGACAAAGAGAGAAAATAAAAATTATCGTTTCGTTTCGTTCCTACCCGACGGGTAACAGAAAATTCCTAAAAATTAGCAAAAAAATTCAAAAATACAATTACGACTTCATTTAAAGCCAAAACAAGTTGGAAAAGGCTGAAAAAGAGAGAAATTAAAAATTATCGTTTCGTTTCGTTCCTACCCGACGTATAAGAGATAATACAAAAAAAAAAAAACCCATTATGGCTTCTTTTCAAGCCAAAATAGGTTGAAAAAGGCCGAAAAAGAGAGAAAATAAAAATTGTCTTTCCGTTCCGTTCCTACCTGACGCGTAATAGATAATTCCAAAAAAAATAGCAAAAAAATTCAAAATTACCATTACAGGTTCATTTCAAGCCAAAACAGGTTGGAAAAGGCCGAAAAAGAGAGAAAATAAAAATTATCGTTTCGTTTCGTTCCTACCCGAAGGTTAATAGAAAATTCCAAAAAATTAGCAAAAAAATTCAAAAATACAATTACGACTTCATTTCAAGCCAAAACAAGTTGGAAAAGGCTGAAAACGAGAGAAATTAAAAATTATCGTTTCGTTTCGTTCCTACCCGACGTATAAGAGATAATACAAAAAAAAAAAAAAACCCATTATGGCTTCTTTTCAAGCGAAAATAGGTTGAAAAAGGCCGAAAAAGAGAGAAAATAAAAATTGTCTTTCCGTTCCGTTCCTACCTGACGCGTAATAGATAATTCCAAAAAAAACAGCAAAAAAATTCAAAATTACCATTACGGGTTCATTTCAAGCCAAAACAGGTTGGAAAAGGCCAAAAAAGAGAGAAAATAAAAATTATCGTTTCGTTTCGTTCCTACACGAAGCATAATAGATAAATAAATAAAAATAGAAAAAAAACTCAAAAAATTAAAAACCCTGTTGTGCCTTCTTTTCCAGCCAAAATAGGTTGGCAAAGGCCGAGAAATAGAGAAAATAAAAATTATTGTTCCGTTCCGTTTCAACCCGATGCGTAATAGAAAATTCCAAAAAAAATAGCAAAAAAAATTCAGAAAATTAAAAAATACCATTATGGCGTAATTTCAAGCCAAAATTGGTTGGAAAAGGCTGAGGGAGAGAAAATAAAAATTATAATTTCGTTTCGTTCCGACCTGACGCGTTAGAGAAAATTCAAGAAAAGTAGCAAAAAAATTCAATAAATTAAAAAATACCGTTTTGGCTTCATTTCAAGCCAAAATAGGTTGGTAATTGCTGAGAAAGAGAAAAAATAAAAACTGTCTTTCCGTTCCTTTCCTACCCGACGGGTAATAGAAAATTCCAAAAAAAGAGAAGAAAAATCAAAAAATCAAAAAATACCATTGTGGCTTCATTTCAAGCCAAAATAGGTTGGAAAAGGTCGAGAAATAGAAAAAATAAAAATTGTCGTTCTGTTTCGTTCCCACCCAACGCGTAATAGAAAATTCCAAAAAAATAGCAAAAAATTTCAAAAAATTAAAAAACCCTGTTATGGCTTCTTTTCAAGCCAAAATAGGTTGGAAATGGCCGAGAAAGAGAGAAAATAAAAATTGTCTTTCCGTTCCATTCCTACCTGACGCGTAATAGAAAATTCTACAAAATTAGCAAAAAATTTCAAAAAATTAAAAAACTCTGTTATGGCTTCTTTCCAAGCCAAAATAGGTCGGAAAAGGCTGACAAAGAGAGAGAATAAAAATTATCGTTTCGTTTCGTTCCTGCCCGACGGGTAACAGAAAATTCCTAAAAATTAGCAAAAAAATTCAAAAATACAATTATGACTTCATTTCAAGCCAAAACAAGTTGGAAAAGGCTGAAAACGAGATAAATTAAAAATTATCGTTTCGTTTCGTTCCTACCCGACGTATAAGAGATAATACAAAAAATAAAAAACCCATTATGGCTTCTTTTCAAGCGAAAATAGGTTGAAAAAGGCCGAAAAAGAGAGAAAATAAAAATTGTCTTTCCGTTCCGTTCCTACCTGACGCGTAATAGATAATTCCAAAAAAAACAGCAAAAAAATTCAAAATTACCATTACGGGTTCATTTCAAGCCAAAACAGGTTGGAAAAGGCCAAAAAAGAGAGAAAATAAAAATTATCGTTTCGTTTCGTTCCTACACGAAGCATAATAGATAAATAAATAAAAATAGAAAAAAAACTCAAAAAATTAAAAACCCTGTTCTGCCTCCTTTTCCAGCCAAAATAGGTTGGCAAGCCGAGAAATAGAGAAAATAAAAATTATTGTTCCGTTCCGTTTCAACCCGATGCGTAATAGAAAATTCCAAAAAAAATAGCAAAAAAAATTCAGAAAATTAAAAAATACCATTATGGCGTAATTTCAAGCCAAAATTGGTCGGAAAAGGCTGAGGGAGAGAAAATAAAAATTATAATTTCGTTTCGTTCCGACCTGACGCGTTAGAGAAAATTCAAGAAAAGTAGCAAAAAAATTCAATAAATTAAAAAATACCGTTTTGGCTTCATTTCAAGCCAAAATAGGTTGGTAATTGCTGAGAAAGAGAAAAAATAAAAACTGTCTTTCCGTTCCTTTCCTACCCGACGGGTAATAGAAAATTCCAAAAAAAGAGAAGAAAAATCAAAAAATCAAAAAATACCATTGTGGCTTCATTTCAAGCCAAAATAGGTTGGAAAAGGTCGAGAAATAGAAAAAATAAAAATTGTCGTTCTATTTCGTTCCCACACAACGCGTAATAGAAAATTCCAAAAAAATAGTAAAAAATTTCAAAAAATTAAAAAACCCTGTTATGGCTTCTTTTCAAGCCAAAATAGGTTGGAAATGGCCGAGAAAGAGAGAAAATAAAAATTGTCTTTCCGTTCCATTCCTACCTGACGCGTAATAGAAAATTCCACAAAATTAGCAAAAAATTTCAAAAAATTAAAAAACTTTGTTATGGCTTCTTTCCAAGCCAAAATAGGTCGGAAAAGGCTGACAAAGAGAGAAAATAAAAATTATCGTTTCGTTTCGTTCCTGCCCGTCGGGTAACAGAAAATTCCAAAAAATTAGCAAAAAAATTCAAAAATACAATTACGACTTCATTTCAAGCCAAAACAAGTTGGAAAAGGCTGAAAACGAGAGAAATTAAAAATTATCGTTTCGTTTCGTTCGTACCCGACGCATAAGAGATAATACAAAAAAAATAGTAAAAAAATTCAAAAAATAAAAAAACCCCATTATGGCTTCTTTTCAAACCAAAACAGGTTGGAAAAGGAGAAGAAAGGGAGAAAATAAAAACTGTCTTTCCGTTCCGTTCCTACCCGACGCGTAATAGAAAATTCCAAAAAAAATAGCAAAAAAATTGAAAAAATTTAAAAAAACCATTATGGCTTTATTTCAAGCCAAAACAAGTTGTAAAAGGCTGAAAAGAGAGAAATTAAAAATTATCGTTTCGTTTCGTTCGTACCCGACGCATAAGAGATAATACAAAAAAAATAGTAAAAAAATTCAAAAAAAAAAAACCCCATTATGGCTTCTTTTCAAGCGAAAATAGGTTGGAAAAGGCCGAGAAAAAGATAAAATAAAAATTGTCTTTCCGTTCCGTTCCTACCTGACGCGTAATAGAAAATTCCAAAAAAAATAGCAAAAAAATTCATAAAATTAAAAAACCATGTTATGGCTTCTTTTCAAGCCAAAATAGGTCGGAAAAGGCTGACAAAGAGAGAAAATAAAAATTATCGTTTCGTTTCGTTCCTACCCGACGGGTAATAGAAAATTCCAAAAAATTAGCAAAAAAATTCAAAAATACAATTACGACTTCATTTCAAGCCAAAACAAGTTGGAAAAGGCTGAAAAATAGAGAAATTAAAAATTATCGTTTTGTTTCGTTCCTACCCGACGCATAAGAGATAATACAAAAAAAATAGTAAAAAAATTCAAAAAAAAAAAAACCCCATTATGGCTTCTTTTCAAGCCAAAATAGGTTGAAAAAGGCCGAAAAAGAGAGAAAATAAAAATTGTCTTTCTGTTCCGTTCCTACCTGACGCGTAATAGATAATTCCAAAAAAAATAGCAAAAAAATTCAACATTACCATTACGGGTTCATTTCAAGCCAAAACAGGTTGGAAAAGGCCGAAAAAGAGAGAAAATAAAAATTATCGTTTCGTTTCGTTCCTACCCGAAGGTTAATAGAAAATTCCAAAAAATTAGCAAAAAAATTCAAAAATACAATTACGACTTCATTTCAAGCCAAAACAAGTTGGAAAAGGCTGAAAACGAGAGAAATTAAAAATTATCGTTTCGTTTCGTTCCTACCCGACGTATAAGAGATAATACAAAAAAAAAAAAAACCCATTATGGCTTCTTTTCAAGCCAAAATAGGTTGAAAAAGGCCGAAAAAAAGAGAAAATAAAAATTGTCTTTCCGTTCCGTTCCTACCTGACGCGTAATAGATAATTCCAAAAAAAATAGCAAAAAAATTCAAAATTACCATTACAGGTTCATTTCAAGCCAAAACAGGTTGGAAAAGGCCGAAAAAGAGAGAAAATAAAAATTATCGTTTCGTTTCGTTCCTACCCGAAGGTTAATAGAAAATTCCAAAAAATTAGCAAAAAAATTCAAAAATACAATTACGACTTCATTTCAAGCCAAAACAAGTTGGAAAAGGCTGAAAACGAGAGAAATTAAAAATTATCGTTTCGTTTCGTTCCTACCCGACGTATAAGAGATAATACAAAAAAAAAAAAAACCCATTATGGCTTCTTTTCAAGCGAAAATAGGTTGAAAAAGGCCGAAAAAGAGAGAAAATAAAAATTGTCTTTCCGTTCCGTTCCTACCTGACGCGTAATAGATAATTCCAAAAAAAACAGCAAAAAAATTCAAAATTACCATTACGGGTTCATTTCAAGCCAAAACAGGTTGGAAAAGGCCAAAAAAGAGAGAAAATAAAAATTATCGTTTCGTTTCGTTCCTACACGAAGCATAATAGATAAATAAATAAAAATAGAAAAAAAAACTCAAAAAATTAAAAACCCTGTTATGCCTCCTTTTCCAGCCAAAATAGGTTGGCAAAGGCCGAGAAATAGAGAAAATAAAAATTATTGTTCCGTTCCGTTTCAACCCGATGCGTAATAGAAAATTCCAAAAAAAATAGAAAAAAAAATTCAGAAAATTAAAAAATACCATTATGGCGTCATTTCAAGCCAAAATTGGTTGGAAAAGGCTGAGGGAGAGAAAATAAAAATTATAATTTCGTTTCGTTCCGACCTGACGCGTTAGAGAAAATTCAAGAAAAGTAGCAAAAAAATTCAATAAATTAAAAAATACCGTTTTGGCTTCATTTCAAGCCAAAATAGGTTGGTAATTGCTGAGAAAGAGAAAAAATAAAAACTGTCTTTCCGTTCCTTTCCTACCCGACGGGTAATAGAAAATTCCAAAAAAAGAGAAGAAAAATCAAAAAATCAAAAAATACCATTGTGGCTTCATTTCAAGCCAAAATAGGTTGGAAAAGGTCGAGAAATAGAAAAAATAAAAATTGTCGTTCTGTTTCGTTCCCACCCAACGCGCAATAGAAAATTCCAAAAAAATAGCAAAAAATTTCAAAAAATTAAAAAACCCTGTTATGGCTTCTTTTCAAGCCAAAATAGGTTGGAAATGGCCGAGAAAGAGAGAAAATAAAAATTGTCTTTCCGTTCCATTCCTACCTGACGCGTAATAGAAAATTCCACAAAATTAGCAAAAAATTTCAAAAAATTAAAAAACTCTGTTATGGCTTCTTTCCAAGCCAAAATAGGTCGGAAAAGGCTGACAAAGAGAGAGAATAAAAATTATCGTTTCGTTTCGTTCCTGCCCGACGGGTAACAGAAAATTCCTAAAAATTAGCAAAAAAATTCAAAAATACAATTATGACTTCATTTCAAGCCAAAACAAGTTGGAAAAGGCTGAAAACGAGAGAAATTAAAAATTATCGTTTCGTTTCGTTCCTACCGGACGTATAAGAGATAATACAAAAAATAAAAAACCCATTATGGCTTCTTTTCAAGCGAAAATAGGTTGAAAAAGGCCGAAAAAGAGAGAAAATAAAAATTGTCTTTCCGTTCCGTTCCTACCTGACGCGTAATAGATAATTCCAAAAAAAACAGCAAAAAAATTCAAAATTACCATTACGGGTTCATTTCAAGCCAAAACAGGTTGGAAAAGGCCAAAAAAGAGAGAAAATAAAAATTATCGTTTCGTTTCGTTCCTACACGAAGCATAATAGATAAATAAATAAAAATAGAAAAAAAACTCAAAAAATTAAAAACCCTGTTATGCCTCCTTTTCCAGCCAAAATAGGTTGGCAAGCCGAGAAATTGAAAAAATAAAAATTATTGTTCCGTTCCGTTTCAACCCGATGCGTAATAGAAAATTCCAAAAAAAATAGCAAAAAAAATTCAGAAAATTAAAAAATACCATTATGGCATAATTTCAAGGCAAAATTGGTTGGAAAAGGCTGAGGGAGAGAAAATAAAAATTATAATTTCGTTTCGTTCCGACCTGACGCGTTAGAGAAAATTCAAGAAAAGTAGCAAAAAAATTCAATAAATTAAAAAATACCGTTTTGGCTTCATTTCAAGCCAAAATAGGTTGGTAATTGCTGAGAAAGAGAAAAAATACAAACTGTCTTTCCGTTCCTTTCCTACCCGACGGGTAATAGAAAATTCCAAAAAAAGAGAAGAAAAATCAAAAAATCAAAAAATACCATTGTGGCTTCATTTCAAGCCAAAATAGGTTGGAAAAGGTCGAGAAATAGAAAAAATAAAAATTGTCGTTCTATTTCGTTCCCACCCAACGCGTAATAGAAAATTCCAAAAAAATAGCAAAAAATTTCAAAAAATTAAAAAACCCAGTTATGGCTTCTTTTCAAGCCAAAATAGGTTGGAAATGGCCGAGAAAGAGAGAAAATAAAAATTGTCTTTCCGTTCCATTCCTACCTGACGCGTAATAGAAAATTCCACAAAATTAGCAAAAAATTTCAAAAAATTAAAAAACTCTGTTATGGCTTCTTTCCAAGCCAAAATAGGTCGGAAAAGGCTGACAAAGAGAGAGAATAAAAATTATCGTTTCGTTTCGTTCCTGCCCGACGGGTAACAGAAAATTCCTAAAAATTAGCAAAAAAATTCAAAAATACAATTATGACTTGATTTCAAGCCAAAACAAGTTGGAAAAGGCTGAAAACGAGAGAAATTAAAAATTATCGTTTCGTTTCGTTCCTACCCGACGTATAAGAGATAATACAAAAAATAAAAAACCCATTATGGCTTCTTTTCAAGCGAAAATAGGTTGAAAAAGGCCGAAAAAGAGAGAAAATAAAAATTGTCTTTCCGTTCCGTTCCTACCTGACGCGTAATAGATAATTCCAAAAAAAACAGCAAAAAAATTCAAAATTACCATTACGGGTTCATTTCAAGCCAAAACAGGTTGGAAAAGGCCAAAAAAGAGAGAAAATAAAAATTTTCGTTTCTTTTCGTTCCTACACGAAGCATAATAGATAAATAAATAAAAATAGAAAAAAAACTCAAAAAATTAAAAACCCTGTTATGCCTCCTTTTCCAGCCAAAATAGGTTGGCAAGCCGAGAAATAGAGAAAATAAAAATTATTGTTCCGTTCCGTTTCAACCCGATGCGTAATAGAAAATTCCAAAAAAAATAGCAAAAAAAATTCAGAAAATTAAAAAATACCATTATGGCGTAATTTCAAGCCAAAATTGGTCGGAAAAGGCTGAGGGAGAGAAAATAAAAATTATAATTTCGTTTCGTTCCGACCTGACGCGTTAGAGAAAATTCAAGAAAAGTAGCAAAAAAATTCAATAAATTAAAAAATACCGTTTTGACTTCATTTCAAGCCAAAATAGGTTGGTAATTGCTGAGAAAGAGAAAAAATAAAAACTGTCTTTCCGTTCCTTTCCTACCCGACGGGTAATAGAAAATTCCAAAAAAAGAGAAGAAAAATCAAAAAATCAAAAAATACCATTGTGGCTTCATTTCAAGCCAAAATAGGTTGGAAAAGGTCGAGAAATAGAAAAAATAAAAATTGTCGTTCTGCTTCGTTCCCACCAAACGCGTAATAGAAAATTCCAAAAAAATAGCAAAAAATTTCAAAAAATTAAAAAACCCTGTTATGGCTTCTTTTCAAGCCAAAATAGGTTGGAAATGGCCGAGAAAGAGAGAAAATAAAAATTGTCTTTCCGTTCCATTCCTACCTGACGCGTAATTGAAAATTCCACAAAATTAGCAAAAAATTTCAAAAAATTAAAAAACTCTGTTATGGCTTCTTTCCAAGCCAAAATAGGTCTGAAAAGGCTGACAAAGAGAGAAAATAAAAATTATCGTTTCGTTTCGTTCCTGCCCGACGGGTAACAGAAAATTCCTAAAAATTAGCAAAAAAATTCAAAAATACAATTACGACTTCATTTCAAGCCAAAACAAGTTGGAAAAGGCTGAAAACGAGAGAAATTAAAAATTATCGTTTCGTTTCGTTCCTACCCGACGTATAAGAGATAATACAAAAAATAAAAAACCCATTATGGCTTCTTTTCAAGCGAAAATAGGTTGAAAAAGGCCGAAAAAGAGAGAAAATAAAAATTGTCTTTCCGTTCCGTTCCTACCTGACGCGTAATAGATAATTCCAAAAAAAACAGCAAAAAAATTCAAAATTACCATTACGGGTTCATTTCAAGCCAAAACAGGTTGGAAAAGGCCAAAAAAGAGAGAAAATAAAAATTATCGTTTCGTTTCGTTCCTACACGAAGCATAATAGATAAATAAATAAAAATAGCAAAAAAATTCGAAAAATTAAAAACCCTGTTATGCCTCCTTTTCCAGCCAAAATAGGTTGGCAAAGGCCGAGAAATAGAGAAAATAAAAATTATTATTCCGTTCCGTTTCAACCCGATGCGTAATAGAAAATTCCAAAAAAATAGCAAAAAAAATTCAGAAAATTAAAAAATACCATTATGGCGTAATTTCAAGCCAAAATTTGTTGGAAAAGGCTGAGGGAGAGAAAATTAAAATTATCATTTCGTTTCGTTCCGACCTGACGCGTTAGAGAAAATTCAAGAAAAGTAGCAAAAAAATTCAATAAATTAAAAAATACCGTTTTGGCTTCATTTCAAGCCAAAATAGGTTGGTAATTGCTGAGAAAGAGAAAAAATAAAAACTGTCTTTCCGTTCCTTTCCTACCCGACGGGTAATAGAAAATTCCAAAAAAAGAGAAGAAAAATCAAAAAATCAAAAAATACCATTGTGGCTTCATTTCAAGCCAAAATAGGTTGGAAAAGGTCGAGAAATAGAAAAAATAAAAATTGTCGTTCTGTTTCGTTCCCACCCAACGCGTAATAGAAAATTCCAAAAAAATAGCAAAAAATTTCAAAAAATTAAAAAACCCTGTTATGGCTTCTTTTCAAGCCAAAATAGGTTGGAAATGGCCGAGAAAGAGAGAAAATAAAAATTGTCTTTCCGTTCCATTCCTACCTGACGCGTAATAGAAAATTCCACAAAATTAGCAAAAAATTTCAAAAAATTAAAAAACTCTGTTATGGCTTCTTTCCAAGCCAAAATAGGTCGGAAAAGGCTGACAAAGAGAGACAATAAAAATTATCGTTTCGTTTCGTTCCTGCCCGACGGGTAACAGAAAATTCCTAAAAATTAGCAAAAAAATTCAAAAATACAATTACGACTTCATTTCAAGCCAAAACAAGTTGGAAAAGGCTGAAAACGAGAGAAATTAAAAATTATCGTTTCGTTTCGTTCCTACCCGACGTATAAGAGATAATACAAAAAATAAAAAACCCATTATGGCTTCTTTTCAAGCGAAAATAGGTTGAAAAAGGCCGAAAAAGAGAGAAAATAAAAATTGTCTTTCCGTTCCGTTCCTACCTGACGCGTAATAGATAATTCCAAAAAAAACAGCAAAAAAATTCAAAATTACCATTACGGGTTCATTTCAAGCCTAAACAGGTTGGAAAAGGCCAAAAAAGAGAGAAAATAAAAATTATCGTTTCGTTTCGTTCCTACACGAAGCATAATAGATAAATAAATAAAAATAGAAAAAAAACTCAAAAAATTAAAAACCCTGTTATGCCTCCTTTTCCAGCCAAAATAGGTTGGCAAAGGCCGAGAAATAGAGAAAATAAAAATTATTGTTCCGTTCCGTTTCAACCCGATGCGTAATAGAAAATTCCAAAAAAAATAGCAAAAAAAATTCAGAAAATTAAAAAATACCATTATGGCGTAATTTCAAGCCAAAATTGGTTGGAAAAGGCTGAGGGAGAGAAAATAAAAATTATAATTTCGTTTCGTTCCGACCTGACGCGTTAGAGAAAATTCAAGAAAAGTAGCAAAAAAATTCAATAAATTAAAAAATACCGTTTTGGCTTCATTTCAAGCCAAAATAGGTTGGTAATTGCTGAGAAAGAGAAAAAATAAAAACTGTCTTTCCGTTCCTTTCCTACCCGACGGGTAATAGAAAATTCCAAAAAAAGAGAAGAAAAATCAAAAAATCAAAAAATACCATTGTGGCTTCATTTCAAGCCAAAATAGGTTGGAAAAGGTCGAGAAATAGAAAAAATAAAAATTGTCGTTCTGTTTCGTTCCCACCAAACGCGTAATAGAAAATTCCAAAAAAATAGCAAAAAATTTCAAAAAATTAAAAAACCCTGTTATGGCTTCTTTTCAAGCCAAAATAGGTTGGAAATGGCCGAGAAAGAGAGAAAATAAAAATTGTCTTTCCGTTCCATTCCTACCTGACGCGTAATTGAAAATTCCACAAAATTAGCAAAAAATTTCAAAAAATTAAAAAACTCTGTTATGGCTTCTTTCCAAGCCAAAATAGGTCTGAAAAGGCTGACAAAGAGAGAAAATAAAAATTATCGTTTCGTTTCGTTCCTGCCCGACGGGTAACAGAAAATTCCTAAAAATTAGCAAAAAAATTCAAAAATACAATTACGACTTCATTTCAAGCCAAAACAAGTTGGAAAAGGCTGAAAACGAGAGAAATTAAAAATTATCGTTTCGTTTCGTTCCTACCCGACGTATAAGAGATAATACAAAAAATAAAAAACCCATTATGGCTTCTTTTCAAGCGAAAATAGGTTGAAAAAGGCCGAAAAAGAGAGAAAATAAAAATTGTCTTTCCGTTCCGTTCCTACCTGACGCGTAATAGATAATTCCAAAAAAAACAGCAAAAAAATTCAAAATTACCATTACGGGTTCATTTCAAGCCAAAACAGGTTGGAAAAGGCCAAAAAAGAGAGAAAATAAAAATTATCGTTTCGTTTCGTTCCTACACGAAGCATAATAGATAAATAAATAAAAATAGAAAAAAAACTCAAAAAATTAAAAACCCTGTTATGCCTCCTTTTCCAGCCAAAATAGGTTGGCAAAGGCCGAGAAATAGAGAAAATAAAAATTATTGTTCCGTTCCGTTTCAACCCGATGCGTAATAGAAAATTCCAAAAAAAATAGCAAAAAAAATTCAGAAAATTAAAAAATACCATTATGGCGTAATTTCAAGCCAAAATTGGTTGGAAAAGGCTGAGGGAGAGAAAATAAAAATTATAATTTCGTTTCGTTCCGACCTGACGCGTTAGAGAAAATTCAAGAAAAGTAGCAAAAAAATTCAATAAATTAAAAAATACCGTTTTGGCTTCATTTCAAGCCAAAATAGGTTGGTAATTGCTGAGAAAGAGAAAAAATAAAAACTGTCTTTCCGTTCCTTTCCTACCCGACGGGTAATAGAAAATTCCAAAAAAAGAGAAGAAAAATCAAAAAATCAAAAAATACCATTGTGGCTTCATTTCAAGCCAAAATAGGTTGGAAAAGGTCGAGAAATAGAAAAAATAAAAATTGTCGTTCTGTTTCGTTCCCACCCAACGCGTAATAGAAAATTCCAAAAAAATAGCAAAAAATTTCAAAAAATTAAAAAACTCTGTTATGGCTTCTTTCCAAGCCAAAATAGGTCGGAAAAGGCTGACAAAGAGAGAAAATAAAAATTATCGTTTCGTTTCGTTCCTGCCCGACGGGTAACAGAAAATTCCAAAAAATTAGCAAAAAAATTCAAAAATACAATTACGACTTCATTTCAAGCCAAAACAAGTTGGAAAAGGCTGAAAACGAGAGAAATTAAAAATTATCGTTTCGTTTCGTTCGTACCCGACGCATAAGAGATAATACAAAAAAAATAGTAAAAAAATTCAAAAAATAAAAAAACCCCATTATGGCTTCTTTTCAAACCAAAACAGGTTGGAAAAGGAGAAGAAAGGGAGAAAATAAAAACTGTCTTTCCGTTCCGTTCCTACCCGACGCGTAATAGAAAATTCCAAAAAAAATAGCAAAAAAATTGAAAAAATTTAAAAAAACCATTATGGCTTTATTTCAAGCCAAAACAAGTTGGAAAAGGCTGAAAAGAGAGAAATTAAAAATTATCGTTTCGTTTCGTTCGTACCCGACGCATAAGAGATAATACAAAAAAAATAGTAAAAAAATTCAAAAAAAAAAAAAAACCCCATTATGGCTTCTTTTCAAGCGAAAATAGGTTGAAAAAGGCCGAGAAAAAGATAAAATAAAAATTGTCTTTCCGTTCCGTTCCTACCTGACGCGTAATAGAAAATTCCAAAAAAAATAGCAAAAAAATTCATAAAATTAAAAAACCATGTTATGGCTTCTTTTCAAGCCAAAATAGGTCGGAAAAGGCTGACAAAGAGAGAAAATAAAAATTATCGTTTCGTTTCGTTCCTACCCGACGGGTAATAGAAAATTCCAAAAAATTAGCAAAAAAATTCAAAAATACAATTACGACTTCATTTCAAGCCAAAACAAGTTGGAAAAGGCTGAAAAATAGAGAAATTAAAAATTATCGTTTTGTTTCGTTCCTACCCGACGCATAAGAGATAATACAAAAAAAATAGTAAAAAAATTCAAAAAAAAAAAAACCCCATTATGGCTTCTTTTCAAGCCAAAATAGGTTGAAAAAGGCCGAAAAAGAGAGAAAATAAAAATTGTCTTTCCGTTCCGTTCCTACCTGACGCGTAATAGATAATTCCAAAAAAAATAGCAAAAAAATTCAAAATTAAAAAACCATGTTATGGCTTCTTTTCAAGCCAAAATAGGTCGGAAAAGGCTGACAAAGAGAGAAAATCAAAATTATCGTTTCGTTTCGTTCCTACCCGACGGGTAATAGAAAATTCCAAAAAATTAGCAAAAAAATTCAAAAATACAATTACGACTTCATTTCAAGCCAAAACAAGTTGGAAAAGGCTGAAAAATAGAGAAATTAAAAATTATCGTTTCGTTTCGTTCCTACCCGACGCATAAGAGATAATACAAAAAAATAGTAAAAAATTCAAAAAAAAAAAAAACCCCATTATGGCTTCTTTTCAAGCCAAAATAGGTTGAAAAAGGCCGAAAAAGAGAGAAAATAAAAATTGTCTTTCCGTTCCGTTCCTACCTGACGCGTAATAGATAATTCCAAAAAAAATAGCAAAAAAATACAAAATTACCATTACGGGTTCATTTCAAGCCAAAACAGGTTGGAAAAGGCCAAAAAAGAGAGAAAATAAAAATTATCGTTTCGTTTCGTTCCTACACGAAGCATAATAGATAAATAAATAAAAATAGCAAAAAAACTCAAAAAATTAAAAACCCTGTTATGCCTCCTTTTCCAGCCAAAATAGGTTGGCAAAGGCCGAGAAATAGAGAAAATAAAAATTATTGTTCCGTTCCGTTTCAACCCGATGCGTAATAGAAAATTCCAAAAAAAATAGCAAAAAAAATTCAGAAAATTAAAAAATACCATTATGGCGTAATTTCAAGCCAAAATTGGTTGGAAAAGGCTGAGGGAGAGAAAATAAAAATTATAATTTCGTTTCGTTCCGACCTGACGCGTTAGAGAAAATTCAAGAAAAGTAGCAAAAAAATTCAATAAATTAAAAAATACCGTTTTGGCTTCATTTCAAGCCAAAATAGGTTGGTAATTGCTGAGAAAGAGAAAAAATAAAAACTGTCTTTCCGTTCCTTTCCTACCCGACGGGTAATAGAAAATTCCAAAAAAAGAGAAGAAAAATCAAAAAATCAAAAAATACCATTGTGGCTTCATTTCAAGCCAAAATAGGTTGGAAAAGGTCGAGAAATAGAAAAAATAAAAATTGTCGTTCTGTTTCGTTCCCACCAAACGCGTAATAGAAAATTCCAAAAAAATAGCAAAAAATTTCAAAAAATTAAAAAACCCTGTTATGGCTTCTTTTCAAGCCAAAATAGGTTGGAAATGGCCGAGAAAGAGAGAAAATAAAAATTGTCTTTCCGTTCCATTCCTACCTGACGCGTAATTGAAAATTCCACAAAATTAGCAAAAAATTTCAAAAAATTAAAAAACTCTGTTATGGCTTCTTTCCAAGCCAAAATAGGTCTGAAAAGGCTGACAAAGAGAGAAAATAAAAATTATCGTTTCGTTTCGTTCCTGCCCGACGGGTAACAGAAAATTCCTAAAAATTAGCAAAAAAATTCAAAAATACAATTACGACTTCATTTCAAGCCAAAACAAGTTGGAAAAGGCTGAAAACGAGAGAAATTAAAAATTATCGTTTCGTTTCGTTCCTACCCGACGTATAAGAGATAATACAAAAAATAAAAAACCCATTATGGCTTCTTTTCAAGCGAAAATAGGTTGAAAAAGGCCGAAAAAGAGAGAAAATAAAAATTGTCTTTCCGTTCCGTTCCTACCTGACGCGTAATAGATAATTCCAAAAAAAACAGCAAAAAAATTCAAAATTACCATTACGGGTTCATTTCAAGCCAAAACAGGTTGGAAAAGGCCAAAAAAGAGAGAAAATAAAAATTATCGTTTCGTTTCGTTCCTACACGAAGCATAATAGATAAATAAATAAAAATAGAAAAAAAACTCAAAAAATTAAAAACCCTGTTATGCCTCCTTTTCCAGCCAAAATAGGTTGGCAAAGGCCGAGAAATAGAGAAAATAAAAATTATTGTTCCGTTCCGTTTCAACCCGATGCGTAATAGAAAATTCCAAAAAAAATAGCAAAAAAAATTCAGAAAATTAAAAAATACCATTATGGCGTAATTTCAAGCCAAAATTGGTTGGAAAAGGCTGAGGGAGAGAAAATAAAAATTATAATTTCGTTTCGTTCCGACCTGACGCGTTAGAGAAAATTCAAGAAAAGTAGCAAAAAAATTCAATAAATTAAAAAATACCGTTTTGGCTTCATTTCAAGCCAAAATAGGTTGGTAATTGCTGAGAAAGAGAAAAAATAAAAACTGTCTTTCCGTTCCTTTCCTACCCGACGGGTAATAGAAAATTCCAAAAAAAGAGAAGAAAAATCAAAAAATCAAAAAATACCATTGTGGCTTCATTTCAAGCCAAAATAGGTTGGAAAAGGTCGAGAAATAGAAAAAATAAAAATTGTCGTTCTGTTTCGTTCCCACCCAACGCGTAATAGAAAATTCCAAAAAAATAGCAAAAAATTTCAAAAAATTAAAAAACTCTGTTATGGCTTCTTTCCAAGCCAAAATAGGTCGGAAAAGGCTGACAAAGAGAGAAAATAAAAATTATCGTTTCGTTTCGTTCCTGCCCGACGGGTAACAGAAAATTCCAAAAAATTAGCAAAAAAATTCAAAAATACAATTACGACTTCATTTCAAGCCAAAACAAGTTGGAAAAGGCTGAAAACGAGAGAAATTAAAAATTATCGTTTCGTTTCGTTCGTACCCGACGCATAAGAGATAATACAAAAAAAATAGTAAAAAAATTCAAAAAATAAAAAAACCCCATTATGGCTTCTTTTCAAACCAAAACAGGTTGGAAAAGGAGAAGAAAGGGAGAAAATAAAAACTGTCTTTCCGTTCCGTTCCTACCCGACGCGTAATAGAAAATTCCAAAAAAAATAGCAAAAAAATTGAAAAAATTTAAAAAAACCATTATGGCTTTATTTCAAGCCAAAACAAGTTGGAAAAGGCTGAAAAGAGAGAAATTAAAAATTATCGTTTCGTTTCGTTCGTACCCGACGCATAAGAGATAATACAAAAAAAATAGTAAAAAAATTCAAAAAAAAAAAAAAACCCCATTATGGCTTCTTTTCAAGCGAAAATAGGTTGAAAAAGGCCGAGAAAAAGATAAAATAAAAATTGTCTTTCCGTTCCGTTCCTACCTGACGCGTAATAGAAAATTCCAAAAAAAATAGCAAAAAAATTCATAAAATTAAAAAACCATGTTATGGCTTCTTTTCAAGCCAAAATAGGTCGGAAAAGGCTGACAAAGAGAGAAAATAAAAATTATCGTTTCGTTTCGTTCCTACCCGACGGGTAATAGAAAATTCCAAAAAATTAGCAAAAAAATTCAAAAATACAATTACGACTTCATTTCAAGCCAAAACAAGTTGGAAAAGGCTGAAAAATAGAGAAATTAAAAATTATCGTTTTGTTTCGTTCCTACCCGACGCATAAGAGATAATACAAAAAAAATAGTAAAAAAATTCAAAAAAAAAAAAACCCCATTATGGCTTCTTTTCAAGCCAAAATAGGTTGAAAAAGGCCGAAAAAGAGAGAAAATAAAAATTGTCTTTCCGTTCCGTTCCTACCTGACGCGTAATAGATAATTCCAAAAAAAATAGCAAAAAAATTCAAAATTAAAAAACCATGTTATGGCTTCTTTTCAAGCCAAAATAGGTCGGAAAAGGCTGACAAAGAGAGAAAATCAAAATTATCGTTTCGTTTCGTTCCTACCCGACGGGTAATAGAAAATTCCAAAAAATTAGCAAAAAAATTCAAAAATACAATTACGACTTCATTTCAAGCCAAAACAAGTTGGAAAAGGCTGAAAAATAGAGAAATTAAAAATTATCGTTTCGTTTCGTTCCTACCCGACGCATAAGAGATAATACAAAAAAATAGTAAAAAATTCAAAAAAAAAAAAAACCCCATTATGGCTTCTTTTCAAGCCAAAATAGGTTGAAAAAGGCCGAAAAAGAGAGAAAATAAAAATTGTCTTTCCGTTCCGTTCCTACCTGACGCGTAATAGATAATTCCAAAAAAAATAGCAAAAAAATACAAAATTACCATTACGGGTTCATTTCAAGCCAAAACAGGTTGGAAAAGGCCAAAAAAGAGAGAAAATAAAAATTATCGTTTCGTTTCGTTCCTACACGAAGCATAATAGATAAATAAATAAAAATAGCAAAAAAACTCAAAAAATTAAAAACCCTGTTATGCCTCCTTTTCCAGCCAAAATAGGTTGGCAAAGGCCGAGAAATAGAGAAAATAAAAATTATTGTTCCGTTCCGTTTCAACCCGATGCGTAATAGAAAATTCCAAAAAAAATAGCAAAAAAAATTCAGAAAATTAAAAAATACCATTATGGCGTAATTTCAAGCCAAAATTGGTTGGAAAAGGCTGAGGGAGAGAAAATAAAAATTATAATTTCGTTTCGTTCCGACCTGACGCGTTAGAGAAAATTCAAGAAAAGTAGCAAAAAATTTCAATAAATTAAAAAATACCGTTTTGGCTTCATTTCAAGCCAAAATAGGTTGGTAATTGCTGAGAAAGAGAAAAAATAAAAACTGTCTTTCCGTTCCTTTCCTACCCGACGGGTAATAGAAAATTCCAAAAAAAGAGAAGAAAAATCAAAAAATCAAAAAATACCATTGTGGCTTCATTTCAAGCCAAAATAGGTTGGAAAAGGTCGAGAAATAGAAAAAATAAAAATTGTCGTTCTGTTTCGTTCCCACCAAACGCGTAATAGAAAATTCCAAAAAAATAGCAAAAAATTTCAAAAAATTAAAAAACCCTGTTATGGCTTCTTTTCAAGCCAAAATAGGTTGGAAATGGCCGAGAAAGAGAGAAAATAAAAATTGTCTTTCCGTTCCATTCCTACCTGACGCGTAATTGAAAATTCCACAAAATTAGCAAAAAATTTCAAAAAATTAAAAAACTCTGTTATGGCTTCTTTCCAAGCCAAAATAGGTCTGAAAAGGCTGACAAAGAGAGAAAATAAAAATTATCGTTTCGTTTCGTTCCTGCCCGACGGGTAACAGAAAATTCCTAAAAATTAGCAAAAAAATTCAAAAATACAATTACGACTTCATTTCAAGCCAAAACAAGTTGGAAAAGGCTGAAAACGAGAGAAATTAAAAATTATCGTTTCGTTTCGTTCCTACCCGACGTATAAGAGATAATACAAAAAATAAAAAACCCATTATGGCTTCTTTTCAAGCGAAAATAGGTTGAAAAAGGCCGAAAAAGAGAGAAAATAAAAATTGTCTTTCCGTTCCGTTCCTACCTGACGCGTAATAGATAATTCCAAAAAAAACAGCAAAAAAATTCAAAATTACCATTACGGGTTCATTTCAAGCCAAAACAGGTTGGAAAAGGCCAAAAAAGAGAGAAAATAAAAATTATCGTTTCGTTTCGTTCCTACACGAAGCATAATAGATAAATAAATAAAAATAGAAAAAAAACTCAAAAAATTAAAAACCCTGTTATGCCTCCTTTTCCAGCCAAAATAGGTTGGCAAAGGCCGAGAAATAGAGAAAATAAAAATTATTGTTCCGTTCCGTTTCAACCCGATGCGTAATAGAAAATTCCAAAAAAAATAGCAAAAAAAATTCAGAAAATTAAAAAATACCATTATGGCGTAATTTCAAGCCAAAATTGGTTGGAAAAGGCTGAGGGAGAGAAAATAAAAATTATAATTTCGTTTCGTTCCGACCTGACGCGTTAGAGAAAATTCAAGAAAAGTAGCAAAAAAATTCAATAAATTAAAAAATACCGTTTTGGCTTCATTTCAAGCCAAAATAGGTTGGTAATTGCTGAGAAAGAGAAAAAATAAAAACTGTCTTTCCGTTCCTTTCCTACCCGACGGGTAATAGAAAATTCCAAAAAAAGAGAAGAAAAATCAAAAAATCAAAAAATACCATTGTGGCTTCATTTCAAGCCAAAATAGGTTGGAAAAGGTCGAGAAATAGAAAAAATAAAAATTGTCGTTCTGTTTCGTTCCCACCCAACGCGTAATAGAAAATTCCAAAAAAATAGCAAAAAATTTCAAAAAATTAAAAAACTCTGTTATGGCTTCTTTCCAAGCCAAAATAGGTCGGAAAAGGCTGACAAAGAGAGAAAATAAAAATTATCGTTTCGTTTCGTTCCTGCCCGACGGGTAACAGAAAATTCCAAAAAATTAGCAAAAAAATTCAAAAATACAATTACGACTTCATTTCAAGCCAAAACAAGTTGGAAAAGGCTGAAAACGAGAGAAATTAAAAATTATCGTTTCGTTTCGTTCGTACCCGACGCATAAGAGATAATACAAAAAAAATAGTAAAAAAATTCAAAAAATAAAAAAACCCCATTATGGCTTCTTTTCAAACCAAAACAGGTTGGAAAAGGAGAAGAAAGGGAGAAAATAAAAACTGTCTTTCCGTTCCGTTCCTACCCGACGCGTAATAGAAAATTCCAAAAAAAATAGCAAAAAAATTGAAAAAATTTAAAAAAACCATTATGGCTTTATTTCAAGCCAAAACAAGTTGGAAAAGGCTGAAAAGAGAGAAATTAAAAATTATCGTTTCGTTTCGTTCGTACCCGACGCATAAGAGATAATACAAAAAAAATAGTAAAAAAATTCAAAAAAAAAAAAAAACCCCATTATGGCTTCTTTTCAAGCGAAAATAGGTTGAAAAAGGCCGAGAAAAAGATAAAATAAAAATTGTCTTTCCGTTCCGTTCCTACCTGACGCGTAATAGAAAATTCCAAAAAAAATAGCAAAAAAATTCATAAAATTAAAAAACCATGTTATGGCTTCTTTTCAAGCCAAAATAGGTCGGAAAAGGCTGACAAAGAGAGAAAATAAAAATTATCGTTTCGTTTCGTTCCTACCCGACGGGTAATAGAAAATTCCAAAAAATTAGCAAAAAAATTCAAAAATACAATTACGACTTCATTTCAAGCCAAAACAAGTTGGAAAAGGCTGAAAAATAGAGAAATTAAAAATTATCGTTTTGTTTCGTTCCTACCCGACGCATAAGAGATAATACAAAAAAAATAGTAAAAAAATTCAAAAAAAAAAAAACCCCATTATGGCTTCTTTTCAAGCCAAAATAGGTTGAAAAAGGCCGAAAAAGAGAGAAAATAAAAATTGTCTTTCCGTTCCGTTCCTACCTGACGCGTAATAGATAATTCCAAAAAAAATAGCAAAAAAATTCAAAATTAAAAAACCATGTTATGGCTTCTTTTCAAGCCAAAATAGGTCGGAAAAGGCTGACAAAGAGAGAAAATCAAAATTATCGTTTCGTTTCGTTCCTACCCGACGGGTAATAGAAAATTCCAAAAAATTAGCAAAAAAATTCAAAAATACAATTACGACTTCATTTCAAGCCAAAACAAGTTGGAAAAGGCTGAAAAATAGAGAAATTAAAAATTATCGTTTCGTTTCGTTCCTACCCGACGCATAAGAGATAATACAAAAAAATAGTAAAAAATTCAAAAAAAAAAAAAACCCCATTATGGCTTCTTTTCAAGCCAAAATAGGTTGAAAAAGGCCGAAAAAGAGAGAAAATAAAAATTGTCTTTCCGTTCCGTTCCTACCTGACGCGTAATAGATAATTCCAAAAAAAATAGCAAAAAAATACAAAATTACCATTACGGGTTCATTTCAAGCCAAAACAGGTTGGAAAAGGCCAAAAAAGAGAGAAAATAAAAATTATCGTTTCGTTTCGTTCCTACACGAAGCATAATAGATAAATAAATAAAAATAGCAAAAAAATTCGAAAAATTAAAAACCCTGTTATGCCTCCTTTTCCAGCCAAAATAGGTTTGCAAAGGCCGAGAAATAGAGAAAATAAAAATTATTATTCCGTTCCGTTTCAACCCGATGCGTAATAGAAAATTCCAAAAAAATAGCAAAAAAAATTCAGAAAATTAAAAAATACCATTATGGCGTAATTTCAAGCCAAAATTTGTTGGAAAAGGCTGAGGGAGAGAAAATTAAAATTATCATTTCGTTTCGTTCCGACCTGACGCGTTAGAGAAAATTCAAGAAAAGTAGCAAAAAATTTCAATAAATTAAAAAATACCGTTTTGGCTTCATTTCAAGCCAAAATAGGTTGGTAATTGCTGAGAAAGAGAAAAAATAAAAACTGTCTTTCCGTTCCTTTCCTACCCGACGGGTAATAGAAAATTCCAAAAAAAGAGAAGAAAAATCAAAAAATCAAAAAATACCATTGTGGCTTCATTTCAAGCCAAAATAGGTTGGAAAAGGTCGAGAAATAGAAAAAATAAAAATTGTCGTTCTGTTTCGTTCCCACCAAACGCGTAATAGAAAATTCCAAAAAAATAGCAAAAAATTTCAAAAAATTAAAAAACCCTGTTATGGCTTCTTTTCAAGCCAAAATAGGTTGGAAATGGCCGAGAAAGAGAGAAAATAAAAATTGTCTTTCCGTTCCATTCCTACCTGACGCGTAATAGAAAATTCCACAAAATTAGCAAAAAATTTCAAAAAATTAAAAAACTCTGTTATGGCTTCTTTCCAAGCCAAAATAGGTCTGAAAAGGCTGACAAAGAGAGAAAATAAAAATTATCGTTTCGTTTCGTTCCTGCCCGACGGGTAACAGAAAATTCCTAAAAATTAGCAAAAAAATTCAAAAATACAATTACGACTTCATTTCAAGCCAAAACAAGTTGGAAAAGGCTGAAAACGAGAGAAATTAAAAATTATCGTTTCGTTTCGTTCCTACCCGACGTATAAGAGATAATACAAAAAATAAAAAACCCATTATGGCTTCTTTTCAAGCGAAAATAGGTTGAAAAAGGCCGAAAAAGAGAGAAAATAAAAATTGTCTTTCTGTTCCGTTCCTACCTGACGCGTAATAGATAATTCCAAAAAAAACAGCAAAAAAATTCAAAATTACCATTACGGGTTCATTTCAAGCCAAAACAGGTTGGAAAAGGCCAAAAAAGAGAGAAAATAAAAATTATCGTTTCGTTTCGTTCCTACACGAAGCATAATAGATAAATAAATAAAAATAGAAAAAAAACTCAAAAAATTAAAAACCCTGTTATGCCTCCTTTTCCAGCCAAAATAGGTTGGCAAAGGCCGAGAAATAGAGAAAATAAAAATTATTGTTCCGTTCCGTTTCAACCCGATGCGTAATAGAAAATTCCAAAAAAAATAGCAAAAAAAATTCAGAAAATTAAAAAATACCATTATGGCGTAATTTCAAGCCAAAATTGGTTGGAAAAGGCTGAGGGAGAGAAAATAAAAATTATAATTTCGTTTCGTTCCGACCTGACGCGTTAGAGAAAATTCAAGAAAAGTAGCAAAAAAATTCAATAAATTAAAAAATACCGTTTTGGCTTCATTTCAAGCCAAAATAGGTTGGTAATTGCTGAGAAAGAGAAAAAATAAAAACTGTCTTTCCGTTCCTTTCCTACCCGACGGGTAATAGAAAATTCCAAAAAAAGAGAAGAAAAATCAAAAAATCAAAAAATACCATTGTGGCTTCATTTCAAGCCAAAATAGGTTGGAAAAGGTCGAGAAATAGAAAAAATAAAAATTGTCGTTCTGTTTCGTTCCCACCCAACGCGTAATAGAAAATTCCAAAAAAATAGCAAAAAATTTCAAAAAATTAAAAAACCCTGTTATGGCTTCTTTTCAAGCCAAAATAGGTTGGAAATGGCCGAGAAAGAGAGAAAATAAAAATTGTCTTTCCGTTCCATTCCTACCTGACGCGTAATAGAAAATTCCACAAAATTAGCAAAAAATTTCAAAAAATTAAAAAACTCTGTTATGGCTTCTTTCCAAGCCAAAATAGGTCTGAAAAGGCTGACAAAGAGAGAAAATAAAAATTATCGTTTCGTTTCGTTCCTGCCCGACGGGTAACAGAAAATTCCTAAAAATTAGCAAAAAAATTCAAAAATACAATTACGACTTCATTTCAAGCCAAAACAAGTTGGAAAAGGCTGAAAACGAGAGAAATTAAAAATTATCGTTTCGTTTCGTTCCTACCCGACGTATAAGAGATAATACAAAAAATAAAAAACCCATTATGGCTTCTTTTCAAGCGAAAATAGGTTGAAAAAGGCCGAAAAAGAGAGAAAATAAAAATTGTCTTTCCGTTCCGTTCCTACCTGACGCGTAATAGATAATTCCAAAAAAAACAGCAAAAAAATTCAAAATTACCATTACGGGTTCATTTCAAGCCAAAACAGGTTGGAAAAGGCCAAAAAAGAGAGAAAATAAAAATTATCGTTTCGTTTCGTTCCTACACGAAGCATAATAGATAAATAAATAAAAATAGAAAAAAAACTCAAAAAATTAAAAACCCTGTTATGCCTCCTTTTCCAGCCAAAATAGGTTGGCAAAGGCCGAGAAATAGAGAAAATAAAAATTATTGTTCCGTTCCGTTTCAACCCGATGCGTAATAGAAAATTCCAAAAAAAATAGCAAAAAAAATTCAGAAAATTAAAAAATACCATTATGGCGTAATTTCAAGCCAAAATTGGTTGGAAAAGGCTGAGGGAGAGAAAATAAAAATTATAATTTCGTTTCGTTCCGACCTGACGCGTTAGAGAAAATTCAAGAAAAGTAGCAAAAAAATTCAATAAATTAAAAAATACCGTTTTGGCTTCATTTCAAGCCAAAATAGGTTGGTAATTGCTGAGAAAGAGAAAAAATAAAAACTGTCTTTCCGTTCCTTTCCTACCCGACGGGTAATAGAAAATTCCAAAAAAAGAGAAGAAAAATCAAAAAATCAAAAAATACCATTGTGGCTTCATTTCAAGCCAAAATAGGTTGGAAAAGGTCGAGAAATAGAAAAAATAAAAATTGTCGTTCTGTTTCGTTCCCACCCAACGCGTAATAGAAAATTCCAAAAAAATAGCAAAAAATTTCAAAAAATTAAAAAACCCTGTTATGGCTTCTTTTCAAGCCAAAATAGGTTGGAAATGGCCGAGAAAGAGAGAAAATAAAAATTGTCTTTCCGTTCCATTCCTACCTGACGCGTAATAGAAAATTCCACAAAATTAGCAAAAAATTTCAAAAAATTAAAAAACTCTGTTATGGCTTCTTTCCAAGCCAAAATAGGTCTGAAAAGGCTGACAAAGAGAGAAAATAAAAATTATCGTTTCGTTTCGTTCCTGCCCGACGGGTAACAGAAAATTCCTAAAAATTAGCAAAAAAATTCAAAAATACAATTACGACTTCATTTCAAGCCAAAACAAGTTGGAAAAGGCTGAAAACGAGAGAAATTAAAAATTATCGTTTCGTTTCGTTCCTACCCGACGTATAAGAGATAATACAAAAAATAAAAAACCCATTATGGCTTCTTTTCAAGCGAAAATAGGTTGAAAAAGGCCGAAAAAGAGAGAAAATAAAAATTGTCTTTCCGTTCCGTTCCTACCTGACGCGTAATAGATAATTCCAAAAAAAACAGCAAAAAAATTCAAAATTACCATTACGGGTTCAATTCAAGCCAAAACAGGTTGGAAAAGGCCAAAAAAGAGAGAAAATAAAAATTATCGTTTCGTTTCGTTCCTACACGAAGCATAATAGATAAATAAATAAAAATAGAAAAAAAACTCAAAAAATTAAAAACCCTGTTATGCCTCCTTTTCCAGCCAAAATAGGTTGGCCAGCCGAGAAATAGAGAAAATAAAAATTATTGTTCCGTTCCGTTTCAACCCGATGCGTAATAGAAAATTCCAAAAAAAATAGCAAAAAAAATTCAGAAAATTAAAAAATACCATTATGGCGTAATTTCAAGCCAAAATTGGTTGGAAAAGGCTGAGGGAGAGAAAATAAAAATTATAATTTCGTTTCGTTCCGACCTGACGCGTTAGAGAAAATTCAAGAAAAGTAGCAAAAAAATTCAATAAATTAAAAAATACCGTTTTGGCTTCATTTCAAGCCAAAATAGGTTGGTAATTGCTGAGAAAGAGAAAAAATAAAAACTGTCTTTCCGTTCCTTTCCTACCCGACGGGTAATAGAAAATTCCAAAAAAAGAGAAGAAAAATCAAAAAATCCAAAAATACCATTGTGGCTTCATTTCAAGCCAAAATAGGTTGGAAAAGGTCGAGAAATAGAAAAAATAAAAATTGTCGTTCTGTTTCGTTCCCACCCAACGCGTAATAGAAAATTCCAAAAAAATAGCAAAAAATTTCAAAAAATTAAAAAACCCTGTTATGGCTTCTTTTCAAGCCAAAATAGGTCGGAAAAGGCTGACAAAGAGAGAAAATAAAAATTATCGTTTCGTTTCGTTCCTGCCCGACGGGTAACAGAAAATTCCAAAAAATTAGCAAAAAAATTCAAAAATACAATTACGACTTCATTTCAAGCCAAAACAAGTTGGAAAAGGCTGAAAACGAGAGAAATTAAAAATTATCGTTTCGTTTCGTTCGTACCCGACGCATAAGAGATAATACAAAAAAAATAGTAAAAAAATTCAAAAAATAAAAAAACCCCATTATGGCTTCTTTTCAAACCAAAACAGGTTGGAAAAGGAGAAGAAAGGGAGAAAATAAAAACTGTCTTTCCGTTCCGTTCCTACCCGACGCGTAATAGAAAATTCCAAAAAAAATAGCAAAAAAATTGAAAAAATTTAAAAAAACCATTATGGCTTTATTTCAAGCCAAAACAAGTTGGAAAAGGCTGAAAAGAGAGAAATTAAAAATTATCGTTTCGTTTCGTTCGTACCCGACGCATAAGAGATAATACAAAAAAAATAGTAAAAAAATTCAAAAAAAAAAAAAACCCCATTATGGCTTCTTTTCAAGCGAAAATAGGTTGGAAAAGGCCGAGAAAAAGATAAAATAAAAATTGTCTTTCCGTTCCGTTCCTACCTGACGCGTAATAGAAAATTCCAAAAAAAATAGCAAAAAAATTCATAAAATTAAAAAACCATGTTATGGCTTCTTTTCAAGCCAAAATAGGTCGGAAAAGGCTGACAAAGAGAGAAAATAAAAATTATCGTTTCGTTTCGTTCCTACCCGACGGGTAATAGAAAATTCCAAAAAATTATCAAAAAAATTCAAAAATACAATTACGACTTCATATCAAGCCAAAACAAGTTGGAAAAGGCTGAAAAATAGAGAAATTAAAAATTATCGTTTTGTTTCGTTCCTACCCGACGCATAAGAGATAATACAAAAAAAATAGTAAAAAAATTCAAAAAAAAAAAAAACCCCATTATGGCTTCTTTTCAAGCCAAAATAGGTTGAAAAAGGCCGAAAAAGAGAGAAAATAAAAATTGTCTTTCCGTTCCGTTCCTACCTGACGCGTAATAGATAATTCCAAAAAAAATAGCAAAAAAATACAAAATTACCATTACGGGTTCATTTCAAGCCAAAACAGGTTGGAAAAGGCCAAAAAAGAGAGAAAATAAAAATTATCGTTTCGTTTCGTTCCTACACGAAGCATAATAGATAAATAAATAAAAATAGCAAAAAAATTCGAAAAATTAAAAACCCTGTTATGCCTCCTTTTCCAGCCAAAATAGGTTGGCAAAGGCCGAGAAATAGAGAAAATAAAAATTATTATTCCGTTCCGTTTCAACCCGATGCGTAATAGAAAATTCCAAAAAAATAGCAAAAAAAATTCAGAAAATTAAAAAATACCATTATGGCGTAATTTCAAGCCAAAATTTGTTGGAAAAGGCTGAGGGAGAGAAAATTAAAATTATCATTTCGTTTCGTTCCGACCTGACACGTTAGAGAAAATTCAAGAAAAGTAGCAAAAAAATTCAATAAATTAAAAAATACCGTTTTGGCTTCATTTCAAGCCAAAATAGGTTGGTAATTGCTGAGAAAGAGAAAAAATAAAAACTGTCTTTCCGTTCCTTTCCTACCCGACGGGTAATAGAAAATTCCAAAAAAAGAGAAGAAAAATCAAAAAATCAAAAAATACCATTGTGGCTTCATTTCAAGCCAAAATAGGTTGGAAAAGGTCGAGAAATAGAAAAAATAAAAATTGTCGTTCTGTTTCGTTCCCACCCAACGCGTAATAGAAAATTCCAAAAAAATAGCAAAAAATTTCAAAAAATTAAAAAACCCTGTTATGGCTTCTTTTCAAGCCAAAATAGGTTGGAAATGGCCGAGAAAGAGAGAAAATAAAAATTGTCTTTCCGTTCCATTCCTACCTGACGCGTAATAGAAAATTCCACAAAATTAGCAAAAAATTTCAAAAAATTAAAAAACTCTGTTATGGCTTCTTTCCAAGCCAAAATAGGTCGGAAAAGGCTGACAAAGAGAGACAATAAAAATTATCGTTTCGTTTCGTTCCTGCCCGACGGGTAACAGAAAATTCCTAAAAATTAGCAAAAAAATTCAAAAATACAATTACGACTTCATTTCAAGCCAAAACAAGTTGGAAAAGGCTGAAAACGAGAGAAATTAAAAATTATCGTTTCGTTTCGTTCCTACCCGACGTATAAGAGATAATACAAAAAATAAAAAACCCATTATGGCTTCTTTTCAAGCGAAAATAGGTTGAAAAAGGCCGAAAAAGAGAGAAAATAAAAATTGTCTTTCCGTTCCGTTCCTACCTGACGCGTAATAGATAATTCCAACAAAAACAGCAAAAAAATTCAAAATTACCATTACGGGTTCATTTCAAGCCAAAACAGGTTGGAAAAGGCCAAAAAAGAGAGAAAATAAAAATTATCGTTTCGTTTCGTTCCTACACGAAGCATAATAGATAAATAAATAAAAATAGAAAAAAAACTCAAAAAATTAAAAACCCTGTTATGCCTCCTTTTCCAGCCAAAATAGGTTGGCAAAGGCCGAGAAATAGAGAAAATAAAAATTATTGTTCCGTTCCGTTTCAACCCGATGCGTAATAGAAAATTCCAAAAAAAATAGCAAAAAAAATTCAGAAAATTAAAAAATACCATTATGGCGTAATTTCAAGCCAAAATTGGTTGGAAAAGGCTGAGGGAGAGAAAATAAAAATTATAATTTCGTTTCGTTCCGACCTGACGCGTTAGAGAAAATTCAAGAAAAGTAGCAAAAAAATTCAATAAATTAAAAAATACCGTTTTGGCTTCATTTCAAGCCAAAATAGGATGGTAATTGCTGAGAAAGAGAAAAAATAAAAACTGTCTTTCCGTTCCTTTCCTACCCGACGGGTAATAGAAAATTCCAAAAAAAGAGAAGAAAAATCAAAAAATCAAAAAATACCATTGTGGCTTCATTTCAAGCCAAAATAGGTTGGAAAAGGTCGAGAAATAGAAAAAATAAAAATTGTCGTTCTGTTTCGTTCCCACCCAACGCGTAATAGAAAATTCCAAAAAAATAGCAAAAAATTTCAAAAAATTAAAAAACCCTGTTATGGCTTCTTTTCAAGCCAAAATAGGTTGGAAATGGCCGAGAAAGAGAGAAAATAAAAATTGTCTTTCCGTTCCATTCCTACCTGACGCGTAATAGAAAATTCCACAAAATTAGCAAAAAATTTCAAAAAATTAAAAAACTCTGTTATGGCTTCTTTCCAAGCCAAAATAGGTCTGAAAAGGCTGACAAAGAGAGAAAATAAAAATTATCGTTTCGTTTCGTTCCTGCCCGACGGGTAACAGAAAATTCCTAAAAATTAGCAAAAAAATTCAAAAATACAATTACGACTTCATTTCAAGCCAAAACAAGTTGGAAAAGGCTGAAAACGAGAGAAATTAAAAATTATCGTTTCGTTTCGTTCCTACCCGACGTATAAGAGATAATACAAAAAATAAAAAACCCATTATGGCTTCTTTTCAAGCGAAAATAGGTTGAAAAAGGCCGAAAAAGAGAGAAAATAAAAATTGTCTTTCCGTTCCGTTCCTACCTGACGCGTAATAGATAATTCCAAAAAAAACAGCAAAAAAATTCAAAATTACCATTACGGGTTCATTTCAAGCCAAAACAGGTTGGAAAAGGCCAAAAAAAGAGAGAAAATAAAAATTATCGTTTCGTTTCGTTCCTACACGAAGCATAATAGATAAATAAATAAAAATAGAAAAAAAACTCAAAAAATTAAAAACCCTGTTATGCCTCCTTTTCCAGCCAAAATAGGTTGGCAAGCCGAGAAATAGAGAAAATAAAAATTATTGTTCCGTTCCGTTTCAACCCGATGCGTAATAGAAAATTCCAAAAAAAATTCAGAAAATTAAAAAATACCATTATGGCGTAATTTCAAGCCAAAATTGGTTGGAAAAGGCTGAGGGAGAGAAAATAAAAATTATAATTTCGTTTCGTTCCGACCTGACGCGTTAGAGAAAATTCAAGAAAAGTAGCAAAAAAATTCAATAAATTAAAAAATACCGTTTTGGCTTCATTTCAAGCCAAAATAGGTTGGTAATTGCTGAGAAAGAGAAAAAATAAAAACTGTCTTTCCGTTCCTTTCCTACCCGACGGGTAATAGAAAATTCCAAAAAAAGAGAAGAAAAATCAAAAAATCAAAAAATACCATTGTGGCTTCATTTCAAGCCAAAATAGGTTGGAAAAGCTCGAGACATAGAAAAAATAAAAATTGTCGTTCTGTTTCGTTCCCACCCAACGCGTAATAGAAAATTCCAAAAAAATAGCAAAAACTTTCAAAAAATTAAAAAACCCTGTTATGGCTTCTTTTCAAGCCAAAATAGGTTGGAAATGGCCGAGAAATAGAGAAAATAAAAATTGTCTTTCCGTTCCATTCCTACCTGACGCGTAATAGAAAATTCCACAAAATTAGCAAAAAATTTCAAAAAATTAAAAAACTCTGTTATGGCTTCTTTCCAAGCCAAAATAGGTCTGAAAAGGCTGACAAAGAGAGAAAATAAAAATTATCGTTTCGTTTCGTTCCTACCCGACGGGTAATAGAAAATTCCAAAAAATTAGCAAAAAAATTCAAAAATACAATTACGACTTCATTTCAAGCCAAAACAAGTTGGAAAAGGCTGAAAAATAGAGAAATTAAAAATTATCGTTTTGTTTCGTTCCTACCCGACGCATAAGAGATAATACAAAAAAAATAGTAAAAAAATTCAAAAAAAAAAAAACCCCATTATGGCTTTTTTTCAAGCGAAAATAGGTTGGAAAAGGAGAAGAAAGGGAGAAAATAAAAACTGTCTTTCCGTTCCGTTCCTACCCGACGCGTAATAGAAAATTCCAAAAAAAATAGCAAAAAAATTGAAAAAATTTAAAAAAACCATTATGGCTTTATTTCAAGCCAAAACAAGTTGGAAAAGGCTGAAAAGAGAGAAATTAAAAATTATCGTTTCGTTTCGTTCGTACCCGACGCATAAGAGATAATACAAAAAAAATAGTAAAAAAATTCAAAAAAAAAAAAAACCCCATTATGGCTTCTTTTTCAAGCGAAAATAGGTTGGAAAAGGCCGAGAAAAAGAGAAAATAAAAATTGTCTTTCCGTTCCGTTCCTACCTGACGCGTAATAGAAAATTCCAAAAAAAATAGCAAAAAAATTCATAAAATTAAAAAACCATGTTATGGCTTCTTTTCAAGCCAAAATAGGTCGGAAAAGGCTGACAAAGAGAGAAAATAAAAATTATCGTTTCGTTTCGTTCCTACCCGACGGGTAATAGAAAATTCCAAAAAATTAGCAAAAAAATTCAAAAATACAATTACGACTTCATTTCAAGCCAAAACAAGTTGGAAAAGGCTGAAAAATAGAGAAATTAAAAATTATCGTTTCGTTTCGTTCCTACCCGACGCATAAGAGATAATACAAAAAAAATAGTAAAAAAATTCAAAAAAAAAAAAAAACCCATTATGGCTTCTTTTCAAGCCAAAATAGGTTGAAAAAGGCCGAAAAAGAGAGAAAATAAAAATTGTCTTTCCGTTCCGTTCCTACCTGACGCGTAATAGATAATTCCAAAAAAAACAGCAAAAAAATTCAAAATTACCATTACGGGTTCATTTCAAGCCAAAACAGGTTGGAAAAGGCCAAAAAAGAGAGAAAATAAAAATTATCGTTTCGTTTCGTTCCTACACGAAGCATAATAGATAAATAAATAAAAATAGAAAAAAAACTCAAAAAATTAAAAACCCTGTTATGCCTCCTTTTCCAGCCAAAATAGGTTGGCAAAGGCCGAGAAATAGAGAAAATAAAAATTATTGTTCCGTTCCGTTTCAACCCGATGCGTAATAGAAAATTCCAAAAAAAATAGCAAAAAAAATTCAGAAAATTAAAAAATACCATTATGGCGTAATTTCAAGCCAAAATTGGTTGGAAAAGGCTGAGGGAGAGAAAATAAAAATTATAATTTCGTTTCGTTCCGACCTGACGCGTTAGAGAAAATTCAAGAAAAGTAGCAAAAAAATTCAATAAATTAAAAAATACCGTTTTGGCTTCATTTCAAGCCAAAATAGGATGGTAATTGCTGAGAAAGAGAAAAAATAAAAACTGTCTTTCCGTTCCTTTCCTACCCGACGGGTAATAGAAAATTCCAAAAAAAGAGAAGAAAAATCAAAAAATCAAAAAATACCATTGTGGCTTCATTTCAAGCCAAAATAGGTTGGAAAAGGTCGAGAAATAGAAAAAATAAAAATTGTCGTTCTGTTTCGTTCCCACCCAACGCGTAATAGAAAATTCCAAAAAAATAGCAAAAAATTTCAAAAAATTAAAAAACCCTGTTATGGCTTCTTTTCAAGCCAAAATAGGTTGGAAATGGCCGAGAAAGAGAGAAAATAAAAATTGTCTTTCCGTTCCATTCCTACCTGACGCGTAATAGAAAATTCCACAAAATTAGCAAAAAATTTCAAAAAATTAAAAAACTCTGTTATGGCTTCTTTCCAAGCCAAAATAGGTCTGAAAAGGCTGACAAAGAGAGAAAATAAAAATTATCGTTTCGTTTCGTTCCTGCCCGACGGGTAACAGAAAATTCCTAAAAATTAGCAAAAAAATTCAAAAATACAATTACGACTTCATTTCAAGCCAAAACAAGTTGGAAAAGGCTGAAAACGAGAGAAATTAAAAATTATCGTTTCGTTTCGTTCCTACCCGACGTATAAGAGATAATACAAAAAATAAAAAACCCATTATGGCTTCTTTTCAAGCGAAAATAGGTTGAAAAAGGCCGAAAAAGAGAGAAAATAAAAATTGTCTTTCCGTTCCGTTCCTACCTGACGCGTAATAGATAATTCCAAAAAAAACAGCAAAAAAATTCAAAATTACCATTACGGGTTCATTTCAAGCCAAAACAGGTTGGAAAAGGCCAAAAAAGAGAGAAAATAAAAATTATCGTTTCGTTTCGTTCCTACACGAAGCATAATAGATAAATAAATAAAAATAGAAAAAAAACTCAAAAAATTAAAAACCCTGTTATGCCTCCTTTTCCAGCCAAAATAGGTTGGCAAGCCGAGAAATAGAGAAAATAAAAATTATTGTTCCGTTCCGTTTCAACCCGATGCGTAATAGAAAATTCCAAAAAAAATAGCAAAAAAAATTCAGAAAATTAAAAAATACCATTATGGCGTAATTTCAAGCCAAAATTGGTTGGAAAAGGCTGAGGGAGAGAAAATAAAAATTATAATTTCGTTTCGTTCCGACCTGACGCGTTAGAGAAAATTCAAGAAAAGTAGCAAAAAAATTCAATAAATTAAAAAATACCGTTTTGGCTTCATTTCAAGCCAAAATAGGTTGGTAATTGCTGAGAAAGAGAAAAAATAAAAACTGTCTTTCCGTTCCTTTCCTACCCGACGGGTAATAGAAAATTCCAAAAAATGAGAAGAAAAATCAAAAAATCAAAAAATACCATTGTGGCTTCATTTCAAGCCAAAATAGGTTGGAAAAGGTCGAGAAATAGAAAAAATAAAAATTGTCTTTATGTTTCGTTCCGACCCAACGCGTAATAGAAAATTCCAAAAAAATAGCAAAAAATTTCAAAAAATTAAAAAACCCTGTTATGGCTTCTTTTCAAGCCAAAATAGGTTGGAAATGGCCGAGAAAAAGAGACAATAAAAATTTTCTTTCCGTTCCATTCCTACCTGACGCGTAATAGAAAATTCCACAAAATTAGCAAAAAATTTCAAAAAATTAAAAAACTTTGTTATGGCTTCTTTCCAAGCCAAAATAGGTCGGAAAAGGCTGACAAAGAGAGAAAATAAAAATTATCGTTTCGTTTCGTTCCTGCCCGACGGGTAACAGAAAATTCCAAAAAATTAGCAAAAAAATTCAAAAATACAATTACGACTTCATTTCAAGCCAAAACAAGTTGGAAAAGGCTGAAAACGAGAGAAATTAAAAATTATCGTTTCGTTTCGTTCGTACCCGACGCATAAGAGATAATACAAAAAAAATAGTAAAAAAATTCAAAAAATAAAAAAACCCCATTATGGCTTCTTTTCAAACCAAAACAGGTTGGAAAAGGAGAAGAAAGGGAGAAAATAAAAACTGTCTTTCCGTTCCGTTCCTACCCGACGCGTAATAGAAAATTCCAAAAAAAATAGCAAAAAAATTGAAAAAATTTAAAAAAACCATTATGGCTTTATTTCAAGCCAAAACAAGTTGGAAAAGGCTGAAAAGAGAGAAATTAAAAATTATCGTTTCGTTTCGTTCGTACCCGACGCATAAGAGATAATACAAAAAAAATAGTAAAAAAATTCAAAAAAAAAAAAACCCCATTATTGCTTCTTTTCAAGCGAAAATAGGTTGGAAAAGGCCGAGAAAAAGAGAAAATAAAAATTGTCTTTCCGTTCCGTTCCTACCTGACGCGTAATAGAAAATTCCAAAAAAAATAGCAAAAAAATTCATAAAATTAAAAAACCATGTTATGGCTTCTTTTCAAGCCAAAATAGGTCGGAAAAGGCTGACAAAGAGAGAAAATAAAAATTATCGTTTCGTTTCGTTCCTACCCGACGGGTAATAGAAAATTCCAAAAAATTAGCAAAAAAATTCAAAAATACAATTACGACTTCATTTCAAGCCAAAACAAGTTGGAAAAGGCTGAAAAATAGATAAATTAAAAATTATCGTTTTGTTTCGTTCCTACCCGACGCATAAGAGATACTACAAAAAAAATAGTAAAAAAATTCAAAAAAAAAAAAAAAACCCATTATGGCTTCTTTTCAAGCGAAAATAGGTTGAAAAAGGCCGAAAAAGAGAGAAAATAAAAATTGTCTTTCCGTTCCGTTCCTACCTGACGCGTAATAGATAATTCCAAAAAAAATAGCAAAAAAATTCAAAATTACCATTACGGGTTCATTTCAAGCCAAAAAAGGTTGGAAAAGGCCAAAAAAGAGAGAAAATAAAAATTATCGTTTCGTTTCGTTCCTACACGAAGCATAATAGATAAATAAATAAAAATAGAAAAAAAACTCAAAAAATTAAAAACCCTGTTATGCCTCCTTTTCCAGCCAAAACAGGTTGGCAAAGGCCGAGAAATAGAGAAAATAAAAATTATTGTTCCGTTCCGTTTCAACCCGATGCGTAATAGAAAATTCCAAAAAAATAGCAAAAAAAATTCAGAAAATTAAAAAATACCATTATGGCGTAATTTCAAGCCAAAATTTGTTGGAAAAGGCTGAGGGAGAGAAAATTAAAATTAAAATTTCGTTTCGTTCCGACCTGACGCGTTAGAGAAAATTCAAGAAAAGTAGCAAAAAAATTCAATAAATTAAAAAATACCGTTTTGGCTTCATTTCAAGCCAAAATAGGTTGGTAATTGCTGTGAAAGAGAAAAAATAAAAACTGTCTTTCCGTTCCTTTCCTACCCGACGGGTAATAGAAAATTCCAAAAAAAGGGAAGAAAAATCAAAAAATCAAAAAATACCATTGTGGCTTCATTTCAAGCCAAAATAGGTTGGAAAAGGTCGAGAAATAGAAAAAATAAAAATTGTCGTTCTGTTTCGTTCCCACCCAACGCGTAATAGAAAATTCCAAAAAAATAGCAAAAAATTTCAAAAAATTAAAAAACCCTGTTATGGCTTCTTTTCAAGCCAAAATAGGTTGGAAATGGCCGAGAAAGAGAGAAAATAAAAATTGTCTTTCCGTTCCATTCCTACCTGACGCGTAATAGAAAATTCCACAAAATTAGCAAAAAATTTCAAAAAATTAAAAAACTCTGTTATGGCTTCTTTCCAAGCCAAAATAGGTCTGAAAAGGCTGACAAAGAGAGAAAATAAAAATTATCGTTTCGTTTCGTTCCTGCCCGACGGGTAACAGAAAATTCCTAAAAATTAGCAAAAAAATTCAAAAATACAATTACGACTTCATTTCAAGCCAAAACAAGTTGGAAAAGGCTGAAAACGAGAGAAATTAAAAATTATCGTTTCGTTTCGTTCCTACCCGACGTATAAGAGATAATACAAAAAATAAAAAACCCATTATGGCTTCTTTTCAAGCGAAAATAGGTTGAAAAAGGCCGAAAAAGAGAGAAAATAAAAATTGTCTTTCCGTTCCGTTCCTACCTGACGCGTAATAGATAATTCCAAAAAAAACAGCAAAAAAATTCAAAATTACCATTACGGGTTCATTTCAAGCCAAAACAGGTTGGAAAAGGCCAAAAAAGAGAGAAAATAAAAATTATCGTTTCGTTTCGTTCCTACACGAAGCATAATAGATAAATAAATAAAAATAGAAAAAAAACTCAAAAAATTAAAAACCCTGTTATGCCTCCTTTTCCAGCCAAAATAGGTTGGCAAAGGCCGAGAAATAGAGAAAATAAAAATTATTGTTCCGTTCCGTTTCAACCCGATGCGTAATAGAAAATTCCAAAAAAAATAGCAAAAAAAATTCAGAAAATTAAAAAATACCATTATGGCGTAATTTCAAGCCAAAATTGGTTGGAAAAGGCTGAGGGAGAGAAAATAAAAATTATAATTTCGTTTCGTTCCGACCTGACGCGTTAGAGAAAATTCAAGAAAAGTAGCAAAAAAATTCAATAAATTAAAAAATACCGTTTTGGCTTCATTTCAAGCCAAAATAGGTTGGTAATTGCTGAGAAAGAGAAAAATAAAAACTGTCTTTCCGTTCCTTTCCTACCCGACGGGTAATAGAAAATTCCAAAAAAAGAGAAGAAAAATCAAAAAATCAAAAAATACCATTGTGGCTTCATTTCAAGCCAAAATAGGTTGGAAAAGGTCGAGAAATAGAAAAAATAAAAATTGTCGTTCTGTTTCGTTCCGACCCAACGCGTAATAGAAAATTCCAAAAAAATAGCAAAAAATTTCAAAAAATTAAAAAACCCTGTTATGGCTTCTTTTCAAGCCAAAATAGGTTGGAAATGGCCGAGAAAGAGAGAAAATAAAAATTGTCTTTCCGTTCCATTCCTACCTGACGCGTAATAGATAATTCCAAAAAAAATAGCAAAAAAATTCAAAATTACCATTACGGGTTCATTTCAAGCCAAAACAGGTTGGAAAAGGCCGAAAAAGAGAGAAAATAAAAATTATCGTTTCGTTTCGTTCCTACCCGACGGGTAATACAAAATTCCAAAAAATTAGCAAAAAAATTCAAAAATACAATTACGACATCATTTCAAGCCAGAGCCGTGTCTACTCCCATAGTCCCCAAAAATATTGACACCTTCTACTACTTAACACTCGAAGCAATTAGTGTAGGCAGAAAGAGAATCGAATTGACCAAGCCTTCCCAAGTCGGAGATTCAGCAGAGGGCAATATTATCATTGATTCAGGCACAACATTGACAATATTGCCATCAGACTTGTACCCCGATTTTGAATCAGCAGTAAAAGCCGAAATTGATTTAGCACCTACTGAAGACCCGAGTGGAGTTCTAAGCCTTTGCTACGTGTCATCATCAGATGATTTTAGGGGTCCAAGTATCACAGCTCATTTCACCGGTGCTGATGTGAATCTGAGTTCGAGCACCACCTTCATCAGAGTAGATGAGCAAGTTGTGTGCTTGGCTTTCGTTGCTGCATCAGATGAACCAGGGTCAATCTCCATTTTCGGTAACTTGGCCCAAGCCAACGTGTTGGTAGGCTATGACGTTGTGAAGAAAACTGTGTCTTTCAAGCCAACGGATTGCACAAAGCTTTAAGATGGAAAATGAATTCCTCTCTCTATCTGGTGTTTTTCTTTTTAGTTTTTTTTTTTTTCCCATCGTTTAAATTCATATGTTTTACGAGTGTAATAAGCATGGATTTGTGAATGAATTAGCTCTAAAATAAAAAGCTTAAATATTTATCCATTTTTCTTATTCACTTTAGTAAATAACATTTTACAATGAGGGTATTCTACTTTTACTATGATCTATCGAAAAAAAACCAGGCCAACTAGACAGACCTTTCTGGTACATTATAGTCATCTTGTTTTTTTCCATTGATGAAGAAGAATTTGAATTCAGCAAGCTAGCAACCCCTTCTCTTGTTACGTACGGAAACTTTTCTCTAAAGATTCATCACCGAAGGAAAGGAGATGTACACATTGGTACATTCTCGTTGGAAAAGGCTGAAAACGAGAGAAATTAAAAATTATCGTTTCGTTTCGTTCGTACCCGACGCATAAGAGATAATACAAAAAAAATAGTAAAAAAATTCAAAAAATAAAAAAACCCCATTATGGCTTCTTTTCAAACCAAAACAGGTTGGAAAAGGAGAAGAAAGGGAGAAAATAAAAACTGTCTTTCCGTTCCGTTCCTACCCGACGCGTAATAGAAAATTCCAAAAAAAATAGCAAAAAAATTGAAAAAATTTAAAAAAACCATTATGGCTTTATTTCAAGCCAAAACAAGTTGGAAAAGACTGAAAAGAGAGAAATTAAAAATTATCGTTTCGTTTCGTTCGTACCCGACGCATAAGAGATAATACAAAAAAAATAGTAAAAAAATTCAAAAAAAAAAAAAAACCCCATTATGGCTTCTTTTCAAGCGAAAATAGGTTGGAAAAGGCCGAGAAAAAGAGAAAATAAAAATTGTCTTTCCGTTCCGTTCCTACCTGACGCGTAATAGAAAATTCCAAAAAAAATAGCAAAAAAATTCATAAAATTAAAAAACCATGTTATGGCTTCTTTTCAAGCCAAAATAGGTCGGAAAAGGCTGACAAAGAGAGAAAATAAAAATTATCGTTTCGTTTCGTTCGTACCCGACGGGTAATAGAAAATTCCAAAAAATTAGCAAAAAAATTCAAAAATACAATTACGACTTCATTTCAAGCCAAAACAAGTTGGAAAAGGCTGAAAAATAGAGAAATTAAAAATTATCGTTTGGTTTCGTTCCTACCCGACGCATAAGAGATAATACAAAAAAAATAGTAAAAAAATTCAAAAAAAAAAAAAACCCCATTATGGCTTCTTTTCAAGCCAAAATAGGTTGAAAAAGGCCGAAAAAGAGAGAAAATAAAAATTGTCTTTCCGTTCCATTCCTACCTGACGCGTAATAGATAATTCCAAAAAAAATAGCAAAAAAATTCAAAATTAAAAAACCATGTTATGGCTTCTTTTCAAGCCAAAATAGGTCGGAAAAGGCTGACAAAGAGAGAAAATCAAAATTATCGTTTCGTTTCGTTCCTACCCGACGGGTAATAGAAAATTCCAAAAAATTAGCAAAAAAATTCAAAAATACAATTACAACTTCATTTCAAGCCAAAACAAGTTGGAAAAGGCTGAAAAATAGAGAAATTAAAAATTATCGTTTCGTTTCGTTCCTACCCGACGCATAAGAGATAATACAAAAAAATAGTAAAAAAATTCAAAAAAAAAAAAAACCCCATTATGGCTTCTTTTCAAGCCAAAATAGGTTGAAAAAGGCCGAAAAAGAGAGAAAATAAAAATTGTCTTTCCGTTCCGTTCCTACCTGACGCGTAATAGATAATTCCAAAAAAAACAGCAAAAAAATTCAAAATTACCATTACGGGTTCATTTCAAGCCAAAACAGGTTGGAAAAGGCCAAAACAGAGAGAAAATAAAAATTATCGTTTCGTTTCGTTCCTACACGAAGCATAATAGATAAATAAATAAAAGTAGAAAAAAAACTCAAAAAATTAAAAACCCTGTTATGCCTCCTTTTCCAGCCAAAATAGGTTGGCAAGCCGAGAAATAGAGAAAATAAAAATTATTGTTCCGTTCCGTTTCAACCCGATGCGTAATAGAAAATTCCAAAAAAAATAGCAAAAAAAATTCAGAAAATTAAAAAATACCATTATGGCGTAATTTCAAGCCAAAATTGGTTGGAAAAGGCTGAGGGAGAGAAAATAAAAATTATAATTTCGTTTCGTTCCGACCTGACGCGTTAGAGAAAATTCAAGAAAAGTAGCAAAAAAATTCAATAAATTAAAAAATACCGTTTTGGCTTCATTTCAAGCCAAAATAGGTTGGTAATTGCTGAGAAAGAGAAAAAATAAAAACGTTCTTTCCGTTCCTTTCCTACCCGACGGGTAATAGAAAATTCCAAAAAAAGAGAAGAAAAATCAAAAAATCAAAAAATACCATTGTGGCTTCATTTCAAGCCAAAATAGGTTGGAAAAGGTCGAGAAATAGAAAAAATAAAAATTGTCGTTCTGTTTCGTTCCCACCCAACGCGTAATAGAAAATTCAAAAAAAATAGCAAAAAATTTCAAAAAATTAAAAAACCCTGTTATGGCTTCTTTTCAAGCCAAAATAGGTTGGAAATGGCCGAGAAAGAGATAAAATAAAAATTGTCTTTCCGTTCCATTCCTACCTGACGCGTAATAGAAAATTCCACAAAATTAGCAAAAAATTTCAAAAAATTAAAAAACTCTGTTATGGCTTCTTTCCAAGCCAAAATAGGTCGGAAAAGGCTGACAAAGAGAGAAAATAAAAATTATCGTTTCGTTTCGTTCCTGCCCGACGGGTAACAGAAAATTCCAAAAAATTAGCAAAAAAATTCAAAAATACAATTACGACTTCATTTCAAGCCAAAACAAGTTGGAAAAGGCTGAAAACGAGAGAAATTAAAAATTATCGTTTCGTTTCGTTCCTACCCGACGTATAAGAGATAATACAAAAAATAAAAAACCCATTATGGCTTCTTTTCAAGCGAAAATAGGTTGAAAAAGGCCGAAAAAGAGAGAAAATAAAAATTGTCTTTCCGTTCCGTTCCTACCTGACGCGTAATAGATAATTCCAAAAAAAACAGCAAAAAAATTCAAAATTACCATTACGGGTTCATTTCAAGCCAAAACAGGTTGGAAAAGGCCAAAAAAGAGAGAAAATAAAAATTATCGTTTCGTTTCGTTCCTACACGAAGCATAATAGATAAATAAATAAAAATAGAAAAAAAACTCAAAAAATTAAAAACCCTGTTATGCCTCCTTTTCCAGCCAAAATAGGTTGGCAAGCCGAGAAATAGAGAAAATAAAAATTATTGTTCCGTTCCGTTTCAACCCGATGCGTAATAGAAAATTCCAAAAAAAATAGCAAAAAAAATTCAGAAAATTAAAAAATACCATTATGGCGTAATTTCAAGCCAAAATTGGTTGGAAAAGGCTGAGGGAGAGAAAATAAAAATTATAATTTCGTTTCGTTCCGACCTGACGCGTTAGAGAAAATTCAAGAAAAGTAGCAAAAAAATTCAATAAATTAAAAAATACCGTTTTGGCTTCATTTCAAGCCAAAATAGGTTGGTAATTGCTGAGAAAGAGAAAAAATAAAAACTGTCTTTCCGTTCCTTTCCTACCCGACGGGTAATAGAAAATTCCAAAAAATGAGAAGAAAAATCAAAAAATCAAAAAATACCATTGTGGCTTCATTTCAAGCCAAAATAGGTTGGAAAAGGTCGAGAAATAGAAAAAATAAAAATTGTCTTTATGTTTCGTTCCGACCCAACGCGTAATAGAAAATTCCAAAAAAATAGCAAAAAATTTCAAAAAATTAAAAAACCCTGTTATGGCTTCTTTTCAAGCCATAATAGGTTGGAAATGGCCGAGAAAAAGAGACAATAAAAATTTTCTTTCCGTTCCATTCCTACCTGACGCGTAATAGAAAATTCCACAAAATTAGCAAAAAATTTCAAAAAATTAAAAAACTTTGTTATGGCTTCTTTCCAAGCCAAAATAGGTCGGAAAAGGCTGACAAAGAGAGAAAATAAAAATTATCGTTTCGTTTCGTTCCTGCCCGACGGGTAACAGAAAATTCCAAAAAATTAGCAAAAAAATTCAAAAATACAATTACGACTTCATTTCAAGCCAAAACAAGTTGGAAAAGGCTGAAAACGAGAGAAATTAAAAATTATCGTTTCGTTTCGTTCGTACCCGACGCATAAGAGATAATACAAAAAAAATAGTAAAAAAATTCAAAAAATAAAAAAACCCCATTATGGCTTCTTTTCAAACCAAAACAGGTTGGAAAAGGAGAAGAAAGGGAGAAAATAAAAACTGTCTTTCCGTTCCGTTCCTACCCGACGCGTAATAGAAAATTCCAAAAAAAATAGCAAAAAAATTGAAAAAATTTAAAAAAACCATTATGGCTTTATTTCAAGCCAAAACAAGTTGGAAAAGGCTGAAAAGAGAGAAATTAAAAATTATCGTTTCGTTTCGTTCGTACCCGACGCATAAGAGATAATACAAAAAAAATAGTAAAAAAATTCAAAAAAAAAAAACCCCCATTATGGCTTCTTTTCAAGCGAAAATAGGTTGGAAAAGGCCGAGAAAAAGAGAAAATAAAAATTGTCTTTCCGTTCCGTTCCTACCTGACGCGTAATAGAAAATTCCAAAAAAAATAGCAAAAAAATTCATAAAATTAAAAAACCATGTTATGGCTTCTTTTCAAGCCAAAATAGGTCGGAAAAGGCTGACAAAGAGAGAAAATAAAAATTATCGTTTCGTTTCGTTCCTACCCGACGGGTAATAGAAAATTCCAAAAAATTAGCAAAAAAATTCAAAAATACAATTACGACTTCATTTCAAGCCAAAACAAGTTGGAAAAGGCTGAAAAATAGAGAAATTAAAAATTATCGTTTTGTTTCGTTCCTACCCGACGCATAAGAGATACTACAAAAAAAATAGTAAAAAAATTCAAAAAAAAAAAAAAAACCCATTATGGCTTCTTTTCAAGCGAAAATAGGTTGAAAAAGGCCGAAAAAGAGAGAAAATAAAAATTGTCTTTCCGTTCCGTTCCTACCTGACGCGTAATAGATAATTCCAAAAAAAATAGCAAAAAAATTCAAAATTACCATTACGGGTTCATTTCAAGCCAAAAAAGGTTGGAAAAGGCCAAAAAAGAGAGAAAATAAAAATTATCGTTTCGTTTCGTTCCTACACGAAGCATAATAGATAAATAAATAAAAATAGAAAAAAAACTCAAAAAATTAAAAACCCTGTTATGCCTCCTTTTCCAGCCAAAACAGGTTGGCAAAGGCCGAGAAATAGAGAAAATAAAAATTATTGTTCCGTTCCGTTTCAACCCGATGCGTAATAGAAAATTCCAAAAAAAATAGCAAAAAAAATTCAGAAAATTAAAAAATACCATTATGGCGTAATTTCAAGCCAAAATTGGTTGGAAAAGGCTGAGGGAGAGAAAATAAAAATTATAATTTCGTTTCGTTCCGACCTGACGCGTTAGAGAAAATTCAAGAAAAGTAGCAAAAAAATTCAATAAATTAAAAAATACCGTTTTGGCTTCATTTCAAGCCAAAATAGGTTGGTAATTGCTGAGAAAGAGAAAAAATAAAAACTGTCTTTCCGTTCCTTTCCTACCCGACGGGTAATAGAAAATTCCAAAAAATGAGAAGAAAAATCAAAAAATCAAAAAATACCATTGTGGCTTCATTTCAAGCCAAAATAGGTTGGAAAAGGTCGAGAAATAGAAAAAATAAAAATTGTCTTTATGTTTCGTTCCGACCCAACGCGTAATAGAAAATTCCAAAAAAATAGCAAAAAATTTCAAAAAATTAAAAAACCCTGTTATGGCTTCTTTTCAAGCCAAAATAGGTTGGAAATGGCCGAGAAAAAGAGACAATAAAAATTTTCTTTCCGTTCCATTCCTACCTGACGCGTAATAGAAAATTCCACAAAATTAGCAAAAAATTTCAAAAAATTAAAAAACTTTGTTATGGCTTCTTTCCAAGCCAAAATAGGTCGGAAAAGGCTGACAAAGAGAGAAAATAAAAATTATCGTTTCGTTTCGTTCCTGCCCGACGGGTAACAGAAAATTCCAAAAAATTAGCAAAAAAATTCAAAAATACAATTACGACTTCATTTCAAGCCAAAACAAGTTGGAAAAGGCTGAAAACGAGAGAAATTAAAAATTATCGTTTCGTTTCGTTCGTACCCGACGCATAAGAGATAATACAAAAAAAATAGTAAAAAAATTCAAAAAATAAAAAAACCCCATTATGGCTTCTTTTCAAACCAAAACAGGTTGGAAAAGGAGAAGAAAGGGAGAAAATAAAAACTGTCTTTCCGTTCCGTTCCTACCCGACGCGTAATAGAAAATTCCAAAAAAAATAGCAAAAAAATTGAAAAAATTTAAAAAAACCATTATGGCTTTATTTCAAGCCAAAACAAGTTGGAAAAGGCTGAAAAGAGAGAAATTAAAAATTATCGTTTCGTTTCGTTCGTACCCGACGCATAAGAGATAATACAAAAAAAATAGTAAAAAAATTCAAAAAAAAAAAAACCCCATTATTGCTTCTTTTCAAGCGAAAATAGGTTGGAAAAGGCCGAGAAAAAGAGAAAATAAAAATTGTCTTTCCGTTCCGTTCCTACCTGACGCGTAATAGAAAATTCCAAAAAAAATAGCAAAAAAATTCATAAAATTAAAAAACCATGTTATGGCTTCTTTTCAAGCCAAAATAGGTCGGAAAAGGCTGACAAAGAGAGAAAATAAAAATTATCGTTTCGTTTCGTTCCTACCCGACGGGTAATAGAAAATTCCAAAAAATTAGCAAAAAAATTCAAAAATACAATTACGACTTCATTTCAAGCCAAAACAAGTTGGAAAAGGCTGAAAAATAGAGAAATTAAAAATTATCGTTTTGTTTCGTTCCTACCCGACGCATAAGAGATACTACAAAAAAAATAGTAAAAAAATTCAAAAAAAAAAAAAAAACCCATTATGGCTTCTTTTCAAGCGAAAATAGGTTGAAAAAGGCCGAAAAAGAGAGAAAATAAAAATTGTCTTTCCGTTCCGTTCCTACCTGACGCGTAATAGATAATTCCAAAAAAAATAGCAAAAAAATTCAAAATTACCATTACGGGTTCATTTCAAGCCAAAAAAGGTTGGAAAAGGCCAAAAAAGAGAGAAAATAAAAATTATCGTTTCGTTTCGTTCCTACACGAAGCATAATAGATAAATAAATAAAAATAGAAAAAAAACTCAAAAAATTAAAAACCCTGTTATGCCTCCTTTTCCAGCCAAAACAGGTTGGCAAAGGCCGAGAAATAGAGAAAATAAAAATTATTGTTCCGTTCCGTTTCAACCCGATGCGTAATAGAAAATTCCAAAAAAATAGCAAAAAAAATTCAGAAAATTAAAAAATACCATTATGGCGTAATTTCAAGCCAAAATTTGTTGGAAAAGGCTGAGGGAGAGAAAATTAAAATTAAAATTTCGTTTCGTTCCGACCTGACGCGTTAGAGAAAATTCAAGAAAAGTAGCAAAAAAATTCAATAAATTAAAAAATACCGTTTTGGCTTCATTTCAAGCCAAAATAGGTTGGTAATTGCTGTGAAAGAGAAAAAATAAAAACTGTCTTTCCGTTCCTTTCCTACCCGACGGGTAATAGAAAATTCCAAAAAAAGAGAAGAAAAATCAAAAAATCAAAAAATACCATTGTGGCTTCATTTCAAGCCAAAATAGGTTGGAAAAGGTCGAGAAATAGAAAAAATAAAAATTGTCTTTATGTTTCGTTCCGACCCAACGCGTAATAGAAAATTCCAAAAAAATAGCAAAAAATTTCAAAAAATTAAAAAACCCTGTTATGGCTTCTTTTCAAGCCAAAATAGGTTGGAAATGGCCGAGAAAAAGAGACAATAAAAATTTTCTTTCCGTTCCATTCCTACCTGACGCGTAATAGAAAATTCCACAAAATTAGCAAAAAATTTCAAAAAATTAAAAAACTTTGTTATGGCTTCTTTCCAAGCCAAAATAGGTCGGAAAAGGCTGACAAAGAGAGAAAATAAAAATTATCGTTTCGTTTCGTTCCTGCCCGACGGGTAACAGAAAATTCCAAAAAATTAGCAAAAAAATTCAAAAATACAATTACGACTTCATTTCAAGCCAAAACAAGTTGGAAAAGGCTGAAAACGAGAGAAATTAAAAATTATCGTTTCGTTTCGTTCGTACCCGACGCATAAGAGATAATACAAAAAAAATAGTAAAAAAATTCAAAAAATAAAAAAACCCCATTATGGCTTCTTTTCAAACCAAAACAGGTTGGAAAAGGAGAAGAAAGGGAGAAAATAAAAACTGTCTTTCCGTTCCGTTCCTACCCGACGCGTAATAGAAAATTCCAAAAAAAATAGCAAAAAAATTGAAAAAATTTAAAAAAACCATTATGGCTTTATTTCAAGCCAAAACAAGTTGGAAAAGGCTGAAAAGAGAGAAATTAAAAATTATCGTTTCGTTTCGTTCGTACCCGACGCATAAGAGATAATACAAAAAAAATAGTAAAAAAATTCAAAAAAAAAAAAACCCCATTATTGCTTCTTTTCAAGCGAAAATAGGTTGGAAAAGGCCGAGAAAAAGAGAAAATAAAAATTGTCTTTCCGTTCCGTTCCTACCTGACGCGTAATAGAAAATTCCAAAAAAAATAGCAAAAAAATTCATAAAATTAAAAAACCATGTTATGGCTTCTTTTCAAGCCAAAATAGGTCGGAAAAGGCTGACAAAGAGAGAAAATAAAAATTATCGTTTCGTTTCGTTCCTACCCGACGGGTAATAGAAAATTCCAAAAAATTAGCAAAAAAATTCAAAAATACAATTACGACTTCATTTCAAGCCAAAACAAGTTGGAAAAGGCTGAAAAATAGAGAAATTAAAAATTATCGTTTTGTTTCGTTCCTACCCGACGCATAAGAGATACTACAAAAAAAATAGTAAAAAAATTCAAAAAAAAAAAAAAAACCCATTATGGCTTCTTTTCAAGCGAAAATAGGTTGAAAAAGGCCGAAAAAGAGAGAAAATAAAAATTGTCTTTCCGTTCCGTTCCTACCTGACGCGTAATAGATAATTCCAAAAAAAATAGCAAAAAAATTCAAAATTACCATTACGGGTTCATTTCAAGCCAAAAAAGGTTGGAAAAGGCCAAAAAAGAGAGAAAATAAAAATTATCGTTTCGTTTCGTTCCTACACGAAGCATAATAGATAAATAAATAAAAATAGAAAAAAAACTCAAAAAATTAAAAACCCTGTTATGCCTCCTTTTCCAGCCAAAACAGGTTGGCAAAGGCCGAGAAATAGAGAAAATAAAAATTATTGTTCCGTTCCGTTTCAACCCGATGCGTAATAGAAAATTCCAAAAAAATAGCAAAAAAAATTCAGAAAATTAAAAAATACCATTATGGCGTAATTTCAAGCCAAAATTTGTTGGAAAAGGCTGAGGGAGAGAAAATTAAAATTAAAATTTCGTTTCGTTCCGACCTGACGCGTTAGAGAAAATTCAAGAAAAGTAGCAAAAAAATTCAATAAATTAAAAAATACCGTTTTGGCTTCATTTCAAGCCAAAATAGGTTGGTAATTGCTGTGAAAGAGAAAAAATAAAAACTGTCTTTCCGTTCCTTTCCTACCCGACGGGTAATAGAAAATTCCAAAAAAAGAGAAGAAAAATCAAAAAATCAAAAAATACCATTGTGGCTTCATTTCAAGCCAAAATAGGTTGGAAAAGGTCGAGAAATAGAAAAAATAAAAATTGTCGTTCTGTTTCGTTCCCACCCAACGCGTAATAGAAAATTCCAAAAAAATAGCAAAAAATTTCAAAAAATTAAAAAACCCTGTTATGGCTTCTTTTCAAGCCAAAATAGGTTGGAAATGGCCGAGAAAGAGAGAAAATAAAAATTGTCTTTCCGTTCCATTCCTACCTGACGCGTAATAGAAAATTCCACAAAATTAGCAAAAAATTTCAAAAAATTAAAAAACTCTGTTATGGCTTCTTTCCAAGCCAAAATAGGTCTGAAAAGGCTGACAAAGAGAGAAAATAAAAATTATCGTTTCGTTTCGTTCCTGCCCGACGGGTAACAGAAAATTCCTAAAAATTAGCAAAAAAATTCAAAAATACAATTACGACTTCATTTCAAGCCAAAACAAGTTGGAAAAGGCTGAAAACGAGAGAAATTAAAAATTATCGTTTCGTTTCGTTCCTACCCGACGTATAAGAGATAATACAAAAAATAAAAAACCCATTATGGCTTCTTTTCAAGCGAAAATAGGTTGAAAAAGGCCGAAAAAGAGAGAAAATAAAAATTGTCTTTCCGTTCCGTTCCTACCTGACGCGTAATAGATAATTCCAAAAAAAACAGCAAAAAAATTCAAAATTACCATTACGGGTTCATTTCAAGCCAAAACAGGTTGGAAAAGGCCAAAAAAGAGAGAAAATAAAAATTATCGTTTCGTTTCGTTCCTACACGAAGCATAATAGATAAATAAATAAAAATAGAAAAAAAACTCAAAAAATTAAAAACCCTGTTATGCCTCCTTTTCCAGCCAAAATAGGTTGGCAAGCCGAGAAATAGAGAAAATAAAAATTATTGTTCCGTTCCGTTTCAACCCGATGCGTAATAGAAAATTCCAAAAAAAATAGCAAAAAAAATTCAGAAAATTAAAAAATACCATTATGGCGTAATTTCAAGCCAAAATTGGTTGGAAAAGGCTGAGGGAGAGAAAATAAAAATTATAATTTCGTTTCGTTCCGACCTGACGCGTTAGAGAAAATTCAAGAAAAGTAGCAAAAAAATTCAATAAATTAAAAAATACCGTTTTGGCTTCATTTCAAGCCAAAATAGGTTGGTAATTGCTGAGAAAGAGAAAAAATAAAAACTGTCTTTCCGTTCCTTTCCTACCCGACGGGTAATAGAAAATTCCAAAAAAAGAGAAGAAAAATCAAAAAATCAAAAAATACCATTGTGGCTTCATTTCAAGCCAAAATAGGTTGGAAAAGGTCGAGAAATAGAAAAAATAAAAATTGTCGTTCTGTTTCGTTCCGACCCAACGCGTAATAGAAAATTCCAAAAAAATAGCAAAAAATTTCAAAAAATTAAAAAACCCTGTTATGGCTTCTTTTCAAGCCAAAATAGGTTGGAAATGGCCGAGAAAGAGAGAAAATAAAAATTGTCTTTCCGTTCCATTCCTACCTGACGCGTAATAGATAATTCCAAAAAAAATAGCAAAAAAATTCAAAATTACCATTACGGGTTCATTTCAAGCCAAAACAGGTTGGAAAAGGCCGAAAAAGAGAGAAAATAAAAATTATCGTTTCGTTTCGTTCCTACCCGACGGGTAATACAAAATTCCAAAAAATTAGCAAAAAAATTCAAAAATACAATTACGACATCATTTCAAGCCAAAACAAGTTGGAAAAGGCTGAAAACGAGAGAAATTAAAAATTATCGTTTCGTTTCGTTCGTACCCGACGCATAAGAGATAATACAAAAAAAATAGTAAAAAAATTCAAAAAATAAAAAAACCCCATTATGGCTTCTTTTCAAACCAAAACAGGTTGGAAAAGGAGAAGAAAGGGAGAAAATAAAAACTGTCTTTCCGTTCCGTTCCTACCCGACGCGTAATAGAAAATTCCAAAAAAAATAGCAAAAAAATTGAAAAAATTTAAAAAAACCATTATGGCTTTATTTCAAGCCAAAACAAGTTGGAAAAGACTGAAAAGAGAGAAATTAAAAATTATCGTTTCGTTTCGTTCGTACCCGACGCATAAGAGATAATACAAAAAAAATAGTAAAAAAATTCAAAAAAAAAAAAAAACCCCATTATGGCTTCTTTTCAAGCGAAAATAGGTTGGAAAAGGCCGAGAAAAAGAGAAAATAAAAATTGTCTTTCCGTTCCGTTCCTACCTGACGCGTAATAGAAAATTCCAAAAAAAATAGCAAAAAAATTCATAAAATTAAAAAACCATGTTATGGCTTCTTTTCAAGCCAAAATAGGTCGGAAAAGGCTGACAAAGAGAGAAAATAAAAATTATCGTTTCGTTTCGTTCGTACCCGACGGGTAATAGAAAATTCCAAAAAATTAGCAAAAAAATTCAAAAATACAATTACGACTTCATTTCAAGCCAAAACAAGTTGGAAAAGGCTGAAAAATAGAGAAATTAAAAATTATCGTTTGGTTTCGTTCCTACCCGACGCATAAGAGATAATACAAAAAAAATAGTAAAAAAATTCAAAAAAAAAAAAAACCCCATTATGGCTTCTTTTCAAGCCAAAATAGGTTGAAAAAGGCCGAAAAAGAGAGAAAATAAAAATTGTCTTTCCGTTCCGTTCCTACCTGACGCGTAATAGATAATTCCAAAAAAAACAGCAAAAAAATTCAAAATTACCATTACGGGTTCATTTCAAGCCAAAACAGGTTGGAAAAGGCCAAAAAAGAGAGAAAATAAAAATTATCGTTTCGTTTCGTTCCTACACGAAGCATAATAGATAAATAAATAAAAATAGAAAAAAAACTCAAAAAATTAAAAACCCTGTTATGCCTCCTTTTCCAGCCAAAATAGGTTGGCAAGCCGAGAAATAGAGAAAATAAAAATTATTGTTCCGTTCCGTTTCAACCCGATGCGTAATAGAAAATTCCAAAAAAAATAGCAAAAAAAATTCAGAAAATTAAAAAATACCATTATGGCGTAATTTCAAGCCAAAATTGGTTGGAAAAGGCTGAGGGAGAGAAAATAAAAATTATAATTTCGTTTCGTTCCGACCTGACGCGTTAGAGAAAATTCAAGAAAAGTAGCAAAAAAATTCAATAAATTAAAAAATACCGTTTTGGCTTCATTTCAAGCCAAAATAGGTTGGTAATTGCTGAGAAAGAGAAAAAATAAAAACTGTCTTTCCGTTCCTTTCCTACCCGACGGGTAATAGAAAATTCCAAAAAATGAGAAGAAAAATCAAAAAATCAAAAAATACCATTGTGGCTTCATTTCAAGCCAAAATAGGTTGGAAAAGGTCGAGAAATAGAAAAAATAAAAATTGTCTTTATGTTTCGTTCCGACCCAACGCGTAATAGAAAATTCCAAAAAAATAGCAAAAAATTTCAAAAAATTAAAAAACCCTGTTATGGCTTCTTTTCAAGCCAAAATAGGTTGGAAATGGCCGAGAAAAAGAGACAATAAAAATTTTCTTTCCGTTCCATTCCTACCTGACGCGTAATAGAAAATTCCACAAAATTAGCAAAAAATTTCAAAAAATTAAAAAACTTTGTTATGGCTTCTTTCCAAGCCAAAATAGGTCGGAAAAGGCTGACAAAGAGAGAAAATAAAAATTATCGTTTCGTTTCGTTCCTGCCCGACGGGTAACAGAAAATTCCAAAAAATTAGCAAAAAAATTCAAAAATACAATTACGACTTCATTTCAAGCCAAAACAAGTTGGAAAAGGCTGAAAACGAGAGAAATTAAAAATTATCGTTTCGTTTCGTTCGTACCCGACGCATAAGAGATAATACAAAAAAAATAGTAAAAAAATTCAAAAAATAAAAAAACCCCATTATGGCTTCTTTTCAAACCAAAACAGGTTGGAAAAGGAGAAGAAAGGGAGAAAATAAAAACTGTCTTTCCGTTCCGTTCCTACCCGACGCGTAATAGAAAATTCCAAAAAAAATAGCAAAAAAATTGAAAAAATTTAAAAAAACCATTATGGCTTTATTTCAAGCCAAAACAAGTTGGAAAAGGCTGAAAAGAGAGAAATTAAAAATTATCGTTTCGTTTCGTTCGTACCCGACGCATAAGAGATAATACAAAAAAAATAGTAAAAAAATTCAAAAAAAAAAAAACCCCATTATTGCTTCTTTTCAAGCGAAAATAGGTTGGAAAAGGCCGAGAAAAAGAGAAAATAAAAATTGTCTTTCCGTTCCGTTCCTACCTGACGCATAATAGAAAATTCCAAAAAAAATAGCAAAAAAATTCATAAAATTAAAAAACCATGTTATGGCTTCTTTTCAAGCCAAAATAGGTCGGAAAAGGCTGACAAAGAGAGAAAATAAAAATTATCGTTTCGTTTCGTTCCTACCCGACGGGTAATAGAAAATTCCAAAAAATTAGCAAAAAAATTCAAAAATACAATTACGACTTCATTTCAAGCCAAAACAAGTTGGAAAAGGCTGAAAAATAGAGAAATTAAAAATTATCGTTTTGTTTCGTTCCTACCCGACGCATAAGAGATACTACAAAAAAAATAGTAAAAAAATTCAAAAAAAAAAAAAAAACCCATTATGGCTTCTTTTCAAGCGAAAATAGGTTGAAAAAGGCCGAAAAAGAGAGAAAATAAAAATTGTCTTTCCGTTCCGTTCCTACCTGACGCGTAATAGATAATTCCAAAAAAAATAGCAAAAAAATTCAAAATTACCATTACGGGTTCATTTCAAGCCAAAAAAGGTTGGAAAAGGCCAAAAAAGAGAGAAAATAAAAATTATCGTTTCGTTTCGTTCCTACACGAAGCATAATAGATAAATAAATAAAAATAGAAAAAAAACTCAAAAAATTAAAAACCCTGTTATGCCTCCTTTTCCAGCCAAAACAGGTTGGCAAAGGCCGAGAAATAGAGAAAATAAAAATTATTGTTCCGTTCCGTTTCAACCCGATGCGTAATAGAAAATTCCAAAAAAATAGCAAAAAAAATTCAGAAAATTAAAAAATACCATTATGGCGTAATTTCAAGCCAAAATTTGTTGGAAAAGGCTGAGGGAGAGAAAATTAAAATTAAAATTTCGTTTCGTTCCGACCTGACGCGTTAGAGAAAATTCAAGAAAAGTAGCAAAAAAATTCAATAAATTAAAAAATACCGTTTTGGCTTCATTTCAAGCCAAAATAGGTTGGTAATTGCTGTGAAAGAGAAAAAATAAAAACTGTCTTTCCGTTCCTTTCCTACCCGACGGGTAATAGAAAATTCCAAAAAAAGAGAAGAAAAATCAAAAAATCAAAAAATACCATTGTGGCTTCATTTCAAGCCAAAATAGGTTGGAAAAGGTCGAGAAATAGAAAAAATAAAAATTGTCGTTCTGTTTCGTTCCCACCCAACGCGTAATAGAAAATTCCAAAAAAATAGCAAAAAATTTCAAAAAATTAAAAAACCCTGTTATGGCTTCTTTTCAAGCCAAAATAGGTTGGAAATGGCCGAGAAAGAGAGAAAATAAAAATTGTCTTTCCGTTCCATTCCTACCTGACGCGTAATAGAAAATTCCACAAAATTAGCAAAAAATTTCAAAAAATTAAAAAACTCTGTTATGGCTTCTTTCCAAGCCAAAATAGGTCTGAAAAGGCTGACAAAGAGAGAAAATAAAAATTATCGTTTCGTTTCGTTCCTGCCCGACGGGTAACAGAAAATTCCTAAAAATTAGCAAAAAAATTCAAAAATACAATTACGACTTCATTTCAAGCCAAAACAAGTTGGAAAAGGCTGAAAACGAGAGAAATTAAAAATTATCGTTTCGTTTCGTTCCTACCCGACGTATAAGAGATAATACAAAAAATAAAAAACCCATTATGGCTTCTTTTCAAGCGAAAATAGGTTGAAAAAGGCCGAAAAAGAGAGAAAATAAAAATTGTCTTTCCGTTCCGTTCCTACCTGACGCGTAATAGATAATTCCAAAAAACACAGCAAAAAAATTCAAAATTACCATTACGGGTTCATTTCAAGCCAAAACAGGTTGGAAAAGGCCAAAAAAGAGAGAAAATAAAAATTATCGTTTCGTTTCGTTCCTACACGAAGCATAATAGATAAATAAATAAAAATAGAAAAAAAACTCAAAAAATTAAAAACCCTGTTATGCCTCCTTTTCCAGCCAAAATAGGTTGGCAAGCCGAGAAATAGAGAAAATAAAAATTATTGTTCCGTTCCGTTTCAACCCGATGCGTAATAGAAAATTCCAAAAAAAATAGCAAAAAAAATTCAGAAAATTAAAAAATACCATTATGGCGTAATTTCAAGCCAAAATTGGTTGGAAAAGGCTGAGGGAGAGAAAATAAAAATTATAATTTCGTTTCGTTCCGACCTGACGCGTTAGAGAAAATTCAAGAAAAGTAGCAAAAAAATTCAATAAATTAAAAAATACCGTTTTGGCTTCATTTCAAGCCAAAATAGGTTGGTAATTGCTGAGAAAGAGAAAAAATAAAAACTGTCTTTCCGTTCCTTTCCTACCCGACGGGTAATAGAAAATTCCAAAAAAAGAGAAGAAAAATCAAAAAATCAAAAAATACCATTGTGGCTTCATTTCAAGCCAAAATAGGTTGGAAAAGGTCGAGAAATAGAAAAAATAAAAATTGTCGTTCTGTTTCGTTCCGACCCAACGCGTAATAGAAAATTCCAAAAAAATAGCAAAAAATTTCAAAAAATTAAAAAACCCTGTTATGGCTTCTTTTCAAGCCAAAATAGGTTGGAAATGGCCGAGAAAGAGAGAAAATAAAAATTGTCTTTCCGTTCCATTCCTACCTGACGCGTAATAGATAATTCCAAAAAAAATAGCAAAAAAATTCAAAATTACCATTACGGGTTCATTTCAAGCCAAAACAGGTTGGAAAAGGCCGAAAAAGAGAGAAAATAAAAATTATCGTTTCGTTTCGTTCCTACCCGACGGGTAATACAAAATTCCAAAAAATTAGCAAAAAAATTCAAAAATACAATTACGACATCATTTCAAGCCAAAACAAGTTGGAAAAGGCTGAAAACGAGAGAAATTAAAAATTATCGTTTCGTTTCGTTCGTACCCGACGCATAAGAGATAATACAAAAAAAATAGTAAAAAAATTCAAAAAATAAAAAAACCCCATTATGGCTTCTTTTCAAACCAAAACAGGTTGGAAAAGGAGAAGAAAGGGAGAAAATAAAAACTGTCTTTCCGTTCCGTTCCTACCCGACGCGTAATAGAAAATTCCAAAAAAAATAGCAAAAAAATTGAAAAAATTTAAAAAAACCATTATGGCTTTATTTCAAGCCAAAACAAGTTGGAAAAGACTGAAAAGAGAGAAATTAAAAATTATCGTTTCGTTTCGTTCGTACCCGACGCATAAGAGATAATACAAAAAAAATAGTAAAAAAATTCAAAAAAAAAAAAAAACCCCATTATGGCTTCTTTTCAAGCGAAAATAGGTTGGAAAAGGCCGAGAAAAAGAGAAAATAAAAATTGTCTTTCCGTTCCGTTCCTACCTGACGCGTAATAGAAAATTCCAAAAAAAATAGCAAAAAAATTCATAAAATTAAAAAACCATGTTATGGCTTCTTTTCAAGCCAAAATAGGTCGGAAAAGGCTGACAAAGAGAGAAAATAAAAATTATCGTTTCGTTTCGTTCGTACCCGACGGGTAATAGAAAATTCCAAAAAATTAGCAAAAAAATTCAAAAATACAATTACGACGTCATTTCAAGCCAAAACAAGTTGGAAAAGGCTGAAAAATAGAGAAATTAAAAATTATCGTTTGGTTTCGTTCCTACCCGACGCATAAGAGATAATACAAAAAAAATAGTAAAAAAATTCAAAAAAAAAAAAAACCCCATTATGGCTTCTTTTCAAGCCAAAATAGGTTGAAAAAGGCCGAAAAAGAGAGAAAATAAAAATTGTCTTTCCGTTCCATTCCTACCTGACGCGTAATAGATAATTCCAAAAAAAATAGCAAAAAAATTCAAAATTAAAAAACCATGTTATGGCTTCTTTTCAAGCCAAAATAGGTCGGAAAAGGCTGACAAAGAGAGAAAATCAAAATTATCGTTTCGTTTCGTTCCTACCCGACGGGTAATAGAAAATTCCAAAAAATTAGCAAAAAAATTCAAAAATACAATTACAACTTCATTTCAAGCCAAAACAAGTTGGAAAAGGCTGAAAAATAGAGAAATTAAAAATTATCGTTTCGTTTCGTTCCTACCCGACGCATAAGAGATAATACAAAAAAATAGTAAAAAAATTCAAAAAAAAAAAAAACCCCATTATGGCTTCTTTTCAAGCCAAAATAGGTTGAAAAAGGCCGAAAAAGAGAGAAAATAAAAATTGTCTTTCCGTTCCGTTCCTACCTGACGCGTAATAGATAATTCCAAAAAAAACAGCAAAAAAATTCAAAATTACCATTACGGGTTCATTTCAAGCCAAAACAGGTTGGAAAAGGCCAAAACAGAGAGAAAATAAAAATTATCGTTTCGTTTCGTTCCTACACGAAGCATAATAGATAAATAAATAAAAGTAGAAAAAAAACTCAAAAAATTAAAAACCCTGTTATGCCTCCTTTTCCAGCCAAAATAGGTTGGCAAGCCGAGAAATAGAGAAAATAAAAATTATTGTTCCGTTCCGTTTCAACCCGATGCGTAATAGAAAATTCCAAAAAAAATAGCAAAAAAAATTCAGAAAATTAAAAAATACCATTATGGCGTAATTTCAAGCCAAAATTGGTTGGAAAAGGCTGAGGGAGAGAAAATAAAAATTATAATTTCGTTTCGTTCCGACCTGACGCGTTAGAGAAAATTCAAGAAAAGTAGCAAAAAAATTCAATAAATTAAAAAATACCGTTTTGGCTTCATTTCAAGCCAAAATAGGTTGGTAATTGCTGAGAAAGAGAAAAAATAAAAACGTTCTTTCCGTTCCTTTCCTACCCGACGGGTAATAGAAAATTCCAAAAAAAGAGAAGAAAAATCAAAAAATCAAAAAATACCATTGTGGCTTCATTTCAAGCCAAAATAGGTTGGAAAAGGTCGAGAAATAGAAAAAATAAAAATTGTCGTTCTGTTTCGTTCCCACCCAACGCGTAATAGAAAATTCAAAAAAAATAGCAAAAAATTTCAAAAAATTAAAAAACCCTGTTATGGCTTCTTTTCAAGCCAAAATAGGTTGGAAATGGCCGAGAAAGAGATAAAATAAAAATTGTCTTTCCGTTCCATTCCTACCTGACGCGTAATAGAAAATTCCACAAAATTAGCAAAAAATTTCAAAAAATTAAAAAACTCTGTTATGGCTTCTTTCCAAGCCAAAATAGGTCGGAAAAGGCTGACAAAGAGAGAAAATAAAAATTATCGTTTCGTTTCGTTCCTGCCCGACGGGTAACAGAAAATTCCAAAAAATTAGCAAAAAAATTCAAAAATACAATTACGACTTCATTTCAAGCCAAAACAAGTTGGAAAAGGCTGAAAACGAGAGAAATTAAAAATTATCGTTTCGTTTCGTTCCTACCCGACGTATAAGAGATAATACAAAAAATAAAAAACCCATTATGGCTTCTTTTCAAGCGAAAATAGGTTGAAAAAGGCCGAAAAAGAGAGAAAATAAAAATTGTCTTTCCGTTCCGTTCCTACCTGACGCGTAATAGATAATTCCAAAAAAAACAGCAAAAAAATTCAAAATTACCATTACGGGTTCATTTCAAGCCAAAACAGGTTGGAAAAGGCCAAAAAAGAGAGAAAATAAAAATTATCGTTTCGTTTCGTTCCTACACGAAGCATAATAGATAAATAAATAAAAATAGAAAAAAAACTCAAAAAATTAAAAACCCTGTTATGCCTCCTTTTCCAGCCAAAATAGGTTGGCAAGCCGAGAAATAGAGAAAATAAAAATTATTGTTCCGTTCCGTTTCAACCCGATGCGTAATAGAAAATTCCAAAAAAAATAGCAAAAAAAATTCAGAAAATTAAAAAATACCATTATGGCGTAATTTCAAGCCAAAATTGGTTGGAAAAGGCTGAGGGAGAGAAAATAAAAATTATAATTTCGTTTCGTTCCGACCTGACGCGTTAGAGAAAATTCAAGAAAAGTAGCAAAAAAATTCAATAAATTAAAAAATACCGTTTTGGCTTCATTTCAAGCCAAAATAGGTTGGTAATTGCTGAGAAAGAGAAAAAATAAAAACTGTCTTTCCGTTCCTTTCCTACCCGACGGGTAATAGAAAATTCCAAAAAATGAGAAGAAAAATCAAAAAATCAAAAAATACCATTGTGGCTTCATTTCAAGCCAAAATAGGTTGGAAAAGGTCGAGAAATAGAAAAAATAAAAATTGTCTTTATGTTTCGTTCCGACCCAACGCGTAATAGAAAATTCCAAAAAAATAGCAAAAAATTTCAAAAAATTAAAAAACCCTGTTATGGCTTCTTTTCAAGCCAAAATAGGTTGGAAATGGCCGAGAAAAAGAGACAATAAAAATTTTCTTTCCGTTCCATTCCTACCTGACGCGTAATAGAAAATTCCACAAAATTAGCAAAAAATTTCAAAAAATTAAAAAACTTTGTTATGGCTTCTTTCCAAGCCAAAATAGGTCGGAAAAGGCTGACAAAGAGAGAAAATAAAAATTATCGTTTCGTTTCGTTCCTGCCCGACGGGTAACAGAAAATTCCAAAAAATTAGCAAAAAAATTCAAAAATACAATTACGACTTCATTTCAAGCCAAAACAAGTTGGAAAAGGCTGAAAACGAGAGAAATTAAAAATTATCGTTTCGTTTCGTTCGTACCCGACGCATAAGAGATAATACAAAAAAAATAGTAAAAAAATTCAAAAAATAAAAAAACCCCATTATGGCTTCTTTTCAAACCAAAACAGGTTGGAAAAGGAGAAGAAAGGGAGAAAATAAAAACTGTCTTTCCGTTCCGTTCCTACCCGACGCGTAATAGAAAATTCCAAAAAAAATAGCAAAAAAATTGAAAAAATTTAAAAAAACCATTATGGCTTTATTTCAAGCCAAAACAAGTTGGAAAAGGCTGAAAAGAGAGAAATTAAAAATTATCGTTTCGTTTCGTTCGTACCCGACGCATAAGAGATAATACAAAAAAAATAGTAAAAAAATTCAAAAAAAAAAAACCCCCATTATGGCTTCTTTTCAAGCGAAAATAGGTTGGAAAAGGCCGAGAAAAAGAGAAAATAAAAATTGTCTTTCCGTTCCGTTCCTACCTGACGCGTAATAGAAAATTCCAAAAAAAATAGCAAAAAAATTCATAAAATTAAAAAACCATGTTATGGCTTCTTTTCAAGCCAAAATAGGTCGGAAAAGGCTGACAAAGAGAGAAAATAAAAATTATCGTTTCGTTTCGTTCCTACCCGACGGGTAATAGAAAATTCCAAAAAATTAGCAAAAAAATTCAAAAATACAATTACGACTTCATTTCAAGCCAAAACAAGTTGGAAAAGGCTGAAAAATAGAGAAATTAAAAATTATCGTTTTGTTTCGTTCCTACCCGACGCATAAGAGATACTACAAAAAAAATAGTAAAAAAATTCAAAAAAAAAAAAAAAACCCATTATGGCTTCTTTTCAAGCGAAAATAGGTTGAAAAAGGCCGAAAAAGAGAGAAAATAAAAATTGTCTTTCCGTTCCGTTCCTACCTGACGCGTAATAGATAATTCCAAAAAAAATAGCAAAAAAATTCAAAATTACCATTACGGGTTCATTTCAAGCCAAAAAAGGTTGGAAAAGGCCAAAAAAGAGAGAAAATAAAAATTATCGTTTCGTTTCGTTCCTACACGAAGCATAATAGATAAATAAATAAAAATAGAAAAAAAACTCAAAAAATTAAAAACCCTGTTATGCCTCCTTTTCCAGCCAAAACAGGTTGGCAAAGGCCGAGAAATAGAGAAAATAAAAATTATTGTTCCGTTCCGTTTCAACCCGATGCGTAATAGAAAATTCCAAAAAAAATAGCAAAAAAAATTCAGAAAATTAAAAAATACCATTATGGCGTAATTTCAAGCCAAAATTGGTTGGAAAAGGCTGAGGGAGAGAAAATAAAAATTATAATTTCGTTTCGTTCCGACCTGACGCGTTAGAGAAAATTCAAGAAAAGTAGCAAAAAAATTCAATAAATTAAAAAATACCGTTTTGGCTTCATTTCAAGCCAAAATAGGTTGGTAATTGCTGAGAAAGAGAAAAAATAAAAACTGTCTTTCCGTTCCTTTCCTACCCGACGGGTAATAGAAAATTCCAAAAAATGAGAAGAAAAATCAAAAAATCAAAAAATACCATTGTGGCTTCATTTCAAGCCAAAATAGGTTGGAAAAGGTCGAGAAATAGAAAAAATAAAAATTGTCTTTATGTTTCGTTCCGACCCAACGCGTAATAGAAAATTCCAAAAAAATAGCAAAAAATTTCAAAAAATTAAAAAACCCTGTTATGGCTTCTTTTCAAGCCAAAATAGGTTGGAAATGGCCGAGAAAAAGAGACAATAAAAATTTTCTTTCCGTTCCATTCCTACCTGACGCGTAATAGAAAATTCCACAAAATTAGCAAAAAATTTCAAAAAATTAAAAAACTTTGTTATGGCTTCTTTCCAAGCCAAAATAGGTCGGAAAAGGCTGACAAAGAGAGAAAATAAAAATTATCGTTTCGTTTCGTTCCTGCCCGACGGGTAACAGAAAATTCCAAAAAATTAGCAAAAAAATTCAAAAATACAATTACGACTTCATTTCAAGCCAAAACAAGTTGGAAAAGGCTGAAAACGAGAGAAATTAAAAATTATCGTTTCGTTTCGTTCGTACCCGACGCATAAGAGATAATACAAAAAAAATAGTAAAAAAATTCAAAAAATAAAAAAACCCCATTATGGCTTCTTTTCAAACCAAAACAGGTTGGAAAAGGAGAAGAAAGGGAGAAAATAAAAACTGTCTTTCCGTTCCGTTCCTACCCGACGCGTAATAGAAAATTCCAAAAAAAATAGCAAAAAAATTGAAAAAATTTAAAAAAACCATTATGGCTTTATTTCAAGCCAAAACAAGTTGGAAAAGGCTGAAAAGAGAGAAATTAAAAATTATCGTTTCGTTTCGTTCGTACCCGACGCATAAGAGATAATACAAAAAAAATAGTAAAAAAATTCAAAAAAAAAAAAACCCCATTATTGCTTCTTTTCAAGCGAAAATAGGTTGGAAAAGGCCGAGAAAAAGAGAAAATAAAAATTGTCTTTCCGTTCCGTTCCTACCTGACGCGTAATAGAAAATTCCAAAAAAAATAGCAAAAAAATTCATAAAATTAAAAAACCATGTTATGGCTTCTTTTCAAGCCAAAATAGGTCGGAAAAGGCTGACAAAGAGAGAAAATAAAAATTATCGTTTCGTTTCGTTCCTACCCGACGGGTAATAGAAAATTCCAAAAAATTAGCAAAAAAATTCAAAAATACAATTACGACTTCATTTCAAGCCAAAACAAGTTGGAAAAGGCTGAAAAATAGAGAAATTAAAAATTATCGTTTTGTTTCGTTCCTACCCGACGCATAAGAGATACTACAAAAAAAATAGTAAAAAAATTCAAAAAAAAAAAAAAAACCCATTATGGCTTCTTTTCAAGCGAAAATAGGTTGAAAAAGGCCGAAAAAGAGAGAAAATAAAAATTGTCTTTCCGTTCCGTTCCTACCTGACGCGTAATAGATAATTCCAAAAAAAATAGCAAAAAAATTCAAAATTACCATTACGGGTTCATTTCAAGCCAAAAAAGGTTGGAAAAGGCCAAAAAAGAGAGAAAATAAAAATTATCGTTTCGTTTCGTTCCTACACGAAGCATAATAGATAAATAAATAAAAATAGAAAAAAAACTCAAAAAATTAAAAACCCTGTTATGCCTCCTTTTCCAGCCAAAACAGGTTGGCAAAGGCCGAGAAATAGAGAAAATAAAAATTATTGTTCCGTTCCGTTTCAACCCGATGCGTAATAGAAAATTCCAAAAAAATAGCAAAAAAAATTCAGAAAATTAAAAAATACCATTATGGCGTAATTTCAAGCCAAAATTTGTTGGAAAAGGCTGAGGGAGAGAAAATTAAAATTAAAATTTCGTTTCGTTCCGACCTGACGCGTTAGAGAAAATTCAAGAAAAGTAGCAAAAAAATTCAATAAATTAAAAAATACCGTTTTGGCTTCATTTCAAGCCAAAATAGGTTGGTAATTGCTGTGAAAGAGAAAAAATAAAAACTGTCTTTCCGTTCCTTTCCTACCCGACGGGTAATAGAAAATTCCAAAAAAAGAGAAGAAAAATCAAAAAATCAAAAAATACCATTGTGGCTTCATTTCAAGCCAAAATAGGTTGGAAAAGGTCGAGAAATAGAAAAAATAAAAATTGTCGTTCTGTTTCGTTCCCACCCAACGCGTAATAGAAAATTCCAAAAAAATAGCAAAAAATTTCAAAAAATTAAAAAACCCTGTTATGGCTTCTTTTCAAGCCAAAATAGGTTGGAAATGGCCGAGAAAGAGAGAAAATAAAAATTGTCTTTCCGTTCCATTCCTACCTGACGCGTAATAGAAAATTCCACAAAATTAGCAAAAAATTTCAAAAAATTAAAAAACTCTGTTATGGCTTCTTTCCAAGCCAAAATAGGTCTGAAAAGGCTGACAAAGAGAGAAAATAAAAATTATCGTTTCGTTTCGTTCCTGCCCGACGGGTAACAGAAAATTCCTAAAAATTAGCAAAAAAATTCAAAAATACAATTACGACTTCATTTCAAGCCAAAACAAGTTGGAAAAGGCTGAAAACGAGAGAAATTAAAAATTATCGTTTCGTTTCGTTCCTACCCGACGTATAAGAGATAATACAAAAAATAAAAAACCCATTATGGCTTCTTTTCAAGCGAAAATAGGTTGAAAAAGGCCGAAAAAGAGAGAAAATAAAAATTGTCTTTCCGTTCCGTTCCTACCTGACGCGTAATAGATAATTCCAAAAAAAACAGCAAAAAAATTCAAAATTACCATTACGGGTTCATTTCAAGCCAAAACAGGTTGGAAAAGGCCAAAAAAGAGAGAAAATAAAAATTATCGTTTCGTTTCGTTCCTACACGAAGCATAATAGATAAATAAATAAAAATAGAAAAAAAACTCAAAAAATTAAAAACCCTGTTATGCCTCCTTTTCCAGCCAAAATAGGTTGGCAAGCCGAGAAATAGAGAAAATAAAAATTATTGTTCCGTTCCGTTTCAACCCGATGCGTAATAGAAAATTCCAAAAAAAATAGCAAAAAAAATTCAGAAAATTAAAAAATACCATTATGGCGTAATTTCAAGCCAAAATTGGTTGGAAAAGGCTGAGGGAGAGAAAATAAAAATTATAATTTCGTTTCGTTCCGACCTGACGCGTTAGAGAAAATTCAAGAAAAGTAGCAAAAAAATTCAATAAATTAAAAAATACCGTTTTGGCTTCATTTCAAGCCAAAATAGGTTGGTAATTGCTGAGAAAGAGAAAAAATAAAAACTGTCTTTCCGTTCCTTTCCTACCCGACGGGTAATAGAAAATTCCAAAAAAAGAGAAGAAAAATCAAAAAATCAAAAAATACCATTGTGGCTTCATTTCAAGCCAAAATAGGTTGGAAAAGGTCGAGAAATAGAAAAAATAAAAATTGTCGTTCTGTTTCGTTCCGACCCAACGCGTAATAGAAAATTCCAAAAAAATAGCAAAAAATTTCAAAAAATTAAAAAACCCTGTTATGGCTTCTTTTCAAGCCAAAATAGGTTGGAAATGGCCGAGAAAGAGAGAAAATAAAAATTGTCTTTCCGTTCCATTCCTACCTGACGCGTAATAGATAATTCCAAAAAAAATAGCAAAAAAATTCAAAATTACCATTACGGGTTCATTTCAAGCCAAAACAGGTTGGAAAAGGCCGAAAAAGAGAGAAAATAAAAATTATCGTTTCGTTTCGTTCCTACCCGACGGGTAATACAAAATTCCAAAAAATTAGCAAAAAAATTCAAAAATACAATTACGACATCATTTCAAGCCAAAACAAGTTGGAAAAGGCTGAAAACGAGAGAAATTAAAAATTATCGTTTCGTTTCGTTCGTACCCGACGCATAAGAGATAATACAAAAAAAATAGTAAAAAAATTCAAAAAATAAAAAAACCCCATTATGGCTTCTTTTCAAACCAAAACAGGTTGGAAAAGGAGAAGAAAGGGAGAAAATAAAAACTGTCTTTCCGTTCCGTTCCTACCCGACGCGTAATAGAAAATTCCAAAAAAAATAGCAAAAAAATTGAAAAAATTTAAAAAAACCATTATGGCTTTATTTCAAGCCAAAACAAGTTGGAAAAGACTGAAAAGAGAGAAATTAAAAATTATCGTTTCGTTTCGTTCGTACCCGACGCATAAGAGATAATACAAAAAAAATAGTAAAAAAATTCAAAAAAAAAAAAAAACCCCATTATGGCTTCTTTTCAAGCGAAAATAGGTTGGAAAAGGCCGAGAAAAAGAGAAAATAAAAATTGTCTTTCCGTTCCGTTCCTACCTGACGCGTAATAGAAAATTCCAAAAAAAATAGCAAAAAAATTCATAAAATTAAAAAACCATGTTATGGCTTCTTTTCAAGCCAAAATAGGTCGGAAAAGGCTGACAAAGAGAGAAAATAAAAATTATCGTTTCGTTTCGTTCGTACCCGACGGGTAATAGAAAATTCCAAAAAATTAGCAAAAAAATTCAAAAATACAATTACGACTTCATTTCAAGCCAAAACAAGTTGGAAAAGGCTGAAAAATAGAGAAATTAAAAATTATCGTTTGGTTTCGTTCCTACCCGACGCATAAGAGATAATACAAAAAAAATAGTAAAAAAATTCAAAAAAAAAAAAAACCCCATTATGGCTTCTTTTCAAGCCAAAATAGGTTGAAAAAGGCCGAAAAAGAGAGAAAATAAAAATTGTCTTTCCGTTCCATTCCTACCTAACGCGTAATAGATAATTCCAAAAAAAATAGCAAAAAAATTCAAAATTAAAAAACCATGTTATGGCTTCTTTTCAAGCCAAAATAGGTCGGAAAAGGCTGACAAAGAGAGAAAATCAAAATTATCGTTTCGTTTCGTTCCTACCCGACGGGTAATAGAAAATTCCAAAAAATTAGCAAAAAAATTCAAAAATACAATTACAACTTCATTTCAAGCCAAAACAAGTTGGAAAAGGCTGAAAAATAGAGAAATTAAAAATTATCGTTTCGTTTCGTTCCTACCCGACGCATAAGAGATAATACAAAAAAATAGTAAAAAAATTCAAAAAAAAAAAAAACCCCATTATGGCTTCTTTTCAAGCCAAAATAGGTTGAAAAAGGCCGAAAAAGAGAGAAAATAAAAATTGTCTTTCCGTTCCGTTCCTACCTGACGCGTAATAGATAATTCCAAAAAAAACAGCAAAAAAATTCAAAATTACCATTACGGGTTCATTTCAAGCCAAAACAGGTTGGAAAAGGCCAAAACAGAGAGAAAATAAAAATTATCGTTTCGTTTCGTTCCTACACGAAGCATAATAGATAAATAAATAAAAGTAGAAAAAAAACTCAAAAAATTAAAAACCCTGTTATGCCTCCTTTTCCAGCCAAAATAGGTTGGCAAGCCGAGAAATAGAGAAAATAAAAATTATTGTTCCGTTCCGTTTCAACCCGATGCGTAATAGAAAATTCCAAAAAAAATAGCAAAAAAAATTCAGAAAATTAAAAAATACCATTATGGCGTAATTTCAAGCCAAAATTGGTTGGAAAAGGCTGAGGGAGAGAAAATAAAAATTATAATTTCGTTTCGTTCCGACCTGACGCGTTAGAGAAAATTCAAGAAAAGTAGCAAAAAAATTCAATAAATTAAAAAATACCGTTTTGGCTTCATTTCAAGCCAAAATAGGTTGGTAATTGCTGAGAAAGAGAAAAAATAAAAACGTTCTTTCCGTTCCTTTCCTACCCGACGGGTAATAGAAAATTCCAAAAAAAGAGAAGAAAAATCAAAAAATCAAAAAATACCATTGTGGCTTCATTTCAAGCCAAAATAGGTTGGAAAAGGTCGAGAAATAGAAAAAATAAAAATTGTCGTTCTGTTTCGTTCCCACCCAACGCGTAATAGAAAATTCAAAAAAAATAGCAAAAAATTTCAAAAAATTAAAAAACCCTGTTATGGCTTCTTTTCAAGCCAAAATAGGTTGGAAATGGCCGAGAAAGAGATAAAATAAAAATTGTCTTTCCGTTCCATTCCTACCGACGCGTAATAGAAAATTCCACAAAATTAGCAAAAAATTTCAAAAAATTAAAAAACTCTGTTATGGCTTCTTTCCAAGCCAAAATAGGTCGGAAAAGGCTGACAAAGAGAGAAAATAAAAATTATCGTTTCGTTTCGTTCCTGCCCGACGGGTAACAGAAAATTCCAAAAAATTAGCAAAAAAATTCAAAAATACAATTACGACTTCATTTCAAGCCAAAACAAGTTGGAAAAGGCTGAAAACGAGAGAAATTAAAAATTATCGTTTCGTTTCGTTCCTACCCGACGTATAAGAGATAATACAAAAAATAAAAAACCCATTATGGCTTCTTTTCAAGCGAAAATAGGTTGAAAAAGGCCGAAAAAGAGAGAAAATAAAAATTGTCTTTCCGTTCCGTTCCTACCTGACGCGTAATAGATAATTCCAAAAAAAACAGCAAAAAAATTCAAAATTACCATTACGGGTTCATTTCAAGCCAAAACAGGTTGGAAAAGGCCAAAAAAGAGAGAAAATAAAAATTATCGTTTCGTTTCGTTCCTACACGAAGCATAATAGATAAATAAATAAAAATAGAAAAAAAACTCAAAAAATTAAAAACCCTGTTATGCCTCCTTTTCCAGCCAAAATAGGTTGGCAAGCCGAGAAATAGAGAAAATAAAAATTATTGTTCCGTTCCGTTTCAACCCGATGCGTAATAGAAAATTCCAAAAAAAATAGCAAAAAAAATTCAGAAAATTAAAAAATACCATTATGGCGTAATTTCAAGCCAAAATTGGTTGGAAAAGGCTGAGGGAGAGAAAATAAAAATTATAATTTCGTTTCGTTCCGACCTGACGCGTTAGAGAAAATTCAAGAAAAGTAGCAAAAAAATTCAATAAATTAAAAAATACCGTTTTGGCTTCATTTCAAGCCAAAATAGGTTGGTAATTGCTGAGAAAGAGAAAAAATAAAAACTGTCTTTCCGTTCCTTTCCTACCCGACGGGTAATAGAAAATTCCAAAAAATGAGAAGAAAAATCAAAAAATCAAAAAATACCATTGTGGCTTCATTTCAAGCCAAAATAGGTTGGAAAAGGTCGAGAAATAGAAAAAATAAAAATTGTCTTTATGTTTCGTTCCGACCCAACGCGTAATAGAAAATTCCAAAAAAATAGCAAAAAATTTCAAAAAATTAAAAAACCCTGTTATGGCTTCTTTTCAAGCCAAAATAGGTTGGAAATGGCCGAGAAAAAGAGACAATAAAAATTTTCTTTCCGTTCCATTCCTACCTGACGCGTAATAGAAAATTCCACAAAATTAGCAAAAAATTTCAAAAAATTAAAAAACTTTGTTATGGCTTCTTTCCAAGCCAAAATAGGTCGGAAAAGGCTGACAAAGAGAGAAAATAAAAATTATCGTTTCGTTTCGTTCCTGCCCGACGGGTAACAGAAAATTCCAAAAAATTAGCAAAAAAATTCAAAAATACAATTACGACTTCATTTCAAGCCAAAACAAGTTGGAAAAGGCTGAAAACGAGAGAAATTAAAAATTATCGTTTCGTTTCGTTCGTACCCGACGCATAAGAGATAATACAAAAAAAATAGTAAAAAAATTCAAAAAATAAAAAAACCCCATTATGGCTTCTTTTCAAACCAAAACAGGTTGGAAAAGGAGAAGAAAGGGAGAAAATAAAAACTGTCTTTCCGTTCCGTTCCTACCCGACGCGTAATAGAAAATTCCAAAAAAAATAGCAAAAAAATTGAAAAAATTTAAAAAAACCATTATGGCTTTATTTCAAGCCAAAACAAGTTGGAAAAGACTGAAAAGAGAGAAATTAAAAATTATCGTTTCGTTTCGTTCGTACCCGACGCATAAGAGATAATACAAAAAAAATAGTAAAAAAATTCAAAAAAAAAAAAAAACCCCATTATGGCTTCTTTTCAAGCGAAAATAGGTTGGAAAAGGCCGAGAAAAAGAGAAAATAAAAATTGTCTTTCCGTTCCGTTCCTACCTGACGCGTAATAGAAAATTCCAAAAAAAATAGCAAAAAAATTCATAAAATTAAAAAACCATGTTATGGCTTCTTTTCAAGCCAAAATAGGTCGGAAAAGGCTGACAAAGAGAGAAAATAAAAATTATCGTTTCGTTTCGTTCGTACCCGACGGGTAATAGAAAATTCCAAAAAATTAGCAAAAAAATTCAAAAATACAATTACGACTTCATTTCAAGCCAAAACAAGTTGGAAAAGGCTGAAAAATAGAGAAATTAAAAATTATCGTTTGGTTTCGTTCCTACCCGACGCATAAGAGATAATACAAAAAAAATAGTAAAAAAATTCAAAAAAAAAAAAAACCCCATTATGGCTTCTTTTCAAGCCAAAATAGGTTGAAAAAGGCCGAAAAAGAGAGAAAATAAAAATTGTCTTTCCGTTCCATTCCTACCTGACGCGTAATAGATAATTCCAAAAAAAATAGCAAAAAAATTCAAAATTAAAAAACCATGTTATGGCTTCTTTTCAAGCCAAAATAGGTCGGAAAAGGCTGACAAAGAGAGAAAATCAAAATTATCGTTTCGTTTCGTTCCTACCCGACGGGTAATAGAAAATTCCAAAAAATTAGCAAAAAAATTCAAAAATACAATTACAACTTCATTTCAAGCCAAAACAAGTTGGAAAAGGCTGAAAAATAGAGAAATTAAAAATTATCGTTTCGTTTCGTTCCTACCCGACGCATAAGAGATAATACAAAAAAATAGTAAAAAAATTCAAAAAAAAAAAAAACCCCATTATGGCTTCTTTTCAAGCCAAAATAGGTTGAAAAAGGCCGAAAAAGAGAGAAAATAAAAATTGTCTTTCCGTTCCGTTCCTACCTGACGCGTAATAGATAATTCCAAAAAAAACAGCAAAAAAATTCAAAATTACCATTACGGGTTCATTTCAAGCCAAAACAGGTTGGAAAAGGCCAAAACAGAGAGAAAATAAAAATTATCGTTTCGTTTCGTTCCTACACGAAGCATAATAGATAAATAAATAAAAGTAGAAAAAAAACTCAAAAAATTAAAAACCCTGTTATGCCTCCTTTTCCAGCCAAAATAGGTTGGCAAGCCGAGAAATAGAGAAAATAAAAATTATTGTTCCGTTCCGTTTCAACCCGATGCGTAATAGAAAATTCCAAAAAAAATAGCAAAAAAAATTCAGAAAATTAAAAAATACCATTATGGCGTAATTTCAAGCCAAAATTGGTTGGAAAAGGCTGAGGGAGAGAAAATAAAAATTATAATTTCGTTTCGTTCCGACCTGACGCGTTAGAGAAAATTCAAGAAAAGTAGCAAAAAAATTCAATAAATTAAAAAATACCGTTTTGGCTTCATTTCAAGCCAAAATAGGTTGGTAATTGCTGAGAAAGAGAAAAAATAAAAACGTTCTTTCCGTTCCTTTCCTACCCGACGGGTAATAGAAAATTCCAAAAAAAGAGAAGAAAAATCAAAAAATCAAAAAATACCATTGTGGCTTCATTTCAAGCCAAAATAGGTTGGAAAAGGTCGAGAAATAGAAAAAATAAAAATTGTCGTTCTGTTTCGTTCCCACCCAACGCGTAATAGAAAATTCAAAAAAAATAGCAAAAAATTTCAAAAAATTAAAAAACCCTGTTATGGCTTCTTTTCAAGCCAAAATAGGTTGGAAATGGCCGAGAAAGAGATAAAATAAAAATTGTCTTTCCGTTCCATTCCTACCTGACGCGTAATAGAAAATTCCACAAAATTAGCAAAAAATTTCAAAAAATTAAAAAACTCTGTTATGGCTTCTTTCCAAGCCAAAATAGGTCGGAAAAGGCTGACAAAGAGAGAAAATAAAAATTATCGTTTCGTTTCGTTCCTGCCCGACGGGTAACAGAAAATTCCAAAAAATTAGCAAAAAAATTCAAAAATACAATTACGACTTCATTTCAAGCCAAAACAAGTTGGAAAAGGCTGAAAACGAGAGAAATTAAAAATTATCGTTTCGTTTCGTTCCTACCCGACGTATAAGAGATAATACAAAAAATAAAAAACCCATTATGGCTTCTTTTCAAGCGAAAATAGGTTGAAAAAGGCCGAAAAAGAGAGAAAATAAAAATTGTCTTTCCGTTCCGTTCCTACCTGACGCGTAATAGATAATTCCAAAAAAAACAGCAAAAAAATTCAAAATTACCATTACGGGTTCATTTCAAGCCAAAACAGGTTGGAAAAGGCCAAAAAAGAGAGAAAATAAAAATTATCGTTTCGTTTCGTTCCTACACGAAGCATAATAGATAAATAAATAAAAATAGAAAAAAAACTCAAAAAATTAAAAACCCTGTTATGCCTCCTTTTCCAGCCAAAATAGGTTGGCAAGCCGAGAAATAGAGAAAATAAAAATTATTGTTCCGTTCCGTTTCAACCCGATGCGTAATAGAAAATTCCAAAAAAAATAGCAAAAAAAATTCAGAAAATTAAAAAATACCATTATGGCGTAATTTCAAGCCAAAATTGGTTGGAAAAGGCTGAGGGAGAGAAAATAAAAATTATAATTTCGTTTCGTTCCGACCTGACGCGTTAGAGAAAATTCAAGAAAAGTAGCAAAAAAATTCAATAAATTAAAAAATACCGTTTTGGCTTCATTTCAAGCCAAAATAGGTTGGTAATTGCTGAGAAAGAGAAAAAATAAAAACTGTCTTTCCGTTCCTTTCCTACCCGACGGGTAATAGAAAATTCCAAAAAATGAGAAGAAAAATCAAAAAATCAAAAAATACCATTGTGGCTTCATTTCAAGCCAAAATAGGTTGGAAAAGGTCGAGAAATAGAAAAAATAAAAATTGTCTTTATGTTTCGTTCCGACCCAACGCGTAATAGAAAATTCCAAAAAAATAGCAAAAAATTTCAAAAAATTAAAAAACCCTGTTATGGCTTCTTTTCAAGCCAAAATAGGTTGGAAATGGCCGAGAAAAAGAGACAATAAAAATTTTCTTTCCGTTCCATTCCTACCTGACGCGTAATAGAAAATTCCACAAAATTAGCAAAAAATTTCAAAAAATTAAAAAACTTTGTTATGGCTTCTTTCCAAGCCAAAATAGGTCGGAAAAGGCTGACAAAGAGAGAAAATAAAAATTATCGTTTCGTTTCGTTCCTGCCCGACGGGTAACAGAAAATTCCAAAAAATTAGCAAAAAAATTCAAAAATACAATTACGACTTCATTTCAAGCCAAAACAAGTTGGAAAAGGCTGAAAACGAGAGAAATTAAAAATTATCGTTTCGTTTCGTTCGTACCCGACGCATAAGAGATAATACAAAAAAAATAGTAAAAAAATTCAAAAAATAAAAAAACCCCATTATGGCTTCTTTTCAAACCAAAACAGGTTGGAAAAGGAGAAGAAAGGGAGAAAATAAAAACTGTCTTTCCGTTCCGTTCCTACCCGACGCGTAATAGAAAATTCCAAAAAAAATAGCAAAAAAATTGAAAAAATTTAAAAAAACCATTATGGCTTTATTTCAAGCCAAAACAAGTTGGAAAAGGCTGAAAAGAGAGAAATTAAAAATTATCGTTTCGTTTCGTTCGTACCCGACGCATAAGAGATAATACAAAAAAAATAGTAAAAAAATTCAAAAAAAAAAAACCCCCATTATGGCTTCTTTTCAAGCGAAAATAGGTTGGAAAAGGCCGAGAAAAAGAGAAAATAAAAATTGTCTTTCCGTTCCGTTCCTACCTGACGCGTAATAGAAAATTCCAAAAAAAATAGCAAAAAAATTCATAAAATTAAAAAACCATGTTATGGCTTCTTTTCAAGCCAAAATAGGTCGGAAAAGGCTGACAAAGAGAGAAAATAAAAATTATCGTTTCGTTTCGTTCCTACCCGACGGGTAATAGAAAATTCCAAAAAATTAGCAAAAAAATTCAAAAATACAATTACGACTTCATTTCAAGCCAAAACAAGTTGGAAAAGGCTGAAAAATAGAGAAATTAAAAATTATCGTTTTGTTTCGTTCCTACCCGACGCATAAGAGATACTACAAAAAAAATAGTAAAAAAATTCAAAAAAAAAAAAAAAACCCATTATGGCTTCTTTTCAAGCGAAAATAGGTTGAAAAAGGCCGAAAAAGAGAGAAAATAAAAATTGTCTTTCCGTTCCGTTCCTACCTGACGCGTAATAGATAATTCCAAAAAAAATAGCAAAAAAATTCAAAATTACCATTACGGGTTCATTTCAAGCCAAAAAAGGTTGGAAAAGGCCAAAAAAGAGAGAAAATAAAAATTATCGTTTCGTTTCGTTCCTACACGAAGCATAATAGATAAATAAATAAAAATAGAAAAAAAACTCAAAAAATTAAAAACCCTGTTATGCCTCCTTTTCCAGCCAAAACAGGTTGGCAAAGGCCGAGAAATAGAGAAAATAAAAATTATTGTTCCGTTCCGTTTCAACCCGATGCGTAATAGAAAATTCCAAAAAAAATAGCAAAAAAAATTCAGAAAATTAAAAAATACCATTATGGCGTAATTTCAAGCCAAAATTGGTTGGAAAAGGCTGAGGGAGAGAAAATAAAAATTATAATTTCGTTTCGTTCCGACCTGACGCGTTAGAGAAAATTCAAGAAAAGTAGCAAAAAAATTCAATAAATTAAAAAATACCGTTTTGGCTTCATTTCAAGCCAAAATAGGTTGGTAATTGCTGAGAAAGAGAAAAAATAAAAACTGTCTTTCCGTTCCTTTCCTACCCGACGGGTAATAGAAAATTCCAAAAAATGAGAAGAAAAATCAAAAAATCAAAAAATACCATTGTGGCTTCATTTCAAGCCAAAATAGGTTGGAAAAGGTCGAGAAATAGAAAAAATAAAAATTGTCTTTATGTTTCGTTCCGACCCAACGCGTAATAGAAAATTCCAAAAAAATAGCAAAAAATTTCAAAAAATTAAAAAACCCTGTTATGGCTTCTTTTCAAGCCATAATAGGTTGGAAATGGCCGAGAAAAAGAGACAATAAAAATTTTCTTTCCGTTCCATTCCTACCTGACGCGTAATAGAAAATTCCACAAAATTAGCAAAAAATTTCAAAAAATTAAAAAACTTTGTTATGGCTTCTTTCCAAGCCAAAATAGGTCGGAAAAGGCTGACAAAGAGAGAAAATAAAAATTATCGTTTCGTTTCGTTCCTGCCCGACGGGTAACAGAAAATTCCAAAAAATTAGCAAAAAAATTCAAAAATACAATTACGACTTCATTTCAAGCCAAAACAAGTTGGAAAAGGCTGAAAACGAGAGAAATTAAAAATTATCGTTTCGTTTCGTTCGTACCCGACGCATAAGAGATAATACAAAAAAAATAGTAAAAAAATTCAAAAAATAAAAAAACCCCATTATGGCTTCTTTTCAAACCAAAACAGGTTGGAAAAGGAGAAGAAAGGGAGAAAATAAAAACTGTCTTTCCGTTCCGTTCCTACCCGACGCGTAATAGAAAATTCCAAAAAAAATAGCAAAAAAATTGAAAAAATTTAAAAAAACCATTATGGCTTTATTTCAAGCCAAAACAAGTTGGAAAAGGCTGAAAAGAGAGAAATTAAAAATTATCGTTTCGTTTCGTTCGTACCCGACGCATAAGAGATAATACAAAAAAAATAGTAAAAAAATTCAAAAAAAAAAAACCCCCATTATGGCTTCTTTTCAAGCGAAAATAGGTTGGAAAAGGCCGAGAAAAAGAGAAAATAAAAATTGTCTTTCCGTTCCGTTCCTACCTGACGCGTAATAGAAAATTCCAAAAAAAATAGCAAAAAAATTCATAAAATTAAAAAACCATGTTATGGCTTCTTTTCAAGCCAAAATAGGTCGGAAAAGGCTGACAAAGAGAGAAAATAAAAATTATCGTTTCGTTTCGTTCCTACCCGACGGGTAATAGAAAATTCCAAAAAATTAGCAAAAAAATTCAAAAATACAATTACGACTTCATTTCAAGCCAAAACAAGTTGGAAAAGGCTGAAAAATAGAGAAATTAAAAATTATCGTTTTGTTTCGTTCCTACCCGACGCATAAGAGATACTACAAAAAAAATAGTAAAAAAATTCAAAAAAAAAAAAAAAACCCATTATGGCTTCTTTTCAAGCGAAAATAGGTTGAAAAAGGCCGAAAAAGAGAGAAAATAAAAATTGTCTTTCCGTTCCGTTCCTACCTGACGCGTAATAGATAATTCCAAAAAAAATAGCAAAAAAATTCAAAATTACCATTACGGGTTCATTTCAAGCCAAAAAAGGTTGGAAAAGGCCAAAAAAGAGAGAAAATAAAAATTATCGTTTCGTTTCGTTCCTACACGAAGCATAATAGATAAATAAATAAAAATAGAAAAAAAACTCAAAAAATTAAAAACCCTGTTATGCCTCCTTTTCCAGCCAAAACAGGTTGGCAAAGGCCGAGAAATAGAGAAAATAAAAATTATTGTTCCGTTCCGTTTCAACCCGATGCGTAATAGAAAATTCCAAAAAAATAGCAAAAAAAATTCAGAAAATTAAAAAATACCATTATGGCGTAATTTCAAGCCAAAATTTGTTGGAAAAGGCTGAGGGAGAGAAAATTAAAATTAAAATTTCGTTTCGTTCCGACCTGACGCGTTAGAGAAAATTCAAGAAAAGTAGCAAAAAAATTCAATAAATTAAAAAATACCGTTTTGGCTTCATTTCAAGCCAAAATAGGTTGGTAATTGCTGTGAAAGAGAAAAAATAAAAACTGTCTTTCCGTTCCTTTCCTACCCGACGGGTAATAGAAAATTCCAAAAAAAGAGAAGAAAAATCAAAAAATCAAAAAATACCATTGTGGCTTCATTTCAAGCCAAAATAGGTTGGAAAAGGTCGAGAAATAGAAAAAATAAAAATTGTCGTTCTGTTTCGTTCCCACCCAACGCGTAATAGAAAATTCCAAAAAAATAGCAAAAAATTTCAAAAAATTAAAAAACCCCGTTATGGCTTCTTTTCAAGCCAAAATAGGTTGGAAATGGCCGAGAAAGAGAGAAAATAAAAATTGTCTTTCCGTTCCATTCCTACCTGACGCGTAATAGAAAATTCCACAAAATTAGCAAAAAATTTCAAAAAATTAAAAAACTCTGTTATGGCTTCTTTCCAAGCCAAAATAGGTCTGAAAAGGCTGACAAAGAGAGAAAATAAAAATTATCGTTTCGTTTCGTTCCTGCCCGACGGGTAACAGAAAATTCCTAAAAATTAGCAAAAAAATTCAAAAATACAATTACGACTTCATTTCAAGCCAAAACAAGTTGGAAAAGGCTGAAAACGAGAGAAATTAAAAATTATCGTTTCGTTTCGTTCCTACCCGACGTATAAGAGACAATACAAAAAATAAAAAACCCATTATGGCTTCTTTTCAAGCGAAAATAGGTTGAAAAAGGCCGAAAAAGAGAGAAAATAAAAATTGTCTTTCCGTTCCGTTCCTACCTGACGCGTAATAGATAATTCCAAAAAAAACAGCAAAAAAATTCAAAATTACCATTACGGGTTCATTTCAAGCCAAAACAGGTTGGAAAAGGCCAAAAAAGAGAGAAAATAAAAATTATCGTTTCGTTTCGTTCCTACACGAAGCATAATAGATAAATAAATAAAAATAGAAAAAAAACTCAAAAAATTAAAAACCCTGTTATGCCTCCTTTTCCAGCCAAAATAGGTTGGCAAGCCGAGAAATAGAGAAAATAAAAATTATTGTTCCGTTCCGTTTCAACCCGATGCGTAATAGAAAATTCCAAAAAAAATAGCAAAAAAAATTCAGAAAATTAAAAAATACCATTATGGCGTAATTTCAAGCCAAAATTGGTTGGAAAAGGCTGAGGGAGAGAAAATAAAAATTATAATTTCGTTTCGTTCCGACCTGACGCGTTAGAGAAAATTCAAGAAAAGTAGCAAAAAAATTCAATAAATTAAAAAATACCGTTTTGGCTTCATTTCAAGCCAAAATAGGTTGGTAATTGCTGAGAAAGAGAAAAAATAAAAACTGTCTTTCCGTTCCTTTCCTACCCGACGGGTAATAGAAAATTACAAAAAAAGAGAAGAAAAATCAAAAAATCAAAAAATACCATTGTGGCTTCATTTCAAGCCAAAATAGGTTGGAAAAGGTCGAGAAATAGAAAAAATAAAAATTGTCGTTCTGTTTCGTTCCGACCCAACGCGTAATAGAAAATTCCAAAAAAATAGCAAAAAATTTCAAAAAATTAAAAAACCCTGTTATGGCTTCTTTTCAAGCCAAAATAGGTTGGAAATGGCCGAGAAAGAGAGAAAATAAAAATTGTCTTTCCGTTCCATTCCTACCTGACGCGTAATAGATAATTCCAAAAAAAATAGCAAAAAAATTCAAAATTACCATTACGGGTTCATTTCAAGCCAAAACAGGTTGGAAAAGGCCGAAAAAGAGAGAAAATAAAAATTATCGTTTCGTTTCGTTCCTACCCGACGGGTAATACAAAATTCCAAAAAATTAGCAAAAAAATTCAAAAATACAATTACGACATCATTTCAAGCCAAAACAAGTTGGAAAAGGCTGAAAACGAGAGAAATTAAAAATTATCGTTTCGTTTCGTTCGTACCCGACGCATAAGAGATAATACAAAAAAAATAGTAAAAAAATTCAAAAAATAAAAAAACCCCATTATGGCTTCTTTTCAAACCAAAACAGGTTGGAAAAGGAGAAGAAAGGGAGAAAATAAAAACTGTCTTTCCGTTCCGTTCCTACCCGACGCGTAATAGAAAATTCCAAAAAAAATAGCAAAAAAATTGAAAAAATTTAAAAAAACCATTATGGCTTTATTTCAAGCCAAAACAAGTTGGAAAAGACTGAAAAGAGAGAAATTAAAAATTATCGTTTCGTTTCGTTCGTACCCGACGCATAAGAGATAATACAAAAAAAATAGTAAAAAAATTCAAAAAAAAAAAAAAACCCCATTATGGCTTCTTTTCAAGCGAAAATAGGTTGGAAAAGGCCGAGAAAAAGAGAAAATAAAAATTGTCTTTCCGTTCCGTTCCTACCTGACGCGTAATAGAAAATTCCAAAAAAAATAGCAAAAAAATTCATAAAATTAAAAAACCATGTTATGGCTTCTTTTCAAGCCAAAATAGGTCGGAAAAGGCTGACAAAGAGAGAAAATAAAAATTATCGTTTCGTTTCGTTCGTACCCGACGGGTAATAGAAAATTCCAAAAAATTAGCAAAAAAATTCAAAAATACAATTACGACTTCATTTCAAGCCAAAACAAGTTGGAAAAGGCTGAAAAATAGAGAAATTAAAAATTATCGTTTGGTTTCGTTCCTACCCGACGCATAAGAGATAATACAAAAAAAATAGTAAAAAAATTCAAAAAAAAAAAAAACCCCATTATGGCTTCTTTTCAAGCCAAAATAGGTTGAAAAAGGCCGAAAAAGAGAGAAAATAAAAATTGTCTTTCCGTTCCATTCCTACCTGACGCGTAATAGATAATTCCAAAAAAAATAGCAAAAAAATTCAAAATTAAAAAACCATGTTATGGCTTCTTTTCAAGCCAAAATAGGTCGGAAAAGGCTGACAAAGAGAGAAAATCAAAATTATCGTTTCGTTTCGTTCCTACCCGACGGGTAATAGAAAATTCCAAAAAATTAGCAAAAAAATTCAAAAATACAATTACAACTTCATTTCAAGCCAAAACAAGTTGGAAAAGGCTGAAAAATAGAGAAATTAAAAATTATCGTTTCGTTTCGTTCCTACCCGACGCATAAGAGATAATACAAAAAAATAGTAAAAAAATTCAAAAAAAAAAAAAACCCCATTATGGCTTCTTTTCAAGCCAAAATAGGTTGAAAAAGGCCGAAAAAGAGAGAAAATAAAAATTGTCTTTCCGTTCCGTTCCTACCTGACGCGTAATAGATAATTCCAAAAAAAACAGCAAAAAAATTCAAAATTACCATTACGGGTTCATTTCAAGCCAAAACAGGTTGGAAAAGGCCAAAACAGAGAGAAAATAAAAATTATCGTTTCGTTTCGTTCCTACACGAAGCATAATAGATAAATAAATAAAAGTAGAAAAAAAACTCAAAAAATTAAAAACCCTGTTATGCCTCCTTTTCCAGCCAAAATAGGTTGGCAAGCCGAGAAATAGAGAAAATAAAAATTATTGTTCCGTTCCGTTTCAACCCGATGCGTAATAGAAAATTCCAAAAAAAATAGCAAAAAAAATTCAGAAAATTAAAAAATACCATTATGGCGTAATTTCAAGCCAAAATTGGTTGGAAAAGGCTGAGGGAGAGAAAATAAAAATTATAATTTCGTTTCGTTCCGACCTGACGCGTTAGAGAAAATTCAAGAAAAGTAGCAAAAAAATTCAATAAATTAAAAAATACCGTTTTGGCTTCATTTCAAGCCAAAATAGGTTGGTAATTGCTGAGAAAGAGAAAAAATAAAAACGTTCTTTCCGTTCCTTTCCTACCCGACGGGTAATAGAAAATTCCAAAAAAAGAGAAGAAAAATCAAAAAATCAAAAAATACCATTGTGGCTTCATTTCAAGCCAAAATAGGTTGGAAAAGGTCGAGAAATAGAAAAAATAAAAATTGTCGTTCTGTTTCGTTCCCACCCAACGCGTAATAGAAAATTCAAAAAAAATAGCAAAAAATTTCAAAAAATTAAAAAACCCTGTTATGGCTTCTTTTCAAGCCAAAATAGGTTGGAAATGGCCGAGAAAGAGATAAAATAAAAATTGTCTTTCCGTTCCATTCCTACCTGACGCGTAATAGAAAATTCCACAAAATTAGCAAAAAATTTCAAAAAATTAAAAAACTCTGTTATGGCTTCTTTCCAAGCCAAAATAGGTCGGAAAAGGCTGACAAAGAGAGAAAATAAAAATTATCGTTTCGTTTCGTTCCTGCCCGACGGGTAACAGAAAATTCCAAAAAATTAGCAAAAAAATTCAAAAATACAATTACGACTTCATTTCAAGCCAAAACAAGTTGGAAAAGGCTGAAAACGAGAGAAATTAAAAATTATCGTTTCGTTTCGTTCGTACCCGACGCATTAGAGATAATACAAAAAAAATAGTAAAAAAATTCAAAAAATAAAAAAACCCCATTATGGCTTCTTTTCAAACCAAAACAGGTTGGAAAAGGAGAAGAAAGGGAGAAAATAAAAACTGTCTTTCCGTTCCATTCCTACCTGACGCGTAATAGATAATTCCAAAAAAAATAGCAAAAAAATTCAAAATTAAAAAACCATGTTATGGCTTCTTTTCAAGCCAAAATAGGTCGGAAAAGGCTGACAAAGAGAGAAAATCAAAATTATCGTTTCGTTTCGTTCCTACCCGACGGGTAACAGAAAATTCCAAAAAATTAGCAAAAAAATTCAAAAATACAATTACGACTTCATTTCAAGCCAAAACAAGTTGGAAAAGGCTAAAAAATAGAGAAATTAAAAATTATCGTTTCATTTCGTTCCTACCCGACGCATAAGAGATAATACAAAAAAATAGTAAAAAAATTCAAAAAAAAAAAAAACCCCATTATGGCTTCTTTTCAAGCCAAAATAGGTTGAAAAAGGCCGAAAAAGAGAGAAAATAAAAATTGTCTTTCCGTTCCGTTCCTACCTGACGCGTAATAGATAATTCCAAAAAAAATAGCAAAAAAATACAAAATTACCATTACGGGTTCATTTCAAGCCAAAACAGGTTGGAAAAGGCCAAAAAAGAGAGAAAATAAAAATTATCGTTTCGTTTCGTTCCTACACGAAGCATAATAGATAAATAAATAAAAATAGCAAAAAAATTCGAAAAATTAAAAACCCTGTTATGCCTCCTTTTCCAGCCAAAATAGGTTGGCAAAGGCCGAGAAATAGAGAAAATAAAAATTATTATTCCGTTCCGTTTCAACCCGATGCGTAATAGAAAATTCCAAAAAAATAGCAAAAAAAATTCAGAAAATTAAAAAATACCATTATGGCGTAATTTCAAGCCAAAATTTGTTGGAAAAGGCTGAGGGAGAGAAAATTAAAATTATAATTTCGTTTCGTTCCGACCTGACGCGTTAGAGAAAATTCAAGAAAAGTAGCAAAAAAATTCAATAAATTAAAAAATACCGTTTTGGCTTCATTTCAAGCCAAAATAGGTTGGTAATTGCTGAGAAAGAGAAAAAATAAAAACTGTCTTTCCGTTCCTTTCCTACCCGACGGGTAATAGAAAATTCCAAAAAAAGAGAAGAAAAATCAAAAAATCAAAAAATACCATTGTGGCTTCATTTCAAGCCAAAATAGGTTGGAAAAGGTCGAGAAATAGAAAAAATAAAAATTGTCGTTCTGTTTCGTTCCCACCCAACGCGTAATAGAAAATTCCAAAAAAATAGCAAAAAATTTCAAAAAATTAAAAAACCCTGTTATGGCTTCTTTTCAAGCCAAAATAGGTTGGAAATGGCCGAGAAAGAGAGAAAATAAAAATTGTCTTTCCGTTCCATTCCTACCTGACGCGTAATAGAAAATTCCACAAAATTAGCAAAAAATTTCAAAAAATTAAAAAACTCTGTTATGGCTTCTTTCCAAGCCAAAATAGGTCAGAAAAGGCTGACAAAGAGAGAAAATAAAAATTATCGTTTCGTTTCGTTCCTGCCCGACGGGTAACAGAAAATTCCTAAAAATTAGCAAAAAAATTCAAAAATACAATTACGACTTCATTTCAAGCCAAAACAAGTTGGAAAAGGCTGAAAACGAGAGAAATTAAAAATTATCGTTTCGTTTCGTTCCTACCCGACGTATAAGAGATAATACAAAAAATAAAAAACCCATTATGGCTTCTTTTCAAGCCAAAATAGGTTGAAAAAGGCCGAAAAAGAGAGAAAATAAAAATTGTCTTTCCGTTCCGTTCCTACCTGACGCGTAATAGATAATTCCAAAAAAAATAGCAAAAAAATTCAAAATTACCATTACGGGTTCATTTCAAGCCAAAACAGGTTGGAAAAGGCCGAAAAAGAGAGAAAATAAAAATTATCGTTTCGTTTCGTTCCTACACGAAGCATAATAGATAAATAAATAAAAATAGCAAAAAAATTCGAAAAATTAAAAACCCTGTTATGCCTCCTTTTCCAGCCAAAATAGGTTGGCAAAGGCCGAGAAATAGAGAAAATAAAAATTATTGTTCCGTTCCGTTTCAACCCGATGCGTAATAGAAAATTCCAAAAAAATAGCAAAAAAAATTCAGAAAATTAAAAAATACCATTATGGCGTAATTTCAAGCCAAAATTTGTTGGAAAAGGCTGAGGGAGAGAAAATAAAAATTATAATTTCGTTTCGTTCCGACCTGACGCGTTAGAGAAAATTCAAGAAAAGTAGCAAAAAAATTCAATAAATTAAAAAATACCGTTTTGGCTTCATTTCAAGCCAAAATAGGTTGGTAATTGCTGAGAAAGAGAAAAAATAAAAACTGTCTTTCCGTTCCTTTCCTACCCGACGGGTAATAGAAAATTCCAAAAAAAGAGAAGAAAAATCAAAAAATCAAAAAATACCATTGTGGCTTCATTTCAAGCCAAAATAGGTTGGAAAAGGTCGAGAAATAGAAAAAATAAAAATTGTCGTTCTGTTTCGTTCCCACCCAACGCGTAATAGAAAATTCCAAAAAAATAGCAAAAAATTTCAAAAAATTAAAAAACCCTGTTATGGCTTCTTTTCAAGCCAAAATAGGTTGGAAATGGCCGAGAAAGAGTGAAAATAAAAATTGTCTTTCCGTTCCATTCCTACCTGACGCGTAATAGAAAATTCCACAAAATTAGCAAAAAATTTAAAAAATTAAAAAACTCTGTTATGGCTTCTTTCCAAGCCAAAATAGGTCGGAAAAGGCTGACAAAGAGAGAAAATAAAAATTATCGTTTCGTTTCGTTCCTGCCCGACGGGTAACAGAAAATTCCTAAAAATTAGCAAAAAAATTCAAAAATACAATTACGACTTCATTTCAAGCCAAAACAAGTTGGAAAAGGCTGAAAACGAGAGAAATTAAAAATTATCGTTTCGTTTCGTTCCTACCCGACGTATAAGAGATAATACAAAAAATAAAAAACCCATTATGGCTTCTTTTCAAGCCAAAATAGGTTGAAAAAGGCCGAAAAAGAGAGAAAATAAAAATTGTCTTTCCGTTCCGTTCCTACCTGACGCGTAATAGATAATTCCAAAAAAAATAGCAAAAAAATTCAAAATTACCATTACGGGTTCATTTCAAGCCAAAACAGGTTGGAAAAGGCCGAAAAAGAGAGAAAATAAAAATTATCGTTTCGTTTCGTTCCTACACGAAGCATAATAGATAAATAAATAAAAATAGCAAAAAAATTCGAAAAATTAAAAACCCTGTTATGCCTCCTTTTCCAGCCAAAATAGGTTGGCAAAGGCCGAGAAATAGAGAAAATAAAAATTATTGTTCCGTTCCGTTTCAACCCGATGCGTAATAGAAAATTCCAAAAAAATAGCAAAAAAAATTCAGAAAATTAAAAAATACCATTATGGCGTAATTTCAAGCCAAAATTTGTTGGAAAAGGCTGAGGGAGAGAAAATAAAAATTATAATTTCGTTTCGTTCCGACCTGACGCGTTAGAGAAAATTCAAGAAAAGTAGCAAAAAAATTCAATAAATTAAAAAATACCGTTTTGGCTTCATTTCAAGCCAAAATAGGTTGGTAATTGCTGAGAAAGAGAAAAAATAAAAACTGTCTTTCCGTTCCTTTCCTACCCGACGGGTAATAGAAAATTCCAAAAAAAGAGAAGAAAAATCAAAAAATCAAAAAATACCATTGTGGCTTCATTTCAAGCCAAAATAGGTTGGAAAAGGTCGAGAAATAGAAAAAATAAAAATTGTCGTTCTGTTTCGTTCCCACCCAACGCGTAATAGAAAATTCCAAAAAAATAGCAAAAAATTTCAAAAAATTAAAAAACCCTGTTATGGCTTCTTTTCAAGCCAAAATAGGTTGGAAATGGCCGAGAAAGAGTGAAAATAAAAATTGTCTTTCCGTTCCATTCCTACCTGACGCGTAATAGAAAATTCCACAAAATTAGCAAAAAATTTAAAAAATTAAAAAACTCTGTTATGGCTTCTTTCCAAGCCAAAATAGGTCGGAAAAGGCTGACAAAGAGAGAAAATAAAAATTATCGTTTCGTTTCGTTCCTGCCCGACGGGTAACAGAAAATTCCTAAAAATTAGCAAAAAAATTCAAAAATACAACTACGACTTCATTTCAAGCCAAAACAAGTTGGAAAAGGCTGAAAACGAGAGAAATTAAAAATTATCGTTTCGTTTCGTTCCTACCCGACGTATAAGAGATAATACAAAAAATAAAAAACCCATTATGGCTTCTTTTCAAGCGAAAATAGGTTGAAAAAGGCCGAAAAAGAGAGAAAATAAAAATTGTCTTTCCGTTCCGTTCCTACCTGACGCGTAATAGATAATTCCAAAAAAAATAGCAAAAAAATTCAAAATTACCATTACGGGTTCATTTCAAGCCAAAACAGGTTGGAAAAGGCCGAAAAAGAGAGAAAATAAAAATTATCGTTTCGTTTCGTTCCTACCCGACGGGTAATACAAAATTCCAAAAAATTAGCAAAAAAATTCAAAAATACAATTACGACATCATTTCAAGCCAAAACAAGTTGGAAAAGGCTGAAAACGAGAGAAATTAAAAATTATCGTTTCGTTTCGTTCGTACCCGACGCATAAGAGATAATACAAAAAAAATAGTAAAAAAATTCAAAAAATAAAAAAACCCCATTATGGCTTCTTTTCAAACCAAAACAGGTTGGAAAAGGAGAAGAAAGGGAGAAAATAAAAACTGTCTTTCCGTTCCGTTCCTACCCGACGCGTAATAGAAAATTCCAAAAAAAATAGCAAAAAAATTGAAAAAATTTAAAAAAACCATTATGGCTTTATTTCAAGCCAAAACAAGTTGGAAAAGACTGAAAAGAGAGAAATTAAAAATTATCGTTTCGTTTCGTTCGTACCCGACGCATAAGAGATAATACAAAAAAAATAGTAAAAAAATTCAAAAAAAAAAAAAACCCCATTATGGCTTCTTTTCAAGCGAAAATAGGTTGGAAAAGGCCGAGAAAAAGAGAAAATAAAAATTGTCTTTCCGTTCCGTTCCTACCTGACGCGTAATAGAAAATTCCAAAAAAAATAGCAAAAAAATTCATAAAATTAAAAAACCATGTTATGGCTTCTTTTCAAGCCAAAATAGGTCGGAAAAGGCTGACAAAGAGAGAAAATAAAAATTATCGTTTCGTTTCGTTCCTACCCGACGGGTAATAGAAAATTCCAAAAAATTAGCAAAAAAATTCAAAAATACAATTACGACTTCATTTCAAGCCAAAACAAGTTGGAAAAGGCTGAAAAATAGAGAAATTAAAAATTATCGTTTTGTTTCGTTCCTACCCGACGAATAAGAGATAATACAAAAAAAATAGTAAAAAAATTCAAAAAAAAAAAAAACCCCATTATGGCTTCTTTTCAAGCCAAAATAGGTTGAAAAAGGCCGAAAAAGAGAGAAAATAAAAATTGTCTTTCCGTTCCATTCCTACCTGACGCGTAATAGATAATTCCAAAAAAAATAGCAAAAAAATTCAAAATTAAAAAACCATGTTATGGCTTCTTTTCAAGCCAAAATAGGTCGGAAAAGGCTGACAAAGAGAGAAAATCAAAATTATCGTTTCGTTTCGTTCCTACCCGACGGGTAATAGAAAATTCCAAAAAATTAGCAAAAAAATTCAAAAATACAATTACGACTTCATTTCAAGCCAAAACAAGTTGGAAAAGGCTGAAAAATAGAGAAATTAAAAATTATCGTTTCGTTTCGTTCCTACCCGACGCATAAGAGATAATACAAAAAAATAGTAAAAAAATTCAAAAAAAAAAAAAAACCCCATTATGGCTTCTTTTCAAGCCAAAATAGGTTGAAAAAGGCCGAAAAAGAGAGAAAATAAAAATTGTCTTTCCGTTCCGTTCCTACCTGACGCGTAATAGATAATTCCAAAAAAAACAGCAAAAAAATTCAAAATTACCATTACGGGTTCATTTCAAGCCAAAACAGGTTGGAAAAGGCCAAAACAGAGAGAAAATAAAAATTATCGTTTCGTTTCGTTCCTACACGAAGCATAATAGATAAATAAATAAAAATAGAAAAAAAACTCAAAAAATTAAAAACCCTGTTATGCCTCCTTTTCCAGCCAAAATAGGTTGGCAAGCCGAGAAATAGAGAAAATAAAAATTATTGTTCCGTTCCGTTTCAACCCGATGCGTAATAGAAAATTCCAAAAAAAATAGCAAAAAAAATTCAGAAAATTAAAAAATACCATTATGGCGTAATTTCAAGCCAAAATTGGTTGGAAAAGGCTGAGGGAGAGAAAATAAAAATTATAATTTCGTTTCGTTCCGACCTGACGCGTTAGAGAAAATTCAAGAAAAGTAGCAAAAAAATTCAATAAATTAAAAAATACCGTTTTGGCTTCATTTCAAGCCAAAATAGGTTGGTAATTGCTGAGAAAGAGAAAAAATAAAAACGTTCTTTCCGTTCCTTTCCTACCCGACGGGTAATAGAAAATTCCAAAAAAAGAGAAGAAAAATCAAAAAATCAAAAAATACCATTGTGGCTTCATTTCAAGCCAAAATAGGTTGGAAAAGGTCGAGAAATAGAAAAAATAAAAATTGTCGTTCTGTTTCGTTCCCACCCAACGCGTAATAGAAAATTCAAAAAAAATAGCAAAAAATTTCAAAAAATTAAAAAACCCTGTTATGGCTTCTTTTCAAGCCAAAATAGGTTGGAAATGGCCGAGAAAGAGAGAAAATAAAAATTGTCTTTCCGTTCCATTCCTACCTGACGCGTAATAGAAAATTCCACAAAATTAGCAAAAAATTTCAAAAAATTAAAAAACTCTGTTATGGCTTCTTTCCAAGCCAAAATAGGTCGGAAAAGGCTGACAAAGAGAGAAAATAAAAATTATCGTTTCGTTTCGTTCCTGCCCGACGGGTAACAGAAAATTCCAAAAAATTAGCAAAAAAATTCAAAAATACAATTACGACTTCATTTCAAGCCAAAACAAGTTGGAAAAGGCTGAAAACGAGAGAAATTAAAAATTATCGTTTCGTTTCGTTCGTACCCGACGCATTAGAGATAATACAAAAAAAATAGTAAAAAAATTCAAAAAATAAAAAAACCCCATTATGGCTTCTTTTCAAACCAAAACAGGTTGGAAAAGGAGAAGAAAGGGAGAAAATAAAAACTGTCTTTCCGTTCCATTCCTACCTGACGCGTAATAGATAATTCCAAAAAAAATAGCAAAAAAATTCAAAATTACCATTACGGGTTCATTTCAAGCCAAAACAAGTTGGAAAAGGCTGAAAACGAGAGAAATTAAAAATTATCGTTTCGTTTCGTTCGTACCCGACGCATAAGAGATAATACAAAAAAAATAGTAAAAAAATTAAAAAAAAAAAAAAAACCCAATTATGGCTTCTTTTCAAGCGAAAATAGGTTGGAAAAGGCCGAGAAAAAGAGAAAATAAAAATTGTCTTTCCGTTCCGTTCCTACCTGACGCGTAATAGAAAATTCCAAAAAAAATAGCAAAAAAATTCATAAAATTAAAAAACCATGTTATGGCTTCTTTTCAAGCCAAAATAGGTCGGAAAAGGCTGACAAAGAGAGAAAATAAAAATTATCGTTTCGTTTCGTTCCTACCCAACGGGTAATAGAAAATTCCAAAAAATTAGCAAAAAAATTCAAAAATACAATTACGACTTCATTTCAAGCCAAAACAAGTTGGAAAAGGCTGAAAAATAGAGAAATTAAAAATTATCGTTTCGTTTCGTTCCTACCCGACGCATAAGAGATAATACAAAAAAAATAGTAAAAAAATTCAAAAAAAAAAAAAAACCCCATTATGGCTTCTTCTCAAGCCAAAATAGGTTGAAAAAGGCCGAAAAAGAGAGAAAATAAAAATTGTCTTTCCGTTCCGTTCCTACCTGACGCGTAATAGATAATTCCAAAAAAAATAGCAAAAAAATTCAAAATTACCATTACGGGTTCATTTCAAGCCAAAACAGGTTGGAAAAGGCCGAAAAAGAGAGAAAATAAAAATTATCGTTTCGTTTCGTTCCTACACGAAGCATAATAGATAAATAAATAAAAATAGCAAAAAAATTCGAAAAATTAAAAACCCTGTTATGCCTCCTTTTCCAGCCAAAATAGGTTGGCAAAGGCCGAGAAATAGAGAAAATAAAAATTATTGTTCCGTTCCGTTTCAACCCGATGCGTAATAGAAAATTCCAAAAAAATAGCAAAAAAAATTCAGAAAATTAAAAAATACCATTATGGCGTAATTTCAAGCCAAAATTGGTTGGAAAAGGCTGAGGGAGAGAAAATAAAAATTATAATTTCGTTTCGTTCCAACCTGACGCGTTAGAGAAAATTCAAGAAAAGTAGCAAAAAAATTCAATAAATTAAAAAATACCGTTTTGGCTTCATTTCAAGCCAAAATAGGTTGGTAATTGCTGAGAAAGAGAAAAAATAAAAACTGTCTTTCCGTTCCTTTCCTACCCGACGGGTAATAGAAAATTCCAAAAAAAGAGAAGAAAAATCAAAAAATCAAAAAATACCATTGTGGCTTCATTTCAAGCCAAAATAGGTTGGAAAAGGTCGAGAAATAGAAAAAATAAAAATTGTCGTTCTGTTTCGTTCCCACCCAACGCGTAATAGAAAATTCAAAAAAAATAGCAAAAAATTTCAAAAAATTAAAAAACCCTGTTATGGCTTCTTTTAAAGCCAAAATACGTTGGAAATGGCCGAGAAAGAGAGAAAATAAAAATTGTCTTTCCGTTCCATTCCTACCTGACGCGTAATAGAAAATTCCACAAAATTAGCAAAAAATTTAAAAAATTAAAAAACTCTGTTATGGCTTCTTTCCAAGCCAAAATAGGTCGGAAAAGGCTGACAAAGAGAGAAAATAAAAATTATCGTTTCGTTTCGTTCCTGCCCGACGGGTAACAGAAAATTCCTAAAAATTAGCAAAAAAATTCAAAAATACAACTACGACTTCATTTCAAGCCAAAACAAGTTGGAAAAGGCTGAAAACGAGAGAAATTAAAAATTATCGTTTCGTTTCGTTCCTACCCGACGTATAAGAGATAATACAAAAAATAAAAAACCCATTATGGCTTCTTTTCAAGCGAAAATAGGTTGAAAAAGGCCGAAAAAGAGAGAAAATAAAAATTGTCTTTCCGTTCCGTTCCTACCTGACGCGTAATAGATAATTCCAAAAAAAATAGCAAAAAAATTCAAAATTACCATTACGGGTTCATTTCAAGCCAAAACAGGTTGGAAAAGGCCGAAAAAGAGAGAAAATAAAAATTATCGTTTCGTTTCGTTCCTACCCGACGGGTAATACAAAATTCCAAAAAATTAGCAAAAAAATTCAAAAATACAATTACGACATCATTTCAAGCCAAAACAAGTTGGAAAAGGCTGAAAACGAGAGAAATTAAAAATTATCGTTTCGTTTCGTTCGTACCCGACGCATAAGAGATAATACAAAAAAAATAGTAAAAAAATTCAAAAAATAAAAAAACCCCATTATGGCTTCTTTTCAAACCAAAACAGGTTGGAAAAGGAGAAGAAAGGGAGAAAATAAAAACTGTCTTTCCGTTCCGTTCCTACTCGACGCGTAATAGAAAATTCCAAAAAAAATAGCAAAAAAATTGAAAAAATTTAAAAAAACCATTATGGCTTTATTTCAAGCCAAAACAAGTTGGAAAAGACTGAAAAGAGAGAAATTAAAAATTATCGTTTCGTTTCGTTCGTACCCGACGCATAAGAGATAATACAAAAAAAATAGTAAAAAAATTCAAAAAAAAAAAAAACCCCATTATGGCTTCTTTTCAAGCGAAAATAGGTTGGAAAAGGCCGAGAAAAAGAGAAAATAAAAATTGTCTTTCCGTTCCGTTCCTACCTGACGCGTAATAGAAAATTCCAAAAAAAATAGCAAAAAAATTCATAAAATTAAAAAACCATGTTATGGCTTCTTTTCAAGCCAAAATAGGTCGGAAAAGGCTGACAAAGAGAGAAAATAAAAATTATCGTTTCGTTTCGTTCCTACCCGACGGGTAATAGAAAATTCCAAAAAATTAGCAAAAAAATTCAAAAATACAATTACGACTTCATTTCAAGCCAAAACAAGTTGGAAAAGGCTGAAAAATAGAGAAATTAAAAATTATCGTTTTGTTTCGTTCCTACCCGACGAATAAGAGATAATACAAAAAAAATAGTAAAAAAATTCAAAAAAAAAAAAAACCCCATTATGGCTTCTTTTCAAGCCAAAATAGGTTGAAAAAGGCCGAAAAAGAGAGAAAATAAAAATTGTCTTTCCGTTCCATTCCTACCTGACGCGTAATAGATAATTCCAAAAAAAATAGCAAAAAAATTCAAAATTAAAAAACCATGTTATGGCTTCTTTTCAAGCCAAAATAGGTCGGAAAAGGCTGACAAAGAGAGAAAATCAAAATTATCGTTTCGTTTCGTTCCTACCCGACGGGTAATAGAAAATTCCAAAAAATTAGCAAAAAAATTCAAAAATACAATTACGACTTCATTTCAAGCCAAAACAAGTTGGAAAAGGCTGAAAAATAGAGAAATTAAAAATTATCGTTTCGTTTCGTTCCTACCCGACGCATAAGAGATAATACAAAAAAATAGTAAAAAAATTCAAAAAAAAAAAAAAACCCCATTATGGCTTCTTTTCAAGCCAAAATAGGTTGAAAAAGGCCGAAAAAGAGAGAAAATAAAAATTGTCTTTCCGTTCCGTTCCTACCTGACGCGTAATAGATAATTCCAAAAAAAACAGCAAAAAAATTCAAAATTACCATTACGGGTTCATTTCAAGCCAAAACAGGTTGGAAAAGGCCAAAACAGAGAGAAAATAAAAATTATCGTTTCGTTTCGTTCCTACACGAAGCATAATAGATAAATAAATAAAAATAGAAAAAAAACTCAAAAAATTAAAAACCCTGTTATGCCTCCTTTTCCAGCCAAAATAGGTTGGCAAGCCGAGAAATAGAGAAAATAAAAATTATTGTTCCGTTCCGTTTCAACCCGATGCGTAATAGAAAATTCCAAAAAAAATAGCAAAAAAAATTCAGAAAATTAAAAAATACCATTATGGCGTAATTTCAAGCCAAAATTGGTTGGAAAAGGCTGAGGGAGAGAAAATAAAAATTATAATTTCGTTTCGTTCCGACCTGACACGTTAGAGAAAATTCAAGAAAAGTAGCAAAAAAATTCAATAAATTAAAAAATACCGTTTTGGCTTCATTTCAAGCCAAAATAGGTTGGTAATTGCTGAGAAAGAGAAAAAATAAAAACGTTCTTTCCGTTCCTTTCCTACCCGACGGGTAATAGAAAATTCCAAAAAAAGAGAAGAAAAATCAAAAAATCAAAAAATACCATTGTGGCTTCATTTCAAGCCAAAATAGGTTGGAAAAGGTCGAGAAATAGAAAAAATAAAAATTGTCGTTCTGTTTCGTTCCCACCCAACGCGTAATAGAAAATTCAAAAAAAATAGCAAAAAATTTCAAAAAATTAAAAAACCCTGTTATGGCTTCTTTTCAAGCCAAAATAGGTTGGAAATGGCCGAGAAAGAGAGAAAATAAAAATTGTCTTTCCGTTCCATTCCTACCTGACGCGTAATAGAAAATTCCACAAAATTAGCAAAAAATTTCAAAAAATTAAAAAACTCTGTTATGGCTTCTTTCCAAGCCAAAATAGGTCGGAAAAGGCTGACAAAGAGAGAAAATAAAAATTATCGTTTCGTTTCGTTCCTGCCCGACGGGTAACAGAAAATTCCAAAAAATTAGCAAAAAAATTCAAAAATACAATTACGACTTCATTTCAAGCCAAAACAAGTTGGAAAAGGCTGAAAACGAGAGAAATTAAAAATTATCGTTTCGTTTCGTTCGTACCCGACGCATTAGAGATAATACAAAAAAAATAGTAAAAAAATTCAAAAAATAAAAAAACCCCATTATGGCTTCTTTTCAAACCAAAACAGGTTGGAAAAGGAGAAGAAAGGGAGAAAATAAAAACTGTCTTTCCGTTCCATTCCTACCTGACGCGTAATAGATAATTCCAAAAAAAATAGCAAAAAAATTCAAAATTACCATTACGGGTTCATTTCAAGCCAAAACAAGTTGGAAAAGGCTGAAAACGAGAGAAATTAAAAATTATCGTTTCGTTTCGTTCGTACCCGACGCATAAGAGATAATACAAAAAAAATAGTAAAAAAATTCAAAAAAAAAAAAAAACCCAATTATGGCTTCTTTTCAAGCGAAAATAGGTTGGAAAAGGCCGAGAAAAAGAGAAAATAAAAATTGTCTTTCCGTTCCGTTCCTACCTGACGCGTAATAGAAAATTCCAAAAAAAATAGCAAAAAAATTCATAAAATTAAAAAACCATGTTATGGCTTCTTTTCAAGCCAAAATAGGTCGGAAAAGGCTGACAAAGAGAGAAAATAAAAATTATCGTTTCGTTTCGTTCCTACCCAACGGGTAATAGAAAATTCCAAAAAATTAGCAAAAAAATTCAAAAATACAATTACGACTTCATTTCAAGCCAAAACAAGTTGGAAAAGGCTGAAAAATAGAGAAATTAAAAATTATCGTTTCGTTTCGTTCCTACCCGACGCATAAGAGATAATACAAAAAAAATAGTAAAAAAATTCAAAAAAAAAAAAAAACCCCATTATGGCTTCTTCTCAAGCCAAAATAGGTTGAAAAAGGCCGAAAAAGAGAGAAAATAAAAATTGTCTTTCCGTTCCGTTCCTACCTGACGCGTAATAGATAATTCCAAAAAAAATAGCAAAAAAATTCAAAATTACCATTACGGGTTCATTTCAAGCCAAAACAGGTTGGAAAAGGCCGAAAAAGAGAGAAAATAAAAATTATCGTTTCGTTTCGTTCCTACACGAAGCATAATAGATAAATAAATAAAAATAGCAAAAAAATTCGAAAAATTAAAAACCCTGTTATGCCTCCTTTTCCAGCCAAAATAGGTTGGCAAAGGCCGAGAAATAGAGAAAATAAAAATTATTGTTCCGTTCCGTTTCAACCCGATGCGTAATAGAAAATTCCAAAAAAATAGCAAAAAAAATTCAGAAAATTAAAAAATACCATTATGGCGTAATTTCAAGCCAAAATTGGTTGGAAAAGGCTGAGGGAGAGAAAATAAAAATTATAATTTCGTTTCGTTCCAACCTGACGCGTTAGAGAAAATTCAAGAAAAGTAGCAAAAAAATTCAATAAATTAAAAAATACCGTTTTGGCTTCATTTCAAGCCAAAATAGGTTGGTAATTGCTGAGAAAGAGAAAAAATAAAAACTGTCTTTCCGTTCCTTTCCTACCCGACGGGTAATAGAAAATTCCAAAAAAAGAGAAGAAAAATCAAAAAATCAAAAAATACCATTGTGGCTTCATTTCAAGCCAAAATAGGTTGGAAAAGGTCGAGAAATAGAAAAAATAAAAATTGTCGTTCTGTTTCGTTCCCACCCAACGCGTAATAGAAAATTCAAAAAAAATAGCAAAAAATTTCAAAAAATTAAAAAACCCTGTTATGGCTTCTTTTAAAGCCAAAATACGTTGGAAATGGCCGAGAAAGAGAGAAAATAAAAATTGTCTTTCCGTTCCATTCCTACCTGACGCGTAATAGAAAATTCCACAAAATTAGCAAAAAATTTCAAAAAATTAAAAAACTCTGTTATGGCTTCTTTCCAAGCCAAAATAGGTCGGAAAAGGCTGACAAAGAGAGAAAATAAAAATTATCGTTTCGTTTCGTTCCTGCCCGACGGGTAACAGAAAATTCCAAAAATTAGCAAAAAAATTCAAAAATACAATTACGACTTCATTTCAAGCCAAAACAAGTTGGAAAAGGCTGAAAACGAGAGAAATTAAAAATTATCGTTTCGTTTCGTTCCTACCCGACGTATAAGAGATAATACAAAAAATAAAAAACCCATTATGGCTTCTTTTCAAGCCAAAATAGGTTGAAAAATGCCGAAAAAGAGAGAAAATAAAAATTGTCTTTCCGTTCCGTTCCTACCTGACGCGTAATAGATAATTCCAAAAAAAATAGCAAAAAAATTCAAAATTACCATTACGGGTTCATTTCAAGCCAAAACAGGTTGGAAAAGGCCGAAAAAGAGAGAAAATAAAAATTATCGTTTCGTTTCGTTCCTACCCGACGGGTAATACAAAATTCCAAAAAATTAGCAAAAAAATTCAAAAATACAATTACGACATCATTTCAAGCCAAAACAAGTTGGAAAAGGCTGAAAACGAGAGAAATTAAAAATTATCGTTTCGTTTCGTTCGTACCCGACGCATAAGAGATAATACAAAAAAAATAGTAAAAAAATTCAAAAAATAAAAAAACCCCATTATGGCTTCTTTTCAAACCAAAACAGGTTGGAAAAGGAGAAGAAAGGGAGAAAATAAAAACTGTCTTTCCGTTCCGTTCCTACCCGACGCGTAATAGAAAATTCCAAAAAAAATAGCAAAAAAATTGAAAAAATTTAAAAAAACCATTATGGCTTTATTTCAAGCCAAAACAAGTTGGAAAAGGCTGAAAAGAGAGAAATTAAAAATTATCGTTTCGTTTCGTTCGTACCCGACGCATAAGAGATAATACAAAAAAAATAGTAAAAAAATTCAAAAAAAAAAAAAACCCCATTATGGCTTATTTTCAAGCGAAAATAGGTTGGAAAAGGCCGAGAAAAAGAGAAAATAAAAATTGTCTTTCCGTTCCGTTCCTACCTGACGCGTAATAGAAAATTCCAAAAAAAATAGCAAAAAAATTCTTAAAATTAAAAAACCCTGTTATGGCTTCTTTTCAAGCCAAAATAGGTCGGAAAAGGCTGACAAAGAGAGAAAATAAAAATTATCGTTTCGTTTCGTTCCTACCCGACGGGTAATAGAAAATTCCACAAAATTAGCAAAAAAATTCAAAAATACAATTAGGACTTCATTTCAAGCCAAAACAAGTTGGAAAAGGCTGAAAAATAGAGAAATTAAAAATTATCGTTTCGTTTCGTTCCTACCCGACGCATAAGAGATAATACAAAAAAAATAGTAAAAAAATTCAAAAAAAAAAAAAAACCCCATTATGGCTTCTTTTCAAGCCAAAATAGGTTGAAAAAGGCCGAAAAAGAGAGAAAATAAAAATTGTCTTTCCGTTCCGTTCCTACCTAACGCGTAATAGAAAATTCCAAAAAAAATAGCAAAACAATTCATAAAATTAAAAAACCCTGTTATGGCTTCTTTTCAAGCCAAAATAGGTCGGAAAAGGCTGACAAAGAGAGAGAATAAAAATTATCGTTTCGTTTCGTTTCGTTCCTACCCGACGGGTAATAAAAAATTCCAAAAAATTAGCAAAAAAATTCAAAAATACAATTACGACTTCATTTCAAGCCAGAACAGGTTGGAAAAGGCCAAAAAAGAGAGAAAATAAAAATTATCGTTTCGTTTCGTTCCTACACGAAGCATAATAGATAAATAAATAAAAATAGCAAAAAAATTAAAAACCCTGTTATGCCTCCTTTTCCAGCCAAAATAGGTTGGCAAAGGCCGAGAAATAGAGAAAATAAAAATTATTGTTCCGTTCCGTTTCAACCCGATGCGTAATAGAAAATTCCAAAAAAATAGCAAAAAAAATTCAGAAAATTAAAAAATACCATTATAGCGTAATTTCAAGCCAAAATTGGTTGGAAAAGGCTGAGGGAGAGAAAATAAAAATTATAATTTCGTTTCGTTCAGACCTGACGCGTTAGAGAAAATTCAAGAAAAGTAGCAAAAAAATTCAATAAATTAAAAAATACCGTTTTGGCTTCATTTCAAGCCAAAATAGGTTGGTAATTGCAGAGAAAGAGAAAAAATAAAAACTGTCTTTCCGTTCCTTTCCTACCCGACGGGTAATAGAAAATTCCAAAAAAAGAGAAGAAAAATCAAAAAATCAAAAAATACCATTGTGTCTTCATTTCAAGCCAAAATAGGTTGGAAAAGGTCGAGAAATAGAAAAAATAAAAATTGTCGTTCCGTTTCGTTCCCACCCAACGCGTAATAGAAAATTTCAAAAAAATAGTAAAAAATTTCAAAAAATTAAAAAACCCTGTTATGGCTTCTTTTCAAGCCAAAATAGGTTGGAAATGGCCGAGAAAGAGAGAAAATAAAAATTGTCTTTCCGTTCCATTCCTACCTGACGCGTAATAGAAAATTCCAAAAAAAATAGCAAAAAAATTGAAAAAATTTAAAAAAACCATTATGGCTTTATTTCAAGCCAAAACAAGTTGGAAAAGGCTGAAAAAGAGAGAAATTAAAAATTATCATTTCGTTTCGTTCGTACCCGACGCATAAGAGATAATACAAAAAAAATAGTAAAAAAATTCAAAAAAAAAAAAACCCATTATGGCTTCTTTTCAAGCCAAAATAGGTTGAAAAAGGCCGAAAAAGAGAGAAAATAAAAATTGTCTTTCCGTTCCGTTCCTACCTGACGCGTAATAGATAATTCCAAAAAAAATAGCAAAAAAATTCAAAATTACCATTACGGGTTCATTTCAAGCCAAAACAGGTTGGAAAAGGCCGAAAAAGAGAGAAAATAAAAATTATCGTTTCGTTTCGTTCCTACCCGACGGGTAATAGAAAATTCCAAAAAATTAGCAAAAAAATTCAAAAATACAATTACGACTTCATTTCAAGCCAAAACAAGTTGGAAAAGGCTGAAAAAGAGAGAAATTAAAAATTATCGTTTCGTTTCGTTCCTACCCGACACATAAGAGAAAATTCAAAAAAAATAGTAAAAAAATTCAAAAAATAAAAAAACCCCATTATGGCTTTTTTTTTAAACCAAAACAGGTTGGAAAAGGAGAAGAAAGGGAGAAAATAAAAACTGTCTTTCCGTTCCGTTCCTACCCGACGCGTAATAGAAAATTCCAAAAAAAATAGCAAAAAAATTGAAAAAATTTAAAAAAACCATTATGGCTTTATTTCAAGCCAAAACAAGTTGGAAAAGGCTGAAAAGAGAGAAATTAAAAATTATCGTTTCGTTTCGTTCGTACCCGACGCATAAGAGATAATACAAAAAAAATAGTAAAAAAATTCAAAAAAAAAAAAAAACCCCATTATGGCTTCTTTTCAAGCGAAAATAGGTTGGAAAAGGCCGAGAAAAAGAGAAAATAAAAATTGTCTTTCGGTTCCGTTCCTACCTGACGCGTAATAGATAATTCCAAAAAAAAATAGCAAAAAAATTCAAAATTACCATTACGGGTTCATTTCAAGCCAAGACAGGTTGGAAAAGGCCGAAAAAGAGAGAAAATAAAAATTATCGTTTCGTTTCGTTCCTACACGAAGCATAATAGATAAATAAATAAAAATAGCAAAAAAATTCAAAAAATTAAAAACCCTGTTATGGTTTCTTTTCCAGCCAAAATAGGTTGGAAAAGGCCAAGAAAATAAAAATTATCGTTTCGTTTCGTTCCTACCCGACGGGTAATAGAAAATTCCAAAAAATTAGCAAAAAAATTCAAAAAGACAATTACGACTTCATTTAAAGCCAAAACAAGTTGGAAAAGGCTGAAAAAGAGAGAAATTAAAAATTATCGTTTCGTTTCTTTCCTACCCGACGCATAAGAGATAATACAAAAAAAATAGTAAAAAAATTCAAAAAAAAAAAAAACCCCATTATGGCTTCTTTTCAAGCCAAAATAGGTTGAAAAAGGCCGAAAAAGAGAGAAAATAAAAATTGTCTTTCCGTTCCGTTCCTACCTGGCGCGTAATAGATAATTCCAAAAAAAATAGCAAAAAAATTCAAAATTACCATTACGGGTTCATTTCAAGCCAAAACAGGTTGGAAAAGGCCAAAAAAGAGAGAAAATAAAAATTATCGTTTCGTTTCGTTCCTACACGAAGCATAATAGATAAATAAATAAAAATAGTAAAAAAATTAAAAACCCTGTTATGCCTCCTTTTCCAGCCAAAATAGGTTGGCAAAGGCCGAGAAATAGAGAAAATAAAAATTATTGTTCCGTTCCGTTTCAACCCGATGCGTAATAGAAAATTCCAAAAAAATAGCAAAAAAAATTCAGAAAATTAAAAAATACCATTATGGCGTAATTTCAAGCCAAAATTGGTTGGAAAAGGCTGAGGGAGAAAAATAAAAATTATAATTTCGTTTCGTTCCGACCTGACGCGTTAGAGAAAATTCAAGAAAAGTAGCAAAAAAATTCAATAAATTAAAAAATACCGTTTTGGCTTAATTTCAAGCCAAAATAGGTTGGTAATTGCTGAGAAAGAGAAAAAATAAAAACTGTCTTTCCGTTCCTTTCCTACCCGACGGGTAATAGAAAATTCCAAAAAAAGAGAAGAAAAATCAAAAAATCAAAAAATACCATTGTGGCTTCATTTCAAGCCAAAATAGGTTGGAAAAGGCCGAGAAATTGAGAAAATAAAAATTGTCCTTCCGTTTCGTTCCTACCCTACAGGAAATATAAAATTCCAAAAAAAGATTAAAAAGAAAAGAAAATAAAAAAATACCATTGTGGCTTCATTTCAAGCCAAAATAGGTTGGAAAAGGTCGAGAAAGAGAGGAAATAAAAATTATAGTTCCGTTCCGTTCCAACCCGATGCGTAATAGAAAATTCCAAAAAAATAGTAAAAATATTCAGAAAATTAAAAAATACAATTATGGCGTGATTTCGAGCCAAAATTGGTTGGAAAAGGCTCAGAGAGAGAAAATAAAAATTATCGTTTCGTTTCGTTCGGACCTGATGCGTTAGAGAAAATTCAAGAAAAATAGCAAAAAAATTTAATAAATTAAAAAATACTATTATGGCTTCATTTTAAGCCAAAATAGGTTGGGAAATGCCGAGTAAGAGAAAAAGTAAAAATGGTCTTTCCGTTCCATTCCTACCCGACGGGTAATAGAAAATTCAAAAAATAGAGAAGAAAAATAAAAAAATACCATTGTGGCTTCATTTCAAGCCAAAATAGGTTGGAAAAGGCCGAGAAATTGAGAAAATAAAAATTGTCCTTCCGTTTCGTTCCTAACCCGATGGGAAATAAAAAATTCCAAAAAAAGACAAAAAAAAATAAAAAAAATAAAAAAAATACAAATGTGGATTCAATTCAAGCCAAAATAGGTTGGAAAAGGACGAGAAAGAGAGAAAATAAAAATTATCGTTCCGTTTCATTCCCACCCAACGCGTAATAGAAAATTCCAAAAAAATAGCAAAAATATTCAGAAAATTAAAAAATACAATTATGGTGTGATTTCAAGCCAAAATTGGTTGGAAAAGGCTTAGAGAGAGAAAATAAAAATTATCCTTTCGTTTCGTTCGGACCTGACGCGTTAGAGAAAATTCAAGAAAAATAGCAAAAAAATTCAATCAATTAAAAATTACTATTATGGCTCCATTTCAAGCCAAAACAAGTTGGAAATGGCTGAAAAAGAGAAAAAATAAAAATTGTATTTCCGTTCCGTTCCTACCCGACGGGTAATAGAAAATTCCAAAAAAAGAGTAGAAAAATCAAAAAATCAAAAAATAGCATTGTGGCTTCATTTCAAGCCAAAATAGGATGGAAAAGGCCGAGAAATAGAGAAAATAAAAATTGTCGTTCCGTTTAGTTCCCTCCCAACGCGTAATAGAAAATTCCAAAAAAATAGCAAAAAATTTCAAAAAATTAAAAAAACCCTGTTATGGCTTCTTTTCAAGCCAAAATAGGTAGGAAATGGCCGAGAAAGAGAGAAAATAAAACTTGTCTTTCCGTTCCGTTCCTACCCGACGCGTAATAGAAAATTCAAAAAAAAAAAGCAAAAAAATTGAAAAAGTTTAAAACAACCATTATAACTTCATTTCAAGCCAAAACAAGTTGGAAAAGGCTGAGAAAGAGAGAAAATAAAAATTATCGTTTCGTTTCGTTCCTGCCCGACGCATAAGAGATAATTCAAAAAAAAATAGTAAAAAAATTCAAAAAATAAAAAAACACCATTATGTCTACTTTTCAAGCAAAAATAGGTTGGAAAAGGAGGAGAAAGAGAGAAAATAAAAATTGTCTTTCCGTTTCGTTCCTACCCGACGGGAAATATAAAATTCCAAAAAAAGAAAAAAAAAGAAAAAAAAAATAAAAAAATAGCATTGTGGCTTCATTTTAAGCCAAAATAGGTTGGAAAAGGTCGAGAAAGAGAGAAAATAAAAATTATAGTTCCGTTCCGTTCCAACCCGATGCGTAATAGAAAATTCCAAAAAAATAGTAAAAATATTCAGAAAATTAAAAAATACAATTATGGCGTGATTTCGAGCCAAAATTGGTTGGAAAAGGCTCAGAGAGAGAAAATAAAAATTATCGTTTCGTTTCGTTCGGACCCGACACATAAGAGATAATTCAAAAAAAATAGTAAAAAAATTCAAAAAATAAAAAAACACCATTATGGCTACTTTTAAAGCAAAAATAGGTTGGAAAAGGAGGAGAAAGAGAGAAAATAAAAATTGTCTTTCCGTTTCGTTCCTACCCGACGGGAAATATAAAATTCCAAAAAAAGAAAAAAAAATAAAAAAAAATAAAAAAATAGCATTGTGGCTTCATTTTAAGCCAAAATAGGTTGGAAAAGGTCGAGAAAGAGAGAAAATAAAAATTATAGTTCCGTTCCGTTCCAACCCGATGCGTAATAGAAAATTCCAAAAAAATAGTAAAAATATTCAGAAAATTAAAAAATACAATTATGGCGTGATTTCGAGCCAAAATTGGTTGGAAAAGGCTCAAAGAGAGAAAATAAAAATTATCGTTTCGTTTCGTTCGGACCTGATGCGTTAGAGAAAATTCAAGAAAAATAGCAAAAAAATTTAATAAATTAAAAAAATACTATTATGGCTTCATTTTAAGCCAAAATAGGTTGGAAAATGCCGAGAAAGAGAAAAAGTAAAAATAGTCTTTCCGTTCCCTTCCTACCCGACGGGTAAAAGAAAATTCCAAAAAAAGAGAAGAAAAATCAAAAAATCAAAAAATACCATTGTGGCTTCATTTCAAGCCAAAATAGGGTTGAAAAGGCTGAGAAATAGAGAAAATAAAAATTATCTTTCCGTTTCGTTCCTACCCGATGGGAAATAAAAAATTCCAAAAAAAGATAAAAAAAAATAAAAAAAATACAATTGTGGCTTCAATTCAAGCCAACATAGGTTGGAAAAGGACGAGAAAGAAAGAAAATAAAAATTATCGTTCCGTTTCGTTCCAACTCGATGCGTAATAGAAAATTCCAAAAAAATAGCAAAGATATTCAAAAAATTAAAAAATACAATTATGGCGTGATTTCAAGCCAAAATTGGTTGCAAAAGGCTCAGAGAGAGAAAATAAAAATTATCATTCCGTTTCGTTCGGACCTGATGCGTTAGAGAAAATTCAAGAAAAATAGCAAAAAAATTCAATAAATTAAAAATTACTATTATGGCTTAATTTCAAGCCAAAATAGGTTGGAAAAGGCTGAGAAATAGAGAAAATAAAAATTGTCTTTCCGTTTCGTTCCTACCCGATGGGAAATAAAAAATTCCAAAAAAAGATAAAAAAAAATAAAAAAAATACAATTGTGGCTTCAATTCAAGCCAACATAGGTTGGAAAAGGACGAGAAAGAAAGAAAATAAAAATTATCGTTCCGTTTCGTTCCAACTCAATCCGTAATAGAAAATTCCAAAAAAATAGCAAAGATATTCAAAAAATTAAAAAATACAATTATGGCGTGATTTCAAGCCAAAATTGGTTGCAAAAGGCTCAGAGAGAGAAAATAAAAATTATCATTCCGTTTCGTTCGGACCTGACGCGTTAGAGAAAATTCAAGAAAAATAGCAAAAAAATTCAATAAATTAAAAATTACTATTATGGCTTAATTTCAAGCCAAAATAGGTTGGGAAATGCCAAGAAAGAGAAAAAATAAAAACTGTCTTTCCGTTCCGTTCCTACCCGACGGGTAATAGAAAATTCCAAAAAAAGAGAAGAAAAATCAAAAAATCAAAAAATAGCATTGTGGCTTCATTTCAAGCCAAAATAGGTCGGAAAAGGCCGAGAAATAGAGACAATACAAATTATCGTTCCGTTTAGTTCCCTCCCAACGCGTAATAGAAAATTCCAAAAAAATAGCAAAAAATTTCAAAAAATTAAAAAACCCTGTTATCGCTTGTTTTCAAGCCAATATAGGTAGGAAATGTCCGAGAAAGAGAGAAAATAAAAATTGTCTTTCCGTTCCGTTCCTACCCGACGCGTAACAGAAAATTCAAAAAAAAAAAGCAAAAAAATTGAATAAGTTTAAAACAACCATTATAGCTTCATTTCCAGCCAAAACAAGTTGGAAAAGGCTAAAAAAGAGAGAAAATAAAAATTATCGTTTCGTTTCGTTCCTACCCGACGCATAAGAGATAATTCAAAAAAAATAGTAAAAAAATTCAAAAAATAAAAAAACACCATTATGGCTACTTTTCAAGCCAAAATAGGGTGGAAAAGGAGGAGAAAGAGAGAAAATAAAAATTGTCTTTCCGTTTCGTTCCTTCCCGACGGGAAATATAAAATTCCAAAAAACGATTAAAAAAATTAAAAAAAATAGCATTGTGGCTTCATTTCAAGCCAAAATAGGTTGGAAAAGGTCGAGAAAGAGAGAAAATAAAAATTATAGTTCAGTTCCAACCCGATGCGTAATAGAAAATTCCAAAAAAATAGTAAAAATATTCAGAAAATTAAAAAATACAATTATGGCGTGATTTCGAGCCAAAATTGGTTGGAAAAGGCTCAGTGAGAGAAAATAAAAATTATTGTTTCATTTCGTTCGGACCTGATCCGTGAGAGAAAATTCAAGAAAAATAGCTAAAAAATTTAATAAATTAAAAAATACTATTATGGCTTCATTTTTAGCCAAAATAGGTTGGGAAATGCCGAAAAAGAGAAAAAGTAAAAATGGCCTTTCCGTTCCCTTCGTACCCGACGGGTAATAGAAAATTCCAAAAAAAGAGAAGAAAAATCAAAAAATCAAAAAATACCATTGTGGCTTCATTTCAAGCCAAAATAGGTTGGAAAAGGCCGAAAAATAGAGAAAATAAAAATTATCGTTCCGTTTCGTTCCCACCCAACGCCTAATAGAAAACTCCAAAAAAAGAGCAAAAAACTTCAAAAAATTAAAAAACCCTGTTATGGCCTCTTTTCAAGCCAAAATAGGTTGGAAATGGCCGAGAAAGAGAGAAAATAAAAATTATCGTTTCGTTTCGTTCCGACCTGATTCTTTAGAGAAAATTCAAGAAAAGTAGCAAAAAAATTTAATAAATTAAAAAAATACTATTATGGCTTCATTTTAAGCCAAAATAGGTTGGGAAATGCCGAGAAAGAGAAAAAGTAAAAATGGTCTTTCCGTTCCCTTCCTACCCGACGGGTAATAGAAAATTCCAAAAAAAGAGAAGAAAAATAAAAAAATCAAAAAAATACCATTGTGGCTTCATTTCAAGCCAAAATAGGTTGGAAATGGCCGAGAAATAGAGAAAATAAAAATTGTCGTTCCGTTTCGTTCCCACCCAACGGCCAATAGAAAACTCCAAAAAAACAGCAAAAAACTTCAAAAAATTAAAAAACCCTATTATGGCTTCTTTTCAAGCCAAAATAGGTCGGAAATGGCCGAAAAAGAGAGAAAATAAAAATTGTCTTTCCGTTCCCTTCCTACCCGACGGGTAATAGAAAATTCCAAAAAAAGAGAAGAAAAATCAAAAAATCAAAAAATATCATTGTGGCTTCATTTCAAGCCAAAATAGGTTGGAAAAGGCTGAGAAATAGAGAAATTAAAAATTATCGTTTCGTTTCGTTCCTACCCGACACATAAGAGAAAATTCAAAAAAAATAGTAAAAAAATTCAAAAAATAAAAAAACCCCATTATGGCTTTTTTTTTAAACCAAAACAGGTTGGAAAAGGAGAAGAAAGGGAGAAAATAAAAACTGTCTTTCCGTTCCGTTCCTACCCGATGCGTAATAGAAAATTCCAAAAAAAATAGCAAAAAAATTGAAAAAATTTAAAAAAACCATTATGGCTTTATTTCAAGCCAAAACAAGTTGGAAAAGGCTGAAAAGAGAGAAATTAAAAATTATCGTTTCGTTTCGTTCGTACCCGACGCATAAGAGATAATACAAAAAAAATAGTAAAAAAATTCAAAAAAAAAAAAAACCCCATTATGGCTTATTTTCAAGCGAAAATAGGTTGGAAAAGGCCGAGAAAAAGAGAAAATAAAAATTGTCGTTCTGTTTCGTTCCCACCCAACGCGTAATAGAAAATTCCAAAAAAATAGCAAAAAATTTCAAAAAATTAAAAAACCCTGTTATGGCTTCTTTTAAAGCCAAAATACGTTGGAAATGGCCGAGAAAGAGAGAAAATAAAAATTGTCTTTCCGTTCCATTCCTACCTGACGCGTAATAGAAAATTCCACAAAATTAGCAAAAAATTTCAAAAAATTAAAAAACTCTGTTATGGCTTCTTTCCAAGCCAAAATAGGTCGGAAAAGGCTGACAAAGAGAGAAAATAAAAATTATCGTTTCGTTTCGTTCCTGCCCGACGGGTAACAGAAAATTCCAAAAATTAGCAAAAAAATTCAAAAATACAATTACGACTACATTTCAAGCCAAAACAAGTTGGAAAAGGCTGAAAACGAGAGAAATTAAAAATTATCGTTTCGTTTCGTTCCTACCCGACGTATAAGAGATAATACAAAAAATAAAAAACCCATTATGGCTTCTTTTCAAGCCAAAATAGGTTGAAAAATGCCGAAAAAGAGAGAAAATAAAAATTGTCTTTCCGTTCCGTTCCTACCTGACGCGTAATAGATAATTCCAAAAAAAATAGCAAAAAAATTCAAAATTACCATTACGGGTTCATTTCAAGCCAAAACAGGTTGGAAAAGGCCGAAAAAGAGAGAAAATAAAAATTATCGTTTCGTTTCGTTCCTACCCGACGGGTAATACAAAATTCCAAAAAATTAGCAAAAAAATTCAAAAATACAATTACGACATCATTTCAAGCCAAAACAAGTTGGAAAAGGCTGAAAACGAGAGAAATTAAAAATTATCGTTTCGTTTCGTTCGTACCCGACGCATAAGAGATAATACAAAAAAAATAGTAAAAAAATTCAAAAAATAAAAAAACCCCATTATGGCTTCTTTTCAAACCAAAACAGGTTGGAAAAGGAGAAGAAAGGGAGAAAATAAAAACTGTCTTTCCGTTCCGTTCCTACCCGACGCGTAATAGAAAATTCCAAAAAAAATAGCAAAAAAATTGAAAAAATTTAAAAAAACCATTATGGCTTTATTTCAAGCCAAAACAAGTTGGAAAAGGCTGAAAAGAGAGAAATTAAAAATTATCGTTTCGTTTCGTTCGTACCCGACGCATAAGAGATAATACAAAAAAAATAGTAAAAAAATTCAAAAAAAAAAAAAACCCCATTATGGCTTATTTTCAAGCGAAAATAGGTTGGAAAAGGCCGAGAAAAAGAGAAAATAAAAATTGTCTTTCCGTTCCGTTCCTACCTGACGCGTAATAGAAAATTCCAAAAAAAATAGCAAAAAAATTCATAAAATTAAAAAACCCTGTTATGGCTTCTTTTCAAGCCAAAATAGGTCGGAAAAGGCTGACAAAGAGAGAAAATAAAAATTATCGTTTCGTTTCGTTCCTACCCGACGGGTAATAGAAAATTCCACAAAATTAGCAAAAAAATTCAAAAATACAATTAGGACTTCATTTCAAGCCAAAACAAGTTGGAAAAGGCTGAAAAATAGAGAAATTAAAAATTATCGTTTCGTTTCGTTCCTACCCGACGCATAAGAGATAATACAAAAAAAATAGTAAAAAAATTCAAAAAAAAAAAAAACCCCATTATGGCTTCTTTTCAAGCCAAAATAGGTTGAAAAAGGCCGAAAAAGAGAGAAAATAAAAATTGTCTTTCCGTTCCGTTCCTACCTAACGCGTAATAGAAAATTCCAAAAAAAATAGCAAAACAATTCATAAAATTAAAAAACCCTGTTATGGCTTCTTTTCAAGCCAAAATAGGTCGGAAAAGGCTGACAAAGAGAGAGAATAAAAATTATCGTTTCGTTTCGTTTCGTTCCTACCCGACGGGTAATAAAAAATTCCAAAAAATTAGCAAAAAAATTCAAAAATACAATTACGACTTCATTTCAAGCCAGAACAGGTTGGAAAAGGCCAAAAAAGAGAGAAAATAAAAATTATCGTTTCGTTTCGTTCCTACACGAAGCATAATAGATAAATAAATAAAAATAGCAAAAAAATTAAAAACCCTGTTATGCCTCCTTTTCCAGCCAAAATAGGTTGGCAAAGGCCGAGAAATAGAGAAAATAAAAATTATTGTTCCGTTCCGTTTCAACCCGATGCGTAATAGAAAATTCCAAAAAAATAGCAAAAAAAATTCAGAAAATTAAAAAATACCATTATGGCGTAATTTCAAGCCAAAATTGGTTGGAAAAGGCTGAGGGAGAGAAAATAAAAATTATAATTTCGTTTCGTTCAGACCTGACGCGTTAGAGAAAATTCAAGAAAAGTAGCAAAAAAATTCAATAAATTAAAAAATACCGTTTTGGCTTCATTTCAAGCCAAAATAGGTTGGTAATTGCAGAGAAAGAGAAAAAATAAAAACTGTCTTTCCGTTCCTTTCCTACCCGACGGGTAATAGAAAATTCCAAAAAAAGAGAAGAAAAATCAAAAAATCAAAAAATACCATTGTGTCTTCATTTCAAGCCAAAATAGGTTGGAAAAGGTCGAGAAATAGAAAAAATAAAAATTGTCGTTCCGTTTCGTTCCCACCCAACGCGTAATAGAAAATTTCAAAAAAATAGTAAAAAATTTCAAAAAATTAAAAAACCCTGTTATGGCTTCTTTTCAAGCCAAAATAGGTTGGAAATGGCCGAGAAAGAGAGAAAATAAAAATTGTCTTTCCGTTCCATTCCTACCTGACGCGTAATAGAAAATTCCAAAAAAAATAGCAAAAAAATTGAAAAAATTTAAAAAAACCATTATGGCTTTATTTCAAGCCAAAACAAGTTGGAAAAGGCTGAAAAAGAGAGAAATTAAAAATTATCATTTCGTTTCGTTCGTACCCGACGCATAAGAGATAATACAAAAAAAATAGTAAAAAAATTCAAAAAAAAAAAAACCCATTATGGCTTCTTTTCAAGCCAAAATAGGTTGAAAAAGGCCGAAAAAGAGAGAAAATAAAAATTGTCTTTCCGTTCCGTTCCTACCTGACGCGTAATAGATAATTCCAAAAAAAATAGCAAAAAAATTCAAAATTACCATTACGGGTTCATTTCAAGCCAAAACAGGTTGGAAAAGGCCGAAAAAGAGAGAAAATAAAAATTATCGTTTCGTTTCGTTCCTACCCGACGGGTAATAGAAAATTCCAAAAAATTAGCAAAAAAATTCAAAAATACAATTACGACTTCATTTCAAGCCAAAACAAGTTGGAAAAGGCTGAAAAAGAGAGAAATTAAAAATTATCGTTTCGTTTCGTTCCTACCCGACACATAAGAGAAAATTCAAAAAAAATAGTAAAAAAATTCAAAAAATAAAAAAACCCCATTATGGCTTTTTTTTTAAACCAAAACAGGTTGGAAAAGGAGAAGAAAGGGAGAAAATAAAAACTGTCTTTCCGTTCCGTTCCTACCCGACGCGTAATAGAAAATTCCAAAAAAAATAGCAAAAAAATTGAAAAAATTTAAAAAAACCATTATGGCTTTATTTCAAGCCAAAACAAGTTGGAAAAGGCTGAAAAGAGAGAAATTAAAAATTATCGTTTCGTTTCGTTCGTACCCGACGCATAAGAGATAATACAAAAAAAATAGTAAAAAAATTCAAAAAAAAAAAAAAACCCCATTATGGCTTCTTTTCAAGCGAAAATAGGTTGGAAAAGGCCGAGAAAAAGAGAAAATAAAAATTGTCTTTCGGTTCCGTTCCTACCTGACGCGTAATAGATAATTCCAAAAAAAATAGCAAAAAAATTCAAAATTACCATTACGGGTTCATTTCAAGCCAAGACAGGTTGGAAAAGGCCGAAAAAGAGAGAAAATAAAAATTATCGTTTCGTTTCGTTCCTACACGAAGCATAATAGATAAATAAATAAAAATAGCAAAAAAATTCAAAAAATTAAAAACCCTGTTATGGTTTCTTTTCCAGCCAAAATAGGTTGGAAAAGGCCAAGAAAATAAAAATTATCGTTTCGTTTCGTTCCTACCCGACGGGTAATAGAAAATTCCAAAAAATTAGCAAAAAAATTCAAAAAGACAATTACGACTTCATTTAAAGCCAAAACAAGTTGGAAAAGGCTGAAAAAGAGAGAAATTAAAAATTATCGTTTCGTTTCTTTCCTACCCGACGCATAAGAGATAATACAAAAAAAATAGTAAAAAAATTCAAAAAAAAAAAAAACCCCATTATGGCTTCTTTTCAAGCCAAAATAGGTTGAAAAAGGCCGAAAAAGAGAGAAAATAAAAATTGTCTTTCCGTTCCGTTCCTACCTGGAGCGTAATAGATAATTCCAAAAAAAATAGCAAAAAAATTCAAAATTACCATTACGGGTTCATTTCAAGCCAAAACAGGTTGGAAAAGGCCAAAAAAGAGAGAAAATAAAAATTATCGTTTCGTTTCGTTCCTACACGAAGCATAATAGATAAATAAATAAAAATAGTAAAAAAATTAAAAACCCTGTTATGCCTCCTTTTCCAGCCAAAATAGGTTGGCAAAGGCCGAGAAATAGAGAAAATAAAAATTATTGTTCCGTTCCGTTTCAACCCGATGCGTAATAGAAAATTCCAAAAAAATAGCAAAAAAAATTCAGAAAATTAAAAAATACCATTATGGCGTAATTTCAAGCCAAAATTGGTTGGAAAAGGCTGAGGGAGAAAAATAAAAATTATAATTTCGTTTCGTTCCGACCTGACGCGTTAGAGAAAATTCAAGAAAAGTAGCAAAAAAATTCAATAAATTAAAAAATACCGTTTTGGCTTAATTTCAAGCCAAAATAGGTTGGTAATTGCTGAGAAAGAGAAAAAATAAAAACTGTCTTTCCGTTCCTTTCCTACCCGACGGGTAATAGAAAATTCCAAAAAAAGAGAAGAAAAATCAAAAAATCAAAAAATACCATTGTGGCTTCATTTCAAGCCAAAATAGGTTGGAAAAGGCCGAGAAATTGAGAAAATAAAAATTGTCCTTCCGTTTCGTTCCTACCCTACAGGAAATATAAAATTCCAAAAAAAGATTAAAAAGAAAAGAAAATAAAAAAATACCATTGTGGCTTCATTTCAAGCCAAAATAGGTTGGAAAAGGTCGAGAAAGAGAGGAAATAAAAATTATAGTTCCGTTCCGTTCCAACCCGATGCGTAATAGAAAATTCCAAAAAAATAGTAAAAATATTCAGAAAATTAAAAAATACAATTATGGCGTGATTTCGAGCCAAAATTGGTTGGAAAAGGCTCAGAGAGAGAAAATAAAAATTATCGTTTCGTTTCGTTCGGACCTGATGCGTTAGAGAAAATTCAAGAAAAATAGCAAAAAAATTTAATAAATTAAAAAATACTATTATGGCTTCATTTTAAGCCAAAATAGGTTGGGAAATGCCGAGTAAGAGAAAAAGTAAAAATGGTCTTTCCGTTCCATTCCTACCCGACGGGTAATAGAAAATTCAAAAAATAGAGAAGAAAAATAAAAAAATACCATTGTGGCTTCATTTCAAGCCAAAATAGGTTGGAAAAGGCCGAGAAATTGAGAAAATAAAAATTGTCCTTCCGTTTCGTTCCTAACCCGATGGGAAATAAAAAATTCCAAAAAAAGACAAAAAAAAATAAAAAAAATAAAAAAAATACAAATGTGGATTCAATTCAAGCCAAAATAGGTTGGAAAAGGACGAGAAAGAGAGAAAATAAAAATTATCGTTCCGTTTCATTCCCACCCAACGCGTAATAGAAAATTCCAAAAAAATAGCAAAAATATTCAGAAAATTAAAAAATACAATTATGGTGTGATTTCAAGCCAAAATTGGTTGGAAAAGGCTTAGAGAGAGAAAATAAAAATTATCCTTTCGTTTCGTTCGGACCTGACGCGTTAGAGAAAATTCAAGAAAAATAGCAAAAAAATTCAATCAATTAAAAATTACTATTATGGCTCCATTTCAAGCCAAAACAAGTTGGAAATGGCTGAAAAAGAGAAAAAATAAAAATTGTATTTCCGTTCCGTTCCTACCCGACGGGTAATAGAAAATTCCAAAAAAAGAGAAGAAAAATCAAAAAATCAAAAAATAGCATTGTGGCTTCATTTCAAGCCAAAATAGGATGGAAAAGGCCGAGAAATAGAGAAAATAAAAATTGTCGTTCCGTTTAGTTCCCTCCCAACGCGTAATAGAAAATTCCAAAAAAATAGCAAAAAATTTCAAAAAATTAAAAAAACCCTGTTATGGCTTCTTTTCAAGCCAAAATAGGTAGGAAATGGCCGAGAAAGAGAGAAAATAAAACTTGTCTTTCCGTTCCGTTCCTACCCGACGCGTAATAGAAAATTCAAAAAAAAAAAGCAAAAAAATTGAAAAAGTTTAAAACAACCATTATAACTTCATTTCAAGCCAAAACAAGTTGGAAAAGGCTGAGAAAGAGAGAAAATAAAAATTATCGTTTCGTTTCGTTCCTGCCCGACGCATAAGAGATAATTCAAAAAAAATAGTAAAAAAATTCAAAAAATAAAAAAACACCATTATGTCTACTTTTCAAGCAAAAATAGGTTGGAAAAGGAGGAGAAAGAGAGAAAATAAAAATTGTCTTTCCGTTTCGTTCCTACCCGACGGGAAATATAAAATTCCAAAAAAAGAAAAAAAAAGAAAAAAAAAATAAAAAAATAGCATTGTGGCTTCATTTTAAGCCAAAATAGGTTGGAAAAGGTCGAGAAAGAGAGAAAATAAAAATTATAGTTCCGTTCCGTTCCAACCCGATGCGTAATAGAAAATTCCAAAAAAATAGTAAAAATATTCAGAAAATTAAAAAATACAATTATGGCGTGATTTCGAGCCAAAATTGGTTGGAAAAGGCTCAGAGAGAGAAAATAAAAATTATCGTTTCGTTTCGTTCGGACCCGACACATAAGAGATAATTCAAAAAAAATAGTAAAAAAATTCAAAAAATAAAAAAACACCATTATGGCTACTTTTAAAGCAAAAATAGGTTGGAAAAGGAGGAGAAAGAGAGAAAATAAAAATTGTCTTTCCGTTTCGTTCCTACCCGACGGGAAATATAAAATTCCAAAAAAAGAAAAAAAAATAAAAAAAAATAAAAAAATAGCATTGTGGCTTCATTTTAAGCCAAAATAGGTTGGAAAAGGTCGAGAAAGAGAGAAAATAAAAATTATAGTTCCGTTCCGTTCCAACCCGATGCGTAATAGAAAATTCCAAAAAAATAGTAAAAATATTCAGAAAATTAAAAAATACAATTATGGCGTGATTTCGAGCCAAAATTGGTTGGAAAAGGCTCAAAGAGAGAAAATAAAAATTATCGTTTCGTTTCGTTCGGACCTGATGCGTTAGAGAAAATTCAAGAAAAATAGCAAAAAAATTTAATAAATTAAAAAAATACTATTATGGCTTCATTTTAAGCCAAAATAGGTTGGAAAATGCCGAGAAAGAGAAAAAGTAAAAATAGTCTTTCCGTTCCCTTCCTACCCGACGGGTAAAAGAAAATTCCAAAAAAAGAGAAGAAAAATCAAAAAATCAAAAAATACCATTGTGGCTTCATTTCAAGCCAAAATAGGGTTGAAAAGGCTGAGAAATAGAGAAAATAAAAATTATCTTTCCGTTTCGTTCCTACCCGATGGGAAATAAAAAATTCCAAAAAAAGATAAAAAAAAATAAAAAAAATACAATTGTGGCTTCAATTCAAGCCAACATAGGTTGGAAAAGGACGAGAAAGAAAGAAAATAAAAATTATCGTTCCGTTTCGTTCCAACTCGATGCGTAATAGAAAATTCCAAAAAAATAGCAAAGATATTCAAAAAATTAAAAAATACAATTATGGCGTGATTTCAAGCCAAAATTGGTTGCAAAAGGCTCAGAGAGAGAAAATAAAAATTATCATTCCGTTTCGTTCGGACCTGATGCGTTAGAGAAAATTCAAGAAAAATAGCAAAAAAATTCAATAAATTAAAAATTACTATTATGGCTTAATTTCAAGCCAAAATAGGTTGGAAAAGGCTGAGAAATAGAGAAAATAAAAATTGTCTTTCCGTTTCGTTCCTACCCGATGGGAAATAAAAAATTCCAAAAAAAGATAAAAAAAAATAAAAAAAATACAATTGTGGCTTCAATTCAAGCCAACATAGGTTGGAAAAGGACGAGAAAGAAAGAAAATAAAAATTATCGTTCCGTTTCGTTCCAACTCAATCCGTAATAGAAAATTCCAAAAAAATAGCAAAGATATTCAAAAAATTAAAAAATACAATTATGGCGTGATTTCAAGCCAAAATTGGTTGCAAAAGGCTCAGAGAGAGAAAATAAAAATTATCATTCCGTTTCGTTCGGACCTGACGCGTTAGAGAAAATTCAAGAAAAATAGCAAAAAAATTCAATAAATTAAAAATTACTATTATGGCTTAATTTCAAGCCAAAATAGGTTGGGAAATGCCAAGAAAGAGAAAAAATAAAAACTGTCTTTCCGTTCCGTTCCTACCCGACGGGTAATAGAAAATTCCAAAAAAAGAGAAGAAAAATCAAAAAATCAAAAAATAGCATTGTGGCTTCATTTCAAGCCAAAATAGGTCGGAAAAGGCCGAGAAATAGAGACAATACAAATTATCGTTCCGTTTAGTTCCCTCCCAACGCGTAATAGAAAATTCCAAAAAAATAGCAAAAAATTTCAAAAAATTAAAAAACCCTGTTATCGCTTGTTTTCAAGCCAATATAGGTAGGAAATGTCCGAGAAAGAGAGAAAATAAAAATTGTCTTTCCGTTCCGTTCCTACCCGACGCGTAACAGAAAATTCAAAAAAAAAAAGCAAAAAAATTGAATAAGTTTAAAACAACCATTATAGCTTCATTTCCAGCCAAAACAAGTTGGAAAAGGCTAAAAAAGAGAGAAAATAAAAATTATCGTTTCGTTTCGTTCCTACCCGACGCATAAGAGATAATTCAAAAAAAATAGTAAAAAAATTCAAAAAATAAAAAAACACCATTATGGCTACTTTTCAAGCCAAAATAGGGTGGAAAAGGAGGAGAAAGAGAGAAAATAAAAATTGTCTTTCCGTTTCGTTCCTTCCCGACGGGAAATATAAAATTCCAAAAAACGATTAAAAAAATTAAAAAAAATAGCATTGTGGCTTCATTTCAAGCCAAAATAGGTTGGAAAAGGTCGAGAAAGAGAGAAAATAAAAATTATAGTTCAGTTCCAACCCGATGCGTAATAGAAAATTCCAAAAAAATAGTAAAAATATTCAGAAAATTAAAAAATACAATTATGGCGTGATTTCGAGCCAAAATTGGTTGGAAAAGGCTCAGTGAGAGAAAATAAAAATTATTGTTTCATTTCGTTCGGACCTGATCCGTGAGAGAAAATTCAAGAAAAATAGCTAAAAAATTTAATAAATTAAAAAATACTATTATGGCTTCATTTTTAGCCAAAATAGGTTGGGAAATGCCGAAAAAGAGAAAAAGTAAAAATGGCCTTTCCGTTCCCTTCCTACCCGACGGGTAATAGAAAATTCCAAAAAAAGAGAAGAAAAATCAAAAAATCAAAAAATACCATTGTGGCTTCATTTCAAGCCAAAATAGGTTGGAAAAGGCCGAAAAATAGAGAAAATAAAAATTATCGTTCCGTTTCGTTCCCACCCAACGCCTAATAGAAAACTCCAAAAAAAGAGCAAAAAACTTCAAAAAATTAAAAAACCCTGTTATGGCCTCTTTTCAAGCCAAAATAGGTTGGAAATGGCCGAGAAAGAGAGAAAATAAAAATTATCGTTTCGTTTCGTTCCGACCTGATTCTTTAGAGAAAATTCAAGAAAAGTAGCAAAAAAATTTAATAAATTAAAAAAATACTATTATGGCTTCATTTTAAGCCAAAATAGGTTGGGAAATGCCGAGAAAGAGAAAAAGTAAAAATGGTCTTTCCGTTCCCTTCCTACCCGACGGGTAATAGAAAATTCCAAAAAAAGAGAAGAAAAATAAAAAAATCAAAAAAATACCATTGTGGCTTCATTTCAAGCCAAAATAGGTTGGAAATGGCCGAGAAATAGAGAAAATAAAAATTGTCGTTCCGTTTCGTTCCCACCCAACGGCCAATAGAAAACTCCAAAAAAACAGCAAAAAACTTCAAAAAATTAAAAAACCCTATTATGGCTTCTTTTCAAGCCAAAATAGGTCGGAAATGGCCGAAAAAGAGAGAAAATAAAAATTGTCTTTCCGTTCCCTTCCTACCCGACGGGTAATAGAAAATTCCAAAAAAAGAGAAGAAAAATCAAAAAATCAAAAAATATCATTGTGGCTTCATTTCAAGCCAAAATAGGTTGGAAAAGGCTGAGAAATAGAGAAAATAAAAATTGTCTTTCCGTTTCGTTCCTACCCGATGGGAAATAAAAAATTCCAAAAAAAGATAATAAAAAAATAAAAAAAATAAAAAAAATACAATTGTGGCTTCAATTCAAGCCAAAATAGGTTGGAAAATGACGAGAAAAAAAGAAAATAAAAATTATCGTTCCGTTTCGTTCCAACTCGATGCGTAATAGAAAATTCCAAAAAAATAGCAAAGATATTCAAAAAATTAAAAAATACAATTATGGCGTGATTTCAAGCCAAAATTGCTTGCAAAAGGCTCAAAGAGAGAAAATAAAAATTATCATTCCGTTTCATTCGGACCTGACGCGTTAGAGAAAATTCAAGAAAAATAGCAAAAAAATTCAATAAATTAAAAATTACTATTATGGCTTAATTTCAAGCCAAAATAGGTTGGGAAATGCCGAGAAAGAGAAAAAATAAAAACTGTCTTTCCGTTCCGTTCCTACCCAACGGGTAATAGAAAATTCCAAAAAAAGAGAAGAAAAATCAAAAAATCAAAAAATAGCATTGTGGCTTCATTTCAAGCCAAAATAGGTCGGAAAAGGCCGAGAAATAGAGAAAATACAAATTGTCGTTCCGTTTAGTTCCCTCCCAACGCGTAATAGAAAATTCCAAAAAAATAGCAAAAAATTTCAAAAAATTAAAAAACCCTGTTATCGCTTCTTTTCAAGCCAATATAGGTAGGAAATGGCCGAGAAAGAGAGAAAATAAAAATTGTCTTTCCGTTCCGTTTCTACTCGACGCGTAACAGAAAATTCAAAAAAAAAAGCAAAAAAATTGAAAAAGTTTAAAACAACCATTATAGCTTCATTTCCAGCCAAAACAAGTTGGAAAAGGCTGAAAAAGAGAGAAAATAAAAATTATCGTTTCGTTTCGTTCCTACCCGACGCATAAGAGATAATTCAAAAAAAATAGTAAAAAAATTCAAAAAATAAAAAAACACCATTATGGCTACTTTTCAAGCCAAAATAGGGTGGAAAAGGAGGAGAAAGAGAGAAAATAAAAATTGTCTTTCCGTTTCGTTCCTTCCCGACGGGAAATATAAAATTCCAAAAAACGATTAAAAAAATTAAAAAAAATAGCATTGTGGCTTCATTTCAAGCCAAAATAGGTTGGAAAAGGTCGAGAAAGAGAGAAAATAAAAATTATAGTTCAGTTCCAACCCGATGCGTAATAGAAAATTCCAAAAAAATAGTAAAAATATTCAGAAAATTAAAAAATACAATTATGGCGTGATTTCGAGCCAAAATTGGTTGGAAAAGGCTCAGTGAGAGAAAATAAAAATTATTGTTTCATTTCGTTCGGACCTGATCCGTGAGAGAAAATTCAAGAAAAATAGCTAAAAAATTTAATAAATTAAAAAATACTATTATGGCTTCATTTTTAGCCAAAATAGGTTGGGAAATGCCGAAAAAGAGAAAAAGTAAAAATGGCCTTTCCGTTCCCTTCCTACCCGACGGGTAATAGAAAATTCCAAAAAAAGAGAAGAAAAATCAAAAAATCAAAAAATACCATTGTGGCTTCATTTCAAGCCAAAATAGGTTGGAAAAGGCCGAAAAATAGAGAAAATAAAAATTATCGTTCCGTTTCGTTCCCACCCAACGCCTAATAGAAAACTCCAAAAAAAGAGCAAAAAACTTCAAAAAATTAAAAAACCCTGTTATGGCCTCTTTTCAAGCCAAAATAGGTTGGAAATGGCCGAGAAAGAGAGAAAATAAAAATTATCGTTTCGTTTCGTTCCGACCTGATTCTTTAGAGAAAATTCAAGAAAAGTAGCAAAAAAATTTAATAAATTAAAAAAATACTATTATGGCTTCATTTTAAGCCAAAATAGGTTGGGAAATGCCGAGAAAGAGAAAAAGTAAAAATGGTCTTTCCGTTCCCTTCCTACCCGACGGGTAATAGAAAATTCCAAAAAAAGAGAAGAAAAATAAAAAAATCAAAAAAATACCATTGTGGCTTCATTTCAAGCCAAAATAGGTTGGAAATGGCCGAGAAATAGAGAAAATAAAAATTGTCGTTCCGTTTCGTTCCCACCCAACGGCCAATAGAAAACTCCAAAAAAACAGCAAAAAACTTCAAAAAATTAAAAAACCCTATTATGGCTTCTTTTCAAGCCAAAATAGGTCGGAAATGGCCGAAAAAGAGAGAAAATAAAAATTGTCTTTCCGTTCCCTTCCTACCCGACGGGTAATAGAAAATTCCAAAAAAAGAGAAGAAAAATCAAAAAATCAAAAAATATCATTGTGGCTTCATTTCAAGCCAAAATAGGTTGGAAAAGGCTGAGAAATAGAGAAAATAAAAATTGTCTTTCCGTTTCGTTCCTACCCGATGGGAAATAAAAAATTCCAAAAAAAGATAATAAAAAAATAAAAAAAATAAAAAAAATACAATTGTGGCTTCAATTCAAGCCAAAATAGGTTGGAAAATGACGAGAAAAAAAGAAAATAAAAATTATCGTTCCGTTTCGTTCCAACTCGATGCGTAATAGAAAATTCCAAAAAAATAGCAAAGATATTCAAAAAATTAAAAAATACAATTATGGCGTGATTTCAAGCCAAAATTGCTTGCAAAAGGCTCAAAGAGAGAAAATAAAAATTATCATTCCGTTTCATTCGGACCTGACGCGTTAGAGAAAATTCAAGAAAAATAGCAAAAAAATTCAATAAATTAAAAATTACTATTATGGCTTAATTTCAAGCCAAAATAGGTTGGGAAATGCCGAGAAAGAGAAAAAATAAAAACTGTCTTTCCGTTCCGTTCCTACCCAACGGGTAATAGAAAATTCCAAAAAAAGAGAAGAAAAATCAAAAAATCAAAAAATAGCATTGTGGCTTCATTTCAAGCCAAAATAGGTCGGAAAAGGCCGAGAAATAGAGAAAATACAAATTGTCGTTCCGTTTAGTTCCCTCCCAACGCGTAATAGAAAATTCCAAAAAAATAGCAAAAAATTTCAAAAAATTAAAAAACCCTGTTATCGCTTCTTTTCAAGCCAATATAGGTAGGAAATGGCCGAGAAAGAGAGAAAATAAAAATTGTCTTTCCGTTCCGTTTCTACTCGACGCGTAACAGAAAATTCAAAAAAAAAAGCAAAAAAATTGAAAAAGTTTAAAACAACCATTATAGCTTCATTTCCAGCCAAAACAAGTTGGAAAAGGCTGAAAAAGAGAGAAAATAAAAATTATCGTTTCGTTTCGTTCCTACCCGACGCATAAGAGATAATTCAAAAAAAATAGTAAAAAAATTCAAAAAATAAAAAAACACCATTATGGCTACTTTTCAAGCCAAAATAGGGTGGAAAAGGAGGAGAAAGAGAGAAAATAAAAATTGTCTTTCCGTTTCGTTCCTTCCCGACGGGAAATATAAAATTCCAAAAAACGATTAAAAAAATTAAAAAAAATAGCATTGTGGCTTCATTTCAAGCCAAAATAGGTTGGAAAAGGTCGAGAAAGAGAGAAAATAAAAATTATAGTTCAGTTCCAACCCGATGCGTAATAGAAAATTCCAAAAAAATAGTAAAAATATTCAGAAAATTAAAAAATACAATTATGGCGTGATTTCGAGCCAAAATTGGTTGGAAAAGGCTCAGTGAGAGAAAATAAAAATTATTGTTTCATTTCGTTCGGACCTGATCCGTGAGAGAAAATTCAAGAAAAATAGCTAAAAAATTTAATAAATTAAAAAATACTATTATGGCTTCATTTTTAGCCAAAATAGGTTGGGAAATGCCGAAAAAGAGAAAAAGTAAAAATGGCCTTTCCGTTCCCTTCCTACCCGACGGGTAATAGAAAATTCCAAAAAAAGAGAAGAAAAATCAAAAAATCAAAAAATACCATTGTGGCTTCATTTCAAGCCAAAATAGGTTGGAAAAGGCCGAAAAATAGAGAAAATAAAAATTATCGTTCCGTTTCGTTCCCACCCAACGCCTAATAGAAAACTCCAAAAAAAGAGCAAAAAACTTCAAAAAATTAAAAAACCCTGTTATGGCCTCTTTTCAAGCCAAAATAGGTTGGAAATGGCCGAGAAAGAGAGAAAATAAAAATTATCGTTTCGTTTCGTTCCGACCTGATTCTTTAGAGAAAATTCAAGAAAAGTAGCAAAAAAATTTAATAAATTAAAAAAATACTATTATGGCTTCATTTTAAGCCAAAATAGGTTGGGAAATGCCGAGAAAGAGAAAAAGTAAAAATGGTCTTTCCGTTCCCTTCCTACCCGACGGGTAATAGAAAATTCCAAAAAAAGAGAAGAAAAATAAAAAAATCAAAAAAATACCATTGTGGCTTCATTTCAAGCCAAAATAGGTTGGAAATGGCCGAGAAATAGAGAAAATAAAAATTGTCGTTCCGTTTCGTTCCCACCCAACGGCCAATAGAAAACTCCAAAAAAACAGCAAAAAACTTCAAAAAATTAAAAAACCCTATTATGGCTTCTTTTCAAGCCAAAATAGGTCGGAAATGGCCGAAAAAGAGAGAAAATAAAAATTGTCTTTCCGTTCCCTTCCTACCCGACGGGTAATAGAAAATTCCAAAAAAAGAGAAGAAAAATCAAAAAATCAAAAAATATCATTGTGGCTTCATTTCAAGCCAAAATAGGTTGGAAAAGGCTGAGAAATAGAGAAAATAAAAATTGTCTTTCCGTTTCGTTCCTACCCGATGGGAAATAAAAAATTCCAAAAAAAGATAATAAAAAAATAAAAAAAATAAAAAAAAATACAATTGTGGCTTCAATTCAAGCCAAAATAGGTTGGAAAATGACGAGAAAAAAAGAAAATAAAAATTATCGTTCCGTTTCGTTCCAACTCGATGCGTAATAGAAAATTCCAAAAAAATAGCAAAGATATTCAAAAAATTAAAAAATACAATTATGGCGTGATTTCAAGCCAAAATTGCTTGCAAAAGGCTCAAAGAGAGAAAATAAAAATTATCATTCCGTTTCATTCGGACCTGACGCGTTAGAGAAAATTCAAGAAAAATAGCAAAAAAATTCAATAAATTAAAAATTACTATTATGGCTTAATTTCAAGCCAAAATAGGTTGGGAAATGCCGAGAAAGAGAAAAAATAAAAACTGTCTTTCCGTTCCGTTCCTACCCAACGGGTAATAGAAAATTCCAAAAAAAGAGAAGAAAAATCAAAAAATCAAAAAATAGCATTGTGGCTTCATTTCAAGCCAAAATAGGTCGGAAAAGGCCGAGAAATAGAGAAAATACAAATTGTCGTTCCGTTTAGTTCCCTCCCAACGCGTAATAGAAAATTCCAAAAAAATAGCAAAAAATTTCAAAAAATTAAAAAACCCTGTTATCGCTTCTTTTCAAGCCAATATAGGTAGGAAATGGCCGAGAAAGAGAGAAAATAAAAATTGTCTTTCCGTTCCGTTTCTACTCGACGCGTAACAGAAAATTCAAAAAAAAAAGCAAAAAAATTGAAAAAGTTTAAAACAACCATTATAGCTTCATTTCCAGCCAAAACAAGTTGGAAAAGGCTGAAAAAGAGAGAAAATAAAAATTATCGTTTCGTTTCGTTCCTACCCGACGCATAAGAGATAATTCAAAAAAAATAGTAAAAAAATTCAAAAAATAAAAAAACACCATAATGGCTACTTTTCAAGCCAAAATAGGGTGGAAAAGGAGGAGAAAGAGAGAAAATAAAAATTGTCTTTCCGTTTCGTTCCTTCCCGACGGGAAATATAAAATTCCAAAAAACGATTAAAAAAATTAAAAAAAATAGCATTGTGGCTTCATTTCAAGCCAAAATAGGTTGGAAAAGGTCGAGAAAGAGAGAAAATAAAAATTATAGTTCAGTTCCAACCCGATGCGTAATAGAAAATTCCAAAAAAATAGTAAAAATATTCAGAAAATTAAAAAATACAATTATGGCGTGATTTCGAGCCAAAATTGGTTGGAAAAGGCTCAGTGAGAGAAAATAAAAATTATTGTTTCATTTCGTTCGGACCTGATCCGTGAGAGAAAATTCAAGAAAAATAGCTAAAAAATTTAATAAATTAAAAAATACTATTATGGCTTCATTTTTAGCCAAAATAGGTTGGGAAATGCCGAAAAAGAGAAAAAGTAAAAATGGCCTTTCCGTTCCCTTCCTACCCGACGGGTAATAGAAAATTCCAAAAAAAGAGAAGAAAAATCAAAAAATCAAAAAATACCATTGTGGCTTCATTTCAAGCCAAAATAGGTTGGAAAAGGCCGAAAAATAGAGAAAATAAAAATTATCGTTCCGTTTCGTTCCCACCCAACGCCTAATAGAAAACTCCAAAAAAAGAGCAAAAAACTTCAAAAAATTAAAAAACCCTGTTATGGCCTCTTTTCAAGCCAAAATAGGTTGGAAATGGCCGAGAAAGAGAGAAAATAAAAATTATCGTTTCGTTTCGTTCCGACCTGATTCTTTAGAGAAAATTCAAGAAAAGTAGCAAAAAAATTTAATAAATTAAAAAATACTATTATGGCTTCATTTTAAGCCAAAATAGGTTGGGAAATGCCGAGAAAGAGAAAAAGTAAAAATGGTCTTTCCGTTCCCTTCCTACCCGACGGGTAATAGAAAATTCCAAAAAAAGAGAAGAAAAATAAAAAAATCAAAAAAATACCATTGTGGCTTCATTTCAAGCCAAAATAGGTTGGAAATGGCCGAGAAATAGAGAAAATAAAAATTGTCGTTCCGTTTCGTTCCCACCCAACGGCCAATAGAAAACTCCAAAAAAACAGCAAAAAACTTCAAAAAATTAAAAAACCCTATTATGGCTTCTTTTCAAGCCAAAATAGGTCGGAAATGGCCGAAAAAGAGAGAAAATAAAAATTGTCTTTCCGTTCCCTTCCTACCCGACGGGTAATAGAAAATTCCAAAAAAAGAGAAGAAAAATCAAAAAATCAAAAAATATCATTGTGGCTTCATTTCAAGCCAAAATAGGTTGGAAAAGGCTGAGAAATAGAGAAAATAAAAATTGTCTTTCCGTTTCGTTCCTACCCGATGGGAAATAAAAAATTCCAAAAAAAGATAATAAAAAAATAAAAAAAATAAAAAAAATACAATTGTGGCTTCAATTCAAGCCAAAATAGGTTGGAAAATGACGAGAAAAAAAGAAAATAAAAATTATCGTTCCGTTTCGTTCCAACTCGATGCGTAATAGAAAATTCCAAAAAAATAGCAAAGATATTCAAAAAATTAAAAAATACAATTATGGCGTGATTTCAAGCCAAAATTGCTTGCAAAAGGCTCAAAGAGAGAAAATAAAAATTATCATTCCGTTTCATTCGGACCTGACGCGTTAGAGAAAATTCAAGAAAAATAGCAAAAAAATTCAATAAATTAAAAATTACTATTATGGCTTAATTTCAAGCCAAAATAGGTTGGGAAATGCCGAGAAAGAGAAAAAATAAAAACTGTCTTTCCGTTCCGTTCCTACCCAACGGGTAATAGAAAATTCCAAAAAAAGAGAAGAAAAATCAAAAAATCAAAAAATAGCATTGTGGCTTCATTTCAAGCCAAAATAGGTCGGAAAAGGCCGAGAAATAGAGAAAATACAAATTGTCGTTCCGTTTAGTTCCCTCCCAACGCGTAATAGAAAATTCCAAAAAAATAGCAAAAAATTTCAAAAAATTAAAAAACCCTGTTATCGCTTCTTTTCAAGCCAATATAGGTAGGAAATGGCCGAGAAAGAGAGAAAATAAAAATTGTCTTTCCGTTCCGTTTCTACTCGACGCGTAACAGAAAATTCAAAAAAAAAAGCAAAAAAATTGAAAAAGTTTAAAACAACCATTATAGCTTCATTTCCAGCCAAAACAAGTTGGAAAAGGCTGAAAAAGAGAGAAAATAAAAATTATCGTTTCGTTTCGTTCCTACCCGACGCATAAGAGATAATTCAAAAAAAATAGTAAAAAAATTCAAAAAATAAAAAAACACCATTATGGCTACTTTTCAAGCCAAAATAGGGTGGAAAAGGAGGAGAAAGAGAGAAAATAAAAATTGTCTTTCCGTTTCGTTCCTTCCCGACGGGAAATATAAAATTCCAAAAAACGATTAAAAAAATTAAAAAAAATAGCATTGTGGCTTCATTTCAAGCCAAAATAGGTTGGAAAAGGTCGAGAAAGAGAGAAAATAAAAATTGTCTTTCCGTTTCGTTCCTACCCGATGGGAAATATAAAATTCCAAAAAAAGATTAAAAAAAATAAATAAAAATAGCATTGTGGCTTCATTTCAAGCCAAAATAGGTTGGAAAATGTCGAGAAAGAGAGAAAATAGAAATTATCGTTCCGTTCAGTTTCAACCCGATGTGTAATAGAAAATTCCAAAACAATAGCAAAACTATTCAGAAAATTAAGAAATACAATTATGGCGTGATTTCAAGCCAAAATTGGTTGGAAAAGGCTCAGAGAGAGAAAATAAAAATTATCGTTTCGTTTCGTTCGGACCTGACGCGTTAGAGAAAATTCAAGAAAAATAGCAAAAAAATTTAATAAATTAAAAAATACCATTTTGGCTTCATTTCAAGCCAAAATAGGTTGGTAATTGCCGAGAAAGAGAAAAAATAAAAACTCTCTTTCCGTTCCCTTCCTACCCGACGGGTAATAGAAAATTCCAAAAAAATAGAAGAAAAATCAAAAAATCAAAAAATACCATTGTGGCTTCATTTCATGCCAAAATAGGTTGGAAAAGGCCGAGAAAGATAGAAAATAAAAATTGTCTTTCCGTTCCGTTCCTACCTGACGCGTAATAGAAAATTCCAAAAAAAATAGCAAAAAAATTCAAAAAATTCAAAATTACCATTACGGGTTCATTTCAAGCCAAAACAGGTTGGAAAAGGCCAAAAAAGAGAGAAAATAAAAATTATCGTTTCGTTTCGTTCCTACACGAAGCATAATAGATAAATAAATAAAAATAGCAAAAAAATTCAAAAAATTAAAAACCCTGTTATGGCTTCTTTTCAAGCCAAAATAGGTCGGAAAAGGCTGACAAAGAGAGAAAATAAAAATTATCGTTTCGTTTCGTTCCTACCCGACATGTAATAGAAAATTCCAAAAAATTAGCAAAAAAATTCAAAAAATTCAAAAATACCATTATGGCTTCATTTCAAGCCAAAACAAGTTGGAAAAGGCCGAAAAAGAGTGAAATTAAAAATTATCGTTCCGTTCCGTTCCAACCCGATGCGTAATAGAAAATTCCAAAAAAATAGCAAAAATAATTCAGAAAATTAATAAATACCATTATGGCGTGATTTCAAGCCAAAATAGGTTGGAAAAGGCTCAGAGGGAGAAAATAAAAATTATCATTTGGTTTCGTTCCGACCTGACGCGTTAGTGAAAATTCAAGGAAAATAGCAAAAAAATTCAATAAATTAAAAAATACCGTTTTGGCTTCATTTCAAACCAAAATAGGTTGGTAATTGCTGAGAAAGAGAAAAAATAAAAATTGTCTTTCCGTTCCTTTCCTACCCGATGGGTAATAGAAACTTCCAAAAAAAGAGAAGAAAAATCAAAAAATCAAAAAATACCATTGTGGCTTCATTTCAAGCCAAAATAGGTTGGAAAAGGTCGAGAAATAGAAAAAATAAAAATTGTCGTTCCGTTTCGTTCCCATCCAACGCATAATAGAAAATTCCAAAAAAATAGCAAAAAATTTCAAAAAATTAAAAAACCCTGTTATGGCTTCTTTTCAAGCCAAAATAGGTTGGAAATGGCCGAGAAAGAGAGAAAATAAAAATTGTCTTTCCGTTCCATTCCTACCTGACGCGTAATAGAAAATTCCAAAAAAATAGCAAAAAATTTCAAAAAATTAAAAAACCCTGTTATGGCTTCTTTTCAAGCCAAAATAGGCCGGAAAAGGATGACAAAGAGAGAAAATAAAAATTATAGTTTCGTTTCGTTCCTACCCGACGTGTAATAGAAAATTCAAAAAAATTAGCAAAAAAATTCAAAAATACCTTTACGGCTTCATTTCAAGCCAAAACAAGTTGGAAAAGGCTGAAAAAGAGAGAAATTAAAAATTATCGTTTCGTTTCGTTCCTACCCGACGCATAAGAGAAAATTCAAAAAAAATAGCAAAAAAATTCAAAAAATAAAAAAACCCCATTATGACTTCTTTTCAAACCAAAACAGGTTGGAAAAGGAGGAGAAAGGGAGAAAATAAAAATGTCTTTCCGTTCCGTTCCTACCCGACGCGTAATAGAAAATTCCAAAAAAAATAGCTAAAAAATTGAAAAAATTTAAAAAAACCATTATGGCATTATTTCAAGCCAAAACAAGTTGGAAAAGGCTGAAAAAGAGAGAAATTAAAAATTATCGTTTCGTTTCGTTCGTACCCGACGCATAAGAGATAATACAAAAAAAATAGTAAAAAAATTAAAAAAAAAAAAAAAACCCCATTATGGCTTCTTTTCAAGCGAAAATAGGTTGGAAAAGGCCGAGAAAAAGAGAAAATAAAAATTGTCTTTCCGTTCCGTTCCTACCTGATGCGTAATAGAAAATTCCAAAAAAAATAGCAAAAAAATTCAAAAAATTCAAAATTACCATTACGGGTTCATTTCAGGCCAAAACAGGTTGGAAAAGGCCGAAAAAGAGAGAAAATAAAAATTATCGTTTCGTTTCGTTCCTACACGAAGCATAATAGATAAATAAATAAAAATAGCAAAAAAATTCAAAAAATTAAAAACCTGTTATGGTTCTTTTCCAGCCAAAATAGGTTGGAAAAGGCCAAGAAAGAGATAAAATAAAAATTATCGTTCCGTTCCGTTCCAACCCGATGCGCAATAGAAAATTCCAAAAAAACAGCAAAAATAGTTCAGAAAATTAATAAATACCATTATGGCGCGATTTCAAGCCAAAATAGGTTGGAAAAGGCTCAGAGAGAGAAAATAAAAATTATCATTTCGTTTCGTTCCGACCTGACGCGTTAGAGAAAATTCAAGAAAAGTAGCAAAAAAATTCAATAAATTAAAAAATACCGTTTTGGCTACCTTTCAAGCCAAAATAGGTTGGTAATTGCTGAGAAAGAGAAAAAATAAAAATTGTCTTTCCGTTCCTTTCCTACCCGACGGGTAATAGAAAAATCCAAAAAAAGAGAAGAAAAATCAAAAAATCAAAAACTACCATTGTGGCTTCATTTCAAGCCAAAATAGGTTGGAAAAGGTCGAGAAATAGAAAAAATAAAAATTGTCGTTCCGTTTCGTTCCCACCCAACGCGTAATAGAAAATTCCAAAAAAATAGAAAAAAATTTCAAAAAATTAAAAAACCCTGTTATGGCTTCTTTTCAAGCCAACATAGGTCGGAAAAGGCTGACAAAGAGAGAAAATAAAAATTATCGTTTCGTTTCGTTCCTACCCGACTGGTAATTGAAAATTCCAAAAAATTAGCAAAAAAATTCAAAAAATTAAAAAACCCTGTTATGGCTTCTTTTCAAGCCAAAATAGGTTGGTAATTGCCCAGAAAGAGAAAAAATAAAAATTGTCTTTCCGTTCCCTTCCTACCCGACGGGTAATAGAAAATTCCAAAAAAAGAGAAGAAAAATCAAAAAATCAAAAAATACCATTGTGGCTTCATTTCAAGCCAAAATAGGTTGGAAAAGGCCGAGAAAGAGAGAAAATAAAAATTGTCTTTCCGTTCCGTTCCTACCTGAAGCGTAGTAGAAAATTCCAAAAAAAATAGCAAAAAAATTCAAAAAATTCAAAATTACCATTACGGGTTCATTTCAAGCCAAAACAGGTTGGAAAAGGCCGAGAAAGAGAGAAAATAAAAATTATCGTTTCGTTTCGTTCCTACACGAAGCGTAATAGATAAATAAATAAAAATAGCAAAAAAATTCAAAAAATTAAAAACCCTGTTATGGGTTCATTTCAAGCCAAAATAGGTCGGAAAAGGCTGACAAAGAGAGAAAATAAAAATTATCGTTTCGTTTCGTTCCTACCCGACGTGTAATAGAAAATTCCAAAAAATTAGCAAAAAAATTCAAAAAATTCAAAAATACCATTACGGCTTCATTTAAAGCCAAAACAGTTGGAAAAGGCGGAAAAAGAGTGAAATTAAAAATTATCGTTCGTTCCGTTCCAACCCGATGCGTAATAAAAAATTCCAAAAAAGTAGCAAAAATAATTCAGAAAATTAATAAATACCATTATGGCGTGATTTCAAGCCAAAATAGGTTGGAAAAGGCTCAGAGGGAGAAAATAAAAATTATCATTTCGTTTCGTTCCGACCTGACGCGTTAGAGAAAATTCAAGAAAAATAGCAAAAAAATTCAATAAATTAAAAAATACCGTTTTGGCTTCATTTCAAGCCAAAATAGGTTGGTAATTGCTGAGAAAGAGAAAAAATAAAAATTGTCTTTCCGTTCCTTTCCTACCCGACAGGTAATAGAAAATTCCAACAAAAGAGAAGAAAAAATCAAAAAATCAAAAAATACCATTGTGGCTTCATTTCAAGCCAAAATAGGTTGGAAAAGGTCGAGAAATAAAAAAAATAAAAATTGTCGTTCCGTTTCGTTCCCACCCAACGTGTAATAGAAAATTCCAAAAAAATAGCAAAAAATTTAAAAAAATTAAAAAACCCTGTTATGGCTTCTTTTCAAGCCAAAATAGGTTGGAAATGGCCGAGAAAGAGAGAAAATAAAAATTGTCTTTCCGTTCCATTCCTACCTAACGCGTAATAAAAAATTCCAAAAAAATAGCAAAAAATTTCAAAAAATTAAAAAACCCTGTTATGGCTTCTTTTCAAGCCAAAATAAGTCGGAAAAGGCTGACAAAGAGAGAAAATAAAAATTATCGTTTCGTTTCGTTCCTACCCGACGTGTAATAGAAAATTCCAAAAAATTAGCAAAAATATTCAAAAATACCTTTACGGCTTCATTTCAAGCCAAAACAAGTTGGAAAAGGCTGAAAAAGAGAGAAATTAAAAATTATCGTTTCGTTTCGTTCCTACCCGACGCATAAGAGAAAATTCAAAAAAAATAGTAAAAAAATTCAAAAAATAAAAAAACCCCATTATGGCTTCTTTTCAAACCAAAACAGGTTAGAAAAGGAGGAGAAAGGGAGAAAATAAAAACTGTCTTTCCGTTCCGTTCCTACCCGACGAGTAATAGAAAATTCCAAAGAAAATAGCAAAAAAATTTAAAAAATTTAAAAAAACCATTATGGCTTTATTTCAAGCCAAAACAAGTTGGAAAAGGCTGAAAAAGAGAGAAATTAAAAATTATCGTTTCGTTTCGTTCGTCCCCGACACATAAGAGATAATACAAAAAAAATAGTAAAAAAATTCAAAAAAAAAAAAAAAACCCCATTATGGCTTCTTTTCAAGCCAAAATAGGTTGAAAAAGGCCGAAAAAGAGAGAAAATAAAAATTGTCTTTCCGTTCCGTTCCTAACTGACGCGTAATAGATAATTCCAAAAAAAATAGTAAAAAAATTCAAAATTACCATTACGGGTTCATTTCAAGCCAAAACCGGTTGGAAAAGGCCGAAAAAGAGAGAAAATAAAAATTATCGTTTCGTTTCGTTTCGTTCCTACACGAAGCGTAATAGATAAATAAATAAAAATAGCAAAAAAATTCAAAAAATTCAAAACCCTGTTATGGCTTCTTTTCCAGCCAAAATAGGTTGGAAAAGGCCAAGAAAGAGATAAAATAAAAATTATCGTTCCGTTCCATTCCAACCCGATGCGCAATAGAAAATTCCAAAAAAAATAGCAAAAATAATTCAGAAAATTAATAAATACCATTATGGCGTGATTTCAAGCTAAAATAGGTTGGAAAAGGCTCAAGGAGAGAAAATAAAAATTATCATTTCGTTTCGTTCCGACCTGACGCGTTAGAGAAAATTCAAGAAAAATAGCAAAAAAATTTCAATAAATAAAAAAAATACTGTTTTGGCTTCATTTCAAGCCAAAATAGGTTGGTAATTGCCCACAAAGAGAAAAAATAAAAATTGTCTTTCCGTTCCCTTCCTATCCGACGGGTAATAGAAAATTCCAAAAAAAGAGAAGAAAAATCAAAAAATCAAAAAATACCATCGTGGCTTCATTTCAAGCCAAAATAGGTTGGAAAAGGCCGAGAAAGAGAGAAAATAAAAATTGTCTTTCCGTTCCGTTCCTACCTGAAGCGTAGTAGAAAATTCCAAAAAAAATAGCAAAAAAATTCAAAAAATTCAAAATTACCATTACGGGTTTATTTCAAGCCAAAACAGGTTGGAAAAGGCCGAAAAAGAGAGAAAATAAAAATTATCGTTTCGTTTCGTTCCTACACGAAGCGTAATAGATAAATAAATAAAAGTAGCAAAAAAATTCAAAAAATTAAAAACCCTGTTATGGCTTCTTTTCAAGGCAAAATAGGTCGGAAAAGGGTGACAAAGAGAGAAAATAAAAATTATCGTTTCGTTTTGTTCCTACCCGACGTGTAATAGAAAATTCCAAAAAATTAGCAAAAAAATTCAAAAAATTCAAAAATACCATTACGGCTTCATTTCAAGCCAAAACAAGTTGAAAAAGGCCGAAAAAGAGTGAAATTAAAAATTATCGTTCCGTTCCGTTCCAACCCTATGCGTAATAAAAAATTCCAAAAAAGTAGCAAAAATAATTCAGAAAATTAATAAATACCATTATGGCGTGATTTAAAGCCAAAATAGGTTGGAAAAGGCTCAGAGGGAGAAAATAAAAATTATCATTTCGTTTCGTTCCGACCTGACGCGTTAGAGAAAATTCAAGAAAAATAGCAAAAAAATTCAATAAATTAAAAAAATACCGTTTTGGCTTCATTTCAAGCCAAAATAGGTTGGTAATTGCTGAGAAAGAGAAAAAATAAAAATTGTCTTTCCGTTCCTTTCCTACCCGACAGGTAATAGAAAATTCCAACAAAAGAGAAGAAAAATCAAAAAATCAAAAAATACCATTGTGGCTTCATTTCAAGCCAAAATAGGTTGGAAAAGGTCGAGAAATAAAAAAAATAAATATTGTCGTTCCGTTTCGTTCCCACCCAACGTGTAATAGAAAATTCCAAAAAAATAGCAAAAAATTTCAAAAAATTAAAAAACCCTGTTATGGCTTCTTTTCAAGCCAAAATAGGTTGGAAATGGCCGAGAAAGAGGGAAAATAAAAATTGTCTTTCCGTTCCATTCCTACCTGACGCGTAATAAAAAATTCCAAAAAAATAGCAAAAAATTTCAAAAAATTAAAAAACCCGGTTATGGCTTCTTTTCAAGCCAAAATAGGTCGGAAAAGGCTGACAAAGAGAGAAAATAAAAATTATCGTTTCGTTTCGTTCCTACCCGACGTGTAATAGAAAATTCCAAAAAATTAGCAAAAATATTCAAAAATACCTTTACGGCTTCATTTCAAGCCAAAACAAGTTGGAAAAGGCTGAAAAAGAGAGAAATTAAAAATTATCGTTTCGTTTCGTTCGTACCCGACACATAAGAGATAATACAAAAAAAATAGTAAAAAAATTCAAAAAAAAAAAAAACCCCATTATGGCTTATTTTCAAGCCAAAATAGGTTGAAAAAGGCCGAAAAAGAGAGAAAATAAAAATTGTCTTTCCGTTCCGTTCCTAACTGACGCGTAATAGATAATTCAAAAAAAAATAGTAAAAAAATTCAAAATAACCATTACGGGTTCATTTCAAGCCAAAACCGGTTGGAAAAAGCCGAAAAAGAGAGAAAATAAAAATTATCGTTTCGTTTCGTTTCGTTCCTACACGAAGCATAATAGATAAATAAATAAAAATAGCAAAAAAATTCAAAAAATTCAAAACCCTGTTATGGCTTCTTTTCCAGCCAAAATAGGTTGGAAAAGGCCAAGAAAGAGATAAAATAAAAATTATCGTTCCGTTCCGTTCCAACCCGATGCGCAATAGAAAATTCCAAAAAAAATAGCAAAATTAATTCAGAAAATTAATAAATACCATTATGGCGTGATTTCAAGCTAAAATAGGTTGGAAAAGGCTCAAGGAGAGAAAATAAAAATTATCATTTCGTTTCGTTCCGACCTGACGCGTTAGAGAAAATTCAAGAAAAATAGCAAAAAATTTCAATAAATAAAAAAAATACTGTTTTGGCTTCATTTCAAGCCAAAATAGGTTGGTAATTGCCCACAAAGAGAAAAAATAAAAATTGTCTTTCCGTTCCCTTCCTATCCGACGGGTAATAGAAAATTCCAAAAAAAGAGAAGAAAAATCAAAAAATCAAAAAATACCATCGTGGCTTCATTTCAAGCCAAAATAGGTTGGAAAAGGCCGAGAAAGAGAGAAAATAAAAATTGTCTTTCCGTTCCGTTCCTACCTGAAGCGTAGTAGAAAATTCCAAAAAAAATAGCAAAAAAATTCAAAAAATTCAAAATTACCATTACGGGTTTATTTCAAGCCAAAACGGGTTGGAAAAGGCCGAAAAAGAGAGAAAATAAAAATTATCGTTTCGTTTCGTTCCTACACGAAGCGTAATAGATAAATAAATAAAAATAGCAAAAAAATTCAAAAAATTAAAAACCCTGTTATGGCTTCTTTTCAAGGCAAAATAGGTCGGAAAAGGGTGACAAAGAGAGAAAATAAAAATTATCGTTTCGTTTTGTTCCTACCCGACGTGTAATAGAAAATTCCAAAAAATTAGCAAAAAAATTCAAAAAATTCAAAAATACCATTACGGCTTCATTTCAAGCCAAAACAAGTTGAAAAAGGCCGAAAAAGAGTGAAATTAAAAATTATCGTTCCGTTCCGTTCCAACCCGATGCGTAATAAAAAATTCCAAAAAAGTAGCAAAAATAATTCAGAAAATTAATAAATACCATTATGGCGTGATTTCAAGCCAAAATAGGTTGGAAAAGGCTAAGAGGGAGAAAATAAAAATTATCATTTCGTTTCGTTCCGACCTGACGCGTTAGAGAAAATTCAAGAAAAATAGCAAAAAAATTCAATAAATTAAAAAATACCGTTTTGGCTTCATTTCAAGCCAAAATAGGTTGGTAATTGCTGAGAAAGAGAAAAAATAAAAATTGTCTTTCCGTTCCTTTCCTACCCGACAGGTAATAGAAAATTCCAACAAAAGAGAAGAAAAATCAAAAAATCAAAAAATACCATTGTGGCTTCATTTCAAGCCAAAATAGGTTGGAAAAGGTCGAGAAATAAAAGAAATAAATATTGTCGTTCCGTTTCGTTCCCACCCAACGTGTAATAGAAAATTCCAAAAAAATAGCAAAAAATTTCAAAAAATTAAAAAACCCTGTTATGGCTTCTTTTCAAGCCAAAATAGGTTGGAAATGGCCGAGAAAGAGGGAAAATAAAAATTGTCTTTCCGTTCCATTCCTACCTGACGCGTAATAAAAAATTCCAAAAAAATAGCAAAAAATTTCAAAAAATTAAAAAACCCGGTTATGGCTTCTTTTCAAGCCAAAATAGGTCGGAAAAGGCTGACAAAGAGAGAAAATAAAAATTATCGTTTCGTTTCGTTCCTACCCGACGTGTAATAGAAAATTCCAAAAAATTAGCAAAAATATTCAAAAATACCTTTACGGCTTCATTTCAAGCCAAAACAAGTTGGAAAAGGCTGAAAAAGAGAGAAATTAAAAATTATCGTTTCGTTTCGTTCGTACCCGACACATAAGAGATAATACAAAAAAAATAGTAAAAAAATTCAAAAAAAAAAAAAACCCCATTATGGCTTCTTTTCAAGCCAAAATAGGTTGAAAAAGGCCGAAAAAGAGAGAAAATAAAAATTGTCTTTCCGTTCCGTTCCTAACTGACGCGTAATAGATAATTCAAAAAAAAATAGTAAAAAAATTCAAAATAACCATTACGGGTTCATTTCAAGCCAAAACCGGTTGGAAAAGGCCGAAAAAGAGAGAAAATAAAAATTATCGTTTCGTTTCGTTTCGTTCCTACACGAAGCATAATAGATAAATAAATAAAAATAGCAAAAAAATTCAAAAAATTCAAAACCCTGTTATGGCTTCTTTTCCAGCCAAAATAGGTTGGAAAAGGCCAAGAAAGAGATAAAATAAAAATTATCGTTCCGTTCCGTTCCAACCCGATGCGCAATAGAAAATTCCAAAAAAAATAGCAAAATTAATTCAGAAAATTAATAAATACCATTATGGCGTGATTTCAAGCTAAAATAGGTTGGAAAAGGCTCAAGGAGAGAAAATAAAAATTATCATTTCGTTTCGTTCCGACCTGACGCGTTAGAGAAAATTCAAGAAAAATAGCAAAAAAATTCAATAAATAAAAAAAATACTGTTTTGGCTTCATTTCAAGCCAAAATAGGTTGGTAATTGCCCAGAAAGAGAAAAAATAAAAATTGTCTTTCCGTTCCCTTCCTATCCGACGGGTAATAGAAAATTCCAAAAAAAGAGAAGAAAAATCAAAAAATCAAAAAATACCATCGTGGCTTCATTTCAAGCCAAAATAGGTTGGAAAAGGCCGAGAAAGAGAGAAAATAAAAATTGTCTTTCCGTTCCGTTCCTACCTGAAGCGTAGTAGAAAATTCCAAAAAAAATAGCAAAAAAATTCAAAAAATTCAAAATTACAATTACGGGTTCATTTCAAGCCAAAACAGGTTGGAAAAGGCCGAAAAAGAGAGAAAATAAAAATTATCGTTTCGTTTCGTTCCTACACGAAGCATAATAGATAAATAAATAAAAATAGCAAAAAAATTCAAAAAATTAAAAACCTGTTATGGTTCTTTTCCAGCCAAAATAGGTTGGAAAAGGCCAAGAAAGAGATAAAATAAAAATTATCGTTCCGTTCCGTTCCAACCCGATGCGCAATAGAAAATTCCAAAAAAACAGCAAAAATAGTTCAGAAAATTAATAAATACCATTATGGCGCGATTTCAAGCCAAAATAGGTTGGAAAAGGCTCAGAGAGAGAAAATAAAAATTATCATTTCGTTTCGTTCCGACCTGACGCGTTAGAGAAAATTCAAGAAAAGTAGCAAAAAAATTCAATAAATTAAAAAATACCGTTTTGGCTACCTTTCAAGCCAAAATAGGTTGGTAATTGCTGAGAAAGAGAAAAAATAAAAATTGTCTTTCCGTTCCTTTCCTACCCGACGGGTAATAGAAAAATCCAAAAAAAGAGAAGAAAAATCAAAAAATCAAAAACTACCATTGTGGCTTCATTTCAAGCCAAAATAGGTTGGAAAAGGTCGAGAAATAGAAAAAATAAAAATTGTCGTTCCGTTTCGTTCCCACCCAACGCGTAATAGAAAATTCCAAAAAAATAGAAAAAAATTTCAAAAAATTAAAAAACCCTGTTATGGCTTCTTTTCAAGCCAACATAGGTCGGAAAAGGCTGACAAAGAGAGAAAATAAAAATTATCGTTTCGTTTCGTTCCTACCCGACTGGTAATTGAAAATTCCAAAAAATTAGCAAAAAAATTCAAAAAATTAAAAAACCCTGTTATGGCTTCTTTTCAAGCCAAAATAGGTTGGTAATTGCCCAGAAAGAGAAAAAATAAAAATTGTCTTTCCGTTCCCTTCCTACCCGACGGGTAATAGAAAATTCCAAAAAAAGAGAAGAAAAATCAAAAAATCAAAAAATACCATTGTGGCTTCATTTCAAGCCAAAATAGGTTGGAAAAGGCCGAGAAAGAGAGAAAATAAAAATTGTCTTTCCGTTCCGTTCCTACCTGAAGCGTAGTAGAAAATTCCAAAAAAAATAGCAAAAAAATTCAAAAAATTCAAAATTACCATTACGGGTTCATTTCAAGCCAAAACAGGTTGGAAAAGGCCGAGAAAGAGAGAAAATAAAAATTATCGTTTCGTTTCGTTCCTACACGAAGCGTAATAGATAAATAAATAAAAATAGCAAAAAAATTCAAAAAATTAAAAACCCTGTTATGGGTTCATTTCAAGCCAAAATAGGTCGGAAAAGGCTGACAAAGAGAGAAAATAAAAATTATCGTTTCGTTTCGTTCCTACCCGACGTGTAATAGAAAATTCCAAAAAATTAGCAAAAAAATTCAAAAAATTCAAAAATACCATTACGGCTTCATTTAAAGCCAAAACAGTTGGAAAAGGCGGAAAAAGAGTGAAATTAAAAATTATCGTTCGTTCCGTTCCAACCCGATGCGTAATAAAAAATTCCAAAAAAGTAGCAAAAATAATTCAGAAAATTAATAAATACCATTATGGCGTGATTTCAAGCCAAAATAGGTTGGAAAAGGCTCAGAGGGAGAAAATAAAAATTATCATTTCGTTTCGTTCCGACCTGACGCGTTAGAGAAAATTCAAGAAAAATAGCAAAAAAATTCAATAAATTAAAAAATACCGTTTTGGCTTCATTTCAAGCCAAAATAGGTTGGTAATTGCTGAGAAAGAGAAAAAATAAAAATTGTCTTTCCGTTCCTTTCCTACCCGACAGGTAATAGAAAATTCCAACAAAAGAGAAGAAAAAATCAAAAAATCAAAAAATACCATTGTGGCTTCATTTCAAGCCAAAATAGGTTGGAAAAGGTCGAGAAATAAAAAAAATAAAAATTGTCGTTCCGTTTCGTTCCCACCCAACGTGTAATAGAAAATTCCAAAAAAATAGCAAAAAATTTAAAAAAATTAAAAAACCCTGTTATGGCTTCTTTTCAAGCCAAAATAGGTTGGAAATGGCCGAGAAAGAGAGAAAATAAAAATTGTCTTTCCGTTCCATTCCTACCTAACGCGTAATAAAAAATTCCAAAAAAATAGCAAAAAATTTCAAAAAATTAAAAAACCCTGTTATGGCTTCTTTTCAAGCCAAAATAAGTCGGAAAAGGCTGACAAAGAGAGAAAATAAAAATTATCGTTTCGTTTCGTTCCTACCCGACGTGTAATAGAAAATTCCAAAAAATTAGCAAAAATATTCAAAAATACCTTTACGGCTTCATTTCAAGCCAAAACAAGTTGGAAAAGGCTGAAAAAGAGAGAAATTAAAAATTATCGTTTCGTTTCGTTCCTACCCGACGCATAAGAGAAAATTCAAAAAAAATAGTAAAAAAATTCAAAAAATAAAAAAACCCCATTATGGCTTCTTTTCAAACCAAAACAGGTTAGAAAAGGAGGAGAAAGGGAGAAAATAAAAACTGTCTTTCCGTTCCGTTCCTACCCGACGAGTAATAGAAAATTCCAAAGAAAATAGCAAAAAAATTTAAAAAATTTAAAAAAACCATTATGGCTTTATTTCAAGCCAAAACAAGTTGGAAAAGGCTGAAAAAGAGAGAAATTAAAAATTATCGTTTCGTTTCGTTCGTCCCCGACACATAAGAGATAATACAAAAAAAATAGTAAAAAAATTCAAAAAAAAAAAAAAAACCCCATTATGGCTTCTTTTCAAGCCAAAATAGGTTGAAAAAGGCCGAAAAAGAGAGAAAATAAAAATTGTCTTTCCGTTCCGTTCCTAACTGACGCGTAATAGATAATTCCAAAAAAAATAGTAAAAAAATTCAAAATTACCATTACGGGTTCATTTCAAGCCAAAACCGGTTGGAAAAGGCCGAAAAAGAGAGAAAATAAAAATTATCGTTTCGTTTCGTTTCGTTCCTACACGAAGCGTAATAGATAAATAAATAAAAATAGCAAAAAAATTCAAAAAATTCAAAACCCTGTTATGGCTTCTTTTCCAGCCAAAATAGGTTGGAAAAGGCCAAGAAAGAGATAAAATAAAAATTATCGTTCCGTTCCATTCCAACCCGATGCGCAATAGAAAATTCCAAAAAAAATAGCAAAAATAATTCAGAAAATTAATAAATACCATTATGGCGTGATTTCAAGCTAAAATAGGTTGGAAAAGGCTCAAGGAGAGAAAATAAAAATTATCATTTCGTTTCGTTCCGACCTGACGCGTTAGAGAAAATTCAAGAAAAATAGCAAAAAAATTTCAATAAATAAAAAAAATACTGTTTTGGCTTCATTTCAAGCCAAAATAGGTTGGTAATTGCCCACAAAGAGAAAAAATAAAAATTGTCTTTCCGTTCCCTTCCTATCCGACGGGTAATAGAAAATTCCAAAAAAAGAGAAGAAAAATCAAAAAATCAAAAAATACCATCGTGGCTTCATTTCAAGCCAAAATAGGTTGGAAAAGGCCGAGAAAGAGAGAAAATAAAAATTGTCTTTCCGTTCCGTTCCTACCTGAAGCGTAGTAGAAAATTCCAAAAAAAATAGCAAAAAAATTCAAAAAATTCAAAATTACCATTACGGGTTTATTTCAAGCCAAAACAGGTTGGAAAAGGCCGAAAAAGAGAGAAAATAAAAATTATCGTTTCGTTTCGTTCCTACACGAAGCGTAATAGATAAATAAATAAAAGTAGCAAAAAAATTCAAAAAATTAAAAACCCTGTTATGGCTTCTTTTCAAGGCAAAATAGGTCGGAAAAGGGTGACAAAGAGAGAAAATAAAAATTATCGTTTCGTTTTGTTCCTACCCGACGTGTAATAGAAAATTCCAAAAAATTAGCAAAAAAATTCAAAAAATTCAAAAATACCATTACGGCTTCATTTCAAGCCAAAACAAGTTGAAAAAGGCCGAAAAAGAGTGAAATTAAAAATTATCGTTCCGTTCCGTTCCAACCCTATGCGTAATAAAAAATTCCAAAAAAGTAGCAAAAATAATTCAGAAAATTAATAAATACCATTATGGCGTGATTTAAAGCCAAAATAGGTTGGAAAAGGCTCAGAGGGAGAAAATAAAAATTATCATTTCGTTTCGTTCCGACCTGACGCGTTAGAGAAAATTCAAGAAAAATAGCAAAAAAATTCAATAAATTAAAAAAATACCGTTTTGGCTTCATTTCAAGCCAAAATAGGTTGGTAATTGCTGAGAAAGAGAAAAAATAAAAATTGTCTTTCCGTTCCTTTCCTACCCGACAGGTAATAGAAAATTCCAACAAAAGAGAAGAAAAATCAAAAAATCAAAAAATACCATTGTGGCTTCATTTCAAGCCAAAATAGGTTGGAAAAGGTCGAGAAATAAAAAAAATAAATATTGTCGTTCCGTTTCGTTCCCACCCAACGTGTAATAGAAAATTCCAAAAAAATAGCAAAAAATTTCAAAAAATTAAAAAACCCTGTTATGGCTTCTTTTCAAGCCAAAATAGGTTGGAAATGGCCGAGAAAGAGGGAAAATAAAAATTGTCTTTCCGTTCCATTCCTACCTGACGCGTAATAAAAAATTCCAAAAAAATAGCAAAAAATTTCAAAAAATTAAAAAACCCGGTTATGGCTTCTTTTCAAGCCAAAATAGGTCGGAAAAGGCTGACAAAGAGAGAAAATAAAAATTATCGTTTCGTTTCGTTCCTACCCGACGTGTAATAGAAAATTCCAAAAAATTAGCAAAAATATTCAAAAATACCTTTACGGCTTCATTTCAAGCCAAAACAAGTTGGAAAAGGCTGAAAAAGAGAGAAATTAAAAATTATCGTTTCGTTTCGTTCGTACCCGACACATAAGAGATAATACAAAAAAAATAGTAAAAAAATTCAAAAAAAAAAAAAACCCCATTATGGCTTATTTTCAAGCCAAAATAGGTTGAAAAAGGCCGAAAAAGAGAGAAAATAAAAATTGTCTTTCCGTTCCGTTCCTAACTGACGCGTAATAGATAATTCAAAAAAAAATAGTAAAAAAATTCAAAATAACCATTACGGGTTCATTTCAAGCCAAAACCGGTTGGAAAAAGCCGAAAAAGAGAGAAAATAAAAATTATCGTTTCGTTTCGTTTCGTTCCTACACGAAGCATAATAGATAAATAAATAAAAATAGCAAAAAAATTCAAAAAATTCAAAACCCTGTTATGGCTTCTTTTCCAGCCAAAATAGGTTGGAAAAGGCCAAGAAAGAGATAAAATAAAAATTATCGTTCCGTTCCGTTCCAACCCGATGCGCAATAGAAAATTCCAAAAAAAATAGCAAAATTAATTCAGAAAATTAATAAATACCATTATGGCGTGATTTCAAGCTAAAATAGGTTGGAAAAGGCTCAAGGAGAGAAAATAAAAATTATCATTTCGTTTCGTTCCGACCTGACGCGTTAGAGAAAATTCAAGAAAAATAGCAAAAAATTTCAATAAATAAAAAAAATACTGTTTTGGCTTCATTTCAAGCCAAAATAGGTTGGTAATTGCCCACAAAGAGAAAAAATAAAAATTGTCTTTCCGTTCCCTTCCTATCCGACGGGTAATAGAAAATTCCAAAAAAAGAGAAGAAAAATCAAAAAATCAAAAAATACCATCGTGGCTTCATTTCAAGCCAAAATAGGTTGGAAAAGGCCGAGAAAGAGAGAAAATAAAAATTGTCTTTCCGTTCCGTTCCTACCTGAAGCGTAGTAGAAAATTCCAAAAAAAATAGCAAAAAAATTCAAAAAATTCAAAATTACCATTACGGGTTTATTTCAAGCCAAAACGGGTTGGAAAAGGCCGAAAAAGAGAGAAAATAAAAATTATCGTTTCGTTTCGTTCCTACACGAAGCGTAATAGATAAATAAATAAAAATAGCAAAAAAATTCAAAAAATTAAAAACCCTGTTATGGCTTCTTTTCAAGGCAAAATAGGTCGGAAAAGGGTGACAAAGAGAGAAAATAAAAATTATCGTTTCGTTTTGTTCCTACCCGACATGTAATAGAAAATTCCAAAAAATTAGCAAAAAAATTCAAAAAATTCAAAAATACCATTACGGCTTCATTTCAAGCCAAAACAAGTTGAAAAAGGCCGAAAAAGAGTGAAATTAAAAATTATCGTTCCGTTCCGTTCCAACCCGATGCGTAATAAAAAATTCCAAAAAAGTAGCAAAAATAATTCAGAAAATTAATAAATACCATTATGGCGTGATTTCAAGCCAAAATAGGTTGGAAAAGGCTAAGAGGGAGAAAATAAAAATTATCATTTCGTTTCGTTCCGACCTGACGCGTTAGAGAAAATTCAAGAAAAATAGCAAAAAAATTCAATAAATTAAAAAATACCGTTTTGGCTTCATTTCAAGCCAAAATAGGTTGGTAATTGCTGAGAAAGAGAAAAAATAAAAATTGTCTTTCCGTTCCTTTCCTACCCGACAGGTAATAGAAAATTCCAACAAAAGAGAAGAAAAATCAAAAAATCAAAAAATACCATTGTGGCTTCATTTCAAGCCAAAATAGGTTGGAAAAGGTCGAGAAATAAAAGAAATAAATATTGTCGTTCCGTTTCGTTCCCACCCAACGTGTAATAGAAAATTCCAAAAAAATAGCAAAAAATTTCAAAAAATTAAAAAACCCTGTTATGGCTTCTTTTCAAGCCAAAATAGGTTGGAAATGGCCGAGAAAGAGGGAAAATAAAAATTGTCTTTCCGTTCCATTCCTACCTGACGCGTAATAAAAAATTCCAAAAAAATAGCAAAAAATTTCAAAAAATTAAAAAACCCGGTTATGGCTTCTTTTCAAGCCAAAATAGGTCGGAAAAGGCTGACAAAGAGAGAAAATAAAAATTATCGTTTCGTTTCGTTCCTACCCGACGTGTAATAGAAAATTCCAAAAAATTAGCAAAAATATTCAAAAATACCTTTACGGCTTCATTTCAAGCCAAAACAAGTTGGAAAAGGCTGAAAAAGAGAGAAATTAAAAATTATCGTTTCGTTTCGTTCGTACCCGACACATAAGAGATAATACAAAAAAAATAGTAAAAAAATTCAAAAAAAAAAAAAACCCCATTATGGCTTCTTTTCAAGCCAAAATAGGTTGAAAAAGGCCGAAAAAGAGAGAAAATAAAAATTGTCTTTCCGTTCCGTTCCTAACTGACGCGTAATAGATAATTCAAAAAAAAATAGTAAAAAAATTCAAAATAACCATTACGGGTTCATTTCAAGCCAAAACCGGTTGGAAAAGGCCGAAAAAGAGAGAAAATAAAAATTATCGTTTCGTTTCGTTTCGTTCCTACACGAAGCATAATAGATAAATAAATAAAAATAGCAAAAAAATTCAAAAAATTCAAAACCCTGTTATGGCTTCTTTTCCAGCCAAAATAGGTTGGAAAAGGCCAAGAAAGAGATAAAATAAAAATTATCGTTCCGTTCCGTTCCAACCCGATGCGCAATAGAAAATTCCAAAAAAAATAGCAAAATTAATTCAGAAAATTAATAAATACCATTATGGCGTGATTTCAAGCTAAAATAGGTTGGAAAAGGCTCAAGGAGAGAAAATAAAAATTATCATTTCGTTTCGTTCCGACCTGACGCGTTAGAGAAAATTCAAGAAAAATAGCAAAAAAATTCAATAAATAAAAAAAATACTGTTTTGGCTTCATTTCAAGCCAAAATAGGTTGGTAATTGCCCAGAAAGAGAAAAAATAAAAATTGTCTTTCCGTTCCCTTCCTATCCGACGGGTAATAGAAAATTCCAAAAAAAGAGAAGAAAAATCAAAAAATCAAAAAATACCATCGTGGCTTCATTTCAAGCCAAAATAGGTTGGAAAAGGCCGAGAAAGAGAGAAAATAAAAATTGTCTTTCCGTTCCGTTCCTACCTGAAGCGTAGTAGAAAATTCCAAAAAAAATAGCAAAAAAATTCAAAAAATTCAAAATTACAATTACGGGTTCATTTCAAGCCAAAACAGGTTGGAAAAGGCCGAAAAAGAGAGAAAATAAAAATTATCGTTTCGTTTCGTTCCTACACGAAGCGTAATAGATAAATAAATAAAAATAGCAAAAAAATTCAAAAAATTAAAAACCCTGTTATGGCTTCTTTTCAAGCCAAAATAGGTCGGAAAAGGGTGACAAAGAGAGAAAATAAAAATTATCGTTTCGTTTTGTTCCTACCCGACGTGTAATAGAAAATTCCAAAAAATTAGCAAAAAAATTCAAAAAATTCAAAAATACCATTACGGCTTCATTTCAAGCCAAAACAAGTTGAAAAAGGCCGAAAAAGAGTGAAATTAAAAATTATCGTTCCGTTCCGTTCCAACCCGATGCGTAATAAAAAATTCCAAAAAAGTAGCAAAAATAATTCAGAAAATTAATAAATACCATTATGGCGTGATTTCAAGCCAAAATAGGTTGGAAAAGGCTCAGAGGGAGAAAATAAAAATTATCATTTCGTTTCGTTCCGACCTGACGCGTTAGAGAAAATTCAAGAAAAATAGCAAAAAAATTCAATAAATTAAAAAATACCGTTTTGGCTTCATTTCAAGCCAAAATAGGTTGGTAATTGCTGAGAAAGAGAAAAAATAAAAATTGTCTTTCCGTTCCTTTCCTACCCGACAGGTAATAGAAAATTCCAAAAAAAGAGAAGAAAAATCAAAAAATCAAAAAATACCATTGTGGCTTCATTTCAAGCCAAAATAGGTTGGAAAAGGTTGCGAAATAAAAAAAATAAAAATTGTCGTTCCGTTTCGTTCCCACCCAACGTGTAATAGAAAATTCCAAAAAAATAGCAAAAAATTTCAAAAAATTAAAAAACCCTGTTATAGCTTCTTTTCAAGCCAAAATAGGTTGGTAATTGCCCACAAAGAGAAAAAATAAAAATTGTCTTTCCGTTCCCTTCCTACCCGACGGGTAATAGAAAATTCCAAAAAAAGAGAAGAAAAATCAAAAAATCAAAAAATACCATTGTGGCTTCATTTCAAGCCAAAATAGGTTGGAAAAGGCCGAGAAAGAGAGAAAATAAAAATTGTCTTTCCGTTCCGTTCCTACCTGAAGCGTAGTAGAAAATTCCAAAAAAAATAGCAAAAAAATTCAAAAAATTCAAAATTACCATTACGGGTTCATTTCAAACCAAAACAGGTTGGAAAAGGCCGAAAAAGAGAGAAAATAAAAATTATCGTTTCGTTTCGTTCCTACACGAAGCGTAATAGATAAATAAATAAAAATAGCAAAAAAATTCAAAAAATTAAAAACCCTGTTATGGCTTCATTTCAAGCCAAAACAGTTGAAAAAGGCTGAAAAAGAGTGAAATTAAAAATTATCGTTCGTTCCGTTCCAACCCGATGCGTAATAAAAAATTCCAAAAAAGTAGCAAAAATAATTCAGAAAATTAATAAATACCATTATGGCGTGATTTCAAGCCAAAATAGGTTGGAAAAGGCTCAGAGGGAGAAAATAAAAATTATCATTTCGTTTCGTTCCGACCTGACGCGTTAGAGAAAATTCAAGAAAAATAGCAAAAAAATTCAATAAATTAAAAAATACCGTTTTGGCTTCATTTCAAGCCAAAATAGGTTGGTAATTGCTGAGAAAGAGAAAAAATAAAAATTGTCTTTCCATTCCTTTCCTACCCGACAGGTAATAGAAAATTCCAACAAAAGAGAAGAAAAATAAAAAAATCAAAAAATACCATTGTGGCTTCATTTCAAGCCAAAATAGGTTGGAAAAGGTCGAGAAATAAAAAAAATAAAAATTGTCGTTCCGTTTCGTTCCCACCCAACGTGTAATAGAAAATTCCAAAAAAATAGCAAAAAATTTCAAAAAATTAAAAAACCCTGTTATGGCTTCTTTTCAAGCCAAAATAGGTTGGAAATGGCCGAGAAAGAGAGAAAATAAAAATTGTCTTTCCGTTCCATTCCTACCTGACGCGTAATAAAAAATTCCAAAAAAATAGCAAAAAATTTCAAAAAATTAAAAAACCCTGTTATGGCTTCTTTTCAAGCCAAAATAGGTCGGAAAAGGCTGACAAAGAGAGAAAATAAAAATTATCGTTTCGTTTCGTTCCTACCCGACGTGTAATAGAAAATTCCAAAAAATTAGCAAAAATATTCAAAAATACCTTTACGGCTTCATTTCAAGCCAAAACAAGTTGGAAAAGGCTGAAAAAGAGAGAAATTAAAAATTATCGTTTCGTTTCGTTCCTACCCGACGCATTAGAGAAAATTCAAAAAAAATAGTAAAAAAATTCAAAAAATAAAAAAACCCCATTATGGCTTCTTTTCAAACCAAAACAGGTTGGAAAAGGAGGAGAAAGGGAGAAAATAAAAACTGTCTTTCCGTTCCGTTCCTACCCGACGCGTAATAGAAAATTCCAAAAAAAATAGCAAAAAAATTTAAATATTTAAAAAAACCATTATGGCTTTATTTCAAGCCAAAACAAGTTGGAAAAGGCTGAAAAAGAGAGAAATTAAAAATTATCGTTTCGTTTCGTTCGTACCCGACACATAAGAGATAATACAAAAAAAAATAGTAAAAAAATTCAAAAAAAAAAAAAAACCCCATTATGGCTTCTTTTCAAGCCAAAATAGGTTGAAAAAGGCCGAAAAAGAAAGAAAATAAAAATTGTCTTTCCGTTCCGTTCCTAACTGACGCGTAATAGATAATTCCAAAAAAAATAGTAAAAAAATTCAAAATTACCATTACGGGTTCATTTCAAGCCAAAACCGGTTGGAAAAGGCCGAAAAAGAGAGAAAATAAAAATTATCGTTTCGTTTCGTTCCTACACGAAGCATAAAAGATAAAGAAATAAAAATAGCAAAAAAATTCAAAAAATTCAAAACCCTGTTATGGCTTCTTTTCCAGCCAAAATAGGTTGGAAAAGGTCAAGAAAGAGATAAAATAAAAATTATCGTTCCGTTCCGTTCCAACCCAATGCGCAATAGAAAATTCCAAAAAAATAGCAAAAATAATTCAGAAAATTAACAAATACCAATATGGCGTGATTTCAAGCTAAAATAGGTTGGAAAAGGCTCAAGGAGAGAAAATAAAAATTATCATTTCGTTTCGTTCCGACCTGACGCGTTAGAGAAAATTCAAGAAAAATAGCAAAAAAATTCAATAAATAAAAAAAATACTGTTTTGGCTTCATTTCAAGCCAAAATAGGTTGGTAATTGCCCAGAAAGAGAAAAAATAAAAATTGTCTTTCCGTTCCCTTCCTATCCGACGGGTAATAGAAAATTCCAAAAAAAGAGAAGAAATATCAAAAAATCAAAAAATACCATCGTGGCTTCATTTCAAGCCAAAATAGGTTGGAAAAGGCCGAGAAAGAGAGAAAATAAAAATTGTCTTTCCGTTCCGTTCCTACCTGAAGCGTAGTAGAAAATTCCAAAAAAAATAGCAAAAAAATTCAAAAAATTCAAAATTACAATTACGGGTTCATTTCAAGCCAAAACAGGTTGGAAAAGGCCGAAAAAGAGAGAAAATAAAAATTATCGTTTCGTTTCGTTCCTACACGAAGCGTAATAGACAAATAAATAAAAATAGCAAAAAAATTCAAAAAATTAAAAACCCTGTTATGGCTTCTTTTCAAGCCAAAATAGGTCGGAAATGGCTGACAAAGAGAGAAAATAAAAATTATCGTTTCGTTTCGTTCCTACCCGACGTGTAATAGAAAATTCCAAAAAATTAGCAAAAAAATTCAAAAAATTCAAAAATACCATTACGGCTTCATTTCAAGCCAAAACAAGTTGAAAAAGGCCGAAAAAGAGTGAAATTAAAAATTATCGTTCCGTTCCGTTCCAACCCGATGCGTAATAGAAAATTCCAAAAAAATAGCAAAAATAATTCAGAAACTTAATAAATACCATTATGGCGTGATTTCAAGCCAAAATAGGTTGGAAAAGGCTCAGAGTGAGAAAATAAAAATTAACATTTCGTTTCGTTCCGACCTGACGCGTTAGAGAAAATTCAAGAAAAATAGCAAAAAAATTCAATAAATTAAAAAATACCGTTTTGGCTTCATTTCAAGCCAAAATAGGTTGGTAATTGCCCAGAAAGAGAAAAAATAAAAATTGTCTTTCCGTTCCTTTCCTACCCGACAGGTAATAGAAAATTCCAAAAAAAGAGAAGAAAAATCAAAAAATCAAAAAATACCATTGTGGCTTCATTTCAAGCCAAAATAGGTTGGAAAAGGTTGAGAAATAAAAAAAATAAAAATTGTCGTTCCGTTTCGTTCCCACCCAACGTGTAATAGAAAATTCCAAAAAAATAGCAAAAAATTTCAAAAAATTAAAAAACCCTGTTATGGCTTCTTTTCAAGCCAAAATAGGTTGGTAATTGCCCAGAAAGAGAAAAAATAAAAATTGTCTTTCCGTTCCCTTCCTACCCGACGGGTAATAGAAAATTCCAAAAAAAGAGAAGAAAAATCAAAAAATCAAAAAATACCATTGTGGCTTCATTTCAAGCCAAAATAGGTTGGAAAAGGCCGAGAAAGAGAGAAAATAAAAATTGTCTTTCCGTTCCGTTCTTACCTGAAGCGTAGTAGAAAATTCCAAAAAAAATAGCAAAAAAATTCAAAAAATTCAAAATTACCATTACGGGTTCATTTCAAGCCAAAACAGGTTGGAAAAGGCCGAAAAAGAGAGAAAATAAAAATTATCGTTTCGTTTCGTTCCTACACGAAGCGTAATAGATAAATAAATAAAAATAGCAAAAAAATTCAAAAAATTAAAAACCCTGTTATGGCTTCTTTTCAAGCCAAAATAGGTCGGAAAAGGCTGACAAAGAGAGAAAATAAAAATTATCGTTTCGTTTCGTTCCTACCCGACGTGTAATAGAAAATTCCAAAAAATTAGCAAAAAAATTCAAAAGTACCATTACGGCTTCATTTCAAGTTAAACAGTTGAAAAAGGCCGAAAAAGAGTGAAATTAAAAATTATCGTTCGTTCCGTTCCAACCCGATGCGTAATAAAAAATTCCAAAAAAGTAGCAAAAATAATTCAGAAAATTAATAAATACCATTATGGCGTGATTTCAAGCCAAAATAGGTTGGAAAAGGCTCAGAGGGAGAAAATAAAAATTATCATTTCGTTTCGTTCCGACCTGACGCGTTAGAGAAAATTCAAGAAAAATAGCAAAAAAATTCAATAAATTAAAAAATACCGTTTTGGCTTCATTTCAAGCCAAAATAGGTTGGTAATTGCTGAGAAAGAGAAAAAATAAAAATTGTCTTTCCGTTCCTTTCCTACCCGACAGGTAATAGAAAATTCCAACAAAAGAGAAGAAAAATAAAAAAATCAAAAAATACCATTGTGGCTTCATTTCAAGCCAAAATAGGTTTGAAAAGGTCGAGAAATAAAAAAAATAAAAATTGTCGTTCCGTTTCGTTCCCACCCAACGTGTAATAGAAAATTCCAAAAAAATAGCAAAAAATTTCAAAAAATTAAAAAACCCTGTTATGGCTTCTTTTCAAGCCAAAATAGGTTGGAAATGGCCGAGAAAGAGAGAAAATAAAAATTGTCTTTCCGTTCCATTCCTACCTGACGCGTAATAAAAAATTCCAAAAAAATAGCAAAAAATTTCAAAAAATTAAAAAACCCTGTTATGGCTTCTTTTCAAGCCAAAATAGGTTGAAAAAGGCCGAAAAAGAGAGAAAATAAAAATTGTCTTTCCGTTCCGTTCCTAACTGACGCGTAATAGATAATTCCAAAAAAAATAGTAAAAAAATTCAAAATAACCATTACGGGTTCATTTCAAGCCAAAACCGGTTGGAAAAGGCCGAAAAAGAGAGAAAATAAAAATTATCGTTTCGTTTCGTTTCGTTCCTACACGAAGCATAATAGATAAATAAATAAAAATAGCAAAAAAATTCAAAAAATTCAAAACCCTGTTATGGATTCTTTTCCAGCCAAAATAGGTTGGAAAAGGCCAAGAAAGAGATAAAATAAAAATTATCGTTCCGTTCCGTTCCAACCCGATGCGCAATAGAAAATTCCAAAAAAAATAGCAAAATTAATTCAGAAAATTAATAAATACCATTATGGCGTGATTTCAAGCTAAAATAGGTTGGAAAAGGCTCAAGGAGAGAAAATAAAAATTATCGTTTCGTTTCGTTCCGACCTGACGCGTTAGAGAAAATTCAAGAAAAATAGCAAAAAAATTCAATAAATAAAAAAAATACTGTTTTGGCTTCATTTCAAGCCAAAATAGGTTGGTAATTGCCCAGAAAGAGAAAAAATAAAAATTTTCTTTCCGTTCCCTTCCTACCTGACGGGTAATAGAAAATTCCAAAAAAAGAGAAGAAAAATCAAAAAATCAAAAAATACCATTGTGGCTTCATTTCAAGCCAAAATAGGTTGGAAAAGGCCGAGAAAGAGAGAAAATAGAAATTGTCTTTCCGTTCCGTTCCTACCTGAAGGGTAGTAGAAAATTCCAAAAAAAATAGCAAAAAAATTCAAAATTACCATTACGGGTTCATTTCAAGCCAAAACAGGTTGGAAAAGGCCGAAAAAGAGAGAAAATAAAAATTATCGTTTCGTTTCGTTCCTACACGAAGCGTAATAGACAAATAAATAAAAATAGCAAAAAAATTCAAAAAATTAAAAACCCTGTTATGGCTTCTTTTCAAGCCAAAATAGGTCGGAAATGGCTGACAAAGAGAGAAAATAAAAATTATCGTTTCGTTTCGTTCCTACCCGACGTGTAATAGAAAATTCCAAAAAATTAGCAAAAAAATTCAAAAAATTCAAAAATACCATTACGGCTTCATTTCAAGCCAAAACAAGTTGAAAAAGGCCGAAAAAGAGTGAAATTAAAAATTATCGTTCCGTTCCGTTCCAACCCGATGCGTAATAGAAAATTCCAAAAAAATAGCAAAAATAATTCAGAAACTTAACAAATACCATTATGGCGTGATTTCAAGCCAAAATAGGTTGGAAAAGGCTCAGAGTGAGAAAATAAAAATTATCATTTCGTTTCGTTCCGACCTGACGCGTTAGAGAAAATTCAAGAAAAATAGCAAAAAAATTCAATAAATTAAAAAATACCGTTTTGGCTTCATTTCAAGCCAAAATAGGTTGGTAATTGCTGAGAAAGAGAAAAAATAAAAATTGTCTTTCCGTTCCTTTCCTACCCGACAGGTAATAGAAAATTCCAAAAAAAGAGAAGAAAAATCAAAAAATCAAAAAATACCATTGTGGCTTCATTTCAAGCCAAAATAGGTTGGAAAAGGTTGAGAAATAAAAAAAATAAAAATTGTCGTTCCGTTTCGTTCCCACCCAACGTGTAATAGAAAATTCCAAAAAAATAGCAAAAAATTTCAAAAAATTAAAAAACCCTGTTATGGCTTCTTTTCAAGCCAAAATAGGTTGGTAATTGCCCAGAAAGAGAAAAAATAAAAATTGTCTTTCCGTTCCCTTCCTACCCGACGGGTAATAGAAAATTCCAAAAAAAGAGAAGAAAAATCAAAAAATCAAAAAATACCATTGTGGCTTCATTTCAAGCCAAAATAGGTTGGAAAAGGCCGAGAAAGAGAGAAAATAAAAATTGTCTTTCCGTTCCGTTCTTACCTGAAGCGTAGTAGAAAATTCCAAAAAAAATAGCAAAAAAATTCAAAAAATTCAAAATTACCATTACGGGTTCATTTCAAGCCAAAACAGGTTGGAAAAGGCCGAAAAAGAGAGAAAATAAAAATTATCGTTTCGTTTCGTTCCTACACGAAGCGTAATAGATAAATAAATAAAAATAGCAAAAAAATTCAAAAAATTAAAAACCCTGTTATGGCTTCTTTTCAAGCCAAAATAGGTCGGAAAAGGCTGACAAAGAGAGAAAATAAAAATTATCGTTTCGTTTCGTTCCTACCCGACGTGTAATAGAAAATTCCAAAAAATTAGCAAAAAAATTCAAAAGTACCATTACGGCTTCATTTCAAGTTAAACAGTTGAAAAAGGCCGAAAAAGAGTGAAATTAAAAATTATCGTTCGTTCCGTTCCAACCCGATGCGTAATAAAAAATTCCAAAAAAGTAGCAAAAATAATTCAGAAAATTAATAAATACCATTATGGCGTGATTTCAAGCCAAAATAGGTTGGAAAAGGCTCAGAGGGAGAAAATAAAAATTATCATTTCGTTTCGTTCCGACCTGACGCGTTAGAGAAAATTCAAGAAAAATAGCAAAAAAATTCAATAAATTAAAAAATACCGTTTTGGCTTCATTTCAAGCCAAAATAGGTTGGTAATTGCTGAGAAAGAGAAAAAATAAAAATTGTCTTTCCGTTCCTTTCCTACCCGACAGGTAATAGAAAATTCCAACAAAAGAGAAGAAAAATAAAAAAATCAAAAAATACCATTGTGGCTTCATTTCAAGCCAAAATAGGTTTGAAAAGGTCGAGAAATAAAAAAAATAAAAATTGTCGTTCCGTTTCGTTCCCACCCAACGTGTAATAGAAAATTCCAAAAAAATAGCAAAAAATTTCAAAAAATTAAAAAACCCTGTTATGGCTTCTTTTCAAGCCAAAATAGGTTGGAAATGGCCGAGAAAGAGAGAAAATAAAAATTGTCTTTCCGTTCCATTCCTACCTGACGCGTAATAAAAAATTCCAAAAAAATAGCAAAAAATTTCAAAAAATTAAAAAACCATGTTATGGCTTCTTTTCAAGCCAAAATAGGTTGAAAAAGGCCGAAAAAGAGAGAAAATAAAAATTGTCTTTCCGTTCCGTTCCTAACTGACGCGTAATAGATAATTCCAAAAAAAATAGTAAAAAAATTCAAAATAACCATTACGGGTTCATTTCAAGCCAAAACCGGTTGGAAAAGGCCGAAAAAGAGAGAAAATAAAAATTATCGTTTCGTTTCGTTTCGTTCCTACACGAAGCATAATAGATAAATAAATAAAAATAGCAAAAAAATTCAAAAAATTCAAAACCCTGTTATGGATTCTTTTCCAGCCAAAATAGGTTGGAAAAGGCCAAGAAAGAGATAAAATAAAAATTATCGTTCCGTTCCGTTCCAACCCGATGCGCAATAGAAAATTCCAAAAAAAATAGCAAAATTAATTCAGAAAATTAATAAATACCATTATGGCGTGATTTCAAGCTAAAATAGGTTGGAAAAGGCTCAAGGAGAGAAAATAAAAATTATCGTTTCGTTTCGTTCCGACCTGACGCGTTAGAGAAAATTCAAGAAAAATAGCAAAAAAATTCAATAAATAAAAAAAATACTGTTTTGGCTTCATTTCAAGCCAAAATAGGTTGGTAATTGCCCAGAAAGAGAAAAAATAAAAATTTTCTTTCCGTTCCCTTCCTACCTGACGGGTAATAGAAAATTCCAAAAAAAGAGAAGAAAAATCAAAAAATCAAAAAATACCATTGTGGCTTCATTTCAAGCCAAAATAGGTTGGAAAAGGCCGAGAAAGAGAGAAAATAGAAATTGTCTTTCCGTTCCGTTCCTACCTGAAGGGTAGTAGAAAATTCCAAAAAAAATAGCAAAAAAATTCAAAATTACCATTACGGGTTCATTTCAAGCCAAAACAGGTTGGAAAAGGCCGAAAAAGAGAGAAAATAAAAATTATCGTTTCGTTTCGTTCCTACACGAAGCGTAATAGACAAATAAATAAAAATAGCAAAAAAATTCAAAAAATTAAAAACCCTGTTATGGCTTCTTTTCAAGCCAAAATAGGTCGGAAATGGCTGACAAAGAGAGAAAATAAAAATTATCGTTTCGTTTCGTTCCTACCCGACGTGTAATAGAAAATTCCAAAAAATTAGCAAAAAAATTCAAAAAATTCAAAAATACCATTACGGCTTCATTTCAAGCCAAAACAAGTTGAAAAAGGCCGAAAAAGAGTGAAATTAAAAATTATCGTTCCGTTCCGTTCCAACCCGATGCGTAATAGAAAATTCCAAAAAAATAGCAAAAATAATTCAGAAACTTAACAAATACCATTATGGCGTGATTTCAAGCCAAAATAGGTTGGAAAAGGCTCAGAGTGAGAAAATAAAAATTATCATTTCGTTTCGTTCCGACCTGACGCGTTAGAGAAAATTCAAGAAAAATAGCAAAAAAATTCAATAAATTAAAAAATACCGTTTTGGCTTCATTTCAAGCCAAAATAGGTTGGTAATTGCTGAGAAAGAGAAAAAATAAAAATTGTCTTTCCGTTCCTTTCCTACCCGACAGGTAATAGAAAATTCCAAAAAAAGAGAAGAAAAATCAAAAAATCAAAAAATACCATTGTGGCTTCATTTCAAGCCAAAATAGGTTGGAAAAGGTTGAGAAATAAAAAAAATAAAAATTGTCGTTCCGTTTCGTTCCCACCCAACGTGTAATAGAAAATTCCAAAAAAATAGCAAAAAATTTCAAAAAATTAAAAAACCCTGTTATGGCTTCTTTTCAAGCCAAAATAGGTTGGTAATTGCCCAGAAAGAGAAAAAATAAAAATTGTCTTTCCGTTCCCTTCCTACCCGACGGGTAATAGAAAATTCCAAAAAAAGAGAAGAAAAATCAAAAAATCAAAAAATACCATTGTGGCTTCATTTCAAGCCAAAATAGGTTGGAAAAGGCCGAGAAAGAGAGAAAATAAAAATTGTCTTTCCGTTCCGTTCTTACCTGAAGCGTAGTAGAAAATTCCAAAAAAAATAGCAAAAAAATTCAAAAAATTCAAAATTACCATTACGGGTTCATTTCAAGCCAAAACAGGTTGGAAAAGGCCGAAAAAGAGAGAAAATAAAAATTATCGTTTCGTTTCGTTCCTACACGAAGCGTAATAGATAAATAAATAAAAATAGCAAAAAAATTCAAAAAATTAAAAACCCTGTTATGGCTTCTTTTCAAGCCAAAATAGGTCGGAAAAGGCTGACAAAGAGAGAAAATAAAAATTATCGTTTCGTTTCGTTCCTACCCGACGTGTAATAGAAAATTCCAAAAAATTAGCAAAAAAATTCAAAAATACCATTACGGCTTCATTTCAAGCCAAAACAGTTGAAAAAGGCCGAAAAAGAGTGAAATTAAAAATTATCGTTAGTTCCGTTCCAACCCGATGCGTAATAAAAAATTCCAAAAAAGTAGCAAAAATAATTCAGAAAATTAATAAATACCATTATGGCGTGATTTCAAGCCAAAATAGGTTGGAAAAGGCTCAGAGGGAGAAAATAAAAATTATCATTTCGTTTCGTTCCGACCTGACGCGTTAGAGAAAATTCAAGAAAAATAGCAAAAAAATTCAATAAATTAAAAAATACCGTTTTGGCTTCATTTCAAGCCAAAATAGGTTGGTAATTGCTGAGAAAGAGAAAAAATAAAAATTGTCTTTCCGTTCCTTTCCTACCCGACAGGTAATAGAAAATTCCAACAAAAGAGAAGAAAAATAAAAAAATCAAAAAATACCATTGTGGCTTCATTTCAAGCCAAAATAGGTTGGAAAAGGTCGAGAAATAAAAAAAATAAAAATTGTCGTTCCGTTTCGTTCCCACCCAACGTGTAATAGAAAATTCCAAAAAAATAGCAAAAAATTTCAAAAAATTAAAAAACCCTGTTATGGCTTCTTTTCAAGCCAAAATAGGTTGGAAATGGCCGAGAAAGAGAGAAAATAAAAATTGTCTTTCCGTTCCATTCCTACCTGACGCGTAATAAAAAATTCCAAAAAAATAGCAAAAAATTTCAAAAAATTAAAAAACCCTGTTATGGCTTCTTTTCAAGCCAAAATAGGTCGGAAAAGGCTGACAAAGAGAGAAAATAAAAATTATCGTTTCGTTTCGTTCCTACCCGACGTGTAATAGAAAATTCCAAAAAATTAGCAAAAATATTCAAAAATACCTTTACGGCTTCATTTCAAGCCAAAACAAGTTGGAAAAGGCTGAAAAAGAGAGAAATTAAAAATTATCGTTTCGTTTCGTTCCTACCCGACGCATAAGAGAAAATTCAAAAAAAATAGTAAAAAAATTCAAAAAATAAAAAAACTACATTATGGCTTCTTTTCAAACCAAAACAGGTTGGAAAAGGAGGAGAAAGGGAGAAAATAAAAACTGTCTTTCCGTTCCGTTCCTACCCGACGCGTAATAGAAAATTCCAAAAAAAATAGCAAAAAAATTTAAATATTTAAAAAAACCATTATGGCTTTATTTCAAGCCAAAACAAGTTGGAAAAGGCTGAAAAAGAGAGAAATTAAAAATTATCGTTTCGTTTCGTTCGTACCCGACACATAAGAGATAATACAAAAAAAATAGTAAAAAAATTCAAAAAAAAAAAAAAAACCCCATTATGGCTTCTTTTCAAGCCAAAATAGGTTGAAAAAGGCCGAAAAAGAGAGAAAATAAAAATTGTCTTTCCCTTCCGTTCCTAACTGACGCGTAATAGATAATTCCAAAAAAAATAGTAAAAAAATTCAAAATTACCATTACGGGTTCATTTCAAGCCAAAACCGGTTGGAAAAGGCCGAAAAAGAGAGAAAATAAAAATTATCGTTTCGTTTCGTTCCTACACGAAGCATAAAAGATAAATAAATAAAAATAGCAAAAAAATTCAAAAAATTCAAAACCCTGTTATGGCTTCTTTTCCAGCCAAAATAGGTTGGAAAAGGTCAAAAAAGAGATAAAATAAAAATTATCGTTCCGTTCCGTTCCAACCCGATGCCCAATAGAAAATTCCAAAAAAATAGCAAAAATAATTCAGAAAATTAATAAATACCAATATGGCGTGATTTCAAGCTAAAATAGGTTGGAAAAGGCTCAAGGAGAGAAAATAAAAATTATCATTTCGTTTCGTTCCGACCTGACGCGTTAGAGAAAATTCAAGAAAAATAGCAAAAAAATTCAATAAATAAAAAAAATACTGTTTTGGCTTCATTTCAAGCCAAAATTAGGTTGGTAATTGCCCAGAAAGAGAAAAAATAAAAATTGTCTTTCCGTTCCCTTCCTATCCGACGGGTAATAGAAAATTCCAAAAAAAGAGAAGAAAAATCAAAAAATACCATTGTGGCTTCATTTCAAGCCAAAATAGGTTGGAAAAGGCCGAGAAAGAGAGAAAATAAAAATTGTCTTTCCGTTCCGTTCCTACCTGAAGCGTAGTAGAAAATTCCAAAAAAAATAGCAAAAAAATTCAAAAAATTCAAAATTACCATTACGGGTTCATTTCAAGCCAAAACAGGTTGGAAAAGGCCGAAAAAGAGAGAAAATAAAAATTATCGTTTCGTTTCGTTCCTACACGAAGCGTAATAGATAAATAAATAAAAATAGCAAAAAAATTCAAAAAATTAAAAACCCTGTTATGGCTTCTTTTCAAGCCAAAATAGGTCGGAAAAGGCTGACAAAGAGAGAAAATAAAAATTATCGTTTCGTTTCGTTCCTACCCGACGTGTAATAGAAAATTCCAAAAAATTAGCAAAAAAATTCAAAAAATTCAAAAATACCATTACGGCTTCATTTCAAGCCAAAACAAGTTGAAAAAGGCCGAAAAAGAGTGAAATTAAAAATTATCGTTCCGTTCCGTTCCAACCCGTTGCGTAATAAAAAATTCCAAAAAAGTAGCAAAAATAATTCAGAAAATTAATAAATACCATTATGGCGTGATTTCAAGCCAAAATAGGTTGGAAAAGGCTCAGAGGGAGAAAATAAAAATTATCATTTCGTTTCGTTCCGACCTGACGCGTTAGAGAAAATTCAAGAAAAATAGCAAAAAAATTCAATAAATTAAAAAATACCGTTTTGGCTTCATTTCAAGCCAAAATAGGTTGGTAATTGCTGAGAAAGAGAAAAAATAAAAATTGTCTTTCCGTTCCTTTCCTACCCGACAGGTAATAGAAAATTCCAAAAAAAGAGAAGAAAAATAAAAAAATCAAAAAATACCATTGTGGCTTCATTTCAAGCCAAAATAGGTTGGAAAAGGTCGAGAAATAAAAAAAATAAAAATTGTCGTTCCGTTTCGTTCCCACCCAACGTGTAATAGAAAATTCCAAAAAAGTAGCAAAAAATTTCAAAAAATTAAAAAACCCTGTTATGGCTTCTTTTCAAGCCAAAATAGGTTGGAAATGGCCGAGAAAGAGAGAAAATAAAAATTGTCTTTCCGTTCCATTCCTACCTGACGCGTAATAAATAATTCCAAAAAAATAGCAAAAAATTTCAAAAAATTAAAAAACCCTGTTATGGCTTCTTTTCAAGCCAAAATAGGTCGGAAAAGGCTGACAAATAGAGAAAATAAAAATTATCGTTTCGTTTCGTTCCTACCCGACGTGTAATAGAAAATTCCAAAAAATTAGCAAAAATATTCAAAAATACCTTTACGGCTTCATTTCAAGCCAAAACAAGTTGGAAAAGGCTGAAAAAGAGAGAAATTAAAAATTATCGTTTCGTTTCGTTCCTACCCGACGCATAAGAGAAAATTCAAAAAAAATAGTAAAAAAATTCAAAAAATAAAAAAACCCCATTATGGCTTCTTTTCAAACCAAAACAGGTTGGAAAAGGAGGAGAAAGGGAGAAAATAAAAAATGTCTTTCCGTTCCGTTCCTACCCGACGCGTAATAGAAAATTCCAAAAAAAATAGCAAAAAAATTTAAAAAATTTAAAAAAACCATTATGGCTTTATTTCAAGCCAAAACAAGTTGGAAAAGGCGGAAAAAGAGAGAAATTAAAAATTATCGTTTCGTTTCGTTCGTACCCGACACAAAAGAGATAATACAAAAAAAATAGTAAAAAAATTCAAAAAAAAAAAAAAAAAACCCATTATGGCTTCTTTTCAAGCCAAAATAGGTTGAAAAAGGCCGAAAAAGAGAGAAAATAAAAATTGTCTTTCCGTTCCGTTCCTAACTGACGCGTAATAGATAATTCCAAAAAAAATAGTAAAAAAATTCAAAATTACCATTACGGGTTCATTTCAAGCCAAAACCGGTTGGAAAAGGCCGAAAAAGAGAGAAAATAAAAATTATCGTTTCGTTTCGTTTCGTTCCTACACGAAGCATAATAGATAAATAAATAAAAATAGCAAAAAAATTCAAAAAATTCAAAACCCTGTTATGGCTTCTTTTCCAGCCAAAATAGGTTGGAAAAGGCCAAGAAAGAGATAAAATAAAAATTATCGTTCCGTTCCGTTCCAACCCAATGCGCAATAGAAAATTCCAAAAAAAATAGCAAAAATAATTCAGAAAATTAATAAATACCATTATGGCGTGATTTCAAGCTAAAATAGGTTGGAAAAGGCTCAAGGAGAGAAAATAAAAATTATCATTTCGTTTCGTTCCGACCTGACGCGTTAGAGAAAATTCAAGAAAAATAGCAAAAAAATTCAATAAATAAAAAAAATACTGTTTTGGCTTCATTTCAAGCCAAAATAGGTTGGTAATTGCCCAGAAAGAAAAAAAATAAAAATTGTCTTTCCGTTCCCTTCCTACCCGTCGGATAATAGAAAATTCCAAAAAAAGAGAAGAAAAATCAAAAAATCAAAAAATACCATTGTGGCTTCATTTCAAGCCAAAATAGGTTGGAAAAGGCCAAGAAAGAGAGAAAATAAAAATTGTCTTTCCGTTCCGTTCCTACCTGAAGCGTAGTAGAAAATTCCAAAAAAAATAGCAAAAAAATTCAAAAAATTCAAAATTACCATTACGGGTTCATTTCAAGCCAAAACAGGTTGGAAAATGCCGAAAAAGAGAGAAAATAAAAATTATCGTTTCGTTTCGTTCCTACACGAAGCGTAATAGATAAATAAATAAAAATAGCAAAAAAATTCAAAAAATTAAAAACCCTGTTATGGCTTCTTTTCAAGCCAAAATAGGTCGGAAAAGGCTGACAAAGAGAGAAAATAAAAATTATCGTTTCGTTTCGTTCCTACCCGACGTGTAATAGAAAATTCCAAAAAATTAGCAAAAAAATTCAAAAAATTCAAAAATACCATTACGGCTTCATTTCAAGCCAAAACAAGTTGAAAAAGGCCGAAAAAGAGTGAGATTAAAAATTATCGTTCCGTTCCGTTCCAACCCGATGCGTAATAGAAAATTCCAAAAAAATAGCAAAAATAATTCAGAAAATTAATAAATACCATTATGGCGTGATTTCAAGCCAAAATAGGTTGGAAAAGGCTCAGAGGGAGAAAATAAAAATTATCATTTCGTTTCGTTCCGACCTGACGCGTTAGAGAAAATTCAAGAAAAATAGCAAAAAAATTCAATAAATTAAAAAATACCGTTTTGGCTTCATTTCAAGCCAAAATAGGTTGGTAATTGCTGAGAAAGAGAAAAAATAAAAATTGTCTTTCCGTTCCTTTCCTACCCGACAGGTAATAGAAAATTCCAAAAAAAGAGAAGAAAAATCAAAAAATCAAAAAATTCCATTGTGGCTTCATTTCAAGCCAAAATAGGTTGGAAAAGGTCGAGAAATAAAAACAATAAAAATTGTCGTTCCGTTTCGTTCCCACCCAACGTGTAATAGAAAATTCCAAAAAAATAGCAAAAAATTTCAAAAAATTAAAAAACCCTGTTATGGCCTCTTTTCAAGCCAAAATAGGTGGTAATTGCCCAGAAAGAGAAAAAATAAAAATTGTCTTTCCGTTCCCTTCCTACCCGACGGGTAATAGAAAATTCCAAAAAAAGAGAAGAAAAATAAAAAAATCAAAAAATACCAAAATAGGTTGGAAAAGGCCGAGAAAGAGAGAAAATAAAAATTGTCTTTCCGTTCCGTTCCTACCTGAAGCGTAGTAGAAAATTCCAAAAAAAATAGCAAAAAAATTCAAAAAATTCAAAATTACCATTACGGGTTCATTTCAAGCCAAAACCGGTTGGAAAAGGCCGAAAAAGAGAGAAAATAAAAATTATCGTTTCGTTTCGTTCCTACACGAAGCGTAATAGATAAATAAATAAAAATAGCAAAAAAATTCAAAAAATTAAAAACCCTGTTATGGCTTCTTTTCAAGCCAAAATAGGTCGGAAAAGGTCAAGAAAGATATAAAATAAAAATTATCGTTCCGTTCCGTTCCAACCCGATGCGCAATAGAAAATTCCAAAAAAATAGCAAAAATAATTCAGAAAATTAATAAATACCAATATGGCGTGATTTCAAGCTAAAATAGGTTGGAAAAGGCTCAAGGAGAGAAAATAAAAATTATCATTTCGTTTCGTTCCGACCTGACGCGTTAGAGAAAATTCAAGAAAAATAGCAAAAAAATTCAATAAATAAAAAAAATACTGTTTTGGCTTCATTTCAAGCCAAAATAGGTTGGTAATTGCCCAGAAAGAGAAAAAATAAAAATTGTCTTTCCGTTCCCTTCCTATCCGACGGGTAATAGAAAATTCCAAAAAAAGAGAAGAAAAATCAAAAAATCAAAAAATACCATTGTGGCTTCATTTCAAGCCAAAATAGGTTGGAAAAGGCCGAGAAAGAGAGAAAATAAAAATTGTCTTTCCGTTCCGTTCCTACCTGTAGCGTAGTAGAAAATTCCAAAAAAAATAGCAAAAAAATTCAAAAAATTCAAAATTACCATTACGGGTTCATTTCAAGCCAAAACAGGTTGGAAAAGGCCGTAAAAGAGAGAAAATAAAAATTATCGTTTCGTTTCGTTCCTACACGAAGCGTAATAGATAAATAAATAAAAATAGCAAAAAAATTCAAAAAATTAAAAACCCTGTTATGGCTTCTTTTCAAGCCAAAATAGGTCGGAAAAGGCTGACAAAGAGAGAAAATAAAAATTATCGTTTCGTTTCGTTCCTACCCGACGTGTAATAGAAAATTCCAAAAAATTAGCAAAAAAATTCAAAAAATTCAAAAATACCATTACGGCTTCATTTCAAGCCAAAACAAGTTGAAAAAGGCCGAAAAAGAGTGAAATTAAAAATTATCGTTCCGTTCCGTTCCAACCCGATGCGTAATAAAAAATTCCAAAAAAGTAGCAAAAATAATTCAGAAAATTAATAAATACCATTATGGCGTGATTTCAAGCCAAAATAGGTTGGAAAAGGCTCAGAGGGAGAAAATAAAAATTATCATTTCGTTTCGTTCCGACCCGACGCGTTAGAGAAAATTCAAGAAAAATAGCAAAAAAATTCAATAAATTAAAAAATACCGTTTTGGCTTCATTTCAAGCCAAAATAGGTTGGTAATTGCTGAGAAAGAGAAAAAATAAAAATTGTCTTTCCGTTCCTTTCCTACCCGACAGGTAATAGAAAATTCCAACAAAAGAGAAGAAAAATCAAAAAATCAAAAAATACCATTGTGGCTTCATTTCAAGCCAAAATAGGTTGGAAAAGGTCGAGAAATAAAAGAAATAAATATTGTCGTTCCGTTTCGTTCCCACCCAACGTGTAATAGAAAATTCCAAAAAAATAGCAAAAAATTTCAAAAAATTAAAAAACCCTGTTATGGCTTCTTTTCAAGCCAAAATAGGTTGGAAATGGCCGAGAAAGAGGGAAAATAAAAATTGTCTTTCCGTTCCATTCCTACCTGACGCGTAATAAAAAATTCCAAAAAAATAGCAAAAAATTTCAAAAAATTCAAAACCCTGTTATGGCTTCTTTTCCAGCCAAAATAGGTTGGAAAAGGTCAAGAAAGAGATAAAATAAAAATTATCGTTCCGTTCCGTTCCAACCCGATGCGCAATAGAAAATTCCAAAAAAATAGCAAAAATAATTCAGAAAATTAATAAATACCAATATGGCGTGATTTCAAGCTAAAATAGGTTGGAAAAGGCTCAAGGAGAGAAAATAAAAATTATCATTTCGTTTCGTTCCGACCTGACGCGTTAGAGAAAATTCAAGAAAAATAGCAAAAAAATTCAATAAATAAAAAAAATACTGTTTTGGCTTCATTTCAAGCCAAAATAGGTTGGTAATTGCCCAGAAAGAGAAAAAATAAAAATTGTCTTTCCGTTCCCTTCCTATCCGACGGGTAATAGAAAATTCCAAAAAAAGAGAAGAAAAATCAAAAAATACCATTGTGGCTTCATTTCAAGCCAAAATAGGTTGGAAAAGGCCGAGAAAGAGAGAAAATAAAAATTGTCTTTCCGTTCCGTTCCTACCTGAAGCGTAGTAGAAAATTCCAAAAAAAATAGCAAAAAAATTCAAAAAATTCAAAATTACCATTACGGGTTCATTTCAAGCCAAAACAGGTTGGAAAAGGCCGAAAAAGAGAGAAAATAAAATTTATCGTTTCGTTTCGTTCCTACACGAAGCGTAATAGATAAATAAATAAAAATAGCAAAAAAATTCAAAAAATTAAAAACCCTGTTATGGCTTCTTTTCAAGCCAAAATAGGTCGGAAAAGGCTGACAAAGAGAGAAAATAAAAATTATCGTTTCGTTTCGTTCCTACCCGACGTGTAATAGAAAATTCCAAAAAATTAGCAAAAAAATTCAAAAAATTCAAAAATACCATTACGGCTTCATTTCAAGCCAAAACAAGTTGAAAAAGGCCGAAAAAGAGTGAAATTAAAAATTATCGTTCCGTTCCGTTCCAACCCGATGCGTAATAAAAAATTCCAAAAAAGTAGCAAAAATAATTCAGAAAATTAATAAATACCATTATGGCGTGATTTCAAGCCAAAATAGGTTGGAAAAGGCTCAGAGGGAGAAAATAAAAATTATCATTTCGTTTCGTTCCGACCTGACGCGTTAGAGAAAATTCAAGAAAAATAGCAAAAAAATTCAATAAATTAAAAAATACCGTTTTGGCTTCATTTCAAGCCAAAATAGGTTGGTAATTGCTGAGAAAGAGAAAAAAATAAAAATTGTCTTTCCGTTCCTTTCCTACCCGACAGGTAATAGAAAATTCCAACAAAAGAGAAGAAAAATAAAAAAATCAAAAAATACCATTGTGGCATCATTTCAAGCCAAAATAGGTTGGAAAAGGTCGAGAAATAAAAAAAATAAAAATTGTCGTTCCGTTTCGTTCCCACCCAACGTGTAATAGAAAATTCCAAAAAAATAGCAAAAAATTTCAAAAAATTAAAAAACCCTGTTATGGCTTCTTTTCAAGCCAAAATAGGTTGGAAATGGCCGAGAAAGAGAGAAAATAAAAATTGTCTTTCCGTTCCATTCCTACCTGACGCGTAATAAAAAATTCCAAAAAAATAGCAAAAAATTTCAAAAAATTAAAAAACCCTGTTATGGCTTCTTTTCAAGCCAAAATAGGTCGGAAAAGGCTGACAAGGAGAGAAAATAAAAATTATCGTTTCGTTTCGTTCCTACCCGACGTGTAATAGAAAATTCCAAAAAATTAGCAAAAAAATTCAAAAAATTCAAAAATACCATTACGGCTTCATTTCAAGCCAAAACAGTTGGAAAAGGCCGAAAAAGAGTGAAATTAAAAATTATCGTTCGTTCCGTTCCAACCCGATGCGTAATAAAAAATTCCAAAAAAGCAGCAAAAATAATTCAGAAAATTAATAAATACCATTATGGCGTGATTTCAAGCCAAAATAGGTTGGAAAAGGCTCAGAGGGAGAAAATAAAAATTATCATTTCGTTTCGTTCCGACCTGACGCGTTAGAGAAAATTCAAGAAAAATAGCAAAAAAATTCAATAAATTAAAAAATACCGTTTTGGCTTCATTTCAAGCCAAAATAGGTTGGTAATTGCTGAGAAAGAGAAAAAATAAAAATTGTCTTTCCGTTCCTTTCCTACCCGACAGGTAATAGAAAATTCCAACAAAAGAGAAGAAAAAAAAAAAATCAAAAAATACCATTGTGGCTTCATTTCAAGCCAAAATAGGTTGGAAAAGGTCGAGAAATAAAAAAAATAAAAATTGTCGTTCCGTTTCGTTCCCACCCAACGTGTAATAGAAAATTCCAAAAAAATAGCAAAAAATTTCAAAAAATTAAAAAACCCTGTTATGGCTTCTTTTCAATGACGCGTAATAGATAATTCCAAAAAAAATAGTAAAAAAATTCAAAATTACCATTACGGGTTCATTTCAAGCCAAAACCGGTTGGAAAAGGCCGAAAAAGAGAGAAAATAAAAATTATCGTTTCGTTTCGTTCCTACACGAAGCATAATAGATAAATAAATAAAAATAGCAAAAAAATTCAAAAAATTCAAAACCCTGTTATGGCTTCTTTTCCAGCCAAAATAGGTTGGAAAAGGTCAAGAAAGAGATAAAATAAAAATTATCGTTCCGTTCCGTTCCAACCCGATGCGCAATAGAAAATTCCAAAAAAATAGCAAAAATAATTCAGAAAATTAATAAATACCAATATGGCGTGATTTCAAGCTAAAATAGGTTGGAAAAGGCTCAAGGAGAGAAAATAAAAATTATCATTTCGTTTCGTTCCGACCTGACGCGTTAGAGAAAATTCAAGAAAAATAGCAAAAAAATTCAATAAATAAAAAAAATACTGTTTTGGCTTCATTTCAAGCCAAAATAGGTTGGTAATTGCCCAGAAAGAGAAAAAATAAAAATTGTCTTTCCGTTCCCTTCCTATCCGACGGGTAATAGAAAATTCCAAAAAAAGAGAAGAAAAATCAAAAAATACCATTGTGGCTTCATTTCAAGCCAAAATAGGTTGGAAAAGGCCGAGAAAGAGAGAAAATAAAAATTGTCTTTCCGTTCCGTTCCTACCTGAAGCGTAGTAGAAAATTCCAAAAAAAATAGCAAAAAAATTCAAAAAATTCAAAATTACCATTACGGGTTCATTTCAAGCCAAAACAGGTTGGAAAAGGCCGTAAAAGAGAGAAAATAAAAATTATCGTTTCGTTTCGTTCCTACACGAAGCGTAATAGATAAATAAATAAAAATAGCAAAAAAATTCAAAAAATTAAAAACCCTGTTATGGCTTCTTTTCAAGCCAAAATAGGTCGGAAAAGGCTGACAAAGAGAGAAAATAAAAATTATCGTTTCGTTTCGTTCCTACCCGACGTGTAATAGAAAATTCCAAAAAATTAGCAAAAAAATTCAAAAAATTCAAAAATACCATTACGGCTTCATTTCAAGCCAAAACAAGTTGAAAAAGGCCGAAAAAGAGTGAAATTAAAAATTATCGTTCCGTTCCGTTCCAACCCGATGCGTAATAAAAAATTCCAAAAAAGTAGCAAAAATAATTCAGAAAATTAATAAATACCATTATGGCGTGATTTCAAGCCAAAATAGGTTGGAAAAGGCTCAGAGGGAGAAAATAAAAATTATCATTTCGTTTCGTTCCGACCTGACGCGTTAGAGAAAATTCAAGAAAAATAGCAAAAAAATTCAATAAATTAAAAAATACCGTTTTGGCTTCATTTCAAGCCAAAATAGGTTGGTAATTGCTGAGAAAGAGAAAAAATAAAAATTGTCTTTCCGTTCCTTTCCTACCCGACAGGTAATAGAAAATTCCAAAAAAAGAGAAGAAAAATAAAAAAATCAAAAAATACCATTGTGGCTTCATTTCAAGCCAAAATAGGTTGGAAAAGGTCGAGAAATAAAAAAAATAAAAATTGTCGTTCCGTTTCGTTCCCACCCAACGTGTAATAGAAAATTCCAAAAAAATAGCAAAAAATTTCAAAAAATTAAAAAACCCTGTTATGGCTTCTTTTCAAGCCAAATTAGGTTGGAAATGGCCGAGAAAGAGAGAAAATAAAAATTGTCTTTCCGTTCCATTCCTACCTGACGCGTAATAAAAAATTCCAAAAAAATAGCAAAAAATTTCAAAAAATTAAAAAACCCTGTTATGGCTTCTTTTCAAGCCAAAATAGGTCGGAAAAGGCTGACAAAGAGAGAAAATAAAAATTATCGTTTCGTTTCGTTCCTACCCGACGTGTAATAGAAAATTCCAAAAAATTAGCAAAAAAATTCAAAAAATTCAAAAATACCATTACGGCTTCATTTCAAGCCAAAACAAGTTGGAAAAGGCTGAAAAAGAGAGAAATTAAAAATTATCGTTTCGTTTCGTTCCTACCCGACGCATAAGAGAAAATTCAAAAAATAAAAAAACCCCATTATGGCTTCTTTTCAAACCAAAACAGGTTGGAAAAGGAGGAGAAAGGGAGAAAATAAAACCTGTCTTTCCGTTCCGTTCCTACCCGACGCGTAATAGAAAATTCCAAAAAAAATAGCCAAAAAATTTAAAAAATTTAAAAAAACCATTATGGCTTTATTTCAAGCCAAAACAAGTTGGAAAAGGCTGAAATAGAGAGAAATTAAAAATTATCGTTTCGTTTCGTTCGTACCCGACACATAAGAGATAATACAAAAAAAATAGTAAAAAAATTCAAAAAAAGAAAAAAACCCCATTATGGCTTCTTTTCAAGCCAAAATAGGTTGAAAAAGGCCGAAAAAGAGAGAAAATAAAAATTGTCTTTCCGTTCCGTTCCTAACTAACGCGTAATAGATAATTCCAAAAAAAATAGTAAAAAAATTCAAAATTACCATTACGGGTTCATTTCAAGCCAAAACCGGTTGGAAAAGGCCGAAAAAGAGAGAAAATAAAAATTATCGTTTCGTTTCGTTCCTACACGAAGCATAATAGATAAATAAATAAAAATAGCAAAAAAATTCAAAAAATTCAAAACCCTGTTATGGCTTCTTTTCCAGCCAAAATAGGTTGGAAAAGGTCAAGAAAGAGATAAAATAAAAATTATCGTTCCGTTCCGTTCCAACCCGATGCGCAATAGAAAATTCCAAAAAAATAGCAAAAATAATTCAGAAAATTAATAAATACCAATATGGCGTGATTTCAAGCTAAAATAGGTTGGAAAAGGCTCAAGGAGAGAAAATAAAAATTATCATTTCGTTTCGTTCCGACCTGACGCGTTAGAGAAAATTCAAGAAAAATAGCAAAAAAATTCAATAAATAAAAAAAATACTGTTTTGGCTTCATTTCAAGCCAAAATAGGTTGGTAATTGCCCAGAAAGAGAAAAAATAAAAATTGTCTTTCCGTTCCCTTCCTATCCGACGGGTAATAGAAAATTCCAAAAAAAGAGAAGAAAAATCAAAAAATACCATTGTGGCTTCATTTCAAGCCAAAATAGGTTGGAAAAGGCCGAGAAAGAGAGAAAATAAAAATTGTCTTTCCGTTCCGTTCCTACCTGAAGCGTAGTAGAAAATTCCAAAAAAAATAGCAAAAAAATTCAAAAAATTCAAAATTACCATTACGGGTTCATTTCAAGCCAAAACAGGTTGGAAAAGGCCGAAAAAGAGAGAAAATAAAATTTATCGTTTCGTTTCGTTCCTACACGAAGCGTAATAGATAAATAAATAAAAATAGCAAAAAAATTCAAAAAATTAAAAACCCTGTTATGGCTTCTTTTCAAGCCAAAATAGGTCGGAAAAGGCTGACAAAGAGAGAAAATAAAAATTATCGTTTCGTTTCGTTCCTACCCGACGTGTAATAGAAAATTCCAAAAAATTAGCAAAAAAATTCAAAAAATTCAAAAATACCATTACGGCTTCATTTCAAGCCAAAACAAGTTGAAAAAGGCCGAAAAAGAGTGAAATTAAAAATTATCGTTCCGTTCCGTTCCAACCCGATGCGTAATAAAAAATTCCAAAAAAGTAGCAAAAATAATTCAGAAAATTAATAAATACCATTATGGCGTGATTTCAAGCCAAAATAGGTTGGAAAAGGCTCAGAGGGAGAAAATAAAAATTATCATTTCGTTTCGTTCCGACCTGACGCGTTAGAGAAAATTCAAGAAAAATAGCAAAAAAATTCAATAAATTAAAAAATACCGTTTTGGCTTCATTTCAAGCCAAAATAGGTTGGTAATTGCTGAGAAAGAGAAAAAAATAAAAATTGTCTTTCCGTTCCTTTCCTACCCGACAGGTAATAGAAAATTCCAACAAAAGAGAAGAAAAATAAAAAAATCAAAAAATACCATTGTGGCATCATTTCAAGCCAAAATAGGTTGGAAAAGGTCGAGAAATAAAAAAAATAAAAATTGTCGTTCCGTTTCGTTCCCACCCAACGTGTAATAGAAAATTCCAAAAAAATAGCAAAAAATTTCAAAAAATTAAAAAACCCTGTTATGGCTTCTTTTCAAGCCAAAATAGGTTGGAAATGGCCGAGAAAGAGAGAAAATAAAAATTGTCTTTCCGTTCCATTCCTACCTGACGCGTAATAAAAAATTCCAAAAAAATAGCAAAAAATTTCAAAAAATTAAAAAACCCTGTTATGGCTTCTTTTCAAGCCAAAATAGGTCGGAAAAGGCTGACAAGGAGAGAAAATAAAAATTATCGTTTCGTTTCGTTCCTACCCGACGTGTAATAGAAAATTCCAAAAAATTAGCAAAAAAATTCAAAAAATTCAAAAATACCATTACGGCTTCATTTCAAGCCAAAACAGTTGGAAAAGGCCGAAAAAGAGTGAAATTAAAAATTATCGTTCGTTCCGTTCCAACCCGATGCGTAATAAAAAATTCCAAAAAAGCAGCAAAAATAATTCAGAAAATTAATAAATACCATTATGGCGTGATTTCAAGCCAAAATAGGTTGGAAAAGGCTCAGAGGGAGAAAATAAAAATTATCATTTCGTTTCGTTCCGACCTGACGCGTTAGAGAAAATTCAAGAAAAATAGCAAAAAAATTCAATAAATTAAAAAATACCGTTTTGGCTTCATTTCAAGCCAAAATAGGTTGGTAATTGCTGAGAAAGAGAAAAAATAAAAATTGTCTTTCCGTTCCTTTCCTACCCGACAGGTAATAGAAAATTCCAAAAAAAGAGAAGAAAAATAAAAAAATCAAAAAATACCATTGTGGCTTCATTTCAAGCCAAAATAGGTTGGAAAAGGTCGAGAAATAAAAAAAATAAAAATTGTCGTTCCGTTTCGTTCCCACCCAACGTGTAATAGAAAATTCCAAAAAAATAGCAAAAAATTTCAAAAAATTAAAAAACCCTGTTATGGCTTCTTTTCAAGCCAAATTAGGTTGGAAATGGCCGAGAAAGAGAGAAAATAAAAATTGTCTTTCCGTTCCATTCCTACCTGACGCGTAATAAAAAATTCCAAAAAAATAGCAAAAAATTTCAAAAAATTAAAAAACCCTGTTATGGCTTCTTTTCAAGCCAAAATAGGTCGGAAAAGGCTGACAAAGAGAGAAAATAAAAATTATCGTTTCGTTTCGTTCCTACCCGACGTGTAATAGAAAATTCCAAAAAATTAGCAAAAAAATTCAAAAAATTCAAAAATACCATTACGGCTTCATTTCAAGCCAAAACAAGTTGGAAAAGGCTGAAAAAGAGAGAAATTAAAAATTATCGTTTCGTTTCGTTCCTACCCGACGCATAAGAGAAAATTCAAAAAATAAAAAAACCCCATTATGGCTTCTTTTCAAACCAAAACAGGTTGGAAAAGGAGGAGAAAGGGAGAAAATAAAACCTGTCTTTCCGTTCCGTTCCTACCCGACGCGTAATAGAAAATTCCAAAAAAAATAGCCAAAAAATTTAAAAAATTTAAAAAAACCATTATGGCTTTATTTCAAGCCAAAACAAGTTGGAAAAGGCTGAAATAGAGAGAAATTAAAAATTATCGTTTCGTTTCGTTCGTACCCGACACATAAGAGATAATACAAAAAAAATAGTAAAAAAATTCAAAAAAAGAAAAAAACCCCATTATGGCTTCTTTTCAAGCCAAAATAGGTTGAAAAAGGCCGAAAAAGAGAGAAAATAAAAATTGTCTTTCCGTTCCGTTCCTAACTAACGCGTAATAGATAATTCCAAAAAAAATAGTAAAAAAATTCAAAATTACCATTACGGGTTCATTTCAAGCCAAAACCGGTTGGAAAAGGCCGAAAAAGAGAGAAAATAAAAATTATCGTTTCGTTTCGTTCCTACACGAAGCATAATAGATAAATAAATAAAAATAGCAAAAAAATTCAAAAAATTCAAAACCCTGTTATGGCTTCTTTTCCAGCCAAAATAGGTTGGAAAAGGTCAAGAAAGAGATAAAATAAAAATTATCGTTCCGTTCCGTTCCAACCCGATGCGCAATAGAAAATTCCAAAAAAATAGCAAAAATAATTCAGAAAATTAATAAATACCAATATGGCGTGATTTCAAGCTAAAATAGGTTGGAAAAGGCTCAAGGAGAGAAAATAAAAATTATCATTTCGTTTCGTTCCGACCTGACGCGTTAGAGAAAATTCAAGAAAAATAGCAAAAAAATTCAATAAATAAAAAAAATACTGTTTTGGCTTCATTTCAAGCCAAAATAGGTTGGTAATTGCCCAGAAAGAGAAAAAATAAAAATTGTCTTTCCGTTCCCTTCCTATCCGACGGGTAATAGAAAATTCCAAAAAAAGAGAAGAAAAATCAAAAAATACCATTGTGGCTTCATTTCAAGCCAAAATAGGTTGGAAAAGGCCGAGAAAGAGAGAAAATAAAAATTGTCTTTCCGTTCCGTTCCTACCTGAAGCGTAGTAGAAAATTCCAAAAAAAATAGCAAAAAAATTCAAAAAATTCAAAATTACCATTACGGGTTCATTTCAAGCCAAAACAGGTTGGAAAAGGCCGAAAAAGAGAGAAAATAAAATTTATCGTTTCGTTTCGTTCCTACACGAAGCGTAATAGATAAATAAATAAAAATAGCAAAAAAATTCAAAAAATTAAAAACCCTGTTATGGCTTCTTTTCAAGCCAAAATAGGTCGGAAAAGGCTGACAAAGAGAGAAAATAAAAATTATCGTTTCGTTTCGTTCCTACCCGACGTGTAATAGAAAATTCCAAAAAATTAGCAAAAAAATTCAAAAAATTCAAAAATACCATTACGGCTTCATTTCAAGCCAAAACAAGTTGAAAAAGGCCGAAAAAGAGTGAAATTAAAAATTATCGTTCCGTTCCGTTCCAACCCGATGCGTAATAAAAAATTCCAAAAAAGTAGCAAAAATAATTCAGAAAATTAATAAATACCATTATGGCGTGATTTCAAGCCAAAATAGGTTGGAAAAGGCTCAGAGGGAGAAAATAAAAATTATCATTTCGTTTCGTTCCGACCTGACGCGTTAGAGAAAATTCAAGAAAAATAGCAAAAAAATTCAATAAATTAAAAAATACCGTTTTGGCTTCATTTCAAGCCAAAATAGGTTGGTAATTGCTGAGAAAGAGAAAAAAATAAAAATTGTCTTTCCGTTCCTTTCCTACCCGACAGGTAATAGAAAATTCCAACAAAAGAGAAGAAAAATAAAAAAATCAAAAAATACCATTGTGGCATCATTTCAAGCCAAAATAGGTTGGAAAAGGTCGAGAAATAAAAAAAATAAAAATTGTCGTTCCGTTTCGTTCCCACCCAACGTGTAATAGAAAATTCCAAAAAAATAGCAAAAAATTTCAAAAAATTAAAAAACCCTGTTATGGCTTCTTTTCAAGCCAAAATAGGTTGGAAATGGCCGAGAAAGAGAGAAAATAAAAATTGTCTTTCCGTTCCATTCCTACCTGACGCGTAATAAAAAATTCCAAAAAAATAGCAAAAAATTTCAAAAAATTAAAAAACCCTGTTATGGCTTCTTTTCAAGCCAAAATAGGTCGGAAAAGGCTGACAAGGAGAGAAAATAAAAATTATCGTTTCGTTTCGTTCCTACCCGACGTGTAATAGAAAATTCCAAAAAATTAGCAAAAAAATTCAAAAAATTCAAAAATACCATTACGGCTTCATTTCAAGCCAAAACAGTTGGAAAAGGCCGAAAAAGAGTGAAATTAAAAATTATCGTTCGTTCCGTTCCAACCCGATGCGTAATAAAAAATTCCAAAAAAGCAGCAAAAATAATTCAGAAAATTAATAAATACCATTATGGCGTGATTTCAAGCCAAAATAGGTTGGAAAAGGCTCAGAGGGAGAAAATAAAAATTATCATTTCGTTTCGTTCCGACCTGACGCGTTAGAGAAAATTCAAGAAAAATAGCAAAAAAATTCAATAAATTAAAAAATACCGTTTTGGCTTCATTTCAAGCCAAAATAGGTTGGTAATTGCTGAGAAAGAGAAAAAATAAAAATTGTCTTTCCGTTCCTTTCCTACCCGACAGGTAATAGAAAATTCCAACAAAAGAGAAGAAAAAAAAAAAATCAAAAAATACCATTGTGGCTTCATTTCAAGCCAAAATAGGTTGGAAAAGGTCGAGAAATAAAAAAAATAAAAATTGTCGTTCCGTTTCGTTCCCACCCAACGTGTAATAGAAAATTCCAAAAAAATAGCAAAAAATTTCAAAAAATTAAAAAACCCTGTTATGGCTTCTTTTCAATGACGCGTAATAGATAATTCCAAAAAAAATAGTAAAAAAATTCAAAATTACCATTACGGGTTCATTTCAAGCCAAAACCGGTTGGAAAAGGCCGAAAAAGAGAGAAAATAAAAATTATCGTTTCGTTTCGTTCCTACACGAAGCATAATAGATAAATAAATAAAAATAGCAAAAAAATTCAAAAAATTCAAAACCCTGTTATGGCTTCTTTTCCAGCCAAAATAGGTTGGAAAAGGTCAAGAAAGAGATAAAATAAAAATTATCGTTCCGTTCCGTTCCAACCCGATGCGCAATAGAAAATTCCAAAAAATTAGCAAAAATAATTCAGAAAATTAATAAATACCAATATGGCGTGATTTCAAGCTAAAATAGGATGGAAAAGGCTCAAGGAGAGAAAATAAAAATTATCATTTCGTTTCGTTCCGACCTGACGCGTTAGAGAAAATTCAAGAAAAATAGCAAAAAAATTCAATAAATAAAAAAAATACTGTTTTGGCTTCATTTCAAGCCAAAATAGGTTGGTAATTGCCCAGAAAGAGAAAAAATAAAAATTGTCTTTCCGTTCCCTTCCTATCCGACGGGTAATAGAAAATTCCAAAAAAAGAGAAGAAAAATCAAAAAATACCATTGTGGCTTCATTTCAAGCCAAAATAGGTTGGAAAAGGCCGAGAAAGAGAGAAAATAAAAATTGTCTTTCCGTTCCGTTCCTACCTGAAGCGTAGTAGAAAATTCCAAAAAAAATAGCAAAAAAATTCAAAAAATTCAAAATTACCATTACGGGTTCATTTCAAGCCAAAACAGGTTGGAAAAGGCCGTAAAAGAGAGAAAATAAAAATTATCGTTTCGTTTCGTTCCTACACGAAGCGTAATAGATAAATAAATAAAAATAGCAAAAAAATTCAAAAAATTAAAAACCCTATTATGGCTTCTTTTCAAGCCAAAATAGGTCGGAAAAGGCTGACAAAGAGAGAAAATAAAAATTATCGTTTCGTTTCGTTCCTACCCGACGTGTAATAGAAAATTCCAAAAAATTAGCAAAAAAATTCAAAAAATTCAAAAATACCATTACGGCTTCATTTCAAGCCAAAACAAGTTGAAAAAGGCCGAAAAAGAGTGAAATTAAAAATTATCGTTCCGTTCCGTTCCAACCCGATGCGTAATAAAAAATTCCAAAAAAGTAGCAAAAATAATTCAGAAAATTAATAAATACCATTATGGCGTGATTTCAAGCCAAAATAGGTTGGAAAAGGCTCAGAGGGAGAAAATAAAAATTATCATTTCGTTTCGTTCCGACCTGACGCGTTAGAGAAAATTCAAGAAAAATAGCAAAAAAATTCAATAAATTAAAAAATACCGTTTTGGCTTCATTTCAAGCCAGAATAGGTTGGTAATTGCTGAGAAAGAGAAAAAAATAAAAATTGTCTTTCCGTTCCTTTCCTACCCGACAGGTAATAGAAAATTCCAACAAAAGAGAAGAAAAATAAAAAAATCAAAAAATACCATTGTGGCATCATTTCAAGCCAAAATAGGTTGGAAAAGGTCGAGAAATAAAAAAAATAAAAATTGTCGTTCCGTTTCGTTCCCACCCAACGTGTAATAGAAAATTCCAAAAAAATAGCAAAAAATTTCAAAAAATTAAAAAACCCTGTTATGGCTTCTTTTCAAGCCAAATTAGGTTGGAAATGGCCGAGAAAGAGAGAAAATAAAAATTGTCTTTCCGTTCCATTCCTACCTGACGCGTAATAAAAAATTCCAAAAAAATAGCAAAAAATTTCAAAAAATTAAAAAACCCTGTTATGGCTTCTTTTCAAGCCAAAATAGGTCGGAAAAGGCTGACAAAGAGAGAAAATAAAAATTATCGTTTCGTTTCGTTTCGTTCCTACCCGACGTGTAATAGAAAATTCCAAAAAATTAGCAAAAAAATTCAAAAAATTCAAAAATACCATTACGGCTTCATTTCAAGCCAAAACAAGTTTGAAAAGGCTGAAAAAGAGAGAAATTAAAAATTATCGTTTCGTTTCGTTCCTACCCGACGCATAAGAGAAAATTCAAAAAATAAAAAAACCCCATTATGGCTTCTTTTCAAACCAAAACAGGTTGGAAAAGGAGGAGAAAGGGAGAAAATAAAACCTGTCTTTCCGTTCCGTTCCTACCCGACGCGTAATAGAAAATTCCAAAAAAAATAGCCAAAAAATTTAAAAAATTTAAAAAAACCATTATGGCTTTATTTCAAGCCAAAACAAGTTGGAAAAGGCTGAAAAAGAGAGAAATTAAAAATTATCGTTTCGTTTCGTTCCTACCCGACGCATAAGAGAAAATTCAAAAAATAAAAAAACCCCATTATGGCTTCTTTTCAAACCAAAACAGGTTGGAAAAGGAGGAGAAAGGGAGAAAATAAAACCTGTCTTTCCGTTCCGTTCCTACCCGACGCGTAATAGAAAATTCCAAAAAAAATAGCCAAAAAATTTAAAAAATTTAAAAAAACCATTATGGCTTTATTTCAAGCCAAAACAAGTTGGAAAAGGCTGAAATAGAGAGAAATTAAAAATTATCGTTTCGTTTCGTTCGTACCCGACACATAAGAGATAATACAAAAAAAATAGTAAAAAAATTCAAAAAAAGAAAAAAACCCCATTATGGCTTCTTTTCAAGCCAAAATAGGTTGAAAAAGGCCGAAAAAGAGAGAAAATAAAAATTGTCTTTCCGTTCCGTTCCTAACTAACGCGTAATAGATAATTCCAAAAAAAATAGTAAAAAAATTCAAAATTACCATTACGGGTTCATTTCAAGCCAAAACCGGTTGGAAAAGGCCGAAAAAGAGAGAAAATAAAAATTATCGTTTCGTTTCGTTCCTACACGAAGCATAATAGATAAATAAATAAAAATAGCAAAAAAATTCAAAAAATTCAAAACCCTGTTATGGCTTCTTTTCCAGCCAAAATAGGTTGGAAAAGGTCAAGAAAGAGATAAAATAAAAATTATCGTTCCGTTCCGTTCCAACCCGATGCGCAATAGAAAATTCCAAAAAAATAGCAAAAATAATTCAGAAAATTAATAAATACCAATATGGCGTGATTTCAAGCTAAAATAGGTTGGAAAAGGCTCAAGGAGAGAAAATAAAAATTATCATTTCGTTTCGTTCCGACCTGACGCGTTAGAGAAAATTCAAGAAAAATAGCAAAAAAATTCAATAAATAAAAAAAATACTGTTTTGGCTTCATTTCAAGCCAAAATAGGTTGGTAATTGCCCAGAAAGAGAAAAAATAAAAATTGTCTTTCCGTTCCCTTCCTATCCGACGGGTAATAGAAAATTCCAAAAAAAGAGAAGAAAAATCAAAAAATACCATTGTGGCTTCATTTCAAGCCAAAATAGGTTGGAAAAGGCCGAGAAAGAGAGAAAATAAAAATTGTCTTTCCGTTCCGTTCCTACCTAAAGCGTAGTAGAAAATTCCAAAAAAAATAGCAAAAAAATTCAAAAAATTCAAAATTACCATTACGGGTTCATTTCAAGCCAAAACAGGTTGGAAAAGGCCGAAAAAGAGAGAAAATAAAATTTATCGTTTCGTTTCGTTCCTACACGAAGCGTAATAGATAAATAAATAAAAATAGCAAAAAAATTCAAAAAATTAAAAACCCTGTTATGGCTTCTTTTCAAGCCAAAATAGGTCGGAAAAGGCTGACAAAGAGAGAAAATAAAAATTATCGTTTCGTTTCGTTCCTACCCGACGTGTAATAGAAAATTCCAAAAAATTAGCAAAAAAATTCAAAAAATTCAAAAATACCATTACGGCTTCATTTCAAGCCAAAACAAGTTGAAAAAGGCCGAAAAAGAGTGAAATTAAAAATTATCGTTCCGTTCCGTTCCAACCCGATGCGTAATAAAAAATTCCAAAAAAGTAGCAAAAATAATTCAGAAAATTAATAAATACCATTATGGCGTGATTTCAAGCCAAAATAGGTTGGAAAAGGCTCAGAGGGAGAAAATAAAAATTATCATTTCGTTTCGTTCCGACCTGACGCGTTAGAGAAAATTCAAGAAAAATAGCAAAAAAATTCAATAAATTAAAAAATACCGTTTTGGCTTCATTTCAAGCCAAAATAGGTTGGTAATTGCTGAGAAAGAGAAAAAAATAAAAATTGTCTTTCCGTTCCTTTCCTACCCGACAGGTAATAGAAAATTCCAACAAAAGAGAAGAAAAATAAAAAAATCAAAAAATACCATTGTGGCATCATTTCAAGCCAAAATAGGTTGGAAAAGGTCGAGAAATAAAAAAAATAAAAATTGTCGTTCCGTTTCGTTCCCACCCAACGTGTAATAGAAAATTCCAAAAAAATAGCAAAAAATTTCAAAAAATTAAAAAACCCTGTTATGGCTTCTTTTCAAGCCAAAATAGGTTGGAAATGGCCGAGAAAGAGAGAAAATAAAAATTGTCTTTCCGTTCCATTCCTACCTGACGCGTAATAAAAAATTCCAAAAAAATAGCAAAAAATTTCAAAAAATTAAAAAACCCTGTTATGGCTTCTTTTCAAGCCAAAATAGGTCGGAAAAGGCTGACAAGGAGAGAAAATAAAAATTATCGTTTCGTTTCGTTCCTACCCGACGTGTAATAGAAAATTCCAAAAAATTAGCAAAAAAATTCAAAAAATTCAAAAATACCATTACGGCTTCATTTCAAGCCAAAACAGTTGGAAAAGGCCGAAAAAGAGTGAAATTAAAAATTATCGTTCGTTCCGTTCCAACCCGATGCGTAATAAAAAATTCCAAAAAAGCAGCAAAAATAATTCAGAAAATTAATAAATACCATTATGGCGTGATTTCAAGCCAAAATAGGTTGGAAAAGGCTCAGAGGGAGAAAATAAAAATTATCATTTCGTTTCGTTCCGACCTGACGCGTTAGAGAAAATTCAAGAAAAATAGCAAAAAAATTCAATAAATTAAAAAATACCGTTTTGGCTTCATTTCAAGCCAAAATAGGTTGGTAATTGCTGAGAAAGAGAAAAAATAAAAATTGTCTTTCCGTTCCTTTCCTACCCGACAGGTAATAGAAAATTCCAACAAAAGAGAAGAAAAAAAAAAAATCAAAAAATACCATTGTGGCTTCATTTCAAGCCAAAATAGGTTGGAAAAGGTCGAGAAATAAAAAAAATAAAAATTGTCGTTCCGTTTCGTTCCCACCCAACGTGTAATAGAAAATTCCAAAAAAATAGCAAAAAATTTCAAAAAATTAAAAAACCCTGTTATAGCTTCTTTTCAATGACGCGTAATAGATAATTCCAAAAAAAATAGTAAAAAAATTCAAAATTACCATTACGGGTTCATTTCAAGCCAAAACCGGTTGGAAAAGGCCGAAAAAGAGAGAAAATAAAAATTATCGTTTCGTTTCGTTCCTACACGAAGCATAATAGATAAATAAATAAAAATAGCAAAAAAATTCAAAAAATTCAAAACCCTGTTATGGCTTCTTTTCCAGCCAAAATAGGTTGGAAAAGGTCAAGAAAGAGATAAAATAAAAATTATCGTTCCGTTCCGTTCCAACCCGATGCGCAATAGAAAATTCCAAAAAATTAGCAAAAATAATTCAGAAAATTAATAAATACCAATATGGCGTGATTTCAAGCTAAAATAGGATGGAAAAGGCTCAAGGAGAGAAAATAAAAATTATCATTTCGTTTCGTTCCGACCTGACGCGTTAGAGAAAATTCAAGAAAAATAGCAAAAAAATTCAATAAATAAAAAAAATACTGTTTTGGCTTCATTTCAAGCCAAAATAGGTTGGTAATTGCCCAGAAAGAGAAAAAATAAAAATTGTCTTTCCGTTCCCTTCCTATCCGACGGGTAATAGAAAATTCCAAAAAAAGAGAAGAAAAATCAAAAAATACCATTGTGGCTTCATTTCAAGCCAAAATAGGTTGGAAAAGGCCGAGAAAGAGAGAAAATAAAAATTGTCTTTCCGTTCCGTTCCTACCTGAAGCGTAGTAGAAAATTCCAAAAAAAATAGCAAAAAAATTCAAAAAATTCAAAATTACCATTACGGGTTCATTTCAAGCCAAAACAGGTTGGAAAAGGCCGTAAAAGAGAGAAAATAAAAATTATCGTTTCGTTTCGTTCCTACACGAAGCGTAATAGATAAATAAATAAAAATAGCAAAAAAATTCAAAAAATTAAAAACCCTATTATGGCTTCTTTTCAAGCCAAAATAGGTCGGAAAAGGCTGACAAAGAGAGAAAATAAAAATTATCGTTTCGTTTCGTTCCTACCCGACGTGTAATAGAAAATTCCAAAAAATTAGCAAAAAAATTCAAAAAATTCAAAAATACCATTACGGCTTCATTTCAAGCCAAAACAAGTTGAAAAAGGCCGAAAAAGAGTGAAATTAAAAATTATCGTTCCGTTCCGTTCCAACCCGATGCGTAATAAAAAATTCCAAAAAAGTAGCAAAAATAATTCAGAAAATTAATAAATACCATTATGGCGTGATTTCAAGCCAAAATAGGTTGGAAAAGGCTCAGAGGGAGAAAATAAAAATTATCATTTCGTTTCGTTCCGACCTGACGCGTTAGAGAAAATTCAAGAAAAATAGCAAAAAAATTCAATAAATTAAAAAATACCGTTTTGGCTTCATTTCAAGCCAGAATAGGTTGGTAATTGCTGAGAAAGAGAAAAAAATAAAAATTGTCTTTCCGTTCCTTTCCTACCCGACAGGTAATAGAAAATTCCAACAAAAGAGAAGAAAAATAAAAAAATCAAAAAATACCATTGTGGCATCATTTCAAGCCAAAATAGGTTGGAAAAGGTCGAGAAATAAAAAAAATAAAAATTGTCGTTCCGTTTCGTTCCCACCCAACGTGTAATAGAAAATTCCAAAAAAATAGCAAAAAATTTCAAAAAATTAAAAAACCCTGTTATGGCTTCTTTTCAAGCCAAATTAGGTTGGAAATGGCCGAGAAAGAGAGAAAATAAAAATTGTCTTTCCGTTCCATTCCTACCTGACGCGTAATAAAAAATTCCAAAAAAATAGCAAAAAATTTCAAAAAATTAAAAAACCCTGTTATGGCTTCTTTTCAAGCCAAAATAGGTCGGAAAAGGCTGACAAAGAGAGAAAATAAAAATTATCGTTTCGTTTCGTTTCGTTCCTACCCGACGTGTAATAGAAAATTCCAAAAAATTAGCAAAAAAATTCAAAAAATTCAAAAATACCATTACGGCTTCATTTCAAGCCAAAACAAGTTTGAAAAGGCTGAAAAAGAGAGAAATTAAAAATTATCGTTTCGTTTCGTTCCTACCCGACGCATAAGAGAAAATTCAAAAAATAAAAAAACCCCATTATGGCTTCTTTTCAAACCAAAACAGGTTGGAAAAGGAGGAGAAAGGGAGAAAATAAAACCTGTCTTTCCGTTCCGTTCCTACCCGACGCGTAATAGAAAATTCCAAAAAAAATAGCCAAAAAATTTAAAAAATTTAAAAAAACCATTATGGCTTTATTTCAAGCCAAAACAAGTTGGAAAAGGCTGAAAAAGAGAGAAATTAAAAATTATCGTTTCGTTTCGTTCCTACCCGACGCATAAGAGAAAATTCAAAAAATAAAAAAACCCCATTATGGCTTCTTTTCAAACCAAAACAGGTTGGAAAAGGAGGAGAAAGGGAGAAAATAAAACCTGTCTTTCCGTTCCGTTCCTACCCGACGCGTAATAGAAAATTCCAAAAAAAATAGCCAAAAAATTTAAAAAATTTAAAAAAACCATTATGGCTTTATTTCAAGCCAAAACAAGTTGGAAAAGGCTGAAATAGAGAGAAATTAAAAATTATCGTTTCGTTTCGTTCGTACCCGACACATAAGAGATAATACAAAAAAAATAGTAAAAAAATTCAAAAAAAGAAAAAAACCCCATTATGGCTTCTTTTCAAGCCAAAATAGGTTGAAAAAGGCCGAAAAAGAGAGAAAATAAAAATTGTCTTTCCGTTCCGTTCCTAACTGACGCGTAATAGATAATTCCAAAAAAAATAGTAAAAAAATTCAAAATTACCATTACGGGTTCATTTCAAGCCAAAACCGGTTGGAAAAGGCCGAAAAAGAGAGAAAATAAAAATTATCGTTTCGTTTCGTTCCTACACGAAGCATAATAGATAAATAAATAAAAATAGCAAAAAATTCAAAAAATTCAAAACCCTGTTATGGCTTCTTTTCCAGCCAAAATAGGTTGGAAAAGGTCAAGAAAGAGATAAAATAAAAATTATCGTTCCGTTCCGTTCCAACCCGATGCGCAATAGAAAATTCCAAAAAAATAGCAAAAATAATTCAGAAAATTAATAAATACCAATATGGCGTGATTTCAAGCTAAAATAGGTTGGAAAAGGCTCAAGGAGAGAAAATAAAAATTATCATTTCGTTTCGTTCCGACCTGACGCGTTAGAGAAAATTCAAGAAAAATAGCAAAAAAATTCAATAAATAAAAAAAATACTGTTTTGGCTTCATTTCAAGCCAAAATAGGTTGGTAATTGCCCAGAAAGAGAAAAAATAAAAATTGTCTTTCCGTTCCCTTCCTATCCGACGGGTAATAGAAAATTCCAAAAAAAGAGAAGAAAAATCAAAAAATACCATTGTGGCTTCATTTCAAGCCAAAATAGGTTGGAAAAGGCCGAGAAAGAGAGAAAATAAAAATTGTCTTTCCGTTCCGTTCCTACCTGAAGCGTAGTAGAAAATTCCAAAAAAAATAGCAAAAAAATTCAAAAAATTCAAAATTACCATTACGGGTTCATTTCAAGCCAAAACAGGTTGGAAAAGGCCGTAAAAGAGAGAAAATAAAAATTATCGTTTCGTTTTGTTCCTACACGAAGCGTAATAGATAAATAAATAAAAATAGCAAAAAAATTCAAAAAATTAAAAACCCTGTTATGGCTTCTTTTCAAGCCAAAATAGGTCGGAAAAGGCTGACAAAGAGAGAAAATAAAAATTATCGTTTCGTTTCGTTCCTACCCGACGTGTAATAGAAAATTCCAAAAAATTAGCAAAAAAATTCAAAAAATTCAAAAATACCATTACGGCTTCATTTCAAGCCAAAACAAGTTGAAAAAGGCCGAAAAAGAGTGAAATTAATAATTATCGTTCCGTTCCGTTCCAACCCGATGCGTAATAAAAAATTCCAAAAAAGTAGCAAAAATAATTCAGAAAATTAATAAATACCATTATGGCGTGATTTCAAGCCAAAATAGGTTGGAAAAGGCTCAGAGGGAGAAAATAAAAATTATCATTTCGTTTCGTTCCGACCTGACGCGTTAGAGAAAATTCAAGAAAAATAGCAAAAAAATTCAATAAATTAAAAAATACCGTTTTGGCTTCATTTCAAGCCAAAATAGGTTGGTAATTGCTGAGAAAGAGAAAAAAATAAAAATTGTCTTTCCGTTCCTTTCCTACCCGACAGGTAATAGAAAATTCCAACAAAAGAGAAGAAAAATAAAAAAATCAAAAAATACCATTGTGGCATCATTTCAAGCCAAAATAGGTTGGAAAAGGTCGAGAAATAAAAAAAATAAAAATTGTCGTTCCGTTTCGTTCCCACCCAACGTGTAATAGAAAATTCCAAAAAAATAGCAAAAAATTTCAAAAAATTAAAAAACCCTGTTATGGCTTCTTTTCAAGCCAAAATAGGTTGGAAATGGCCGAGAAAGAGAGAAAATAAAAATTGTCTTTCCGTTCCATTCCTACCTGACGCGTAATAAAAAATTCCAAAAAAATAGCAAAAAATTTCAAAAAATTAAAAAACCCTGTTATGGCTTCTTTTCAAGCCAAAATAGGTCGGAAAAGGCTGACAAGGAGAGAAAATAAAAATTATCGTTTCGTTTCGTTCCTACCCGACGTGTAATAGAAAATTCCAAAAAATTAGCAAAAAAATTCAAAAAATTCAAAAATACCATTACGGCTTCATTTCAAGCCAAAACAGTTGGAAAAGGCCGAAAAAGAGTGAAATTAAAAATTATCGTTCGTTCCGTTCCAACCCGATGCGTAATAAAAAATTCCAAAAAAGCAGCAAAAATAATTCAGAAAATTAATAAATACCATTATGGCGTGATTTCAAGCCAAAATAGGTTGGAAAAGGCTCAGAGGGAGAAAATAAAAATTATCATTTCGTTTCGTTCCGACCTGACGCGTTAGAGAAAATTCAAGAAAAATAGCAAAAAAATTCAATAAATTAAAAAATACCGTTTTGGCTTCATTTCAAGCCAGAATAGGTTGGTAATTGCTGAGAAAGAGAAAAAAATAAAAATTGTCTTTCCGTTCCTTTCCTACCCGACAGGTAATAGAAAATTCCAACAAAAGAGAAGAAAAATAAAAAAATCAAAAAATACCATTGTGGCATCATTTCAAGCCAAAATAGGTTGGAAAAGGTCGAGAAATAAAAAAAATAAAAATTGTCGTTCCGTTTCGTTCCCACCCAACGTGTAATAGAAAATTCCAAAAAAATAGCAAAAAATTTCAAAAAATTAAAAAACCCTGTTATGGCTTCTTTTCAAGCCAAATTAGGTTGGAAATGGCCGAGAAAGAGAGAAAATAAAAATTGTCTTTCCGTTCCATTCCTACCTGACGCGTAATAAAAAATTCCAAAAAAATAGCAAAAAATTTCAAAAAATTAAAAAACCCTGTTATGGCTTCTTTTCAAGCCAAAATAGGTCGGAAAAGGCTGACAAAGAGAGAAAATAAAAATTATCGTTTCGTTTCGTTTCGTTCCTACCCGACGTGTAATAGAAAATTCCAAAAAATTAGCAAAAAAATTCAAAAAATTCAAAAATACCATTACGGCTTCATTTCAAGCCAAAACAAGTTTGAAAAGGCTGAAAAAGAGAGAAATTAAAAATTATCGTTTCGTTTCGTTCCTACCCGACGCATAAGAGAAAATTCAAAAAATAAAAAAACCCCATTATGGCTTCTTTTCAAACCAAAACAGGTTGGAAAAGGAGGAGAAAGGGAGAAAATAAAACCTGTCTTTCCGTTCCGTTCCTACCCGACGCGTAATAGAAAATTCCAAAAAAAATAGCCAAAAAATTTAAAAAATTTAAAAAAACCATTATGGCTTTATTTCAAGCCAAAACAAGTTGGAAAAGGCTGAAAAAGAGAGAAATTAAAAATTATCGTTTCGTTTCGTTCCTACCCGACGCATAAGAGAAAATTCAAAAAATAAAAAAACCCCATTATGGCTTCTTTTCAAACCAAAACAGGTTGGAAAAGGAGGAGAAAGGGAGAAAATAAAACCTGTCTTTCCGTTCCGTTCCTACCCGACGCGTAATAGAAAATTCCAAAAAAAATAGCCAAAAAATTTAAAAAATTTAAAAAAACCATTATGGCTTTATTTCAAGCCAAAACAAGTTGGAAAAGGCTGAAATAGAGAGAAATTAAAAATTATCGTTTCGTTTCGTTCGTACCCGACACATAAGAGATAATACAAAAAAAATAGTAAAAAAATTCAAAAAAAGAAAAAAACCCCATTATGGCTTCTTTTCAAGCCAAAATAGGTTGAAAAAGGCCGAAAAAGAGAGAAAATAAAAATTGTCTTTCCGTTCCGTTCCTAACTGACGCGTAATAGATAATTCCAAAAAAAATAGTAAAAAAATTCAAAATTACCATTACGGGTTCATTTCAAGCCAAAACCGGTTGGAAAAGGCCGAAAAAGAGAGAAAATAAAAATTATCGTTTCGTTTCGTTCCTACACGAAGCATAATAGATAAATAAATAAAAATAGCAAAAAATTCAAAAAATTCAAAACCCTGTTATGGCTTCTTTTCCAGCCAAAATAGGTTGGAAAAGGTCAAGAAAGAGATAAAATAAAAATTATCGTTCCGTTCCGTTCCAACCCGATGCGCAATAGAAAATTCCAAAAAAATAGCAAAAATAATTCAGAAAATTAATAAATACCAATATGGCGTGATTTCAAGCTAAAATAGGTTGGAAAAGGCTCAAGGAGAGAAAATAAAAATTATCATTTCGTTTCGTTCCGACCTGACGCGTTAGAGAAAATTCAAGAAAAATAGCAAAAAAATTCAATAAATAAAAAAAATACTGTTTTGGCTTCATTTCAAGCCAAAATAGGTTGGTAATTGCCCAGAAAGAGAAAAAATAAAAATTGTCTTTCCGTTCCCTTCCTATCCGACGGGTAATAGAAAATTCCAAAAAAAGAGAAGAAAAATCAAAAAATACCATTGTGGCTTCATTTCAAGCCAAAATAGGTTGGAAAAGGCCGAGAAAGAGAGAAAATAAAAATTGTCTTTCCGTTCCGTTCCTACCTGAAGCGTAGTAGAAAATTCCAAAAAAAATAGCAAAAAAATTCAAAAAATTCAAAATTACCATTACGGGTTCATTTCAAGCCAAAACAGGTTGGAAAAGGCCGTAAAAGAGAGAAAATAAAAATTATCGTTTCGTTTTGTTCCTACACGAAGCGTAATAGATAAATAAATAAAAATAGCAAAAAAATTCAAAAAATTAAAAACCCTGTTATGGCTTCTTTTCAAGCCAAAATAGGTCGGAAAAGGCTGACAAAGAGAGAAAATAAAAATTATCGTTTCGTTTCGTTCCTACCCGACGTGTAATAGAAAATTCCAAAAAATTAGCAAAAAAATTCAAAAAATTCAAAAATACCATTACGGCTTCATTTCAAGCCAAAACAAGTTGAAAAAGGCCGAAAAAGAGTGAAATTAATAATTATCGTTCCGTTCCGTTCCAACCCGATGCGTAATAAAAAATTCCAAAAAAGTAGCAAAAATAATTCAGAAAATTAATAAATACCATTATGGCGTGATTTCAAGCCAAAATAGGTTGGAAAAGGCTCAGAGGGAGAAAATAAAAATTATCATTTCGTTTCGTTCCGACCTGACGCGTTAGAGAAAATTCAAGAAAAATAGCAAAAAAATTCAATAAATTAAAAAATACCGTTTTGGCTTCATTTCAAGCCAAAATAGGTTGGTAATTGCTGAGAAAGAGAAAAAAATAAAAATTGTCTTTCCGTTCCTTTCCTACCCGACAGGTAATAGAAAATTCCAACAAAAGAGAAGAAAAATAAAAAAATCAAAAAATACCATTGTGGCATCATTTCAAGCCAAAATAGGTTGGAAAAGGTCGAGAAATAAAAAAAATAAAAATTGTCGTTCCGTTTCGTTCCCACCCAACGTGTAATAGAAAATTCCAAAAAAATAGCAAAAAATTTCAAAAAATTAAAAAACCCTGTTATGGCTTCTTTTCAAGCCAAAATAGGTTGGAAATGGCCGAGAAAGAGAGAAAATAAAAATTGTCTTTCCGTTCCATTCCTACCTGACGCGTAATAAAAAATTCCAAAAAAATAGCAAAAAATTTCAAAAAATTAAAAAACCCTGTTATGGCTTCTTTTCAAGCCAAAATAGGTCGGAAAAGGCTGACAAGGAGAGAAAATAAAAATTATCGTTTCGTTTCGTTCCTACCCGACGTGTAATAGAAAATTCCAAAAAATTAGCAAAAAAATTCAAAAAATTCAAAAATACCATTACGGCTTCATTTCAAGCCAAAACAGTTGGAAAAGGCCGAAAAAGAGTGAAATTAAAAATTATCGTTCGTTCCGTTCCAACCCGATGCGTAATAAAAAATTCCAAAAAAGCAGCAAAAATAATTCAGAAAATTAATAAATACCATTATGGCGTGATTTCAAGCCAAAATAGGTTGGAAAAGGCTCAGAGGGAGAAAATAAAAATTATCATTTCGTTTCGTTCCGACCTGACGCGTTAGAGAAAATTCAAGAAAAATAGCAAAAAAATTCAATAAATTAAAAAATACCGTTTTGGCTTCATTTCAAGCCAAAATAGGTTGGTAATTGCTGAGAAAGAGAAAAAATAAAAATTGTCTTTCCGTTCCTTTCCTACCCGACAGGTAATAGAAAATTCCAACAAAAGAGAAGAAAAAAAAAAAATCAAAAAATACCATTGTGGCTTCATTTCAAGCCAAAATAGGTTGGAAAAGGTCGAGAAATAAAAAAAATAAAAATTGTCGTTCCGTTTCGTTCCCACCCAACGTGTAATAGAAAATTCCAAAAAAATAGCAAAAAATTTCAAAAAATTAAAAAACCCTGTTATGGCTTCTTTTCAAGCCAAAATAGGTTGAAAAAGGCCGAAAAAGAGAGAAAATAAAAATTGTCTTTCCGTTCCGTTCCTAACTGACGCGTAATAGATAATTCCAAAAAAAATAGTAAAAAAATTCAAAATTACCATTACGGGTTCATTTCAAGCCAAAACCGGTTGGAAAAGGCCGAAAAAGAGAGAAAATAAAAATTATCGTTTCGTTTCGTTCCTACACGAAGCATAATAGATAAATAAATAAAAATAGCAAAAAAATTCAAAAAATTCAAAACCCTGTTATGGCTTCTTTTCCAGCCAAAATAGGTTGGAAAAGGTCGAGAAAGAGAGAAAATAAAAATTGTCTTTCCGTTCCATTCCTACCTGACGCGTAATAAAAAATTCCAAAAAAATAGCAAAAAATTTCAAAAAATTAAAAAACCCTGTTATGGCTTCTTTTCAAGCCAAAATAGGTCGGAAAAGGCTGACAAAGAGAGAAAATAAAAATTATCGTTTCGTTTCGTTTCGTTCCTACCCGACGTGTAATAGAAAATTCCAAAAAATTAGCAAAAAAATTCAAAAAATTCAAAAATACCATTACGGCTTCATTTCAAGCCAAAACAAGTTTGAAAAGGCTGAAAAAGAGAGAAATTAAAAATTATCGTTTCGTTTCGTTCCTACCCGACGCATAAGAGAAAATTCAAAAAATAAAAAAACCCCATTATGGCTTCTTTTCAAACCAAAACAGGTTGGAAAAGGAGGAGAAAGGGAGAAAATAAAACCTGTCTTTCCGTTCCGTTCCTACCCGACGCGTAATAGAAAATTCCAAAAAAAATAGCCAAAAAATTTAAAAAATTTAAAAAAACCATTATGGCTTTATTTCAAGCCAAAACAAGTTGGAAAAGGCTGAAATAGAGAGAAATTAAAAATTATCGTTTCGTTTCGTTCGTACCCGACACATAAGAGATAATACAAAAAAAATAGTAAAAAAATTCAAAAAAAGAAAAAAACCCCATTATGGCTTCTTTTCAAGCCAAAATAGGTTGAAAAAGGCCGAAAAAGAGAGAAAATAAAAATTGTCTTTCCGTTCCGTTCCTAACTGACGCGTAATAGATAATTCCAAAAAAAATAGTAAAAAAATTCAAAATTACCATTACGGGTTCATTTCAAGCCAAAACCGGTTGGAAAAGGCCGAAAAAGAGAGAAAATAAAAATTATCGTTTCGTTTCGTTCCTACACGAAGCATAATAGATAAATAAATAAAAATAGCAAAAAAATTCAAAAAATTCAAAACCCTGTTATGGCTTCTTTTCCAGCCAAAATAGGTTGGAAAAGGTCAAGAAAGAGATAAAATAAAAATTATCGTTCCGTTCCGTTCCAACCCGATGCGCAATAGAAAATTCCAAAAAATTAGCAAAAATAATTCAGAAAATTAATAAATACCAATATGGCGTGATTTCAAGCTAAAATAGGATGGAAAAGGCTCAAGGAGAGAAAATAAAAATTATCATTTCGTTTCGTTCCGACCTGACGCGTTAGAGAAAATTCAAGAAAAATAGCAAAAAAATTCAATAAATAAAAAAAATACTGTTTTGGCTTCATTTCAAGCCAAAATAGGTTGGTAATTGCCCAGAAAGAGAAAAAATAAAAATTGTCTTTCCGTTCCCTTCCTATCCGACGGGTAATAGAAAATTCCAAAAAAAGAGAAGAAAAATCAAAAAATACCATTGTGGCTTCATTTCAAGCCAAAATAGGTTGGAAAAGGCCGAGAAAGAGAGAAAATAAAAATTGTCTTTCCGTTCCGTTCCTACCTGAAGCGTAGTAGAAAATTCCAAAAAAAATAGCAAAAAAATTCAAAAAATTCAAAATTACCATTACGGGTTCATTTCAAGCCAAAACAGGTTGGAAAAGGCCGTAAAAGAGAGAAAATAAAAATTATCGTTTCGTTTCGTTCCTACACGAAGCGTAATAGATAAATAAATAAAAATAGCAAAAAAATTCAAAAAATTAAAAACCCTGTTATGGCTTCTTTTCAAGCCAAAATAGGTCGGAAAAGGCTGACAAAGAGAGAAAATAAAAATTATCGTTTCGTTTCGTTCCTACCCGACGTGTAATAGAAAATTCCAAAAAATTAGCAAAAAAATTCAAAAAATTCAAAAATACCATTACGGCTTCATTTCAAGCCAAAACAAGTTGAAAAAGGCCGAAAAAGAGTGAAATTAAAAATTATCGTTCCGTTCCGTTCCAACCCGATGCGTAATAAAAAATTCCAAAAAAGTAGCAAAAATAATTCAGAAAATTAATAAATACCATTATGGCGTGATTTCAAGCCAAAATAGGTTGGAAAAGGCTCAGAGGGAGAAAATAAAAATTATCATTTCGTTTCGTTCCGACCTGACGCGTTAGAGAAAATTCAAGAAAAATAGCAAAAAAATTCAATAAATTAAAAAATACCGTTTTGGCTTCATTTCAAGCCAGAATAGGTTGGTAATTGCTGAGAAAGAGAAAAAAATAAAAATTGTCTTTCCGTTCCTTTCCTACCCGACAGGTAATAGAAAATTCCAACAAAAGAGAAGAAAAATAAAAAAATCAAAAAATACCATTGTGGCATCATTTCAAGCCAAAATAGGTTGGAAAAGGTCGAGAAATAAAAAAAATAAAAATTGTCGTTCCGTTTCGTTCCCACCCAACGTGTAATAGAAAATTCCAAAAAAATAGCAAAAAATTTCAAAAAATTAAAAAACACTGTTATGGCTTCTTTTCAAGCCAAAATAGGTTGGAAATGGCCGAGAAAGAGAGAAAATAAAAATTGTCTTTCCGTTCCATTCCTACCTGACGCGTAATAAAAAATTCCAAAAAAATAGCAAAAAATTTCAAAAAATTAAAAAACCCTGTTATGGCTTCTTTTCAAGCCAAAATAGGTCGGAAAAGGCTGACAAGGAGAGAAAATAAAAATTATCGTTTCGTTTCGTTCCTACCCGACGTTTAATAGAAAATTCCAAAAAATTAGCAAAAAAATTCAAAAAATTCAAAAATACCATTACGGCTTCATTTCAAGCCAAAACAGTTGGAAAAGGCCGAAAAAGAGTGAAATTAAAAATTATCGTTCGTTCCGTTCCAACCCGATGCGTAATAAAAAATTCCAAAAAAGCAGCAAAAATAATTCAGAAAATTAATAAATACCATTATGGCGTGATTTCAAGCCAAAATAGGTTGGAAAAGGCTCAGAGGGAGAAAATAAAAATTATCATTTCGTTTCGTTCCGACCTGACGCGTTAGAGAAAATTCAAGAAAAATAGCAAAAAAATTCAATAAATTAAAAAATACCGTTTTGGCTTCATTTCAAGCCAAAATAGGTTGGTAATTGCTGAGAAAGAGAAAAAATAAAAATTGTCTTTCCGTTCCTTTCCTACCCGACAGGTAATAGAAAATTCCAACAAAAGAGAAGAAAAAAAAAAAATCAAAAAATACCATTGTGGCTTCATTTCAAGCCAAAATAGGTTGGAAAAGGTCGAGAAATAAAAAAAATAAAAATTGTCGTTACGTTTCGTTCCCACCCAACGTGTAATAGAAAATTCCAAAAAAATAGCAAAAAATTTCAAAAAATTAAAAAACCCTGTTATGGCTTCTTTTCAAGCCAAAATAGGTTGAAAAAGGCCGAAAAAGAGAGAAAATAAAAATTGTCTTTCCGTTCCGTTCCTAACTGACGCGTAATAGATAATTCCAAAAAAAATAGTAAAAAAATTCAAAATTACCATTACGGGTTCATTTCAAGCCAAAACCGGTTGGAAAAGGCCGAAAAAGAGAGAAAATAAAAATTATCGTTTCGTTTCGTTCCTACACGAAGCATAATAGATAAATAAATAAAAATAGCAAAAAAATTCAAAAAATTCAAAACCCTGTTATGGCTTCTTTTCCAGCCAAAATAGGTTGGAAAAGGTCAAGAAAGAGATAAAATAAAAATTATCGTTCCGTTCCGTTCCAACCCGATGCGCAATAGAAAATTCCAAAAAAATAGCAAAAATAATTCAGAAAATTAATAAATACCAATATGGCGTGATTTCAAGCTAAAATAGGTTGGAAAAGGCTCAAGGAGAGAAAATAAAAATTATCATTTCGTTTCGTTCCGACCTGACGCGTTAGAGAAAATTCAAGAAAAATAGCAAAAAAATTCAATAAATAAAAAAAATACTGTTTTGGCTTCATTTCAAGCCAAAATAGGTTGGTAATTGCCCAGAAAGAGAAAAAATAAAAATTGTCTTTCCGTTCCCTTCCTATCCGACGGGTAATAGAAAATTCCAAAAAAAGAGAAGAAAAATCAAAAAATACCATTGTGGCTTCATTTCAAGCCAAAATAGGTTGGAAAAGGCCGAGAAAGAGAGAAAATAAAAATTGTCTTTCCGTTCCGTTCCTACCTGAAGCGTAGTAGAAAATTCCAAAAAAAATAGCAAAAAAATTCAAAAAATTCAAAATTACCATTACGGGTTCATTTCAAGCCAAAACAGGTTGGAAAAGGCCGTAAAAGAGAGAAAATAAAAATTATCGTTTCGTTTCGTTCCTACACGAAGCGTAATAGATAAATAAATAAAAATAGCAAAAAAATTCAAAAAATTAAAAACCCTGTTATGGCTTCTTTTCAAGCCAAAATAGGTCGGAAAAGGCTGACAAAGAGAGAAAATAAAAATTATCGTTTCGTTTCGTTCCTACCCGACGTGTAATAGAAAATTCCAAAAAATTAGCAAAAAAATTCAAAAAATTCAAAAATACCATTACGGCTTCATTTCAAGCCAAAACAAGTTGAAAAAGGCCGAAAAAGAGTGAAATTAAAAATTATCGTTCCGTTCCGTTCCAACCCGATGCGTAATAAAAAATTCCAAAAAAGTAGCAAAAATAATTCAGAAAATTAATAAATACCATTATGGCGTGATTTCAAGCCAAAATAGGTTGGAAAAGGCTCAGAGGGAGAAAATAAAAATTATCATTTCGTTTCGTTCCGACCTGACGCGTTAGAGAAAATTCAAGAAAAATAGCAAAAAAATTCAATAAATTAAAAAATACCGTTCTGGCTTCATTTCAAGCCAGAATAGGTTGGTAATTGCTGAGAAAGAGAAAAAAATAAAAATTGTCTTTCCGTTCCTTTCCTACCCGACAGGTAATAGAAAATTCCAACAAAAGAGAAGAAAAATAAAAAAATCAAAAAATACCATTGTGGCATCATTTCAAGCCAAAATAGGTTGGAAAAGGTCGAGAAATAAAAAAAATAAAAATTGTCGTTCCGTTTCGTTCCCACCCAACGTGTAATAGAAAATTCCAAAAAAATAGCAAAAAATTTCAAAAAATTAAAAAACCCTGTTATGGCTTCTTTTCAAGCCAAATTAGGTTGGAAATGGCCGAGAAAGAGAGAAAATAAAAATTGTCTTTCCGTTCCATTCCTACCTGACGCGTAATAAAAAATTCCAAAAAAATAGCAAAAAATTAAAAAACCCTGTTATGGCTTCTTTTCAAGCCAAAATAGGTCGGAAAAGGCTGACAAAGAGAGAAAATAAAAATTATCATTTCGTTTCGTTTCGTTCCTACCCGACGTGTAATAGAAAATTCCAAAAAATTAGCAAAAAAATTCAAAAAATTCAAAAATACCATTACGGCTTCATTTCAAGCCAAAACAAGTTTGAAAAGGCTGAAAAAGAGAGAAATTAAAAATTATCGTTTCGTTTCGTTCCTACCCGACGCATAAGAGAAAATTCAAAAAATAAAAAAACCCCATTATGGCTTCTTTTCAAACCAAAACAGGTTGGAAAAGGAGGAGAAAGGGAGAAAATAAAACCTGTCTTTCCGTTCCGTTCCTACCCGACGCGTAATAGAAAATTCCAAAAAAAATAGCCAAAAAATTTAAAAAATTTAAAAAAACCATTATGGCTTTATTTCAAGCCAAAACAAGTTGGAAAAGGCTGAAATAGAGAGAAATTAAAAATTATCGTTTCGTTTCGTTCGTACCCGACACATAAGAGATAATACAAAAAAAATAGTAAAAAAATTCAAAAAAAGAAAAAAACCCCATTATGGCTTCTTTTCAAGCCAAAATAGGTTGAAAAAGGCCGAAAAAGAGAGAAAATAAAAATTGTCTTTCCGTTCCGTTCCTAACTGACGCGTAATAGATAATTCCAAAAAAAATAGTAAAAAAATTCAAAATTACCATTACGGGTTCATTTCAAGCCAAAACCGGTTGGAAAAGGCCGAAAAAGAGAGAAAATAAAAATTATCGTTTCGTTTCGTTCCTACACGAAGCATAATAGATAAATAAATAAAAATAGCAAAAAAATTCAAAAAATTCAAAACCCTGTTATGGCTTCTTTTCCAGCCAAAATAGGTTGGAAAAGGTCAAGAAAGAGATAAAATAAAAATTATCGTTCCGTTCCGTTCCAACCCGATGCGCAATAGAAAATTCCAAAAAATTAGCAAAAATAATTCAGAAAATTAATAAATACCAATATGGCGTGATTTCAAGCTAAAATAGGATGGAAAAGGCTCAAGGAGAGAAAATAAAAATTATCATTTCGTTTCGTTCCGACCTGACGCGTTAGAGAAAATTCAAGAAAAATAGCAAAAAAATTCAATAAATAAAAAAAATACTGTTTTGGCTTCATTTCAAGCCAAAATAGGTTGGTAATTGCCCAGAAAGAGAAAAAATAAAAATTGTCTTTCCGTTCCCTTCCTATCCGACGGGTAATAGAAAATTCCAAAAAAAGAGAAGAAAAATCAAAAAATACCATTGTGGCTTCATTTCAAGCCAAAATAGGTTGGAAAAGGCCGAGAAAGAGAGAAAATAAAAATTGTCTTTCCGTTCCGTTCCTACCTGAAGCGTAGTAGAAAATTCCAAAAAAAATAGCAAAAAAATTCAAAAAATTCAAAATTACCATTACGGGTTCATTTCAAGCCAAAACAGGTTGGAAAAGGCCGTAAAAGAGAGAAAATAAAAATTATCGTTTCGTTTCGTTCCTACACGAAGCGTAATAGATAAATAAATAAAAATAGCAAAAAAATTCAAAAAATTAAAAACCCTGTTATGGCTTCTTTTCAAGCCAAAATAGGTCGGAAAAGGCTGACAAAGAGAGAAAATAAAAATTATCGTTTCGTTTCGTTCCTACCCGACGTGTAATAGAAAATTCCAAAAAATTAGCAAAAAAATTCAAAAAATTCAAAAATACCATTACGGCTTCATTTCAAGCCAAAACAAGTTGAAAAAGGCCGAAAAAGAGTGAAATTAAAAATTATCGTTCCGTTCCGTTCCAACCCGATGCGTAATAAAAAATTCCAAAAAAGTAGCAAAAATAATTCAGAAAATTAATAAATACCATTATGGCGTGATTTCAAGCCAAAATAGGTTGGAAAAGGCTCAGAGGGAGAAAATAAAAATTATCATTTCGTTTCGTTCCGACCTGACGCGTTAGAGAAAATTCAAGAAAAATAGCAAAAAAATTCAATAAATTAAAAAATACCGTTTTGGCTTCATTTCAAGCCAGAATAGGTTGGTAATTGCTGAGAAAGAGAAAAAAATAAAAATTGTCTTTCCGTTCCTTTCCTACCCGACAGGTAATAGAAAATTCCAACAAAAGAGAAGAAAAATAAAAAAATCAAAAAATACCATTGTGGCATCATTTCAAGCCAAAATAGGTTGGAAAAGGTCGAGAAATAAAAAAAATAAAAATTGTCGTTCCGTTTCGTTCCCACCCAACGTGTAATAGAAAATTCCAAAAAAATAGCAAAAAATTTCAAAAAATTAAAAAACCCTGTTATGGCTTCTTTTCAAGCCAAATTAGGTTGGAAATGGCCGAGAAAGAGAGAAAATAAAAATTGTCTTTCCGTTCCATTCCTACCTGACGCGTAATAAAAAATTCCAAAAAAATAGCAAAAAATTAAAAAACCCTGTTATGGCTTCTTTTCAAGCCAAAATAGGTCGGAAAAGGCTGACAAAGAGAGAAAATAAAAATTATCGTTTCGTTTCGTTTCGTTCCTACCCGACGTGTAATAGAAAATTCCAAAAAATTAGCAAAAAAATTCAAAAAATTCAAAAATACCATTACGGCTTCATTTCAAGCCAAAACAAGTTTGAAAAGGCTGAAAAAGAGAGAAATTAAAAATTATCGTTTCGTTTCGTTCCTACCCGACGCATAAGAGAAAATTCAAAAAATAAAAAAACCCCATTATGGCTTCTTTTCAAACCAAAACAGGTTGGAAAAGGAGGAGAAAGGGAGAAAATAAAACCTGTCTTTCCGTTCCGTTCCTACCCGACGCGTAATAGAAAATTCCAAAAAAAATAGCCAAAAAATTTAAAAAATTTAAAAAAACCATTATGGCTTTATTTCAAGCCAAAACAAGTTGGAAAAGGCTGAAATAGAGAGAAATTAAAAATTATCGTTTCGTTTCGTTCGTACCCGACACATAAGAGATAATACAAAAAAAATAGTAAAAAAATTCAAAAAAAGAAAAAAACCCCATTATGGCTTCTTTTCAAGCCAAAATAGGTTGAAAAAGGCCGAAAAAGAGAGAAAATAAAAATTGTCTTTCCGTTCCGTTCCTAACTGACGCGTAATAGATAATTCCAAAAAAAATAGTAAAAAAATTCAAAATTACCATTACGGGTTCATTTCAAGCCAAAACCGGTTGGAAAAGGCCGAAAAAGAGAGAAAATAAAAATTATCGTTTCGTTTCGTTCCTACACGAAGCATAATAGATAAATAAATAAAAATAGCAAAAAAATTCAAAAAATTCAAAACCCTGTTATGGCTTCTTTTCCAGCCAAAATAGGTTGGAAAAGGTCAAGAAAGAGATAAAATAAAAATTATCGTTCCGTTCCGTTCCAACCCGATGCGCAATAGAAAATTCCAAAAAATTAGCAAAAATAATTCAGAAAATTAATAAATACCAATATGGCGTGATTTCAAGCTAAAATAGGATGGAAAAGGCTCAAGGAGAGAAAATAAAAATTATCATTTCGTTTCGTTCCGACCTGACGCGTTAGAGAAAATTCAAGAAAAATAGCAAAAAAATTCAATAAATAAAAAAAATACTGTTTTGGCTTCATTTCAACCCAAAATAGGTTGGTAATTGCCCAGAAAGAGAAAAAATAAAAATTGTCTTTCCGTTCCCTTCCTATCCGACGGGTAATAGAAAATTCCAAAAAAAGAGAAGAAAAATCAAAAAATACCATTGTGGCTTCATTTCAAGCCAAAATAGGTTGGAAAAGGCCGAGAAAGAGAGAAAATAAAAATTGTCTTTCCGTTCCGTTCCTACCTGAAGCGTAGTAGAAAATTCCAAAAAAAATAGCAAAAAAATTCAAAAAATTCAAAATTACCATTACGGGTTCATTTCAAGCCAAAACAGGTTGGAAAAGGCCGTAAAAGAGAGAAAATAAAAATTATCGTTTCGTTTCGTTCCTACACGAAGCGTAATAGATAAATAAATAAAAATAGCAAAAAAATTCAAAAAATTAAAAACCCTGTTATGGCTTCTTTTCAAGCCAAAATAGGTCGGAAAAGGCTGACAAAGAGAGAAAATAAAAATTATCGTTTCGTTTCGTTCCTACCCGACGTGTAATAGAAAATTCCAAAAAATTAGCAAAAAAATTCAAAAAATTCAAAAATACCATTACGGCTTCATTTCAAGCCAAAACAAGTTGAAAAAGGCCGAAAAAGAGTGAAATTAAAAATTATCGTTCCGTTCCGTTCCAACCCGATGCGTAATAAAAAATTCCAAAAAAGTAGCAAAAATAATTCAGAAAATTAATAAATACCATTATGGCGTGATTTCAAGCCAAAATAGGTTGGAAAAGGCTCAGAGGGAGAAAATAAAAATTATCATTTCGTTTCGTTCCGACCTGACGCGTTAGAGAAAATTCAAGAAAAATAGCAAAAAAATTCAATAAATTAAAAAATACCGTTTTGGCTTCATTTCAAGCCAGAATAGGTTGGTAATTGCTGAGAAAGAGAAAAAAATAAAAATTGTCTTTCCGTTCCTTTCCTACCCGACAGGTAATAGAAAATTCCAACAAAAGAGAAGAAAAATAAAAAAATCAAAAAATACCATTGTGGCATCATTTCAAGCCAAAATAGGTTGGAAAAGGTCGAGAAATAAAAAAAATAAAAATTGTCGTTCCGTTTCGTTCCCACCCAACGTGTAATAGAAAATTCCAAAAAAATAGCAAAAAATTTCAAAAAATTAAAAAACCCTGTTATGGCTTCTTTTCAAGCCAAATTAGGTTGGAAATGGCCGAGAAAGAGAGAAAATAAAAATTGTCTTTCCGTTCCATTCCTACCTGACGCGTAATAAAAAATTCCAAAAAAATAGCAAAAAATTAAAAAACCCTGTTATGGCTTCTTTTCAAGCCAAAATAGGTCGGAAAAGGCTGACAAAGAGAGAAAATAAAAATTATCGTTTCGTTTCGTTTCGTTCCTACCCGACGTGTAATAGAAAATTCCAAAAAATTAGCAAAAAAATTCAAAAAATTCAAAAATACCATTACGGCTTCATTTCAAGCCAAAACAAGTTTGAAAAGGCTGAAAAAGAGAGAAATTAAAAATTATCGTTTCGTTTCGTTCCTACCCGACGCATAAGAGAAAATTCAAAAAATAAAAAAACCCCATTATGGCTTCTTTTCAAACCAAAACAGGTTGGAAAAGGAGGAGAAAGGGAGAAAATAAAACCTGTCTTTCCGTTCCGTTCCTACCCGACGCGTAATAGAAAATTCCAAAAAAAATAGCCAAAAAATTTAAAAAATTTAAAAAAACCATTATGGCTTTATTTCAAGCCAAAACAAGTTGGAAAAGGCTGAAATAGAGAGAAATTAAAAATTATCGTTTCGTTTCGTTCGTACCCGACACATAAGAGATAATACAAAAAAAATAGTAAAAAAATTCAAAAAAAGAAAAAAACCCCATTATGGCTTCTTTTCAAGCCAAAATAGGTTGAAAAAGGCCGAAAAAGAGAGAAAATAAAAATTGTCTTTCCGTTCCGTTCCTAACTGACGCGTAATAGATAATTCCAAAAAAAATAGTAAAAAAATTCAAAATTACCATTACGGGTTCATTTCAAGCCAAAACCGGTTGGAAAAGGCCGAAAAAGAGAGAAAATAAAAATTATCGTTTCGTTTCGTTCCTACACGAAGCATAATAGATAAATAAATAAAAATAGCAAAAAAATTCAAAAAATTCAAAACCCTGTTATGGCTTCTTTTCCAGCCAAAATAGGTTGGAAAAGGTCAAGAAAGAGATAAAATAAAAATTATCGTTCCGTTCCGTTCCAACCCGATGCGCAATAGAAAATTCCAAAAAATTAGCAAAAATAATTCAGAAAATTAATAAATACCAATATGGCGTGATTTCAAGCTAAAATAGGATGGAAAAGGCTCAAGGAGAGAAAATAAAAATTATCATTTCGTTTCGTTCCGACCTGACGCGTTAGAGAAAATTCAAGAAAAATAGCAAAAAAATTCAATAAATAAAAAAAATACTGTTTTGGCTTCATTTCAAGCCAAAATAGGTTGGTAATTGCCCAGAAAGAGAAAAAATAAAAATTGTCTTTCCGTTCCCTTCCTATCCGACGGGTAATAGAAAATTCCAAAAAAAGAGAAGAAAAATCAAAAAATACCATTGTGGCTTCATTTCAAGCCAAAATAGGTTGGAAAAGGCCGAGAAAGAGAGAAAATAAAAATTGTCTTTCCGTTCCGTTCCTACCTGAAGCGTAGTAGAAAATTCCAAAAAAAATAGCAAAAAAATTCAAAAAATTCAAAATTACCATTACGGGTTCATTTCAAGCCAAAACAGGTTGGAAAAGGCCGTAAAAGAGAGAAAATAAAAATTATCGTTTCGTTTCGTTCCTACACGAAGCGTAATAGATAAATAAATAAAAATAGCAAAAAAATTCAAAAAATTAAAAACCCTGTTATGGCTTCTTTTCAAGCCAAAATAGGTCGGAAAAGGCTGACAAAGAGAGAAAATAAAAATTATCGTTTCGTTTCGTTCCTACCCGACGTGTAATAGAAAATTCCAAAAAATTAGCAAAAAAATTCAAAAAATTCAAAAATACCATTACGGCTTCATTTCAAGCCAAAACAAGTTGAAAAAGGCCGAAAAAGAGTGAAATTAAAAATTATCGTTCCGTTCCGTTCCAACCCGATGCGTAATAAAAAATTCCAAAAAAGTAGCAAAAATAATTCAGAAAATTAATAAATACCATTATGGCGTGATTTCAAGCCAAAATAGGTTGGAAAAGGCTCAGAGGGAGAAAATAAAAATTATCATTTCGTTTCGTTCCGACCTGACGCGTTAGAGAAAATTCAAGAAAAATAGCAAAAAAATTCAATAAATTAAAAAATACCGTTTTGGCTTCATTTCAAGCCAGAATAGGTTGGTAATTGCTGAGAAAGAGAAAAAAATAAAAATTGTCTTTCCGTTCCTTTCCTACCCGACAGGTAATAGAAAATTCCAACAAAAGAGAAGAAAAATAAAAAAATCAAAAAATACCATTGTGGCATCATTTCAAGCCAAAATAGGTTGGAAAAGGTCGAGAAATAAAAAAAATAAAAATTGTCGTTCCGTTTCGTTCCCACCCAACGTGTAATAGAAAATTCCAAAAAAATAGCAAAAAATTTCAAAAAATTAAAAAACCCTGTTATGGCTTCTTTTCAAGCCAAATTAGGTTGGAAATGGCCGAGAAAGAGAGAAAATAAAAATTGTCTTTCCGTTCCATTCCTACCTGACGCGTAATAAAAAATTCCAAAAAAATAGCAAAAAATTTCAAAAAATTAAAAAACCCTGTTATGGCTTCTTTTCAAGCCAAAATAGGTCGGAAAAGGCTGACAAAGAGAGAAAATAAAAATTATCGTTTCGTTTCGTTTCGTTCCTACCCGACGTGTAATAGAAAATTCCAAAAAATTAGCAAAAAAATTCAAAAAATTCAAAAATACCATTACGGCTTCATTTCAAGCCAAAACAAGTTTGAAAAGGCTGAAAAAGAGAGAAATTAAAAATTATCGTTTCGTTTCGTTCCTACCCGACGCATAAGAGAAAATTCAAAAAATAAAAAAACCCCATTATGGCTTCTTTTCAAACCAAAACAGGTTGGAAAAGGAGGAGAAAGGGAGAAAATAAAACCTGTCTTTCCGTTCCGTTCCTACCCGACGCGTAATAGAAAATTCCAAAAAAAATAGCCAAAAAATTTAAAAAATTTAAAAAAACCATTATGGCTTTATTTCAAGCCAAAACAAGTTGGAAAAGGCTGAAATAGAGAGAAATTAAAAATTATCGTTTCGTTTCGTTCGTACCCGACACATAAGAGATAATACAAAAAAAATAGTAAAAAAATTCAAAAAAAGAAAAAAACCCCATTATGGCTTCTTTTCAAGCCAAAATAGGTTGAAAAAGGCCGAAAAAGAGAGAAAATAAAAATTGTCTTTCCGTTCCGTTCCTAACTGACGCGTAATAGATAATTCCAAAAAAAATAGTAAAAAAATTCAAAATTACCATTACGGGTTCATTTCAAGCCAAAACCGGTTGGAAAAGGCCGAAAAAGAGAGAAAATAAAAATTATCGTTTCGTTTCGTTCCTACACGAAGCATAATAGATAAATAAATAAAAATAGCAAAAAAATTCAAAAAATTCAAAACCCTGTTATGGCTTCTTTTCCAGCCAAAATAGGTTGGAAAAGGTCAAGAAAGAGATAAAATAAAAATTATCGTTCCGTTCCGTTCCAACCCGATGCGCAATAGAAAATTCCAAAAAATTAGCAAAAATAATTCAGAAAATTAATAAATACCAATATGGCGTGATTTCAAGCTAAAATAGGATGGAAAAGGCTCAAGGAGAGAAAATAAAAATTATCATTTCGTTTCGTTCCGACCTGACGCGTTAGAGAAAATTCAAGAAAAATAGCAAAAAAATTCAATAAATAAAAAAAATATTGTTTTGGCTTCATTTCAAGCCAAAATAGGTTGGTAATTGCCCAGAAAGAGAAAAAATAAAAATTGTCTTTCCGTTCCCTTCCTATCCGACGGGTAATAGAAAATTCCAAAAAAAGAGAAGAAAAATCAAAAAATACCATTGTGGCTTCATTTCAAGCCAAAATAGGTTGGAAAAGGCCGAGAAAGAGAGAAAATAAAAATTGTCTTTCCGTTCCGTTCCTACCTGAAGCGTAGTAGAAAATTCCAAAAAAAATAGCAAAAAAATTCAAAAAATTCAAAATTACCATTACGGGTTCATTTCAAGCCAAAACAGGTTGGAAAAGGCCGTAAAAGAGAGAAAATAAAAATTATCGTTTCGTTTCGTTCCTACACGAAGCGTAATAGATAAATAAATAAAAATAGCAAAAAAATTCAAAAAATTAAAAACCCTATTATGGCTTCTTTTCAAGCCAAAATAGGTCGGAAAAGGCTGACAAAGAGAGAAAATAAAAATTATCGTTTCGTTTCGTTCCTACCCGACGTGTAATAGAAAATTCCAAAAAATTAGCAAAAAAATTCAAAAAATTCAAAAATACCATTACGGCTTCATTTCAAGCCAAAACAAGTTGAAAAAGGCCGAAAAAGAGTGAAATTAAAAATTATCGTTCCGTTCCGTTCCAACCCGATGCGTAATAAAAAATTCCAAAAAAGTAGCAAAAATAATTCAGAAAATTAATAAATACCATTATGGCGTGATTTCAAGCCAAAATAGGTTGGAAAAGGCTCAGAGGGAGAAAATAAAAATTATCATTTCGTTTCGTTCCGACCTGACGCGTTAGAGAAAATTCAAGAAAAATAGCAAAAAAATTCAATAAATTAAAAAATACCGTTTTGGCTTCATTTCAAGCCAGAATAGGTTGGTAATTGCTGAGAAAGAGAAAAAAATAAAAATTGTCTTTCCGTTCCTTTCCTACCCGACAGGTAATAGAAAATTCCAACAAAAGAGAAGAAAAATAAAAAAATCAAAAAATACCATTGTGGCATCATTTCAAGCCAAAATAGGTTGGAAAAGGTCGAGAAATAAAAAAAATAAAAATTGTCGTTCCGTTTCGTTCCCACCCAACGTGTAATAGAAAATTCCAAAAAAATAGCAAAAAATTTCAAAAAATTAAAAAACCCTGTTATGGCTTCTTTTCAAGCCAAATTAGGTTGGAAATGGCCGAGAAAGAGAGAAAATAAAAATTGTCTTTCCGTTCCATTCCTACCTGACGCGTAATAAAAAATTCCAAAAAAATAGCAAAAAATTAAAAAACCCTGTTATGGCTTCTTTTCAAGCCAAAATAGGTCGGAAAAGGCTGACAAAGAGAGAAAATAAAAATTATCGTTTCGTTTCGTTTCGTTCCTACCCGACGTGTAATAGAAAATTCCAAAAAATTAGCAAAAAAATTCAAAAAATTCAAAAATACCATTACGGCTTCATTTCAAGCCAAAACAAGTTTGAAAAGGCTGAAAAAGAGAGAAATTAAAAATTATCGTTTCGTTTCGTTCCTACCCGACGCATAAGAGAAAATTCAAAAAATAAAAAAACCCCATTATGGCTTCTTTTCAAACCAAAACAGGTTGGAAAAGGAGGAGAAAGGGAGAAAATAAAACCTGTCTTTCCGTTCCGTTCCTACCCGACGCGTAATAGAAAATTCCAAAAAAAATAGCCAAAAAATTTAAAAAATTTAAAAAAACCATTATGGCTTTATTTCAAGCCAAAACAAGTTGGAAAAGGCTGAAATAGAGAGAAATTAAAAATTATCGTTTCGTTTCGTTCGTACCCGACACATAAGAGATAATACAAAAAAAATAGTAAAAAAATTCAAAAAAAGAAAAAAACCCCATTATGGCTTCTTTTCAAGCCAAAATAGGTTGAAAAAGGCCGAAAAAGAGAGAAAATAAAAATTGTCTTTCCGTTCCGTTCCTAACTGACGCGTAATAGATAATTCCAAAAAAAATAGTAAAAAAATTCAAAATTACCATTACGGGTTCATTTCAAGCCAAAACCGGTTGGAAAAGGCCGAAAAAGAGAGAAAATAAAAATTATCGTTTCGTTTCGTTCCTACACGAAGCATAATAGATAAATAAATAAAAATAGCAAAAAAATTCAAAAAATTCAAAACCCTGTTATGGCTTCTTTTCCAGCCAAAATAGGTTGGAAAAGGTCAAGAAAGAGATAAAATAAAAATTATCGTTCCGTTCCGTTCCAACCCGATGCGCAATAGAAAATTCCAAAAAATTAGCAAAAATAATTCAGAAAATTAATAAATACCAATATGGCGTGATTTCAAGCTAAAATAGGATGGAAAAGGCTCAAGGAGAGAAAATAAAAATTATCATTTCGTTTCGTTCCGACCTGACGCGTTAGAGAAAATTCAAGAAAAATAGCAAAAAAATTCAATAAATAAAAAAAATACTGTTTTGGCTTCATTTCAAGCCAAAATAGGTTGGTAATTGCCCAGAAAGAGAAAAAATAAAAATTGTCTTTCCGTTCCCTTCCTATCCGACGGGTAATAGAAAATTCCAAAAAAAGAGAAGAAAAATCAAAAAATACCATTGTGGCTTCATTTCAAGCCAAAATAGGTTGGAAAAGGCCGAGAAAGAGAGAAAATAAAAATTGTCTTTCCGTTCCGTTCCTACCTGAAGCGTAGTAGAAAATTCCAAAAAAAATAGCAAAAAAATTCAAAAAATTCAAAATTACCATTACGGGTTCATTTCAAGCCAAAACAGGTTGGAAAAGGCCGTAAAAGAGAGAAAATAAAAATTATCGTTTCGTTTCGTTCCTACACGAAGCGTAATAGATAAATAAATAAAAATAGCAAAAAAATTCAAAAAATTAAAAACCCTATTATGGCTTCTTTTCAAGCCAAAATAGGTCGGAAAAGGCTGACAAAGAGAGAAAATAAAAATTATCGTTTCGTTTCGTTCCTACCCGACGTGTAATAGAAAATTCCAAAAAATTAGCAAAAAAATTCAAAAAATTCAAAAATACCATTACGGCTTCATTTCAAGCCAAAACAAGTTGAAAAAGGCCGAAAAAGAGTGAAATTAAAAATTATCGTTCCGTTCCGTTCCAACCCGATGCGTAATAAAAAATTCCAAAAAAGTAGCAAAAATAATTCAGAAAATTAATAAATACCATTATGGCGTGATTTCAAGCCAAAATAGGTTGGAAAAGGCTCAGAGGGAGAAAATAAAAATTATCATTTCGTTTCGTTCCGACCTGACGCGTTAGAGAAAATTCAAGAAAAATAGCAAAAAAATTCAATAAATTAAAAAATACCGTTTTGGCTTCATTTCAAGCCAGAATAGGTTGGTAATTGCTGAGAAAGAGAAAAAAATAAAAATTGTCTTTCCGTTCCTTTCCTACCCGACAGGTAATAGAAAATTCCAACAAAAGAGAAGAAAAATAAAAAAATCAAAAAATACCATTGTGGCATCATTTCAAGCCAAAATAGGTTGGAAAAGGTCGAGAAATAAAAAAAATAAAAATTGTCGTTCCGTTTCGTTCCCACCCAACGTGTAATAGAAAATTCCAAAAAAATAGCAAAAAATTTCAAAAAATTAAAAAACCCTGTTATGGCTTCTTTTCAAGCCAAATTAGGTTGGAAATGGCCGAGAAAGAGAGAAAATAAAAATTGTCTTTCCGTTCCATTCCTACCTGACGCGTAATAAAAAATTCCAAAAAAATAGCAAAAAATTAAAAAACCCTGTTATGGCTTCTTTTCAAGCCAAAATAGGTCGGAAAAGGCTGACAAAGAGAGAAAATAAAAATTATCGTTTCGTTTCGTTTCGTTTCGTTCCTACCCGACGTGTAATAGAAAATTCCAAAAAATTAGCAAAAAAATTCAAAAAATTCAAAAATACCATTACGGCTTCATTTCAAGCCAAAACAAGTTTGAAAAGGCTGAAAAAGAGAGAAATTAAAAATTATCGTTTCGTTTCGTTCCTACCCGACGCATAAGAGAAAATTCAAAAAATAAAAAAACCCCATTATGGCTTCTTTTCAAACCAAAACAGGTTGGAAAAGGAGGAGAAAGGGAGAAAATAAAACCTGTCTTTCCGTTCCGTTCCTACCCGACGCGTAATAGAAAATTCCAAAAAAAATAGCCAAAAAATTTAAAAAATTTAAAAAAACCATTATGGCTTTATTTCAAGCCAAAACAAGTTGGAAAAGGCTGAAATAGAGAGAAATTAAAAATTATCGTTTCGTTTCGTTCGTACCCGACACATAAGAGATAATACAAAAAAAATAGTAAAAAAATTCAAAAAAAGAAAAAAACCCCATTATGGCTTCTTTTCAAGCCAAAATAGGTTGAAAAAGGCCGAAAAAGAGAGAAAATAAAAATTGTCTTTCCGTTCCGTTCCTAACTGACGCGTAATAGATAATTCCAAAAAAAATAGTAAAAAAATTCAAAATTACCATTACGGGTTCATTTCAAGCCAAAACCGGTTGGAAAAGGCCGAAAAAGAGAGAAAATAAAAATTATCGTTTCGTTTCGTTCCTACACGAAGCATAATAGATAAATAAATAAAAATAGCAAAAAAATTCAAAAAATTCAAAACCCTGTTATGGCTTCTTTTCCAGCCAAAATAGGTTGGAAAAGGTCAAGAAAGAGATAAAATAAAAATTATCGTTCCGTTCCGTTCCAACCCGATGCGCAATAGAAAATTCCAAAAAATTAGCAAAAATAATTCAGAAAATTAATAAATACCAATATGGCGTGATTTCAAGCTAAAATAGGATGGAAAAGGCTCAAGGAGAGAAAATAAAAATTATCATTTCGTTTCGTTCCGACCTGACGCGTTAGAGAAAATTCAAGAAAAATAGCAAAAAAATTCAATAAATAAAAAAAATACTGTTTTGGCTTCATTTCAAGCCAAAATAGGTTGGTAATTGCCCAGAAAGAGAAAAAATAAAAATTGTCTTTCCGTTCCCTTCCTATCCGACGGGTAATAGAAAATTCCAAAAAAAGAGAAGAAAAATCAAAAAATACCATTGTGGCTTCATTTCAAGCCAAAATAGGTTGGAAAAGGCCGAGAAAGAGAGAAAATAAAAATTGTCTTTCCGTTCCGTTCCTACCTGAAGCGTAGTAGAAAATTCCAAAAAAAATAGCAAAAAAATTCAAAAAATTCAAAATTACCATTACGGGTTCATTTCAAGCCAAAACAGGTTGGAAAAGGCCGTAAAAGAGAGAAAATAAAAATTATCGTTTCGTTTCGTTCCTACACGAAGCGTAATAGATAAATAAATAAAAATAGCAAAAAAATTCAAAAAATTAAAAACCCTATTATGGCTTCTTTTCAAGCCAAAATAGGTCGGAAAAGGCTGACAAAGAGAGAAAATAAAAATTATCGTTTCGTTTCGTTCCTACCCGACGTGTAATAGAAAATTCCAAAAAATTAGCAAAAAAATTCAAAAAATTCAAAAATACCATTACGGCTTCATTTCAAGCCAAAACAAGTTGAAAAAGGCCGAAAAAGAGTGAAATTAAAAATTATCGTTCCGTTCCGTTCCAACCCGATGCGTAATAAAAAATTCCAAAAAAGTAGCAAAAATAATTCAGAAAATTAATAAATACCATTATGGCGTGATTTCAAGCCAAAATAGGTTGGAAAAGGCTCAGAGGGAGAAAATAAAAATTATCATTTCGTTTCGTTCCGACCTGACGCGTTAGAGAAAATTCAAGAAAAATAGCAAAAAAATTCAATAAATTAAAAAATACCGTTTTGGCTTCATTTCAAGCCAGAATAGGTTGGTAATTGCTGAGAAAGAGAAAAAAATAAAAATTGTCTTTCCGTTCCTTTCCTACCCGACAGGTAATAGAAAATTCCAACAAAAGAGAAGAAAAATAAAAAAATCAAAAAATACCATTGTGGCATCATTTCAAGCCAAAATAGGTTGGAAAAGGTCGAGAAATAAAAAAAATAAAAATTGTCGTTCCGTTTCGTTCCCACCCAACGTGTAATAGAAAATTCCAAAAAAATAGCAAAAAATTTCAAAAAATTAAAAAACCCTGTTATGGCTTCTTTTCAAGCCAAATTAGGTTGGAAATGGCCGAGAAAGAGAGAAAATAAAAATTGTCTTTCCGTTCCATTCCTACCTGACGCGTAATAAAAAATTCCAAAAAAATAGCAAAAAATTTCAAAAAATTAAAAAACCCTGTTATGGCTTCTTTTCAAGCCAAAATAGGTCGGAAAAGGCTGACAAAGAGAGAAAATAAAAATTATCGTTTCGTTTCGTTTCGTTCCTACCCGACGTGTAATAGAAAATTCCAAAAAATTAGCAAAAAAATTCAAAAAATTCAAAAATACCATTACGGCTTCATTTCAAGCCAAAACAAGTTTGAAAAGGCTGAAAAAGAGAGAAATTAAAAATTATCGTTTCGTTTCGTTCCTACCCGACGCATAAGAGAAAATTCAAAAAATAAAAAAACCCCATTATGGCTTCTTTTCAAACCAAAACAGGTTGGAAAAGGAGGAGAAAGGGAGAAAATAAAACCTGTCTTTCCGTTCCGTTCCTACCCGACGCGTAATAGAAAATTCCAAAAAAAATAGCCAAAAAATTTAAAAAATTTAAAAAAACCATTATGGCTTTATTTCAAGCCAAAACAAGTTGGAAAAGGCTGAAATAGAGAGAAATTAAAAATTATCGTTTCGTTTCGTTCGTACCCGACACATAAGAGATAATACAAAAAAAATAGTAAAAAAATTCAAAAAAAGAAAAAAACCCCATTATGGCTTCTTTTCAAGCCAAAATAGGTTGAAAAAGGCCGAAAAAGAGAGAAAATAAAAATTGTCTTTCCGTTCCGTTCCTAACTGACGCGTAATAGATAATTCCAAAAAAAATAGTAAAAAAATTCAAAATTACCATTACGGGTTCATTTCAAGCCAAAACCGGTTGGAAAAGGCCGAAAAAGAGAGAAAATAAAAATTATCGTTTCGTTTCGTTCCTACACGAAGCATAATAGATAAATAAATAAAAATAGCAAAAAAATTCAAAAAATTCAAAACCCTGTTATGGCTTCTTTTCCAGCCAAAATAGGTTGGAAAAGGTCAAGAAAGAGATAAAATAAAAATTATCGTTCCGTTCCGTTCCAACCCGATGCGCAATAGAAAATTCCAAAAAATTAGCAAAAATAATTCAGAAAATTAATAAATACCAATATGGCGTGATTTCAAGCTAAAATAGGATGGAAAAGGCTCAAGGAGAGAAAATAAAAATTATCATTTCGTTTCGTTCCGACCTGACGCGTTAGAGAAAATTCAAGAAAAATAGCAAAAAAATTCAATAAATAAAAAAAATACTGTTTTGGCTTCATTTCAAGCCAAAATAGGTTGGTAATTGCCCAGAAAGAGAAAAAATAAAAATTGTCTTTCCGTTCCCTTCCTATCCGACGGGTAATAGAAAATTCCAAAAAAAGAGAAGAAAAATCAAAAAATACCATTGTGGCTTCATTTCAAGCCAAAATAGGTTGGAAAAGGCCGAGAAAGAGAGAAAATAAAAATTGTCTTTCCGTTCCGTTCCTACCTGAAGCGTAGTAGAAAATTCCAAAAAAAATAGCAAAAAAATTCAAAAAATTCAAAATTACCATTACGGGTTCATTTCAAGCCAAAACAGGTTGGAAAAGGCCGTAAAAGAGAGAAAATAAAAATTATCGTTTCGTTTCGTTCCTACACGAAGCGTAATAGATAAATAAATAAAAATAGCAAAAAAATTCAAAAAATTAAAAACCCTGTTATGGCTTCTTTTCAAGCCAAAATAGGTCGGAAAAGGCTGACAAAGAGAGAAAATAAAAATTATCGTTTCGTTTCGTTCCTACCCGACGTGTAATAGAAAATTCCAAAAAATTAGCAAAAAAATTCAAAAAATTCAAAAATACCATTACGGCTTCATTTCAAGCCAAAACAAGTTGAAAAAGGCCGAAAAAGAGTGAAATTAAAAATTATCGTTCCGTTCCGTTCCAACCCGATGCGTAATAAAAAATTCCAAAAAAGTAGCAAAAATAATTCAGAAAATTAATAAATACCATTATGGCGTGATTTCAAGCCAAAATAGGTTGGAAAAGGCTCAGAGGGAGAAAATAAAAATTATCATTTCGTTTCGTTCCGACCTGACGCGTTAGAGAAAATTCAAGAAAAATAGCAAAAAAATTCAATAAATTAAAAAATACCGTTTTGGCTTCATTTCAAGCCAAAATAGGTTGGTAATTGCTGAGAAAGAGAAAAAAATAAAAATTGTCTTTCCGTTCCTTTCCTACCCGACAGGTAATAGAAAATTCCAACAAAAGAGAAGAAAAATAAAAAAATCAAAAAATACCATTGTGGCATCATTTCAAGCCAAAATAGGTTGGAAAAGGTCGAGAAATAAAAAAAATAAAAATTGTCGTTCCGTTTCGTTCCCACCCAACGTGTAATAGAAAATTCCAAAAAAATAGCAAAAAATTTCAAAAAATTAAAAAACACTGTTATGGCTTCTTTTCAAGCCAAAATAGGTTGGAAATGGCCGAGAAAGAGAGAAAATAAAAATTGTCTTTCCGTTCCATTCCTACCTGACGCGTAATAAAAAATTCCAAAAAAATAGCAAAAAATTTCAAAAAATTAAAAAACCCTGTTATGGCTTCTTTTCAAGCCAAAATAGGTCGGAAAAGGCTGACAAGGAGAGAAAATAAAAATTATCGTTTCGTTTCGTTCCTACCCGACGTTTAATAGAAAATTCCAAAAAATTAGCAAAAAAATTCAAAAAATTCAAAAATACCATTACGGCTTCATTTCAAGCCAAAACAGTTGGAAAAGGCCGAAAAAGAGTGAAATTCAAAATTATCGTTCGTTCCGTTCCAACCCGATGCGTAATAAAAAATTCCAAAAAAGCAGCAAAAATAATTCAGAAAATTAATAAATACCATTATGGCGTGATTTCAAGCCAAAATAGGTTGGAAAAGGCTCAGAGGGAGAAAATAAAAATTATCATTTCGTTTCGTTCCGACCTGACGCGTTAGAGAAAATTCAAGAAAAATAGCAAAAAAATTCAATAAATTAAAAAATACCGTTTTGGCTTCATTTCAAGCCAAAATAGGTTGGTAATTGCTGAGAAAGAGAAAAAATAAAAATTGTCTTTCCGTTCCTTTCCTACCCGACAGGTAATAGAAAATTCCAACAAAAGAGAAGAAAAAAAAAAAATCAAAAAATACCATTGTGGCTTCATTTCAAGCCAAAATAGGTTGGAAAAGGTCGAGAAATAAAAAAAATAAAAATTGTCGTTCCGTTTCGTTCCCACCCAACGTGTAATAGAAAATTCCAAAAAAATAGCAAAAAATTTCAAAAAATTAAAAAACCCTGTTATGGCTTCTTTTCAAGCCAAAATAGGTTGAAAAAGGCCGAAAAAGAGAGAAAATAAAAATTGTCTTTCCGTTCCGTTCCTAACTGACGCGTAATAGATAATTCCAAAAAAAATAGTAAAAAAATTCAAAATTACCATTACGGGTTCATTTCAAGCCAAAACCGGTTGGAAAAGGCCGAAAAAGAGAGAAAATAAAAATTATCGTTTCGTTTCGTTCCTACACGAAGCATAATAGATAAATAAATAAAAATAGCAAAAAAATTCAAAAAATTCAAAACCCTGTTATGGCTTCTTTTCCAGCCAAAATAGGTTGGAAAAGGTCAAGAAAGAGATAAAATAAAAATTATCGTTCCGTTCCGTTCCAACCCGATGCGCAATAGAAAATTCCAAAAAAATAGCAAAAATAATTCAGAAAATTAATAAATACCAATATGGCGTGATTTCAAGCTAAAATAGGTTGGAAAAGGCTCAAGGAGAGAAAATAAAAATTATCATTTCGTTTCGTTCCGACCTGACGCGTTAGAGAAAATTCAAGAAAAATAGCAAAAAAATTCAATAAATTAAAAAATACCGTTTTGGCTTCATTTCAAGCCAGAATAGGTTGGTAATTGCTGAGAAAGAGAAAAAAATAAAAATTGTCTTTCCGTTCCTTTCCTACCCGACAGGTAATAGAAAATTCCAACAAAAGAGAAGAAAAATAAAAAAATCAAAAAATACCATTGTGGCATCATTTCAAGCCAAAATATGTTGGAAAAGGTCGAGAAATAAAAAAAATAAAAATTGTCGTTCCGTTTCGTTCCCACCCAACGTGTAATAGAAAATTCCAAAAAAATAGCAAAAAATTTCAAAAAATTAAAAAACCCTGTTATGGCTTCTTTTCAAGCCAAATTAGGTTGGAAATGGCCGAGAAAGAGAGAAAATAAAAATTGTCTTTCCGTTCCATTCCTACCTGACGCGTAATAAAAAATTCCAAAAAAATAGCAAAAAATTTCAAAAAATTAAAAAACCCTGTTATGGCTTCTTTTCAAGCCAAAATAGGTCGGAAAAGGCTGACAAAGAGAGAAAATAAAAATTATCGTTTCGTTTCGTTTCGTTCCTACCCGACGTGTAATAGAAAATTCCAAAAAATTAGCAAAAAAATTCAAAAAATTCAAAAATACCATTACGGCTTCATTTCAAGCCAAAACAAGTTTGAAAAGGCTGAAAAAGAGAGAAATTAAAAATTATCGTTTCGTTTCGTTCCTACACGAAGCATAATAGATAAATAAATAAAAATAGCAAAAAAATTCAAAAAATTCAAAACCCTGTTATGGCTTCTTTTCCAGCCAAAATAGGTTGGAAAAGGTCAAGAAAGAGATAAAATAAAAATTATCGTTCCGTTCCGTTCCAACCCGATGCGCAATAGAAAATTCCAAAAAAATAGCAAAAATAATTCAGAAAATTAATAAATACCAATATGGCGTGATTTCAAGCTAAAATAGGTTGGAAAAGGCTCAAGGAGAGAAAATAAAAATTATCATTTCGTTTCGTTCCGACCTGACGCGTTAGAGAAAATTCAAGAAAAATAGCAAAAAAATTCAATAAATAAAAAAAATACTGTTTTGGCTTCATTTCAAGCCAAAATAGGTTGGTAATTGCCCAGAAAGAGAAAAAATAAAAATTGTCTTTCCGTTCCCTTCCTATCCGACGGGTAATAGAAAATTCCAAAAAAAGAGAAGAAAAATCAAAAAATACCATTGTGGCTTCATTTCAAGCCAAAATAGGTTGGAAAAGGCCGAGAAAGAGAGAAAATAAAAATTGTCTTTCCGTTCCGTTCCTACCTGAAGCGTAGTAGAAAATTCCAAAAAAAATAGCAAAAAAATTCAAAAAATTCAAAATTACCATTACGGGTTCATTTCAAGCCAAAACAGGTTGGAAAAGGCCGTAAAAGAGAGAAAATAAAAATTATCGTTTCGTTTCGTTCCTACACGAAGCGTAATAGATAAATAAATAAAAATAGCAAAAAAATTCAAAAAATTAAAAACCCTGTTATGGCTTCTTTTCAAGCCAAAATAGGTCGGAAAAGGCTGACAAAGAGAGAAAATAAAAATTATCGTTTCGTTTCGTTCCTACCCGACGTGTAATAGAAAATTCCAAAAAATTAGCAAAAAAATTCAAAAAATTCAAAAATACCATTACGGCTTCATTTCAAGCCAAAACAAGTTGAAAAAGGCCGAAAAAGAGTGAAATTAAAAATTATCGTTCCGTTCCGTTCCAACCCGATGCGTAATAAAAAATTCCAAAAAAGTAGCAAAAATAATTCAGAAAATTAATAAATACCATTATGGCGTGATTTCAAGCCAAAATAGGTTGGAAAAGGCTCAGAGGGAGAAAATAAAAATTATCATTTCGTTTCGTTCCGACCTGACGCGTTAGAGAAAATTCAAGAAAAATAGCAAAAAAATTCAATAAATTAAAAAATACCGTTTTGGCTTCATTTCAAGCCAGAATAGGTTGGTAATTGCTGAGAAAGAGAAAAAAATAAAAATTGTCTTTCCGTTCCTTTCCTACCCGACAGGTAATAGAAAATTCCAACAAAAGAGAAGAAAAATAAAAAAATCAAAAAATACCATTGTGGCATCATTTCAAGCCAAAATATGTTGGAAAAGGTCGAGAAATAAAAAAAATAAAAATTGTCGTTCCGTTTCGTTCCCACCCAACGTGTAATAGAAAATTCCAAAAAAATAGCAAAAAATTTCAAAAAATTAAAAAACCCTGTTATGGCTTCTTTTCAAGCCAAATTAGGTTGGAAATGGCCGAGAAAGAGAGAAAATAAAAATTGTCTTTCCGTTCCATTCCTACCTGACGCGTAATAAAAAATTCCAAAAAAATAGCAAAAAATTTCAAAAAATTAAAAAACCCTGTTATGGCTTCTTTTCAAGCCAAAATAGGTCGGAAAAGGCTGACAAAGAGAGAAAATAAAAATTATCGTTTCGTTTCGTTTCGTTCCTACCCGACGTGTAATAGAAAATTCCAAAAAATTAGCAAAAAAATTCAAAAAATTCAAAAATACCATTACGGCTTCATTTCAAGCCAAAACAAGTTTGAAAAGGCTGAAAAAGAGAGAAATTAAAAATTATCGTTTCGTTTCGTTCCTACCCGACGCATAAGAGAAAATTCAAAAAATAAAAAAACCCCATTATGGCTTCTTTTCAAACCAAAACAGGTTGGAAAAGGAGGAGAAAGGGAGAAAATAAAACCTGTCTTTCCGTTCCGTTCCTACCCGACGCGTAATAGAAAATTCCAAAAAAAATAGCCAAAAAATTTAAAAAATTTAAAAAAACCATTATGGCTTTATTTCAAGCCAAAACAAGTTGGAAAAGGCTGAAATAGAGAGAAATTAAAAATTATCGTTTCGTTTCGTTCGTACCCGACACATAAGAGATAATACAAAAAAAATAGTAAAAAAATTCAAAAAAAGAAAAAAACCCCATTATGGCTTCTTTTCAAGCCAAAATAGGTTGAAAAAGGCCGAAAAAGAGAGAAAATAAAAATTGTCTTTCCGTTCCGTTCCTAACTGACGCGTAATAGATAATTCCAAAAAAAATAGTAAAAAAATTCAAAATTACCATTACGGGTTCATTTCAAGCCAAAACCGGTTGGAAAAGGCCGAAAAAGAGAGAAAATAAAAATTATCGTTTCGTTTCGTTCCTACACGAAGCATAATAGATAAATAAATAAAAATAGCAAAAAAATTCAAAAAATTCAAAACCCTGTTATGGCTTCTTTTCCAGCCAAAATAGGTTGGAAAAGGTCAAGAAAGAGATAAAATAAAAATTATCGTTCCGTTCCGTTCCAACCCGATGCGCAATAGAAAATTCCAAAAAATTAGCAAAAATAATTCAGAAAATTAATAAATACCAATATGGCGTGATTTCAAGCTAAAATAGGATGGAAAAGGCTCAAGGAGAGAAAATAAAAATTATCATTTCGTTTCGTTCCGACCTGACGCGTTAGAGAAAATTCAAGAAAAATAGCAAAAAAATTCAATAAATAAAAAAAATACTGTTTTGGCTTCATTTCAAGCCAAAATAGGTTGGTAATTGCCCAGAAAGAGAAAAAATAAAAATTGTCTTTCCGTTCCCTTCCTATCCGACGGGTAATAGAAAATTCCAAAAAAAGAGAAGAAAAATCAAAAAATCAAAAAATACCATTATGGCTTCATTTCAGGCCAAAATAGGTTGGAAAAGGCCGAGAAAGGGAGAAAATAAAAATTGTCTTTCCGTTCCGTTCCTACCTGAAGCGTAGTAGAAAATTCCAAAAAAAATAGCAAAAAAATTCAAAAAATTCAAAATTACCATTACGGGTTCATTTCAAGCCAAAACAGGTTGGAAGAGGCCGAAAAAGAGAGAAAATAAAAATTATCGTTTCGTTTCGTTCCTACACGAAGCGTAATAGATAAATAAATAAAAATAGCAAAAAAATTCAAAAAATTAAAAACCCTGTTATGGCTTCTTTTCAAGCCAAAATAGGTCGGAAAAGGCTGACAAAGAGAGAAAATAAAAATTATCGTTTCGTTTCGTTCCTACCCGACGTGTAATAGAAAATTCCAAAAAAGTAGCAAAAAAATTCAAAAAATTCAAAAATACCATTACGGCTTCATTTCAAGCCAAAACAAGTTGAAAAAGGCCGAAAAAGAGTGAAATTAAAAATTATCGTTCCGTTCCGTTCCAACCCGATGCGTAATAAAAAATTCCAAAAAATAGCAAAAATAATTCAGAAAATTAATAAATACCATTATGGCGTGATTTCAAGCCAAAATAGGTTGGAAAAGGCTCAGAGGGAGAAAATAAAAATTATCATTTCGTTTCGTTCCGACCTGACGCGTTAGAGAAAATTCAAGAAAAATAGCAAAAAAATTCAATAAATTAAAAAATACCGTTTTGGCTTCATTTCAAGCCAAAATAGGTTGGTAATTGCTGAGAAAGAGAAAAAATAAAAATTGTCTTTCCATTCCTTTCCTACCCGACAGGTAATACAAAATTCCAAAAAAAGAGAAGAAAAATCAAAAAATCAAAAAATACCATTGTGGCTTCATTTCAAGCCAAAATAGGTTGGAAAAGGTCGAGAAATAAAAAAAATAAAAATTGTCGTTCCGTTTCGTTCCCACCCAACGTGTAATAGAAAATCCCAAAAAAATAGCAAAAAATTTCAAAAAATTAAAAAACCCTGTTATGGCTTCTTTTCAAGCCAAAATAGGTTGGTAATTGCCCAGAAAGAGAAAAAATAAAAATTGTCTTTCCGTTCCCTTCCTACCCGACGGGTAATAGAAAATTCCAAAAAAAGAGAAGAAAAATCAAAAAATCAAAAAATACCATTGTGGCTTAATTTCAAGCCAAAATAGGTTGGAAAAGGCCGAGAAAGAGAGAAAATAAAAATTGTCTTTCCGTTCCGTTCCTACCTGAAGCGTAGTAGAAAATTCCAAAAAAAAATAGCAAAAAAATTCAAAAAATACAAATTACCATTACGGGTTCATTTCAAGCCAAAACAGGTTGGAAAAGGCCGAAAAAGAGAGAAAATAAAAATTATCGTTTCGTTTCGTTCCTACACGAAGCGTAATAGATAAATAAATAAAAATAGCAAAACAATTCAAAAAATTAAAAACCCTGTTATGGCTTTTTTTCAAGCCAAAATAGGTCGGAAAAGGCTGACAAAGAGAGAAAATAAAAATTATCGTTTCGTTTCGTTCCTACCCGACGTGTAATAGAAAATTCCAAAAAATTAGCAAAAAAATTCAAAAAATTCAAAAATACCATTACGGCTTCATTTCAAGCCAAAACAGTTGGAAAAGGCCGAAAAAGAGTGAAATTAAAAATTATCGTTCCGTTCCGTTCCTACACGAAGCGTAATAGATAAATAAATAAAAATAGCAAAAAAATTCAAAAAATTAAAAACCCTGTTATGGCTTCTTTTCAAGCCAAAATAGGTCGGAAAAGGCTGACAAAGAGAGAAAATAAAAATTATCGTTTCGTTTCGTTCCTACCCGACGTGTAATAGAAAATTCCAAAAAATTAGCAAAAAAATTCAAAAAATTCAAAAATACCATTACGGCTTCATTTCAAGCCAAAACAGTTGGAAAAGGCCGAAAAAGAGTGAAATTAAAAATTATCGTTCCGTTCCGTTCCAACCCGATGCGTAATAAAAAATTCCAAAAAAGTAGCAAAAATAATTCAGAAAATTAATAAATACCATTATGGCGTGATTTCAAGCCAAAATAGGTTGGAAAAGGCTCAGCGGGAGAAAATAAAAATTATCATTTCGTTTCGTTCCGACCTGACGCGTTAGAGAAAATTCAAGAAAAATAGCAAAAAAATTCAATAAATTAAAAAATACCGTTTTGGCTTCATTTCAAGCCAAAATAGGTTGGTAATTGCTGAGAAAGAGAAAAAATAAATATTGTCTTTCCGTTCCTTTCCTACCCGACAGGTAATAGAAAATTCCAACAAAAGAGAAGAAAAATAAAAAAATCAAAAAATACCATTGTGGCTCATTTCAAGCCAAAATAGGTTGGAAAAGGTCGAGAAATAAAAAAAATAAAAATTGTCGTTCCGTTTCGTTCCCACCCAACGTGTAATAGAAAATCCCAAAAAAATAGCAAAAAATTTCAAAAAATTAAAAAACCCTGTTATGGCTTCTTTTCAAGCCAAAATAGGTCGGAAAAGGCTGACAAAGAGAAAAAATAAAAATTATCGTTTCGTTTCGTTCCTACCCGACGTGTAATAGAAAATTCCAAAAAATTAGCAAAAAAATTCAAAAAATTCAAAAATACCATTACGGCTTCATTTCAGGCCAAAACAAGTTGAAAAAGGCCGAAAAAGAGTGAAATTAAAAATTATCATTCCGTTCCGTTCCAACCCCGATGCGTAATAAAAAATTCCAAAAAATAGAAAAAATAATTCAGAAAATTAATAAATACCATTATGGCGTGATTTCAAGCCAAAATAGGTTGGAAAAGGCTCAGAGGGAGAAAATAAAAATTATCATTTCGTTTCGTTCCGACCTGACGCGTTAAAGAAAATTCAAGAAAAATAGCAAAAAAATTCAATAAATTAAGAAATACCGTTTTGGCTTCATTTCAAGCCAAAATAGGTTGGTAATTGCTGAGAAAGAGAAAAAATAAAAATTGTCTTTCCGTTCCTTTCCTACCCGACAGGTAATAGAAAATTCCAACAAAAGAGAAGAAAAATGAAAAAATCAAAAAATACCATTGTGGCTTCATTTCAAGCCAAAATAGGTTGGAAAAGGTCGAGAAATAAAAATAAATAAAAATTGTCGTTCCGTTTCGTTCCCACCCAACGTGTAATAGAAAATTCCAAAAAAATAGCAAAAAATTTCAAAAAATTAAAAAACCCTGTTATGGCTTCTTTTCAAGCCAAAATAGGTCGGAAAAGGCTGACAAAGAGAGAAAATAAAAATTATCGTTTCGTTTCGTTCCTACCCGACGTGTAATAGAAAATTCCAAAAAATTAGCAAAAATATTCAAAAATACCTTTACGGCTTCATTTCAAGCCAAAACAAGTTGGAAAAGGCTGAAAAAGAGAGAAATTAAAAATTATCGTTTCGTTTCGTTCCTACCTGACGCATAAGAGAAAATTCAAAAAAAATAGTAAAAAAATTCAAAAAATAAAAAAACCCCATTATGGCTTCTTTTCAAACCAAAACAGGTTGGAAAAGGAGGAGAAAGGGAGAAAATAAAAACTGTCTTTCCGTTCCGTTCCTACCCGACGCGTAATAGAAAATTCCAAAAAAAATAGCAAAAAAATTTAAAAAATTTAAAAAAACCATTATGGCTTTATTTCAAGCCAAAACAAGTTGGAAAAGGCTGAAAAAGAGAGAAATTAAAAATTATCGTTTCGTTTCGTTCGTACCCGACACATAAGAGATAATACAAAAAAAATAGTAAAAAAATTCAAAAAAAAAAAAAAACCCCATTATGGCTTCTTTTCAAGCCAAAATAGGTTGAAAAAGGCCGAAAAAGAGAGAAAATAAAAATTGTCTTTCCGTTCCGTTCCTAACTGACGCGTAATAGATAATTCCAAAAAAAATAGTAAAAAAATTCAAAATTACCATTACGGGTTCATTTCAAGCCAAAACCGGTTGGAAAAGGCCGAAAAAGAGAGAAAATAAAAATTATCGTTTCGTTTCGTTCCTACACGAAGCATAATAGATAAATAAATAAAAATAGCAAAAAAATTCAAAAAATTCAAAACCCTGTTATGGCTTCTTTTCCAGCCAAAATAGGTTGGAAAAGGTCAAGAAAGAGATAAAATAAAAATTATCGTTCCGTTCCGTTCCAACCCGATGCACAATAGAAAATTCCAAAAAAATAGCAAAAATAATTCAGAAAATTAATAAATACCAATATGGCGTGATTTCAAGCTAAAATAGGTTGGAAAAGGCTCAAGGAGAGAAAATAAAAATTATCATTTCGTTTCGTTCCGACCTGACGCGTTAGAGAAAATTCAACAAAAATAGCAAAAAAGTTCAATAAATAAAAAAAATACTGTTTTGGCTTCATTTCAAGCCAAAATAGGTTGGTAATTGCCCAGAAAGAGAAAAAATAAAATTGTCTTTCCGTTCCCTTCCTATCCGACGGGTAATAGAAAATTCCAAAAAAAGAGAAGAAAAATCAAAAAATCAAAAAATACCATTGTGGCTTCATTTCAAGCCAAAATAGGTTGGAAAAGGCCGAGAAAGAGAGAAAATAAAAATTGTCTTTCCGTTTCGTTCCTACCTGAAGCGTAGTAGAAAATTCCAAAAAAATAGCAAAAAAATTCAAAATTACCATTACGGGTTCATTTCAAGCCAAAACAGGTTGGAAGAGGCCGAAAAAGAGAGAAAATAAAAATTATCGTTTCGTTTCGTTCCTACACGAAGCGTAATAGATAAATAAATAAAAATAGCAAAAAAATTCAAAAAATTAAAAACCCTGTTATGGCTTCTTTTCAAGCCAAAATAGGTCGGAAAAGGCTGACAAAGAGAGAAAATAAAAATTATCGTTTCGTTTCGTTCCTACCCGACGTGTAATAGAAAATTCCAAAAAATTAGCAAAAAAATTCAAAAAATTCAAAAATACCATTACGGCTTCATTTCAAGCCAAAACAAGTTGAAAAAGGCCGAAAAAGAGTGAAATTAAAAATTATCGTTCCGTTCCGTTCTAACCCCGATGCGTAATAAAAAATTCCAAATAATAGCAAAAATAATTCAGAAAATTAATAAATACCATTATGGCGTGATTTCAAGCCAAAATAGGTTGGAAAAGGCTCAGAGGGAGAAAATAAAAATTATCATTTCGTTTCGTTCCGACCTGACGCGTTAGAGAAAATTCAAGAAAAATAGCAAAAAAATTCAATAAATTAAGAAATACCGTTTTGGCTTCATTTCAAGCCAAAATAGGTTGGTAATTGCTGAGAAAGAGAAAAAATAAAAATTGTCTTTCCGTTCCTTTCCTACCCGACAGGTAATAGAAAATTCCAACAAAAGAGAAGAAAAATCAAAAAATCAAAAAATACCATTGTGGCTTCATTTCAAGCCAAAATAGGTTGGAAAAGGTCGAGAAATAAAAAAAATAAAAATTGTCGTTCCGTTTCGTTCCCACACAACGTGTAATAGAAAATTCCAAAAAAATAGCAAAAAATTTCAAAAAATTAAAAAACCCTGTTATGGCTTCTTTTCAAGCCAAAATAGGTCGGAAAAGGCTGACAAAGAGAGAAAATAAAAATTATCGTTTCGTTTCGTTCCTACCCGACGTGTAATAGAAAATTCCAAAAAATTAGCAAAAATATTCAAAAATACCTTTACGGCTTCATTTCAAGCCAAAACAAGTTGGAAAAGGCTGAAAAAGAGAGAAATTAAAAATTATCGTTTCGTTTCGTTCCTACCCGACGCATAAGAGAAAATTCAAAAAAAATAGTAAAAAAATTCAAAAAATAAAAAAACCCCATTATGGCTTCTTTTCAAACCAAAACAGGTTGGAAAAGGAGGAGAAAGGGAGAAAATAAAAACTGTCTTTCCGTTCCGTTCCTACCCGACGCGTAATAGAAAATTCCAAAAAAAATTGCAAAAAAATTTAAAAAATTTAAAAAAACCATTATGGCTTTATTTCAAGCCAAAACAAGTTGGAAAAGGCTGAAAAAGAGAGAAATTAAAAATTATCGTTTCGTTTCGTTCGTACCCGACACATAAGAGATAATACAAAAAAAATAGTAAAAAAATTCAAAAAAAAAAAAAAACCCCATTATGGCTTCTTTTCAAGCCAAAATAGGTTGAAAAAGGCCGAAAAAGAGAGAAAATAAAAATTGTCTTTCCGTTCCGTTCCTAACTGACGCGTAATAGATAATTCCAAAAAAAATAGTAAAAAAATTCAAAATTACCATTACGGGTTCATTTCAAGCCAAAACCGGTTGGAAAAGGCCGAAAAAGAGAAAATAAAAATTATCGTTTCGTTTCGTTCCTACACGAAGCATAATAGATAAATAAATAAAAATAGCAAAAAAATTCAAAAAATTCAAAATCCTGTTATGGCTTCTTTTCCAGCCAAAATAGGTTGAAAAAGGCCGAAAAAGAGAGAAAATAAAAATTGTCTTTCCGTTCCGTTCCTAACTGACGCGTAATAGATAATTCCAAAAAAAATAGTAAAAAAATTCAAAATTACCATTACGGGTTCATTTCAAGCCAAAACCGGTTGGAAAAGGCCGAAAAAGAGAGAAAATAAAAATTATCGTTTCGTTTCGTTCCTACACGAAGCATAATAGATAAATAAATAAAAATAGCAAAAAAATTCAAAAAATTCAAAACCCTGTTATGGCTTCTTTTCCAGCCAAAATAGGTTGGAAAAGGTCAAGAAAGAGATAAAATAAAAATTATCTTTCCGTTCCGTTCCAACCCGATGCGCAATAGAAAATTCCAAAAAAATAGCAAAAATAATTCAGAAAATTAATAAATACCAATATGGCGTGATTTCAAGCTAAAATAGGTTGGAAAAGGCTCAAGGAGAGAAAATAAAAATTATCATTTCGTTTCGTTCCGACCTGACGCGTTAGAGAAAATTCAACAAAAATAGCAAAAAAATTCAATAAATAAAAAAAATACTGTTTTGGCTTCATTTCAAGCCAAAATAGGTTGGTAATTGCCCAGAAAGAGAAAAAATAAAAATTGTCTTTCCGTTCCCTTCCTATTCGACAGGTAATAGAAAATTCCAAAAAAAGAGAAGAAAAATCAAAAAATCAAAAAATACCATTGTGGCTTCATTTCAAGCCAAAATAGGTTGGAAAAGGCCGAGAAAGAGAGAAAATAAAAATTGTCTTTCCGTTCCATTCCTACCTGAAGCGTAGTAGAAAATTCCAAAAAAAATAGCAAAAAAATTCAAAAAATTCAAAATTACCATTACGGGTTCATTTCAAGCCAAAACAGGTTGGAAGAGGCCGAAAAAGAGAGAAAATAAAAATTATCGTTTCGTTTCGTTCCTACACGAAGCGTAATAGATAAATAAATAAAAATAGCAAAAAAATTCAAAAAATTAAAAACCCTGTTATGGCTTCTTTTCAAGCCAAAATAGGTCGGAAAAGGCTGACAAAGAGAGAAAATAAAAATTATCGTTTCGTTTCGTTCCTACCCGACGTGTAATAGAAAATTCCAAAAAACTAGGAAAAAAATTCAAAAAATTCAAAAATACCATTACGGCTTCATTTCAAGCCAAAACAAGTTGAAAAAGGCCGAAAAAGAGTGAAATTAAAAATTATCGTTCCGTTCCGTTCCAACCCGATGCGTAATAAAAAATTCCAAAAAATAGCAAAAATAATTCAGAAAATTAATAAATACCATTATGGCGTGATTTCAAGCCAAAATAGGTTGGAAAAGGCTCAGAGGGAGAAAATAAAAATTATCATTTCGTTTCGTTCCGACCTGACGCGTTAGAGAAAATTCAAGAAAAATAGCAAAAAAATTCAATAAATTAAGAAATACCGTTTTGGCTTCATTTCAAGCCAAAATAGGTTGGTAATTGCTGAGAAAGAGAAAAAATAAAAATTGTCTTTCCGTTCCTTTCCTACCCGACAGGTAATAGAAAATTCCAACAAAAGAGAAGAAAAATCAAAAAATCAAAAAATACCATTGTGGCTTCATTTCAAGCCAAAATAGGTTGGAAAAGGTCGAGAAATAAAAAAAATAAAAATTGTCGTTCCGTTTCGTTCCCACCCAACGTGTAATAGAAAATTCCAAAAAAATAGCAAAAAATTTCAAAAAATTAAAAAACCCTGTTATGGCTTCTTTTCAAGCCAAAATAGGACGGAAAAGGCTGACAAAGAGAGAAAATAAAAATTATCGTTTCGTTTCGTTCCTACCCGACGTGTAATAGAAAATTCCAAAAAATTGGCAAAAATATTCAAAAATACCTTTACGGCTTCATTTCAAGCCAAAACAAGTTGGAAAAGGCTGAAAAAGAGAGAAATTAAAAATTATCGTTTCGTTTCGTTCCTACCCGACGCATAAGAGAAAATTCAAAAAAAATAGTAAAAAAATTCAAAAAATAAAAAAACCCCATTATGGCTTCTTTTCAAACCAAAACAGGTTGGAAAAGGAGGAGAAAGGGAGAAAATAAAAACTGTCTTTCCGTTCCGTTCCTACCCGACGCGTAATAGAAAATTCCAAAAAAAATAGCAAAAAAATTTAAAAAATTTAAAAAAACCATTATGGCTTTATTTCAAGCCAAAACAAGTTGGAAAAGGCTGAAAAAGAGAGAAATTAAAAATTATCGTTTCGTTTCGTTCGTACCCGACACATAAGAGATAATACAAAAAAAATAGTAAAAAAATTCAAAAAAAAAAAAAAAACCCCATTATGGCTTCTTTTCAAGCCAAAATAGGTTGAAAAAGGCCGAAAAAGAGAGAAAATAAAAATTGTCTTTCCGTTCTGTTCCTAACTGACGCGTAATAGATAATTCCAAAAAAAATAGTAAAAAAATTCAAAATTACCATTACGGGTTCATTTCAAGCCAAAACCGGTTGGAAAAGGCCGAAAAAGAGAGAAAATAAAAATTATCGTTTCGTTTCGTTCCTACACGAAGCATAATAGATAAATAAATAAAAATAGCAAAAAAATTCAAAAAATTCAAAACCCTGTTATGGCTTCTTTTCCAGCCAAAATATGTTGGAAAAGGTCAAGAAAGAGATAAAATAAAAATTATCGTTCCGTTCCGTTCCAACCCGATGCGCAATAGAAAATTCCAAAAAAATAGCAAAAATAATTCAGAAAATTAATAAATACGAATATGGCGTGATTTCAAACTAAAATAGGTTGGAAAAGGCTCAAGGAGAGAAAATAAAAATTATCATTTCGTTTCGTTCCGACCTGACGCGTTAGAGAAAATTCAAGAAAAATAGCAAAAAAATTCAATAAATAAAAAAAATACTGTTTTGGCTTCATTTCAAGCCAAAATAGGTTGGTAATTGCCCAGAAAGAGAAAAAATAAAAATTGCCTTTCCGTTCCCTTCCTATCCGACGGGTAATAGAAAATTCCAAAAAAAGAGAAGAAAAATCAAAAAATCAAAAAATACCATTGTGGCTTCATTTCAAGCCAAAATAGGTTGGAAAAGGCCGAGAAAGAGAGAAAATAAAAATTGTCTTTCCGTTCCGTTCCTACCTGAAGCGTAGTAGAAAATTCCAAAAAAATAGCAAAAAAATTCAAAATTACCATTACGGGTTCATTTCAAGCCAAAACAGGTTGGAAGAGGCCGAAAAAGAGAGAAAATAAAAATTATCGTTTCGTTTCGTTCCTACCCGACGTGTAATAGAAAATTCCAAAAAACTAGGAAAAAAATTCAAAAAATTCAAAAATACCATTACGGCTTCATTTCAAGCCAAAACAAGTTGAAAAAGGCCGAAAAAGAGTGAAATTAAAAATTATCGTTCCGTTCCGTTCCGACCTGACGCGTTAGATAAATTCAAGAAAAATAGCAAAAAAATTCAATAAATTAAGAAATACCGTTTTGGCTTCATTTCAAGCCAAAATAGGTTGGTAATTGCTGAGAAAGAGAAAAAATAAAAATTGTCTTTCCGTTCCTTTCCTACCCGACAAGTAATAGAAAATTCCAACAAAAGAGAAGAAAAATCAAAAAATCAAAAAATACCATTGTGGCTTCATTTCAAGCCAAAATAGGTTGGAAAAGGTCGAGAAATAAAAAAAATAAAAATTGTCGTTCCGTTTCGTTCCCACCCAACGTGTAATAGAAAATTCCAAAAAAATAGCAAAAAATTTCAAAAAATTAAAAAACCCTGTTATGGCTTCTTTTCAAGCCAAAATAGGTCGGAAAAGGCTGACAAAGAGAGAAAATAAAAGTTATCGTTTCGTTTCGTTCTTTCCCGACGTGTAATAGAAAATTCCAAAAAATTAGCAAAAAAATTCAAAAAATTCAAAAATACCATTACGGCTTCATTTCAAGCCAAAACAAGTTGGAAAAGGCTGAAAAAGAGAGAAATTAAAAATTATCGTTTCGTTTCGTTCGTACCCGACACATAAGAGATAATACAAAAAAAATAGTAAAAAAATTCAAAAAAAAAAAAAAAACCCCATTATGGCTTCTTTTCAAGCCAAAATAGGTTGAAAAAGGCCGAAAAAGAGAGAAAATAAAAATTGTCTTTCCGTTCCGTTCCTAACTGACGCGTAATAGATAATTCCAAAAAAAATAGTAAAAAAATTCAAAATTACCATGACGGGTTCATTTCAAGCCAAAACCGGTTGGAAAAGGCCGAAAAAGAGAGAAAATAAAAATTATCGTTTCGTTTCGTTCCTACACGAAGCATAATAGATAAATAAATAAAAATAGCAAAAAAATTCAAAAAATTCAAAACCCTGTTATGGCTTCTTTTGCAGCCAAAATAGGTTGGAAAAGGTCAAGAAAGAGATAAAATAAAAATTATCGTTCCGTTCCGTTCCAACCCGATGCGCAATAGAAAATTCCAAAAAAATAGCAAAAATAATTCAGAAAATTAATAAATACCAATATGGCGTGATTTCAAGCTAAAATAGGTTGGAAAAGGCTCAAGGAGAGAAAATAAAAATTATCATTTCGTTTCGTTCCGACCTGACGCGTTAGAGAAAATTCAAGAAAAATAGCAAAAAAATTCAATAAATAAAAAAAATACTGTTTTGGCTTCATTTCAAGCCAAAATAGGTTGGTAATTGCCCAGAAAGAGAAAAAATAAAAATTGTCTTTCCGTTCCCTTCCTACCCGACGGGTAATAGAAAATTCCAAAAAAAGAGAAGAAAAATCAAAAAATCAAAAAATACCATTGTGGCTTCATTTCAAGCCAAAATAGGTTGGAAAAGGCCGAGAAAGAGAGAAAATAAAAATTGTCTTTCCGTTCCGTTCCTACCTGAAGCGTAGTAGAAAATTCCAAAAAAAATAGCAAAAAAATTCAAAAAATTCAAAATTACCATTACGGGTTCATTTCAAGCCAAAACAGGTTGGAAAAGGCTGAAAAAGAGAGAAAACAAAAATTATCGTTTCGTTTCGTTCCTACACGAAGCGTAATAGATAAATAAATAAAAATAGCAAAAAAATTCAAAAAATTAAAAACCCTGTTATGGCTTCTTTTCAAGCCAAAAAAGGTCGGAAAAGGCTGACAAAGAGAGAAAATAAAAATTATCGTTTCGTTTCGTTCCTACCCGACGTGCAATAGAAAATTCCAAAAAATTAGCAAAAAAATTCAAAAAATTCAAAAATACCATTACGGCTTCATTTCAAGCCAAAACAAGTTGAAAAAGGCCGAAAAAGAGTGAAATTAAAAATTATCGTTCCGTTCCGTTCCAACCCGATGCGTAATAGAAAATTTCAAAAAAATAGCAAAAATAATTCAGAAAATTAATAAATACCATTATGGCGTGATTTCAAGCCAAAATAGGTTGGAAAAGGCTCAGAGGGAGAAAATAAAAATTATCATTTCGTTTCGTTCCGACCTGACACGTTAGAGAAAATTCAAGAAAAATAGCAAAAAAATTCAATAAATTAAAAAAAACCGTTTTGGCTTCATTTCAAGCCAAAATAGGTTGGTAATTGCTGAGAAAGAAAAAAAATAAAAATTGTCTTTCCGTTCCTTTCCTACCCGACAGGTAATAGAAAATTCCAAAAAAAGAGAAGAAAAATCAAAAAATCAAAAAATACCATTGTGGCTTCATTTCAAGCCAAAATAGGTTGGAAAAGGTCGAGAAATAAAAAAAATAAAAATTGTCGTTCCGTTTCGTTCCCACCCAACGTGTAATAGAAAATTCCAAAAAAATAGCAAAAAATTTCAAAAAATTAAAAAACCCTGTTATGGCTTCTTTTCAAGCCAAAATAGGTTGGAAATGGCCGAGAAAGAGAGAAAATAAAAATTGTCTTTCCGTTCCATTCCTACCTGACGCGTAATAAAAAATTCCATTATGGCTTCTTTTCAAACCAAAACAGGTTGGAAAAGGAGGAGAAAGGGAGAAAATAAAAACTGTCTTTCCGTTCCGTTCCTACCCGACGCGTAATAGAAAATTCCAAAAAAAATAGCAAAAAAATTTAAAAAATTTAAAAAAACCGTTATGGCTTTATTTCAAGCCAAAACAAGTTGGAAAAGGCTGAAAAAGAGAGAAATTAAAAATTATCGTTTCGTTTCGTTCGTACCCGACATATAAGAGATAATACAAAAAAAATAGTAAAAAAATTCAAAAAAAAAAAAAAACCCCATTATGGCTTCTTTTCAAGCGAAAATAGGTTGGAAAAGGCCGAGAAAAAGAGAAAATAAAAATTGTCTTTCCGTTCCGTTCCTACCTGACGCGTAATAGAAAATTCCAAAAAAAATAGCAACAAAATTCAAAAAATTCAAAATTACCATTACGGGTTCATTTCAAGCCAAAACAGGTTGGAAAAGGCCGAAAAAGAGAGAAAATAAAAATTATCGTTTCGTTTCGTTCCTACACGAAGCATAATAGATAAATAAATAAAAATAGCAAAAAAACTCAAAAAATTAAAAACCCTGTTATGGTTCTTTTCCAGCCAAAATAGGTTGGAAAAGGCCAAGAAAGAGATAAAATAAAAATTATCGTTCCGTTCCGTTCCAACCCGATGCGCAATAGAAAATTCCAAAAAAATAGCAAAAATAATTCAGAAAATTAATAAATACCATTATGGCGCGATTTCAAGCCAAAATAGGTTGGAAAAGGCTCAGAGAGAGAAAATAAAAATTATCATTTCGTTTCGTTCCGACCTGACGCGTTAGAGAAAATTCAAGAAAAGTAGCAAAAAAATTCAATAAATTAAAAAATACTGTTTTGGCTTCATTTCAAGCCAAAATAGGTTGGTAATTGCTGAGAAAGAGAAAAAATAAAAATTGTCTTTCCGTTCCTTTCCTACCCGACGGGTAATAGAAAATTCCAAAAAAAGAGAAGAAAAATAAAAAAATACCATTGTGGCTTCATTTCAAGCCAAAGTAGGTTGGAAAAGGTCGAGAAATAGAAAAAATAAAAATTGTCGTTCCGTTTCGTTCCCACCCAACGCGTAATAGAAAATTCCAAAAAAATAGCAAAAAATTTCAAAAAATTAAAAAACCCTGTTATGACTTCTTTTCAAGCCAAAATAGGTTGGAAATGGCCTAGAAAGAGAGAAAATAAAAATTGTCTTTCCGTTCCATTCCTACCTGACGCGTAATAGAAAATTCCAAAAAAATATCAAAAAACTTCAAAAAAATAAAAAACCCTGTTATGGTTTCTTTTCAAGCCAAAATAGGTCGGAAAAGGTTGACAAAGAGAGAAAATAAAAATTATCGTTTTGTTTCGTTCCTACCCGACGGGTAATAGAAAATTCCAAAAAAATTTTAAAAAAAATTCGAAAATACAATTACGACTTCATTTAAAGCCAAAACAAGTTGGAAAAGGCTGAAAAAGAGAGAAATTAAAAATTATCGTTTCGTTTCGTTCCTACCCGACGCATAAGAGATAATACAAAAAAAAATAGTAAAAAAATTCAAAAAAAAAAAAAAAACCCCATTATGGCTTCTTTTCAAGCCAAAATTGGTTGAAAAAGGCCGAAAAAGAGAGAAAATAAAAATTGTCTTTCCGTTCCGTTCCTACCTGACGCGTAATAGAAAATTCCAAAAAAAAATAGCAAAAAAATTCAAAAAATTCAAAAATACCATTACGGGTTCATTTCAAGCCAAAACAGGTTGGAAAAGGCCGAAAAAGAGAGAAAATAAAAATTATCGTTTCGTTTCGTTCCTACACGACGCACAATATATAAATAAATAAAAATCGCAAAAAAATTCAAAAAATTAAAAACCCTGTTATGGCTTCTTTTTAAGCCAAAATAGGTTGGAAAAGGCCAAGAAAGAGATAAAATAAAAATTATCGTTCAGTTCCGTTCCAACACGATGCGTAATAGAAAATTCCAAAAAAATAGCTAAAATAATTAAGAAAATTAATAAATACCATTATGGCGTGATTTCAAGCCAAAATAGGTTGGAAAAGGCTCAGAGAGAGAAAATAAAAATTATCATTTCATTTCGTTCCGACCTGACGCGTTAGAGAAAATTCAAGAAAAATAGCAAAAAAATTCAAAAAATTAAAAAATAACGTTTTGGCTACATTTCAAGCCAAAATAGGTTGGAAAAGGCTGAGAAATAGAAAAAATAAAAATTGTCGTTCCGTTTCGTTCCCACCCAACGCGTAATAGAAAATTCGAAAAAAAGAGCAAAAAATTTCAAAAAATTAAAAAACCCTGTTATGGCTTCTTTTCAAGCCAAAATAGGTCGGAAAAGGCTGACAAAGAGAGAAAATAAAAATTATCGTTTCGTTTCGTTCCTAGCCGACGTGTAATAGAAAATTCCAAAAAATTTTTAAAAAAATTCAAAAAATTCAAAAATTCCATTACGGCTTCATTTCAAGCCAAAACAAGTTGGAAAAGGCCGAAAAAGAGTGAAATTAAAAATTATCGTTCCGTTCCGTTCCAACCCGATGCGTAATAGAAAATTCCAAAAAAAATAGCATAAATAATTCAGAAAATTAATAAATACCATTATGGCGTGATTTCAAGCCAAAATAGGTTGGAAAAGGCTCAGAGGGAGAAAATAAAAATTATCATTTCGTTTCGTTCCGACCTGACGTGTTAGAGAAAATTCAAGAAAAATAGCAAAAAAATACAATAAATTAAAAAATACCGTTTTGGCTTCATTTCAAGCCAAAATAATTTGGTAGTTGCCGAGAAAGAGAAAAAATAAAAATTGTCTTTCCGTTCCCTTCCTACCCGACGGGTAATAGAAATTTCCAAAAAAGGAGAAGAAAAATCAAAAAATCAAAAAATACCATTGTGGCTTCATTTCAAGCCAAAATAGGTTTGAAAAGGCTGAGAAATAGAAAAAATAAAAATTGTCGTTCCGTTTCGTTCCCACCCAACGCGTAATAGAAAATTCCAAAAAAATAGCAAAAAATTTCAAAAAATTAAAAAACCCTGTTATGGCTTCTTTTCAAGCCAAAATAGGTTGGAAATGGCCGAGAAAGAGAGAAAATAAAAATTGTCTTTCCGTTCCATTCCTACCTGACGCGTAATAGAAAATTCCAAACAAATTTCAAAAAATTAAAAAACCCTGTTATGGCTTCTTTTCAAGCCAAAATAGGTCGGAAAAGGCTGACAAAGAGAGAAAATAAAAATTATCGTTTCGTTTCGTTCCTTCCCGACGTGTAATAGACAATTCCAAAAAATTAGCAAAAAAATTCAAAAAATTCAAAAATTCCATTACGGCTTCATTTCAAGCCAAAACAAGTCGGAAAAGGCTGAAAAAGAGAGAAATTAAAAATTATCGTTTCGTTTCGTTCCTACCGGACGCATAAGAGATAATTCAAAAAAAATAGTAAAAAAATTCAAAAAATAAAAAAACCCCTTTATGGCTTCTTTTCAAACCAAAACAGGTTGGAAAAGGAGGAGACAGGGAGAAAATAAAAACAGTCTTTCCGTTCCGTTCCTACTCGACGCGTAATAGAAAATTTATAAAAAAAATAGCAAAAAAATTTAAAAAAATTTTAAAAAACCATTATGGCTTTATTTCAAGCGAAAACAAGTTGGAAAAGGCTGAAAAAGAGAGAAATTAAAAATTATCGTTTCGTGTCGTTCGTACCCGACGCATAAGAGATAATACAAAAAAAATAGTAAAAAAATTCAAAAAAAAAAAAAAAACCCCATTATGGCTTCTTTTCAAGCCAAAATAGGTTGGAAAAGGCCGAGAAAGAGAGAAAATAAAAATTGTCTTTCCGTTCCGTTCCTACCTGACGCGTAATAAAAAATTCCAAAGAAATTGCAAAAATATTCAAAAAATTCAAAATTACCATTACTGGTTCATTTCAAGCCAAAACAGGGGTGAAAAGGCCGAAAAAGAGAGAAAATAAAAATTATCATTTTGTTTCGTTCCGAGCAGACGCGTTAGAGAAAATTCAAGAAAAATAGCAAAAAAATTCAATAAATAAAAAAATACCGTTTTGGCTTCATTTCAAGCCAAAATAGGTTGGTAATTTCCGAGAAAGAGAAAAAATAAAAATTGTCTTTCCGTTCCCCTCCTACCCGACGGGTAATAGAAAATTCCAAAAAAAGAGAAGAAAAATCAAAAAATCAAAAAATACCATTGTGGCTTCATTTCAAGCCAAAATAGGTTGGAAAAGGCCGAGAAAGAGAGAAAATAAAAATTGTCTTTCCGTTCCGTTCCTACCTGACGCGTAATAGAAAATTCCAAAAAAAATAGCAAAAAAATTCAAAAAATTCAAAATTGCCATTACGGGTTCATTTCAAGCCAAAACAGGGATGAAAAGGCCGAAAAAGAGAGAAAATAAAAATTATCATTTCGTTTCGTTCCGACCTGAAGCGTTAGAAAAAATTCAAGAAAAATAGCAAAAAAATTCAATAAATTAAAAAATAACGTTTTGGCTTCATTTAAAGCCAAAATAGTTTGGTAATTGCTGAGAAAGAGGAAAAATAAAAATTGTCTTTCCGTTCCCTTCCTACCCGACGGGTAATAGAAAATTCCAAAAAAAGAGAAGAAAAATCAAAAAATCAAAAAATACCATTGTGGCTTCATTTCAAGCCAAAATAGGTTTGAAAAGGCTGAGAAATAGAAAAAATAAAAATTGTCGTTCCGTTTAGTTCCCACCCAACGCGTAATAGAAAATTCCAAAAAAATAGCAAAAAATTTCAAAAAATTAAAAAACCCTGTTATGGCTTCTTTTGAAGCCAAAATAGGTTGGAAATGGCCGAGAAAGAGAGAAAATAAAATTTGTCTTTCCGTTCCATTCCTATCTGACGCGTAATAGAAAATTCCAAACAAATTTCAAAAAATTAAAAAACCCTGTTATGGCTTCTTTTCAAGCCAAAATAGGTCGGAAAAGGCTGACAAAGGGAGAAAATAAAAATTATCGTTTCGTTTCGTTCCTTCCCGACATGTAATAGAAAATTCCAAAAAATTAGCAAAAAAATTCAAAAAATTCAAAAATACCATTACGGATTCATTTCAAGCCAAAACAAGTTGGAAAAGGCTGAAAAAGAGATAAATTAAAAATTATCGTTTCGTTTCGTTCCTACCCGACGCATAAGAGATAATTCAAAAAAAATAGTAAAAAAATTCAAAAAATAAAAAAACCCCATTATGGCTTCTTTTCAAACCAAAACAGGTTGGAAAAGGAGGAGAAAGGGAGAAAATAAAAACTGTCTTTCCGTTCCGTTCCTACCCGACGCGTAATAGAAAATTCCCAAAAAAATAGGAAAAAAATTTAAAAAATTTAAAAAAACCATTATGGCTTTATTTCAAGCCAAAACAAGTTGGAAAAGGCTGAAAAAGAGGGAAATTAAAAATTATCGTTTCGTTTCGTTCGTACCCGACGCATAAGAGATAATACAAAAAAAATAGTAAAAAAATTAAAAAAAAAAAAAAAAACCCCATTATGGCTTCTTTTCAAGCCAAAATAGGTTGGAAAAGGCCGCGAAAGAGAAAAAATAAAAATTGTCTTTCCGTTCCGTTCCTACCTGACGCGTAATAGAAAATTCTAAAAAAAATAGCAAAAAAATTCAAAAAATTCAAAAATACCATTACGGGTTCATTTCAAGCCAAAACAGGTTGGAAAAAGCCGAAAAAGAGAGAAAATAAAAATTATCGTTTCATTTCGTTCCTACACGACGCACAATATATAAATAAAAAAAATAGCAAAAAAATTCAAAAAATTAAAAACCCTGTTATGGCTTCTTTTTAAGCCAAAATAGGTTGGAAAAGGACAAGAAAGAGATAAAATAAAAATTATCGTTCCGTTCCGTTCCAACCCGATGCGCAATAGAAAATTCCAAAAAAATAGCAAAAATAATTCCGAAAATTAATAAATACCATTATGGCGTGATTTCAAGCCAAAATAGGTTGGAAAAGGCTCAGAGAGAGAAAATGAAAATTATCATTTCGTTTCGTTCCGACCTGACGCGTTAGAGAAAATTCAAGAAAAATTGCAAAAAAATTCAATAAATTAAAAAATAACGTTTTGGCTTCATTTCAAGCCAAAATAATTTGGTAATTGCCGAGAAAGAGAAAAAATAAAAATTGTCTTTCCGTTCCCTTCCTACCCGACGGGTAATAGAAAATTCCAAAAAAGGAGAAGAAAAATCAAAAAATCAAAAAATACCATTGCGGCTTCATTTCAAGCCAAAATAGGTTTGAAAAGGCTGAGAAATAGAAAAAATAAAAATTGTCGTTCTGTTTCGTTCCAACCCAACGCGTAATAGAAAATTCCAAAAAAATAGCAAAAAATTTCAAAAAATTAAAAAACCCTGTTATGGCTTCTTTTCAAGCCAAAATAGGTTGGAAATGGCCGAGAAAGAGAGAAAATAAAAATCGTCTTTCCGTTCCATTCCTACCTGACGCGTAATAGAAAATTCCAAACAAATTTCAAAAAATTAAAAAACCCTGTTATGGCTTCTTTTCAAGCCAAAATAGGTCGGAAAAGGCTGACAAAGAGAGAAAATAAAAGTTATCGTTTCGTTTCGTTCTTTCCCGACGTGTAATAGAAAATTCCAAAAAATTAGCAAAAAAATTCAAAAACACCATTACGGCTTCATTTCAAGCCAAAACAAGTTGGAAAAGGCTGAAAAAGAGAGAAATTAAAAATTATCGTTTCGTTTCGTTCCTACCCGACGCATAAGAGATATTTCAAAAAAAATAGTAAAAAAATTCAAAAAATAAAAAAACCCCATTGTGGCTTCTTTTCAAACCAAAACAGGTTGGAAAAGGAGGAGAAAGGGAGAAAATAAAAACTGTCTTTCCGTTCCGTTTCTACCCGACGCGTAATAGAAAATTCCAAAAAAAGTAGCAAAAAAATTTAAAAAAAACCATTATGGCTTTATTTCAAGCCAAAACAAGTTGGAAAAGGCTGAAAAAGAGAGAAATTAAAAATTATCGTTTCGTTTCGTTCGTACCCGACGCATAAGAGATAATACAAAAAAAAAATAGTAAAAAAATTCAAAAAAAATTCAAAAAAAACCCCATTATGGCTTCTTTTCAAGCCAAAATAGGTTGGAAAAGGCCAAGAAAGAGAGAAAATAAAAATTGTCTTTCCGTTCCGTTCCTACCTGACGCGTAATAGAAAATTCCAAAAAAAATAGCAAAAATATTCAAAAAATTCAAAATTACCATTACGGGTTCATTTCAAGCCAAAACAGGGGTGAAAAGGCCGAAAAAGAGAGAAAATAAAAATTATCATTTCGTTTCGTTCCTACCCGACGTGTAATAGAAAATTCCAAAAAATTAGCAAAAAAATTCAAAAAATTCAAAAATACCATTACGGCTTCATTTCAAGCCAAAAAAAGTTGGAAAAGGCCGAAAAAGAGTGAAATTAAAAATTATCGTTCCGTTCCGTTCCAACCCGACGCGTAATAGAAAATTCCAAAAAAATAGCAAAAATAATTCGGAAAATTAATAAATACCATTATGGCATGATTTCAAGCCAAAATAGGTTGGAAAAGGCTCAGAGGGAGAAAATAAAAATTATCATTTCGTTTCGTTCCGACCTGACGCGTTATTGAAAATTCAAGAAAAATAGCAAAAAAATTCAATAAATTAAAAAATACCGTTTTGGCTTCATTACAAGCCAAAATAGGTTGGTAATTGCTGAGAAAGAGAAAAAATAAAAATTGTCTTTCCGTTCCTTTCCTACCCGACGGGTAATAGAAAATTCCAAAAAAAGAGAAGAAAAATCAAAAAATCAAAAAATACCATTGTGGCTTCATTTCAAGCCAAAATAGGTTGGAAAAGGCCGAGAAATAGAAAAAATAAAAATTGTCGTTCCGTTTCGTTCCCACCCAACGAGTAATAGAAAATTCCAAAAAAATAGCAAAATATTTCAAAAAATTAAAAAACCCTTTTATGGCTTCTTTTCAAGCCAAAATAGGTCGGAAAAGGCTGACAAAGAGAGAAAATAAAAATTATCGTTTCGTTTCGTTCCTACCCGACGAGTAATATAAAATTCCAAAAAATTAGCAAAAAAATTCAAAAATACCATTACGGCTTCATTTCAAGCCAAAACAAGTGGGAAAAGGCCGAAAAAGAGTGAAATTAAAAATTATCGTTTCGTTTCGTTCCTACCCGACGCGTAATAGAAAATTCCAAAAAAAATAGCAAAATAATTGTAAAATTTTAACAAAAACCATTATGGCATCATTTCTAGCCAAAACAGGTTGGAAAAGGCTTAAAAAGAGAGAAAATAAAAATTATCGTTTCGTTTCGTTCCTACCCAACGCCTAAGAGATAATTCAAAAAAAATAGTAAAAAAATTCAAAAAATAAAAAAACCCCATTATTTTTCTTTTCAAACCAAAACAGGTTGGAAAAGGAGGAGAAAGAGAGAAAATAAAAATTGTCTTTCCGTTCCGTTCCTACCCGACGCGTAATAGAAAATTCCAAAAAAAATAGCAAAAAAATTGAAAAAATTAAAAAAAACCATTATGGCTTTATTTCAAGCCAAAACAAGTTGGAAAAGGATGAAAAAGAGAGAAATTAAAAATTATCGTTTCGTTTCGTTCTTACCCGACGCATAAGAGATAATACAAAAAAAATAGTAAAAAAATTCAAAAAAAAAAAAAAAACCCCACTATGGCTTCTTTTCAAGCCAAAATAGGTTGTAAAAGGAGGAGAAAAAGAGAAAATAAAAATTGTCTTTCCGTTTCGTTCCTACCCGACGGGAAATATAAAATTCCAAAAAAAGAAAAATAAAATAAAAAAAATAATAAAATAGCATTGTGGCTTCATTTCAAGCCAAAATAGGTTGGAAAAGGTCGAGAAAGAGAGAAAATAGAAATTATGGTTCCGTTCCGTTCCAACCCGATGCGTAATAGAAAATTCCAAAAAAATAGTAAAAATATTCAGAAAATTAAAAAATACAATTATGGCGTGAATTCGAGCCAAAATCGGTTGGAAAAGGCTCAGAGAGAGAAAATAAAAATTACCATTTCGTTTCGTTCGGACCTGATGCGTTAGAGAAAATTCAAGAAAAATAACAAAAAAATTTAATAAATTAAAAAATACTATTATGGCTTCATTTTAAGCCAAAATAGGTTGGGAAATGCCGAGAAAGAGAAAAAGTAAAAATGGTCTTTCCGTTCCATTCCTACCCGACGGGTAATAGAAAATTCCAAAAATAGAGAAGAAAAATCAAAAAATCAAAAAATACCATTGTGGCTTCATTTCAAGCCAAAATAGGTTGGAAAAGGCCGAGAAATAGAGAAAATAAAAATTGTCGTTCCGTTTCGTTCCCACCCAACGCCTAATAGAAAACTCCAAAAAAACAGCAAAAAACATCAAAAAATTAAAAAACCCTGTTATGGGTTCTTTTCAAGCCAAAATAGGTTGGAAATGGCCGAAAAAGAGAGAAAATAAAAATTGCCTTTCCGTTCCCTTCCTACCCGACGGGTAATAGAAAATTCCAAAGAAAGAGAAGAAAAATCAAAAAATCAAAAAATATCATTGTGGCTTCATTTCAAGCCAAAATAGGTTGGAAAAGGCCGAGAAATAGAGAAAATAAAAATTGTCTTTCCATTTCGTTCCTACCCAATGGGAAATAAAAAATTCCAAAAAAAGATAAAAAAAAATAAAAAAATACAATTGTGGCTTCAATTCAAGCCAAAATAGGTTGGAAAAGGACGAGAAAGAGAGAAAATAAAAATTATCGTTCCGTTTCGTTCCAACCCGATTCGTAATAGAAAATTCTAAAAAAATAGCAAAGATATTCAAAAAATTAAAAAATACAATTATGGCGTGATTTCAAGCCAAAATTGGTTGGAAAAGGCTCAGAGGGAGAAAATAAAAATTATCATTCCGTTTCGTTCGGACCTGACGCGTTAGAGAAAATTCAAGAAAAATAGCAAAAAAATTTAAAAAATTAAAAAATACCGTTTTGGCTTCATTTCAAGCCAAAATAGGTTGGTAATTGCCGAGAAAGAGAAAAAATAAAAATTGTCTTTCCGTTCCCTTCCTACCCGACGGGTAATAGAAAATTCCAAAAAAAGAGAAGAAAAATCAAAAAATCAAAAAATACCGTTGTGGCTTCATTTCAAGCCAAAATAGGTTGGAAAAGGCCGAGAAAGAGAGAAAATAAAAATTGTCTTTCCGTTCCGTTCCTACCTGACGCGTAATAGAAAATTCCAAAAAAAATAGCAAAAAAATTCAAAAAATTCAAAATTACCATTACGGGTTCATTTCAAGCCAAAACAGGTTGGAAAAGGCCGAAAAAGAGAGAAAATAAAAATTATCGTTTCGTTTCGTTCCTACACAAAGCATAATAGATAAATAAATAAAAATAGCAAAAAAATTCAAAAAATTAAAAACCCTGTTATGGCTTCTTTTCAAGCCAAAATAAGCCGGAAAAGGCTGACAAAGAGAGAAAATAAAAATTATCGTTTCGTTTCGTTCCTACCCGACGTGTAATAGAAAATTCCAAAAAATTAGCAAAAAAATTCAAAAAATTCAAAAATACCATTACGGCTTCATTTCAAGCCAAAAAAAGTTGGAAAAGGCCGAAAAAGAGTGAAATTAAAAATTATCGTTCCGTTCCGTTCCAACCCGACGCGTAATAGAAAATTCCAAAAAAATAGCAAAAATAATTCGGAAAATTAATAAATACCATTATGGCATGATTTCAAGCCAAAATAGGTTGGAAAAGGCTCAGAGGGAGAAAATAAAAATTATCATTTCGTTTCGTTCCGACCTGACGCGTTATTGAAAATTCAAGAAAAATAGCAAAAAAATTCAATAAATTAAAAAATACCGTTTTGGCTTCATTACAAGCCAAAATAGGTTGGTAATTGCTGAGAAAGAGAAAAAATAAAAATTGTCTTTCCGTTCCTTTCCTACCCGACGGGTAATAGAAAATTCCAAAAAAAGAGAAGAAAAATCAAAAAATCAAAAAATACCATTGTGGCTTCATTTCAAGCCAAAATAGGTTGGAAAAGGCCGAGAAATAGAAAAAATAAAAATTGTCGTTCCGTTTCGTTCCCACCCAACGAGTAATAGAAAATTCCAAAAAAATAGCAAAATATTTCAAAAAATTAAAAAACCCTTTTATGGCTTCTTTTCAAGCCAAAATAGGTCGGAAAAGGCTGACAAAGAGAGAAAATAAAAATTATCGTTTCGTTTCGTTCCTACCCGACGAGTAATATAAAATTCCAAAAAATTAGCAAAAAAATTCAAAAATACCATTACGGCTTCATTTCAAGCCAAAACAAGTGGGAAAAGGCCGAAAAAGAGTGAAATTAAAAATTATCGTTTCGTTTCGTTCCTACCCGACGCGTAATAGAAAATTCCAAAAAAAATAGCAAAATAATTGTAAAATTTTAACAAAAACCATTATGGCATCATTTCTAGCCAAAACAGGTTGGAAAAGGCTTAAAAAGAGAGAAAATAAAAATTATCGTTTCGTTTCGTTCCTACCCAACGCCTAAGAGATAATTCAAAAAAAATAGTAAAAAAATTCAAAAAATAAAAAAACCCCATTATTTTTCTTTTCAAACCAAAACAGGTTGGAAAAGGAGGAGAAAGAGAGAAAATAAAAATTGTCTTTCCGTTCCGTTCCTACCCGACGCGTAATAGAAAATTCCAAAAAAAATAGCAAAAAAATTGAAAAAATTAAAAAAAACCATTATGGCTTTATTTCAAGCCAAAACAAGTTGGAAAAGGATGAAAAAGAGAGAAATTAAAAATTATCGTTTCGTTTCGTTCTTACCCGACGCATAAGAGATAATACAAAAAAAATAGTAAAAAAATTCAAAAAAAAAAAAAAAACCCCACTATGGCTTCTTTTCAAGCCAAAATAGGTTGTAAAAGGAGGAGAAAAAGAGAAAATAAAAATTGTCTTTCCGTTTCGTTCCTACCCGACGGGAAATATAAAATTCCAAAAAAAGAAAAATAAAATAAAAAAAATAATAAAATAGCATTGTGGCTTCATTTCAAGCCAAAATAGGTTGGAAAAGGTCGAGAAAGAGAGAAAATAGAAATTATGGTTCCGTTCCGTTCCAACCCGATGCGTAATAGAAAATTCCAAAAAAATAGTAAAAATATTCAGAAAATTAAAAAATACAATTATGGCGTGAATTCGAGCCAAAATCGGTTGGAAAAGGCTCAGAGAGAGAAAATAAAAATTACCATTTCGTTTCGTTCGGACCTGATGCGTTAGAGAAAATTCAAGAAAAATAACAAAAAAATTTAATAAATTAAAAAATACTATTATGGCTTCATTTTAAGCCAAAATAGGTTGGGAAATGCCGAGAAAGAGAAAAAGTAAAAATGGTCTTTCCGTTCCATTCCTACCCGACGGGTAATAGAAAATTCCAAAAATAGAGAAGAAAAATCAAAAAATCAAAAAATACCATTGTGGCTTCATTTCAAGCCAAAATAGGTTGGAAAAGGCCGAGAAATAGAGAAAATAAAAATTGTCGTTCCGTTTCGTTCCCACCCAACGCCTAATAGAAAACTCCAAAAAAACAGCAAAAAACATCAAAAAATTAAAAAACCCTGTTATGGGTTCTTTTCAAGCCAAAATAGGTTGGAAATGGCCGAAAAAGAGAGAAAATAAAAATTGCCTTTCCGTTCCCTTCCTACCCGACGGGTAATAGAAAATTCCAAAGAAAGAGAAGAAAAATCAAAAAATCAAAAAATATCATTGTGGCTTCATTTCAAGCCAAAATAGGTTGGAAAAGGCCGAGAAATAGAGAAAATAAAAATTGTCTTTCCATTTCGTTCCTACCCAATGGGAAATAAAAAATTCCAAAAAAAGATAAAAAAAAATAAAAAAATACAATTGTGGCTTCAATTCAAGCCAAAATAGGTTGGAAAAGGACGAGAAAGAGAGAAAATAAAAATTATCGTTCCGTTTCGTTCCAACCCGATTCGTAATAGAAAATTCTAAAAAAATAGCAAAGATATTCAAAAAATTAAAAAATACAATTATGGCGTGATTTCAAGCCAAAATTGGTTGGAAAAGGCTCAGAGGGAGAAAATAAAAATTATCATTCCGTTTCGTTCGGACCTGACGCGTTAGAGAAAATTCAAGAAAAATAGCAAAAAAATTTAAAAAATTAAAAAATACCGTTTTGGCTTCATTTCAAGCCAAAATAGGTTGGTAATTGCCGAGAAAGAGAAAAAATAAAAATTGTCTTTCCGTTCCCTTCCTACCCGACGGGTAATAGAAAATTCCAAAAAAAGAGAAGAAAAATCAAAAAATCAAAAAATACCGTTGTGGCTTCATTTCAAGCCAAAATAGGTTGGAAAAGGCCGAGAAAGAGAGAAAATAAAAATTGTCTTTCCGTTCCGTTCCTACCTGACGCGTAATAGAAAATTCCAAAAAAAATAGCAAAAAAATTCAAAAAATTCAAAATTACCATTACGGGTTCATTTCAAGCCAAAACAGGTTGGAAAAGGCCGAAAAAGAGAGAAAATAAAAATTATCGTTTCGTTTCGTTCCTACACAAAGCATAATAGATAAATAAATAAAAATAGCAAAAAAATTCAAAAAATTAAAAACCCTGTTATGGCTTCTTTTCAAGCCAAAATAAGCCGGAAAAGGCTGACAAAGAGAGAAAATAAAAATTATCGTTTCGTTTCGTTCCTACCCGACGTGTAATAGAAAATTCCAAAAAATTAGCAAAAAAATTCAAAAAATTCAAAAATACCATTACGGCTTCATTTCAAGCCAAAAAAAGTTGGAAAAGGCCGAAAAAGAGTGAAATTAAAAATTATCGTTCCGTTCCGTTCCAACCCGACGCGTAATAGAAAATTCCAAAAAAATAGCAAAAATAATTCGGAAAATTAATAAATACCATTATGGCATGATTTCAAGCCAAAATAGGTTGGAAAAGGCTCAGAGGGAGAAAATAAAAATTATCATTTCGTTTCGTTCCGACCTGACGCGTTATTGAAAATTCAAGAAAAATAGCAAAAAAATTCAATAAATTAAAAAATACCGTTTTGGCTTCATTACAAGCCAAAATAGGTTGGTAATTGCTGAGAAAGAGAAAAAATAAAAATTGTCTTTCCGTTCCTTTCCTACCCGACGGGTAATAGAAAATTCCAAAAAAAGAGAAGAAAAATCAAAAAATCAAAAAATACCATTGTGGCTTCATTTCAAGCCAAAATAGGTTGGAAAAGGCCGAGAAATAGAAAAAATAAAAATTGTCGTTCCGTTTCGTTCCCACCCAACGAGTAATAGAAAATTCCAAAAAAATAGCAAAATATTTCAAAAAATTAAAAAACCCTTTTATGGCTTCTTTTCAAGCCAAAATAGGTCGGAAAAGGCTGACAAAGAGAGAAAATAAAAATTATCGTTTCGTTTCGTTCCTACCCGACGAGTAATATAAAATTCCAAAAAATTAGCAAAAAAATTCAAAAATACCATTACGGCTTCATTTCAAGCCAAAACAAGTGGGAAAAGGCCGAAAAAGAGTGAAATTAAAAATTATCGTTTCGTTTCGTTCCTACCCGACGCGTAATAGAAAATTCCAAAAAAAATAGCAAAATAATTGTAAAATTTTAACAAAAACCATTATGGCATCATTTCTAGCCAAAACAGGTTGGAAAAGGCTTAAAAAGAGAGAAAATAAAAATTATCGTTTCGTTTCGTTCCTACCCAACGCCTAAGAGATAATTCAAAAAAAATAGTAAAAAAATTCAAAAAATAAAAAAACCCCATTATTTTTCTTTTCAAACCAAAACAGGTTGGAAAAGGAGGAGAAAGAGAGAAAATAAAAATTGTCTTTCCGTTCCGTTCCTACCCGACGCGTAATAGAAAATTCCAAAAAAAATAGCAAAAAAATTGAAAAAATTTAAAAAAACCATTATGGCTTTATTTCAAGCCAAAACAAGTTGGAAAAGGATGAAAAAGAGAGAAATTAAAAATTATCGTTTCGTTTCGTTCTTACCCGACGCATAAGAGATAATACAAAAAAAATAGTAAAAAAATTCAAAAAAAAAAAAAAAACCCCACTATGGCTTCTTTTCAAGCCAAAATAGGTTGTAAAAGGAGGAGAAAAAGAGAAAATAAAAATTGTCTTTCCGTTTCGTTCCTACCCGACGGGAAATATAAAATTCCAAAAAAAGAAAAATAAAATAAAAAAAATAATAAAATAGCATTGTGGCTTCATTTCAAGCCAAAATAGGTTGGAAAAGGTCGAGAAAGAGAGAAAATAGAAATTATGGTTCCGTTCCGTTCCAACCCGATGCGTAATAGAAAATTCCAAAAAAATAGTAAAAATATTCAGAAAATTAAAAAATACAATTATGGCGTGAATTCGAGCCAAAATCGGTTGGAAAAGGCTCAGAGAGAGAAAATAAAAATTACCATTTCGTTTCGTTCGGACCTGATGCGTTAGAGAAAATTCAAGAAAAATAACAAAAAAATTTAATAAATTAAAAAATACTATTATGGCTTCATTTTAAGCCAAAATAGGTTGGGAAATGCCGAGAAAGAGAAAAAGTAAAAATGGTCTTTCCGTTCCATTCCTACCCGACGGGTAATAGAAAATTCCAAAAATAGAGAAGAAAAATCAAAAAATCAAAAAATACCATTGTGGCTTCATTTCAAGCCAAAATAGGTTGGAAAAGGCCGAGAAATAGAGAAAATAAAAATTGTCGTTCCGTTTCGTTCCCACCCAACGCCTAATAGAAAACTCCAAAAAAACAGCAAAAAACATCAAAAAATTAAAAAACCCTGTTATGGGTTCTTTTCAAGCCAAAATAGGTTGGAAATGGCCGAAAAAGAGAGAAAATAAAAATTGCCTTTCCGTTCCCTTCCTACCCGACGGGTAATAGAAAATTCCAAAGAAAGAGAAGAAAAATCAAAAAATCAAAAAATATCATTGTGGCTTCATTTCAAGCCAAAATAGGTTGGAAAAGGCCGAGAAATAGAGAAAATAAAAATTGTCTTTCCATTTCGTTCCTACCCAATGGGAAATAAAAAATTCCAAAAAAAGATAAAAAAAAATAAAAAAATACAATTGTGGCTTCAATTCAAGCCAAAATAGGTTGGAAAAGGACGAGAAAGAGAGAAAATAAAAATTATCGTTCCGTTTCGTTCCAACCCGATTCGTAATAGAAAATTCTAAAAAAATAGCAAAGATATTCAAAAAATTAAAAAATACAATTATGGCGTGATTTCAAGCCAAAATTGGTTGGAAAAGGCTCAGAGGGAGAAAATAAAAATTATCATTCCGTTTCGTTCGGACCTGACGCGTTAGAGAAAATTCAAGAAAAATAGCAAAAAAATTTAAAAAATTAAAAAATACCGTTTTGGCTTCATTTCAAGCCAAAATAGGTTGGTAATTGCCGAGAAAGAGAAAAAATAAAAATTGTCTTTCCGTTCCCTTCCTACCCGACGGGTAATAGAAAATTCCAAAAAAAGAGAAGAAAAATCAAAAAATCAAAAAATACCGTTGTGGCTTCATTTCAAGCCAAAATAGGTTGGAAAAGGCCGAGAAAGAGAGAAAATAAAAATTGTCTTTCCGTTCCGTTCCTACCTGACGCGTAATAGAAAATTCCAAAAAAAATAGCAAAAAAATTCAAAAAATTCAAAATTACCATTACGGGTTCATTTCAAGCCAAAACAGGTTGGAAAAGGCCGAAAAAGAGAGAAAATAAAAATTATCGTTTCGTTTCGTTCCTACACAAAGCATAATAGATAAATAAATAAAAATAGCAAAAAAATTCAAAAAATTAAAAACCCTGTTATGGCTTCTTTTCAAGCCAAAATAAGCCGGAAAAGGCTGACAAAGAGAGAAAATAAAAATTATCGTTTCGTTTCGTTCCTACCCGACGTGTAATAGAAAATTCCAAAAAATTAGCAAAAAAATTCAAAAAATTCAAAAATACCATTACGGCTTCATTTCAAGCCAAAAAAAGTTGGAAAAGGCCGAAAAAGAGTGAAATTAAAAATTATCGTTCCGTTCCGTTCCAACCCGACGCGTAATAGAAAATTCCAAAAAAATAGCAAAAATAATTCGGAAAATTAATAAATACCATTATGGCATGATTTCAAGCCAAAATAGGTTGGAAAAGGCTCAGAGGGAGAAAATAAAAATTATCATTTCGTTTCGTTCCGACCTGACGCGTTATTGAAAATTCAAGAAAAATAGCAAAAAAATTCAATAAATTAAAAAATACCGTTTTGGCTTCATTACAAGCCAAAATAGGTTGGTAATTGCTGAGAAAGAGAAAAAATAAAAATTGTCTTTCCGTTCCTTTCCTACCCGACGGGTAATAGAAAATTCCAAAAAAAGAGAAGAAAAATCAAAAAATCAAAAAATACCATTGTGGCTTCATTTCAAGCCAAAATAGGTTGGAAAAGGCCGAGAAATAGAAAAAATAAAAATTGTCGTTCCGTTTCGTTCCCACCCAACGAGTAATAGAAAATTCCAAAAAAATAGCAAAATATTTCAAAAAATTAAAAAACCCTTTTATGGCTTCTTTTCAAGCCAAAATAGGTCGGAAAAGGCTGACAAAGAGAGAAAATAAAAATTATCGTTTCGTTTCGTTCCTACCCGACGAGTAATATAAAATTCCAAAAAATTAGCAAAAAAATTCAAAAATACCATTACGGCTTCATTTCAAGCCAAAACAAGTGGGAAAAGGCCGAAAAAGAGTGAAATTAAAAATTATCGTTTCGTTTCGTTCCTACCCGACGCGTAATAGAAAATTCCAAAAAAAATAGCAAAATAATTGTAAAATTTTAACAAAAACCATTATGGCATCATTTCTAGCCAAAACAGGTTGGAAAAGGCTTAAAAAGAGAGAAAATAAAAATTATCGTTTCGTTTCGTTCCTACCCAACGCCTAAGAGATAATTCAAAAAAAATAGTAAAAAAATTCAAAAAATAAAAAAACCCCATTATTTTTCTTTTCAAACCAAAACAGGTTGGAAAAGGAGGAGAAAGAGAGAAAATAAAAATTGTCTTTCCGTTCCGTTCCTACCCGACGCGTAATAGAAAATTCCAAAAAAAATAGCAAAAAAATTGAAAAAATTTAAAAAAACCATTATGGCTTTATTTCAAGCCAAAACAAGTTGGAAAAGGATGAAAAAGAGAGAAATTAAAAATTATCGTTTCGTTTCGTTCTTACCCGACGCATAAGAGATAATACAAAAAAAATAGTAAAAAAATTCAAAAAAAAAAAAAAAACCCCACTATGGCTTCTTTTCAAGCCAAAATAGGTTGTAAAAGGAGGAGAAAAAGAGAAAATAAAAATTGTCTTTCCGTTTCGTTCCTACCCGACGGGAAATATAAAATTCCAAAAAAAGAAAAATAAAATAAAAAAAATAATAAAATAGCATTGTGGCTTCATTTCAAGCCAAAATAGGTTGGAAAAGGTCGAGAAAGAGAGAAAATAGAAATTATGGTTCCGTTCCGTTCCAACCCGATGCGTAATAGAAAATTCCAAAAAAATAGTAAAAATATTCAGAAAATTAAAAAATACAATTATGGCGTGAATTCGAGCCAAAATCGGTTGGAAAAGGCTCAGAGAGAGAAAATAAAAATTACCATTTCGTTTCGTTCGGACCTGATGCGTTAGAGAAAATTCAAGAAAAATAACAAAAAAATTTAATAAATTAAAAAATACTATTATGGCTTCATTTTAAGCCAAAATAGGTTGGGAAATGCCGAGAAAGAGAAAAAGTAAAAATGGTCTTTCCGTTCCATTCCTACCCGACGGGTAATAGAAAATTCCAAAAATAGAGAAGAAAAATCAAAAAATCAAAAAATACCATTGTGGCTTCATTTCAAGCCAAAATAGGTTGGAAAAGGCCGAGAAATAGAGAAAATAAAAATTGTCGTTCCGTTTCGTTCCCACCCAACGCCTAATAGAAAACTCCAAAAAAACAGCAAAAAACATCAAAAAATTAAAAAACCCTGTTATGGGTTCTTTTCAAGCCAAAATAGGTTGGAAATGGCCGAAAAAGAGAGAAAATAAAAATTGCCTTTCCGTTCCCTTCCTACCCGACGGGTAATAGAAAATTCCAAAGAAAGAGAAGAAAAATCAAAAAATCAAAAAATATCATTGTGGCTTCATTTCAAGCCAAAATAGGTTGGAAAAGGCCGAGAAATAGAGAAAATAAAAATTGTCTTTCCATTTCGTTCCTACCCAATGGGAAATAAAAAATTCCAAAAAAAGATAAAAAAAAATAAAAAAATACAATTGTGGCTTCAATTCAAGCCAAAATAGGTTGGAAAAGGACGAGAAAGAGAGAAAATAAAAATTATCGTTCCGTTTCGTTCCAACCCGATTCGTAATAGAAAATTCTAAAAAAATAGCAAAGATATTCAAAAAATTAAAAAATACAATTATGGCGTGATTTCAAGCCAAAATTGGTTGGAAAAGGCTCAGAGGGAGAAAATAAAAATTATCATTCCGTTTCGTTCGGACCTGACGCGTTAGAGAAAATTCAAGAAAAATAGCAAAAAAATTTAAAAAATTAAAAAATACCGTTTTGGCTTCATTTCAAGCCAAAATAGGTTGGTAATTGCCGAGAAAGAGAAAAAATAAAAATTGTCTTTCCGTTCCCTTCCTACCCGACGGGTAATAGAAAATTCCAAAAAAAGAGAAGAAAAATCAAAAAATCAAAAAATACCGTTGTGGCTTCATTTCAAGCCAAAATAGGTTGGAAAAGGCCGAGAAAGAGAGAAAATAAAAATTGTCTTTCCGTTCCGTTCCTACCTGACGCGTAATAGAAAATTCCAAAAAAAATAGCAAAAAAATTCAAAAAATTCAAAATTACCATTACGGGTTCATTTCAAGCCAAAACAGGTTGGAAAAGGCCGAAAAAGAGAGAAAATAAAAATTATCGTTTCGTTTCGTTCCTACACAAAGCATAATAGATAAATAAATAAAAATAGCAAAAAAATTCAAAAAATTAAAAACCCTGTTATGGCTTCTTTTCAAGCCAAAATAAGCCGGAAAAGGCTGACAAAGAGAGAAAATAAAAATTATCGTTTCGTTTCGTTCCTACCCGACGTGTAATAGAAAATTCCAAAAAATTAGCAAAAAAATTCAAAAAATTCAAAAATACCATTACGGCTTCATTTCAAGCCAAAAAAAGTTGGAAAAGGCCGAAAAAGAGTGAAATTAAAAATTATCGTTCCGTTCCGTTCCAACCCGACGCGTAATAGAAAATTCCAAAAAAATAGCAAAAATAATTCGGAAAATTAATAAATACCATTATGGCATGATTTCAAGCCAAAATAGGTTGGAAAAGGCTCAGAGGGAGAAAATAAAAATTATCATTTCGTTTCGTTCCGACCTGACGCGTTATTGAAAATTCAAGAAAAATAGCAAAAAAATTCAATAAATTAAAAAATACCGTTTTGGCTTCATTACAAGCCAAAATAGGTTGGTAATTGCTGAGAAAGAGAAAAAATAAAAATTGTCTTTCCGTTCCTTTCCTACCCGACGGGTAATAGAAAATTCCAAAAAAAGAGAAGAAAAATCAAAAAATCAAAAAATACCATTGTGGCTTCATTTCAAGCCAAAATAGGTTGGAAAAGGCCGAGAAATAGAAAAAATAAAAATTGTCGTTCCGTTTCGTTCCCACCCAACGAGTAATAGAAAATTCCAAAAAAATAGCAAAATATTTCAAAAAATTAAAAAACCCTTTTATGGCTTCTTTTCAAGCCAAAATAGGTCGGAAAAGGCTGACAAAGAGAGAAAATAAAAATTATCGTTTCGTTTCGTTCCTACCCGACGAGTAATATAAAATTCCAAAAAATTAGCAAAAAAATTCAAAAATACCATTACGGCTTCATTTCAAGCCAAAACAAGTGGGAAAAGGCCGAAAAAGAGTGAAATTAAAAATTATCGTTTCGTTTCGTTCCTACCCGACGCGTAATAGAAAATTCCAAAAAAAATAGCAAAATAATTGTAAAATTTTAACAAAAACCATTATGGCATCATTTCTAGCCAAAGCAGGTTGGAAAAGGCTTAAAAAGAGAGAAAATAAAAATTATCGTTTCGTTTCGTTCCTACCCAACGCCTAAGAGATAATTCAAAAAAAATAGTAAAAAAATTCAAAAAATAAAAAAAACCCCATTATTTTTCTTTTCAAACCAAAACAGGTTGGAAAAGGAGGAGAAAGAGAGAAAATAAAAATTGTCTTTCCGTTCCGTTCCTACCCGACGCGTAATAGAAAATTCCAAAAAAAATAGCAAAAAAATTGAAAAAATTTAAAAAAACCATTATGGCTTTATTTCAAGCCAAAACAAGTTGGAAAAGGATGAAAAAGAGAGAAATTAAAAATTATCGTTTCGTTTCGTTCTTACCCGACGCATAAGAGATAATACAAAAAAAATAGTAAAAAAATTCAAAAAAAAAAAAAAAACCCCACTATGGCTTCTTTTCAAGCCAAAATAGGTTGTAAAAGGAGGAGAAAAAGAGAAAATAAAAATTGTCTTTCCGTTTCGTTCCTACCCGACGGGAAATATAAAATTCCAAAAAAAGAAAAATAAAATAAAAAAAATAATAAAATAGCATTGTGGCTTCATTTCAAGCCAAAATAGGTTGGAAAAGGTCGAGAAAGAGAGAAAATAGAAATTATGGTTCCGTTCCGTTCCAACCCGATGCGTAATAGAAAATTCCAAAAAAATAGTAAAAATATTCAGAAAATTAAAAAATACAATTATGGCGTGAATTCGAGCCAAAATCGGTTGGAAAAGGCTCAGAGAGAGAAAATAAAAATTACCATTTCGTTTCGTTCGGACCTGATGCGTTAGAGAAAATTCAAGAAAAATAACAAAAAAATTTAATAAATTAAAAAATACTATTATGGCTTCATTTTAAGCCAAAATAGGTTGGGAAATGCCGAGAAAGAGAAAAAGTAAAAATGGTCTTTCCGTTCCATTCCTACCCGACGGGTAATAGAAAATTCCAAAAATAGAGAAGAAAAATCAAAAAATCAAAAAATACCATTGTGGCTTCATTTCAAGCCAAAATAGGTTGGAAAAGGCCGAGAAATAGAGAAAATAAAAATTGTCGTTCCGTTTCGTTCCCACCCAACGCCTAATAGAAAACTCCAAAAAAACAGCAAAAAACATCAAAAAATTAAAAAACCCTGTTATGGGTTCTTTTCAAGCCAAAATAGGTTGGAAATGGCCGAAAAAGAGAGAAAATAAAAATTGCCTTTCCGTTCCCTTCCTACCCGACGGGTAATAGAAAATTCCAAAGAAAGAGAAGAAAAATCAAAAAATCAAAAAATATCATTGTGGCTTCATTTCAAGCCAAAATAGGTTGGAAAAGGCCGAGAAATAGAGAAAATAAAAATTGTCTTTCCATTTCGTTCCTACCCAATGGGAAATAAAAAATTCCAAAAAAAGATAAAAAAAAATAAAAAAATACAATTGTGGCTTCAATTCAAGCCAAAATAGGTTGGAAAAGGACGAGAAAGAGAGAAAATAAAAATTATCGTTCCGTTTCGTTCCAACCCGATTCGTAATAGAAAATTCTAAAAAAATAGCAAAGATATTCAAAAAATTAAAAAATACAATTATGGCGTGATTTCAAGCCAAAATTGGTTGGAAAAGGCTCAGAGGGAGAAAATAAAAATTATCATTCCGTTTCGTTCGGACCTGACGCGTTAGAGAAAATTCAAGAAAAATAGCAAAAAAATTTAAAAAATTAAAAAATACCGTTTTGGCTTCATTTCAAGCCAAAATAGGTTGGTAATTGCCGAGAAAGAGAAAAAATAAAAATTGTCTTTCCGTTCCCTTCCTACCCGACGGGTAATAGAAAATTCCAAAAAAAGAGAAGAAAAATCAAAAAATCAAAAAATACCGTTGTGGCTTCATTTCAAGCCAAAATAGGTTGGAAAAGGCCGAGAAAGAGAGAAAATAAAAATTGTCTTTCCGTTCCGTTCCTACCTGACGCGTAATAGAAAATTCCAAAAAAAATAGCAAAAAAATTCAAAAAATTCAAAATTACCATTACGGGTTCATTTCAAGCCAAAACAGGTTGGAAAAGGCCGAAAAAGAGAGAAAATAAAAATTATCGTTTCGTTTCGTTCCTACACAAAGCATAATAGATAAATAAATAAAAATAGCAAAAAAATTCAAAAAATTAAAAACCCTGTTATGGCTTCTTTTCAAGCCAAAATAAGCCGGAAAAGGCTGACAAAGAGAGAAAATAAAAATTATCGTTTCGTTTCGTTCCTACCCGACGTGTAATAGAAAATTCCAAAAAATTAGCAAAAAAATTCAAAAAATTCAAAAATACCATTACGGCTTCATTTCAAGCCAAAAAAAGTTGGAAAAGGCCGAAAAAGAGTGAAATTAAAAATTATCGTTCCGTTCCGTTCCAACCCGACGCGTAATAGAAAATTCCAAAAAAATAGCAAAAATAATTCGGAAAATTAATAAATACCATTATGGCATGATTTCAAGCCAAAATAGGTTGGAAAAGGCTCAGAGGGAGAAAATAAAAATTATCATTTCGTTTCGTTCCGACCTGACGCGTTATTGAAAATTCAAGAAAAATAGCAAAAAAATTCAATAAATTAAAAAATACCGTTTTGGCTTCATTACAAGCCAAAATAGGTTGGTAATTGCTGAGAAAGAGAAAAAATAAAAATTGTCTTTCCGTTCCTTTCCTACCCGACGGGTAATAGAAAATTCCAAAAAAAGAGAAGAAAAATCAAAAAATCAAAAAATACCATTGTGGCTTCATTTCAAGCCAAAATAGGTTGGAAAAGGCCGAGAAATAGAAAAAATAAAAATTGTCGTTCCGTTTCGTTCCCACCCAACGAGTAATAGAAAATTCCAAAAAAATAGCAAAATATTTCAAAAAATTAAAAAACCCTTTTATGGCTTCTTTTCAAGCCAAAATAGGTCGGAAAAGGCTGACAAAGAGAGAAAATAAAAATTATCGTTTCGTTTCGTTCCTACCCGACGAGTAATATAAAATTCCAAAAAATTAGCAAAAAAATTCAAAAATACCATTACGGCTTCATTTCAAGCCAAAACAAGTGGGAAAAGGCCGAAAAAGAGTGAAATTAAAAATTATCGTTTCGTTTCGTTCCTACCCGACGCGTAATAGAAAATTCCAAAAAAAATAGCAAAATAATTGTAAAATTTTAACAAAAACCATTATGGCATCATTTCTAGCCAAAGCAGGTTGGAAAAGGCTTAAAAAGAGAGAAAATAAAAATTATCGTTTCGTTTCGTTCCTACCCAACGCCTAAGAGATAATTCAAAAAAAATAGTAAAAAAATTCAAAAAATAAAAAAAACCCCATTATTTTTCTTTTCAAACCAAAACAGGTTGGAAAAGGAGGAGAAAGAGAGAAAATAAAAATTGTCTTTCCGTTCCGTTCCTACCCGACGCGTAATAGAAAATTCCAAAAAAAATAGCAAAAAAATTGAAAAAATTAAAAAAAACCATTATGGCTTTATTTCAAGCCAAAACAAGTTGGAAAAGGATGAAAAAGAGAGAAATTAAAAATTATCGTTTCGTTTCGTTCTTACCCGACGCATAAGAGATAATACAAAAAAAATAGTAAAAAAATTCAAAAAAAAAAAAAAAACCCCACTATGGCTTCTTTTCAAGCCAAAATAGGTTGTAAAAGGAGGAGAAAAAGAGAAAATAAAAATTGTCTTTCCGTTTCGTTCCTACCCGACGGGAAATATAAAATTCCAAAAAAAGAAAAATAAAATAAAAAAAATAATAAAATAGCATTGTGGCTTCATTTCAAGCCAAAATAGGTTGGAAAAGGTCGAGAAAGAGAGAAAATAGAAATTATGGTTCCGTTCCGTTCCAACCCGATGCGTAATAGAAAATTCCAAAAAAATAGTAAAAATATTCAGAAAATTAAAAAATACAATTATGGCGTGAATTCGAGCCAAAATCGGTTGGAAAAGGCTCAGAGAGAGAAAATAAAAATTACCATTTCGTTTCGTTCGGACCTGATGCGTTAGAGAAAATTCAAGAAAAATAACAAAAAAATTTAATAAATTAAAAAATACTATTATGGCTTCATTTTAAGCCAAAATAGGTTGGGAAATGCCGAGAAAGAGAAAAAGTAAAAATGGTCTTTCCGTTCCATTCCTACCCGACGGGTAATAGAAAATTCCAAAAATAGAGAAGAAAAATCAAAAAATCAAAAAATACCATTGTGGCTTCATTTCAAGCCAAAATAGGTTGGAAAAGGCCGAGAAATAGAGAAAATAAAAATTGTCGTTCCGTTTCGTTCCCACCCAACGCCTAATAGAAAACTCCAAAAAAACAGCAAAAAACATCAAAAAATTAAAAAACCCTGTTATGGGTTCTTTTCAAGCCAAAATAGGTTGGAAATGGCCGAAAAAGAGAGAAAATAAAAATTGCCTTTCCGTTCCCTTCCTACCCGACGGGTAATAGAAAATTCCAAAGAAAGAGAAGAAAAATCAAAAAATCAAAAAATATCATTGTGGCTTCATTTCAAGCCAAAATAGGTTGGAAAAGGCCGAGAAATAGAGAAAATAAAAATTGTCTTTCCATTTCGTTCCTACCCAATGGGAAATAAAAAATTCCAAAAAAAGATAAAAAAAAATAAAAAAATACAATTGTGGCTTCAATTCAAGCCAAAATAGGTTGGAAAAGGACGAGAAAGAGAGAAAATAAAAATTATCGTTCCGTTTCGTTCCAACCCGATTCGTAATAGAAAATTCTAAAAAAATAGCAAAGATATTCAAAAAATTAAAAAATACAATTATGGCGTGATTTCAAGCCAAAATTGGTTGGAAAAGGCTCAGAGGGAGAAAATAAAAATTATCATTCCGTTTCGTTCGGACCTGACGCGTTAGAGAAAATTCAAGAAAAATAGCAAAAAAATTTAAAAAATTAAAAAATACCGTTTTGGCTTCATTTCAAGCCAAAATAGGTTGGTAATTGCCGAGAAAGAGAAAAAATAAAAATTGTCTTTCCGTTCCCTTCCTACCCGACGGGTAATAGAAAATTCCAAAAAAAGAGAAGAAAAATCAAAAAATCAAAAAATACCGTTGTGGCTTCATTTCAAGCCAAAATAGGTTGGAAAAGGCCGAGAAAGAGAGAAAATAAAAATTGTCTTTCCGTTCCGTTCCTACCTGACGCGTAATAGAAAATTCCAAAAAAAATAGCAAAAAAATTCAAAAAATTCAAAATTACCATTACGGGTTCATTTCAAGCCAAAACAGGTTGGAAAAGGCCGAAAAAGAGAGAAAATAAAAATTATCGTTTCGTTTCGTTCCTACACAAAGCATAATAGATAAATAAATAAAAATAGCAAAAAAATTCAAAAAATTAAAAACCCTGTTATGGCTTCTTTTCAAGCCAAAATAAGCCGGAAAAGGCTGACAAAGAGAGAAAATAAAAATTATCGTTTCGTTTCGTTCCTACCCGACGTGTAATAGAAAATTCCAAAAAATTAGCAAAAAAATTCAAAAAATTCAAAAATACCATTACGGCTTCATTTCAAGCCAAAAAAAGTTGGAAAAGGCCGAAAAAGAGTGAAATTAAAAATTATCGTTCCGTTCCGTTCCAACCCGACGCGTAATAGAAAATTCCAAAAAAATAGCAAAAATAATTCGGAAAATTAATAAATACCATTATGGCATGATTTCAAGCCAAAATAGGTTGGAAAAGGCTCAGAGGGAGAAAATAAAAATTATCATTTCGTTTCGTTCCGACCTGACGCGTTATTGAAAATTCAAGAAAAATAGCAAAAAAATTCAATAAATTAAAAAATACCGTTTTGGCTTCATTACAAGCCAAAATAGGTTGGTAATTGCTGAGAAAGAGAAAAAATAAAAATTGTCTTTCCGTTCCTTTCCTACCCGACGGGTAATAGAAAATTCCAAAAAAAGAGAAGAAAAATCAAAAAATCAAAAAATACCATTGTGGCTTCATTTCAAGCCAAAATAGGTTGGAAAAGGCCGAGAAATAGAAAAAATAAAAATTGTCGTTCCGTTTCGTTCCCACCCAACGAGTAATAGAAAATTCCAAAAAAATAGCAAAATATTTCAAAAAATTAAAAAACCCTTTTATGGCTTCTTTTCAAGCCAAAATAGGTCGGAAAAGGCTGACAAAGAGAGAAAATAAAAATTATCGTTTCGTTTCGTTCCTACCCGACGAGTAATATAAAATTCCAAAAAATTAGCAAAAAAATTCAAAAATACCATTACGGCTTCATTTCAAGCCAAAACAAGTGGGAAAAGGCCGAAAAAGAGTGAAATTAAAAATTATCGTTTCGTTTCGTTCCTACCCGACGCGTAATAGAAAATTCCAAAAAAAATAGCAAAATAATTGTAAAATTTTAACAAAAACCATTATGGCATCATTTCTAGCCAAAACAGGTTGGAAAAGGCTTAAAAAGAGAGAAAATAAAAATTATCGTTTCGTTTCGTTCCTACCCAACGCCTAAGAGATAATTCAAAAAAAATAGTAAAAAAATTCAAAAAATAAAAAAACCCCATTATTTTTCTTTTCAAACCAAAACAGGTTGGAAAAGGAGGAGAAAGAGAGAAAATAAAAATTGTCTTTCCGTTCCGTTCCTACCCGACGCGTAATAGAAAATTCCAAAAAAAATAGCAAAAAAATTGAAAAAATTAAAAAAAACCATTATGGCTTTATTTCAAGCCAAAACAAGTTGGAAAAGGATGAAAAAGAGAGAAATTAAAAATTATCGTTTCGTTTCGTTCTTACCCGACGCATAAGAGATAATACAAAAAAAATAGTAAAAAAATTCAAAAAAAAAAAAAAAACCCCACTATGGCTTCTTTTCAAGCCAAAATAGGTTGTAAAAGGAGGAGAAAAAGAGAAAATAAAAATTGTCTTTCCGTTTCGTTCCTACCCGACGGGAAATATAAAATTCCAAAAAAAGAAAAATAAAATAAAAAAAATAATAAAATAGCATTGTGGCTTCATTTCAAGCCAAAATAGGTTGGAAAAGGTCGAGAAAGAGAGAAAATAGAAATTATGGTTCCGTTCCGTTCCAACCCGATGCGTAATAGAAAATTCCAAAAAAATAGTAAAAATATTCAGAAAATTAAAAAATACAATTATGGCGTGAATTCGAGCCAAAATCGGTTGGAAAAGGCTCAGAGAGAGAAAATAAAAATTACCATTTCGTTTCGTTCGGACCTGATGCGTTAGAGAAAATTCAAGAAAAATAACAAAAAAATTTAATAAATTAAAAAATACTATTATGGCTTCATTTTAAGCCAAAATAGGTTGGGAAATGCCGAGAAAGAGAAAAAGTAAAAATGGTCTTTCCGTTCCATTCCTACCCGACGGGTAATAGAAAATTCCAAAAATAGAGAAGAAAAATCAAAAAATCAAAAAATACCATTGTGGCTTCATTTCAAGCCAAAATAGGTTGGAAAAGGCCGAGAAATAGAGAAAATAAAAATTGTCGTTCCGTTTCGTTCCCACCCAACGCCTAATAGAAAACTCCAAAAAAACAGCAAAAAACATCAAAAAATTAAAAAACCCTGTTATGGGTTCTTTTCAAGCCAAAATAGGTTGGAAATGGCCGAAAAAGAGAGAAAATAAAAATTGCCTTTCCGTTCCCTTCCTACCCGACGGGTAATAGAAAATTCCAAAGAAAGAGAAGAAAAATCAAAAAATCAAAAAATATCATTGTGGCTTCATTTCAAGCCAAAATAGGTTGGAAAAGGCCGAGAAATAGAGAAAATAAAAATTGTCTTTCCATTTCGTTCCTACCCAATGGGAAATAAAAAATTCCAAAAAAAGATAAAAAAAAATAAAAAAATACAATTGTGGCTTCAATTCAAGCCAAAATAGGTTGGAAAAGGACGAGAAAGAGAGAAAATAAAAATTATCGTTCCGTTTCGTTCCAACCCGATTCGTAATAGAAAATTCTAAAAAAATAGCAAAGATATTCAAAAAATTAAAAAATACAATTATGGCGTGATTTCAAGCCAAAATTGGTTGGAAAAGGCTCAGAGGGAGAAAATAAAAATTATCATTCCGTTTCGTTCGGACCTGACGCGTTAGAGAAAATTCAAGAAAAATAGCAAAAAAATTTAAAAAATTAAAAAATACCGTTTTGGCTTCATTTCAAGCCAAAATAGGTTGGTAATTGCCGAGAAAGAGAAAAAATAAAAATTGTCTTTCCGTTCCCTTCCTACCCGACGGGTAATAGAAAATTCCAAAAAAAGAGAAGAAAAATCAAAAAATCAAAAAATACCGTTGTGGCTTCATTTCAAGCCAAAATAGGTTGGAAAAGGCCGAGAAAGAGAGAAAATAAAAATTGTCTTTCCGTTCCGTTCCTACCTGACGCGTAATAGAAAATTCCAAAAAAAATAGCAAAAAAATTCAAAAAATTCAAAATTACCATTACGGGTTCATTTCAAGCCAAAACAGGTTGGAAAAGGCCGAAAAAGAGAGAAAATAAAAATTATCGTTTCGTTTCGTTCCTACACAAAGCATAATAGATAAATAAATAAAAATAGCAAAAAAATTCAAAAAATTAAAAACCCTGTTATGGCTTCTTTTCAAGCCAAAATAAGCCGGAAAAGGCTGACAAAGAGAGAAAATAAAAATTATCGTTTCGTTTCGTTCCTACCCGACGTGTAATAGAAAATTCCAAAAAATTAGCAAAAAAATTCAAAAAATTCAAAAATACCATTACGGCTTCATTTCAAGCCAAAAAAAGTTGGAAAAGGCCGAAAAAGAGTGAAATTAAAAATTATCGTTCCGTTCCGTTCCAACCCGACGCGTAATAGAAAATTCCAAAAAAATAGCAAAAATAATTCGGAAAATTAATAAATACCATTATGGCATGATTTCAAGCCAAAATAGGTTGGAAAAGGCTCAGAGGGAGAAAATAAAAATTATCATTTCGTTTCGTTCCGACCTGACGCGTTATTGAAAATTCAAGAAAAATAGCAAAAAAATTCAATAAATTAAAAAATACCGTTTTGGCTTCATTACAAGCCAAAATAGGTTGGTAATTGCTGAGAAAGAGAAAAAATAAAAATTGTCTTTCCGTTCCTTTCCTACCCGACGGGTAATAGAAAATTCCAAAAAAAGAGAAGAAAAATCAAAAAATCAAAAAATACCATTGTGGCTTCATTTCAAGCCAAAATAGGTTGGAAAAGGCCGAGAAATAGAAAAAATAAAAATTGTCGTTCCGTTTCGTTCCCACCCAACGAGTAATAGAAAATTCCAAAAAAATAGCAAAATATTTCAAAAAATTAAAAAACCCTTTTATGGCTTCTTTTCAAGCCAAAATAGGTCGGAAAAGGCTGACAAAGAGAGAAAATAAAAATTATCGTTTCGTTTCGTTCCTACCCGACGAGTAATATAAAATTCCAAAAAATTAGCAAAAAAATTCAAAAATACCATTACGGCTTCATTTCAAGCCAAAACAAGTGGGAAAAGGCCGAAAAAGAGTGAAATTAAAAATTATCGTTTCGTTTCGTTCCTACCCGACGCGTAATAGAAAATTCCAAAAAAAATAGCAAAATAATTGTAAAATTTTAACAAAAACCATTATGGCATCATTTCTAGCCAAAACAGGTTGGAAAAGGCTTAAAAAGAGAGAAAATAAAAATTATCGTTTCGTTTCGTTCCTACCCAACGCCTAAGAGATAATTCAAAAAAAATAGTAAAAAAATTCAAAAAATAAAAAAACCCCATTATTTTTCTTTTCAAACCAAAACAGGTTGGAAAAGGAGGAGAAAGAGAGAAAATAAAAATTGTCTTTCCGTTCCGTTCCTACCCGACGCGTAATAGAAAATTCCAAAAAAAATAGCAAAAAAATTGAAAAAATTAAAAAAAACCATTATGGCTTTATTTCAAGCCAAAACAAGTTGGAAAAGGATGAAAAAGAGAGAAATTAAAAATTATCGTTTCGTTTCGTTCTTACCCGACGCATAAGAGATAATACAAAAAAAATAGTAAAAAAATTCAAAAAAAAAAAAAAAACCCCACTATGGCTTCTTTTCAAGCCAAAATAGGTTGTAAAAGGAGGAGAAAAAGAGAAAATAAAAATTGTCTTTCCGTTTCGTTCCTACCCGACGGGAAATATAAAATTCCAAAAAAAGAAAAATAAAATAAAAAAAATAATAAAATAGCATTGTGGCTTCATTTCAAGCCAAAATAGGTTGGAAAAGGTCGAGAAAGAGAGAAAATAGAAATTATGGTTCCGTTCCGTTCCAACCCGATGCGTAATAGAAAATTCCAAAAAAATAGTAAAAATATTCAGAAAATTAAAAAATACAATTATGGCGTGAATTCGAGCCAAAATCGGTTGGAAAAGGCTCAGAGAGAGAAAATAAAAATTACCATTTCGTTTCGTTCGGACCTGATGCGTTAGAGAAAATTCAAGAAAAATAACAAAAAAATTTAATAAATTAAAAAATACTATTATGGCTTCATTTTAAGCCAAAATAGGTTGGGAAATGCCGAGAAAGAGAAAAAGTAAAAATGGTCTTTCCGTTCCATTCCTACCCGACGGGTAATAGAAAATTCCAAAAATAGAGAAGAAAAATCAAAAAATCAAAAAATACCATTGTGGCTTCATTTCAAGCCAAAATAGGTTGGAAAAGGCCGAGAAATAGAGAAAATAAAAATTGTCGTTCCGTTTCGTTCCCACCCAACGCCTAATAGAAAACTCCAAAAAAACAGCAAAAAACATCAAAAAATTAAAAAACCCTGTTATGGGTTCTTTTCAAGCCAAAATAGGTTGGAAATGGCCGAAAAAGAGAGAAAATAAAAATTGCCTTTCCGTTCCCTTCCTACCCGACGGGTAATAGAAAATTCCAAAGAAAGAGAAGAAAAATCAAAAAATCAAAAAATATCATTGTGGCTTCATTTCAAGCCAAAATAGGTTGGAAAAGGCCGAGAAATAGAGAAAATAAAAATTGTCTTTCCATTTCGTTCCTACCCAATGGGAAATAAAAAATTCCAAAAAAAGATAAAAAAAAATAAAAAAATACAATTGTGGCTTCAATTCAAGCCAAAATAGGTTGGAAAAGGACGAGAAAGAGAGAAAATAAAAATTATCGTTCCGTTTCGTTCCAACCCGATTCGTAATAGAAAATTCTAAAAAAATAGCAAAGATATTCAAAAAATTAAAAAATACAATTATGGCGTGATTTCAAGCCAAAATTGGTTGGAAAAGGCTCAGAGGGAGAAAATAAAAATTATCATTCCGTTTCGTTCGGACCTGACGCGTTAGAGAAAATTCAAGAAAAATAGCAAAAAAATTTAAAAAATTAAAAAATACCGTTTTGGCTTCATTTCAAGCCAAAATAGGTTGGTAATTGCCGAGAAAGAGAAAAAATAAAAATTGTCTTTCCGTTCCCTTCCTACCCGACGGGTAATAGAAAATTCCAAAAAAAGAGAAGAAAAATCAAAAAATCAAAAAATACCGTTGTGGCTTCATTTCAAGCCAAAATAGGTTGGAAAAGGCCGAGAAAGAGAGAAAATAAAAATTGTCTTTCCGTTCCGTTCCTACCTGACGCGTAATAGAAAATTCCAAAAAAAATAGCAAAAAAATTCAAAAAATTCAAAATTACCATTACGGGTTCATTTCAAGCCAAAACAGGTTGGAAAAGGCCGAAAAAGAGAGAAAATAAAAATTATCGTTTCGTTTCGTTCCTACACAAAGCATAATAGATAAATAAATAAAAATAGCAAAAAAATTCAAAAAATTAAAAACCCTGTTATGGCTTCTTTTCAAGCCAAAATAAGCCGGAAAAGGCTGACAAAGAGAGAAAATAAAAATTATCGTTTCGTTTCGTTCCTACCCGACGTGTAATAGAAAATTCCAAAAAATTAGCAAAAAAATTCAAAAAATTCAAAAATACCATTACGGCTTCATTTCAAGCCAAAAAAAGTTGGAAAAGGCCGAAAAAGAGTGAAATTAAAAATTATCGTTCCGTTCCGTTCCAACCCGACGCGTAATAGAAAATTCCAAAAAAATAGCAAAAATAATTCGGAAAATTAATAAATACCATTATGGCATGATTTCAAGCCAAAATAGGTTGGAAAAGGCTCAGAGGGAGAAAATAAAAATTATCATTTCGTTTCGTTCCGACCTGACGCGTTATTGAAAATTCAAGAAAAATAGCAAAAAAATTCAATAAATTAAAAAATACCGTTTTGGCTTCATTACAAGCCAAAATAGGTTGGTAATTGCTGAGAAAGAGAAAAAATAAAAATTGTCTTTCCGTTCCTTTCCTACCCGACGGGTAATAGAAAATTCCAAAAAAAGAGAAGAAAAATCAAAAAATCAAAAAATACCATTGTGGCTTCATTTCAAGCCAAAATAGGTTGGAAAAGGCCGAGAAATAGAAAAAATAAAAATTGTCGTTCCGTTTCGTTCCCACCCAACGAGTAATAGAAAATTCCAAAAAAATAGCAAAATATTTCAAAAAATTAAAAAACCCTTTTATGGCTTCTTTTCAAGCCAAAATAGGTCGGAAAAGGCTGACAAAGAGAGAAAATAAAAATTATCGTTTCGTTTCGTTCCTACCCGACGAGTAATATAAAATTCCAAAAAATTAGCAAAAAAATTCAAAAATACCATTACGGCTTCATTTCAAGCCAAAACAAGTGGGAAAAGGCCGAAAAAGAGTGAAATTAAAAATTATCGTTTCGTTTCGTTCCTACCCGACGCGTAATAGAAAATTCCAAAAAAAATAGCAAAATAATTGTAAAATTTTAACAAAAACCATTATGGCATCATTTCTAGCCAAAACAGGTTGGAAAAGGCTTAAAAAGAGAGAAAATAAAAATTATCGTTTCGTTTCGTTCCTACCCAACGCCTAAGAGATAATTCAAAAAAAATAGTAAAAAAATTCAAAAAATAAAAAAACCCCATTATTTTTCTTTTCAAACCAAAACAGGTTGGAAAAGGAGGAGAAAGAGAGAAAATAAAAATTGTCTTTCCGTTCCGTTCCTACCCGACGCGTAATAGAAAATTCCAAAAAAAATAGCAAAAAAATTGAAAAAATTAAAAAAAACCATTATGGCTTTATTTCAAGCCAAAACAAGTTGGAAAAGGATGAAAAAGAGAGAAATTAAAAATTATCGTTTCGTTTCGTTCTTACCCGACGCATAAGAGATAATACAAAAAAAATAGTAAAAAAATTCAAAAAAAAAAAAAAAACCCCACTATGGCTTCTTTTCAAGCCAAAATAGGTTGTAAAAGGAGGAGAAAAAGAGAAAATAAAAATTGTCTTTCCGTTTCGTTCCTACCCGACGGGAAATATAAAATTCCAAAAAAAGAAAAATAAAATAAAAAAAATAATAAAATAGCATTGTGGCTTCATTTCAAGCCAAAATAGGTTGGAAAAGGTCGAGAAAGAGAGAAAATAGAAATTATGGTTCCGTTCCGTTCCAACCCGATGCGTAATAGAAAATTCCAAAAAAATAGTAAAAATATTCAGAAAATTAAAAAATACAATTATGGCGTGAATTCGAGCCAAAATCGGTTGGAAAAGGCTCAGAGAGAGAAAATAAAAATTACCATTTCGTTTCGTTCGGACCTGATGCGTTAGAGAAAATTCAAGAAAAATAACAAAAAAATTTAATAAATTAAAAAATACTATTATGGCTTCATTTTAAGCCAAAATAGGTTGGGAAATGCCGAGAAAGAGAAAAAGTAAAAATGGTCTTTCCGTTCCATTCCTACCCGACGGGTAATAGAAAATTCCAAAAATAGAGAAGAAAAATCAAAAAATCAAAAAATACCATTGTGGCTTCATTTCAAGCCAAAATAGGTTGGAAAAGGCCGAGAAATAGAGAAAATAAAAATTGTCGTTCCGTTTCGTTCCCACCCAACGCCTAATAGAAAACTCCAAAAAAACAGCAAAAAACATCAAAAAATTAAAAAACCCTGTTATGGGTTCTTTTCAAGCCAAAATAGGTTGGAAATGGCCGAAAAAGAGAGAAAATAAAAATTGCCTTTCCGTTCCCTTCCTACCCGACGGGTAATAGAAAATTCCAAAGAAAGAGAAGAAAAATCAAAAAATCAAAAAATATCATTGTGGCTTCATTTCAAGCCAAAATAGGTTGGAAAAGGCCGAGAAATAGAGAAAATAAAAATTGTCTTTCCATTTCGTTCCTACCCAATGGGAAATAAAAAATTCCAAAAAAAGATAAAAAAAAATAAAAAAATACAATTGTGGCTTCAATTCAAGCCAAAATAGGTTGGAAAAGGACGAGAAAGAGAGAAAATAAAAATTATCGTTCCGTTTCGTTCCAACCCGATTCGTAATAGAAAATTCTAAAAAAATAGCAAAGATATTCAAAAAATTAAAAAATACAATTATGGCGTGATTTCAAGCCAAAATTGGTTGGAAAAGGCTCAGAGGGAGAAAATAAAAATTATCATTCCGTTTCGTTCGGACCTGACGCGTTAGAGAAAATTCAAGAAAAATAGCAAAAAAATTTAAAAAATTAAAAAATACCGTTTTGGCTTCATTTCAAGCCAAAATAGGTTGGTAATTGCCGAGAAAGAGAAAAAATAAAAATTGTCTTTCCGTTCCCTTCCTACCCGACGGGTAATAGAAAATTCCAAAAAAAGAGAAGAAAAATCAAAAAATCAAAAAATACCGTTGTGGCTTCATTTCAAGCCAAAATAGGTTGGAAAAGGCCGAGAAAGAGAGAAAATAAAAATTGTCTTTCCGTTCCGTTCCTACCTGACGCGTAATAGAAAATTCCAAAAAAAATAGCAAAAAAATTCAAAAAATTCAAAATTACCATTACGGGTTCATTTCAAGCCAAAACAGGTTGGAAAAGGCCGAAAAAGAGAGAAAATAAAAATTATCGTTTCGTTTCGTTCCTACACAAAGCATAATAGATAAATAAATAAAAATAGCAAAAAAATTCAAAAAATTAAAAACCCTGTTATGGCTTCTTTTCAAGCCAAAATAAGCCGGAAAAGGCTGACAAAGAGAGAAAATAAAAATTATCGTTTCGTTTCGTTCCTACCCGACGTGTAATAGAAAATTCCAAAAAATTAGCAAAAAAATTCAAAAAATTCAAAAATACCATTACGGCTTCATTTCAAGCCAAAAAAAGTTGGAAAAGGCCGAAAAAGAGTGAAATTAAAAATTATCGTTCCGTTCCGTTCCAACCCGACGCGTAATAGAAAATTCCAAAAAAATAGCAAAAATAATTCGGAAAATTAATAAATACCATTATGGCATGATTTCAAGCCAAAATAGGTTGGAAAAGGCTCAGAGGGAGAAAATAAAAATTATCATTTCGTTTCGTTCCGACCTGACGCGTTATTGAAAATTCAAGAAAAATAGCAAAAAAATTCAATAAATTAAAAAATACCGTTTTGGCTTCATTACAAGCCAAAATAGGTTGGTAATTGCTGAGAAAGAGAAAAAATAAAAATTGTCTTTCCGTTCCTTTCCTACCCGACGGGTAATAGAAAATTCCAAAAAAAGAGAAGAAAAATCAAAAAATCAAAAAATACCATTGTGGCTTCATTTCAAGCCAAAATAGGTTGGAAAAGGCCGAGAAATAGAAAAAATAAAAATTGTCGTTCCGTTTCGTTCCCACCCAACGAGTAATAGAAAATTCCAAAAAAATAGCAAAATATTTCAAAAAATTAAAAAACCCTTTTATGGCTTCTTTTCAAGCCAAAATAGGTCGGAAAAGGCTGACAAAGAGAGAAAATAAAAATTATCGTTTCGTTTCGTTCCTACCCGACGAGTAATATAAAATTCCAAAAAATTAGCAAAAAAATTCAAAAATACCATTACGGCTTCATTTCAAGCCAAAACAAGTGGGAAAAGGCCGAAAAAGAGTGAAATTAAAAATTATCGTTTCGTTTCGTTCCTACCCGACGCGTAATAGAAAATTCCAAAAAAAATAGCAAAATAATTGTAAAATTTTAACAAAAACCATTATGGCATCATTTCTAGCCAAAACAGGTTGGAAAAGGCTTAAAAAGAGAGAAAATAAAAATTATCGTTTCGTTTCGTTCCTACCCAACGCCTAAGAGATAATTCAAAAAAAATAGTAAAAAAATTCAAAAAATAAAAAAACCCCATTATTTTTCTTTTCAAACCAAAACAGGTTGGAAAAGGAGGAGAAAGAGAGAAAATAAAAATTGTCTTTCCGTTCCGTTCCTACCCGACGCGTAATAGAAAATTCCAAAAAAAATAGCAAAAAAATTGAAAAAATTAAAAAAAACCATTATGGCTTTATTTCAAGCCAAAACAAGTTGGAAAAGGATGAAAAAGAGAGAAATTAAAAATTATCGTTTCGTTTCGTTCTTACCCGACGCATAAGAGATAATACAAAAAAAATAGTAAAAAAATTCAAAAAAAAAAAAAAAACCCCACTATGGCTTCTTTTCAAGCCAAAATAGGTTGTAAAAGGAGGAGAAAAAGAGAAAATAAAAATTGTCTTTCCGTTTCGTTCCTACCCGACGGGAAATATAAAATTCCAAAAAAAGAAAAATAAAATAAAAAAAATAATAAAATAGCATTGTGGCTTCATTTCAAGCCAAAATAGGTTGGAAAAGGTCGAGAAAGAGAGAAAATAGAAATTATGGTTCCGTTCCGTTCCAACCCGATGCGTAATAGAAAATTCCAAAAAAATAGTAAAAATATTCAGAAAATTAAAAAATACAATTATGGCGTGAATTCGAGCCAAAATCGGTTGGAAAAGGCTCAGAGAGAGAAAATAAAAATTACCATTTCGTTTCGTTCGGACCTGATGCGTTAGAGAAAATTCAAGAAAAATAACAAAAAAATTTAATAAATTAAAAAATACTATTATGGCTTCATTTTAAGCCAAAATAGGTTGGGAAATGCCGAGAAAGAGAAAAAGTAAAAATGGTCTTTCCGTTCCATTCCTACCCGACGGGTAATAGAAAATTCCAAAAATAGAGAAGAAAAATCAAAAAATCAAAAAATACCATTGTGGCTTCATTTCAAGCCAAAATAGGTTGGAAAAGGCCGAGAAATAGAGAAAATAAAAATTGTCGTTCCGTTTCGTTCCCACCCAACGCCTAATAGAAAACTCCAAAAAAACAGCAAAAAACATCAAAAAATTAAAAAACCCTGTTATGGGTTCTTTTCAAGCCAAAATAGGTTGGAAATGGCCGAAAAAGAGAGAAAATAAAAATTGCCTTTCCGTTCCCTTCCTACCCGACGGGTAATAGAAAATTCCAAAGAAAGAGAAGAAAAATCAAAAAATCAAAAAATATCATTGTGGCTTCATTTCAAGCCAAAATAGGTTGGAAAAGGCCGAGAAATAGAGAAAATAAAAATTGTCTTTCCATTTCGTTCCTACCCAATGGGAAATAAAAAATTCCAAAAAAAGATAAAAAAAAATAAAAAAATACAATTGTGGCTTCAATTCAAGCCAAAATAGGTTGGAAAAGGACGAGAAAGAGAGAAAATAAAAATTATCGTTCCGTTTCGTTCCAACCCGATTCGTAATAGAAAATTCTAAAAAAATAGCAAAGATATTCAAAAAATTAAAAAATACAATTATGGCGTGATTTCAAGCCAAAATTGGTTGGAAAAGGCTCAGAGGGAGAAAATAAAAATTATCATTCCGTTTCGTTCGGACCTGACGCGTTAGAGAAAATTCAAGAAAAATAGCAAAAAAATTTAAAAAATTAAAAAATACCGTTTTGGCTTCATTTCAAGCCAAAATAGGTTGGTAATTGCCGAGAAAGAGAAAAAATAAAAATTGCCTTTCCGTTCCCTTCCTACCCGACGGGTAATAGAAAATTCCAAAAAAAGAGAAGAAAAATCAAAAAATCAAAAAATACCGTTGTGGCTTCATTTCAAGCCAAAATAGGTTGGAAAAGGCCGAGAAAGAGAGAAAATAAAAATTGTCTTTCCGTTCCGTTCCTACCTGACCCGTAATAGAAAATTCCAAAAAAAATAGCAAAAAATTTCAAAAAATTCAAAATTACCATTACGGGTTCATTTCAAGCCAAAACAGGTTGGAAAAGGCCGAAAAAGAGAGAAAATAAAAATTATCGTTTCGTTTCGTTCCTACACAAAGCATAATAGATAAATAAATAAAAATAGCAAAAAAATTCAAAAAATTAAAAACCCTGTTATGGCTTCTTTTCAAGCCAAAATAAGCCGGAAAAGGCTGACAAAGAGAGAAAATAAAAATTATCGTTTCGTTTCGTTCCTACCCGACGTGTAATAGAAAATTCCAAAAAATTAGCAAAAAAATTCAAAAAATTCAAAAATACCATTACGGCTTCATTTCAAGCCAAAAAAAGTTGGAAAAGGCCGAAAAAGAGTGAAATTAAAAATTATCGTTCCGTTCCGTTCCAACCCGACGCGTAATAGAAAATTCCAAAAAAATAGCAAAAATAATTCGGAAAATTAATAAATACCATTATGGCATGATTTCAAGCCAAAATAGGTTGGAAAAGGCTCAGAGGGAGAAAATAAAAATTATCATTTCGTTTCGTTCCGACCTGACGCGTTATTGAAAATTCAAGAAAAATAGCAAAAAAATTCAATAAATTAAAAAATACCGTTTTGGCTTCATTACAAGCCAAAATAGGTTGGTAATTGCTGAGAAAGAGAAAAAATAAAAATTGTCTTTCCGTTCCTTTCCTACCCGACGGGTAATAGAAAATTCCAAAAAAAGAGAAGAAAAATCAAAAAATCAAAAAATACCATTGTGGCTTCATTTCAAGCCAAAATAGGTTGGAAAAGGCCGAGAAATAGAAAAAATAAAAATTGTCGTTCCGTTTCGTTCCCACCCAACGAGTAATAGAAAATTCCAAAAAAATAGCAAAATATTTCAAAAAATTAAAAAACCCTTTTATGGCTTCTTTTCAAGCCAAAATAGGTCGGAAAAGGCTGACAAAGAGAGAAAATAAAAATTATCGTTTCGTTTCGTTCCTACCCGACGAGTAATATAAAATTCCAAAAAATTAGCAAAAAAATTCAAAAATACCATTACGGCTTCATTTCAAGCCAAAACAAGTGGGAAAAGGCCGAAAAAGAGTGAAATTAAAAATTATCGTTTCGTTTCGTTCCTACCCGACGCGTAATAGAAAATTCCAAAAAAAATAGCAAAATAATTGTAAAATTTTAACAAAAACCATTATGGCATCATTTCTAGCCAAAACAGGTTGGAAAAGGCTTAAAAAGAGAGAAAATAAAAATTATCGTTTCGTTTCGTTCCTACCCAACGCCTAAGAGATAATTCAAAAAAAATAGTAAAAAAATTCAAAAAATAAAAAAACCCCATTATTTTTCTTTTCAAACCAAAACAGGTTGGAAAAGGAGGAGAAAGAGAGAAAATAAAAATTGTCTTTCCGTTCCGTTCCTACCCGACGCGTAATAGAAAATTCCAAAAAAAATAGCAAAAAAAATGAAAAAATTAAAAAAAACCATTATGGCTTTATTTCAAGCCAAAACAAGTTGGAAAAGGATGAAAAAGAGATAAATTAAAAATTATCGTTTCGTTTCGTTCTTACCCGACGCATAAGAGATAATACAAAAAAAATAGTAAAAAAATTCAAAAAAAAAAAAAAAACCCCACTATGGCTTCTTTTCAAGCCAAAATAGGTTGTAAAAGGAGGAGAAAAAGAGAAAATAAAAATTGTCTTTCCGTTTCGTTCCTACCCGACGGGAAATATAAAATTCCAAAAAAAGAAAAATAAAATAAAAAAAATAATAAAATAGCATTGTGGCTTCATTTCAAGCCAAAATAGGTTGGAAAAGGTCGAGAAAGAGAGAAAATAGAAATTATGGTTCCGTTCCGTTCCAACCCGATGCGTAATAGAAAATTCCAAAAAAATAGTAAAAATATTCAGAAAATTAAAAAATACAATTATGGCGTGAATTCGAGCCAAAATCGGTTGGAAAAGGCTCAGAGAGAGAAAATAAAAATTACCATTTCGTTTCGTTCGGACCTGATGCGTTAGAGAAAATTCAAGAAAAATAACAAAAAAATTTAATAAATTAAAAAATACTATTATGGCTTCATTTTAAGCCAAAATAGGTTGGGAAATGCCGAGAAAGAGAAAAAGTAAAAATGGTCTTTCCGTTCCATTCCTACCCGACGGGTAATAGAAAATTCCAAAAATAGAGAAGAAAAATCAAAAAATCAAAAAATACCATTGTGGCTTCATTTCAAGCCAAAATAGGTTGGAAAAGGCCGAGAAATAGAGAAAATAAAAATTGTCGTTCCGTTTCGTTCCCACCCAACGCCTAATAGAAAACTCCAAAAAAACAGCAAAAAACATCAAAAAATTAAAAAACCCTGTTATGGGTTCTTTTCAAGCCAAAATAGGTTGGAAATGGCCGAAAAAGAGAGAAAATAAAAATTGCCTTTCCGTTCCCTTCCTACCCGACGGGTAATAGAAAATTCCAAAGAAAGAGAAGAAAAATCAAAAAATCAAAAAATATCATTGTGGCTTCATTTCAAGCCAAAATAGGTTGGAAAAGGCCGAGAAATAGAGAAAATAAAAATTGTCTTTCCATTTCGTTCCTACCCAATGGGAAATAAAAAATTCCAAAAAAAGATAAAAAAAAATAAAAAAATACAATTGTGGCTTCAATTCAAGCCAAAATAGGTTGGAAAAGGACGAGAAAGAGAGAAAATAAAAATTATCGTTCCGTTTCGTTCCAACCCGATTCGTAATAGAAAATTCTAAAAAAATAGCAAAGATATTCAAAAAATTAAAAAATACAATTATGGCGTGATTTCAAGCCAAAATTGGTTGGAAAAGGCTCAGAGGGAGAAAATAAAAATTATCATTCCGTTTCGTTCGGACCTGACGCGTTAGAGAAAATTCAAGAAAAATAGCAAAAAAATTTAAAAAATTAAAAAATACCGTTTTGGCTTCATTTCAAGCCAAAATAGGTTGGTAATTGCCGAGAAAGAGAAAAAATAAAAATTGTCTTTCCGTTCCCTTCCTACCCGACGGGTAATAGAAAATTCCAAAAAAAGAGAAGAAAAATCAAAAAATCAAAAAATACCGTTGTGGCTTCATTTCAAGCCAAAATAGGTTGGAAAAGGCCGAGAAAGAGAGAAAATAAAAATTGTCTTTCCGTTCCGTTCCTACCTGACCCGTAATAGAAAATTCCAAAAAAAATAGCAAAAAATTTCAAAAAATTCAAAATTACCATTACGGGTTCATTTCAAGCCAAAACAGGTTGGAAAAGGCCGAAAAAGAGAGAAAATAAAAATTATCGTTTCGTTTCGTTCCTACACAAAGCATAATAGATAAATAAATAAAAATAGCAAAAAAATTCAAAAAATTAAAAACCCTGTTATGGCTTCTTTTCAAGCCAAAATAAGCCGGAAAAGGCTGACAAAGAGAGAAAATAAAAATTATCGTTTCGTTTCGTTCCTACCCGACGTGTAATAGAAAATTCCAAAAAATTAGCAAAAAAATTCAAAAAATTCAAAAATACCATTACGGCTTCATTTCAAGCCAAAAAAAGTTGGAAAAGGCCGAAAAAGAGTGAAATTAAAAATTATCGTTCCGTTCCGTTCCAACCCGACGCGTAATAGAAAATTCCAAAAAAATAGCAAAAATAATTCGGAAAATTAATAAATACCATTATGGCATGATTTCAAGCCAAAATAGGTTGGAAAAGGCTCAGAGGGAGAAAATAAAAATTATCATTTCGTTTCGTTCCGACCTGACGCGTTATTGAAAATTCAAGAAAAATAGCAAAAAAATTCAATAAATTAAAAAATACCGTTTTGGCTTCATTACAAGCCAAAATAGGTTGGTAATTGCTGAGAAAGAGAAAAAATAAAAATTGTCTTTCCGTTCCTTTCCTACCCGACGGGTAATAGAAAATTCCAAAAAAAGAGAAGAAAAATCAAAAAATCAAAAAATACCATTGTGGCTTCATTTCAAGCCAAAATAGGTTGGAAAAGGCCGAGAAATAGAAAAAATAAAAATTGTCGTTCCGTTTCGTTCCCACCCAACGAGTAATAGAAAATTCCAAAAAAATAGCAAAATATTTCAAAAAATTAAAAAACCCTTTTATGGCTTCTTTTCAAGCCAAAATAGGTCGGAAAAGGCTGACAAAGAGAGAAAATAAAAATTATCGTTTCGTTTCGTTCCTACCCGACGAGTAATATAAAATTCCAAAAAATTAGCAAAAAAATTCAAAAATACCATCACGGCTTCATTTCAAGCCAAAACAAGTGGGAAAAGGCCGAAAAAGAGTGAAATTAAAAATTATCGTTTCGTTTCGTTCCTACCCGACGCGTAATAGAAAATTCCAAAAAAAATAGCAAAATAATTGTAAAATTTTAACAAAAACCATTATGGCATCATTTCTAGCCAAAACAGGTTGGAAAAGGCTTAAAAAGAGAGAAAATAAAAATTATCGTTTCGTTTCGTTCCTACCCAACGCCTAAGAGATAATTCAAAAAAAATAGTAAAAAAATTCAAAAAATAAAAAAACCCCATTATTTTTCTTTTCAAACCAAAACAGGTTGGAAAAGGAGGAGAAAGAGAGAAAATAAAAATTGTCTTTCCGTTCCGTTCCTACCCGACGCGTAATAGAAAATTCCAAAAAAAATAGCAAAAAAATTGAAAAAATTAAAAAAAACCATTATGGCTTTATTTCAAGCCAAAACAAGTTGGAAAAGGATGAAAAAGAGATAAATTAAAAATTATCGTTTCGTTTCGTTCTTACCCGACGCATAAGAGATAATACAAAAAAAATAGTAAAAAAATTCAAAAAAAAAAAAAAAACCCCACTATGGCTTCTTTTCAAGCCAAAATAGGTTGTAAAAGGAGGAGAAAAAGAGAAAATAAAAATTGTCTTTCCGTTTCGTTCCTACCCGACGGGAAATATAAAATTCCAAAAAAAGAAAAATAAAATAAAAAAAATAATAAAATAGCATTGTGGCTTCATTTCAAGCCAAAATAGGTTGGAAAAGGTCGAGAAAGAGAGAAAATAGAAATTATGGTTCCGTTCCGTTCCAACCCGATGCGTAATAGAAAATTCCAAAAAAATAGTAAAAATATTCAGAAAATTAAAAAATACAATTATGGCGTGAATTCGAGCCAAAATCGGTTGGAAAAGGCTCAGAGAGAGAAAATAAAAATTACCATTTCGTTTCGTTCGGACCTGATGCGTTAGAGAAAATTCAAGAAAAATAACAAAAAAATTTAATAAATTAAAAAATACTATTATGGCTTCATTTTAAGCCAAAATAGGTTGGGAAATGCCGAGAAAGAGAAAAAGTAAAAATGGTCTTTCCGTTCCATTCCTACCCGACGGGTAATAGAAAATTCCAAAAATAGAGAAGAAAAATCAAAAAATCAAAAAATACCATTGTGGCTTCATTTCAAGCCAAAATAGGTTGGAAAAGGCCGAGAAATAGAGAAAATAAAAATTGTCGTTCCGTTTCGTTCCCACCCAACGCCTAATAGAAAACTCCAAAAAAACAGCAAAAAACATCAAAAAATTAAAAAACCCTGTTATGGGTTCTTTTCAAGCCAAAATAGGTTGGAAATGGCCGAAAAAGAGAGAAAATAAAAATTGCCTTTCCGTTCCCTTCCTACCCGACGGGTAATAGAAAATTCCAAAGAAAGAGAAGAAAAATCAAAAAATCAAAAAATATCATTGTGGCTTCATTTCAAGCCAAAATAGGTTGGAAAAGGCCGAGAAATAGAGAAAATAAAAATTGTCTTTCCATTTCGTTCCTACCCAATGGGAAATAAAAAATTCCAAAAAAAGATAAAAAAAAATAAAAAAATACAATTGTGGCTTCAATTCAAGCCAAAATAGGTTGGAAAAGGACGAGAAAGAGAGAAAATAAAAATTATCGTTCCGTTTCGTTCCAACCCGATTCGTAATAGAAAATTCTAAAAAAATAGCAAAGATATTCAAAAAATTAAAAAATACAATTATGGCGTGATTTCAAGCCAAAATTGGTTGGAAAAGGCTCAGAGGGAGAAAATAAAAATTATCATTCCGTTTCGTTCGGACCTGACGCGTTAGAGAAAATTCAAGAAAAATAGCAAAAAAATTTAAAAAATTAAAAAATACCGTTTTGGCTTCATTTCAAGCCAAAATAGGTTGGTAATTGCCGAGAAAGAGAAAAAATAAAAATTGTCTTTCCGTTCCCTTCCTACCCGACGGGTAATAGAAAATTCCAAAAAAAGAGAAGAAAAATCAAAAAATCAAAAAATACCGTTGTGGCTTCATTTCAAGCCAAAATAGGTTGGAAAAGGCCGAGAAAGAGAGAAAATAAAAATTGTCTTTCCGTTCCGTTCCTACCTGACCCGTAATAGAAAATTCCAAAAAAAATAGCAAAAAATTTCAAAAAATTCAAAATTACCATTACGGGTTCATTTCAAGCCAAAACAGGTTGGAAAAGGCCGAAAAAGAGAGAAAATAAAAATTATCGTTTCGTTTCGTTCCTACACAAAGCATAATAGATAAATAAATAAAAATAGCAAAAAAATTCAAAAAATTAAAAACCCTGTTATGGCTTCTTTTCAAGCCAAAATAAGCCGGAAAAGGCTGACAAAGAGAGAAAATAAAAATTATCGTTTCGTTTCGTTCCTACCCGACGTGTAATAGAAAATTCCAAAAAATTAGCAAAAAAATTCAAAAAATTCAAAAATACCATTACGGCTTCATTTCAAGCCAAAAAAAGTTGGAAAAGGCCGAAAAAGAGTGAAATTAAAAATTATCGTTCCGTTCCGTTCCAACCCGACGCGTAATAGAAAATTCCAAAAAAATAGCAAAAATAATTCGGAAAATTAATAAATACCATTATGGCATGATTTCAAGCCAAAATAGGTTGGAAAAGGCTCAGAGGGAGAAAATAAAAATTATCATTTCGTTTCGTTCCGACCTGACGCGTTATTGAAAATTCAAGAAAAATAGCAAAAAAATTCAATAAATTAAAAAATACCGTTTTGGCTTCATTACAAGCCAAAATAGGTTGGTAATTGCTGAGAAAGAGAAAAAATAAAAATTGTCTTTCCGTTCCTTTCCTACCCGACGGGTAATAGAAAATTCCAAAAAAAGAGAAGAAAAATCAAAAAATCAAAAAATACCATTGTGGCTTCATTTCAAGCCAAAATAGGTTGGAAAAGGCCGAGAAATAGAAAAAATAAAAATTGTCGTTCCGTTTCGTTCCCACCCAACGAGTAATAGAAAATTCCAAAAAAATAGCAAAATATTTCAAAAAATTAAAAAACCCTTTTATGGCTTCTTTTCAAGCCAAAATAGGTCGGAAAAGGCTGACAAAGAGAGAAAATAAAAATTATCGTTTCGTTTCGTTCCTACCCGACGAGTAATATAAAATTCCAAAAAATTAGCAAAAAAATTCAAAAATACCATTACGGCTTCATTTCAAGCCAAAACAAGTGGGAAAAGGCCGAAAAAGAGTGAAATTAAAAATTATCGTTTCGTTTCGTTCCTACCCGACGCGTAATAGAAAATTCCAAAAAAAATAGCAAAATAATTGTAAAATTTTAACAAAAACCATTATGGCATCATTTCTAGCCAAAACAGGTTGGAAAAGGCTTAAAAAGAGAGAAAATAAAAATTATCGTTTCGTTTCGTTCCTACCCAACGCCTAAGAGATAATTCAAAAAAAATAGTAAAAAAATTCAAAAAATAAAAAAACCCCATTATTTTTCTTTTCAAACCAAAACAGGTTGGAAAAGGAGGAGAAAGAGAGAAAATAAAAATTGTCTTTCCGTTCCGTTCCTACCCGACGCGTAATAGAAAATTCCAAAAAAAATAGCAAAAAAATTGAAAAAATTAAAAAAAACCATTATGGCTTTATTTCAAGCCAAAACAAGTTGGAAAAGGATGAAAAAGAGATAAATTAAAAATTATCGTTTCGTTTCGTTCTTACCCGACGCATAAGAGATAATACAAAAAAAATAGTAAAAAAATTCAAAAAAAAAAAAAAAACCCCACTATGGCTTCTTTTCAAGCCAAAATAGGTTGTAAAAGGAGGAGAAAAAGAGAAAATAAAAATTGTCTTTCCGTTTCGTTCCTACCCGACGGGAAATATAAAATTCCAAAAAAAGAAAAATAAAATAAAAAAAATAATAAAATAGCATTGTGGCTTCATTTCAAGCCAAAATAGGTTGGAAAAGGTCGAGAAAGAGAGAAAATAGAAATTATGGTTCCGTTCCGTTCCAACCCGATGCGTAATAGAAAATTCCAAAAAAATAGTAAAAATATTCAGAAAATTAAAAAATACAATTATGGCGTGAATTCGAGCCAAAATCGGTTGGAAAAGGCTCAGAGAGAGAAAATAAAAATTACCATTTCGTTTCGTTCGGACCTGATGCGTTAGAGAAAATTCAAGAAAAATAACAAAAAAATTTAATAAATTAAAAAATACTATTATGGCTTCATTTTAAGCCAAAATAGGTTGGGAAATGCCGAGAAAGAGAAAAAGTAAAAATGGTCTTTCCGTTCCATTCCTACCCGACGGGTAATAGAAAATTCCAAAAATAGAGAAGAAAAATCAAAAAATCAAAAAATACCATTGTGGCTTCATTTCAAGCCAAAATAGGTTGGAAAAGGCCGAGAAATAGAGAAAATAAAAATTGTCGTTCCGTTTCGTTCCCACCCAACGCCTAATAGAAAACTCCAAAAAAACAGCAAAAAACATCAAAAAATTAAAAAACCCTGTTATGGGTTCTTTTCAAGCCAAAATAGGTTGGAAATGGCCGAAAAAGAGAGAAAATAAAAATTGCCTTTCCGTTCCCTTCCTACCCGACGGGTAATAGAAAATTCCAAAGAAAGAGAAGAAAAATCAAAAAATCAAAAAATATCATTGTGGCTTCATTTCAAGCCAAAATAGGTTGGAAAAGGCCGAGAAATAGAGAAAATAAAAATTGTCTTTCCATTTCGTTCCTACCCAATGGGAAATAAAAAATTCCAAAAAAAGATAAAAAAAAATAAAAAAATACAATTGTGGCTTCAATTCAAGCCAAAATAGGTTGGAAAAGGACGAGAAAGAGAGAAAATAAAAATTATCGTTCCGTTTCGTTCCAACCCGATTCGTAATAGAAAATTCTAAAAAAATAGCAAAGATATTCAAAAAATTAAAAAATACAATTATGGCGTGATTTCAAGCCAAAATTGGTTGGAAAAGGCTCAGAGGGAGAAAATAAAAATTATCATTCCGTTTCGTTCGGACCTGACGCGTTAGAGAAAATTCAAGAAAAATAGCAAAAAAATTTAAAAAATTAAAAAATACCGTTTTGGCTTCATTTCAAGCCAAAATAGGTTGGTAATTGCCGAGAAAGAGAAAAAATAAAAATTGTCTTTCCGTTCCCTTCCTACCCGACGGGTAATAGAAAATTCCAAAAAAAGAGAAGAAAAATCAAAAAATCAAAAAATACCGTTGTGGCTTCATTTCAAGCCAAAATAGGTTGGAAAAGGCCGAGAAAGAGAGAAAATAAAAATTGTCTTTCCGTTCCGTTCCTACCTGACGCGTAATAGAAAATTCCAAAAAAAATAGCAAAAAAATTCAAAAAATTCAAAATTACCATTACGGGTTCATTTCAAGCCAAAACAGGTTGGAAAAGGCCGAAAAAGAGAGAAAATAAAAATTATCGTTTCGTTTCGTTCCTACACAAAGCATAATAGATAAATAAATAAAAATAGCAAAAAAATTCAAAAAATTAAAAACCCTGTTATGGCTTCTTTTCAAGCCAAAATAAGCCGGAAAAGGCTGACAAAGAGAGAAAATAAAAATTATCGTTTCGTTTCGTTCCTACCCGACGTGTAATAGAAAATTCCAAAAAATTAGCAAAAAAATTCAAAAAATTCAAAAATACCATTACGGCTTCATTTCAAGCCAAAAAAAGTTGGAAAAGGCCGAAAAAGAGTGAAATTAAAAATTATCGTTCCGTTCCGTTCCAACCCGACGCGTAATAGAAAATTCCAAAAAAATAGCAAAAATAATTCGGAAAATTAATAAATACCATTATGGCATGATTTCAAGCCAAAATAGGTTGGAAAAGGCTCAGAGGGAGAAAATAAAAATTATCATTTCGTTTCGTTCCGACCTGACGCGTTATTGAAAATTCAAGAAAAATAGCAAAAAAATTCAATAAATTAAAAAATACCGTTTTGGCTTCATTACAAGCCAAAATAGGTTGGTAATTGCTGAGAAAGAGAAAAAATAAAAATTGTCTTTCCGTTCCTTTCCTACCCGACGGGTAATAGAAAATTCCAAAAAAAGAGAAGAAAAATCAAAAAATCAAAAAATACCATTGTGGCTTCATTTCAAGCCAAAATAGGTTGGAAAAGGCCGAGAAATAGAAAAAATAAAAATTGTCGTTCCGTTTCGTTCCCACCCAACGAGTAATAGAAAATTCCAAAAAAATAGCAAAATATTTCAAAAAATTAAAAAACCCTTTTATGGCTTCTTTTCAAGCCAAAATAGGTCGGAAAAGGCTGACAAAGAGAGAAAATAAAAATTATCGTTTCGTTTCGTTCCTACCCGACGAGTAATATAAAATTCCAAAAAATTAGCAAAAAAATTCAAAAATACCATTACGGCTTCATTTCAAGCCAAAACAAGTGGGAAAAGGCCGAAAAAGAGTGAAATTAAAAATTATCGTTTCGTTTCGTTCCTACCCGACGCGTAATAGAAAATTCCAAAAAAAATAGCAAAATAATTGTAAAATTTTAACAAAAACCATTATGGCATCATTTCTAGCCAAAACAGGTTGGAAAAGGCTTAAAAAGAGAGAAAATAAAAATTATCGTTTCGTTTCGTTCCTACCCAACGCCTAAGAGATAATTCAAAAAAAATAGTAAAAAAATTCAAAAAATAAAAAAACCCCATTATTTTTCTTTTCAAACCAAAACAGGTTGGAAAAGGAGGAGAAAGAGAGAAAATAAAAATTGTCTTTCCGTTCCGTTCCTACCCGACGCGTAATAGAAAATTCCAAAAAAAATAGCAAAAAAATTGAAAAAATTAAAAAAAACCATTATGGCTTTATTTCAAGCCAAAACAAGTTGGAAAAGGATGAAAAAGAGATAAATTAAAAATTATCGTTTCGTTTCGTTCTTACCCGACGCATAAGAGATAATACAAAAAAAATAGTAAAAAAATTCAAAAAAAAAAAAAAAACCCCACTATGGCTTCTTTTCAAGCCAAAATAGGTTGTAAAAGGAGGAGAAAAAGAGAAAATAAAAATTGTCTTTCCGTTTCGTTCCTACCCGACGGGAAATATAAAATTCCAAAAAAAGAAAAATAAAATAAAAAAAATAATAAAATAGCATTGTGGCTTCATTTCAAGCCAAAATAGGTTGGAAAAGGTCGAGAAAGAGAGAAAATAGAAATTATGGTTCCGTTCCGTTCCAACCCGATGCGTAATAGAAAATTCCAAAAAAATAGTAAAAATATTCAGAAAATTAAAAAATACAATTATGGCGTGAATTCGAGCCAAAATCGGTTGGAAAAGGCTCAGAGAGAGAAAATAAAAATTACCATTTCGTTTCGTTCGGACCTGATGCGTTAGAGAAAATTCAAGAAAAATAACAAAAAAATTTAATAAATTAAAAAATACTATTATGGCTTCATTTTAAGCCAAAATAGGTTGGGAAATGCCGAGAAAGAGAAAAAGTAAAAATGGTCTTTCCGTTCCATTCCTACCCGACGGGTAATAGAAAATTCCAAAAATAGAGAAGAAAAATCAAAAAATCAAAAAATACCATTGTGGCTTCATTTCAAGCCAAAATAGGTTGGAAAAGGCCGAGAAATAGAGAAAATAAAAATTGTCGTTCCGTTTCGTTCCCACCCAACGCCTAATAGAAAACTCCAAAAAAACAGCAAAAAACATCAAAAAATTAAAAAACCCTGTTATGGGTTCTTTTCAAGCCAAAATAGGTTGGAAATGGCCGAAAAAGAGAGAAAATAAAAATTGCCTTTCCGTTCCCTTCCTACCCGACGGGTAATAGAAAATTCCAAAGAAAGAGAAGAAAAATCAAAAAATCAAAAAATATCATTGTGGCTTCATTTCAAGCCAAAATAGGTTGGAAAAGGCCGAGAAATAGAGAAAATAAAAATTGTCTTTCCATTTCGTTCCTACCCAATGGGAAATAAAAAATTCCAAAAAAAGATAAAAAAAAATAAAAAAATACAATTGTGGCTTCAATTCAAGCCAAAATAGGTTGGAAAAGGACGAGAAAGAGAGAAAATAAAAATTATCGTTCCGTTTCGTTCCAACCCGATTCGTAATAGAAAATTCTAAAAAAATAGCAAAGATATTCAAAAAATTAAAAAATACAATTATGGCGTGATTTCAAGCCAAAATTGGTTGGAAAAGGCTCAGAGGGAGAAAATAAAAATTATCATTCCGTTTCGTTCGGACCTGACGCGTTAGAGAAAATTCAAGAAAAATAGCAAAAAAATTTAAAAAATTAAAAAATACCGTTTTGGCTTCATTTCAAGCCAAAATAGGTTGGTAATTGCCGAGAAAGAGAAAAAATAAAAATTGTCTTTCCGTTCCCTTCCTACCCGACGGGTAATAGAAAATTCCAAAAAAAGAGAAGAAAAATCAAAAAATCAAAAAATACCGTTGTGGCTTCATTTCAAGCCAAAATAGGTTGGAAAAGGCCGAGAAAGAGAGAAAATAAAAATTGTCTTTCCGTTCCGTTCCTACCTGACGCGTAATAGAAAATTCCAAAAAAAATAGCAAAAAAATTCAAAAAATTCAAAATTACCATTACGGGTTCATTTCAAGCCAAAACAGGTTGGAAAAGGCCGAAAAAGAGAGAAAATAAAAATTATCGTTTCGTTTCGTTCCTACACAAAGCATAATAGATAAATAAATAAAAATAGCAAAAAAATTCAAAAAATTAAAAACCCTGTTATGGCTTCTTTTCAAGCCAAAATAAGCCGGAAAAGGCTGACAAAGAGAGAAAATAAAAATTATCGTTTCGTTTCGTTCCTACCCGACGTGTAATAGAAAATTCCAAAAAATTAGCAAAAAAATTCAAAAAATTCAAAAATACCATTACGGCTTCATTTCAAGCCAAAAAAAGTTGGAAAAGGCCGAAAAAGAGTGAAATTAAAAATTATCGTTCCGTTCCGTTCCAACCCGACGCGTAATAGAAAATTCCAAAAAAATAGCAAAAATAATTCGGAAAATTAATAAATACCATTATGGCATGATTTCAAGCCAAAATAGGTTGGAAAAGGCTCAGAGGGAGAAAATAAAAATTATCATTTCGTTTCGTTCCGACCTGACGCGTTATTGAAAATTCAAGAAAAATAGCAAAAAAATTCAATAAATTAAAAAATACCGTTTTGGCTTCATTACAAGCCAAAATAGGTTGGTAATTGCTGAGAAAGAGAAAAAATAAAAATTGTCTTTCCGTTCCTTTCCTACCCGACGGGTAATAGAAAATTCCAAAAAAAGAGAAGAAAAATCAAAAAATCAAAAAATACCATTGTGGCTTCATTTCAAGCCAAAATAGGTTGGAAAAGGCCGAGAAATAGAAAAAATAAAAATTGTCGTTCCGTTTCGTTCCCACCCAACGAGTAATAGAAAATTCCAAAAAAATAGCAAAATATTTCAAAAAATTAAAAAACCCTTTTATGGCTTCTTTTCAAGCCAAAATAGGTCGGAAAAGGCTGACAAAGAGAGAAAATAAAAATTATCGTTTCGTTTCGTTCCTACCCGACGAGTAATATAAAATTCCAAAAAATTAGCAAAAAAATTCAAAAATACCATTACGGCTTCATTTCAAGCCAAAACAAGTGGGAAAAGGCCGAAAAAGAGTGAAATTAAAAATTATCGTTTCGTTTCGTTCCTACCCGACGCGTAATAGAAAATTCCAAAAAAAATAGCAAAATAATTGTAAAATTTTAACAAAAACCATTATGGCATCATTTCTAGCCAAAACAGGTTGGAAAAGGCTTAAAAAGAGAGAAAATAAAAATTATCGTTTCGTTTCGTTCCTACCCAACGCCTAAGAGATAATTCAAAAAAAATAGTAAAAAAATTCAAAAAATAAAAAAACCCCATTATTTTTCTTTTCAAACCAAAACAGGTTGGAAAAGGAGGAGAAAGAGAGAAAATAAAAATTGTCTTTCCGTTCCGTTCCTACCCGACGCGTAATAGAAAATTCCAAAAAAAATAGCAAAAAAATTGAAAAAAACCATTATGGCTTTATTTCAAGCCAAAACAAGTTGGAAAAGGATGAAAAAGAGAGAAATTAAAAATTATCGTATCGTTTCGTTTCGTTCTTACCCGACGCATAAGAGATAATACAAAAAAAATAGTAAAAAAATTCAAAAAAAAAAAAAAAACCCCATTATGGCTTCTTTTCAAGCCAAAATAGGTTGGAAAAGGCCGAGAAAGAGAGAAAATAAAAGTTGTCTTTCCGTTCCCTTCCTACCCGACGGGTAATAGAAAATTCCAAAAAAAGAGAAGAAAAATCAAAAAATCAAAAAATACCATTGGAGGTTCATTTCAAGCCAAAATAGGTTGGAAAAGGTCGAGAAATAGAAAAAATAAAAATTGTCGTTCCGTTTCGTTCCCACCCAACGCGTAATAGAAATTCCAAAAAAAATAGCAAAAAAATTCAAAAAATTAAAAAACCACATTATGGCTTCTTTTCAAGCCAAAATAGGTTGGAAAAGGCCGAGAAAGAGAGAAAATAAAAATTGTCTTTCCGTTCCGTTCCTACCTGACCCGTAATAGAAAATTCCAAAAAAAATAGCAAAAAAATTCAAAAAATTCAAAAATACCATTACAGGTTCATTTCAAGCCAAAAAAGGTTGGAAAAGGCCGAGAAAGAGAGAAAATAAAAATTATCGTTTCGTTTCGTTCCTACACGACGCACAATATATAAACAAAAAAAATAGCAAAAAAATTCAAAAAATTAAAAACCCTGTTATGGCTTCTTTTTAAGCCAAAATAGGTTGGAAAAGGACAAGAAAGAGATAAAATAAAAATTATCGTTCCGTTCCGTTCCTACCCGATGCGCAATAGAAAATTCCAAAAAAATAGCAAAAATAATTCAGAAAATTAATAAATACCATTATGGCGTGATTTCAAGCCAAAATAGGTTGGAAAAGGCTCAGAGAGAAAAAATAAAAATTATCATTTCGTTTCGTTCCGACCTGACGCGTTAGAGAAAATTCAAGAAAAATAGCAAAAAAATTCAATAAATTAAAAAATAACGTTTTGGCTTCATTTCAAGCCAAAAATAATTTGGTAATTGCCGAGAAAGAGAAAAAATAAAAATTGTCTTTCCGTTCCATTCCTACCCGACGGGTAATAGAAAATTCCAAAAAAAGAGAAGAAAAATCAAAAAATCAAAAAATACCATTGTGGCTTCATTTCAAGCCAAAATAGGTTGGAAAAGGCCGAGAAATAGAAAAAATAAAAATTGTCGTTCCGTTTCGTTCCCACCCAACGAGTAATAGAAAATTCCAAAAAAATAGCAAAATATTTCAAAAAATTAAAAAACCCTGTTATGGCTTCTTTTCAAGCCAAAATAGGTCGGAAAAGGCTGACAAAGAGAGAAAATAAAAATTATCGTTTCGTTTCGTTCCTAGCCGACGTGTAATAGAAAATTCCAAAAAATTTGTAAAAAAATTCAAAAAATTCAAAAATACCATTACGGCTTCATTTCAAGCCAAAACAAGTTGGAAAAGGCCGAAAAAGAGTGAAATTAAAAATTATCGTTCCGTTCCGTTCCAACCCGATGCGTAATAGAAAATTCCAAAAAAATAGCAAAAATAATTCAAAAAATTAATAAATACCATTATGGCGTGATTTCAAGCCAAAATAGGTTGGAAAAGGCTCAGACGGAGAAAATAAAAATTATCATTTCGTTTCGTTCCGACCTGACGCGTTAGAGAAAATTCAAGAAAAATAGCAAAAAAATTCAATAAATTAAAAAATACTGTTTTCACTTCATTTCCAGCCAAAATAGGTTGTTAATTGCCGAGAAAGAGAAAAAATAAAAATTGCCTTTCCGTTCCCTTCCTACCCGACGGGTAATAGAAAATTCCAAAAAAAGTGAAGAAAACCCAAAAAATCAAAAAATACCATTGTGGCTTCATTTCAAGCCAAAATAGGTTTGAAAAGGCCGAGAAAGAGAGAAAATAAAAATTGTCTTTCCGTTCCGTTCCTACCTGACGCGTAATAGAAAAATTCCAAAAAAAATAGCAAAAAAATTCAAAAAATTCAAAAATACCATTACGGGTTCATTTCAAGCCAAAACAGGTTGGAAAAGGCCGAAAAAGAGAGAAAATAAAAATTATCGTTTTGTTTCGTTCCTACACGACGCACAATATACATATAAAAAAAAATAGCAAAAAAATTCAAAAAATTAAAAACCCTGTTATGGCTTCCTTTTAAGCCAAAATAGGTTGGAAAAGGCCAAGAAAGAGATAAAATAAAAATTATCGTTCCGTTCCGTTCCAACCCGATGCGCAATAGAAAATTCCAAAAAAATAGCAAAAATAATTCAAAAAATTAATCAATACCATTATGGCGTGATTTCAGGCCAAAATAGGTTGGAAAAGGCTCAGAGAGAGAAAATAAAAATTATCATTTCATTTCGTTCCGACCTGACGCGTTAGAGAAAATTCATGAAAAATAACAAAAAAATTCAAAAAATTAAAAAATGACGTTTTGGCTTCATTACAAGCCAAAATAGGTTGGAAAAGGCTGAGAAATAGAAAAAATAAAAATTGTCGTTCCGTTTCGTTCCCACCCAACGCGTAATAGAAAATTCCAAAAAAATAGCAAAAAATTTCAAAAAATTAAAAAACCCTGTTATGGCTTCTTTTCAAGACAAAATAGGTCGGAAAAGGCTGACAATGAGAGAAAATAAAAATTATCGTTTCGTTTCGTTCCTATCCGACGTGTAATAGAAAATTCCAAAAAATTTGTAAAAAAATTCAAAAATACCATTACGGCTTCATTTCAAGCCAAAACAAGTTGGAAAAGGCCAAAAAAGAGTGAAATTAAAAATTATCGTTCCGTTCCGTTCCAACCCGATGCGTAATAGAAAATTCCAAAAAAATAGCAAAAATAATTCAGAAAATTAATAAATACCATTATGGCGTGATTTCAAGCCAAAATAGGTTGGAAAAGGCTCAGTGGGAGAAAATAAAAATTATCATTTCGTTTCGTTCCGACCTGACGCGTTAGAGAAAATTCAAGAAAAATAGCAAAAAAATTCAATAAATTAAAAAATAACGTTTTGGCTTCATTTCAAGCCAAAATAGGTTGGAAAAGGCTGAGAAATAGAAAAAATAAAAATTGTCGTTCCGTTTCGTTCCCACCCAACGCGTAATAGAAAATTCCAAAAAAATAGCAAAAAATTTCAAAAAATTAAAAAACCCTGTTATGGCTTCTTTTCAAGACAAAATAGGTCGGAAAAGGCTGACAAGGAGAGAAAATAAAAATTATCGTTTCGTTTCGTTCCTAGCCGACGTGTAATAGAAAATTCCAAAAAATTTGTAAAAAAATTCAAAAAATTCAAAAATACCATTACGGCTTCATTTCAAGCCAAAACAAGTTGGAAAAGGCCGAAAAAGAGTGAAATTAAAAATTATCGTTCCGTTCCGTTCCAACCCGATGCGTAATAGAAAATTCCAAAAAAATAGCAAAAATAATTCAAAAAATTAATAAATACCATTATGGCGTGATTTCAAGCCAAAATAGGTTGGAAAAGGCTTAGACGGAGAAAATAAAAATTATCATTTCGTTTCGTTCCGACCTGACGCGTTAGAGAAAATTCAAGAAAAATAGCAAAAAAATTCAATAAATTAAAAAATACCGTTTTCACTTCATTTCCAGCCAAAAAAGGTTGTTAATTGCCGAGAAAGAGAAAAAATAAAAATTGCCTTTCCGTTCCCTTCCTACCCGACGGGTAATAGAAAATTCCAAAAAAAGTGAAGAAAAATCAAAAAATCAAAAAATACCATTGTGGCTTCATTTCAAGCCAAAATAGGTTTGAAAAGGCCGAGAAAGAGAGAAAATAAAAATTGTCTTTCCGTTCCGTTCCTACCTGACGCGTAATAGAAAAATTCCAAAAAAAATAGCAAAAAAATTCAAAAAATTCCAAAATACCATTACGGGTTCATTTCAAGCCAAAACAGGTTGGAAAAGGCCGAAAAAGAGAGAAAATAAAAATTATCGTTTTGTTTCGTTCCTACACGACGCACAATATATATATAAAAAAAAATAGCAAAAAAATTCAAAAAATTAAAAACCCTGTTATGGCTTCCTTTTAAGCCAAAATAGGTTGGAAAAGGCCAAGAAAGAGATAAAATAAAAATTATCGTTCCGTTCCGTTCCAACCCGATGCGCAATAGAAAATTCCAAAAAAATAGCAAAAATAATTCAAAAAATTAATCAATACCATTATGGCGTGATTTCAGGCCAAAATAGGTTGGAAAATGCTCAGAGAGAGAAAATAAAAATTATCATTTCATTTCGTTCCGACCTGACGCGTTAGAGAAAATTCATGAAAAATAACAAAAAAATTCAAAAAATTAAAAAATGACGTTTTGGCTTCATTTCAAGCCAAAATAGGTTGGAAAAGGCTGAGAAATAGAAAAAATAAAAATTGTCGTTCCGTTTCGTTCCCACCCAACGCGTAATAGAAAATTCCAAAAAAATAGCAAAAAATTTCAAAAAATTAAAAATCCCTGTTATGGCTTCTTTTCAAGACAAAATAGGTCGGAAAAGGCTGACAATGAGAGAAAATAAAAATTATCGTTTCGTTTCGTTCCTATCCGACGTGTAATAGAAAATTCCAAAAAATTTGTAAAAAAATTCAAAAATACCATTACGGCTTCATTTCAAGCCAAAAAAAGTTGGAAAAGGCCGAAAAAGAGTGAAATTAAAAATTATCGTTCCGTTCCGTTCCAACCCGATGCGTAATAGAAAATTCCAAAAAAATAGCAAAAATAATTCAAAAAATTAATAAATACCATTATGGCGTGATTTCAAGCCAAAATAGGTTGGAAAAGGCTTAGACGGAGAAAATAAAAATTATCATTTCGTTTCGTTCCGACCTGACGCGTTAGAGAAAATTCAAGAAAAATAGCAAAAAAATTCAATAAATTAAAAAATACCGTTTTCACTTCATTTCCAGCCAAAAAAGGTTGTTAATTGCCGAGAAAGAGAAAAAATAAAAATTGCCTTTCCGTTCCCTTCCTACCCGACGGGTAATAGAAAATTCCAAAAAAAGTGAAGAAAAATCAAAAAATCAAAAAATACCATTGTGGCTTCATTTCAAGCCAAAATAGGTTTGAAAAGGCCGAGAAAGAGAGAAAATAAAAATTGTCTTTCCGTTCCGTTCCTACCTGACGCGTAATAGAAAAATTCCAAAAAAAATAGCAAAAAAATTCAAAAAATTCCAAAATACCATTACGGGTTCATTTCAAGCCAAAACAGGTTGGAAAAGGCCGAAAAAGAGAGAAAATAAAAATTATCGTTTTGTTTCGTTCCTACACGACGCACAATATATATATAAAAAAAAATAGCAAAAAAATTCAAAAAATTAAAAACCCTGTTATGGCTTCCTTTTAAGCCAAAATAGGTTGGAAAAGGCCAAGAAAGAGATAAAATAAAAATTATCGTTCCGTTCCGTTCCAACCCGATGCGCAATAGAAAATTCCAAAAAAATAGCAAAAATAATTCAAAAAATTAATCAATACCATTATGGCGTGATTTCAGGCCAAAATAGGTTGGAAAATGCTCAGAGAGAGAAAATAAAAATTATCATTTCATTTCGTTCCGACCTGACGCGTTAGAGAAAATTCATGAAAAATAACAAAAAAATTCAAAAAATTAAAAAATGACGTTTTGGCTTCATTTCAAGCCAAAATAGGTTGGAAAAGGCTGAGAAATAGAAAAAATAAAAATTGTCGTTCCGTTTCGTTCCCACCCAACGCGTAATAGAAAATTCCAAAAAAATAGCAAAAAATTTCAAAAAATTAAAAATCCCTGTTATGGCTTCTTTTCAAGACAAAATAGGTCGGAAAAGGTTGACAATGAGAGAAAATAAAAATTATCGTTTCGTTTCGTTCCTATCCAACGTGTAATAGAAAATTCCAAAAAATTTGTAAAAAAATTCAAAAATACCATTACGGCTTCATTTCAAGCCAAAAAAAGTTGGAAAAGGCCGAAAAAGAGTGAAATTAAAAATTATCGTTCCGTTCCGTTCCAACCCGATGCGTAATAGAAAATTCCAAAAAAATAGCAAAAATAATTCAGAAAATTAATAAATACCAATATGGCGTGATTTCAAGCCAAAATAGGTTGGAAAAGGCTCAGAGGGAGAAAATAAAAATTATCATTTCGTTTCGTTCCGACCTGACGCGTTAGAGAAAATTCAAGAAAAATAGCAAAAAAATTCAATAAATTAAAAAATAACGTTTTGGCTTCATTTCAAGCCAAAATAGGTTGGAAAAGGCTGAGAAATAGAAAAAATAAAAATTGTCGTTCCGTTTCGTTCCCACCCAACGCGTAATAGAAAATTCCAAAAAAATAGCAAAAAATTTCAAAAAATTAAAAAACCCTGTTATGGCTTCTTTTCAAGACAAAATAGGTCGGAAAAGGCTGACAAGGAGAGAAAATAAAAATTATCGTTTCGTTTCGTTCCTAGCCGACGTGTAATAGAAAATTCCAAAAAATTTGTAAAAAAATTCAAAAAATTCTAAAATACCATTACGGCTTCATTTCAAGCCAAAACAAGTTGGAAAAGGCCGAAAAAGAGTGAAATTAAAAATTATCGTTCCGTTCCGTTCCAACCCGATGCGTAGTAGAAAATTCCAAAAAAATAGCAAAAATAAATCAGAAAATTAATAAATACCATTATGGCGTGATTTCAAGCCAAAATAGGTTGGAAAAGGCTCAGAGGGAGAAAATAAAAATTATCATTTCGTTTCGTTCCGACCTGACGCGTTAGAGAAAATTCAAGAAAAATAGCAAAAAAATTCAATAAATTAAAAAATAACGTTTTGGCTTCATTTCAAGCCAAAATAATTTGGTAATTGCCGAGAAAGAGAAAAAATAAAAATTGTCTTTCCGTTCCCTTCCTACCCGACGGGTAATAGAAAATTCCAAAAAAAGAGAAGAAAAATCAAAAAATCAAAAAATACCATTGTGGCTTCATTTCAAGCCAAAATAGGTTTGAAAAGGCTGAGAAATAGAAAAAATAAAAGTTGTCGTTCCGTTTCGTTCCCACCCACCGCGTAATAGAAAATAACAAAAAAATAGCAAAAATTTCAAAAAATTAAAAAACTGTGTTATGGCTACTTTTCAAGCCAAAATAGGTTGGAAATGGCCGAGAAAGAGAGAAAATAAAAATTGTCTTTCCGTTCCATTCCTACCCGACGCGTAATAGAAAATTCCAAACAAATTTCAAAAAATTAAAAAACCCTGTTATGGCTTTTTTTCAAGCCAAAATAGGTCGGAAAAGGCTGACAAAGAGAGAAAATAAAAATTATCGTTTCGTTTCGTTCCTTCCCGGCGTGTAATAAAAATTTCCAAAAAAAATAGCAAAAAAATTCAAAAAATTCAAAACTACCATTACGAGTTCATTTCAAGCCAAAACAGGGGTGAAAAGGCCGAAAAAGAGAGAAAATAAAAATTATCGTTTCGTTTCGTTCCTACACGAAGCATAATAGCTAAATAAATAAAAATAGCAAAAAAATTCAAAAAATTAAAAACCCTGTTATGGCTTCTTTTCCGGCCAAAATAGGTTGGAAAAGGCCAAGAAAGAGATAAAATAAAAATTATCGTTCCGATCCGTTCCAACCCGATGCGCAATAGAAAATTCCAAAAAAATAGCAAAAATAATTCAGAAAATTAATAAATACCATTATGGCGTGATTTCAAGCCAAAATAGCTCGGAAAAGGCTCAGAGAGAGAAAATAAAAATTATCATTTCGTTTCGTTCCGACCTGACGCGTTAGAGAAAATTCAAGAAAAATAGCAAAAAAATTCAATAAATTAAAAAATAACGTTTTGGCTTCATTTCAAGCCAAAATAGTTTGGTAATTGCTGAGAAAGAGAAAAAATAAAAATTGTCTTTCCGTTCCCTTCCTACCCGACGGGTAATAGAAAATTCCAAAAAAAGAGAAGAAAAATCAAAAAATCAAAAAATACGATTGTGGCTTCATTTCAAGCCAAAATAGGTTTGAAAAGGCTGAGAAATAGAAAAAATAAAAATTGTCGTTCCGTTTCGTTCCCACCCAACGCGTAATAGAAAATTCCAAAAAAATAGCAAAAAATTTCAAAAAATTAAAAAACCCTGTTATGTCTTCTTTTCAAGCCAAAATACGTTGGAAATGGCCGAGAAAGAGAGAAAATAAAAATTGTCTTTCCGTTCCATTCCTATCTGACGCGTAATAGAAAATTCCAAACAAATTTCAAAAAATTAGAAAACCCATTTATGGCTTCTTTTCAAGCCAAAATAGGTCGGAAAAGGCTGACAAAGAGAGAAAATAAAAATTATCGTTTCGTTTCGTTCCTTCCCGACCTGTAATATAAAATTCCAAAAAATCAGCCAAAAAATTCAAAAAATTCAAAAATACCATTACGGCTTCATTTCAAGCCAAAACAAGTTGGAAAAGGCTGAAAAAGAGAGAAATTAAAAATTATCGTTTCGTTTCGTTTCGTTCCTACCCGACGCATAAGAGATAATTCAAAAAAAATAGTAAAAAAATTCAAAAAATAAAAAAACCCCATTATGGCTTCTTTTCAAACCAAAACAGGTTGGAAAAGGAGGAGAAAGGGAGAAAATAAAAACTGTCTTTCCGTTCCGTTCCTACCCGACGCGTAATAGAAAATTCCAAAAAAAATAGCAAAAAAATTTAAAAAATTTAAAAAAACCATTATGGCTTTATTTCAAGCCAAAACAAGTTGGAAAAGGCTGAAAAAGAGAGAAATTAAAAATTATCGTTTCGTTTCGTTCGTACCCGACGCATAAGAGATAATAGAAAAAAAATAGTAAAAAAATTCAAAAAAAAAAAAAAACCCCATTATGGCTTCTTTTCAAGCCAAAATAGGTTGGAAAAGGCCGAGAAAGAGAGAAAATAAAAATTGTCTTTCCGTTCCGTTCCTACCGGACGCGTAATAGAAAATTCCAAAAAAAACAGCAAAAAAATTCAAAAAATTCAAAATTACCATTACGGGTTCATTTCAAGCCAAAACAGGGGTGAAAAGGCCGAAAAAGAGAGAAAATAAAAATTATCGTTTCGTTTCGTTCCTACACGAAGCATAATAGATAAATAAATAAAAATAGCAAAAAAATTAAAAAAATTAAAAACCTGTTATGGCTTCTTTTCCGGCCAAAATAGGTTGGAAAAGGCCAAGAAAGATATAAAATAAAAATTATCATTCCGTTCCGTTCCAACCCGATGCGCAATAGAAAATTCAAAAAATATAGCAAAAATAATTCAGAAAATTAATAAATACCATTATGGCGTGATTTCAAGCCAAAATAGATTGGAAAAGGCTCAGAGAGAGAAAATAAAAATTATCATTTCGTTTCGTTCCGACCTGACGCGCTAGAGAAAATTCAAGAAAAATAGCAAAAAAATTCAATAAATTAAAAAATACCGTTTTGGCTTCATTTCAAGCCATAATAGGTTGGTAATTGCCGAGAAAGAGAAAAAATAAAAATTGTCTTTCCGTTCCCTTCCTACCCGACGGGTAATAGAAAATTCCAAAAAAAGAGAAGAAAAATCAAAAAATACCATTGTGGCTTCATTTCAAGCCAAAATAGGTTGGAAAAGGCCGAGAAATAGAAAAAATAAAAATTGTCATTCCGTTTCGTTCCCACCCAACGAGTAATAGAAAATTCCAAAAAAGTAGCAAAAAATTTCAAAAAATTAAAAAACCCTGTTATGGCTTCTTTTGAAGCCAAAACAAGTTGGAAAAGGCCGAAAAAGAGTGAAATTAAAAATTATCGTTTCGTTTCGTTCCTACCCGACGTGTAATAGAAAATTCCGAAAAAAATAGCAAAATAATTGTAAAATTTAAAAAAAACCATTATGGCTTCATTTCTAGCCAAAACTGGTTGGAAAAGGCTTAAAAAGAGAGAAAATAAAAATTATCGTTTCGTTTCGTTCCTACCCGACGCCTAAGAGATAATTCAAAAAAAATAGTAAAAAAATTCAAAAAATAAAACAACCCCATTATTTTTCTTTTCAAACCAAAACAGGTTGGAAAAGGAGGAGAAAGAGAGAAAATAAAAATTATCGTTTCGTTTCGTTCCTACACGACGCACAATATATAAATAAAAAAAATAGCAAAAAAATTCAAAAAATTAAAAACCCTGTTATGGCTTCTTTTTAAGCCAAAATAGGTTGGAAAAGGCCAAGAAAGGGATAAAATAAAAATTATTGTTCCGTTCCGTTCCAACCCGATGCGCAATAGAAAATTCCAAAAAAATAGCAAAAATAATTCAGAAAATTAATAAATACCATTATGGCGTGATTTCAAGCCAAAATAGGTTGGAAAAGGCTCAGAGAGAGAAAATAAAAATTATAATTTCATTTCGTTCCGACGAGACGCGTTAGAGAAAATTCATGAAAAATAGCAAAAAAATTAAAAAAATTAAAAAATGACGTTTTGGCTTCATTTCAAGCCAAAATAGGTTGGAAAAGGCTGAGAAATAGAAAAAATAAAAATTGTCGTTCCGTTTCGTTCCGACCCAACGCGTAATAGAAAATTCCAAAAAAATAGCAAAAAATTTCAAAAAATTAAAAAACCCTGTTATGGCTTCTTTTCAAGCCAAAATAGGCCGGAAAAGGCTGACAAAGAGAGAAAATAAAAATTATCGTTTCGTTTCGTTCCTTCCCGGCGTGTAATAAAAAATTCCAAAAAATTAGCAAAAAAATTCAAAAAATACCATTACGGCTTCATTTCAAGCCAAAACAAGTTGGAAAAGGCTGAAAAAGAGAGAAATTAAAAATAATCGTTTCGTTTCGTTCCTACCCGACGCATAAGAGATAATTCAAAAAAAATAGTAAATAAATTCAAAAAATAAAAAAAACCCCATTATGGCTTCTTTTCAAACCAAAACAGGTTGGAAAAGGAGGAGAAAGGGAGAAAATAAAAACTGTCTTTCCGTTCCGTTCCTACCCGACGCGTAATAGAAAATTCCAAAAGAAATAGCAAAAAAATTTAAAAAATTAAAAAAAACCATTATGGCTTTATTTCAAGCCAAAACAAGTTGGAAAAGGCTGAAAAAGAGAGAAATTAAAAATTATCGTTTCGTTTCGTTCGTACCCGACGCATAAGAGATAATAGAAAAAAAATAGTAAAAAAATTCAAAAAAAAAAAAAACCCCATTATGGCTTCTTTTCAAGCCAAAATAGGTTGGAAAAGGCCGAGAAAGAGAGAAAATAAAAATTGTCTTTCCGTTCCGTTCCTACCTGACGCGTAATAGAAAATTCCAAAAAAAATAGCAAAAAAATTCAAAATTACCATTACGAGTTCATTTCAAGCCAAAACAGGGGTGAAAAGGCCGAAAAAGAGAGAAAATAAAAATTATCGTTTCGTTTCGTTCCTACACGAAGCATAATAGATAAATAAATAAAAATAGCAAAAAAATTAAAAAAATTAAAAACCCTGTTATGGCTTCTTTTCCGGCCAAAATAGGTTGGAAAAGGCCAAGAAAGATATAAAATAAAAATTATCATTCCGTTCCGTTCCAACCCGATGCGCAATAGAAAATTCAAAAAATATAGCAAAAATAATTCAGAAAATTAATAAATACCATTATGGCGTGATTTCAAGCAAAATAGCTCGGAAAAGGCTCAGAGAGAGAAAATAAAAATTATCATTTCGTTTCGTTCCGACCTGACGCGTTAGAGAAAATTCAAGAAAAATAGCAAAAAAATTCAATAAATTAAAAAATAACGTTTTGGCTTCATTTCAAGCCAAAATAGTTTGGTAATTGCTGAGAAAGAGACAAAATAAAAATTGTCTTTCCGTTCCCTTCCTACCCGACGGGTAATAGAAAATTCCAAAAAAAGAGAAGAAAAATCAAAAAATCAAAAAATACTATTGTGGCTTCATTTCAAGCCAAAATAGGTTTGAAAAGGCTGAGAAATAGAAAAAATAAAAATTGTCGTTCCGTTTCGTTCCCACCCAACGCGTAATAGAAAATTCCAAAAAAATAGCAAAAAATTTCAAAAAATTAAAAAACCCTGTTATGTCTTCTTTTCAAGCCAAAATACGTTGGAAATGGCCGAGAAAGAGAGAAAATAAAAATTGTCTTTCCGTTCCATTCCTATCTGACGCGTAATAGAAAATTCCAAACAAATTTCAAAAAATTAGAAAACCCTGTTATGGCTTCTTTTCAAGCCAAAATAGGTCGGAAAAGGCTGACAAAGAGAGAAAATAAAAATTATCGTTTCGTTTCGTTCCTTCCCGACCTGTAATAGAAAATTCCAAAAAATTAGCCAAAAAATTCAAAAAATTCAAAAATACCATTACGGCTTCATTTCAAGCCAAAACAAGTTGGAAAAGGCTGAAAAAGAGAGAAATTAAAAATTATCGTTTCGTTTCGTTTCGTTCCTACCCGACGCATAAGAGATAATTCAAAAAAAATAGTAAAAAAATTCAAAAAATAAAAAAACCCCATTATGGCTTCTTTTCAAACCAAAACAGGTTGGAAAAGGAGGAGAAAGGGAGAAAATAAAAACTGTCTTTCCGTTCCGTTCCTACCCGACGCGTAATAGAAAATTCCAAAAAAAATAGCAAAAAAATTTAAAAAATTTAAAAAAACCATTATGGCTTTATTTCAAGCCAAAACAAGTTGGAAAAGGCTGAAAAAGAGAGAAATTAAAAATTATCGTTTCGTTTCGTTCGTACCCGACGCATAAGAGATAATAGAAAAAAAATAGTAAAAAAATTCAAAAAAAAAAAAAAACCCCATTATGGCTTCTTTTCAAGCCAAAATAGGTTGGAAAAGGCCGAGAAAGAGAGAAAATAAAAATTGTCTTTCCGTTCCGTTCCTACCGGACGCGTAATAGAAAATTCCAAAAAAAACAGCAAAAAAATTCAAAAAATTCAAAATTACCATTACGGGTTCATTTCAAGCCAAAACAGGGGTGAAAAGGCCGAAAAAGAGAGAAAATAAAAATTATCGTTTCGTTTCGTTCCTACACGAAGCATAATAGATAAATAAATAAAAATAGCAAAAAAATTAAAAAAATTAAAAACCCTGTTATGGCTTCTTTTCCGGCCAAAATAGGTTGGAAAAGGCCAAGAAAGATATAAAATAAAAATTATCATTCCGTTCCGTTCCAACCCGATGCGCAATAGAAAATTCAAAAAATATAGCAAAAATAATTCAGAAAATTAATAAATACCATTATGGCGTGATTTCAAGCCAAAATAGATTGGAAAAGGCTCAGAGAGAGAAAATAAAAATTATCATTTCGTTTCGTTCCGACCTGACGCGTTAGAGAAAATTCAAGAAAAATAGCAAAAAAATTCAATAAATTAAAAAATACCGTTTTGGCTTCATTTCAAGCCATAATAGGTTGGTAATTGCCGAGAAAGAGAAAAAATAAAAATTGTCTTTCCGTTCCCTTCCTACCCGACGGGTAATAGAAAATTCCAAAAAAAGAGAAGAAAAATCAAAAAATCAAAAAATACCATTGTGGCTTCATTTCAAGCCAAAATAGGTTGGAAAAGGCCGAGAAATAGAAAAAATAAAAATTGTCATTCCGTTTCGTTCCCACCCAACGAGTAATAGAAAATTCCAAAAAAATAGCAAAAAATTTCAAAAAATTAAAAAACCCTGTTATGGCTTCTTTTGAAGCCAAAACAAGTTGGAAAAGGCCGAAAAAGAGTGAAATTAAAAATTATCGTTTCGTTTCGTTCCTACCCGACGTGTAATAGAAAATTCCGAAAAAAATAGCAAAATAATTGTAAAATTTAAAAAAAACCATTATGGCTTCATTTCTAGCCAAAACTGGTTGGAAAAGGCTTAAAAAGAGAGAAAATAAAAATTATCGTTTCGTTTCGTTCCTACCCGACGCCTAAGAGATAATTCAAAAAAAATAGTAAAAAAATTCAAAAAATAAAACAACCCCATTATTTTTCTTTTCAAACCAAAACAGGTTGGAAAAGGAGGAGAAAGAGAGAAAATAAAAATTATCGTTTCGTTTCGTTCCTACACGACGCACAATATATAAATAAAAAAAATAGCAAAAAAATTCAAAAAATTAAAAACCCTGTTATGGCTTCTTTTTAAGCCAAAATAGGTTGGAAAATGCCAAGAAAGGGATAAAATAAAAATTATTGTTCCGTTCCGTTCCAACCCGATGCGCAATAGAAAATTCCAAAAAAATAGCAAAAATAATTCAGAAAATTAATAAATACCATTATGGCGTGATTTCAAGCCAAAATAGGTTGGAAAAGGCTCAGAGAGAGAAAATAAAAATTATAATTTCATTTCGTTCCGACGAGACGCGTTAGAGAAAATTCATGAAAAATAGCAAAAAAATTAAAAAAATTAAAAAATGACGTTTTGGCTTCATTTCAAGCCAAAATAGGTTGGAAAAGGCTGAGAAATAGAAAAAATAAAAATTGTCGTTCCGTTTCGTTCCCACCCAAAGCGTAATAGAAAATTCCAAAAAAATAGCAAAAAATTTCAAAAAATTAAAAAACCCTGTTATGGCTTCTTTTCAAGCCAAAATAGGCCGGAAAAGGCTGACAAAGAGAGAAAATAAAAATTATCGTTTCGTTTCGTTCCTTCCCGGCGTGTAATAAAAAATTCCAAAAAATTAGCAAAAAAATTCAAAAAATACCATTACGGCTTCATTTCAAGCCAAAACAAGTTGGAAAAGGCTGAAAAAGAGAGAAATTAAAAATAATCGTTTCGTTTCGTTCCTACCCGACGCATAAGAGATAATTCAAAAAAAATAGTAAATAAATTCAAAAAATAAAAAAAACCCCATTATGGCTTCTTTTCAAACCAAAACAGGTTGGCAAAGGAGGAGAAAGGGAGAAAATAAAAACTGTCTTTCCGTTCCGTTCCTACCCGACGCGTAATAGAAAATTCCAAAAGAAATAGCAAAAAAATTTAAAAAATTAAAAAAAACCATTATGGCTTTATTTCAAGCCAAAACAAGTTGGAAAAGGCTGAAAAAGAGAGAAATTAAAAATTATCGTTTCGTTTCGTTCATACCCGACGCATAAGAGATAATAGAAAAAAAATAGTAAAAAAATTCAAAAAAAAAAAAAACCCCATTATGGCTTCTTTTCAAGCCAAAATAGGTTGGAAAAGGCCGAGAAAGAGAGAAAATAAAAATTGTCTTTCCGTTCCGTTCCTACCTGACGCGTAATAGAAAATTCCAAAAAAAATAGCAAAAAAATTCAAAATTACCATTACGAGTTCATTTCAAGCCAAAACAGGGGTGAAAAGGCCGAAAAAGAGAGAAAATAAAAATTATCGTTTCGTTTCGTTCCTACACGAAGCATAATAGATAAATAAATAAAAATAGCAAAAAAATTAAAAAAATTAAAAACCCTGTTATGGCTTCTTTTCCGGCCAAAATAGGTTGGAAAAGGCCAAGAAAGAGATAAAATAAAAATTATCGTTCCGTTCCGTTCCAACCCGATGCGCAATAGAAAATTCAAAAAATATAGCAAAAATAATTCAGAAAATTAATAAATACCATTATGGCGTGATTTCAAGCAAAATAGCTCGGAAAAGGCTCAGAGAGAGAAAATAAAAATTATCATTTCGTTTCGTTCCGACCTGACGCGTTAGAGAAAATTCAAGAAAAATAGCAAAAAAATTCAATAAATTAAAAAATACCGTTTTGGCTTCATTTCAAGCCAAAATAGTTTGGTAATTGCTGAGAAAGAGAAAAAATAAAAATTGTCTTTCCGTTCCCTTCCTACCCGACGGGTAATAGAAAATTCCAAAAAAAGAGAAGAAAAATCAAAAAATCAAAAAATACTATTGTGGCTTCATTTCAAGCCAAAATAGGTTTGAAAAGGCTGAGAAATAGAAAAAATAAAAATTGTCGTTCCGTTTCGTTCCCACCCAACGCGTAATAGAAAATTCCAAAAAAGTAGCAAAAAATTTCAAAAAATTAAAAAACCCTGTTATGTCTTCTTTTCAAGCCAAAATACGTTGGAAATGGCCGAGAAAGAGAGAAAATAAAAATTGTCTTTCCGTTCCATTCCTATCTGACGCGTAATAGAAAATTCCAAACAAATTTCAAAAAATTAGAAAACCCTGTTATGGCTTCTTTTCAAGCCAAAATAGGTCGGAAAAGGCTGACAAAGAGAGAAAATAAAAATTATCGTTTCGTTTCGTTCCTTCCCGACCTGTAATAGAAAATTCCAAAAAATTAGCCAAAAAATTCAAAAAATTCAAAAATACCTTTACGGCTTCATTTCAAGCCAAAACAAGTTGGAAAAGGCTGAAAAAGAGAGAAATTAAAAATTATCGTTTCGTTTCGTTTCGTTCCTACCCGACGCATAAGAGATAATTCAAAAAAAATAGTAAAAAAATTCAAAAAATAAAAAAACCCCATTATGGCTTCTTTTCAAACCAAAACAGGTTGGAAAAGGAGGAGAAAGGGAGAAAATAAAAACTGTCTTTCCGTTCCGTTCCTACCCGACGCGTAATAGAAAATTCCAAAAAAAATAGCAAAAAAATTTAAAAAATTTAAAAAAACCATTATGGCTTTATTTCAAGCCAAAACAAGTTGGAAAAGGCTGAAAAAGAGAGAAATTAAAAATTATCGTTTCGTTTCGTTCGTACCCGACGCATAAGAGATAATAGAAAAAAAATAGTAAAAAAATTCAAAAAAAAAAAAAAACCCCATTATGGCTTCTTTTCAAGCCAAAATAGGTTGGAAAAGGCCGAGAAAGAGAGAAAATAAAAATTGTCTTTCCGTTCCGTTCCTACCGGACGCGTAATAGAAAATTCCAAAAAAAACAGCAAAAAAATTCAAAAAATTCAAAATTACCATTACGGGTTCATTTCAAGCCAAAACAGGGGTGAAAAGGCCGAAAAAGAGAGAAAATAAAAATTATCGTTTCGTTTCGTTCCTACACGAAGCATAATAGATAAATAAATAAAAATAGCAAAAAAATTAAAAAAATTAAAAACCCTGTTATGGCTTCTTTTCCGGCCAAAATAGGTTGGAAAAGGCCAAGAAAGATATAAAATAAAAATTATCATTCCGTTCCGTTCCAACCCGATGCGCAATAGAAAATTCAAAAAATATAGCAAAAATAATTCAGAAAATTAATAAATACCATTATGGCGTGATTTCAAGCCAAAATAGATTGGAAAAGGCTCAGAGAGAGAAAATAAAAATTATCATTTCGTTTCGTTCCGACCTGACGCGTTAGAGAAAATTCAAGAAAAATAGCAAAAAAATTCAATAAATTAAAAAATACCGTTTTGGCTTCATTTCAAGCCATAATAGGTTGGTAATTGCCGAGAAAGAGAAAAAATAAAAATTGTCTTTCCGTTCCCTTCCTACCCGACGGGTAATAGAAAATTCCAAAAAAAGAGAAGAAAAATCAAAAAATCAAAAAATACCATTGTGGCTTCATTTCAAGCCAAAATAGGTTGGAAAAGGCCGAGAAATAGAAAAAATAAAAATTGTCATTCCGTTTCGTTCCCACCCAACGAGTAATAGAAAATTCCAAAAAAATAGCAAAAAATTTCAAAAAATTAAAAAACCCTGTTATGGCTTCTTTTGAAGCCAAAACAAGTTGGAAAAGGCCGAAAAAGAGTGAAATTAAAAATTATCGTTTCGTTTCGTTCCTACCCGACGTGTAATAGAAAATTCCGAAAAAAATAGCAAAATAATTGTAAAATTTAAAAAAAACCATTATGGCTTCATTTCTAGCCAAAACTGGTTGGAAAAGGCTTAAAAAGAGAGAAAATAAAAATTATCGTTTCGTTTCGTTCCTACCCGACGCCTAAGAGATAATTCAAAAAAAATAGTAAAAAAATTCAAAAAATAAAACAACCCCATTATTTTTCTTTTCAAACCAAAACAGGTTGGAAAAGGAGGAGAAAGAGAGAAAATAAAAATTATCGTTTCGTTTCGTTCCTACACGACGCACAATATATAAATAAAAAAAATAGCAAAAAAATTCAAAAAATTAAAAACCCTGTTATGGCTTCTTTTTAAGCCAAAATAGGTTGGAAAATGCCAAGAAAGGGATAAAATAAAAATTATTGTTCCGTTCCGTTCCAACCCGATGCGCAATAGAAAATTCCAAAAAAATAGCAAAAATAATTCAGAAAATTAATAAATACCATTATGGCGTGATTTCAAGCCAAAATAGGTTGGAAAAGGCTCAGAGAGAGAAAATAAAAATTATAATTTCATTTCGTTCCGACGAGACGCGTTAGAGAAAATTCATGAAAAATAGCAAAAAAATTAAAAAAATTAAAAAATGACGTTTTGGCTTCATTTCAAGCCAAAATAGGTTGGAAAAGGCTGAGAAATAGAAAAAATAAAAATTGTCGTTCCGTTTCGTTCCCACCCAAAGCGTAATAGAAAATTCCAAAAAAATAGCAAAAAATTTCAAAAAATTAAAAAACCCTGTTATGGCTTCTTTTCAAGCCAAAATAGGCCGGAAAAGGCTGACAAAGAGAGAAAATAAAAATTATCGTTTCGTTTCGTTCCTTCCCGGCGTGTAATAAAAAATTCCAAAAAATTAGCAAAAAAATTCAAAAAATACCATTACGGCTTCATTTCAAGCCAAAACAAGTTGGAAAAGGCTGAAAAAGAGAGAAATTAAAAATAATCGTTTCGTTTCGTTCCTACCCGACGCATAAGAGATAATTCAAAAAAAATAGTAAATAAATTCAAAAAATAAAAAAAACCCCATTATGGCTTCTTTTCAAACCAAAACAGGTTGGAAAAGGAGGAGAAAGGGAGAAAATAAAAACTGTCTTTCCGTTCCGTTCCTACCCGACGCGTAATAGAAAATTCCAAAAGAAATAGCAAAAAAATTTAAAAAATTAAAAAAAACCATTATGGCTTTATTTCAAGCCAAAACAAGTTGGAAAAGGCTGAAAAAGAGAGAAATTAAAAATTATCGTTTCGTTTCGTTCATACCCGACGCATAAGAGATAATAGAAAAAAAATAGTAAAAAAATTCAAAAAAAAAAAAAACCCCATTATGGCTTCTTTTCAAGCCAAAATAGGTTGGAAAAGGCCGAGAAAGAGAGAAAATAAAAATTGTCTTTCCGTTCCGTTCCTACCTGACGCGTAATAGAAAATTCCAAAAAAAATAGCAAAAAAATTCAAAATTACCATTACGAGTTCATTTCAAGCCAAAACAGGGGTGAAAAGGCCGAAAAAGAGAGAAAATAAAAATTATCGTTTCGTTTCGTTCCTACACGAAGCATAATAGATAAATAAATAAAAATAGCAAAAAAATTAAAAAAATTAAAAACCCTGTTATGGCTTCTTTTCCGGCCAAAATAGGTTGGAAAAGGCCAAGAAAGAGATAAAATAAAAATTATCGTTCCGTTCCGTTCCAACCCGATGCGCAATAGAAAATTCAAAAAATATAGCAAAAATAATTCAGAAAATTAATAAATACCATTATGGCGTGATTTCAAGCAAAATAGCTCGGAAAAGGCTCAGAGAGAGAAAATAAAAATTATCATTTCGTTTCGTTCCGACCTGACGCGTTAGAGAAAATTCAAGAAAAATAGCAAAAAAATTCAATAAATTAAAAAATACCGTTTTGGCTTCATTTCAAGCCAAAATAGTTTGGTAATTGCTGAGAAAGAGAAAAAATAAAAATTGTCTTTCCGTTCCCTTCCTACCCGACGGGTAATAGAAAATTCCAAAAAAAGAGAAGAAAAATCAAAAAATCAAAAAATACTATTGTGGCTTCATTTCAAGCCAAAATAGGTTTGAAAAGGCTGAGAAATAGAAAAAATAAAAATTGTCGTTCCGTTTCGTTCCCACCCAACGCGTAATAGAAAATTCCAAAAAAATAGCAAAAAATTTCAAAAAATTAAAAAACCCTGTTATGTCTTCTTTTCAAGCCAAAATACGTTGGAAATGGCCGAGAAAGAGAGAAAATAAAAATTGTCTTTCCGTTCCATTCCTATCTGACGCGTAATAGAAAATTCCAAACAAATTTCAAAAAATTAGAAAACCCTGTTATGGCTTCTTTTCAAGCCAAAATAGGTCGGAAAAGGCTGACAAAGAGAGAAAATAAAAATTATCGTTTCGTTTCGTTCCTTCCCGACCTGTAATAGAAAATTCCAAAAAATTAGCCAAAAAATTCAAAAAATTCAAAAATACCATTACGGCTTCATTTCAAGCCAAAACAAGTTGGAAAAGGCTGAAAAAGAGAGAAATTAAAAATTATCGTTTCGTTTCGTTTCGTTCCTACCCGACGCATAAGAGATAATTCAAAAAAAATAGTAAAAAAATTCAAAAAATAAAAAAACCCCATTATGGCTTCTTTTCAAACCAAAACAGGTTGGAAAAGGAGGAGAAAGGGAGAAAATAAAAACTGTCTTTCCGTTCCGTTCCTACCCGACGCGTAATAGAAAATTCCAAAAAAAATAGCAAAAAAATTTAAAAAATTTAAAAAAACCATTATGGCTTTATTTCAAGCCAAAACAAGTTGGAAAAGGCTGAAAAAGAGAGAAATTAAAAATTATCGTTTCGTTTCGTTCGTACCCGACGCATAAGAGATAATAGAAAAAAAATAGTAAAAAAATTCAAAAAAAAAAAAAAACCCCATTATGGCTTCTTTTCAAGCCAAAATAGGTTGGAAAAGGCCGAGAAAGAGAGAAAATAAAAATTGTCTTTCCGTTCCGTTCCTACCGGACGCGTAATAGAAAATTCCAAAAAAAACAGCAAAAAAATTCAAAAAATTCAAAATTACCATTACGGGTTCATTTCAAGCCAAAACAGGGGTGAAAAGGCCGAAAAAGAGAGAAAATAAAAATTATCGTTTCGTTTCGTTCCTACACGAAGCATAATAGATAAATAAATAAAAATAGCAAAAAAATTAAAAAAATTAAAAACCCTGTTATGGCTTCTTTTCCGGCCAAAATAGGTTGGAAAAGGCCAAGAAAGATATAAAATAAAAATTATCATTCCGTTCCGTTCCAACCCGATGCGCAATAGAAAATTCAAAAAATATAGCAAAAATAATTCAGAAAATTAATAAATACCATTATGGCGTGATTTCAAGCCAAAATAGATTGGAAAAGGCTCAGAGAGAGAAAATAAAAATTATCATTTCGTTTCGTTCCGACCTGACGCGTTAGAGAAAATTCAAGAAAAATAGCAAAAAAATTCAATAAATTAAAAAATACCGTTTTGGCTTCATTTCAAGCCATAATAGGTTGGTAATTGCCGAGAAAGAGAAAAAATAAAAATTGTCTTTCCGTTCCCTTCCTACCCGACGGGTAATAGAAAATTCCAAAAAAAGAGAAGAAAAATCAAAAAATCAAAAAATACCATTGTGGCTTCATTTCAAGCCAAAATAGGTTGGAAAAGGCCGAGAAATAGAAAAAATAAAAATTGTCATTCCGTTTCGTTCCCACCCAACGAGTAATAGAAAATTCCAAAAAAATAGCAAAAAATTTCAAAAAATTAAAAAACCCTGTTATGGCTTCTTTTGAAGCCAAAACAAGTTGGAAAAGGCCGAAAAAGAGTGAAATTAAAAATTATCGTTTCGTTTCGTTCCTACCCGACGTGTAATAGAAAATTCCGAAAAAAATAGCAAAATAATTGTAAAATTTAAAAAAAACCATTATGGCTTCATTTCTAGCCAAAACTGGTTGGAAAAGGCTTAAAAAGAGAGAAAATAAAAATTATCGTTTCGTTTCGTTCCTACCCGACGCCTAAGAGATAATTCAAAAAAAATAGTAAAAAAATTCAAAAAATAAAACAACCCCATTATTTTTCTTTTCAAACCAAAACAGGTTGGAAAAGGAGGAGAAAGAGAGAAAATAAAAATTATCGTTTCGTTTCGTTCCTACACGACGCACAATATATAAATAAAAAAAATAGCAAAAAAATTCAAAAAATTAAAAACCCTGTTATGGCTTCTTTTTAAGCCAAAATAGGTTGGAAAATGCCAAGAAAGGGATAAAATAAAAATTATTGTTCCGTTCCGTTCCAACCCGATGCGCAATAGAAAATTCCAAAAAAATAGCAAAAATAATTCAGAAAATTAATAAATACCATTATGGCGTGATTTCAAGCCAAAATAGGTTGGAAAAGGCTCAGAGAGAGAAAATAAAAATTATAATTTCATTTCGTTCCGACGAGACGCGTTAGAGAAAATTCATGAAAAATAGCAAAAAAATTAAAAAAATTAAAAAATGACGTTTTGGCTTCATTTCAAGCCAAAATAGGTTGGAAAAGGCTGAGAAATAGAAAAAATAAAAATTGTCGTTCCGTTTCGTTCCCACCCAACGCGTAATAGAAAATTCCAAAAAAATAGCAAAAAATTTCAAAAAATTAAAAAACCCTGTTATGGCTTCTTTTCAAGTCAAAATAGGCCGGAAAAGGCTGACAAAGAGAGAAAATAAAAATTATCGTTTCGTTTCGTTCCTTCCCGGCGTGTAATAAAAAATTCCAAAAAATTAGCAAAAAAATTCAAAAAATACCATTACGGCTTCATTTCAAGCCAAAACAAGTTGGAAAAGGCTGAAAAAGAGAGAAATTAAAAATAATCGTTTCGTTTCGTTCCTACCCGACGCATAAGAGATAATTCAAAAAAAATAGTAAATAAATTCAAAAAATAAAAAAAACCCCATTATGGCTTCTTTTCAAACCAAAACAGGTTGGAAAAGGAGGAGAAAGGGAGAAAATAAAAACTGTCTTTCCGTTCCGTTCCTACCCGACGCGTAATAGAAAATTCCAAAAGAAATAGCAAAAAAATTTAAAAAATTAAAAAAAACCATTATGGCTTTATTTCAAGCCAAAACAAGTTGGAAAAGGCTGAAAAAGAGAGAAATTAAAAATTATCGTTTCGTTTCGTTCGTACCCGACGCATAAGAGATAATAGAAAAAAAATAGTAAAAAAATTCAAAAAAAAAAAAAACCCCATTATGGCTTCTTTTCAAGCCAAAATAGGTTGGAAAAGGCCGAGAAAGAGAGAAAATAAAAATTGTCTTTCCGTTCCGTTTCTACCTGACGCGTAATAGAAAATTCCAAAAAAAATAGCAAAAAAATTCAAAATTACCATTACGAGTTCATTTCAAGCCAAAACAGGGGTGAAAAGGCCGAAAAAGAGAGAAAATAAAAATTATCGTTTCGTTTCGTTCCTACACGAAGCATAATAGATAAATAAATAAAAATAGCAAAAAAATTAAAAAAATTAAAAACCCTGTTATGGCTTCTTTTCCGGCCAAAATAGGTTGGAAAAGGCCAAGAAAGAGATAAAATAAAAATTATCGTTCCGTTCCGTTCCAACCCGATGCGCAATAGAAAATTCCAAAAAAATAGCAAAAATAATTCAGAAAATTAATAAATACCATTATGGCGTGATTTCAAGCCAAAATAGATTGGAAAAGGCTCAGAGAGAGAAAATAAAAACTATCATTTCGTTTCGTTCCGACCTGACGCGTTAGAGAAAATTCAAGAAAAATAGCAAAAAAATTCAATAAATTAAAAAATACCGTTTTGGCTTCATTTCAAGCCATAATAGGTTGGTAATTGCCGAGAAAGAGAAAAAATAAAAATTGTCTTTCCGTTCCCTTCCTACCCGACGGGTAATAGAAAATTCCAAAAAAAGAGAAGAAAAATCAAAAAATACCATTGTGGCTTCATTTCAAGCCAAAATAGGTTGGAAAAGGCCGAGAAATAGAAAAAATAAAAACCCTGTTATGGCTTAAAAAGAGAGAAAATAAAAATTATCGTTTCGTTTCGTTCCTACCCGACACCTAAGAGATAATTCAAAAAAAATAGTAAAAAAATTCAAAAAATAAAAAAACCCCATTATTTTTCTTTTCAAACCAAAACAGGTTGGAAAAGGAGGAGAAAGAGAGAAAATAAAAATTGTCATTTCGTTTCGTTCCGACCTGACGCGTAATAGAAAATTCCAAAAAAAATAGCAAAAAAATTGAAAAAATTTAAAAATACCATTATGGGTTCATTTCAAGCCAAAACAGGTTGGAAAAGGCCGAAAAAGAGAGAAAATAAAAATTATCGTTTCGTTTCGTTCCTACACGACGCACAATATATAAATAAAAAAAATAGCAAAAAAATTCAAAAAATTAAAAACCCTGTTATGACTTCTTTTTAAGCCAAAATAAGTTGGAAAAGGCCAAGAAAGGGATAAAATAAAAATTATTGTTCCGTTCCGTTCCAACCCGATGCGCAATAGAAAATTCCAAAAAAATAGCAAAAATAATTCAGAAAATTAATAAATACCATTATGGCGTGATTTCAAGCCAAAATAGGTTGGAAAAGGCTCAGAGAGAGAAAATAAAAATTATAATTTCATTTCGTTCCGACCTGACGCGTTAGAGAAAATTCATGAAAAATAGCAAAAAAATTAAAAAATGACGTGTTGGCTTCATTTCAAGCCAAAATAGGTTGGAAATGGCCGAGAAAGAGAGAAAATAAAAATTGTCTTTCCGTTCCATTCCTACCCGACGCGTAATAGCAAATTCCAAACAAATTTCAAAAAATTAAAAAACCCTGTTATGGCTTCTTTTCAAGCCAAAATAGGTCGGAAAAGGCTGTCAAAGAGAGAAAATAAAAATTATCGTTTCGTTTCGTTCCTTCCCGGCGTGTAATAAAAAATTCCAAAAAATTAGCAAAAAAATTCAAAAAATTCATAAATACCATTACGGCTTCATTTCAAGCCAAAACAAGTTGGAAAAGGCTGAAAAAGAGAGAAATTAAAAATAATCGTTTCGTTTCGTTCCTACCCGACGCATAAGAGATAATTCAAAAAAAATAGTAAAGAAATTCAAAAAATAAAAAAAACCCCATTATGGCTTCTTTTCAAACCAAAACAGGTTGGAAAAGGAGGAGAAAGGGAGAAAATAAAAACTGTCTTTCCGTTCCGTTCCTACCCGACGCGTAATAGAAAATTCCAAAAAAAATAGCAAAAAAATTTAAAAAATTTTAAAAAACCATTATGGCTTTATTTCAAGCCAAAACAAGTTGGAAAAGGCTGAAAAAGAGAGAAATTAAAAATTATCGTTTCGTTTCGTTCGTACCCGACGCATAAGAGATAATACAAAAAAAATAGTAAAAAAATTCAAAAAAATTCAAAAAAAAAAACCTCATTATGGCTTCTTTTCAAGCCAAAATAGGTTGGAAAAGGCCGAGAAAGAGAGAAAATAAAAATTGTCTTTCCGTTCCGTTCCTACCTGACGCGTAATAGAAAATTCCGAAAAAAATAGCAAAAAAATTCAAAAAATTCAAAATTACCATTACGGGTTCATTTCAAGCCAAAACAGGGGTGGAAAGGCCGAAAAAGAAAGAAACTAAAAATTATCGTTTCGTTTCGTTCCTACACGAAGCATAATAGATAAATTCAAAAAATAGCAAAAAAATTCAAAAAATTAAAAACCCTGTTATGGCTTCTTTTTAAGCCAAAATAGGTTGGCAAAGGACAAGAAAGAGATAAAATAAAAATTATCGTTTCGTTTCGTTCGTACCCGACGCATAAGAGATAATAGAAAAAAAATATTAAAAAAATTCAAAAAAAAAAAAAAACCCCATTATGGCTTCTTTTCAAGCCAAAATAGGTTGGAAAAGGCCGAGAAAGAGAGAAAATAAAAATTGTCTTTCCGTTCCGTTCCTACCTGACGCGTAATAGAAAATTCCGAAAAAAATAGCAAAAAAATTCAAAAAATTCAAAATTACCATTACGGGTTCATTTCAAGCCAAAACAGGGGTGGAAAGGCCGAAAAAGAAAGAAACTAAAAATTATCGTTTCGTTTCGTTCCTACCCGAAGCATAATAGATAAATAAAAAAAATAGCAAAAAAATTAAAAACCCTGTTATGGCTTCTTTTTAAGCCAAAATAGGTTGGCAAAGGACAAGAAAGAGATAAAATAAAAATTATCGTTCCGTTCCGTTTCGTTCCAACCCGATGCGCAATAGAAAATTCCAAAAAAATAGCAAAAATAATTCAGAAAATTAATAAATACCATTATGGCATGATTTCAAGCCAAAATAGGTTGGAAAAGGCTCAGAGAGAGAAAATAAAAATTATCATTTCGTTTCGTTCCGACCTGACGCGTTAGAGAAAATTCAAGAAAAATAGCAAAAAAAATCAATAAATTAAAAAATAACGTTTTGGCTTCATTTCAAGCCAAAATAGTTTGGTAATTGCTGAGAAAGAGAAAAAATAAAAATTGTCTTTCCGTTCCCTTCCTACCCGACGGGTAATAGAAAATTCCAAAAAAAGAGAAGAAAAATCAAAAAATCAAAAAATACCATTGTGGCTTCATTTCAAGCCAAAATAGGTTTGAAAAGGCTGAGAAATAGAAAAAATAAAAATTGTCGTTCCGTTTCGTTCCCACCCAACGCGTAATAGAAAATTCCAAAAAAATAGCAAAAAATTTCAAAAAATTAAAAAACCCTGTTATGGCTTCTTTTCAAGCCAAAATACGTTGGAAATGGCCGAGAAAGAGAGAAAATAAAAATTGTTTTTCCGTTCCATTCCTATCTGACGCGTAATAGAAAATTCCAAACAAATTTCAAAAAATTAAAAAACCCTGTTATGGCTTCTTTTCACGCCAAAATCTTTCGGAAAAGGCCGAGAAAGAGAGAAAATAAAAACTGTCTTTCCGTTCCGTTCCTACCCGACGCGTAATAGAAAATTCCAAAAAAAATAGCAAAAAAATTTAAAAAATTTAAAAAAACCATTATGGCTTTATTTCAAGCCAAAACAAGTTGGAAAAGGCTGAAAAAGAGAGAAATTAAAAATTATCGTTTCGTTTCGTTCGTACCCGACGCATAAGAGATAATAGAAAAAAAATAGTAAAAAAATTCAAAAAAAAAAAAAACCCCATTATGGCTTCTTTTCAAGCCAAAATAGGTTGGAAAAGGCCGAGAAAGAGAGAAAATAAAAATTGTCTTTCCGTTCCGTTCCTACCTGACGCGTAATAGAAAATTCCAAAAAAAATAGCAAAAATAATTCAGAAAATTAATAAATACCATTATGGCGTGATTTCAAGCCAAAATAGGTTGGAAAAGGCTCAGAGAGAGAAAATAAAAATTATAATTTCATTTCGTTCCGACCTGACGCGTTAGAGAAAATTCATGAAAAATAGCAAAAAAATTAAAAAAATTAAAAAATGACGTTTTGGCTTCATTTCAAGCCAAAATAGGTGGAAAAGGCTGAGAAATAGAAAAAATAAAAATTGTCGTTCCGTTTCGTTCCCACCCAACGCGTAATAGAAAATTCCAAAAAAATAGCAAAAAATTTCAAAAAATTAAAAAACCCTGTTATGGCTTCTTTTCAAGCCAAAATAGGCCGGAAATGGCCGAGAAAGAGAGAAAATAAAAATTATCGTTTCGTTTCGTTCATTCCCGACGTGTAATAGAAAATTCCAAAAAATTAGCAAAAAAATTCAAAAAATTCAAAAATACCATTACGGCTTCATTTCAAGCCAAAACAAGTTGGAAAAGGCTGAAAAAGAGAGAAATTAAAAATTATCGTTTCATTTCGTTCCTACCCGACGCATAAGAGATAATTCAAAAAAAATAGTAAAAAAATTCAAAAAATAAAAAAACCCCATTATGGCTTCTTTTCAAACCAAAACAGGTTGGAAAAGGAGGAGAAAGGGAGAAAATAAAAACTGTCTCTCCGTTCCGTTCCTACCCGACGCGTAATAGAAAATTCCAAAAAAAATAGCAAAAAAATTTAAAAAATTTAAAAAAACCATTATGGTTTTATTTCAAGCCAAAACAAGTTGGAAAATGACGAAAAAGAGAGAAATTAAAAATTATCGTTTCGTTTCGTTCGTACCCGACGCATAAGAGATAATAGAAAAAAAATAGTAAAAAAATTCAAAAAAAAAAAAAAACCCCATTATGGCTTCTTTTCAAGCCAAAATAGGTTGGAAAAGGCCGAAAAAGAGAGAAAATAAAAACTGTCTTTCCGTTCCGTTCCTACCCGACGCGTAATAGAAAATTCCAAAAAAAATAGCAAAAAAATTCAAAAAATCAAAATTACCATTACGGGTTCATTTCAAGCCAAAACAGGGGTGAAAAGGCCGAAAAAGAGAGAAAATAAAAATTATCGTTTCGTTTCGTTCCTACACGAAGCATAATAGATAAATAAATAAAAATAGCAAAAAAATTAAAAAAATTAAAAACCCTGTTATGGCTTCTTTTCTGGCCAAAATAGGTTGGAAAAGGCCAAGAAAGAGATAAAATAAAAATTATCGTTCCGTTCCGTTCCAACCCGATGCGCAATAGAAAATTCCAAAAAAATAGCAAAAATAATTCAGAAAATTAATAAATACCATTATGGCGTGATTTCAAGCCAAAATAGGTTGGAAAAGGCTCAGAGAGAGAAAATAAAAATTATCATTTCGTTTCGTTCCTACCTGACGCGTTAGAGAAAATTCAAGAAAAATAGCAAAAAAATTCAATAAATTAAAAAATAACGTTTTGGCTTCATTTCAAGCCAAAATAGTTTGGTAATTGCTGAGAAAGAGAAAAAATAAAAATCGTCTTTCCGTTCCCTTCCTACCCGACGGGTAATAGAAAATTCCAAAAAAAGAGAAGAAAAATCAAAAAATAAAAAAATACCATTGTGGCTTCATTTCAAGCCAAAATAGGTTTGAAAAGGCTGAGAAATAGAAAAAATAAAAATTGTCGTTCCGTTTCGTTCCCACCCAACGCGTAGTAGAAAATTCCAAACAAATTTCAAAAAATTAAAAAACCCTGTTATGGCTTCTTTTCAAGCCAAAATAGGTTGGAAATGGCCGAGAAAGAGAGAAAATAAAAATTATCGTTTCGTTTCGTTCATTCCCGACGTGTAATAGAAAATTCCAAAAAATTAGCAAAAAAATTCAAAAATACCGTTACGGCTTCATTTCAAGCCAAAACAAGTTGGAAAAGGCTGAAAAAGAGAGAAATTAAAAATTATCGTTTCATTTCGTTCCTACCCGACGCATAAGAGATAATTCAAAAAAAATAGTAAAAAAATTCAAAAAATAAAAAAACCCCATTATGGCTTCTTTTCAAACCAAAACAGGTTGGAAAAGGAGGAGAAAGGGAGAAAATAAAAACTGTCTTTCCGTTCCGTTCCTACCCGACGCGTAATAGAAAATTCCAAAAAATATAGCAAAAAAATTTAAAAAATTTAAAAAAACCATTATGGCTTTATTTCAAGCCAAAACAAGTTGGAAAAGGCTGAAAAAGAGAGAAATTAAAAATTATCGTTTCGTTTCGTTCGTACCCGATGCATAAGAGATAATAGAAAAAAAATAGTAAAAAAATTCAAAAAAAAAAAAAAACCCCATTATGGCTTCTTTTCAAGCCAAAATAGGTTGGAAAAGGCCGAGAAAGAGAGAAAATAAAAACTGTCTTTCCGTTCCGTTCCTACCCGACGCGTAATAGAAAATTCCAAAAAAAATAGCAAAAAAATTTAAAAAATTTAAAAAAACCATTACGGCTTTATTTCAAGCCAAAACAAGTTGGAAAAGGCTGAAAAAGAGAGAAATTAAAAATTATCGTTTCGTTTCGTTCGTACCCGACGCATAAGAGATAATAAAAAAAAAATAGTAAAAAAATTCAAAAAAAAAAACAAAACCCCATTATGGCTTCTTTTCAAGCCAAAATAGGTTGGAAAAGGCCGAGAAAGAGAGAAAATAAAAATTGTCTTTCCGTTCCGTTCCTACCTGACGCGTAATAGAAAATTCCAAAAAAAATAGCAAAAAAATTCAAAAAATCAAAATTACCATTACGGGTTCATTTCAAGCCAAAACAGGGGTGAAAAGGCCGAAAAAGAGAGAAAATAAAAATTATCGTTTCGTTTCGTTCCTACACGAAGCATAATAGATAAATAAATAAAAATAGCAAAAAAATTCAAAAAATTAAAAACCCTGTTATGGCTTCTTTTCCGGCCAAAATAGGTTGGAAAAGGCTAAGAAAGAGATAAAATAAAAATTATCGTTCCGTTCCGTTCCAACCCGATGCGCAATAGAAAATTCCAAAAAAATAGCAAAAATAATTCAGAAAATTAATAAATACCATTATGGCGTGATTTCAAGCCAAAATAGGTTGGAAAAGGCTCAGAGAGAGAAAATAAAAATTATCATTTCGTTTCGTTCCTACCTGACGCGTTAGAGAAAATTCAAGAAAAAGAGCAAAAAAATTCAATAAATTAAAAAATAACGTTTTGGCTTCATTTCAAGCCAAAATAGTTTGGTAATTGCTGAGAAAGAGAAAAAATAAAAATTGTCTTTCCGTTCCCTTCCTACCCGACGGGTAATAGAAAATTCCAAAAAAAGAGAAGAAAAATCAAAAAATCAAAAAATACCATTGTGGCTTCATTTCAAGCCAACATAGGTTTGAAAAGGCTGAGAAATAGAAAAAATAAAAATTGTCGTTCCGTTTTGTTTCCACCCAACGCGTAATAGAAAATTCCAAAAACATAGCAAAAAATTTCAAAAAATTAAAAAACCCTGTTATGGCTTCTTTTCAAGCCAAAATACGTTGGAAATTGCCGAGAAAGAGAGAAAATAAAAATTGTCTTTTTGTTCCATTCCTATCTGACGCGTAATAGAAAATTCCAAACAAATTTCAAAAAATTAAAAAACCCTGTTATGGCTTCTTTTCAAGCCAAAATAGGTCGGAAAAGGCTGACAAAGAGAGAAAATAAAAATTATCGTTTCGTTTCGTTCCTTCCCGACGTGTAATAGAAAATTCCAAAAAATTAGCAAAAAAATTCAAAAAATTCAAAAATACCATTACGGCTTCATTTCAAGCCAAAACAAGTTGGAAAAGGCTGAAAAAGAGAGAAATTAAAAATTATCGTTTCGTTTCGTTCCTACCCGACGCATAAGAGATAATTCAAAAAAAATAGTAAAAAAATTCAAAAAATAAAAAAACCCCATTATGGCTTCTTTTCAAACCAAAATAGGTTGGAAAAGACCGAGAAAGAGAAAAAATAAAAATTGTCTTTCCGTTCCGTTCCTACCTGACGCGTAATAGAAAATTCCAAAAAAAAAAGCAAAAAAATTCAAAAAATTCAAAAATACCATTACGGGTTCATTTCAAGCCAAAACAGGTTGGAAAAGGCCGAAAAAGAGAGAAAATAAAAATTATCGCTTCGTTTCGTTTCGTTCCTACACGACGCACAATATATAAATAAAAAAAATAGCAAAAAAATTCAAAAAACCCTGTTATGGCTTCTTTTCAAACCAAAACAGGTTGGAAAAGGAGGAGAAAGGGAGAAAATAAAAACTGTCTTTCCGTTCCGTTCCTACCCGACGCGTAATAGAAAATTCCAAAAAAAATAGCAAAAAAATTTAAAAAATTTAAAAAAACCATTATGGCTTTATTTCAAGCCAAAACAAGTTGGAAAAGGCTGAAAAAGAGAGAAATTAAAAATTATCGTTTCGTTTCGTTCGTACCCGACGCATAAGAGATAATACAAAAAAAATAGTAAAAAAATTCAAAAAAAAAAAAAAAAAAACCCCATTATGGCTTCTTTTCAAGCCAAAATAGGTTGGAAAAGGCCGAGAAAGAGAGAAAATAAAAATTGTCTTTCCGTTCCGTTTCTACCTGACGCGTAATAGAAAATTCCAAAAAAAATAGCAAAAAAATTCAAAATTACCATTACGAGTTCATTTCAAGCCAAAACAGGGGTGAAAAGGCCGAAAAAGAGAGAAAATAAAAATTATCGTTTCGTTTCGTTCCTACACGAAGCATAATAGATAAATAAATAAAAATAGCAAAAAAATTAAAAAAATTAAAAACCCTGTTATGGCTTCTTTTCCGGCCAAAATAGGTTGGAAAAGGCCAAGAAAGAGATAAAATAAAAATTATCGTTCCGTTCCGTTCCAACCCGATGCGCAATAGAAAATTCCAAAAAAATAGCAAAAATAATTCAGAAAATTAATAAATACCATTATGGCGTGATTTCAAGCCAAAATAGATTGGAAAAGGCTCAGAGAGAGAAAATAAAAACTATCATTTCGTTTCGTTCCGACCTGACGCGTTAGAGAAAATTCAAGAAAAATAGCAAAAAAATTCAATAAATTAAAAAATACCGTTTTGGCTTCATTTCAAGCCATAATAGGTTGGTAATTGCCGAGAAAGAGAAAAAATAAAAATTGTCTTTCCGTTCCCTTCCTACCCGACGGGTAATAGAAAATTCCAAAAAAAGAGAAGAAAAATCAAAAAATACCATTGTGGCTTCATTTCAAGCCAAAATAGGTTGGAAAAGGCCGAGAAATAGAAAAAATAAAAACCCTGTTATGGCTTAAAAAGAGAGAAAATAAAAATTATCGTTTCGTTTCGTTCCTACCCGACACCTAAGAGATAATTCAAAAAAAATAGTAAAAAAATTCAAAAAATAAAAAAACCCCATTATTTTTCTTTTCAAACCAAAACAGGTTGGAAAAGGAGGAGAAAGAGAGAAAATAAAAATTGTCATTTCGTTTCGTTCCGACCTGACGCGTAATAGAAAATTCCAAAAAAAATAGCAAAAAAATTGAAAAAATTTAAAAATACCATTATGGGTTCATTTCAAGCCAAAACAGGTTGGAAAAGGCCGAAAAAGAGAGAAAATAAAAATTATCGTTTCGTTTCGTTCCTACACGACGCACAATATATAAATAAAAAAAATAGCAAAAAAATTCAAAAAATTAAAAACCCTGTTATGACTTCTTTTTAAGCCAAAATAAGTTGGAAAAGGCCAAGAAAGGGATAAAATAAAAATTATTGTTCCGTTCCGTTCCAACCCGATGCGCAATAGAAAATTCCAAAAAAATAGCAAAAATAATTCAGAAAATTAATAAATACCATTATGGCGTGATTTCAAGCCAAAATAGGTTGGAAAAGGCTCAGAGAGAGAAAATAAAAATTATAATTTCATTTCGTTCCGACCTGACGCGTTAGAGAAAATTCATGAAAAATAGCAAAAAAATTAAAAAATGACGTGTTGGCTTCATTTCAAGCCAAAATAGGTTGGAAATGGCCGAGAAAGAGAGAAAATAAAAATTGTCTTTCCGTTCCATTCCTACCCGACGCGTAATAGCAAATTCCAAACAAATTTCAAAAAATTAAAAAACCCTGTTATGGCTTCTTTTCAAGCCAAAATAGGTCGGAAAAGGCTGTCAAAGAGAGAAAATAAAAATTATCGTTTCGTTTCGTTCCTTCCCGGCGTGTAATAAAAAATTCCAAAAAATTAGCAAAAAAATTCAAAAAATTCATAAATACCATTACGGCTTCATTTCAAGCCAAAACAAGTTGGAAAAGGCTGAAAAAGAGAGAAATTAAAAATAATCGTTTCGTTTCGTTCCTACCCGACGCATAAGAGATAATTCAAAAAAAATAGTAAAGAAATTCAAAAAATAAAAAAAACCCCATTATGGCTTCTTTTCAAACCAAAACAGGTTGGAAAAGGAGGAGAAAGGGAGAAAATAAAAACTGTCTTTCCGTTCCGTTCCTACCCGACGCGTAATAGAAAATTCCAAAAAAAATAGCAAAAAAATTTAAAAAATTTTAAAAAACCATTATGGCTTTATTTCAAGCCAAAACAAGTTGGAAAAGGCTGAAAAAGAGAGAAATTAAAAATTATCGTTTCGTTTCGTTCGTACCCGACGCATAAGAGATAATACAAAAAAAATAGTAAAAAAATTCAAAAAAATTCAAAAAAAAAAACCCCATTATGGCTTCTTTTCAAGCCAAAATAGGTTGGAAAAGGCCGAGAAAGAGAGAAAATAAAAATTGTCTTTCCGTTCCGTTCCTACCTGACGCGTAATAGAAAATTCCGAAAAAAATAGCAAAAAAATTCAAAAAATTCAAAATTACCATTACGGGTTCATTTCAAGCCAAAACAGGGGTGGAAAGGCCGAAAAAGAAAGAAACTAAAAATTATCGTTTCGTTTCGTTCCTACACGAAGCATAATAGATAAATTCAAAAAATAGCAAAAAAATTCAAAAAATTAAAAACCCTGTTATGGCTTCTTTTTAAGCCAAAATAGGTTGGCAAAGGACAAGAAAGAGATAAAATAAAAATTATCGTTTCGTTTCGTTCGTACCCGACGCATAAGAGATAATAGAAAAAAAATATTAAAAAAATTCAAAAAAAAAAAAAAACCCCATTATGGCTTCTTTTCAAGCCAAAATAGGTTGGAAAAGGCCGAGAAAGAGAGAAAATAAAAATTGTCTTTCCGTTCCGTTCCTACCTGACGCGTAATAGAAAATTCCGAAAAAAATAGCAAAAAAATTCAAAAAATTCAAAATTACCATTACGGGTTCATTTCAAGCCAAAACAGGGGTGGAAAGGCCGAAAAAGAAAGAAACTAAAAATTATCGTTTCGTTTCGTTCCTACCCGAAGCATAATAGATAAATAAAAAAAATAGCAAAAAAATTAAAAACCCTGTTATGGCTTCTTTTTAAGCCAAAATAGGTTGGCAAAGGACAAGAAAGAGATAAAATAAAAATTATCGTTCCGTTCCGTTCCGTTCCAACCCGATGCGCAATAGAAAATTCCAAAAAAATAGCAAAAATAATTCAGAAAATTAATAAATACCATTATGGCATGATTTCAAGCCAAAATAGGTTGGAAAAGGCTCAGAGAGAGAAAATAAAAATTATCATTTCGTTTCGTTCCGACCTGACGCGTTAGAGAAAATTCAAGAAAAATAGCAAAAAAAATCAATAAATTAAAAAATAACGTTTTGGCTTCATTTCAAGCCAAAATAGTTTGGTAATTGCTGAGAAAGAGAAAAAATAAAAATTGTCTTTCCGTTCCCTTCCTACCCGACGGGTAATAGAAAATTCCAAAAAAAGAGAAGAAAAATCAAAAAATCAAAAAATACCATTGTGGCTTCATTTCAAGCCAAAATAGGTTTGAAAAGGCTGAGAAATAGAAAAAATAAAAATTGTCGTTCCGTTTCGTTCCCACCCAACGCGTAATAGAAAATTCCAAAAAAATAGCAAAAAATTTCAAAAAATTAAAAAACCCTGTTATGGCTTCTTTTCAAGCCAAAATACGTTGGAAATGGCCGAGAAAGAGAGAAAATAAAAATTGTCTTTCCGTTCCATTCCTATCTGACGCGTAATAGAAAATTCCAAACAAATTTCAAAAAATTAAAAAACCCTGTTATGGCTTCTTTTCACGCCAAAATCTTTCGGAAAAGGCCGAGAAAGAGAGAAAATAAAAACTGTCTTTCCGTTCCGTTCCTACCCGACGCGTAATAGAAAATTCCAAAAAAAATAGCAAAAAAATTTAAAAAATTTAAAAAAACCATTATGGCTTTATTTCAAGCCAAAACAAGTTGGAAAAGGCTGAAAAAGAGAGAAATTAAAAATTATCGTTTCGTTTCGTTCGTACCCGACGCATAAGAGATAATAGAAAAAAAATAGTAAAAAAATTCAAAAAAAAAAAAACCCCATTATGGCTTCTTTTCAAGCCAAAATAGGTTGGAAAAGGCCGAGAAAGAGAGAAAATAAAAATTGTCTTTCCGTTCCGTTCCTACCTGACGCGTAATAGAAAATTCCAAAAAAAATAGCAAAAATAATTCAGAAAATTAATAAATACCATTATGGCGTGATTTCAAGCCAAAATAGGTTGGAAAAGGCTCAGAGAGAGAAAATAAAAATTATAATTTCATTTCGTTCCGACCTGACGCGTTAGAGAAAATTCATGAAAAATAGCAAAAAAATTAAAAAAATTAAAAAATGACGTTTTGGCTTCATTTCAAGCCAAAATAGGTGGAAAAGGCTGAGAAATAGAAAAAATAAAAATTGTCGTTCCGTTTCGTTCCCACCCAACGCGTAATAGAAAATTCCAAAAAAATAGCAAAAAATTTCAAAAAATTAAAAAACCCTGTTATGGCTTCTTTTCAAGCCAAAATAGGCCGGAAATGGCCGAGAAAGAGAGAAAATAAAAATTATCGTTTCGTTTCGTTCATTCCCGACGTGTAATAGAAAATTCCAAAAAATTAGCAAAAAAATTCAAAAAATTCAAAAATACCATTACGGCTTCATTTCAAGCCAAAACAAGTTGGAAAAGGCTGAAAAAGAGAGAAATTAAAAATTATCGTTTCATTTCGTTCCTACCCGACGCATAAGAGATAATTCAAAAAAAATAGTAAAAAAATTCAAAAAATAAAAAAACCCCATTATGGCTTCTTTTCAAACCAAAACAGGTTGGAAAAGGAGGAGAAAGGGAGAAAATAAAAACTGTCTCTCCGTTCCGTTCCTACCCGACGCGTAATAGAAAATTCCAAAAAAAATAGCAAAAAAATTTAAAAAATTTAAAAAAACCATTATGGTTTTATTTCAAGCCAAAACAAGTTGGAAAATGACGAAAAAGAGAGAAATTAAAAATTATCGTTTCGTTTCGTTCGTACCCGACGCATAAGAGATAATAGAAAAAAAATAGTAAAAAAATTCAAAAAAAAAAAAAAAACCCCATTATGGCTTCTTTTCAAGCCAAAATAGGTTGGAAAAGGCCGAAAAAGAGAGAAAATAAAAACTGTCTTTCCGTTCCGTTCCTACCCGACGCGTAATAGAAAATTCCAAAAAAAATAGCAAAAAAATTCAAAAAATCAAAATTACCATTACGGGTTCATTTCAAGCCAAAACAGGGGTGAAAAGGCCGAAAAAGAGAGAAAATAAAAATTATCGTTTCGTTTCGTTCCTACACGAAGCATAATAGATAAATAAATAAAAATAGCAAAAAAATTAAAAAAATTAAAAACCCTGTTATGGCTTCTTTTCTGGCCAAAATAGGTTGGAAAAGGCCAAGAAAGAGATAAAATAAAAATTATCGTTCCGTTCCGTTCCAACCCGATGCGCAATAGAAAATTCCAAAAAAATAGCAAAAATAATTCAGAAAATTAATAAATACCATTATGGCGTGATTTCAAGCCAAAATAGGTTGGAAAAGGCTCAGAGAGAGAAAATAAAAATTATCATTTCGTTTCGTTCCTACCTGACGCGTTAGAGAAAATTCAAGAAAAATAGCAAAAAAATTCAATAAATTAAAAAATAACGTTTTGGCTTCATTTCAAGCCAAAATAGTTTGGTAATTGCTGAGAAAGAGAAAAAATAAAAATCGTCTTTCCGTTCCCTTCCTACCCGACGGGTAATAGAAAATTCCAAAAAAAGAGAAGAAAAATCAAAAAATCAAAAAATACCATTGTGGCTTCATTTCAAGCCAAAATAGGTTTGAAAAGGCTGAGAAATAGAAAAAATAAAAATTGTCGTTCCGTTTCGTTCCCACCCAACGCGTAGTAGAAAATTCCAAACAAATTTCAAAAAATTAAAAAACCCTGTTATGGCTTCTTTTCAAGCCAAAATAGGTTGGAAATGGCCGAGAAAGAGAGAAAATAAAAATTATCGTTTCGTTTCGTTCATTCCCGACGTGTAATAGAAAATTCCAAAAAATTAGCAAAAAAATTCAAAAATACCGTTACGGCTTCATTTCAAGCCAAAACAAGTTGGAAAAGGCTGAAAAAGAGAGAAATTAAAAATTATCGTTTCATTTCGTTCCTACCCGACGCATAAGAGATAATTCAAAAAAAATAGTAAAAAAATTCAAAAAATAAAAAAACCCCATTATGGCTTCTTTTCAAACCAAAACAGGTTGGAAAAGGAGGAGAAAGGGAGAAAATAAAAACTGTCTTTCCGTTCCGTTCCTACCCGACGCGTAATAGAAAATTCCAAAAAATATAGCAAAAAAATTTAAAAAATTTAAAAAAACCATTATGGCTTTATTTCAAGCCAAAACAAGTTGGAAAAGGCTGAAAAAGAGAGAAATTAAAAATTATCGTTTCGTTTCGTTCGTACCCGATGCATAAGAGATAATAGAAAAAAAATAGTAAAAAAATTCAAAAAAAAAAAAAAACCCCATTATGGCTTCTTTTCAAGCCAAAATAGGTTGGAAAAGGCCGAGAAAGAGAGAAAATAAAAACTGTCTTTCCGTTCCGTTCCTACCCGACGCGTAATAGAAAATTCCAAAAAAAATAGCAAAAAAATTTAAAAAAACCATTACGGCTTTATTTCAAGCCAAAACAAGTTGGAAAAGGCTGAAAAAGAGAGAAATTAAAAATTATCGTTTCGTTTCGTTCGTACCCGACGCATAAGAGATAATAAAAAAAAAATAGTAAAAAAATTCAAAAAAAAAAACAAAACCCCATTATGGCTTCTTTTCAAGCCAAAATAGGTTGGAAAAGGCCGAGAAAGAGAGAAAATAAAAATTGTCTTTCCGTTCCGTTCCTACCTGACGCGTAATAGAAAATTCCAAAAAAAATAGCAAAAAAATTCAAAAAATCAAAATTACCATTACGGGTTCATTTCAAGCCAAAACAGGGGTGAAAAGGCCGAAAAAGAGAGAAAATAAAAATTATCGTTTCGTTTCGTTCCTACACGAAGCATAATAGATAAATAAATAAAAATAGCAAAAAAATTCAAAAAATTAAAAACCCTGTTATGGCTTCTTTTCCGGCCAAAATAGGTTGGAAAAGGCTAAGAAAGAGATAAAATAAAAATTATCGTTCCGTTCCGTTCCAACCCGATGCGCAATAGAAAATTCCAAAAAAATAGCAAAAATAATTCAGAAAATTAATAAATACCATTATGGCGTGATTTCAAGCCAAAATAGGTTGGAAAAGGCTCAGAGAGAGAAAATAAAAATTATCATTTCGTTTCGTTCCTACCTGACGCGTTAGAGAAAATTCAAGAAAAAGAGCAAAAAAATTCAATAAATTAAAAAATAACGTTTTGGCTTCATTTCAAGCCAAAATAGTTTGGTAATTGCTGAGAAAGAGAAAAAATAAAAATTGTCTTTCCGTTCCCTTCCTACCCGACGGGTAATAGAAAATTCCAAAAAAAGAGAAGAAAAATCAAAAAATCAAAAAATACCATTGTGGCTTCATTTCAAGCCAACATAGGTTTGAAAAGGCTGAGAAATAGAAAAAATAAAAATTGTCGTTCCGTTTTGTTTCCACCCAACGCGTAATAGAAAATTCCAAAAACATAGCAAAAAATTTCAAAAAATTAAAAAACCCTGTTATGGCTTCTTTTCAAGCCAAAATACGTTGGAAATTGCCGAGAAAGAGAGAAAATAAAAATTGTCTTTTTGTTCCATTCCTATCTGACGCGTAATAGAAAATTCCAAACAAATTTCAAAAAATTAAAAAACCCTGTTATGGCTTCTTTTCAAGCCAAAATAGGTCGGAAAAGGCTGACAAAGAGAGAAAATAAAAATTATCGTTTCGTTTCGTTCCTTCCCGACGTGTAATAGAAAATTCCAAAAAATTAGCAAAAAAATTCAAAAAATTCAAAAATACCATTACGGCTTCATTTCAAGCCAAAACAAGTTGGAAAAGGCTGAAAAAGAGAGAAATTAAAAATTATCGTTTCGTTTCGTTCCTACCCGACGCATAAGAGATAATTCAAAAAAAATAGTAAAAAAATTCAAAAAATAAAAAAACCCCATTATGGCTTCTTTTCAAACCAAAATAGGTTGGAAAAGACCGAGAAAGAGAAAAAATAAAAATTGTCTTTCCGTTCCGTTCCTACCTGACGCGTAATAGAAAATTCCAAAAAAAAAAGCAAAAAAATTCAAAAAATTCAAAAATACCATTACGGGTTCATTTCAAGCCAAAACAGGTTGGAAAAGGCCGAAAAAGAGAGAAAATAAAAATTATCGCTTCGTTTCGTTTCGTTCCTACACGACGCACAATATATAAATAAAAAAAATAGCAAAAAAATTCAAAAAACCCTGTTATGGCTTCTTTTCAAACCAAAACAGGTTGGAAAAGGAGGAGAAAGGGAGAAAATAAAAACTGTCTTTCCGTTCCGTTCCTACCCGACGCGTAATAGAAAATTCCAAAAAAAATAGCAAAAAAATTTAAAAAATTTAAAAAAACCATTATGGCTTTATTTCAAGCCAAAACAAGTTGGAAAAGGCTGAAAAAGAGAGAAATTAAAAATTATCGTTTCGTTTCGTTCGTACCCGACGCATAAGAGATAATACAAAAAAAATAGTAAAAAAATTCAAAAAAAAAAAAAAAAAAACCCCATTATGGCTTCTTTTCAAGCCAAAATAGGTTGGAAAAGGCCGAGAAAGAGAGAAAATAAAAATTGTCTTTCCGTTCCGTTTCTACCTGACGCGTAATAGAAAATTCCAAAAAAAATAGCAAAAAAATTCAAAATTACCATTACGAGTTCATTTCAAGCCAAAACAGGGGTGAAAAGGCCGAAAAAGAGAGAAAATAAAAATTATCGTTTCGTTTCGTTCCTACACGAAGCATAATAGATAAATAAATAAAAATAGCAAAAAAATTAAAAAAATTAAAAACCCTGTTATGGCTTCTTTTCCGGCCAAAATAGGTTGGAAAAGGCCAAGAAAGAGATAAAATAAAAATTATCGTTCCGTTCCGTTCCAACCCGATGCGCAATAGAAAATTCCAAAAAAATAGCAAAAATAATTCAGAAAATTAATAAATACCATTATGGCGTGATTTCAAGCCAAAATAGATTGGAAAAGGCTCAGAGAGAGAAAATAAAAACTATCATTTCGTTTCGTTCCGACCTGACGCGTTAGAGAAAATTCAAGAAAAATAGCAAAAAAATTCAATAAATTAAAAAATACCGTTTTGGCTTCATTTCAAGCCATAATAGGTTGGTAATTGCCGAGAAAGAGAAAAAATAAAAATTGTCTTTCCGTTCCCTTCCTACCCGACGGGTAATAGAAAATTCCAAAAAAAGAGAAGAAAAATCAAAAAATACCATTGTGGCTTCATTTCAAGCCAAAATAGGTTGGAAAAGGCCGAGAAATAGAAAAAATAAAAACCCTGTTATGGCTTAAAAAGAGAGAAAATAAAAATTATCGTTTCGTTTCGTTCCTACCCGACACCTAAGAGATAATTCAAAAAAAATAGTAAAAAAATTCAAAAAATAAAAAAACCCCATTATTTTTCTTTTCAAACCAAAACAGGTTGGAAAATGAGGAGAAAGAGAGAAAATAAAAATTGTCATTTCGTTTCGTTCCGACCTGACGCGTAATAGAAAATTCCAAAAAAAATAGCAAAAAAATTGAAAAAATTTAAAAATACCATTATGGGTTCATTTCAAGCCAAAACAGGTTGGAAAAGGCCGAAAAAGAGAGAAAATAAAAATTATCGTTTCGTTTCGTTCCTACACGACGCACAATATATAAATAAAAAAAATAGCAAAAAAATTCAAAAAATTAAAAACCCTGTTATGACTTCTTTTTAAGCCAAAATAAGTTGGAAAAGGCCAAGAAAGGGATAAAATAAAAATTATTGTTCCGTTCCGTTCCAACCCGATGCGCAATAGAAAATTCCAAAAAAATAGCAAAAATAATTCAGAAAATTAATAAATACCATTATGGCGTGATTTCAAGCCAAAATAGGTTGGAAAAGGCTCAGAGAGAGAAAATAAAAATTATAATTTCATTTCGTTCCGACCTGACGCGTTAGAGAAAATTCATGAAAAATAGCAAAAAAATTAAAAAATGACGTGTTGGCTTCATTTCAAGCCAAAATAGGTTGGAAATGGCCGAGAAAGAGAGAAAATAAAAATTGTCTTTCCGTTCCATTCCTACCCGACGCGTAATAGCAAATTCCAAACAAATTTCAAAAAATTAAAAAACCCTGTTATGGCTTCTTTTCAAGCCAAAATAGGTCGGAAAAGGCTGTCAAAGAGAGAAAATAAAAATTATCGTTTCGTTTCGTTCCTTCCCGGCGTGTAATAAAAAATTCCAAAAAATTAGCAAAAAAATTCAAAAAATTCATAAATACCATTACGGCTTCATTTCAAGCCAAAACAAGTTGGAAAAGGCTGAAAAAGAGAGAAATTAAAAATAATCGTTTCGTTTCGTTCCTACCCGACGCATAAGAGATAATTCAAAAAAAATAGTAAAGAAATTCAAAAAATAAAAAAAACCCCATTATGGCTTCTTTTCAAACCAAAACAGGTTGGAAAAGGAGGAGAAAGGGAGAAAATAAAAACTGTCTTTCCGTTCCGTTCCTACCCGACGCGTAATAGAAAATTCCAAAAAAAATAGCAAAAAAATTTAAAAAATTTTAAAAAACCATTATGGCTTTATTTCAAGCCAAAACAAGTTGGAAAAGGCTGAAAAAGAGAGAAATTAAAAATTATCGTTTCGTTTCGTTCGTACCCGACGCAAAAGAGATAATACAAAAAAAATAGTAAAAAAATTCAAAAAAATTCAAAAAAAAAAACCCCATTATGGCTTCTTTTCAAGCCAAAATAGGTTGGAAAAGGCCGAGAAAGAGAGAAAATAAAAATTGTCTTTCCGTTCCGTTCCTACCTGACGCGTAATAGAAAATTCCGAAAAAAATAGCAAAAAAATTCAAAAAATTCAAAATTACCATTACGGGTTCATTTCAAGCCAAAACAGGGGTGGAAAGGCCGAAAAAGAAAGAAACTAAAAATTATCGTTTCGTTTCGTTCCTACACGAAGCATAATAGATAAATTCAAAAAATAGCAAAAAAATTCAAAAAATTAAAAACCCTGTTATGGCTTCTTTTTAAGCCAAAATAGGTTGGCAAAGGACAAGAAAGAGATAAAATAAAAATTATCGTTTCGTTTCGTTCGTACCCGACGCATAAGAGATAATAGAAAAAAAATATTAAAAAAATTCAAAAAAAAAAAAAAACCCCATTATGGCTTCTTTTCAAGCCAAAATAGGTTGGAAAAGGCCGAGAAAGAGAGAAAATAAAAATTGTCTTTCCGTTCCGTTCCTACCTGACGCGTAATAGAAAATTCCGAAAAAAATAGCAAAAAAATTCAAAAAATTCAAAATTACCATTACGGGTTCATTTCAAGCCAAAACAGGGGTGGAAAGGCCGAAAAAGAAAGAAACTAAAAATTATCGTTTCGTTTCGTTCCTACCCGAAGCATAATAGATAAATAAAAAAAATAGCAAAAAAATTAAAAACCCTGTTATGGCTTCTTTTTAAGCCAAAATAGGTTGGCAAAGGACAAGAAAGAGATAAAATAAAAATTATCGTTCCGTTCCGTTCCGTTCCAACCCGATGCGCAATAGAAAATTCCAAAAAAATAGCAAAAATAATTCAGAAAATTAATAAATACCATTATGGCATGATTTCAAGCCAAAATAGGTTGGAAAAGGCTCAGAGAGAGAAAATAAAAATTATCATTTCGTTTCGTTCCGACCTGACGCGTTAGAGAAAATTCAAGAAAAATAGCAAAAAAAATCAATAAATTAAAAAATAACGTTTTGGCTTCATTTCAAGCCAAAATAGTTTGGTAATTGCTGAGAAAGAGAAAAAATAAAAATTGTCTTTCCGTTCCCTTCCTACCCGACGGGTAATAGAAAATTCCAAAAAAAGAGAAGAAAAATCAAAAAATCAAAAAATACCATTGTGGCTTCATTTCAAGCCAAAATAGGTTTGAAAAGGCTGAGAAATAGAAAAAATAAAAATTGTCGTTCCGTTTCGTTCCCACCCAACGCGTAATAGAAAATTCCAAAAAAATAGCAAAAAATTTCAAAAAATTAAAAAACCCTGTTATGGCTTCTTTTCAAGCCAAAATACGTTGGAAATGGCCGAGAAAGAGAGAAAATAAAAATTGTCTTTCCGTTCCATTCCTATCTGACGCGTAATAGAAAATTCCAAACAAATTTCAAAAAATTAAAAAACCCTGTTATGGCTTCTTTTCACGCCAAAATCTTTCGGAAAAGGCCGAGAAAGAGAGAAAATAAAAACTGTCTTTCCGTTCCGTTCCTACCCGACGCGTAATAGAAAATTCCAAAAAAAATAGCAAAAAAATTTAAAAAATTTAAAAAAACCATTATGGCTTTATTTCAAGCCAAAACAAGTTGGAAAAGGCTGAAAAAGAGAGAAATTAAAAATTATCGTTTCGTTTCGTTCGTACCCGACGCATAAGAGATAATAGAAAAAAAATAGTAAAAAAATTCAAAAAAAAAAAAAACCCCATTATGGCTTCTTTTCAAGCCAAAATAGGTTGGAAAAGGCCGAGAAAGAGAGAAAATAAAAATTGTCTTTCCGTTCCGTTCCTACCTGACGCGTAATAGAAAATTCCAAAAAAAATAGCAAAAATAATTCAGAAAATTAATAAATACCATTATGGCGTGATTTCAAGCCAAAATAGGTTGGAAAAGGCTCAGAGAGAGAAAATAAAAATTATAATTTCATTTCGTTCCGACCTGACGCGTTAGAGAAAATTCATGAAAAATAGCAAAAAAATTAAAAAAATTAAAAAATGACGTTTTGGCTTCATTTCAAGCCAAAATAGGTGGAAAAGGCTGAGAAATAGAAAAAATAAAAATTGTCGTTCCGTTTCGTTCCCACCCAACGCGTAATAGAAAATTCCAAAAAAATAGCAAAAAATTTCAAAAAATTAAAAAACCCTGTTATGGCTTCTTTTCAAGCCAAAATAGGTCGGAAATGGCCGAGAAAGAGAGAAAATAAAAATTATCGTTTCGTTTCGTTCATTCCCGACGTGTAATAGAAAATTCCAAAAAATTAGCAAAAAAATTCAAAAAATTCAAAAATACCATTACGGCTTCATTTCAAGCCAAAACAAGTTGGAAAAGGCTGAAAAAGAGAGAAATTAAAAATTATCGTTTCATTTCGTTCCTACCCGACGCATAAGAGATAATTCAAAAAAAATAGTAAAAAAATTCAAAAAATAAAAAAACCCCATTATGGCTTCTTTTCAAACCAAAACAGGTTGGAAAAGGAGGAGAAAGGGAGAAAATAAAAACTGTCTCTCCGTTCCGTTCCTACCCGACGCGTAATAGAAAATTCCAAAAAAAATAGCAAAAAAATTTAAAAAATTTAAAAAAACCATTATGGTTTTATTTCAAGCCAAAACAAGTTGGAAAATGACGAAAAAGAGAGAAATTAAAAATTATCGTTTCGTTTCGTTCGTACCCGACGCATAAGAGATAATAGAAAAAAAATAGTAAAAAAATTCAAAAAAAAAAAAAAACCCCATTATGGCTTCTTTTCAAGCCAAAATAGGTTGGAAAAGGCCGAAAAAGAGAGAAAATAAAAACTGTCTTTCCGTTCCGTTCCTACCCGACGCGTAATAGAAAATTCCAAAAAAAATAGCAAAAAAATTCAAAAAATCAAAATTACCATTACGGGTTCATTTCAAGCCAAAACAGGGGTGAAAAGGCCGAAAAAGAGAGAAAATAAAAATTATCGTTTCGTTTCGTTCCTACACGAAGCATAATAGATAAATAAATAAAAATAGCAAAAAAATTAAAAAAATTAAAAACCCTGTTATGGCTTCTTTTCTGGCCAAAATAGGTTGGAAAAGGCCAAGAAAGAGATAAAATAAAAATTATCGTTTCGTTCCGTTCCAACCCGATGCGCAATAGAAAATTCCAAAAAAATAGCAAAAATAATTCAGAAAATTAATAAATACCATTATGGCGTGATTTCAAGCCAAAATAGGTTGGAAAAGGCTCAGAGAGAGAAAATAAAAATTATCATTTCGTTTCGTTCCTACCTGACGCGTTAGAGAAAATTCAAGAAAAATAGCAAAAAAATTCAATAAATTAAAAAATAACGTTTTGGCTTCATTTCAAGCCAAAATAGTTTGGTAATTGCTGAGAAAGAGAAAAAATAAAAATCGTCTTTCCGTTCCCTTCCTACCCGACGGGTAATAGAAAATTCCAAAAAAAGAGAAGAAAAATAAAAAAATCAAAAAATACCATTGTGGCTTCATTTCAAGCCAAAATAGGTTTGAAAAGGCTGAGAAATAGAAAAAATAAAAATTGTCGTTCCGTTTCGTTCCCACCCAACGCGTAGTAGAAAATTCCAAACAAATTTCAAAAAATTAAAAAACCCTGTTATGGCTTCTTTTCAAGCCAAAATAGGTTGGAAATGGCCGAGAAAGAGAGAAAATAAAAATTATCGTTTCGTTTCGTTCATTCCCGACGTGTAATAGAAAATTCCAAAAAATTAGCAAAAAAATTCAAAAATACCGTTACGGCTTCATTTCAAGCCAAAACAAGTTGGAAAAGGCTGAAAAAGAGAGAAATTAAAAATTATCGTTTCATTTCGTTCCTACCCGACGCATAAGAGATAATTCAAAAAAAATAGTAAAAAAATTCAAAAAATAAAAAAACCCCATTATGGCTTCTTTTCAAACCAAAACAGGTTGGAAAAGGAGGAGAAAGGGAGAAAATAAAAACTGTCTTTCCGTTCCGTTCCTACCCGACGCGTAATAGAAAATTCCAAAAAATATAGCAAAAAAATTTAAAAAATTTAAAAAAACCATTATGGCTTTATTTCAAGCCAAAACAAGTTGGAAAAGGCTGAAAAAGAGAGAAATTAAAAATTATCGTTTCGTTTCGTTCGTACCCGATGCATAAGAGATAATAGAAAAAAAATAGTAAAAAAATTCAAAAAAAAAAAAAAACCCCATTATGGCTTCTTTTCAAGCCAAACTATGTTGGAAAAGGCCGAGAAAGAGAGAAAATAAAAACTGTCTTTCCGTTCCGTTCCTACCCGACGCGTAATAGAAAATTCCAAAAAAAATAGCAAAAAAATTTAAAAAATTTAAAAAAACCATTACGGCTTTATTTCAAGCCAAAACAAGTTGGAAAAGGCTGAAAAAGAGAGAAATTAAAAATTATCGTTTCGTTTCGTTCGTACCCGACGCATAAGAGATAATAGAAAAAAAATAGTAAAAAAATTCAAAAAAAAAAACAAAACCCCATTATGGCTTCTTTTCAAGCCAAAATAGGTTGGAAAAGGCCGAGAAAGAGAGAAAATAAAAATTGTCTTTCCGTTCCGTTCCTACCTGACGCGTAATAGAAAATTCCAAAAAAAATAGCAAAAAAATTCAAAAAATCAAAATTACCATTACGGGTTCATTTCAAGCCAAAACAGGGGTGAAAAGGCCGAAAAAGAGAGAAAATAAAAATTATCGTTTCGTTTCGTTCCTACACGAAGCATAATAGATAAATAAATAAAAATAGCAAAAAAATTAAAAAAATTAAAAACCCTGTTATGGCTTCTTTTCCGGCCAAAATAGGTTGGAAAAGGCTAAGAAAGAGATAAAATAAAAATTATCGTTCCGTTCCGTTCCAACCCGATGCGCAATAGAAAATTCCAAAAAAATAGCAAAAATAATTCAGAAAATTAATAAATACCATTATGGCGTGATTTCAAGCCAAAATAGGTTGGAAAAGGCTCAGAGAGAGAAAATAAAAATTATCATTTCGTTTCGTTCCTACCTGACGCGTTAGAGAAAATTCAAGAAAAAGAGCAAAAAAATTCAATAAATTAAAAAATAACGTTTTGGCTTCATTTCAAGCCAAAATAGTTTGGTAATTGCTGAGAAAGAGAAAAAATAAAAATTGTCTTTCCGTTCCCTTCCTACCCGACGGGTAATAGAAAATTCCAAAAAAAGAGAAGAAAAATCAAAAAATCAAAAAATACCATTGTGGCTTCATTTCAAGCCAACATAGGTTTGAAAAGGCTGAGAAATAGAAAAAATAAAAATTGTCGTTCCGTTTTGTTTCCACCCAACGCGTAATAGAAAATTCCAAAAACATAGCAAAAAATTTCAAAAAATTAAAAAACCCTGTTATGGCTTCTTTTCAAGCCAAAATACGTTGGAAATTGCCGAGAAAGAGAGAAAATAAAAATTGTCTTTTTGTTCCATTCCTATCTGACGCGTAATAGAAAATTCCAAACAAATTTCAAAAAATTAAAAAACCCTGTTATGGCTTCTTTTCAAGCCAAAATAGGTCGGAAAAGGCTGACAAAGAGAGAAAATAAAAATTATCGTTTCGTTTCGTTCCTTCCCGACGTGTAATAGAAAATTCCAAAAAATTAGCAAAAAAATTCAAAAAATTCAAAAATACCATTACGGCTTCATTTCAAGCCAAAACAAGTTGGAAAAGGCTGAAAAAGAGAGAAATTAAAAATTATCGTTTCGTTTCGTTCCTACCCGACGCATAAGAGATAATTCAAAAAAAATAGTAAAAAAATTCAAAAAATAAAAAAACCCCATTATGGCTTCTTTTCAAACCAAAATAGGTTGGAAAAGACCGAGAAAGAGAAAAAATAAAAATTGTCTTTCCGTTCCGTTCCTACCTGACGCGTAATAGAAAATTCCAAAAAAAAAAGCAAAAAAATTCAAAAAATTCAAAAATACCATTACGGGTTCATTTCAAGCCAAAACAGGTTGGAAAAGGCCGAAAAAGAGAGAAAATAAAAATTATCGCTTCGTTTCGTTTCGTTCCTACACGACGCACAATATATAAATAAAAAAAATAGCAAAAAAATTCAAAAAACCCTGTTATGGCTTCTTTTCAAACCAAAACAGGTTGGAAAAGGAGGAGAAAGGGAGAAAATAAAAACTGTCTTTCCGTTCCGTTCCTACCCGACGCGTAATAGAAAATTCCAAAAAAAATAGCAAAAAAATTTAAAAAATTTAAAAAAACCATTATGGCTTTATTTCAAGCCAAAACAAGTTGGAAAAGGCTGAAAAAGAGAGAAATTAAAAATTATCGTTTCGTTTCGTTCGTACCCGACGCATAAGAGATAATACAAAAAAAATAGTAAAAAAATTCAAAAAAAAAAAAAAAAAAACCCCATTATGGCTTCTTTTCAAGCCAAAATAGGTTGGAAAAGGCCGAGAAAGAGAGAAAATAAAAATTGTCTTTCCGTTCCGTTCCTACCTGACGCGTAATAGAAAATTCCGAAAAAAATAGCAAAAAAATTCAAAAAATTCAAAATTACCATTACGGGTTCATTTCAAGCCAAAACAGGGGTGGAAAGGCCGAAAAAGAAAGAAACTAAAAATTATCGTTTCGTTTCGTTCCTACACGAAGCATAATAGATAAATTAAAAAAATAGCAAAAAAATTCAAAAAATTAAAAACCCTGTTATGGCTTCTTTTTAAGCCAAAATAGGTTGGCAAAGGACAAGAAAGAGATAAAATAAAAATTATCGTTTCGTTTCGTTCGTACCCGACGCATAAGAGATAATAGAAAAAAAATATTAAAAAAATTCAAAAAAAAAAAAAAAACCCCATTATAGCTTCTTTTCAAGCCAAAATAGGTTGGTAATTGCTGAGAAAGAGAAAAAATAAAAATTGTCTTTCCGTTCCCTTCCTACCCGACGGGTAATAGAAAATTCCAAAAATAGAGAAGAAAAATCAAAAAATCAAAAAATACCATTGTGGCTTCATTTCAAGCCAAAATAGGTTTGAAAAGGCTGAGAAATAGAAAAAATAAAAATTGTCGTTCCGTTTCGTTCCCACCCAACGCGTAATAGAAAATTCCAAAAAAATAGCAAAAAATTTCAAAAAATTAAAAAACCCTGTTATGGCTTCTTTTCAAGCCAAAATACGTTGGAAATGGCCGAGAAAGAGAGAAAATAAAAATTGTCTTTCCGTTCCATTCCTATCTGACGCGTAATAGAAAATTCCAAACAAATTTCAAAAAATTAAAAAACCCTGTTATGGCTTCTTTTCAAGCCAAAATAGGTCGGAAAAGGCTGACAAAGTGAGAAAATAAAAATTATCGTTTCGTTTCGTTCCTTCCCGACCTGTAATAGAAAATTCCAAAAAATTAGCAAAAAAATTCAAAAAATTCAAAAATACCATTACGGCTTCATTTCAAGCCAAAACAAGTTGGAAAAGGCTGAAAAAGAGAGAAATTAAAAATTATCGTTTCGTTTCGTTCCTACCCGACGCGTAATAGAAAATTCCAAAAAAAATAGCAAAATAATTGTAAAATTTTAACAAAAACCATTATGGCATTATTTCTAGCCAAAACAGGTTGGAAAAGGCTTAAAAAGAGAGAAAATAAAAATTATCGTTTCGTTTCGTTCCTACCCGACGCCTAAGAGATAATTCAAAAAAAAATAGTAAAAAAATTCAAAAAATAAAAAAACCCCATTATTTTTCTTTTCAAACCAAAACAGGTTGGAAAAGGAGGAGAAAGAGAGAAAATAAAAATTGTCATTTCGTTTCGTTCCGACCTGACGCGTTAGAGAAAATTCAAGAAAAATAGCAAAAAAATTCAATAAATTAAAAAATACCGTTTTGGCTTCATTTCAAGCCATAATAGGTTGGTAATTGCCGAGAAAGAGAAAAAATAAAAATTGTCTTTCCGTTCCCTTCCTACCCGACGGGTAATAGAAAATTCCAAAAAAAGAGAAGAAAAATCAAAAAATCAAAAAATACCATTGTGGCTTCATTTCAAGCCAAAATAGGTTGGAAAAGGCCGAGAAATAGAAAAAATAAAAATTGTCGTTCCGTTTCGTTCCCACCCAACGCGTAATAGAAAATTCCAAAAAAATAGCAAAAAATTTCAAAAAATTAAAAAACCCTGTTATGGCTTCTTTTCAAGCCAAAACAAGTTGGAAAAGGCCGAAAAAGAGTGAAATTAAAAATTATCGTTTCGTTTCGTTCCTACCCGACGTGTAATAGAAAATTCCGAAAAAAATAGCAAAATAATTGTAAAATTTTAAAAAAACCATTATGGCTTCATTTCTTGCCAAAACTGGTTGGAAAAGGCTTAAAAAGAGAGAAAATAAAAATTATCGTTTCGTTTCGTTCCTACCTGACGCGTAATAGAAAATTCCAAAAAAAAAAGCAAAAAAATTCAAAAAATTCAAAAATACCATTACGGGTTCATTTCAAGCCAAAACAGGTTGGAAAAGGCCAAGAAAGGGATAAAATAAAAATTATTGTTCCTTTCCGTTCCAACCCGATGCGCAATAGAAAATTCCAAAAAAATAGCAAAAATAATTCAGAAAATTAATAAATACCATTATGGCGTGATTTCAAGCCAAAATAGGTTGGAAAAGGCTCAGAGAGAGTAAATAAAAATTATAATTTCATTTCGTTCCGACCTGACGCGTTAGAGAAAATTCATGAAAAATAGCAAAAAAATTAAAAAAATTAAAAAATGACGTGTTGGCTTCATTTCAAGCCAAAATAGGTTGGAAATGGCCGAGAAAGAGAGAAAATAAAAATTGTCTTTCCGTTCCATTCCTACCCGACGCGTAATAGCAAATTCCAAACAAATTTCAAAAAATTAAAAAACCCTGTTATGGCTTCTTTTCAAGCCAAAATAGGTCGGAAAAGGCTGTCAAAGAGAGAAAATAAAAATTATCGTTTCGTTTCGTTCCTTCCCGGCGTGTAATAAAAAATTCCAAAAAATTAGCAAAAAAATTCAAAAAATTCAAAAATACCATTACGGCTTCATTTCAAGCCAAAACAAGTTGGAAAAGGCTGAAAAAGAGAGAAATTAAAAATAATCGTTTCGTTTCGTTCCTACCCGACGCATAAGAGATAATTCAAAAAAAATAGTAAAGAAATTCAAAAAATAAAAAAAACCCCATTATGGCTTCTTTTCAAACCAAAACAGGTTGGAAAAGGAGGAGAAAGGGAGAAAATAAAAACTGTCTTTCCGTTCCGTTCCTACCAGACGCGTAATAGAAAATTCCAAAAAAAAAAGCAAAAAAATTCAAAAAATTCAAAAATACCATTACGGGTTCATTTCAAGCCAAAACAGGTTGGAAAAGGCCGAAAAAGAGAGAAATTAAAAATTATCGTTTCGTTTCGTTCGTACCCGACGCATAAGAGATAATACAAAAAAAATAGTAAAAAAATTCAAAAAAAAAAAAAAAAAAACCCCATTATGGCTTCTTTTCAAGCCAAAATTGGTTGGAAAAGGCCGAGAAAGAGAGAAAATAAAAATTGTCTTTCCGTTCCGTTCCTACCTGACGCGTAATAGAAAATTCCGAAAAAAATAGCAAAAAAATTCAAAAAATTCAAAATTACCATTACGGGTTCATTTCAAGCCAAAACAGGGGTGGAAAGGCCGAAAAAGAAAGAAACTAAAAATTATCGTTTCGTTTCGTTCCTACACGAAGCATAATAGATAAATTAAAAAAATAGCAAAACAATTCAAAAAATTAAAAACCCTGTTATGGCTTCTTTTTAAGCCAAAATAGGTTGGCAAAGGACAAGAAAGAGATAAAATAAAAATTATCGTTTCGTTTCGTTCGTACCCGACGCATAAGAGATAATAGAAAAAAAATATTAAAAAAATTCAAAAAAAAAAAAAAAAACCCCATTATGGCTTCTTTTCAAGCCAAAATAGGTTGGAAAAGGCCGAGAAAGAGAGAAAAGAAAAATTGTCTTTCCGTTCCGTTCCTACCTGACGCGTAATAGAAAATTCGGAAAAAAATAGCAAAAAAATTCAAAAAATTCAAAATTACCATTACGGGTTCATTTCAAGCCAAAACAGGGGTGGAAAGGCCGAAAAAGAAAGAAACTAAAAATTATCGTTTCGTTTCGTTCCTACACGAAGCATAATAGATAAATAAAAAAAATAATAAAAAAATTAAAAACCTTGTTATGGCTTCTTTTTAAGCCAAAATAGGTTGGCAAAGGACAAGAAAGAGATAAAATAAAAATTATCGTTCCGTTCCGTTCCGTTCCAACCCGATGCGCAATAGAAAATTCCAAAAAAATAGCAAAAATAATTCAGAAAATTAATAAATACCATTATGGCATGATTTCAAGCCAAAATAGGTTGGAAAAGGCTCAGAGAGAGAAAATAAAAATTATCATTTCGTTTCGTTCCGACCTGACGCGTTAGAGAAAATTCAAGAAAAATAGCAAAAAAATTCAATAAATTAAAAAATAACGTTTTGGCTTCATTTCAAGCCAAAATAGTTTGGTAATTGCTGAGAAATAGAAAAAATAAAAATTGTCTTTCCGTTCCCTTCCTACCCGACGTGTAATAGAAAATTCCAAAAAAAGAGAAGAAAAATCAAAAAATCAAAAAATACCATTGTGGCTTCATTTCAAGCCAAAATAGGTTTGAAAAGGCTGAGAAATAGAAAAAATAAAAATTGTTGTTCCGTTTCGTTCCCACCCAACGCGTAATAGAAAATTCCAAAAAAATAGCAAAAAATTTCAAAAAATTAAAAAACCCTGTTATGGCTTCTTTTCAAGCCAAAATACGTTGGAAATGGCCGAGAAAGAGAGAAAATAAAAATTGTCTTTCCGTTCCATTCCTATCTGACGCGTAATAGAAAATTCCAAACAAATTTCAAAAAATTAAAAAACCCTGTTATGGCTTCTTTTCACGCCAAAATCTTTCGGAAAAGGCCGAGAAAGAGAGAAAATAAAAACTATCTTTCCGTTCCGTTCCTACCCGACGCGTAATAGAAAATTCCAAAAAAAATAGCAAAAAAATTTAAAAAATTTAAAAAAACCATTATGGCTTTATTTCAAGCCAAAACAAGTTGGAAAAGGCTGAAAAAGAGAGAAATTAAAAATTATCGTTTCGTTTCGTTCGTACCCGACGCATAAGATATAATAGAAAAAAAATAGTAAAAAAATTCAAAAAAAAAAAAAAAACCCCATTATGGCTTCTTTTCAAGCCAAAATAGGTTGGAAAAGGCCGAGAAAGAGAGAAAATAAAAATTGTCTTTCCGTTCCGTTCCTACCTAACGCGTAATAGAAAATTCCAAAAAAAATAGCAAAAAAATTCAAAAAATTCAAAATTACCATTACGGGTTCATTTCAAGCCAAAACAGGGGTGAAAAGGCCGAAAAAGAGAGAAAATAAAAATTATCGTTTCGTTTCGTTCCTACACGAAGCATAATAGATAAATAAATAAAAATAGCAAAAAAATTCAAAAAATTAAAAACCCTGTTATGGCTTCTTTTCCGGCCAAAATAGGTTGGAAAAGGCCAAGAAAGAGATAAAATAAAAATTATCGTTCCGTTCCGTTCCAACCCGATGCGCAATAGAAAATTCCAAAAAAATAGCAAAAATAATTCAGAAAATTAATAAATACCATTATGGCGTGATTTAAAGCCAAAATAGGTTGGAAAAGGCTCAGAGAGAGAAAATAAAAATTATCATTTCGTTTCGTTCCGACCTGACGCGTTAGAGAAAATTCAAGAAAAATAGCAAAAAAATTCAATAAATTAAAAAATAACGTTTTGGCTTCATTTCAAGCCAAAATAGTTTGGTAATTGCTGAGAAAGAGAAAAAATAAAAATTGTCTTTCCGTTCCCTTCCTACCCGACGGGTAATAGAAAATTCCAAAAAAAGAGAAGAAAAATCAAAAAATCAAAAAATACCATTGTGGCTTCATTTCAAGCCAAAATAAGTTTGAAAAGGCTGAGAAATAGAAAAAATAAAAATTGTCGTTCCGTTTCGTTCCCACCCAACGCGTAATAGAAAATTCCAAAAAAATAGCAAAAAATTAAAAAACCCTGTTATGGCTTCTTTTCAAGCCAAAATACGTTGGAAATGGCCGAGAAAGAGAGAAAATAAAAATTGACTTTCCGTTCCATTCCTATCTGACGCGTAATAGAAAATTCCAAACAAATTTCAAAAAATTAAAAAACCCTGTTATGGCTTCTTTTCAAGCCAAAATAGGTCGGAAAAGGCTGACAAAGTGAGAAAATAAAAATTATCGTTTCGTTTCGTTCCTTCCCGACCTGTAATAGAAAATTCCAAAAAATTAGCAAAAAAATTCAAAAAATTCAAAAATACCATTACGGCTTCATTTCAAGCCAAAACAAGTTGGAAAAGGCTGAAAAAGAGAGAAATTAAAAATTATCGTTTCGTTTCGTTCCTACCCGACGCGTAATAGAAAATTCCAAAAAAAATAGCAAAATAATTGTAAAATTTTAACAAAAACCATTATGGCATCATTTCTAGCCAAAACAGGTTGGAAAAGGCTTAAAAAGAGAGAAAATAAAAATTATCGTTTCGTTTCGTTCCTACCCGACGCCTAAGAGATAATTCAAAAAAAATAGTAAAAAAATTCAAAAAATAAAAAAACCCCATTATTTTTCTTTTCAAACCAAAACAGGTTGGAAAAGGAGGAGAAAGAGAGAAAATAAAAATTGTCATTTCGTTTCGTTCCGACCTGACGCGTTAGAGAAAATTCAAGAAAAATAGCAAAAAAATTCAATAAATTAAAAAATACCGTTTTGGCTTCATTTCAAGCCATAATAGGTTGGTAATTGCCGAGAAAGAGAAAAAATAAAAATTGTCTTTCCGTTCCCTTCCTACCCGACGGGTAATAGAAAATTCCAAAAAAAGAGAAGAAAAATCAAAAAATCAAAAAATACCATTGTGGCTTCATTTCAAGCCAAAATAGGTTGGAAAAGGCCGAGAAATAGAAAAAATAAAAATTGTCGTTCCGTTTCGTTCCCACCCAACGCGTAATAGAAAATTCCAAAAAAATAGCAAAAAATTTCAAAAAATTAAAAAACCCTGTTATGGCTTCTTTTCAAGCCAAAACAAGTTGGAAAAGGCCGAAAAAGAGTGAAATTAAAAATTATCGTTTCGTTTCATTCCTACCCGACGTGTAATAGAAAATTCCGAAAAAAATAGCAAAATAATTGTAAAATTTTAAAAAAACCATTATGGCTTCATTTCTTGCCAAAACTGGTTGGAAAAGGCTTAAAAAGAGAGAAAATAAAAATTATCGTTTCGTTTCGTTCCTACCTGACGCGTAATAGAAAATTCCAAAAAAAAAAGCAAAAAAATTAAAAAAATTCAAAAATACCATTACGGGTTCATTTCAAGCCAAAACAGGTTGGAAAAGGCCGAAAAAGAGAGAAAATAAAAATTATCGTTTCGTTTCGTTCCTACACGACGCACAATATATAAATAAAAAAAATAGCAAAAAAATTCAAAAAATTAAAAACCCTGTTATGACTTCTTTTTAAGCCAAAATAAGTTGGAAAAGGCCAAGAAAGGGATAAAATAAAAATTATTGTTCCGTTCCGTTCCAACCCGATGCGCAATAGAAAATTCCAAAAAAATAGCAAAAATAATTCAGAAAATTAATAAATACCATTATGGCGTGATTTCAAGCCAAAATAGGTTGGAAAAGGCTCAGAGAGAGAAAATAAAAATTATAATTTCATTTCGTTCCGACCTGACGCGTTAGAGAAAATTCATGAAAAATAGCAAAAAAATTAAAAAAATTAAAAAATGACGTGTTGGCTTCATTTCAAGCCAAAATAGGTTGGAAATGGCCGAGAAAGAGAGAAAATAAAAATTGTCTTTCCGTTCCATTCCTACCCGACGCGTAATAGAAAATTCCAAACAAATTTCAAAAAATTAAAAAACCCTGTTATGGCTTCTTTTCAAGCCAAAATAGGTCGGAAAAGGCTGTCAAAGAGAGAAAATAAAAATTATCGTTTCGTTTCGTTCCTTCCCGGCGTGTAATAAAAAATTCCAAAAAATTAGCAAAAAAATTCAAAAAATTCAAAAATACCATTACGGCTTCATTTCAAGCCAAAACAAGTTGGAAAAGGCTGAAAAAGAGAGAAATTAAAAATAATCGTTTCGTTTCGTTCCTACCCGACGCATAAGAGATAATTCAAAAAAAATAGTAAAGAAATTCAAAAAATAAAAAAAAAACCCCATTATGGCTTCTTTTCAAACCAAAACAGGTTGGAAAAGGAGGAGAAAGGGAGAAAATAAAAACTGTCTTTCCGTTCCGTTCCTACCAGACGCGTAATAGAAAATTCCAAAAAAAAAAGCAAAAAAATTCAAAAAATTCAAAAATACCATTACGGGTTCATTTCAAGCCAAAACAGGTTGGAAAAGGCCGAAAAAGAGAGAAAATAAAAATTATCGTTTCGTTTCGTTTCGTTCCTACACGACGCACAATATATAAATAAAAAAAATAGCAAAAAAATTCAAAAAACCCTGTTATGGCTTCTTTTCAAACCAAAACAGGTTGGAAAAGGAGGAGAAAGGGAGAAAATAAAAACTGTCTTTCCGTTCCGTTCCTACCCGACGCGTAATAGAAAATTCCAAAAAAAATAGCAAAAAAATTTAAAAAATTTAAAAAAACCATTATGGCTTTATTTCAAGCCAAAACAAGTTGGAAAAGGCTGAAAAAGAGAGAAATTAAAAATTATCGTTTCGTTTCGTTCGTACCCGACGCATAAGAGATAATACAAAAAAAATAGTAAAAAAATTCAAAAAAAAAAAAAAAAAACCCCATTATGGCTTCTTTTCAAGCCAAAATAGGTTGGAAAAGGCCGAGAAAGAGAGAAAATAAAAATTGTCTTTCCGTTCCGTTCCTACCTGACGCGTAATAGAAAATTCCGAAAAAAATAGCAAAAAAATTCAAAAAATTCAAAATTACCATTACGGGTTCATTTCAAGCCAAAACAGGGGTGGAAAGGCCGAAAAAGAAAGAAACTAAAAATTATCGTTTCGTTTCGTTCCTACACGAAGCATAATAGATAAATTAAAAAAATAGCAAAAAAATTCAAAAAATTAAAAACCCTGTTATGGCTTCTTTTTAAGCCAAAATAGGTTGGCAAAGGATAAGAAAGAGATAAAATAAAAATTATCGTTTCGTTTCGTTCGTACCCGACGCATAAGAGATAATAGAAAAAAAATATTAAAAAAATTCAAAAAAAAAAAAAAAACCCCATTATGGCTTCTTTTCAAGCCAAAATAGGTTGGAAAAGGCCGAGAAAGAGAGAAAATAAAAATTGTCTTTCCGTTCCGTTCCTACCTGACGCGTAATAGAAAATTCCAAAAAAAATAGCAAAAAAATTCAAAAAATTCAAAATTACCATTACGGGTTCATTTCAAGCCAAAACAGGGGTGAAAAGGCCGAAAAAGAGAGAAAATAAAAATTATCGTTTCGTTTCGTTCCTACACGAAGCATAATAGATAAATAAATAAAAATAGCAAAAAAATTCAAAAAATTAAAAACCCTGTTATGGCTTCTTTTCCGGCCAAAATAGGTTGGAAAAGGCCAAGAAAGAGATAAAATAAAAATTATCGTTCCGTTCCGTTCCAACCCGATGCGCAATAGAAAATTCCAAAAAAATAGCAAAAATAATTCAGAAAATTAATAAATACCATTATGGCGTGATTTAAAGCCAAAATAGGTTGGAAAAGGCTCAGAGAGAGAAAATAAAAATTATCATTTCGTTTCGTTCCGACCTGACGCGTTAGAGAAAATTCAAGAAAAATAGCAAAAAAATTCAATAAATTAAAAAATAACGTTTTGGCTTCATTTCAAGCCAAAATAGTTTGGTAATTGCTGAGAAAGAGAAAAAATAAAAATTGTCTTTCCGTTCCCTTCCTACCCGACGGGTAATAGAAAATTCCAAAAAAAGAGAAGAAAAATCAAAAAATCAAAAAATACCATTGTGGCTTAATTTCAAGCCAAAACAGGTTTGAAAAGGCTGAGAAATAGAAAAAATAAAAATTGTCGTTCCGTTTCGTTCCCACCCAACGCGTAATAGAAAATTCCAAAAAAATAGCAAAAAATTAAAAAACCCTGTTATGGCTTCTTTTCAAGCCAAAATACGTTGGAAATGGCCGAGAAAGAGAGAAAATAAAAATTGACTTTCCGTTCCATTCCTATCTGACGCGTAATAGAAAATTCCAAACAAATTTCAAAAAATTAAAAAACCCTGTTATGGCTTCTTTTCAAGCCAAAATAGGTCGGAAAAGGCTGACAAAGTGAGAAAATAAAAATTATCGTTTCGTTTCGTTCCTTCCCGACCTGTAATAGAAAATTCCAAAAAATTAGCAAAAAAATTCAAAAAATTCAAAAATACCATTACGGCTTCATTTCAAGCCAAAACAAGTTGGAAAAGGCTGAAAAAGAGAGAAATTAAAAATTATCGTTTCGTTTCGTTCCTACCCGACGCGTAATAGAAAATTCCAAAAAAAATAGCAAAATAATTGTAAAATTTTAACAAAAACCATTATGGCATCATTTCTAGCCAAAACAGGTTGGAAAAGGCTTAAAAAGAGAGAAAATAAAAATTATCGTTTCGTTTCGTTCCTACCCGACGCCTAAGAGATAATTCAAAAAAAATAGTAAAAAAATTCAAAAAATAAAAAAACCCCATTATTTTTCTTTTCAAACCAAAACAGGTTGGAAAAGGAGGAGAAAGAGAGAAAATAAAAATTGTCATTTCGTTTCGTTCCGACCTGACGCGTTAGAGAAAATTCAAGAAAAATAGCAAAAAAATTCAATAAATTAAAAAATACCGTTTTGGCTTCATTTCAAGCCATAATAGGTTGGTAATTGCCGAGAAAGAGAAAAAATAAAAATTGTCTTTCCGTTCCCTTCCTACCCGACGGGTAATAGAAAATTCCAAAAAAAGAGAAGAAAAATCAAAAAATCAAAAAATACCATTGTGGCTTCATTTCAAGCCAAAATAGGTTGGAAAAGGCCGAGAAATAGAAAAAATAAAAATTGTCGTTCCGTTTCGTTCCCACCCAACGCGTAATAGAAAATTCCAAAAAAATAGCAAAAAATTTCAAAAAATTAAAAAACCCTGTTATGGCTTCTTTTCAAGCCAAAACAAGTTGGAAAAGGCCGAAAAAGAGTGAAATTAAAAATTATCGTTTCGTTTCATTCCTACCCGACGTGTAATAGAAAATTCCGAAAAAAATAGCAAAATAATTGTAAAATTTTAAAAAAACCATTATGGCTTCATTTCTTGCCAAAACTGGTTGGAAAAGGCTTAAAAAGAGAGAAAATAAAAATTATCGTTTCGTTTCGTTCCTACCTGACGCGTAATAGAAAATTCCAAAAAAAAAAGCAAAAAAATTAAAAAAATTCAAAAATACCATTACGGGTTCATTTCAAGCCAAAACAGGTTGGAAAAGGCCGAAAAAGAGAGAAAATAAAAATTATCGTTTCGTTTCGTTCCTACACGACGCACAATATATAAATAAAAAAAATAGCAAAAAAATTCAAAAAATTAAAAACCCTGTTATGACTTCTTTTTAAGCCAAAATAAGTTGGAAAAGGCCAAGAAAGGGATAAAATAAAAATTATTGTTCCGTTCCGTTCCAACCCGATGCGCAATAGAAAATTCCAAAAAAATAGCAAAAATAATTCAGAAAATTAATAAATACCATTATGGCGTGATTTCAAGCCAAAATAGGTTGGAAAAGGCTCAGAGAGAGAAAATAAAAATTATAATTTCATTTCGTTCCGACCTGACGCGTTAGAGAAAATTCATGAAAAATAGCAAAAAAATTAAAAAAATTAAAAAATGACGTGTTGGCTTCATTTCAAGCCAAAATAGGTTGGAAATGGCCGAGAAAGAGAGAAAATAAAAATTGTCTTTCCGTTCCATTCCTACCCGACGCGTAATAGAAAATTCCAAACAAATTTCAAAAAATTAAAAAACCCTGTTATGGCTTCTTTTCAAGCCAAAATAGGTCGGAAAAGGCTGTCAAAGAGAGAAAATAAAAATTATCGTTTCGTTTCGTTCCTTCCCGGCGTGTAATAAAAAATTCCAAAAAATTAGCAAAAAAATTCAAAAAATTCAAAAATACCATTACGGCTTCATTTCAAGCCAAAACAAGTTGGAAAAGGCTGAAAAAGAGAGAAATTAAAAATAATCGTTTCGTTTCGTTCCTACCCGACGCATAAGAGATAATTCAAAAAAAATAGTAAAGAAATTCAAAAAATAAAAAAAAAACCCCATTATGGCTTCTTTTCAAACCAAAACAGGTTGGAAAAGGAGGAGAAAGGGAGAAAATAAAAACTGTCTTTCCGTTCCGTTCCTACCAGACGCGTAATAGAAAATTCCAAAAAAAGAGAAGAAAAATCAAAAAATCAAAAAATACCATTGTGGCTTAATTTCAAGCCAAAACAGGTTTGAAAAGGCTGAGAAATAGAAAAAATAAAAATTGTCGTTCCGTTTCGTTCCCACCCAACGCGTAATAGAAAATTCCAAAAAAATAGCAAAAAATTAAAAAACCCTGTTATGGCTTCTTTTCAAGCCAAAATACGTTGGAAATGGCCGAGAAAGAGAGAAAATAAAAATTGACTTTCCGTTCCATTCCTATCTGACGCGTAATAGAAAATTCCAAACAAATTTCAAAAAATTAAAAAACCCTGTTATGGCTTCTTTTCAAGCCAAAATAGGTCGGAAAAGGCTGACAAAGTGAGAAAATAAAAATTATCGTTTCGTTTCGTTCCTTCCCGACCTGTAATAGAAAATTCCAAAAAATTAGCAAAAAAATTCAAAAAATTCAAAAATACCATTACGGCTTCATTTCAAGCCAAAACAAGTTGGAAAAGGCTGAAAAAGAGAGAAATTAAAAATTATCGTTTCGTTTCGTTCCTACCCGACGCGTAATAGAAAATTCCAAAAAAAATAGCAAAATAATTGTAAAATTTTAACAAAAACCATTATGGCATCATTTCTAGCCAAAACAGGTTGGAAAAGGCTTAAAAAGAGAGAAAATAAAAATTATCGTTTCGTTTCGTTCCTACCCGACGCCTAAGAGATAATTCAAAAAAAATAGTAAAAAAATTCAAAAAATAAAAAAACCCCATTATTTTTCTTTTCAAACCAAAACAGGTTGGAAAAGGAGGAGAAAGAGAGAAAATAAAAATTGTCATTTCGTTTCGTTCCGACCTGACGCGTTAGAGAAAATTCAAGAAAAATAGCAAAAAAATTCAATAAATTAAAAAATACCGTTTTGGCTTCATTTCAAGCCATAATAGGTTGGTAATTGCCGAGAAAGAGAAAAAATAAAAATTGTCTTTCCGTTCCCTTCCTACCCGACGGGTAATAGAAAATTCCAAAAAAAGAGAAGAAAAATCAAAAAATCAAAAAATACCATTGTGGCTTCATTTCAAGCCAAAATAGGTTGGAAAAGGCCGAGAAATAGAAAAAATAAAAATTGTCGTTCCGTTTCGTTCCCACCCAACGCGTAATAGAAAATTCCAAAAAAATAGCAAAAAATTTCAAAAAATTAAAAAACCCTGTTATGGCTTCTTTTCAAGCCAAAACAAGTTGGAAAAGGCCGAAAAAGAGTGAAATTAAAAATTATCGTTTCGTTTCATTCCTACCCGACGTGTAATAGAAAATTCCGAAAAAAATAGCAAAATAATTGTAAAATTTTAAAAAAACCATTATGGCTTCATTTCTTGCCAAAACTGGTTGGAAAAGGCTTAAAAAGAGAGAAAATAAAAATTATCGTTTCGTTTCGTTCCTACCTGACGCGTAATAGAAAATTCCAAAAAAAAAAGCAAAAAAATTAAAAAAATTCAAAAATACCATTACGGGTTCATTTCAAGCCAAAACAGGTTGGAAAAGGCCGAAAAAGAGAGAAAATAAAAATTATCGTTTCGTTTCGTTCCTACACGACGCACAATATATAAATAAAAAAAATAGCAAAAAAATTCAAAAAATTAAAAACCCTGTTATGACTTCTTTTTAAGCCAAAATAAGTTGGAAAAGGCCAAGAAAGGGATAAAATAAAAATTATTGTTCCGTTCCGTTCCAACCCGATGCGCAATAGAAAATTCCAAAAAAATAGCAAAAATAATTCAGAAAATTAATAAATACCATTATGGCGTGATTTCAAGCCAAAATAGGTTGGAAAAGGCTCAGAGAGAGAAAATAAAAATTATAATTTCATTTCGTTCCGACCTGACGCGTTAGAGAAAATTCATGAAAAATAGCAAAAAAATTAAAAAAATTAAAAAATGACGTGTTGGCTTCATTTCAAGCCAAAATAGGTTGGAAATGGCCGAGAAAGAGAGAAAATAAAAATTGTCTTTCCGTTCCATTCCTACCCGACGCGTAATAGAAAATTCCAAACAAATTTCAAAAAATTAAAAAACCCTGTTATGGCTTCTTTTCAAGCCAAAATAGGTCGGAAAAGGCTGTCAAAGAGAGAAAATAAAAATTATCGTTTCGTTTCGTTCCTTCCCGGCGTGTAATAAAAAATTCCAAAAAATTAGCAAAAAAATTCAAAAAATTCAAAAATACCATTACGGCTTCATTTCAAGCCAAAACAAGTTGGAAAAGGCTGAAAAAGAGAGAAATTAAAAATAATCGTTTCGTTTCGTTCCTACCCGACGCATAAGAGATAATTCAAAAAAAATAGTAAAGAAATTCAAAAAATAAAAAAAAAACCCCATTATGGCTTCTTTTCAAACCAAAACAGGTTGGAAAAGGAGGAGAAAGGGAGAAAATAAAAACTGTCTTTCCGTTCCGTTCCTACCAGACGCGTAATAGAAAATTCCAAAAAAAGAGAAGAAAAATCAAAAAATCAAAAAATACCATTGTGGCTTAATTTCAAGCCAAAACAGGTTTGAAAAGGCTGAGAAATAGAAAAAATAAAAATTGTCGTTCCGTTTCGTTCCCACCCAACGCGTAATAGAAAATTCCAAAAAAATAGCAAAAAATTAAAAAACCCTGTTATGGCTTCTTTTCAAGCCAAAATACGTTGGAAATGGCCGAGAAAGAGAGAAAATAAAAATTGACTTTCCGTTCCATTCCTATCTGACGCGTAATAGAAAATTCCAAACAAATTTCAAAAAATTAAAAAACCCTGTTATGGCTTCTTTTCAAGCCAAAATAGGTCGGAAAAGGCTGACAAAGTGAGAAAATAAAAATTATCGTTTCGTTTCGTTCCTTCCCGACCTGTAATAGAAAATTCCAAAAAATTAGCAAAAAAATTCAAAAAATTCAAAAATACCATTACGGCTTCATTTCAAGCCAAAACAAGTTGGAAAAGGCTGAAAAAGAGAGAAATTAAAAATTATCGTTTCGTTTCGTTCCTACCCGACGCGTAATAGAAAATTCCAAAAAAAATAGCAAAATAATTGTAAAATTTTAACAAAAACCATTATGGCATCATTTCTAGCCAAAACAGGTTGGAAAAGGCTTAAAAAGAGAGAAAATAAAAATTATCGTTTCGTTTCGTTCCTACCCGACGCCTAAGAGATAATTCAAAAAAAATAGTAAAAAAATTCAAAAAATAAAAAAACCCCATTATTTTTCTTTTCAAACCAAAACAGGTTGGAAAAGGAGGAGAAAGAGAGAAAATAAAAATTGTCATTTCGTTTCGTTCCGACCTGACGCGTTAGAGAAAATTCAAGAAAAATAGCAAAAAAATTCAATAAATTAAAAAATACCGTTTTGGCTTCATTTCAAGCCATAATAGGTTGGTAATTGCCGAGAAAGAGAAAAAATAAAAATTGTCTTTCCGTTCCCTTCCTACCCGACGGGTAATAGAAAATTCCAAAAAAAGAGAAGAAAAATCAAAAAATCAAAAAATACCATTGTGGCTTCATTTCAAGCCAAAATAGGTTGGAAAAGGCCGAGAAATAGAAAAAATAAAAATTGTCGTTCCGTTTCGTTCCCACCCAACGCGTAATAGAAAATTCCAAAAAAATAGCAAAAAATTTCAAAAAATTAAAAAACCCTGTTATGGCTTCTTTTCAAGCCAAAACAAGTTGGAAAAGGCCGAAAAAGAGTGAAATTAAAAATTATCGTTTCGTTTCATTCCTACCCGACGTGTAATAGAAAATTCCGAAAAAAATAGCAAAATAATTGTAAAATTTTAAAAAAACCATTATGGCTTCATTTCTTGCCAAAACTGGTTGGAAAAGGCTTAAAAAGAGAGAAAATAAAAATTATCGTTTCGTTTCGTTCCTACCTGACGCGTAATAGAAAATTCCAAAAAAAAAAGCAAAAAAATTAAAAAAATTCAAAAATACCATTACGGGTTCATTTCAAGCCAAAACAGGTTGGAAAAGGCCGAAAAAGAGAGAAAATAAAAATTATCGTTTCGTTTCGTTCCTACACGACGCACAATATATAAATAAAAAAAATAGCAAAAAAATTCAAAAAATTAAAAACCCTGTTATGACTTCTTTTTAAGCCAAAATAAGTTGGAAAAGGCCAAGAAAGGGATAAAATAAAAATTATTGTTCCGTTCCGTTCCAACCCGATGCGCAATAGAAAATTCCAAAAAAATAGCAAAAATAATTCAGAAAATTAATAAATACCATTATGGCGTGATTTCAAGCCAAAATAGGTTGGAAAAGGCTCAGAGAGAGAAAATAAAAATTATAATTTCATTTCGTTCCGACCTGACGCGTTAGAGAAAATTCATGAAAAATAGCAAAAAAATTAAAAAAATTAAAAAATGACGTGTTGGCTTCATTTCAAGCCAAAATAGGTTGGAAATGGCCGAGAAAGAGAGAAAATAAAAATTGTCTTTCCGTTCCATTCCTACCCGACGCGTAATAGAAAATTCCAAACAAATTTCAAAAAATTAAAAAACCCTGTTATGGCTTCTTTTCAAGCCAAAATAGGTCGGAAAAGGCTGTCAAAGAGAGAAAATAAAAATTATCGTTTCGTTTCGTTCCTTCCCGGCGTGTAATAAAAAATTCCAAAAAATTAGCAAAAAAATTCAAAAAATTCAAAAATACCATTACGGCTTCATTTCAAGCCAAAACAAGTTGGAAAAGGCTGAAAAAGAGAGAAATTAAAAATAATCGTTTCGTTTCGTTCCTACCCGACGCATAAGAGATAATTCAAAAAAAATAGTAAAGAAATTCAAAAAATAAAAAAAAAACCCCATTATGGCTTCTTTTCAAACCAAAACAGGTTGGAAAAGGAGGAGAAAGGGAGAAAATAAAAACTGTCTTTCCGTTCCGTTCCTACCAGACGCGTAATAGAAAATTCCAAAAAAAGAGAAGAAAAATCAAAAAATCAAAAAATACCATTGTGGCTTAATTTCAAGCCAAAACAGGTTTGAAAAGGCTGAGAAATAGAAAAAATAAAAATTGTCGTTCCGTTTCGTTCCCACCCAACGCGTAATAGAAAATTCCAAAAAAATAGCAAAAAATTAAAAAACCCTGTTATGGCTTCTTTTCAAGCCAAAATACGTTGGAAATGGCCGAGAAAGAGAGAAAATAAAAATTGACTTTCCGTTCCATTCCTATCTGACGCGTAATAGAAAATTCCAAACAAATTTCAAAAAATTAAAAAACCCTGTTATGGCTTCTTTTCAAGCCAAAATAGGTCGGAAAAGGCTGACAAAGTGAGAAAATAAAAATTATCGTTTCGTTTCGTTCCTTCCCGACCTGTAATAGAAAATTCCAAAAAATTAGCAAAAAAATTCAAAAAATTCAAAAATACCATTACGGCTTCATTTCAAGCCAAAACAAGTTGGAAAAGGCTGAAAAAGAGAGAAATTAAAAATTATCGTTTCGTTTCGTTCCTACCCGACGCGTAATAGAAAATTCCAAAAAAAATAGCAAAATAATTGTAAAATTTTAACAAAAACCATTATGGCATCATTTCTAGCCAAAACAGGTTGGAAAAGGCTTAAAAAGAGAGAAAATAAAAATTATCGTTTCGTTTCGTTCCTACCCGACGCCTAAGAGATAATTCAAAAAAAATAGTAAAAAAATTCAAAAAATAAAAAAACCCCATTATTTTTCTTTTCAAACCAAAACAGGTTGGAAAAGGAGGAGAAAGAGAGAAAATAAAAATTGTCATTTCGTTTCGTTCCGACCTGACGCGTTAGAGAAAATTCAAGAAAAATAGCAAAAAAATTCAATAAATTAAAAAATACCGTTTTGGCTTCATTTCAAGCCATAATAGGTTGGTAATTGCCGAGAAAGAGAAAAAATAAAAATTGTCTTTCCGTTCCCTTCCTACCCGACGGGTAATAGAAAATTCCAAAAAAAGAGAAGAAAAATCAAAAAATCAAAAAATACCATTGTGGCTTCATTTCAAGCCAAAATAGGTTGGAAAAGGCCGAGAAATAGAAAAAATAAAAATTGTCGTTCCGTTTCGTTCCCACCCAACGCGTAATAGAAAATTCCAAAAAAATAGCAAAAAATTTCAAAAAATTAAAAAACCCTGTTATGGCTTCTTTTCAAGCCAAAACAAGTTGGAAAAGGCTGAAAAAGAGAGAAATTAAAAATAATCGTTTCGTTTCGTTCCTACCCGACGCATAAGAGATAATTCAAAAAAAATAGTAAAGAAATTCAAAAAATAAAAAAAAAACCCCATTATGGCTTCTTTTCAAACCAAAACAGGTTGGAAAAGGAGGAGAAAGGGAGAAAATAAAAACTGTCTTTCCGTTCCGTTCCTACCAGACGCGTAATAGAAAATTCCAAAAAAAGAGAAGAAAAATCAAAAAATCAAAAAATACCATTGTGGCTTAATTTCAAGCCAAAACAGGTTTGAAAAGGCTGAGAAATAGAAAAAATAAAAATTGTCGTTCCGTTTCGTTCCCACCCAACGCGTAATAGAAAATTCCAAAAAAATAGCAAAAAATTAAAAAACCCTGTTATGGCTTCTTTTCAAGCCAAAATACGTTGGAAATGGCCGAGAAAGAGAGAAAATAAAAATTGACTTTCCGTTCCATTCCTATCTGACGCGTAATAGAAAATTCCAAACAAATTTCAAAAAATTAAAAAACCCTGTTATGGCTTCTTTTCAAGCCAAAATAGGTCGGAAAAGGCTGACAAAGTGAGAAAATAAAAATTATCGTTTCGTTTCGTTCCTTCCCGACCTGTAATAGAAAATTCCAAAAAATTAGCAAAAAAATTCAAAAAATTCAAAAATACCATTACGGCTTCATTTCAAGCCAAAACAAGTTGGAAAAGGCTGAAAAAGAGAGAAATTAAAAATTATCGTTTCGTTTCGTTCCTACCCGACGCGTAATAGAAAATTCCAAAAAAAATAGCAAAATAATTGTAAAATTTTAACAAAAACCATTATGGCATCATTTCTAGCCAAAACAGGTTGGAAAAGGCTTAAAAAGAGAGAAAATAAAAATTATCGTTTCGTTTCGTTCCTACCCGACGCCTAAGAGATAATTCAAAAAAAATAGTAAAAAAATTCAAAAAATAAAAAAACCCCATTATTTTTCTTTTCAAACCAAAACAGGTTGGAAAAGGAGGAGAAAGAGAGAAAATAAAAATTGTCATTTCGTTTCGTTCCGACCTGACGCGTTAGAGAAAATTCAAGAAAAATAGCAAAAAAATTCAATAAATTAAAAAATACCGTTTTGGCTTCATTTCAAGCCATAATAGGTTGGTAATTGCCGAGAAAGAGAAAAAATAAAAATTGTCTTTCCGTTCCCTTCCTACCCGACGGGTAATAGAAAATTCCAAAAAAAGAGAAGAAAAATCAAAAAATCAAAAAATACCATTGTGGCTTCATTTCAAGCCAAAATAGGTTGGAAAAGGCCGAGAAATAGAAAAAATAAAAATTGTCGTTCCGTTTCGTTCCCACCCAACGCGTAATAGAAAATTCCAAAAAAATAGCAAAAAATTTCAAAAAATTAAAAAACCCTGTTATGGCTTCTTTTCAAGCCAAAACAAGTTGGAAAAGGCTGAAAAAGAGAGAAATTAAAAATAATCGTTTCGTTTCGTTCCTACCCGACGCATAAGAGATAATTCAAAAAAAATAGTAAAGAAATTCAAAAAATAAAAAAAAAAGCCCATTATGGCTTCTTTTCAAACCAAAACAGGTTGGAAAAGGAGGAGAAAGGGAGAAAATAAAAACTGTCTTTCCGTTCCGTTCCTACCAGACGCGTAATAGAAAATTCCAAAAAAAGAGAAGAAAAATCAAAAAATCAAAAAATACCATTGTGGCTTAATTTCAAGCCAAAACAGGTTTGAAAAGGCTGAGAAATAGAAAAAATAAAAATTGTCGTTCCGTTTCGTTCCCACCCAACGCGTAATAGAAAATTCCAAAAAAATAGCAAAAAATTAAAAAACCCTGTTATGGCTTCTTTTCAAGCCAAAATACGTTGGAAATGGCCGAGAAAGAGAGAAAATAAAAATTGACTTTCCGTTCCATTCCTATCTGACGCGTAATAGAAAATTCCAAACAAATTTCAAAAAATTAAAAAACCCTGTTATGGCTTCTTTTCAAGCCAAAATAGGTCGGAAAAGGCTGACAAAGTGAGAAAATAAAAATTATCGTTTCGTTTCGTTCCTTCCCGACCTGTAATAGAAAATTCCAAAAAATTAGCAAAAAAATTCAAAAAATTCAAAAATACCATTACGGCTTCATTTCAAGCCAAAACAAGTTGGAAAAGGCTGAAAAAGAGAGAAATTAAAAATTATCGTTTCGTTTCGTTTCGTTCCTACCCGACGCGTAATAGAAAATTCCAAAAAAAATAGCAAAATAATTGTAAAATTTTAACAAAAACCATTATGGCATCATTTCTAGCCAAAACAGGTTGGAAAAGGCTTAAAAAGAGAGAAAATAAAAATTATCGTTTCGTTTCGTTCCTACCCGACGCCTAAGAGATAATTCAAAAAAAATAGTAAAAAAATTCAAAAAATAAAAAAACCCCATTATTTTTCTTTTCAAACCAAAACAGGTTGGAAAAGGAGGAGAAAGAGAGAAAATAAAAATTGTCATTTCGTTTCGTTCCGACCTGACGCGTTAGAGAAAATTCAAGAAAAATAGCAAAAAAATTCAATAAATTAAAAAATACCGTTTTGGCTTCATTTCAAGCCATAATAGGTTGGTAATTGCCGAGAAAGAGAAAAAATAAAAATTGTCTTTCCGTTCCCTTCCTACCCGACGGGTAATAGAAAATTCCAAAAAAAGAGAAGAAAAATCAAAAAATCAAAAAATACCATTGTGGCTTCATTTCAAGCCAAAATAGGTTGGAAAAGGCCGAGAAATAGAAAAAATAAAAATTGTCGTTCCGTTTCGTTCCCACCCAACGCGTAATAGAAAATTCCAAAAAAATAGCAAAAAATTTCAAAAAATTAAAAAACCCTGTTATGGCTTCTTTTCAAGCCAAAACAAGTTGGAAAAGGCCGAAAAAGAGTGAAATTAAAAATTATCGTTTCGTTTCGTTCCTACCCGACGTGTAATAGAAAATTCCGAAAAAAATAGCAAAATAATTGTAAAATTTTAAAAAAACCATTATGGCTTCATTTCTTGCCAAAACTGGTTGGAAAAGGCTTAAAAAGAGAGAAAATAAAAATTATCGTTTCGTTTCGTTCCTACCTGACGCGTAATAGAAAATTCCAAAAAAAAAAGCAAAAAAATTAAAAAAATTCAAAAATACCATTACGGGTTCATTTCAAGCCAAAACAGGTTGGAAAAGGCCGAAAAAGAGAGAAAATAAAAATTATCGTTTCGTTTCGTTCCTACACGACGCACAATATATAAATAAAAAAAATAGCAAAAAAATTCAAAAAATTAAAAACCCTGTTATGACTTCTTTTTAAGCCAAAATAAGTTGGAAAAGGCCAAGAAAGGGATAAAATAAAAATTATTGTTCCGTTCCGTTCCAACCCGATGCGCAATAGAAAATTCCAAAAAAATAGCAAAAATAATTCAGAAAATTAATAAATACCATTATGGCGTGATTTCAAGCCAAAATAGGTTGGAAAAGGCTCAGAGAGAGAAAATAAAAATTATAATTTCATTTCGTTCCGACCTGACGCGTTAGAGAAAATTCATGAAAAATAGCAAAAAAATTAAAAAAATTAAAAAATGACGTGTTGGCTTCATTTCAAGCCAAAATAGGTTGGAAATGGCCGAGAAAGAGAGAAAATAAAAATTGTCTTTCCGTTCCATTCCTACCCGACGCGTAATAGAAAATTCCAAACAAATTTCAAAAAATTAAAAAACCCTGTTATGGCTTCTTTTCAAGCCAAAATAGGTCGGAAAAGGCTGTCAAAGAGAGAAAATAAAAATTATCGTTTCGTTTCGTTCCTTCCCGGCGTGTAATAAAAAATTCCAAAAAATTAGCAAAAAAATTCAAAAAATTCAAAAATACCATTACGGCTTCATTTCAAGCCAAAACAAGTTGGAAAAGGCTGAAAAAGAGAGAAATTAAAAATAATCGTTTCGTTTCGTTCCTACCCGACGCATAAGAGATAATTCAAAAAAAATAGTAAAGAAATTCAAAAAATAAAAAAAAAACCCCATTATGGCTTCTTTTCAAACCAAAACAGGTTGGAAAAGGAGGAGAAAGGGAGAAAATAAAAACTGTCTTTCCGTTCCGTTCCTACCAGACGCGTAATAGAAAATTCCAAAAAAAAAAGCAAAAAAATTCAAAAAATTCAAAAATACCATTACGGGTTCATTTCAAGCCAAAACAGGTTGGAAAAGGCCGAAAAAGAGAGAAAATAAAAATTATCGTTTCGTTTCGTTTCGTTCCTACACGACGCACAATATATAAATAAAAAAAATAGCAAAAAAATTCAAAAAACCCTGTTATGGCTTCTTTTCAAACCAAAACAGGTTGGAAAAGGAGGAGAAAGGGAGAAAATAAAAACTGTCTTTCCGTTCCGTTCCTACCCGACGCGTAATAGAAAATTCCAAAAAAAATAGCAAAAAAATTTAAAAAATTTAAAAAAACCATTATGGCTTTATTTCAAGCCAAAACAAGTTGGAAAAGGCTGAAAAAGAGAGAAATTAAAAATTATCGTTTCGTTTCGTTCGTACCCGACGCATAAGAGATAATACAAAAAAAATAGTAAAAAAATTCAAAAAAAAAAAAAAAAAACCCCATTATGGCTTCTTTTCAAGCCAAAATAGGTTGGAAAAGGCCGAGAAAGAGAGAAAATAAAAATTGTCTTTCCGTTCCGTTCCTACCTGACGCGTAATAGAAAATTCCGAAAAAAATAGCAAAAAAATTCAAAAAATTCAAAATTACCATTACGGGTTCATTTCAAGCCAAAACAGGGGTGGAAAGGCCGAAAAAGAAAGAAACTAAAAATTATCGTTTCGTTTCGTTCCTACACGAAGCATAATAGATAAATTAAAAAAATAGCAAAAAAATTCAAAAAATTAAAAACCCTGTTATGGCTTCTTTTTAAGCCAAAATAGGTTGGCAAAGGACAAGAAAGAGATAAAATAAAAATTATCGTTTCGTTTCGTTCGTACCCGACGCATAAGAGATAATAGAAAAAAAATATTAAAAAAATTCAAAAAAAAAAAAAAAACCCCATTATGGCTTCTTTTCAAGCCAAAATAGGTTGGAAAAGGCCGAGAAAGAGAGAAAATAAAAATTGTCTTTCCGTTCCGTTCCTACCTGACGCGTAATAGAAAATTCCAAAAAAAATAGCAAAAAAATTCAAAAAATTCAAAATTACCATTACGGGTTCATTTCAAGCCAAAACAGGGGTGAAAAGGCCGAAAAAGAGAGAAAATAAAAATTATCGTTTCGTTTCGTTCCTACACGAAGCATAATAGATAAATAAATAAAAATAGCAAAAAAATTCAAAAAATTAAAAACCCTGTTATGGCTTCTTTTCCGGCCAAAATAGGTTGGAAAAGGCCAAGAAAGAGATAAAATAAAAATTATCGTTCCGTTCCGTTCCAACCCGATGCGCAATAGAAAATTCCAAAAAAATAGCAAAAATAATTCAGAAAATTAATAAATACCATTATGGCGTGATTTAAAGCCAAAATAGGTTGGAAAAGGCTCAGAGAGAGAAAATAAAAATTATCATTTCGTTTCGTTCCGACCTGACGCGTTAGAGAAAATTCAAGAAAAATAGCAAAAAAATTCAATAAATTAAAAAATAACGTTTTGGCTTCATTTCAAGCCAAAATAGTTTGGTAATTGCTGAGAAAGAGAAAAAATAAAAATTGTCTTTCCGTTCCCTTCCTACCCGACGGGTAATAGAAAATTCCAAAAAAAGAGAAGAAAAATCAAAAAATCAAAAAATACCATTGTGGCTTAATTTCAAGCCAAAACAGGTTTGAAAAGGCTGAGAAATAGAAAAAATAAAAATTGTCGTTCCGTTTCGTTCCCACCCAACGCGTAATAGAAAATTCCAAAAAAATAGCAAAAAATTTCAAAAAATTAAAAAACCCTGTTATGGCTTCTTTTCAAGCCAAAATACGTTGGAAATGGCCGAGAAAGAGAGAAAATAAAAATTGTCTTTCCGTTCCATTCCTATCTGACGCGTAATAGAAAATTCCAAACAAATTTCAAAAAATTAAAAAACCCTGTTATGGCTTCTTTTCAAGCCAAAATAGGTCGGAAAAGGCTGACAAAGTGAGAAAATAAAAATTATCGTTTCGTTTCGTTCCTTCCCGACCTGTAATAGAAAATTCCAAAAAATTAGCAAAAAAATTCAAAAAATTCAAAAATACCATTACGGCTTCATTTCAAGCCAAAACAAGTTGGAAAAGGCTGAAAAAGAGAGAAATTAAAATTTATCGTTTCGTTTCGTTCCTACCCGACGCGTAATAGAAAATTCCAAAAAAAATAGCAAAATAATTGTAAAATTTTAACAAAAACCATTATGGCATCATTTCTAGCCAAAACAGGTTGGAAAAGGCTTAAAAAGAGAGAAAATAAAAATTATCGTTTCGTTTCGTTCCTACCCGACGCCTAAGAGATAATTCAAAAAAAATAGTAAAAAAATTCAAAAAATAAAAAAACCCCATTATTTTTCTTTTCAAACCAAAACAGGTTGGAAAAGGAGGAGAAAGAGAGAAAATAAAAATTGTCATTTCGTTTCGTTCCGACCTGACGCGTTAGAGAAAATTCAAGAAAAATAACAAAAAAATTCAATAAATTAAAAAATACCGTTTTGGCTTCATTTCAAGCCATAATAGGTTGGTAATTGCCGAGAAAGAGAAAAAAAAAAAATTGTCTTTCCGTTCCCTTCCTACCCGACGGGTAATAGAAAATTCCAAAAAAAGAGAAGAAAAATCAAAAAATCAAAAAATACCATTGTGGCTTCATTTCAAGCCAAAATAGGTTGGAAAAGGCCGAGAAATAGAAAAAATAAAAATTGTCGTTCCGTTTCGTTCCCACCCAACGCGTAATAGAAAATTCCAAAAAAATAGCAAAAAATTTCAAAAAATTAAAAAACCCTGTTATGGCTTCTTTTCAAGCCAAAACAAGTTGGAAAAGGCCGAAAAAGAGTGAAATTAAAAATTATCGTTTCGTTTCGTTCGTACCCGACGTGTAATAGAAAATTCCGAAAAAAATAGCAAAATAATTGTAAAATTTTAAAAAAACCATTATGGCTTCATTTCTTGCCAAAACTGGTTGGAAAAGGCTTAAAAAGAGAGAAAATAAAAATTATCGTTTCGTTTCGTTCCTACCTGACGCGTAATAGAAAATTCCAAAAAAAAAAGCAAAAAAATTCAAAAAATTCAAAAATACCATTACGGGTTCATTTCAAGCCAAAACAGGTTGGAAAAGGCCGAAAAAGAGAGAAAATAAAAATTATCGTTTCGTTTCGTTCCTACACGACGCACAATATATAAATAAAAAAAATAGCAAAACAATTCAAAAAATTAAAAACCCTGTTATGACTTCTTTTTAAGCCAAAATAAGTTGGAAAAGGCCAAGAAAGGGATAAAATAAAAATTATTGTTCCGTTCCGTTCCAACCCGATGCGCAATAGAAAATTCCAAAAAAATAGCAAAAATAATTCAGAAAATTAATAAATACCATTATGGCGTGATTTCAAGCCAAAATAGGTTGGAAAAGGCTCAGAGAGAGAAAATAAAAATTATAATTTCATTTCGTTCCGACCTGACGCGTTAGAGAAAATTCATGAAAAATAGCAAAAAAATTAAAAAAATTAAAAAATGACGTGTTGGCTTCATTTCAAGCCAAAATAGGTTGGAAATGGCCGAGAAAGAGAGAAAATAAAAATTGTCTTTCCGTTCCATTCCTACCCGACGCGTAATAGCAAATTCCAAACAAATTTCAAAAAATTAAAAAACCCTGTTATGGCTTCTTTTCAAGCCAAAATAGGTCGGAAAAGGCTGTCAAAGAGAGAAAATAAAAATTATCGTTTCGTTTCGTTCCTTCCCGGCGTGTAATAAAAAATTCCAAAAAATTAGTAAAAAAATTCAAAAAATTCAAAAATACCATTACGGCTTCATTTCAAGCCAAAACAAGTTGGAAAAGGCTGAAAAAGAGAGAAATTAAAAATAATCGTTTCGTTTCGTTCCTACCCGACGCATAAGAGATAATTCAAAAAAAATAGTAAAGAAATTCAAAAAATAAAAAAAACCCCATTATGGCTTCTTTTCAAACCAAAACAGGTTGGAAAAGGAGGAGAAAGGGAGAAAATAAAAACTGTCTTTCCGTTCCGTTCCTACCCGACGCGTAATAGAAAATTCCAAAAAAAATAGCAAAAAAATTTAAAAAATTTAAAAAAACCATTATGGCTTTATTTCAAGCCAAAACAAGTTGGAAAAGGCTGAAAAAGAGAGAAATTAAAAATTATCGTTTCGTTTCGTTCGTACCCGACGCATAAGAGATAATACAAAAAAAATAGTAAAAAAATTCAAAAAAAAAAAAAAAAAACCCCATTATGGCTTCTTTTCAAGCCAAAATAGGTTGGAAAAGGCCGAGAAAAAAAGAAAATAAAAATTGTCTTTCCGTTCCGTTCCTACCTGACGCGTAATAGAAAATTCCGAAAAAAATAGCAAAAAAATTCAAAAAATTCAAAATTACCATTACGGGTTCATTTCAAGCCAAAACAGGGGTGGAAAGGCCGAAAAAGAAAGAAACTAAAAATTATCGTTTCGTTTCGTTCCTACACGAAGCATAATAGATAAATAAAAAAAATAATAAAAAAATTAAAAACCTTGTTATGGCTTCTTTTTAAGCCAAAATAGGTTGGCAAAGGACAAGAAAGAGATAAAATAAAAATTATCGTTCCGTTCCGTTCCGTTCCAACCCGATGCGCAATAGAAAATTCCAAAAAAATAGCAAAAATAATTCAGAAAATTAATAAATACCATTATGGCATGATTTCAAGCCAAAATAGGTTGGAAAAGGCTCAGAGAGAGAAAATCAAAATTATCATTTCATTTCGTTCCGACCTGACGCGTTAGAGAAAATTCAAGAAAAATAGCAAAAAAATTCAATAAATTAAAAAATAACGTTTTGGCTTCATTTCAAGCCAAAATAGTTTGGTAATTGCTGAGAAATAGAAAAAATAAAAATTGTCTTTCCGTTCCCTTCCTACCCGACGTGTAATAGAAAATTCCAAAAAAAGAGAAGAAAAATCAAAAAATCAAAAAATACCATTGTGGCTTCATTTCAAGCCAAAATAGGTTTGAAAAGGCTGAGAAATAGAAAAAATAAAAATTGTCGTTCCGTTTCGTTCCCACCCAACGCGTAATAGAAAATTCCAAAAAAATAGCAAAAATTTTCAAAAAATTAAAAAACCCTGTTATGGCTTCTTTTCAAGCCAAAATACGTTGGAAATGGCCGAGAAAGAGAGAAAATAAAAATTGTCTTTCCGTTCCATTCCTATCTGACGCGTAATAGAAAATTCCAAACAAATTTCAAAAAATTAAAAAACCCTGTTATGGCTTCTTTTCACGCCAAAATCTTTCGGAAAAGGCCGAGAAAGAGAGAAAATAAAAACTATCTTTCCGTTCCGTTCCTACCCGACGCGTAATAGAAAATTCCAAAAAAAATAGCAAAAAAATTTAAAAAATTTAAAAAAACCATTATGGCTTTATTTCAAGCCAAAACAAGTTGGAAAAGGCTGAAAAAGAGAGAAATTAAAAATTATCGTTTCGTTTCGTTCGTACCCGACGCATAAGATATAATAGAAAAAAAATAGTAAAAAAATTCAAAAAAAAAAAAAAAACCCCATTATGGCTTCTTTTCAAGCCAAAATAGGTTGGAAAAGGCCGAGAAAGAGAGAAAATAAAAATTGTCTTTCCGTTCCGTTCCTACCTAACGCGTAATAGAAAATTCCAAAAAAAATAGCAAAAAAATTCAAAAAATTCAAAATTACCATTACGGGTTCATTTCAAGCCAAAACAGGGGTGAAAAGGCCGAAAAAGAGAGAAAATAAAAATTATCGTTTCGTTTCGTTCCTACACGAAGCATAATAGATAAATAAATAAAAATAGCAAAAAAATTCAAAAAATTAAAAACCCTGTTATGGCTTCTTTTCCGGCCAAAATAGGTTGGAAAAGGCCAAGAAAGAGATAAAATAAAAATTATCGTTCCGTTCCGTTCCAACCCGATGCGCAATAGAAAATTCCAAAAAAATAGCAAAAATAATTCAGAAAATTAATAAATACCATTATGGCGTGATTTAAAGCCAAAATAGGTTGGAAAAGGCTCAGAGAGAGAAAATAAAAATTATCATTTCGTTTCGTTCCGACCTGACGCGTTAGAGAAAATTCAAGAAAAATAGCAAAAAAATTCAATAAATTAAAAAATACCGTTTTGGCTTCATTTCAAGCCATAATAGGTTGGTAATTGCCGAGAAAGAGAAAAAAAAAAAATTGTCTTTCCGTTCCCTTCCTACCCGACGGGTAATAGAAAATTCCAAAAAAAGAGAAGAAAAATCAAAAAATCAAAAAATACCATTGTGGCTTCATTTCAAGCCAAAATAGGTTGGAAAAGGCCGAGAAATAGAAAAAATAAAAATTTTCGTTCCGTTTCGTTCCCACCCAACGCGTAATAGAAAATTCCAAAAAAATAGCAAAAAATTTCAAAAAATTAAAAAACCCTGTTATGGCTTCTTTTCAAGCCAAAACAAGTTGGAAAAGGCCGAAAAAGAGTGAAATTAAAAATTATCGTTTCGTTTCGTTCGTACCCGACGTGTAATAGAAAATTCCGAAAAAAATAGCAAAATAATTGTAAAATTTTAAAAAAACCATTATGGCTTCATTTCTTGCCAAAACTGGTTGGAAAAGGCTTAAAAAGAGAGAAAATAAAAATTATCGTTTCGTTTCGTTCCTACCTGACGCGTAATAGAAAATTCCAAAAAAAAAAGCAAAAAAATTCAAAAAATTCAAAAATACCATTACGGGTTCATTTCAAGCCAAAACAGGTTGGAAAAGGCCGAAAAAGAGAGAAAATAAAAATTATCGTTTCGTTTCGTTCCTACACGACGCACAATATATAAATAAAAAAAATAGCAAAACAATTCAAAAAATTAAAAACCCTGTTATGACTTCTTTTTAAGCCAAAATAAGTTGGAAAAGGCCAAGAAAGGGATAAAATAAAAATTATTGTTCCGTTCCGTTCCAACCCGATGCGCAATAGAAAATTCCAAAAAAATAGCAAAAATAATTCAGAAAATTAATAAATACCATTATGGCGTGATTTCAAGCCAAAATAGGTTGGAAAAGGCTCAGAGAGAGAAAATAAAAATTATAATTTCATTTCGTTCCGACCTGACGCGTTAGAGAAAATTCATGAAAAATAGCAAAAAAATTAAAAAAATTAAAAAATGACGTGTTGGCTTCATTTCAAGCCAAAATAGGTTGGAAATGGCCGAGAAAGAGAGAAAATAAAAATTGTCTTTCCGTTCCATTCCTACCCGACGCGTAATAGCAAATTCCAAACAAATTTCAAAAAATTAAAAAACCCTGTTATGGCTTCTTTTCAAGCCAAAATAGGTCGGAAAAGGCTGTCAAAGAGAGAAAATAAAAATTATCGTTTCGTTTCGTTCCTTCCCGGTGTGTAATAAAAAATTCCAAAAAATTAGCAAAAAAATTCAAAAAATTCAAAAATACCATTACGGCTTCATTTCAAGCCAAAACAAGTTGGAAAAGGCTGAAAAAGAGAGAAATTAAAAATAATCGTTTCGTTTCGTTCCTACCCGACGCATAAGAGATAATTCAAAAAAAATAGTAAAGAAATTCAAAAAATAAAAAAAACCCCATTATGGCTTCTTTTCAAACCAAAACAGGTTGGAAAAGGAGGAGAAAGGGAGAAAATAAAAACTGTCTTTCCGTTCCGTTCCTACCCGACGCGTAATAGAAAATTCCAAAAAAAATAGCAAAAAAATTTAAAAAATTTAAAAAAACCATTATGGCTTTATTTCAAGCCAAAACAAGTTGGAAAAGGCTGAAAAAGAGAGAAATTAAAAATTATCGTTTCGTTTCGTTCGTACCCGACGCATAAGAGATAATACAAAAAAAATAGTAAAAAAATTCAAAAAAAAAAAAAAAAACCCCCATTATGGCTTCTTTTCAAGCCAAAATAGGTTGGAAAAGGCCGAGAAAAAAAGAAAATAAAAATTGTCTTTCCGTTCCGTTCCTACCTGACGCGTAATAGAAAATTCCGAAAAAAATAGCAAAAAAATTCAAAAAATTCAAAATTACCATTACGGGTTCATTTCAAGCCAAAACAGGGGTGGAAAGGCCGAAAAAGAAAGAAACTAAAAATTATCGTTTCGTTTCGTTCCTACACGAAGCATAATAGATAAATAAAAAAAATAATAAAAAAATTAAAAACCTTGTTATGGCTTCTTTTTAAGCCAAAATAGGTTGGCAAAGGACAAGAAAGAGATAAAATAAAAATTATCGTTCCGTTCCGTTCCGTTCCAACCCGATGCGCAATAGAAAATTCCAAAAAAATAGCAAAAATAATTCAGAAAATTAATAAATACCATTATGGCATGATTTCAAGCCAAAATAGGTTGGAAAAGGCTCAGAGAGAGAAAATCAAAATTATCATTTCATTTCGTTCCGACCTGACGCGTTAGAGAAAATTCAAGAAAAATAGCAAAAAAATTCAATAAATTAAAAAATAACGTTTTGGCTTCATTTCAAGCCAAAATAGTTTGGTAATTGCTGAGAAATAGAAAAAATAAAAATTGTCTTTCCGTTCCCTTCCTACCCGACGTGTAATAGAAAATTCCAAAAAAAGAGAAGAAAAATCAAAAAATCAAAAAATACCATTGTGGCTTCATTTCAAGCCAAAATAGGTTTGAAAAGGCTGAGAAATAGAAAAAATAAAAATTGTCGTTCCGTTTCGTTCCCACCCAACGCGTAATAGAAAATTCCAAAAAAATAGCAAAAATTTTCAAAAAATTAAAAAACCCTGTTATGGCTTCTTTTCAAGCCAAAATACGTTGGAAATGGCCGAGAAAGAGAGAAAATAAAAATTGTCTTTCCGTTCCATTCCTATCTGACGCGTAATAGAAAATTCCAAACAAATTTCAAAAAATTAAAAAACCCTGTTATGGCTTCTTTTCACGCCAAAATCTTTCGGAAAAGGCCGAGAAAGAGAGAAAATAAAAACTATCTTTCCGTTCCGTTCCTACCCGACGCGTAATAGAAAATTCCAAAAAAAATAGCAAAAAAATTTAAAAAATTTAAAAAAACCATTATGGCTTTATTTCAAGCCAAAACAAGTTGGAAAAGGCTGAAAAAGAGAGAAATTAAAAATTATCGTTTCGTTTCGTTCGTACCCGACGCATAAGATATAATAGAAAAAAAATAGTAAAAAAATTCAAAAAAAAAAAAAAAACCCCATTATGGCTTCTTTTCAAGCCAAAATAGGTTGGAAAAGGCCGAGAAAGAGAGAAAATAAAAATTGTCTTTCCGTTCCGTTCCTACCTAACGCGTAATAGAAAATTCCAAAAAAAATAGCAAAAAAATTCAAAAAATTCAAAATTACCATTACGGGTTCATTTCAAGCCAAAACAGGGGTGAAAAGGCCGAAAAAGAGAGAAAATAAAAATTATCGTTTCGTTTCGTTCCTACACGAAGCATAATAGATAAATAAATAAAAATAGCAAAAAAATTCAAAAAATTAAAAACCCTGTTATGGCTTCTTTTCCGGCCAAAATAGGTTGGAAAAGGCCAAGAAAGAGATAAAATAAAAATTATCGTTCCGTTCCGTTCCAACCCGATGCGCAATAGAAAATTCCAAAAAAATAGCAAAAATAATTCAGAAAATTAATAAATACCATTATGGCGTGATTTAAAGCCAAAATAGGTTGGAAAAGGCTCAGAGAGAGAAAATAAAAATTATCATTTCGTTTCGTTCCGACCTGACGCGTTAGAGAAAATTCAAGAAAAATAGCAAAAAAATTCAATAAATTAAAAAATACCGTTTTGGCTTCATTTCAAGCCATAATAGGTTGGTAATTGCCGAGAAAGAGAAAAAAAAAAAATTGTCTTTCCGTTCCCTTCCTACCCGACGGGTAATAGAAAATTCCAAAAAAAGAGAAGAAAAATCAAAAAATCAAAAAATACCATTGTGGCTTCATTTCAAGCCAAAATAGGTTGGAAAAGGCCGAGAAATAGAAAAAATAAAAATTTTCGTTCCGTTTCGTTCCCACCCAACGCGTAATAGAAAATTCCAAAAAAATAGCAAAAAATTTCAAAAAATTAAAAAACCCTGTTATGGCTTCTTTTCAAGCCAAAACAAGTTGGAAAAGGCCGAAAAAGAGTGAAATTAAAAATTATCGTTTCGTTTCGTTCGTACCCGACGTGTAATAGAAAATTCCGAAAAAAATAGCAAAATAATTGTAAAATTTTAAAAAAACCATTATGGCTTCATTTCTTGCCAAAACTGGTTGGAAAAGGCTTAAAAAGAGAGAAAATAAAAATTATCGTTTCGTTTCGTTCCTACCTGACGCGTAATAGAAAATTCCAAAAAAAAAAGCAAAAAAATTCAAAAAATTCAAAAATACCATTACGGGTTCATTTCAAGCCAAAACAGGTTGGAAAAGGCCGAAAAAGAGAGAAAATAAAAATTATCGTTTCGTTTCGTTCCTACACGACGCACAATATATAAATAAAAAAAATAGCAAAACAATTCAAAAAATTAAAAACCCTGTTATGACTTCTTTTTAAGCCAAAATAAGTTGGAAAAGGCCAAGAAAGGGATAAAATAAAAATTATTGTTCCGTTCCGTTCCAACCCGATGCGCAATAGAAAATTCCAAAAAAATAGCAAAAATAATTCAGAAAATTAATAAATACCATTATGGCGTGATTTCAAGCCAAAATAGGTTGGAAAAGGCTCAGAGAGAGAAAATAAAAATTATAATTTCATTTCGTTCCGACCTGACGCGTTAGAGAAAATTCATGAAAAATAGCAAAAAAATTAAAAAAATTAAAAAATGACGTGTTGGCTTCATTTCAAGCCAAAATAGGTTGGAAATGGCCGAGAAAGAGAGAAAATAAAAATTGTCTTTCCGTTCCATTCCTACCCGACGCGTAATAGCAAATTCCAAACAAATTTCAAAAAATTAAAAAACCCTGTTATGGCTTCTTTTCAAGCCAAAATAGGTCGGAAAAGGCTGTCAAAGAGAGAAAATAAAAATTATCGTTTCGTTTCGTTCCTTCCCGGTGTGTAATAAAAAATTCCAAAAAATTAGCAAAAAAATTCAAAAAATTCAAAAATACCATTACGGCTTCATTTCAAGCCAAAACAAGTTGGAAAAGGCTGAAAAAGAGAGAAATTAAAAATAATCGTTTCGTTTCGTTCCTACCCGACGCATAAGAGATAATTCAAAAAAAATAGTAAAGAAATTCAAAAAATAAAAAAAACCCCATTATGGCTTCTTTTCAAACCAAAACAGGTTGGAAAAGGAGGAGAAAGGGAGAAAATAAAAACTGTCTTTCCGTTCCGTTCCTACCCGACGCGTAATAGAAAATTCCAAAAAAAATAGCAAAAAAATTTAAAAAATTTAAAAAAACCATTATGGCTTTATTTCAAGCCAAAACAAGTTGGAAAAGGCTGAAAAAGAGAGAAATTAAAAATTATCGTTTCGTTTCGTTCGTACCCGACGCATAAGAGATAATACAAAAAAAATAGTAAAAAAATTCAAAAAAAAAAAAAAAAACCCCCATTATGGCTTCTTTTCAAGCCAAAATAGGTTGGAAAAGGCCGAGAAAAAAAGAAAATAAAAATTGTCTTTCCGTTCCGTTCCTACCTGACGCGTAATAGAAAATTCCGAAAAAAATAGCAAAAAAATTCAAAAAATTCAAAATTACCATTACGGGTTCATTTCAAGCCAAAACAGGGGTGGAAAGGCCGAAAAAGAAAGAAACTAAAAATTATCGTTTCGTTTCGTTCCTACACGAAGCATAATAGATAAATAAAAAAAATAATAAAAAAATTAAAAACCTTGTTATGGCTTCTTTTTAAGCCAAAATAGGTTGGCAAAGGACAAGAAAGAGATAAAATAAAAATTATCGTTCCGTTCCGTTCCGTTCCAACCCGATGCGCAATAGAAAATTCCAAAAAAATAGCAAAAATAATTCAGAAAATTAATAAATACCATTATGGCATGATTTCAAGCCAAAATAGGTTGGAAAAGGCTCAGAGAGAGAAAATCAAAATTATCATTTCATTTCGTTCCGACCTGACGCGTTAGAGAAAATTCAAGAAAAATAGCAAAAAAATTCAATAAATTAAAAAATAACGTTTTGGCTTCATTTCAAGCCAAAATAGTTTGGTAATTGCTGAGAAATAGAAAAAATAAAAATTGTCTTTCCGTTCCCTTCCTACCCGACGTGTAATAGAAAATTCCAAAAAAAGAGAAGAAAAATCAAAAAATCAAAAAATACCATTGTGGCTTCATTTCAAGCCAAAATAGGTTTGAAAAGGCTGAGAAATAGAAAAAATAAAAATTGTCGTTCCGTTTCGTTCCCACCCAACGCGTAATAGAAAATTCCAAAAAAATAGCAAAAATTTTCAAAAAATTAAAAAACCCTGTTATGGCTTCTTTTCAAGCCAAAATACGTTGGAAATGGCCGAGAAAGAGAGAAAATAAAAATTGTCTTTCCGTTCCATTCCTATCTGACGCGTAATAGAAAATTCCAAACAAATTTCAAAAAATTAAAAAACCCTGTTATGGCTTCTTTTCACGCCAAAATCTTTCGGAAAAGGCCGAGAAAGAGAGAAAATAAAAACTATCTTTCCGTTCCGTTCCTACCCGACGCGTAATAGAAAATTCCAAAAAAAATAGCAAAAAAATTTAAAAAATTTAAAAAAACCATTATGGCTTTATTTCAAGCCAAAACAAGTTGGAAAAGGCTGAAAAAGAGAGAAATTAAAAATTATCGTTTCGTTTCGTTCGTACCCGACGCATAAGATATAATAGAAAAAAAATAGTAAAAAAATTCAAAAAAAAAAAAAAAACCCCATTATGGCTTCTTTTCAAGCCAAAATAGGTTGGAAAAGGCCGAGAAAGAGAGAAAATAAAAATTGTCTTTCCGTTCCGTTCCTACCTAACGCGTAATAGAAAATTCCAAAAAAAATAGCAAAAAAATTCAAAAAATTCAAAATTACCATTACGGGTTCATTTCAAGCCAAAACAGGGGTGAAAAGGCCGAAAAAGAGAGAAAATAAAAATTATCGTTTCGTTTCGTTCCTACACGAAGCATAATAGATAAATAAATAAAAATAGCAAAAAAATTCAAAAAATTAAAAACCCTGTTATGGCTTCTTTTCCGGCCAAAATAGGTTGGAAAAGGCCAAGAAAGAGATAAAATAAAAATTATCGTTCCGTTCCGTTCCAACCCGATGCGCAATAGAAAATTCCAAAAAAATAGCAAAAATAATTCAGAAAATTAATAAATACCATTATGGCGTGATTTAAAGCCAAAATAGGTTGGAAAAGGCTCAGAGAGAGAAAATAAAAATTATCATTTCGTTTCGTTCCGACCTGACGCGTTAGAGAAAATTCAAGAAAAATAGCAAAAAAATTCAATAAATTAAAAAATAACGTTTTGGCTTCATTTCAAGCCAAAATAGTTTGGTAATTGCTGAGAAAGAGAAAAAATAAAAATTGTCTTTCCGTTCCCTTCCTACCCGACGGGTAATAGAAAATTCCAAAAAAAGAGAAGAAAAATCAAAAAATCAAAAAATACCATTGTGGCTTCATTTCAAGCCAAAATAAGTTTGAAAAGGCTGAGAAATAGAAAAAATAAAAATTGTCGTTCCGTTTCGTTCCCACCCAACGCGTAATAGAAAATTCCAAAAAAATAGCAAAAAATTAAAAAACCCTGTTATGGCTTCTTTTCAAGCCAAAATACGTTGGAAATGGCCGAGAAAGAGAGAAAATAAAAATTGACTTTCCGTTCCATTCCTATCTGACGCGTAATAGAAAATTCCAAACAAATTTCAAAAAATTAAAAAACCCTGTTATGGCTTCTTTTCAAGCCAAAATAGGTCGGAAAAGGCTGACAAAGTGAGAAAATAAAAATTATCGTTTCGTTTCGTTCCTTCCCGACCTGTAATAGAAAATTCCAAAAAATTAGCAAAAAAATTCAAAAAATTCAAAAATACCATTACGGCTTCATTTCAAGCCAAAACAAGTTGGAAAAGGCTGAAAAAGAGAGAAATTAAAAATTATCGTTTCGTTTCGTTCCTATCCGACGCGTAATAGAAAATTCCAAAAAAAATAGCAAAATAATTGTAAAATTTTAACAAAAACCATTATGGCATCATTTCTAGCCAAAACAGGTTGGAAAAGGCTTAAAAAGAGAGAAAATAAAAATTATCGTTTCGTTTCGTTCCTACCCGACGCCTAAGAGATAATTCAAAAAAAATAGTAAAAAAATTCAAAAAATAAAAAAACCCCATTATTTTTCTTTTCAAACCAAAACAGGTTGGAAAAGGAGGAGAAAGAGAGAAAATAAAAATTGTCATTTCGTTTCGTTCCGACCTGACGCGTTAGAGAAAATTCAAGAAAAATAGCAAAAAAATTCAATAAATTAAAAAATACCGTTTTGGCTTCATTTCAAGCCATAATAGGTTGGTAATTGCCGAGAAAGAGAAAAAATAAAAATTGTCTTTCCGTTCCCTTCCTACCCGACGGGTAATAGAAAATTCCAAAAAAAGAGAAGAAAAATCAAAAAATCAAAAAATACCATTGTGGCTTCATTTCAAGCCAAAATAGGTTGGAAAAGGCCGAGAAATAGAAAAAATAAAAATTGTCGTTCCGTTTCGTTCCCACCCAACGCGTAATAGAAAATTCCAAAAAAATAGCAAAAAATTTCAAAAAATTAAAAAACCCTGTTATGGCTTCTTTTCAAGCCAAAACAAGTTGGAAAAGGCCGAAAAAGAGTGAAATTAAAAATTATCGTTTCGTTTCGTTCCTACCCGACGTGTAATAGAAAATTCCGAAAAAAATAGCAAAATAATTGTAAAATTTTAAAAAAAACCATTATGGCTTCATTTCTAGCCAAAACTGGTTGGAAAAGGCTTAAAAAGAGAGAAAATAAAAATTATCGTTTCGTTTCGTTCCTGCCTGACGCGTAATAGAAAATTCCAAAAAAAAAAGCAAAAAAATTCAAAAAATTCAAAAATACCATTACGGGTTCATTTCAAGCCAAAACAGGTTGGAAAAGGCCGAAAAAGAGAGAAAATAAAAATTATCGTTTCGTTTCGTTCCTACACGACGCACAATATATAAATAAAAAAAATAGCAAAAAAATTCAAAAAATTAAAAACCCTGTTATGACGTCTTTTTAAGCCAAAATAAGTTGGAAAAGGCCAAGAAAGGGATAAAATAAAAATTATTGTTCCGTTCCGTTCCAACCCGATGCGCAATAGAAAATTCCAAAAAAATAGCAAAAATAATTCAGAAAATTAATAAATACCATTATGGCGTGATTTCAAGCCAAAATAGGTTGGAAAAGGCTCAGAGAGAGAAAATAAAAATTATAATTTCATTTCGTTCCGACCTGACGCGTTAGAGAAAATTCATGAAAAATAGCAAAAAAATTAAAATAATTAAAAAATGACGTTTTGGCTTCATTTCAAGCCAATATAGGTTGGAAAAGGCTGAGAAATAGAAAAAATAAAAATTGTCTTTCCATTCCATTCCTACCCGACGCGTAATAGCAAATTCCAAACAAATTTCAAAAAATTAAAAAGCCCTGTTATGGCTTCTTTTCAAGCCAAAATAGGTCGGAAATGGCCGAGAAAGAGAGAAAATAAAAATTATCGTTTCGTTTCGTTCATTCCCGACGTGTAATAGAAAATTCCAAAAAATTAGCAAAAAAATTCAAAAATACCATTACGGCTTCATTTCAAGCCAAAACAAGTTGGAAAAGGCTGAAAAAGAGAGAAATTAAAAATTATCGTTTCATTTCGTTCCTACCCGACGCATAAGAGATAATTCAAAAAAAATAGTAAAAAAATTCAAAAAATAAAAAAACCCCATTATGGCTTCTTTTCAAACCAAAACAGGTTGGAAAAGGAGGAGAAAGGGAGAAAATAAAAACTGTCTCTCCGTTCCGTTCCTACCCGACGCGTAATAGAAAATTCCAAAAAAAATAGCAAAAAAATTAAAAAATTTAAAAAAACCATTATGGCTTTATTTAAAGCCAAAACAAGTTGGAAAAGGATGAAAAAGAGAGAAATTAAAAATTATCGTTTCGTTTCGTTCGTACCCGACGCATAAGAGATAATAGAAAAAAAATAGTAAAAAAATTCAAAAAAAAAAAAAAAACCCCATTATGGCTTCTTTTCAAGCCAAAATAGGTTGGAAAAGGCCGAGAAAGAGAGAAAATAAAAACTGTCTTTCCGTTCCGTTCCTACCCGACGCGTAATAGAAAATTCCAAAAAAAATAGCAAAAAAATTTAAAAAATTTAAAAAAACCATTATGGCTTTATTTCAAGCCAAAACAAGTTGGAAAAGGATGAAAAAGAGAGAAATTAAAAATTATCGTTTCGTTTCGTTCGTACCCGACGCATAAGAGATAATAGAAAAAAAAATAGTAAAAAAATTCAAAAAAAAAAAAAAAACCCCATTATGGCTTCTTTTCAAGCCAAAATAGGTTGGAAAAGGCCGAGAAAGAGAGAAAAATAAAAACTGTCTTTCCGTTCCGTTCTTACCCGACGCGTAATAGAAAATTCCAAAAAAAATAGCAAAAAAATTTAAAAAATTTAAAAAAACCATTATGGCTTTATTTCAAGCCAAAACAAGTTGGAAAAGGCTGAAAAAGAGAGAAATTAAAAATTATCGTTTCGTTTCGTTCGTACCCTACGCATAAGAGATAATAGAAAAAAAATAGTAAAAAAATTCAAAAAAAAAAACAAAACCCCATTATGGCTTCTTTTCAAGCCAAAATAGGTTGGAAAAGGCCGAGAAAGAGAGAAAATAAAAATTGTCTTTCCGTTCCGTTCCTACCTGACGCGTAATAGAAAATTCCAAAAAAAATAGCAAAAAAATTCAAAAAATCAAAATTACCATTACGGGTTCATTTCAAGCCAAAACAGGGGTGAAAAGGCCGAAAAAGAGAGAAAATAAAAATTATCGTTTCGTTTCGTTCCTACACGAAGCATAATAGATAAATAAATAAAAATAGCAAAAAAATTAAAAAAATTAAAAACCCTATTATGGCTTCTTTTCCGGCCAAAATAGGTTGGAAAAGGCCAAGAAAGAGATAAAATAAAAATTATCGTTCCGTTCCGTTCCAACCCGATGCGCAATAGAAAATTCCAAAAAAATAGCAAAAATAATTCAGAAAATTAATAAATACCATTATGGCGTGATTTCAAGCCAAAATAGGTTGGAAAAGGCTCAGAGAGAGAAAATAAAAATTATAATTTCATTTCGTTCCGACCTGACGCGTTAGAGAAAATTCATGAAAAATAGCAAAAAAATTAAAAAAAATTAAAAAATGACGTTTTGGCTTCATTTCAAGCCAAAATAGGTTGGAAATGGCCGAGAAAGAGAGAAAATAAAAATTGTCTTTCCGTTCCATTCCTACCCGACGCGTAATAGAAAATTCCAAACAAATTTCAAAAAATTAAAAAACCCTGTAATGGCTTCTTTTCAAGCCAAAATAGGTCGGAAAAGGCTGTCAAAGAGAGAAAATAAAAATTATCGTTTCGTTTCGTTCCTTCCCGGCGTGTAATAAAAAATTCCAAAAAATTAGCAAAAAAATTCAAAAAATTCAAAAATACCATTACGGCTTCATTTCAAGCCAAAACAAGTTGGAAAAGGCTGAAAAAGAGAGAAATTAAAAATAATCGTTTCGTTTCGTTCCTACCCGACGCATAAGAGATAATTGAAAAAAAATAGTAAAGAAATTCAAAAAATAAAAAAAAACCCCATTATGGCTTCTTTTCAAACCAAAACAGGTTGGAAAAGGAGGAGAAAGGGAGAAAATAAAAACTGTCTTTCCGTTCCGTTCCTACCCAACGCGTAATAGAAAATTCCAAAAAAAATAGCAAAAAAATTTAAAAAATTTAAAAAAACCATTATGGCTTTATTTCAAGCCAAAACAAGTTGGAAAAGGCTGAAAAAGAGAGAAATTAAAAATTATCGTTTCGTTTCGTTCGTACCCGACGCATAAGAGATAATACAAAAAAAATAGTAAAAAAATTCAAAAAAAAAAAAAAAAAAAACCCCATTATGGCTTCTTTTCAAGCCAAAATAGGTTGGACAAGGCCGAGAAAGAGAGAAAATAAAAATTGTCTTTCCGTTCCGTTCCTACCTGACGCGTAATAGAAAATTCCGAAAAAAATAGCAAAAAAATTCAAAAAATTCAAAATTACCATTACGGGTTCATTTCAAGCCAAAACAGGGGTGGAAAGGCCGAAAAAGAAAGAAACTAAAAATTATCGTTTCGTTTCGTTCCTACACGAAGCATAATAGATAAATTAAAAAAATAGCAAAAAAATTCAAAAAATTAAAAACCCTGTTATGGCTTCTTTTTAAGCCAAAATAGGTTGGCAAAGGACAAGAAAGACATAAAATAAAAATTATCGTTTCGTTTCGTTCGTACCCGACGCATAAGAGATAATAGAAAAAAAATATTAAAAAAATTCAAAAAAAAAAAAAACCCCATTATGGCTTCTTTTCAAGCCAAAATAGGTTGGAAAAGGCCGAGAAAGAGAGAAAATAAAAATTGTATTTCCGTTCCGTTCCTACCTGACGCGTAATAGAAAATTCCAAAAAAAATAGCAAAAAAATTCAAAAAATTCAAAATTACCATTACGGGTTCATTTCAAGCCAAAACAGGGGTGAAAAGGCCGAAAAAGAGAGAAAATAAAAATTATCGTTTCGTTTCGTTCCTACACGAAGCATAATAGATAAATAAATAAAAATAGCAAAAAAATTCAAAAAATTAAAAACCCTGTTATGGCTTCTTTTCCGGCCAAAATAGGTTGGAAAAGGCCAAGAAAGAGATAAAATAAAAATTATCGTTCCGTTCCGTTCCAACCCGATGCGCAATAGAAAATTCCAAAAAAATAGCAAAAATAATTCAGAAAATTAATAAATACCATTATGGCGTGATTTAAAGCCAAAATAGGTTGGAAAAGGCTCAGAGAGAGAAAATAAAAATTATCATTTCGTTTCGTTCCGACCTGACGCGTTAGAGAAAATTCAAGAAAAATAGCAAAAAAATTCAATAAATTAAAAAATAACGTTCGGCTTCATTTCAAGCCAAAATAGTTTGGTAATTGCTGAGTAAGAGAAAAAATAAAAATTGTCTTTCCGTTCCCTTCCTACCCGACGGGTAATAGAAAATTCCAAAAAAAGAGAAGAAAAATCAAAAAATCAAAAAATACCATTGTGGCTTCATTTCAAGCCAAAATAGGTTTGAAAAGGCTGAGAAATAGAAAAAATAAAAATTGTCGTTCCGTTTCGTTCCCACACAACGCGTAATAGAAAATTCCAAAAAAATAGCAAAAAATTTCAAAAAATTAGAAAACCCTGTTATGGCTTCTTTTCAAGCCAAAATACGTTGGAAATGGCCGAGAAAGAGAGAAAATAAAAATTGTCTTTCCGTTCCATTCCTATCTGACGCGTAATAGAAAATTCCAAACAAATTTCAAAAAATTAAAAAACCCTGTTATGGCTTCTTTTCAAGCCAAAATAGGTCGGAAAAGGCTGACAAAGTGAGAAAATAAAAATTATCGTTTCGTTTCGTTCCTTCCCGACCTGTAATAGAAAATTCCAAAAAATTAGCAAAAAAATTCAAAAAATTCAAAAATACCATTACGGCTTCATTTCAAGCCAAAACAAGTTGGAAAAGGCTGAAAAAGAGAGAAATTAAAAATTATCGTTTCGTTTCGTTCCTACCCGACGCGTAATAGAAAATTCCAAAAAAAATAGCAAAATAATTGTAAAATTTTAACAAAAACCATTATGGCATCATTTCTAGCCAAAACAGGTTGGAAAAGGCTTAAAAAGAGAGAAAATAAAAATTATCGTTTCGTTTCGTTCCAACCCGACGCCTAAGAGATAATTCAAAAAAAATAGTAAAAAAATTCAAAAAATAAAAAAACCCCATTATTTTTCTTTTCAAACCAAAACAGGTTGGAAAAGGAGGAGAAAGAGAGAAAATAAAAATTGTCATTTCGTTTCGTTCCGACCTGACGCGTTAGAGAAAATTCAAGAAAAATAGCAAAAAAATTCAATAAATTAAAAAATACCGTTTTGGCTTCATTTCAAGCCATAATAGGTTGGTAATTGCCGAGAAAGAGAAAAAATAAAAATTGTCTTTCCGTTCCCTTCCTACCCGACGGGTAATAGAAAATTCCAAAAAAAGAGAAGAAAAATCAAAAAATCAAAAAATACCATTGTGGCTTCATTTCAAGCCAAAATAGGTTGGAAAAGGCCGAGAAATAGAAAAAATAAAAATTGTCGTTCCGTTTCGTTCCCACCCAACGCGTAATAGAAAATTCCAAAAAAATAGCAAAAAATTTCAAAAAATTAAAAAACCCTGTTATGGCTTCTTTTCAAGCCCAAACAAGTTGGAAAAGGCCGAAAAAGAGTGAAATTAAAAATTATCGTTTCGTTTCGTTCCTACCCGACGTGTAATAGAAAATTCCGAAAAAAATAGCAAAATAATTGTAAAATTTTAAAAAAACCATTATGGCTTCATTTCTTGCCAAAACTGGTTGGAAAAGGCTTAAAAAGAGAGAAAATAAAAATTATCGTTTCGTTTCGTTCCTACCTGACGCGTAATAGAAAATTCCAAAAAAAAAAGCAAAAAAATTCAAAAAATTCAAAAATACCATTACGGGTTCATTTCAAGCCAAAACAGGTTGGAAAAGGCCGAAAAAGAGAGAAAATAAAAATTATCGTTTCGTTTCGTTCCTACACGACGCACAATATATAAATAAAAAAAATAGCAAAAAAATTCAAAAAATTAAAAACCCTGTTATGACTTCTTTTTAAGCCAAAATAAGTTGGAAAAGGCCAAGAAAGGGATAAAATAAAAATTATTGTTCCGTTCCGTTCCAACCCGATGCGCAATAGAAAATTCCAAAAAAATAGCAAAAATAATTCAGAAAATTAATAAATACCATTATGGCGTGATTTCAAGCCAAAATAGGTTGGAAAAGGCTCAGAGAGAGAAAATAAAAATTATAATTTCATTTCGTTCCGACCTGACGCGTTAGAGAAAATTCATGAAAAATAGCAAAAAAATTAAAAAAATTAAAAAATGACGTGTTGGCTTCATTTCAAGCCAAAATAGGTTGGAAATGGCCGAGAAAGAGAGAAAATAAAAATTGTCTTTCCGTTCCATTCCTACCCGACGCGTAATAGCAAATTCCAAACAAATTTCAAAAAATTAAAAAACCCTGTTATGGCTTCTTTTCAAGCCAAAATAGGTCGGAAAAGGCTGTCAAAGAGAGAAAATAAAAATTATCGTTTCGTTTCGTTCCTTCCCGGCGTGTAATAAAAAATTCCAAAAAATTAGCAAAAAAATTCAAAAAATTCAAAAATACCATTACGGCTTCATTTCAAGCCAAAACAAGTTGGAAAAGGCTGAAAAAGAGAGAAATTAAAAATAATCGTTTCGTTTCGTTCCTACCCGACGCATAAGAGATAATTCAAAAAAAATAGTAAAGAAATTCAAAAAATAAAAAAAACCCCATTATGGCTTCTTTTCAAACCAAAACAGGTTGGAAAAGGAGGAGAAAGGGAGAAAATAAAAACTGTCTTTCCGTTCCGTTCCTACCCGACGTGTAATAGAAAATTCCAAAAAAAATAGCAAAAAAATTTAAAAAATTTAAAAAAACCATTATGGCTTTATTTCAAGCCAAAACAAGTTGGAAAAGGCTGAAAAAGAGAGAAATTAAAAATTATCGTTTCGTTTCGTTCGTACCCGACGCATAAGAGATAATACAAAAAAAATAGTAAAAAAATTCAAAAAAAAAAAAAAAAAAACCCCATTATGGCTTCTTTTCAAGCCAAAATAGGTTGGAAAAGGCCGAGAAAGAGAGAAAATAAAAATTGTCTTTCCGTTCCGTTCCTACCTGACGCGTAATAGAAAATTCCGAAAAAAATAGCAAAAAAATTCAAAAAATTCAAAATTACCATTACGGGTTCATTTCAAGCCAAAACAGGGGTGGAAAGGCCGAAAAAGAAAGAAACTAAAAATTATCGTTTCGTTTCGTTCCTACACGAAGCATAATAGATAAATTAAAAAAATAGCAAAAAAATTCAAAAAATTAAAAACCCTGTTATGGCTTCTTTTTAAGCCAAAATAGGTTGGCAAAGGACAAGAAAGAGATAAAATAAAAATTATCGTTTCGTTTCGTTCGTACCCGACGCATAAGAGATAATAGAAAAAAAATATTAAAAAAATTCAAAAAAAAAAAGAAAACCCCATTATGGCTTCTTTTCAAGCCAAAATAGGTTGGAAAAGGCCGAGAAAGAGAGAAAATAAAAATTGTCTTTCCGTTCCGTTCCTACCTGACGCGTAATAGAAAATTCCGAAAAAAATAGCAAAAAAATTCAAAAAATTCAAAATTACCATTACGGGTTCATTTCAAGCCAAAACAGGGGTGGAAAGGCCGAAAAAGAAAGAAACTAAAAATTATCGTTTCGTTTCGTTCCTACACGAAGCATAATAGATAAATAAAAAAAAATAGCAAAAAAATTCAAAACCCTGTTATGGCTTCTTTTTAAGCCAAAATAGGTTGGCAAAGGACAAGAAAGAGATAAAATAAAAATTATCGTTCCGTTCCAACCCGATGCGCAATAGAAAATTCCAAAAAAATAGCAAAAATAATTCAGAAAATTAATAAATACCATTATGGCATGATTTCAAGCCAAAATAGGTTGGAAAAGGCTCAGAGAGAGAAAATAAAAATTATCATTTCGTTTCGTTCCGACCTGACGCGTTAGAGAAAATTCAAGAAAAATAGCAAAAAAATTCAATAAATTAAAAAATAACGTTTTGGCTTCATTTCAAGCCAAAATAGTTTGGTAATTGCTGAGAAAGAGAAAAAATAAAAATTGTCTTTCCGTTCCCTTCCTACCCGACGGGTAATAGAAAATTCCAAAAAAAGAGAAGAAAAATCAAAAAATCAAAAAATACCATTGTGGCTTCATTTCAAGCCAAAATAGGTTTGAAAAGGCTGAGAAATAGAAAAAATAAAAATTGTCGTTCCGTTTCGTTCCCACCCAACGCGTAATAGAAAATTCCAAAAAAATAGCAAAAAATTTCAAAAAATTAAAAAACCCTGTTATGGCTTCTTTTCAAGCCAAAATACGTTGGAAATGGCCGAGAAAGAGAGAAAATAAAAATTGTCTTTCCGTTCCATTCCTATCTGACGCGTAATAGAAAATTCCAAACAAATTTCAAAAAATTAAAAAACCCTGTTATGGCTTCTTTTCACGCCAAAATCTTTCGGAAAAGGCCGAGAAAGAGAGAAAATAAAAACTGTCTTTCCGTTCCGTTCCTACCCGACGAGTAATAGAAAATTCCAAAAAAAATAGCAAAAAAATTTAAAAAATTTAAAAAAACCATTATGGCTTTATTTCAAGCCAAAACAAGTTGGAAAAGGCTGAAAAAGAGAGAAATTAAAAATTATCGTTTCGTTTCGTTCGTACCCGACGCATAAGAGATAATAGAAAAAAAATAGTAAAAAAATTCAAAAAAAAAAAAAAACCCCATTATGGCTTCTTTTCAAGCCAAAATAGGTTGGAAAAGGCCGAGAAAGAGAGAAAATAAAAATTGTCTTTCCGTTCCGTTCCTACCTGACGCGTAATAGAAAATTCCGAAAAAAATAGCAAAAAAATTCAAAAAATTCAAAATTACCATTACGGGTTCATTTCAAGCCAAAACAGGGGTGGAAAGGCCGAAAAAGAAAGAAACTAAAAATTATCGTTTCGTTTCGTTCCTACACGAAGCATAATAGATAAATTAAAAAAATAGCAAAAAAATTCAAAAAATTAAAAACCCTGTTATGGCTTCTTTTTAAGCCAAAATAGGTTGGCAAAGGACAAGAAAGACATAAAATAAAAATTATCGTTTCGTTTCGTTCGTACCCGACGCATAAGAGATAATAGAAAAAAAATATTAAAAAAATTCAAAAAAAAAAAAAACCCCATTATGGCTTCTTTTCAAGCCAAAATAGGTTGGAAAAGGCCGAGAAAGAGAGAAAATAAAAATTGTCTTTCCGTTCCGTTCCTACCTGACGCGTAATAGAAAATTCCAAAAAAAATAGCAAAAAAATTCAAAAAATTCAAAATTACCATTACGGGTTCATTTCAAGCCAAAACAGGGGTGAAAAGGCCGAAAAAGAGAGAAAATAAAAATTATCGTTTCGTTTCGTTCCTACACGAAGCATAATAGATAAATAAATAAAAATAGCAAAAAAATTCAAAAAATTAAAAACCCTGTTATGGCTTCTTTTCCGGCCAAAATAGGTTGGAAAAGGCCAAGAAAGAGATAAAATAAAAATTATCGTTCCGTTCCGTTCCAACCCGATGCGCAATAGAAAATTCCAAAAAAATAGCAAAAATAATTCAGAAAATTAATAAATACCATTATGGCGTGATTTAAAGCCAAAATAGGTTGGAAAAGGCTCAGAGAGAGAAAATAAAAATTATCATTTCGTTTCGTTCCGACCTGACGCGTTAGAGAAAATTCAAGAAAAATAGCAAAAAAATTCAATAAATTAAAAAATAACGTTCGGCTTCATTTCAAGCCAAAATAGTTTGGTAATTGCTGAGTAAGAGAAAAAATAAAAATTGTCTTTCCGTTCCCTTCCTACCCGACGGGTAATAGAAAATTCCAAAAAAAGAGAAGAAAAATCAAAAAATCAAAAAATACCATTGTGGCTTCATTTCAAGCCAAAATAGGTTTGAAAAGGCTGAGAAATAGAAAAAATAAAAATTGTCGTTCCGTTTCGTTCCCACCCAACGCGTAATAGAAAATTCCAAAAAAATAGCAAAAAATTTCAAAAAATTAAAAAACCCTGTTATGGCTTCTTTTCAAGCCAAAATACGTTGGAAATGGCCGAGAAAGAGAGAAAATAAAAATTGTCTTTCCGTTCCATTCCTATCTGACGCGTAATAGAAAATTCCAAACAAATTTCAAAAAATTAAAAAACCCTGTTATGGCTTCTTTTCAAGCCAAAATAGGTCGGAAAAGGCTGACAAAGTGAGAAAATAAAAATTATCGTTTCGTTTCGTTCCTTCCCGACCTGTAATAGAAAATTCCAAAAAATTAGCAAAAAAATTCAAAAAATTCAAAAATACTATTACGGCTTCATTTCAAGCCAAAACAAGTTGGAAAAGGCTGAAAAAGAGAGAAATTAAAAATTATCGTTTCGTTTCGTTCCTACCCGACGCGTAATAGAAAATTCCAAAAAAAATAGCAAAATAATTGTAAAATTTTAACAAAAACCATTATGGCATCATTTCTAGCCAAAACAGGTTGGAAAAGGCTTAAAAAGAGAGAAAATAAAAATTATCGTTTCGTTTCGTTCCTACCCGACGCCTAAGAGATAATTCAAAAAAAATAGTAAAAAAATTCAAAAAATAAAAAAACCCCATTATTTTTCTTTTCAAACCAAAACAGGTTGGAAAAGGAGGAGAAAGAGAGAAAATAAAAATTGTCATTTCGTTTCGTTCCGACCTGACGCGTTAGAGAAAATTCAAGAAAAATAGCAAAAAAATTCAATAAATTAAAAAATACCGTTTTGGCTTCATTTCAAGCCATAATAGGTTGGTAATTGCCGAGAAAGAGAAAAAATAAAAATTGTCTTTCCGTTCCCTTCCTACCCGACGGGTAATAGAAAATTCCAAAAAAAGAGAAGAAAAATCAAAAAATCAAAAAATACCATTGTGGCTTCATTTCAAGCCAAAATAGGTTGGAAAAGGCCGAGAAATAGAAAAAAAAAAAATTGTCGTTCCGTTTCGTTCCCACCCAACGCGTAATAGAAAATTCCAAAAAAATAGCAAAAAATTTCAAAAAATTAAAAAACCCTGTTATGGCTTCTTTTCAAGCCCAAACAAGTTGGAAAAGGCCGAAAAAGAGTGAAATTAAAAATTATCGTTTCGTTTCGTTCCTACCCGACGTGTAATAGAAAATTCCGAAAAAAATAGCAAAATAATTGTAAAATTTTAAAAAAACCATTATGGCTTCATTTCTTGCCAAAACTGGTTGGAAAAGGCTTAAAAAGAGAGAAAATAAAAATTATCGTTTCGTTTCGTTCCTACCTGACGCGTAATAGAAAATTCCAAAAAAAAAAGCAAAAAAATTCAAAAAATTCAAAAATACCATTACGGGTTCATTTCAAGCCAAAACAGGTTGGAAAAGGCCGAAAAAGAGAGAAAATAAAAATTATCGTTTCGTTTCGTTCCTACACGACGCACAATATATAAATAAAAAAAATAGCAAAAAAATTCAAAAAATTAAAAACCCTGTTATGACTTCTTTTTAAGCCAAAATAAGTTGGAAAAGGCCAAGAAAGGGATAAAATAAAAATTATTGTTCCGTTCCGTTCCAACCCGATGCGCAATAGAAAATTCCAAAAAAATAGCAAAAATAATTCAGAAAATTAATAAATACCATTATGGCGTGATTTCAAGCCAAAATAGGTTGGAAAAGGCTCAGAGAGAGAAAATAAAAATTATAATTTCATTTCGTTCCGACCTGACGCGTTAGAGAAAATTCATGAAAAATAGCAAAAAAATTAAAAAAATTAAAAAATGACGTGTTGGCTTCATTTCAAGCCAAAATAGGTTGGAAATGGCCGAGAAAGAGAGAAAATAAAAATTGTCTTTCCGTTCCATTCCTACCCGACGCGTAATAGCAAATTCCAAACAAATTTCAAAAAATTAAAAAACCCTGTTATGGCTTCTTTTCAAGCCAAAATAGGTCGGAAAAGGCTGTCAAAGAGAGAAAATAAAAATTATCGTTTCGTTTCGTTCCTTCCCGGCGTGTAATAAAAAATTCCAAAAAATTAGCAAAAAAATTCAAAAAATTCAAAAATACCATTACGGCTTCATTTCAAGCCAAAACAAGTTGGAAAAGGCTGAAAAAGAGAGAAATTAAAAATAATCGTTTCGTTTCGTTCCTACCCGACGCATAAGAGATAATTCAAAAAAAATAGTAAAGAAATTCAAAAAATAAAAAAAACCCCATTATGGCTTCTTTTCAAACCAAAACAGGTTGGAAAAGGAGGAGAAAGGGAGAAAATAAAAACTGTCTTTCCGTTCCGTTCCTACCCGACGTGTAATAGAAAATTCCAAAAAAAATAGCAAAAAAATTTAAAAAATTTAAAAAAACCATTATGGCTTTATTTCAAGCCAAAACAAGTTGGAAAAGGCTGAAAAAGAGAGAAATTAAAAATTATCGTTTCGTTTCGTTCGTACCCGACGCATAAGAGATAATACAAAAAAAATAGTAAAAAAATTCAAAAAAAAAAAAAAAAAAACCCCATTATGGCTTCTTTTCAAGCCAAAATAGGTTGGAAAAGGCCGAGAAAGAGAGAAAATAAAAATTGTCTTTCCGTTCCGTTCCTACCTGACGCGTAATAGAAAATTCCGAAAAAAATAGCAAAAAAATTCAAAAAATTCAAAATTACCATTACGGGTTCATTTCAAGCCAAAACAGGGGTGGAAAGGCCGAAAAAGAAAGAAACTAAAAATTATCGTTTCGTTTCGTTCCTACACGAAGCATAATAGATAAATTAAAAAAATAGCAAAAAAATTCAAAAAATTAAAAACCCTGTTATGGCTTCTTTTTAAGCCAAAATAGGTTGGCAAAGGACAAGAAAGAGATAAAATAAAAATTATCGTTTCGTTTCGTTCGTACCCGACGCATAAGAGATAATAGAAAAAAAATATTAAAAAAATTCAAAAAAAAAAAGAAAACCCCATTATGGCTTCTTTTCAAGCCAAAATAGGTTGGAAAAGGCCGAGAAAGAGAGAAAATAAAAATTGTCTTTCCGTTCCGTTCCTACCTGACGCGTAATAGAAAATTCCGAAAAAAATAGCAAAAAAATTCAAAAAATTCAAAATTACCATTACGGGTTCATTTCAAGCCAAAACAGGGGTGGAAAGGCCGAAAAAGAAAGAAACTAAAAATTATCGTTTCGTTTCGTTCCTACACGAAGCATAATAGATAAATAAAAAAAAATAGCAAAAAAATTCAAAACCCTGTTATGGCTTCTTTTTAAGCCAAAATAGGTTGGCAAAGGACAAGAAAGAGATAAAATAAAAATTATCGTTCCGTTCCAACCCGATGCGCAATAGAAAATTCCAAAAAAATAGCAAAAATAATTCAGAAAATTAATAAATACCATTATGGCATGATTTCAAGCCAAAATAGGTTGGAAAAGGCTCAGAGAGAGAAAATAAAAATTATCATTTCGTTTCGTTCCGACCTGACGCGTTAGAGAAAATTCAAGAAAAATAGCAAAAAAATTCAATAAATTAAAAAATAACGTTTTGGCTTCATTTCAAGCCAAAATAGTTTGGTAATTGCTGAGAAAGAGAAAAAATAAAAATTGTCTTTCCGTTCCCTTCCTACCCGACGGGTAATAGAAAATTCCAAAAAAAGAGAAGAAAAATCAAAAAATCAAAAAATACCATTGTGGCTTCATTTCAAGCCAAAATAGGTTTGAAAAGGCTGAGAAATAGAAAAAATAAAAATTGTCGTTCCGTTTCGTTCCCACCCAACGCGTAATAGAAAATTCCAAAAAAATAGCAAAAAATTTCAAAAAATTAAAAAACCCTGTTATGGCTTCTTTTCAAACCAAAATACGTTGGAAATGGCCGAGAAAGAGAGAAAATAAAAATTGTCTTTCCGTTCCATTCCTATCTGACGCGTAATAGAAAATTCCAAACAAATTTCAAAAAATTAAAAAACCCTGTTATGGCTTCTTTTCACGCCAAAATCTTTCGGAAAAGGCCGAGAAAGAGAGAAAATAAAAACTGTCTTTCCGTTCCGTTCCTACCCGACGAGTAATAGAAAATTCCAAAAAAAATAGCAAAAAAATTTAAAAAATTTAAAAAAACCATTATGGCTTTATTTCAAGCCAAAACAAGTTGGAAAAGGCTGAAAAAGAGAGAAATTAAAAATTATCGTTTCGTTTCGTTCGTACCCGACGCATAAGAGATAATAGAAAAAAAATAGTAAAAAAATTCAAAAAAAAAAAAAAACCCCATTATGGCTTCTTTTCAAGCCAAAATAGGTTGGAAAAGGCCGAGAAAGAGAGAAAATAAAAATTGTCTTTCCGTTCCGTTCCTACCTGACGCGTAATAGAAAATTCCGAAAAAAATAGCAAAAAAATTCAAAAAATTCAAAATTACCATTACGGGTTCATTTCAAGCCAAAACAGGGGTGGAAAGGCCGAAAAAGAAAGAAACTAAAAATTATCGTTTCGTTTCGTTCCTACACGAAGCATAATAGATAAATTAAAAAAATAGCAAAAAAATTCAAAAAATTAAAAACCCTGTTATGGCTTCTTTTTAAGCCAAAATAGGTTGGCAAAGGACAAGAAAGACATAAAATAAAAATTATCGTTTCGTTTCGTTCGTACCCGACGCATAAGAGATAATAGAAAAAAAATATTAAAAAAATTCAAAAAAAAAAAAAACCCCATTATGGCTTCTTTTCAAGCCAAAATAGGTTGGAAAAGGCCGAGAAAGAGAGAAAATAAAAATTGTCTTTCCGTTCCGTTCCTACCTGACGCGTAATAGAAAATTCCAAAAAAAATAGCAAAAAAATTCAAAAAATTCAAAATTACCATTACGGGTTCATTTCAAGCCAAAACAGGGGTGAAAAGGCCGAAAAAGAGAGAAAATAAAAATTATCGTTTCGTTTCGTTCCTACACGAAGCATAATAGATAAATAAATAAAAATAGCAAAAAAATTCAAAAAATTAAAAACCCTGTTATGGCTTCTTTTCCGGCCAAAATAGGTTGGAAAAGGCCAAGAAAGAGATAAAATAAAAATTATCGTTCCGTTCCGTTCCAACCCGATGCGCAATAGAAAATTCCAAAAAAATAGCAAAAATAATTCAGAAAATTAATAAATACCATTATGGCGTGATTTAAAGCCAAAATAGGTTGGAAAAGGCTCAGAGAGAGAAAATAAAAATTATCATTTCGTTTCGTTCCGACCTGACGCGTTAGAGAAAATTCAAGAAAAATAGCAAAAAAATTCAATAAATTAAAAAATAACGTTCGGCTTCATTTCAAGCCAAAATAGTTTGGTAATTGCTGAGTAAGAGAAAAAATAAAAATTGTCTTTCCGTTCCCTTCCTACCCGACGGGTAATAGAAAATTCCAAAAAAAGAGAAGAAAAATCAAAAAATCAAAAAATACCATTGTGGCTTCATTTCAAGCCAAAATAGGTTTGAAAAGGCTGAGAAATAGAAAAAATAAAAATTGTCGTTCCGTTTCGTTCCCACCCAACGCGTAATAGAAAATTCCAAAAAAATAGCAAAAAATTTCAAAAAATTAAAAAACCCTGTTATGGCTTCTTTTCAAGCCAAAATACGTTGGAAATGGCCGAGAAAGAGAGAAAATAAAAATTGTCTTTCCGTTCCATTCCTATCTGACGCGTAATAGAAAATTCCAAACAAATTTCAAAAAATTAAAAAACCCTGTTATGGCTTCTTTTCAAGCCAAAATAGGTCGGAAAAGGCTGACAAAGTGAGAAAATAAAAATTATCGTTTCGTTTCGTTCCTTCCCGACCTGTAATAGAAAATTCCAAAAAATTAGCAAAAAAATTCAAAAAATTCAAAAATACCATTACGGCTTCATTTCAAGCCAAAACAAGTTGGAAAAGGCTGAAAAAGAGAGAAATTAAAAATTATCGTTTCGTTTCGTTCCTACCCGACGCGTAATAGAAAATTCCAAAAAAAATAGCAAAATAATTGTAAAATTTTAACAAAAACCATTATGGCATCATTTCTAGCCAAAACAGGTTGGAAAAGGCTTAAAAAGAGAGAAAATAAAAATTATCGTTTCGTTTCGTTCCTACCCGACGCCTAAGAGATAATTCAAAAAAAATAGTAAAAAAATTCAAAAAATAAAAAAACCCCATTATTTTTCTTTTCAAACCAAAACAGGTTGGAAAAGGAGGAGAAAGAGAGAAAATAAAAATTGTCATTTCGTTTCGTTCCGACCTGACGCGTTAGAGAAAATTCAAGAAAAATAGCAAAAAAATTCAATAAATTAAAAAATACCGTTTTGGCTTCATTTCAAGCCATAATAGGTTGGTAATTGCCGAGAAAGAGAAAAAATAAAAATTGTCTTTCCGTTCCCTTCCTACCCGACGGGTAATAGAAAATTCCAAAAAAAGAGAAGAAAAATCAAAAAATCAAAAAATACCATTGTGGCTTCATTTCAAGCCAAAATAGGTTGGAAAAGGCCGAGAAATAGAAAAATTAAAAATTGTCGTTCCGTTTCGTTCCCACCCAACGCGTAATAGAAAATTCCAAAAAAATAGCAAAAAATTTCAAAAAATTAAAAAACCCTGTTATGGCTTCTTTTCAAGCCCAAACAAGTTGGAAAAGGCCGAAAAAGAGTGAAATTAAAAATTATCGTTTCGTTTCGTTCCTACCCGACGTGTAATAGAAAATTCCGAAAAAAATAGCAAAATAATTGTAAAATTTTAAAAAAACCATTATGGCTTCATTTCTTGCCAAAACTGGTTGGAAAAGGCTTAAAAAGAGAGAAAATAAAAATTATCGTTTCGTTTCGTTCCTACCTGACGCGTAATAGAAAATTCCAAAAAAAAAAAGCAAAAAAATTCAAAAAATTCAAAAATACCATTACGGGTTCATTTCAAGCCAAAACAGGTTGGAAAAGGCCGAAAAAGAGAGAAAATAAAAATTATCGTTTCCTTTCGTTCCTACACGACGCACAATATATAAATAAAAAAAATAGCAAAAAAATTCAAAAAATTAAAAACCCTGTTATGACTTCTTTTTAAGCCAAAATAAGTTGGAAAAGGCCAAGAAAGGGATAAAATAAAAATTATTGTTCCGTTCCGTTCCAACCCGATGCGCAATAGAAAATTCCAAAAAAATAGCAAAAATAATTCAGAAAATTAATAAATACCATTATGGCGTGATTTCAAGCCAAAATAGGTTGGAAAAGGCTCAGAGAGAGAAAATAAAAATTATAATTTCATTTCGTTCCGACTTGACGCGTTAGAGAAAATTCATGAAAAATAGCAAAAAAATTAAAAAAATTAAAAAATGACGTGTTGGCTTCATTTCAAGCCAAAATAGGTTGGAAATGGCCGAGAAAGAGAGAAAATAAAAATTGTCTTTCCGTTCCATTCCTACCCGACGCGTAATAGCAAATTCCAAACAAATTTCAAAAAATTAAAAAACCCTGTTATGGCTTCTTTTCAAGCCAAAATAGGTCGGAAAAGGCTGTCAAAGAGAGAAAATAAAAATTATCGTTTCGTTTCGTTCCTTCCCGGCGTGTAATAAAAAATTCCAAAAAATTAGCAAAAAAATTCAAAAAATTCAAAAATACCATTACGGCTTCATTTCAAGCCAAAACAAGTTGGAAAAGGCTGAAAAAGAGAGAAATTAAAAATAATCGTTTCGTTTCGTTCCTACCCGACGCATAAGAGATAATTCAAAAAAAATAGTAAAGAAATTCAAAAAATAAAAAAAACCCCATTATGGCTTCTTTTCAAACCAAAACAGGTTGGAAAAGGATGAGAAAGGGAGAAAATAAAAACTGTCTTTCCGTTCCGTTCCTACCCGACGCGTAATAGAAAATTCCAAAAAAAATAGCAAAAAAATTTAAAAAATTTAAAAAAACCATTATGGCTTTATTTCAAGCCAAAACAAGTTGGAAAAGGCTGAAAAAGAGGGAAATTAAAAATTATCGTTTCGTTTCGTTCGTACCCGACGCATAAGAGATAATACAAAAAAAATAGTAAAAAAATTCAAAAAAAAAAAAAAAAAAACCCCATTATGGCTTCTTTTCAAGCCAAAATAGGTTGGAAAAGGCCGAGAAAGAGAGAAAATAAAAATTGTCTTTCCGTTCCGTTCCTACCTGACGCGTAATAGAAAATTCCGAAAAAAATAGCAAAAAAATTCAAAAAATTCAAAATTACCATTACGGGTTCATTTCAAGCCAAAACAGGGGTGGAAAGGCCGAAAAAGAAAGAAACTAAAAATTATCGTTTCGTTTCGTTCCTACACGAAGCATAATAGATAAATTAAAAAAATAGCAAAAAAATTCAAAAAATTAAAAACCCTGTTATGGCTTCTTTTTAAGCCAAAATAGGTTGGCAAAGGACAAGAAAGAGATAAAATAAAAATTATCGTTTCGTTTCGTTCGTACCCGACGCATAAGAGATAATAGAAAAAAAATATTAAAAAAATTCAAAAAAAAAAAGAAAACCCCATTATGGCTTCTTTTCAAGCCAAAATAGGTTGGAAAAGGCCGAGAAAGAGAGAAAATAAAAATTGTCTTTCCGTTCCGTTCCTACCTGACGCGTAATAGAAAATTCCGAAAAAAATAGCAAAAAAATTCAAAAAATTCAAAATTACCATTACGGGTTCATTTCAAGCCAAAACAGGGGTGGAAAGGCCGAAAAAGAAAGAAACTAAAAATTATCGTTTCGTTTCGTTCCTACACGAAGCATAATAGATAAATAAAAAAAAATAGCAAAAAAATTCAAAACCCTGTTATGGCTTCTTTTTAAGCCAAAATAGGTTGGCAAAGGACAAGAAAGAGATAAAATAAAAATTATCGTTCCGTTCCAACCCGATGCGCAATAGAAAATTCCAAAAAAATAGCAAAAATAATTCAGAAAATTAATAAATACCATTATGGCATGATTTCAAGCCAAAATAGGTTGGAAAAGGCTCAGAGAGAGAAAATAAAAATTATCATTTCGTTTCGTTCCGACCTGACGCGTTAGAGAAAATTCAAGAAAAATAGCAAAAAAATTCAATAAATTAAAAAATAACGTTTTGGCTTCATTTCAAGCCAAAATAGTTTGGTAATTGCTGAGAAAGAGAAAAAATAAAAATTGTCTTTCCGTTCCCTTCCTACCCGACGGGTAATAGAAAATTCCAAAAAAAGAGAAGAAAAATCAAAAAATCAAAAAATACCATTGTGGCTTCATTTCAAGCCAAAATAGGTTTGAAAAGGCTGAGAAATAGAAAAAATAAAAATTGTCGTTCCGTTTCGTTCCCACCCAACGCGTAATAGAAAATTCCAAAAAAATAGCAAAAAATTTCAAAAAATTAAAAAACCCTGTTATGGCTTCTTTTCAAGCCAAAATACGTTGGAAATGGCCGAGAAAGAGAGAAAATAAAAATTGTCTTTCCGTTCCATTCCTATCTGACGCGTAATAGAAAATTCCAAACAAATTTCAAAAAATTAAAAAACCCTGTTATGGCTTCTTTTCACGCCAAAATCTTTCGGAAAAGGCCGAGAAAGAGAGAAAATAAAAACTGTCTTTCCGTTCCGTTCCTACCCGACGAGTAATAGAAAATTCCAAAAAAAATAGCAAAAAAATTTAAAAAATTTAAAAAAACCATTATGGCTTTATTTCAAGCCAAAACAAGTTGGAAAAGGCTGAAAAAGAGAGAAATTAAAAATTATCGTTTCGTTTCGTTCGTACCCGACGCATAAGAGATAATAGAAAAAAAATAGTAAAAAAATTCAAAAAAAAAAAAAAACCCCATTATGGCTTCTTTTCAAGCCAAAATAGGTTGGAAAAGGCCGAGAAAGAGAGAAAATAAAAATTGTCTTTCCGTTCCGTTCCTACCTGACGCGTAATAGAAAATTCCGAAAAAAATAGCAAAAAAATTCAAAAAATTCAAAATTACCATTACGGGTTCATTTCAAGCCAAAACAGGGGTGGAAAGGCCGAAAAAAAAAGAAACTAAAAATTATCGTTTCGTTTCGTTCCTACACGAAGCATAATAGATAAATTAAAAAAATAGCAAAAAAATTCAAAAAATTAAAAACCCTGTTATGGCTTCTTTTTAAGCCAAAATAGGTTGGCAAAGGACAAGAAAGACATAAAATAAAAATTATCGTTTCGTTTCGTTCGTACCCGACGCATAAGAGATAATAGAAAAAAAATATTAAAAAAATTCAAAAAAAAAAAAAACCCCATTATGGCTTCTTTTCAAGCCAAAATAGGTTGGAAAAGGCCGAGAAAGAGAGAAAATAAAAATTGTCTTTCCGTTCCGTTCCTACCTGACGCGTAATAGAAAATTCCAAAAAAAATAGCAAAAAAATTCAAAAAATTCAAAATTACCATTACGGGTTCATTTCAAGCCAAAACAGGGGTGAAAAGGCCGAAAAAGAGAGAAAATAAAAATTATCGTTTCGTTTCGTTCCTACACGAAGCATAATAGATAAATAAATAAAAATAGCAAAAAAATTCAAAAAATTAAAAACCCTGTTATGGCTTCTTTTCCGGCCAAAATAGGTTGGAAAAGGCCAAGAAAGAGATAAAATAAAAATTATCGTTCCGTTCCGTTCCAACCCGATGCGCAATAGAAAATTCCAAAAAAATAGCAAAAATAATTCAGAAAATTAATAAATACCATTATGGCGTGATTTAAAGCCAAAATAGGTTGGAAAAGGCTCAGAGAGAGAAAATAAAAATTATCATTTCGTTTCGTTCCGACCTGACGCGTTAGAGAAAATTCAAGAAAAATAGCAAAAAAATTCAATAAATTAAAAAATAACGTTCGGCTTCATTTCAAGCCAAAATAGTTTGGTAATTGCTGAGTAAGAGAAAAAATAAAAATTGTCTTTCCGTTCCCTTCCTACCCGACGGGTAATAGAAAATTCCAAAAAAAGAGAAGAAAAATCAAAAAATCAAAAAATACCATTGTGGCTTCATTTCAAGCCAAAATAGGTTTGAAAAGGCTGAGAAATAGAAAAAATAAAAATTGTCGTTCCGTTTCGTTCCCACCCAACGCGTAATAGAAAATTCCAAAAAAATAGCAAAAAATTTCAAAAAATTAAAAAACCCTGTTATGGCTTCTTTTCAAGCCAAAATACGTTGGAAATGGCCGAGAAAGAGAGAAAATAAAAATTGTCTTTCCGTTCCATTCCTATCTGACGCGTAATAGAAAATTCCAAACAAATTTCAAAAAATTAAAAAACCCTGTTATGGCTTCTTTTCAAGCCAAAATAGGTCGGAAAAGGCTGACAAAGTGAGAAAATAAAAATTATCGTTTCGTTTCGTTCCTTCCCGACCTGTAATAGAAAATTCCAAAAAATTAGCAAAAAAATTCAAAAAATTCAAAAATACCATTACGGCTTCATTTCAAGCCAAAACAAGTTGGAAAAGGCTGAAAAAGAGAGAAATTAAAAATTATCGTTTCGTTTCGTTCCTACCCGACGCGTAATAGAAAATTCCAAAAAAAATAGCAAAATAATTGTAAAATTTTAACAAAAACCATTATGGCATCATTTCTAGCCAAAACAGGTTGGAAAAGGCTTAAAAAGAGAGAAAATAAAAATTATCGTTTCGTTTCGTTCCTACCCGACGCCTAAGAGATAATTCAAAAAAAATAGTAAAAAAATTCAAAAAATAAAAAAACCCCATTATTTTTCTTTTCAAACCAAAACAGGTTGGAAAAGGAGGAGAAAGAGAGAAAATAAAAATTGTCATTTCGTTTCGTTCCGACCTGACGCGTTAGAGAAAATTCAAGAAAAATAGCAAAAAAATTCAATAAATTAAAAAATACCGTTTTGGCTTCATTTCAAGCCATAATAGGTTGGTAATTGCCGAGAAAGAGAAAAAATAAAAATTGTCTTTCCGTTCCCTTCCTACCCGACGGGTAATAGAAAATTCCAAAAAAAGAGAAGAAAAATCAAAAAATCAAAAAATACCATTGTGGCTTCATTTCAAGCCAAAATAGGTTGGAAAAGGCCGAGAAATAGAAAAATTAAAAATTGTCGTTCCGTTTCGTTCCCACCCAACGCGTAATAGAAAATTCCAAAAAAATAGCAAAAAATTTCAAAAAATTAAAAAACCCTGTTATGGCTTCTTTTCAAGCCCAAACAAGTTGGAAAAGGCCGAAAAAGAGTGAAATTAAAAATTATCGTTTCGTTTCGTTCCTACCCGACGTGTAATAGAAAATTCCGAAAAAAATAGCAAAATAATTGTAAAATTTTAAAAAAACCATTATGGCTTCATTTCTTGCCAAAACTGGTTGGAAAAGGCTTAAAAAGAGAGAAAATAAAAATTATCGTTTCGTTTCGTTCCTACCTGACGCGTAATAGAAAATTCCAAAAAAAAAAAGCAAAAAAATTCAAAAAATTCAAAAATACCATTACGGGTTCATTTCAAGCCAAAACAGGTTGGAAAAGGCCGAAAAAGAGAGAAAATAAAAATTATCGTTTCCTTTCGTTCCTACACGACGCACAATATATAAATAAAAAAAATAGCAAAAAAATTCAAAAAATTAAAAACCCTGTTATGACTTCTTTTTAAGCCAAAATAAGTTGGAAAAGGCCAAGAAAGGGATAAAATAAAAATTATTGTTCCGTTCCGTTCCAACCCGATGCGCAATAGGAAATTCCAAAAAAATAGCAAAAATAATTCAGAAAATTAATAAATACCATTATGGCGTGATTTCAAGCCAAAATAGGTTGGAAAAGGCTCAGAGAGAGAAAATAAAAATTATAATTTCATTTCGTTCCGACTTGACGCGTTAGAGAAAATTCATGAAAAATAGCAAAAAAATTAAAAAAATTAAAAAATGACGTGTTGGCTTCATTTCAAGCCAAAATAGGTTGGAAATGGCCGAGAAAGAGAGAAAATAAAAATTGTCTTTCCGTTCCATTCCTACCCGACGCGTAATAGCAAATTCCAAACAAATTTCAAAAAATTAAAAAACCCTGTTATGGCTTCTTTTCAAGCCAAAATAGGTCGGAAAAGGCTGTCAAAGAGAGAAAATAAAAATTATCGTTTCGTTTCGTTCCTTCCCGGCGTGTAATAAAAAATTCCAAAAAATTAGCAAAAAAATTCAAAAAATTCAAAAATACCATTACGGCTTCATTTCAAGCCAAAACAAGTTGGAAAAGGCTGAAAAAGAGAGAAATTAAAAATAATCGTTTCGTTTCGTTCCTACCCGACGCATAAGAGATAATTCAAAAAAAATAGTAAAGAAATTCAAAAAATAAAAAAAACCCCATTATGGCTTCTTTTCAAACCAAAACAGGTTGGAAAAGGAGGAGAAAGGGAGAAAATAAAAACTGTCTTTCCGTTCCGTTCCTACCCGACGCGTAATAGAAAATTCCAAAAAAAATAGCAAAAAAATTTAAAAAATTTAAAAAAACCATTATGGCTTTATTTCAAGCCAAAACAAGTTGGAAAAGGCTGAAAAAGAGGGAAATTAAAAATTATCGTTTCGTTTCGTTCGTACCCGACGCATAAGAGATAATACAAAAAAAATAGTAAAAAAATTCAAAAAAAAAAAAAAAAAAACCCCATTATGGCTTCTTTTCAAGCCAAAATAGGTTGGAAAAGGCCGAGAAAGAGAGAAAATAAAAATTGTCTTTCCGTTCCGTTCCTACCTGACGCGTAATAGAAAATTCCGAAAAAAATAGCAAAAAAATTCAAAAAATTCAAAATTACCATTACGGGTTCATTTCAAGCCAAAACAGGGGTGGAAAGGCCGAAAAAGAAAGAAACTAAAAATTATCGTTTCGTTTCGTTCCTACACGAAGCATAATAGATAAATTAAAAAAATAGCAAAAAAATTCAAAAAATTAAAAACCCTGTTATGGCTTCTTTTTAAGCCAAAATAGGTTGGCAAAGGACAAGAAAGAGATAAAATAAAAATTATCGTTTCGTTTCGTTCGTACCCGACGCATAAGAGATAATAGAAAAAAAATATTAAAAAAATTCAAAAAAAAAAAGAAAACCCCATTATGGCTTCTTTTCAAGCCAAAATAGGTTGGAAAAGGCCGAGAAAGAGAGAAAATAAAAATTGTCTTTCCGTTCCGTTCCTACCTGACGCGTAATAGAAAATTCCGAAAAAAATAGCAAAAAAATTCAAAAAATTCAAAATTACCATTACGGGTTCATTTCAAGCCAAAACAGGGGTGGAAAGGCCGAAAAAGAAAGAAACTAAAAATTATCGTTTCGTTTCGTTCCTACACGAAGCATAATAGATAAATAAAAAAAAATAGCAAAAAAATTCAAAACCCTGTTATGGCTTCTTTTTAAGCCAAAATAGGTTGGCAAAGGACAAGAAAGAGATAAAATAAAAATTATCGTTCCGTTCCAACCCGATGCGCAATAGAAAATTCCAAAAAAATAGCAAAAATAATTCAGAAAATTAATAAATACCATTATGGCATGATTTCAAGCCAAAATAGGTTGGAAAAGGCTCAGAGAGAGAAAATAAAAATTATCATTTCGTTTCGTTCCGACCTGACGCGTTAGAGAAAATTCAAGAAAAATAGCAAAAAAATTCAATAAATTAAAAAATAACGTTTTGGCTTCATTTCAAGCCAAAATAGTTTGGTAATTGCTGAGAAAGAGAAAAAATAAAAATTGTCTTTCCGTTCCCTTCCTACCCGACGGGTAATAGAAAATTCCAAAAAAAGAGAAGAAAAATCAAAAAATCAAAAAATACCATTGTGGCTTCATTTCAAGCCAAAATAGGTTTGAAAAGGCTGAGAAATAGAAAAAATAAAAATTGTCGTTCCGTTTCGTTCCCACCCAACGCGTAATAGAAAATTCCAAAAAAATAGCAAAAAATTTCAAAAAATTAAAAAACCCTGTTATGGCTTCTTTTCAAGCCAAAATACGTTGGAAATGGCCGAGAAAGAGAGAAAATAAAAATTGTCTTTCCGTTCCATTCCTATCTGACGCGTAACAGAAAATTCCAAACAAATTTCAAAAAATTAAAAAACCCTGTTATGGCTTCATTTCACGCCAAAATCTTTCGGAAAAGGCCGAGAAAGAGAGAAAATAAAAACTGTCTTTCCGTTCCGTTCCTACCCGACGAGTAATAGAAAATTCCAAAAAAAATAGCAAAAAAATTTAAAAAATTTAAAAAAACCATTATGGCTTTATTTCAAGCCAAAACAAGTTGGAAAAGGCTGAAAAAGAGAGAAATTAAAAATTATCGTTTCGTTTCGTTCGTACCCGACGCATAAGAGATAATAGAAAAAAAATAGTAAAAAAATTCAAAAAAAAAAAAAAACCCCATTATGGCTTCTTTTCAAGCCAAAATAGGTTGGAAAAGGCCAAGAAAGAGAGAAAATAAAAATTGTCTTTCCGTTCCGTTCCTACCTGACGCGTAATAGAAAATTCCAAAAAAAATAGCAAAAAAATTCAAAAAATTCAAAATTACCATTACGGGTTCATTTCAAGCCAAAACAGGGGTGAAAAGGCCGAAAAAGAGAGAAAATAAAAATTATCGTTTCGTTTCGTTCCTACACGAAGCACAATATATAAATAAAAAAAATAGCAAAAAAATTCAAAAAATTAAAAACCCTGTTATGGCTTCTTTTCCGGCCAAAATAGGTTGGAAAAGGCCAAGAAAGAGATAAAATAAAAATTATCGTTCCGTTCCGTTCCAACCCGATGCGCAATAGAAAATTCCAAAAAAATAGCAAAAATAATTCAGAAAATTAATAAATACCATTATGGCGTGATTTAAAGCCAAAATAGGTTGGAAAAGGCTTAGAGAGAGAAAATAAAAATTATCATTTCGTTTCGTTCCGACCTGACGCGTTAGAGAAAATTCAAGAATAATAGCAAAAAAATTCAATAAATTAAAAAATAACGTTTTGGCTTCATTTCAAGCCAAAATATTTTGGTAATTGCTGAGAAAGAGAAAAAATAAAAATTGTCTTTCCGTTCCCTTCCTACCCGACGGCTAATAGAAAATTCCAAAAAAAGAGAAGAAAAATCAAAAAATCAAAAAATACCATTGTGGCTTCATTTCAAGCCAAAATAAGTTTGAAAAGGCTGAGAAATAGAAAAAATAAAAATTGTCGTTCCGTTTCGTTCCCACCCAACGCGTAATAGAAAATTCCAAAAAAATAGCAAAAAATTTCAAAAAATTAAAAAACCCTGTTATGGCTTCTTTTCAAGCCAAAATACGTTGGAAATGGCCGAGAAAGAGAGAAAATAAAAATTGTCTTTCCGTTCCATTCCTATCTGACGCGTAATAGAAAATTCCAAACAAATTTCAAAAAATTAAAAAACCCTGTTATGGCTTCTTTTCAAGCCAAAATAGGTCGGAAAAGGCTGACAAAGTGAGAAAATAAAAATTATCGTTTCGTTTCGTTCCTTCCCGACCGGTAATAGAAAATTCCAAAAAATTAGCAAAAAAATTCAAAAAATTCAAAAATACCATTACGGCTTCATTTCAAGCCAAAACAAGTTGGAAAAGGCTGAAAAAGAGAGAAATTAAAAATTATCGTTTCGTTTCGTTCCTACCCGACGCGTAATAGAAAATTCCAAAAAAAATAGCAAAATAATTGTAAAATTTTAACAAAAACCATTATGGCATCATTTCTAGCCAAAACAGGTTGGAAAAGGCTTAAAAAGAGAGAAAATAAAAATTATCGTTTCGTTTCGGTCCTACCCGACGCCTAAGAGATAATTCAAAAAAAATAGTAAAAAAATTCAAAAAATAAAAAAACCCCATTATTTTTCTTTTCAAACCAAAACAGGTTGGAAAAGGAGGAGAAAGAGAGAAAATAAAAATTGTCATTTCGTTTCGTTCCGACCTGACGCGTTAGAGAAAATTCAAGAAAAATAGCAAAAAAATTCAATAAATTAAAAAATACCGTTTTGGCTTCATTTCAAGCCATAATAGGTTGGTAATTGCCGAGAAAGAGAAAAAATAAAAATTGTCTTTCCGTTCCCTTCCTAACCGACGGGTAATAGAAAATTCCAAAAAAAGAGAAGAAAAATCAAAAAATCAAAAAATACCATTGTGGCTTCATTTCAAGCCAAAATAGGTTGGAAAAGGCCGAGAAATAGAAAAAATAAAAATTGTCGTTCCGTTTCGTTCCCACCCAACGCGTAATAGAAAATTCCAAAAAAATAGCAAAAAATTTCAAAAAATTAAAAAACCCTGTTATGGCTTCTTTTCAAGCCAAAACAAGTTGGAAAAGGCCGAGAAAGAGAGAAAATAAAAATTGCCTTTCCGTTCAATTCCTATCTGACGCGTAATAGAAAATTCCAAACAAATTTCAAAAAATTAAAAAACCCTGTTATGGCTTCTTTTTAAGCCAAAATAGGTCGGAAAAGGCTGACAAAGTGAGAAAATAAAAATTATCGTTTCGTTTCGTTCCTTCCCGACCTGTAATAGAAAATTCCAAAAAATTAGCAAAAAAATTCACAAAATTCAAAAATACCATTACGGCTTCATTTCAAGCCAAAACAAGTTGGAAAAGGCTGAAAAAGAGAGAAATTAAAAATTATCGTTTCGTTTCGTTCCTACCCGACGCGTAATAGAAAATTCCAAAAAAAATAGCAAAATAATTGTAAAATTTTAACAAAAACCATTATGGCATCATTTCTAGCCAAAACAGGTTGGAAAAGGCTTAAAAAGAGAGAAAATAAAAATTATCGTTTCGTTTCGTTCCTACCCGACGCCTAAGAGATAATTCAAAAAAAATAGTAAAAAAATTCAAAAAATAAAAAAACCCCATTATTTTTCTTTTCAAACCAAAACAGGTTGGAAAAGGAGGAGAAAGAGAGAAAATAAAAATTGTCATTTCGTTTCGTTCCGACCTGACGCGTTAGAGAAAATTCAAGAAAAATAGCAAAAAAATTCAATAAATTAAAAAATACCGTTTTGGCTTCATTTCAAGCCATAATAGGTTGGTAATTGCCGAGAAAGAGAAAAAATAAAAATTGTCTTTCCGTTCCCTTCCTACCCGACGGGTAATAGAAAATTCCAAAAAAAGAGAAGAAAAATCAAAAAATCAAAAAATACCATTGTGGCTTCATTTCAAGCCAAAATAGGTTGGAAAAGGCCGAGAAATAGAAAAAATAAAAATTGTCGTTCCGTTTCGTTCCCACCCAACGCGTAATAGAAAATTCCAAAAAAATAGCAAAAAATTTCAAAAAATTAAAAAACCCTGTTATGGCTTCTTTTCAAGCCAAAACAAGTTGGAAAAGGCCGAAAAAGAGTGAAATTAAAAATTATCGTTTCGTTTCGTTCCTACCCGACGTGTAATAGAAAATTCCGAAAAAAATAGCAAAATAATTGTAAAATTTTAAAAAAACCATTATGGCTTCATTTCTTGCCAAAACTGGTTGGAAAAGGCTTAAAAAGAGAGAAAATAAAAATTATCGTTTCGTTTCGTTCCTACCTGACGCGTAATAGAAAATTCCAAAAAAAAAAGCAAAAAAATTCAAAAAATTCAAAAATACCATTACGGGTTCATTTCAAGCCAAAACAGGTTGGAAAAGGCCGAAAAAGAGAGAAAATAAAAATTATCGTTTCGTTTCGTTCCTACACGACGCACAATATATAAATAAAAAAAATAGCAAAAAAATTCAAAAAATTAAAAACCCTGTTATGACTTCTTTTTAAGCCAAAATAAGTTGGAAAAGGCCAAGAAAGGGATAAAATAAAAATTATTGTTCCGTTCCGTTCCAACCCGATGCGCAATAGAAAATTCCAAAAAAATAGCAAAAATAATTCAGAAAATTAATAAATACCATTATGGCGTGATTTCAAGCCAAAATAGGTTGGAAAAGGCTCAGAGAGAGAAAATAAAAATTGTAATTTCATTTCGTTCCGACCTGACGCGTTAGAGAAAATTCATGAAAAATAGCAAAAAAATTAAAAAATGACGTGTTGGCTTCATTTCAAGCCAAAATAGGTTGGAAATGGCCGAGAAAGAGAGAAAATAAAAATTGTCTTTCCGTTCCATTCCTACCCGACGCGTAATAGCAAATTCCAAACAAATTTCAAAAAATTAAAAAACCCTGTTATGGCTTCTTTTCAAGCCAAAATAGGTCGGAAAAGGCTGTCAAAGAGAGAAAATAAAAATTATCGTTTCGTTTCGTTCCTTCCCGGCGTGTAATAATAAATTCCAAAAAATTAGCAAAAAAATTCAAAAAATTCAAAAATACCATTACGGCTTCATTTCAAGCCAAAACAAGTTGGAAAAGGCTGAAAAAGAGAGAAATTAAAAATAATCGTTTCGTTTCGTTCCTACCCGACGCATAAGAGATAATTCAAAAAAAATAGTAAAGAAATTCAAAAAATAAAAAAAACCCCATTATGGCTTCTTTTAAACCAAAACAGGTTGGAAAAGGTGGAGAAAGGGAGAAAATAAAAACTGTCTTTCCGTTCCGTTCCTACCCGACGCGTAATAGAAAATTCCAAAAAAAATAGCAAAAAAATTTAAAAAATTTAAAAAAACCATTATGGCTTTATTTCAAGCCAAAACAAGTTGGAAAAGGCTGAAAAAGAGAGAAATTAAAAATTATCGTTTCGTTTCGTTCGTACCCGACGCATAAGAGATAATACAAAAAAAATAGTAAAAAAATTCAAAAAAAAAAAAAAAAAAACCCCATTATGGCTTCTTTTCAAGCCAAAATAGGTTGGAAAAGGCCGAGAAAGAGAGAAAATAAAAATTGTCTTTCCGTTCCGTTCCTACCTGACGCGTAGTAGAAAATTCCGAAAAAAATAGCAAAAAAATTCAAAAAATTCAAAATTACCATTACGGGTTCATTTCAAGCCAAAACAGGGGTGGAAAGGCCGAAAAAGAAAGAAACTAAAAATTATCGTTTCGTTTCGTTCCTACACGAAGCATAATAGATAAATTAAAAAAATAGCAAAAAAATTCAAAAAATTAAAAACCCTGTTATGGCTTCTTTTTAAGCCAAAATAGGTTGGCAAAGGACAAGAAAGAGATAAAATAAAAATTATCGTTTCGTTTCGTTCGTACCCGACGCATAAGAGATAATAGAAAAAAAATATTAAAAAAATTCAAAAAAAAAAAAGAAAACCCCATTATGGCTTCTTTTCAAGCCAAAATAGGTTGGAAAAGGCCGAGAAAGAGAGAAAATAAAAATTGTCTTTCCGTTCCGTTCCTACCTGACGCGTAATAGGAAATTCCGAAAAAAATAGCAAAAAAATTCAAAAAATTCAAAATTACCATTACGGGTTCATTTCAAGCCAAAACAGGGGTGGAAAGGCCGAAAAAGAAAGAAACTAAAAAATTATCGTTTCGTTTCGTTCCTACACGAAGCATAATAGATAAATAAAAAAAATAGTAAAAAAATTCAAAACCCTGTTATGGCTTCTTTTTAAGCCAAAATAGGTTGGCAAAGGACAAGAAAGAGATAAAATAAAAATTATCGTTCCGTTCCGTTCCGTTCCAACCCGATGCGCAATAGAAAATTCCAAAAAAATAGCAAAAATAATTCAGAAAATTAATAAATACCATTATGGCATGATTTCAAGCCAAAATAGGTTGGAAAAGGCTCAGAGAGAGAAAATAAAAATTATCATTTCGTTTCGTTCCGACCTGACGCGTTAGAGAAAATTCAAGAAAAATAGCAAAAAAATTCAATAAATTAAAAAATAACGTTTTGGCTTCATTTCAAGCCAAAATAGTTTGGTAATTGCTGAGAAAGAGAAAAAATAAGAATTGTCTTTCCGTTCCCTTCCTACCCGACGGGTAATAGAAAATTCCAAAAAAAGAGAAGAAAAATCAAAAAATCAAAAAATACCATTGTGGCTTCATTTCAAGCCAAAATAGGTTTGAAAAGGCTGAGAAATAGAAAAAATAAAAATTGTCGTTCCGTTTCGTTCCCACCCAACGCGTAATAGAAAATTCCAAAAAAATAGCAAAAAATTTCAAAAAATTAAAAAACCCTGTTATGGCTTCTTTTCAAGCCAAAATACGTTGGAAATGGCCGAGAAAGAGAGAAAATAAAAATTGTCTTTCCGTTCCATTCCTATCTGACGTGTAATAGAAAATTCCAAACAAATTTCAAAAAATTAAAAAACCCTGTTATGGCTTCTTTTCAAGCCAAAATAGGTCGGAAAAGGCTGACAAAGTGAGAAAATAAAAATTATCGTTTTGTTTCGTTCCTTCCCGGCCTGTAATAGAAAATTCCAAAAAATTAGCAAAAAAATTCAAAAAATTCAAAAATACCATTACGGCTTCATTTCAAGCCAAAACAAGTTGGAAAAGGCTGAAAAAGAGAGAAATTAAAAATTATCGTTTCGTTTCGTTCCTACCCGACGCGTAATAGAAAATTCCAAAAAAAATAGCAAAATAATTGTAAAATTTTAACAAAAACCATTATGGCATCATTTCTAGCCAAAACAGGTTGGAAAAGGCTTAAAAAGAGAGAAAATAAAAATTATCGTTTCGTTTCGTTCCTACCCGACGCCTAAGAGATAATTCAAAAAAAATAGTAAAAAAATTCAAAAAATAAAAAAACCCCATTATTTTTCTTTTCAAACCAAAACAGGTTGGAAAAGGAGGAGAAAGAGAGAAAATAAAAATTGTCATTTCGTTTCGTTCCGACCTGACGCGTTAGAGAAAATTCAAGAAAAATAGCAAAAAAATTCAATAAATTAAAAAATACCGTTTTGGCTTCATTTCAAGCCATAATAGGTTGGTAATTGCCGAGAAAGAGAAAAAATAAAAATTGTCTTTCCGTTCCCTTCCTACCCGACGGGTAATAGAAAATTCCAAAAAAAGAGAAGAAAAATCAAAAAATCAAAAAATACCATTGTGGCTTCATTTCAAGCCAAAATAGGTTGGAAAAGGCCGAGAAATAGAAAAAATAAAAATTGTCGTTCCGTTTCGTTCCCACCCAACGCGTAATAGAAAATTCCAAAAAAATAGCAAAAAATTTCAAAAAATTAAAAACCCTGTTATGACTTCTTTTTAAGCCAAAATAAGTTGGAAAAGGCCAAGAAAGGGATAAAATAAAAATTATTGTTCCGTTCCGTTCCAACCCGATGCGCAATAGAAAATTCCAAAAAAATAGCAAAAATAATTCAGAAAATTAATAAATACCATTATGGCGTGATTTCAAGCCAAAATAGGTTGGAAAAGGCTCAGAGAGAGAAAATAAAAATTATAATTTCATTTCGTTCCGACCTGACGCGTTAGAGAAAATTCATGAAAAATAGCAAAAAAATTAAAAAATGACGTGTTGGCTTCATTTCAAGCCAAAATAGGTTGGAAATGGCCGAGAAAGAGAGAAAATAAAAACTGTCTTTCCGTTCCGTTCCTACCCGACGCGTAATAGAAAATTCCAAAAAAAATAGCAAAAAAATTTAAAAAATTTAAAAAAACCATTATGGCCTTATTTCAAGCCAAAACAAGTTGGAAAAGGCTGAAAAAGAGAGAAATTAAAAATTATCGTTTCGTTTCGTTCGTACCCGACGCATAAGAGATAATAGAAAAAAAATAGTAAAAAAATTCAAAAAAAAAAACAAAACCCCATTATGGCTTCTTTTCAAGCCAAAATAGGTTGGAAAAGGCCGAGAAAGAGAGAAAATAAAAATTGTCTTTCCGTTCCGTTCCTACCTGACGCGTAATAGAAAATTCCAAAAAAAATAGCAAAAAAATTCAAAAAATCAAAATTACCATTACGGGTTCATTTCAAGCCAAAACAGGGGTGAAAAGGCCGAAAAAGAGAGAAAATAAAAATTATCGTTTCGTTTCGTTCCTACACGAAGCATAATAGATAAATAAATAAAAATAGCAAAAAAATTAAAAAAATTAAAAACCCTGTTATGGCTTCTTTTCCGGCCAAAATAGGTTGGAAAAGGCTAAGAAAGAGATAAAATAAAAATTATTGTTCCGTTCCGTTCCAACCCGATGCGCAATAGAAAATTCCAAAAAAATAGCAAAAATAATTCAGAAAATTAATAAATACCATTATGGCGTGATTTCAAGCCAAAATAGGTTGGAAAAGGCTCAGAGAGAGAAAATAAAAATTATAATTTCATTTCGTTCCGACCTGACGCGTTAGAGAAAATTCATGAAAAATAGCAAAAAAATTAAAAAATGACGTGTTGGCTTCATTTCAAGCCAAAATAGGTTGGAAATGGCCGAGAAAGAGAGAAAATAAAAATTGTCTTTCCGTTCCATTCCTACCCGACGCGTAATAGCAAATTCCAAACAAATTTCAAAAAATTAAAAAACCCTGTTATGGCTTCTTTTCAAGCCAAAATAGGTCGGAAAAGGCTGTCAAAGAGAGAAAATAAAAATTATCGTTTCGTTTCGTTCCTTCCCGGCGTGTAATAATAAATTCCAAAAAATTAGCAAAAAAATTCAAAAAATTCAAAAATACCATTACGGCTTCATTTCAAGCCAAAACAAGTTGGAAAAGGCTGAAAAAGAGAGAAATTAAAAATAATCGTTTCGTTTCGTTCCTACCCGACGCATAAGAGATAATTCAAAAAAAATAGTAAAGAAATTCAAAAAATAAAAAAAACCCCATTATGGCTTCTTTTCAAACCAAAACAGGTTGGAAAAGGAGGAGAAAGGGAGAAAATAAAAACTGTCTTTCCGTTCCGTTCCTACCCGACGCGTAATAGAAAATTCCAAAAAAAATAGCAAAAAAATTTAAAAAATTTAAAAAAACCATTATGGCTTTATTTCAAGCCAAAACAAGTTGGAAAAGGCTAAAAAAGAGAGAAATTAAAAATTATCGTTTCGTTTCGTTCGTACCCGACGCATAAGAGATAATAGAAAAAAAATAGTAAAAAAATTCAAAAAAAAAAACAAAACCCCATTATGGCTTCTTTTCAAGCCAAAATAGGTTGGAAAAGGCCGAGAAAGAGAGAAAATAAAAATTGTCTTTCCGTTCCGTTCCTACCTGACGCGTAATAGAAAATTCCAAAAAAAATAGCAAAAAAATTCAAAAAATCAAAATTACCATTACGGGTTCATTTCAAGCCAAAACAGGGGTGAAAAGGCCGAAAAAGAGAGAAAATAAAAATTATCGTTTCGTTTCGTTCCTACACGAAGCATAATAGATAAATAAATAAAAATAGCAAAAAAATTAAAAAAATTAAAAACCCTGTTATGGCTTCTTTTCCGGCCAAAATAGGTTGGAAAAGGCTAAGAAAGAGATAAAATAAAAATTATCGTTCCGTTCCGTTCCAACCCGATGCGCAATAGAAAATTCCAAAAAAATAGCAAAAATAATTCAGAAAATTAATAAATACCATTATGGCGTGATTTCAAGCCAAAATAGGTTGGAAAAGGCTCAGAGAGAGAAAATAAAAATTATCATTTCGTTTCGTTCCTACCTGACGCGTTAGAGAAAATTCAAGAAAAAGAGCAAAAAAATTCAATAAATTAAAAAATAACGTTTTGGCTTCATTTCAAGCCAAAATAGTTTGGTAATTGCTGAGAAAGAGAAAAAATAAAAATTGTCTTTCCGTTCCCTTCCTACCCGACGGGTAATAGAAAATTCCAAAAAAAGAGAAGAAAAATCAAAAAATCAAAAAATACCATTGTGGCTTCATTTCAAGCCAACATAGGTTTGAAAAGGCTGAGAAATAGAAAAAAAAAAAATTGTCGTTCCGTTTTGTTTCCACCCAACGCGTAATAGAAAATTCCAAAAACATAGCAAAAAATTTCAAAAAATTAAAAAACCCTGTTATGGCTTCTTTTCAAGCCAAAATACGTTGGAAATTGCCGAGAAAGAGAGAAAATAAAAATTGTCTTTTTGTTCCATTCCTATCTGACGCGTAATAGAAAATTCCAAACAAATTTCAAAAAATTAAAAAACCCTGTTATGGCTTCTTTTCAAGCCAAAATAGGTCGGAAAAGGCTGACAAAGAGAGAAAATAAAAATTATCGTTTCGTTTCGTTCCTTCCCGACGTGTAATAGAAAATTCCAAAAAATTAGCAAAAAAATTCAAAAAATTCAAAAATACCATTACGGCTTCATTTCAAGCCAAAACAAGTTGGAAAAGGCTGAAAAAGAGAGAAATTAAAAATTATCGTTTCGTTTCGTTCCTACCCGACGCATAAAAGATAATTCAAAAAAAATAGTAAAAAAATTCAAAAAATAAAAAAACCCCATTATGGCTTCTTTTCAAACCAAAATAGGTTGGAAAAGACCGAGAAAGAGAGAAAATAAAAATTGTCTTTCCGTTCCGTTCCTACCTGACGCGTAATAGAAAATTCCAAAAAAAATAGCAAAAAAATTCAAAAAATTCAAAAATACCATTACGGGTTCATTTCAAGCCAAAACAGGTTGGAAAAGGCCGAAAAAGAGAGAAAATAAAAATTATCGTTTCGTTTCGTTCCTACACGACGCACAATATATAAATAAAAAAAATAGCAAAAAAATTCAAAAAATTAAAAACCCTGTTATGGCTTCTTTTTAAGCCAAAATAGGTTGGAAAAAGCCAAGAAAGGGATAAAATAAAAATTATTGTTCCGTTCCGTTCCAACCCGATGCGCAATAGAAAATTCCAAAAAAATCGCAAAAATAATTCAGAAAATTAATAAATACCATTATAGCGTGATTTCAAGCCAAAATAGGTTGGAAAAGGCTCAGAGAGAGAAAATAAAAATTATAATTTCATTTCGTTCCGACCTGACACGTTAGAGAAAATTCATGAAAAATAGCAAAAAAATTCGAAAAATTAAAAAATGACGTTTTGGCTTCATTTCAAGCCAAAATAGGTTGGAAAAGGCTGAGAAATTGAAAAAATAAAAATTGTCGTTCCGTTTCGTTCCCACCCAACGCGTAATAGAAAATTCCAAAAAAATAGCAAAAAATTTCAAAAAATTAAAAAACCCTGTTATGGCTTCTTTTCAAGCCAAAACAAGTTGGAAAAGGCCGAAAACAGAGAAAATAAAAATTGTCTTTCCGTTCCGTTCCTACCTGACGCGTAATAGAAAATTCCAAAAACAATAGCAAAAAAATTCAAAAAATTCAAAAATACCATTACGGGTTCATTTCAAGCCAAAACAGGTTGAAAAAGGCTGAAAAAGAAAGAAAATAAAAATTATCGTTTCGTTTCGTTCCTACACGACGCACAATATATAAATAAAAAAAATAGCAAAAAAATTCAAAAAATTAAAAACCCTGTTATGGCTTCTTTTTAAGCCAAAATAGGTTGGAAAAGGCCAAGAAAGGGATAAAATAAAAATTATTGTTCAGTTCCGTTCCAACCCGATGCGCAATAGAAAATTTCAAAAAAATAGCAAAAATAATTCAGAAAATTAATAAATACCATTATGGCGTGATTTCAAGCCAAAATAGGTTGGAAAAGGCTCAGAGAGAAAATAAAAATTATAATTTCATTTCGTTCCGACCTGACGCGTTAGAGAAAATTCATGAAAAATAGCAAAAAAATTCAAAAAATTAAAAAATGACGTTTTGGCTTCATTTCAAGCCAAAATAGGTTGGAAAAGGCTGAGAAATAGAAAAAATAAAAATTGTCGTTCCGTTTCGTTTCCACCCAACGCGTAATAGAAAATTCCAAAAAAATAGCAAAAAATTTCAAAAAATTAAAAAACCCTGTTATGGCTTCTTTTCAAGCCAAAATACGTTGGAAATGGCCGAGAAAGAGAGAAAATAAAAATTGTCTTTTTGTTCCATTCCTCTCTGACGCGTAATAGAAACTTCCAAACAAATTTCAAAAAATTAAAAAACCCTGTTATGGCTTCTTTTCAAGCCAAAATAGGTCGGAAAAGGCTGACAAAGAGAGAAAATAAAAATTATTGTTTCGTTTCGTTCCTTCCCGGCGTGTAATAAAAAATTCCAAAAAATTAGCAAAAAAATTCAAAAAATTCAAAAATACCATTACGGCTTCATTTCAAGCCAAAACAAGTTGGAAAAGGCTGAAAAAGAGAGAAATTAAAAATTATCGTTTCGTTTCGTTCGTACCCGACGCATAAGAGATAATAGAAAAAAAATAGTAAAAAAATTCAAAAAAAAAAAAAAAACCCCATTATGATTTCTTTTCAAGCCAAAATAGGTTGGAAAAGGCCGAGAAAGAGAGAAAATAAAAATTGTCTTTCCGTTCCGTTCCTACCTGACGCGTAATAGAAAATTCCGAAAAAAATAGCAAAAAAATACAAAAAATTCAAAATTACCATTACGGGTTCATTTCAAGCCAAAACAGGGGTGGGAAGGCCGAAAAAGAAAGAAAATAAAAATTATCGTTTCGTTTCGTTCCTACACGAAGCATAATAGATAAATAAAAAAAATAGCAAAAAAATTCAAAAAATTAAAAACCCTGTTATGGATTCTTTTTAAGCCAAAATAGGATGGCAAAGGACAAGAAAGAGATAAAATAAAAATTATCGTTCCGTTCCGTTCCAACCCGATGCGCAATAGAAAATTCCAAAAAAATAGCAAAAATAATTCAGAAAATTAATAAATACCATTATGGCATGATTTCAAGCCAAAATAGGTTGGAAAAGGCTCAGAGAGAGAAAATAAAAATTATCATTTCGTTTCGTTCCGACCTGACGCGTTAGAGAAAATTCAAGAAAAATAGCAAAAAAATTCAATAAATTAAAAAATAACGTTTTGGCTTCATTTCAAGCCAAAATAGTTTGGTAATTACTGAGAAAGAGAAAAAATAAAAATCGTCTTTCCGTTCCCTTCCTACCCGACGGGTAATAGAAAATTCCAAAAAAATAGCAAAAAATACCATTGTGGCTTCATTTCAAGCCAAAATAGGTTTGAAAAGGCTGAGAAATAGAAAAAATAAAAATTGTCGTTCCGTTTCGTTCCCACCCAACGCGTAATAGAAAATTCCAAAAAAATAGCAAAAAATTTCAAAAAATTAAAAAACCCTGTTATGGCTTCTTTTCAAGCCAAAATAGGTTGGAAATGGCCGAGAAAGAGAGAAAATAAAAATTGTCTTTCCGTTCCATTCCTATCTGACGCGTAACAGAAAATTCCAAACAAATTTAAAAAAATTAAAAAACCCTGTTATGGCTTCTTTTCAAGCCAAAATCTTTCGGAAAAGGCTGACAAAGAGAGAAAATAAAAATTATCGTTTCGTTTCGTTCATTCCCGACGTGTAATAGAAAATTCCAAAAAATTAGCAAAAAAGTTCAAAAATACCATTACGGCTTCATTTCAAGCCAAAACAAGTTGGAAAAGGCTGAAAAAGAGAGAAATTAAAAATTATCGTTTCATTTCGTTCCTACCCGACGCATAAGAGATAATTCAAAAAAAATAGTAAAAAAATTCAAAAAATAAAAAAACCCCATTATGGCTTCTTTTCAAACCAAAACAGGTTGGAAAAGGAGGAGAAAGGGAGAAAATAAAAACTGTCTTTCCGTTCCGTTCCTACCCGACGCGTAATAGAAAATTCCAAAAAATATAGCAAAAAAATTTAAAAAATTTAAAAAAACCATTATGGCTTTATTTCAAGCCAAAACAAGTTGGAAAAGGCTGAAAAAGAGAGAAATTAAAAATTATCGTTTCGTTTCGTTCGTACCCGACGCGTAAGAGATAATAGAAAAAAAATAGGAAAAAAATTCAAAAAAAAAAAAAACCCCATTATGGCTTCTTTTCAAGCCAAAATAGGTTGGAAAAGGCCGAGAAAGAGAGAAAATAAAAACTGTCTTTCCGTTCCGTTCCTACCCGACGCGTAATAGAAAATTCCAAAAAAAATAGCAAAAAAATTTAAAAAATTTAAAAAAACCATTATGGCCTTATTTCAAGCCAAAACAAGTTGGAAAAGGCTGAAAAAGAGAGAAATTAAAAATTATCGTTTCGTTTCGTTCGTACCCGACGCATAAGAGATAATAGAAAAAAAATAGTAAAAAAATTCAAAAAAAAAAACAAAACCCCATTATGGCTTCTTTTCAAGCCAAAATAGGTTGGAAAAGGCCGAGAAAGAGAGAAAATAAAAATTGTCTTTCCGTTCCGTTCCTACCTGACGCGTAATAGAAAATTCCAAAAAAAATAGCAAAAAAATTCAAAAAATCAAAATTACCATTACGGGTTCATTTCAAGCCAAAACATGGGTGAAAAGGCCGAAAAAGAGAGAAAATAAAAATTATCGTTTCGTTTCGTTCCTACACGAAGCATAATAGATAAATAAATAAAAATAGCAAAAAAATTAAAAAAATTAAAAACCCTGTTATGGCTTCTTTTCCGGCCAAAATAGGTTGGAAAAGGCCAAGAAAGAGATAAAATAACAATTATCGTTCCGTTCCGTTCCAACCCGATACGCAATAGAAAATTCCAAAAAAATAGCAAAAATAATTCAGAAAATTAATAAATACCATTATGGCGTGATTTCAAGCCAAAATAGGTTGGAAAAGGCTCAGAGAGAGAAAATAAAAATTATCATTTCGTTTCGTTCCTACCTGACGCGTTAGAGAAAATTCAAGAAAAAGAGCAAAAAAATTCAATAAATTAAAAAATAACGTTTTGGCTTCATTTCAAGCCAAAATAGTTTGGTAATTGCTGAGAAAGAGAAAAAATAAAAATTGTCTTTCCGTTCCCTTCCTACCCGACGGGTAATAGAAAATTCCAAAAAAAGAGAAGAAAAATCAAAAAATCAAAAAATACCATTGTGGCTTCATTTCAAGCCAAAATAGGTTGGAAAAGGCTGAGAAATAGAAAAAATAAAAATTGTCGTTCCGTTTTGTTTCCACCCAACGCGTAATAGAAAATTCCAAAAAAATAGCAAAAAATTTCAAAAAATTAAAAAACCCTGTTATGGCTTCTTTTCAAGCCAAAATACGTTGGAAATTGCCGAGAAAGAGAGAAAATAAAAATTGTCTTTTTGTTCCATTCCTATCTGACGCGTAATAGAAAATTCCAAACAAATTTCAAAAAATTAAAAAACCCTGTTATGGCTTCTATTCAAGCCAAAATAGGTCGGAAAAGGCTGACAAAGAGAGAAAATAAAAATTATCGTTTCGTTTCGTTCCTTCCTGACGTGTAATAGAAAATTCCAAAAAATTAGCAAAAAAGTTCAAAAATACCATTACGGCTTCATTTCAAGCCAAAACAAGTTGGAAAAGGCTGAAAAAGAGAGAAATTAAAAATTATCGTTTCATTTCGTTCCTACCCGACGCATTAGAGATAATTCAAAAAAAATAGTAAAAAAATTCAAAAAATAAAAAAACCCCATTATGGCTTCTTTTCAAACCAAAACAGGTTGGAAAAGGAGGAGAAAGGGAGAAAATAAAAACTGTCTTTCCGTTCCGTTCCTACCCGACGCGTAATAGAAAATTCCAAAAAATATAGCAAAAAAATTTAAAAAATTTAAAAAAACCATTATGGCTTTATTTCAAGCCAAAACAAGTTGGAAAAGGCTGAAAAAGAGAGAAATTAAAAATTATCGTTTCGTTTCGTTCGTACCCGACGCATAAGAGATAATTCAAAAAAAATAGTAAAAAAATTCAAAAAATAAAAAAACCCCATTATGGCTTCTTTTCAAACCAAAACAGGTTGGAAAAGGAGGAGAAAGGGAGAAAATAAAAACTGTCTTTCCGTTCCGTTCCTACCCGACGCGTAATAGAAAATTCCAAAAAATATAGCAAAAAAATTTAAAAAATTTAAAAAAACCATTATGGCTTTATTTCAAGCCAAAACAAGTTGGAAAAGGCTGAAAAAGAGAGAAATTAAAAATTATCGTTTCGTTTCGTTCGTACCCGACGCGTAAGAGATAATAGAAAAAAAATAGGAAAAAAATTCAAAAAAAAAAAAAACCCCATTATGGCTTCTTTTCAAGCCAAAATAGGTTGGAAAAGGCCGAGAAAGAGAGAAAATAAAAACTGTCTTTCCGTTCCGTTCCTACCCGACGCGTAATAGAAAATTCCAAAAAAAATAGCAAAAAAATTTAAAAAATTTAAAAAAACCATTATGGCCTTATTTCAAGCCAAAACAAGTTGGAAAAGGCTGAAAAAGAGAGAAATTAAAAATTATCGTTTCGTTTCGTTCGTACCCGACGCATAAGAGATAATAGAAAAAAAATAGTAAAAAAATTCAAAAAAAAAAACAAAACCCCATTATGGCTTCTTTTTAAGCCAAAATAGGTTGGAAAAGGCCGAGAAAGAGAGAAAATAAAAATTGTCTTTCCGTTCCGTTCCTACCTGACGCGTAATAGAAAATTCCGAAAAAAATAGCAAAAAAATTCAAAAAATTCAAAATTACCATTACGGGTTCATTTCAAGCCAAAACAGGGGTGGAAAGGCCGAAAAAGAAAGAAACTAAAAATTATTGTTCCGTTCCGTTCCAACCCGATGCGCAATAGAAAATTCCAAAAAAATAGCAAAAATAATTCAGAAAATTAATAAATACCATTATGGCGTGATTTCAAGCCAAAATAGGTTGGAAAAGGCTCAGAGAGAGAAAATAAAAATTATAATTTCATTTCGTTCCGACCTGACGCGTTAGAGAAAATTCATGAAAAATAGCAAAAAAATTAAAAAATGACGTGTTGGCTTCATTTCAAGCCAAAATAGGTTGGAAATGGCCGAGAAAGAGAGAAAATAAAAATTGTCTTTCCGTTCCATTCCTACCCGACGCGTAATAGCAAATTCCAAACAAATTTCAAAAAATTAAAAAGCCCTGTTATGGCTTCTTTTCAAGCCAAAATAGGTCGGAAAAGGCTGTCAAAGAGAGAAAATAAAAATTATCGTTTCGTTTCGTTCCTTCCCGGCGTGTAATAAAAAATTCCAAAAAATTAGCAAAAAAATTCAAAAAATTCAAAAATACCATTACGGCTTCATTTCAAGCCAAAACAAGTTGGAAAAGGCTGAAAAAGAGAGAAATTAAAAATAATCGTTTCGTTTCGTTCCTACCCGACGCATAAGAGATAATTCAAAAAAAATAGTAAAGAAATTCAAAAAATAAAAAAAAACCCCATTATGGCTTCTTTTCAAACCAAAACAGGTTGGAAAAGGAGGAGAAAGGGAGAAAATAAAAACTGTCTTTCCGTTCCGTTCCTACCCAACGCGTAATAGAAAATTCCAAAAAAAATAGCAAAAAAATTTAAAAAATTTAAAAAAACCATTATGGCTTTATTTCAAGCCAAAACAAGTTGGAAAAGGCTGAAAAAGAGAGAAATTAAAAATTATCGTTTCGTTTCGTTCGTACCCGACGCATAAGAGATAATACAAAAAAAATAGTAAAAAAATTCAAAAAAAAAAAAAAAAAAAACCCCATTATGGCTTCTTTTCAAGCCAAAATAGGTTGGAAAAGGCCGAGAAAGAGAGAAAATAAAAATTGTCTTTCCGTTCCGTTCCTACCTGACGCGTAATAGAAAATTCCGAAAAAAATAGCAAAAAAATTCAAAAAATTCAAAATTACCATTACGGGTTCATTTCAAGCCAAAACAGGGGTGGAAAGGCCGAAAAAGAAAGAAACTAAAAATTATCGTTTCGTTTCGTTCCTACACGAAGCATAATAGATAAATTAAAAAAATAGCAAAAAAATTCAAAAAATTAAAAACCCTGTTATGGCTTCTTTTTAAGCCAAAATAGGTTGGCAAAGGACAAGAAAGACATAAAATAAAAATTATCGTTTCGTTTCGTTCGTACCCGACGCATAAGAGATAATAGAAAAAAAATATTAAAAAAATTCAAAAAAAAAAAAAACCCCATTATGGCTTCTTTTCAAGCCAAAATAGGTTGGAAAAGGCCGAGAAAGAGAGAAAATAAAAATTGTCTTTCCGTTCCGTTCCTACCTGACGCGTAATAGAAAATTCCAAAAAAAATAGCAAAAAAATTCAAAAAATTCAAAATTACCATTACGGGTTCATTTCAAGCCAAAACAGGGGTGAAAAGGCCGAAAAAGAGAGAAAATAAAAATTATCGTTTCGTTTCGTTCCTACACGAAGCATAATAGATAAATAAATAAAAATAGCAAAAAAATTCAAAAAATTAAAAACCCTGTTATGGCTTCTTTTCCGGCCAAAATAGGTTGGAAAAGGCCAAGAAAGAGATAAAATAAAAATTATCGTTCCGTTCCGTTCCAACCCGATGCGCAATAGAAAATTCCAAAAAAATAGCAAAAATAATTCAGAAAATTAATAAATACCATTATGGCGTGATTTAAAGCCAAAATAGGTTGGAAAAGGCTCAGAGAGAGAAAATAAAAATTATCATTTCGTTTCGTTCCGACCTGACGCGTTAGAGAAAATTCAAGAAAAATAGCAAAAAAATTCAATAAATTAAAAAATAACGTTCGGCTTCATTTCAAGCCAAAATAGTTTGGTAATTGCTGAGTAAGAGAAAAAATAAAAATTGTCTTTCCGTTCCCTTCCTACCCGACGGGTAATAGAAAATTCCAAAAAAAGAGAAGAAAAATCAAAAAATCAAAAAATACCATTGTGGCTTCATTTCAAGCCAAAATAGGTTTGAAAAGGCTGAGAAATAGAAAAAATAAAAATTGTCGTTCCGTTTCGTTCCCACCCAACGCGTAATAGAAAATTCCAAAAAAATAGCAAAAAATTTCAAAAAATTAAAAAACCCTGTTATGGCTTCTTTTCAAGCCAAAATACGTTGGAAATGGCCGAGAAAGAGAGAAAATAAAAATTGTCTTTCCGTTCCATTCCTATCTGACGCGTAACAGAAAATTCCAAACAAATTTAAAAAAATTAAAAAACCCTGTTATGGCTTCTTTTCAAGCCAAAATCTTTCGGAAAAGGCTGACAAAGAGAGAAAATAAAAATTATCGTTTCGTTTCGTTCATTCCCGACGTGTAATAGAAAATTCCAAAAAATTAGCAAAAAAGTTCAAAAATACCATTACGGCTTCATTTCAAGCCAAAACAAGTTGGAAAAGGCTGAAAAAGAGAGAAATTAAAAATTATCGTTTCATTTCGTTCCTACCCGACGCATAAGAGATAATTCAAAAAAAATAGTAAAAAAATTCAAAAAATAAAAAAACCCCATTATGGCTTCTTTTCAAACCAAAACAGGTTGGAAAAGGAGGAGAAAGGGAGAAAATAAAAACTGTCTTTCCGTTCCGTTCCTACCCGACGCGTAATAGAAAATTCCAAAAAATATAGCAAAAAAATTTAAAAAATTTAAAAAAACCATTATGGCTTTATTTCAAGCCAAAACAAGTTGGAAAAGGCTGAAAAAGAGAGAAATTAAAAATTATCGTTTCGTTTCGTTCGTACCCGACGCGTAAGAGATAATAGAAAAAAAATAGGAAAAAAATTCAAAAAAAAAAAAAACCCCATTATGGCTTCTTTTCAAGCCAAAATAGGTTGGAAAAGGCCGAGAAAGAGAGAAAATAAAAACTGTCTTTCCGTTCCGTTCCTACCCGACGCGTAATAGAAAATTCCAAAAAAAATAGCAAAAAAATTTAAAAAATTTAAAAAAACCATTATGGCCTTATTTCAAGCCAAAACAAGTTGGAAAAGGCTGAAAAAGAGAGAAATTAAAAATTATCGTTTCGTTTCGTTCGTACCCGACGCATAAGAGATAATAGAAAAAAAATAGTAAAAAAATTCAAAAAAAAAAACAAAACCCCATTATGGCTTCTTTTCAAGCCAAAATAGGTTGGAAAAGGCCGAGAAAGAGAGAAAATAAAAATTGTCTTTCCGTTCCGTTCCTACCTGACGCGTAATAGAAAATTCCGAAAAAAATAGCAAAAAAATTCAAAAAATTCAAAATTACCATTACGGGTTCATTTCAAGCCAAAACAGGGGTGGAAAGGCCGAAAAAGAGAGAAACTAAAAATTATTGTTCCGTTCCGTTCCAACCCGATGCGCAATAGAAAATCCCAAAAAAATAGCAAAAATAATTCAGAAAATTAATAAATACCATTATGGCGTGATTTCAAGCCAAAATAGGTTGGAAAAGGCTCAGAGAGAGAAAATAAAAATTATAATTTCATTTCGTTCCGACCTGACGCGTTAGAGAAAATTCATGAAAAATAGCAAAAAAATTAAAAAATGACGTGTTGGCTTCATTTCAAGCCAAAATAGGTTGGAAATGGCCGAGAAAGAGAGAAAATAAAAATTGTCTTTCCGTTCCATTCCTACCCGACGCGTAATAGCAAATTCCAAACAAATTTCAAAAAATTAAAAAGCCCTGTTATGGCTTCTTTTCAAGCCAAAATAGGTCGGAAAAGGCTGTCAAAGAGAGAAAATAAAAATTATCGTTTCGTTTCGTTCCTTCCCGGCGTGTAATAAAAAATTCCAAAAAATTAGCAAAAAAATTCAAAAAATTCAAAAATACCATTACGGCTTCATTTCAAGCCAAAACAAGTTGGAAAAGGCTGAAAAAGAGAGAAATTAAAAATAATCGTTTCGTTTCGTTCCTACCCGACGCATAAGAGATAATTCAAAAAAAATAGTAAAGAAATTCAAAAAATAAAAAAAAACCCCATTATGGCTTCTTTTCAAACCAAAACAGGTTGGAAAAGGAGGAGAAAGGGAGAAAATAAAAACTGTCTTTCCGTTCCGTTCCTACCCAACGCGTAATAGAAAATTCCAAAAAAAATAGCAAAAAAATTTAAAAAATTTAAAAAAACCATTATGGCTTTATTTCAAGCCAAAACAAGTTGGAAAAGGCTGAAAAAGAGAGAAATTAAAAATTATCGTTTCGTTTCGTTCGTACCCGACGCATAAGAGATAATACAAAAAAAATAGTAAAAAAATTCAAAAAAAAAAAAAAAAAAAACCCCATTATGGCTTCTTTTCAAGCCAAAATAGGTTGGAAAAGGCCGAGAAAGAGAGAAAATAAAAATTGTCTTTCCGTTCCGTTCCTACCTGACGCGTAATAGAAAATTCCGAAAAAAATAGCAAAAAAATTCAAAAAATTCAAAATTACCATTACGGGTTCATTTCAAGCCAAAACAGGGGTGGAAAGGCCGAAAAAGAAAGAAACTAAAAATTATCGTTTCGTTTCGTTCCTACACGAAGCATAATAGATAAATTAAAAAAATAGCAAAAAAATTCAAAAAATTAAAAACCCTGTTATGGCTTCTTTTTAAGCCAAAATAGGTTGGCAAAGGACAAGAAAGACATAAAATAAAAATTATCGTTTCGTTTCGTTCGTACCCGACGCATAAGAGATAATAGAAAAAAAATATTAAAAAAATTCAAAAAAAAAAAAAACCCCATTATGGCTTCTTTTCAAGCCAAAATAGGTTGGAAAAGGCCGAGAAAGAGAGAAAATAAAAATTGTCTTTCCGTTCCGTTCCTACCTGACGCGTAATAGAAAATTCCAAAAAAAATAGCAAAAAAATTCAAAAAATTCAAAATTACCATTACGGGTTCATTTCAAGCCAAAACAGGGGTGAAAAGGCCGAAAAAGAGAGAAAATAAAAATTATCGTTTCGTTTCGTTCCTACACGAAGCATAATAGATAAATAAATAAAAATAGCAAAAAAATTCAAAAAATTAAAAACCCTGTTATGGCTTCTTTTCCGGCCAAAATAGGTTGGAAAAGGCCAAGAAAGAGATAAAATAAAAATTATCGTTCCGTTCCGTTCCAACCCGATGCGCAATAGAAAATTCCAAAAAAATAGCAAAAATAATTCAGAAAATTAATAAATACCATTATGGCGTGATTTAAAGCCAAAATAGGTTGGAAAAGGCTCAGAGAGAGAAAATAAAAATTATCATTTCGTTTCGTTCCGACCTGACGCGTTAGAGAAAATTCAAGAAAAATAGCAAAAAAATTCAATAAATTAAAAAATAACGTTCGGCTTCATTTCAAGCCAAAATAGTTTGGTAATTGCTGAGTAAGAGAAAAAATAAAAATTGTCTTTCCGTTCCCTTCCTACCCGACGGGTAATAGAAAATTCCAAAAAAAGAGAAGAAAAATCAAAAAATCAAAAAATACCATTGTGGCTTCATTTCAAGCCAAAATAGGTTTGAAAAGGCTGAGAAATAGAAAAAATAAAAATTGTCGTTCCGTTTCGTTCCCACCCAACGCGTAATAGAAAATTCCAAAAAAATAGCAAAAAATTTCAAAAAATTAAAAAACCCTGTTATGGCTTCTTTTCAAGCCAAAATACGTTGGAAATGGCCGAGAAAGAGAGAAAATAAAAATTGTCTTTCCGTTCCATTCCTATCTGACGCGTAACAGAAAATTCCAAACAAATTTAAAAAAATTAAAAAACCCTGTTATGGCTTCTTTTCAAGCCAAAATCTTTCGGAAAAGGCTGACAAAGAGAGAAAATAAAAATTATCGTTTCGTTTCGTTCATTCCCGACGTGTAATAGAAAATTCCAAAAAATTAGCAAAAAAGTTCAAAAATACCATTACGGCTTCATTTCAAGCCAAAACAAGTTGGAAAAGGCTGAAAAAGAGAGAAATTAAAAATTATCGTTTCATTTCGTTCCTACCCGACGCATAAGAGATAATTCAAAAAAAATAGTAAAAAAATTCAAAAAATAAAAAAACCCCATTATGGCTTCTTTTCAAACCAAAACAGGTTGGAAAAGGAGGAGAAAGGGAGAAAATAAAAACTGTCTTTCCGTTCCGTTCCTACCCGACGCGTAATAGAAAATTCCAAAAAATATAGCAAAAAAATTTAAAAAATTTAAAAAAACCATTATGGCTTTATTTCAAGCCAAAACAAGTTGGAAAAGGCTGAAAAAGAGAGAAATTAAAAATTATCGTTTCGTTTCGTTCGTACCCGACGCGTAAGAGATAATAGAAAAAAAATAGGAAAAAAATTCAAAAAAAAAAAAAACCCCATTATGGCTTCTTTTCAAGCCAAAATAGGTTGGAAAAGGCCGAGAAAGAGAGAAAATAAAAACTGTCTTTCCGTTCCGTTCCTACCCGACGCGTAATAGAAAATTCCAAAAAAAATAGCAAAAAAATTTAAAAAATTTAAAAAAACCATTATGGCCTTATTTCAAGCCAAAACAAGTTGGAAAAGGCTGAAAAAGAGAGAAATTAAAAATTATCGTTTCGTTTCGTTCGTACCCGACGCATAAGAGATAATAGAAAAAAAATAGTAAAAAAATTCAAAAAAAAAAACAAAACCCCATTATGGCTTCTTTTCAAGCCAAAATAGGTTGGAAAAGGCCGAGAAAGAGAGAAAATAAAAATTGTCTTTCCGTTCCGTTCCTACCTGACGCGTAATAGAAAATTCCGAAAAAAATAGCAAAAAAATTCAAAAAATTCAAAATTACCATTACGGGTTCATTTCAAGCCAAAACAGGGGTGGAAAGGCCGAAAAAGAAAGAAACTAAAAATTATTGTTCCGTTCCGTTCCAACCCGATGCGCAATAGAAAATCCCAAAAAAATAGCAAAAATAATTCAGAAAATTAATAAATACCATTATGGCGTGATTTCAAGCCAAAATAGGTTGGAAAAGGCTCAGAGAGAGAAAATAAAAATTATAATTTCATTTCGTTCCGACCTGACGCGTTAGAGAAAATTCATGAAAAATAGCAAAAAAATTAAAAAATGACGTGTTGGCTTCATTTCAAGCCAAAATAGGTTGGAAATGGCCGAGAAAGAGAGAAAATAAAAATTGTCTTTCCGTTCCATTCCTACCCGACGCGTAATAGCAAATTCCAAACAAATTTCAAAAAATTAAAAAGCCCTGTTATGGCTTCTTTTCAAGCCAAAATAGGTCGGAAAAGGCTGTCAAAGAGAGAAAATAAAAATTATCGTTTCGTTTCGTTCCTTCCCGGCGTGTAATAAAAAATTCCAAAAAATTAGCAAAAAAATTCAAAAAATTCAAAAATACCATTACGGCTTCATTTCAAGCCAAAACAAGTTGGAAAAGGCTGAAAAAGAGAGAAATTAAAAATAATCGTTTCGTTTCGTTCCTACCCGACGCATAAGAGATAATTCAAAAAAAATAGTAAAGAAATTCAAAAAATAAAAAAAAACCCCATTATGGCTTCTTTTCAAACCAAAACAGGTTGGAAAAGGAGGAGAAAGGGAGAAAATAAAAACTGTCTTTCCGTTCCGTTCCTACCCAACGCGTAATAGAAAATTCCAAAAAAAATAGCAAAAAAATTTAAAAAATTTAAAAAAACCATTATGGCTTTATTTCAAGCCAAAACAAGTTGGAAAAGGCTGAAAAAGAGAGAAATTAAAAATTATCGTTTCGTTTCGTTCGTACCCGACGCATAAGAGATAATACAAAAAAAATAGTAAAAAAATTCAAAAAAAAAAAAAAAAAAAACCCCTTTATGGCTTCTTTTCAAGCCAAAATAGGTTGGAAAAGGCCGAGAAAGAGAGAAAATAAAAATTGTCTTTCCGTTCCGTTCCTACCTGACGCGTAATAGAAAATTCCGAAAAAAATAGCAAAAAAATTCAAAAAATTCAAAATTACCATTACGGGTTCATTTCAAGCCAAAACAGGGGTGGAAAGGCCGAAAAAGAAAGAAACTAAAAATTATCGTTTCGTTTCGTTCCTACACGAAGCATAATAGATAAATTAAAAAAATAGCAAAAAAATTCAAAAAATTAAAAACCCTGTTATGGCTTCTTTTTAAGCCAAAATAGGTTGGCAAAGGACAAGAAAGACATAAAATAAAAATTATCGTTTCGTTTCGTTCGTACCCGACGCATAAGAGATAATAGAAAAAAAATATTAAAAAAATTCAAAAAAAAAAAAAACCCCATTATGGCTTCTTTTCAAGCCAAAATAGGTTGGAAAAGGCCGAGAAAGAGAGAAAATAAAAATTGTCTTTCCGTTCCGTTCCTACCTGACGCGTAATAGAAAATTCCAAAAAAAATAGCAAAAAAATTCAAAAAATTCAAAATTACCATTACGGGTTCATTTCAAGCCAAAACAGGGGTGAAAAGGCCGAAAAAGAGAGAAAATAAAAATTATCGTTTCGTTTCGTTCCTACACGAAGCATAATAGATAAATAAATAAAAATAGCAAAAAAATTCAAAAAATTAAAAACCCTGTTATGGCTTCTTTTCCGGCCAAAATAGGTTGGAAAAGGCCAAGAAAGAGATAAAACAAAAATTATCGTTCCGTTCCGTTCCAACCCGATGCGCAATAGAAAATTCCAAAAAAATAGCAAAAATAATTCAGAAAATTAATAAATACCATTATGGCGTGATTTAAAGCCAAAATAGGTTGGAAAAGGCTCAGAGAGAGAAAATAAAAATTATCATTTCGTTTCGTTCCGACCTGACGCGTTAGAGAAAATTCAAGAAAAATAGCAAAAAAATTCAATAAATTAAAAAATAACGTTCGGCTTCATTTCAAGCCAAAATAGTTTGGTAATTGCTGAGTAAGAGAAAAAATAAAAATTGTCTTTCCGTTCCCTTCCTACCCGACGGGTAATAGAAAATTCCAAAAAAAGAGAAGAAAAATCAAAAAATCAAAAAATACCATTGTGGCTTCATTTCAAGCCAAAATAGGTTTGAAAAGGCTGAGAAATAGAAAAAATAAAAATTGTCGTTCCGTTTCGTTCCCACCCAACGCGTAATAGAAAATTCCAAAAAAATAGCAAAAAATTTCAAAAAATTAAAAAACCCTGTTATGGCTTCTTTTCAAGCCAAAATACGTTGGAAATGGCCGAGAAAGAGAGAAAATAAAAATTGTCTTTCCGTTCCATTCCTATCTGACGCGTAACAGAAAATTCCAAACAAATTTAAAAAAATTAAAAAACCCTGTTATGGCTTCTTTTCAAGCCAAAATCTTTCGGAAAAGGCTGACAAAGAGAGAAAATAAAAATTATCGTTTCGTTTCGTTCATTCCCGACGTGTAATAGAAAATTCCAAAAAATTAGCAAAAAAGTTCAAAAATACCATTACGGCTTCATTTCAAGCCAAAACAAGTTGGAAAAGGCTGAAAAAGAGAGAAATTAAAAATTATCGTTTCATTTCGTTCCTACCCGACGCATAAGAGATAATTCAAAAAAAATAGTAAAAAAATTCAAAAAATAAAAAAACCCCATTATGGCTTCTTTTCAAACCAAAACAGGTTGGAAAAGGAGGAGAAAGGGAGAAAATAAAAACTGTCTTTCCGTTCCGTTCCTACCCGACGCGTAATAGAAAATTCCAAAAAATATAGCAAAAAAATTTAAAAAATTTAAAAAAACCATTATGGCTTTATTTCAAGCCAAAACAAGTTGGAAAAGGCTGAAAAAGAGAGAAATTAAAAATTATCGTTTCGTTTCGTTCGTACCCGACGCGTAAGAGATAATAGAAAAAAAATAGGAAAAAAATTCAAAAAAAAAAAAAACCCCATTATGGCTTCTTTTCAAGCCAAAATAGGTTGGAAAAGGCCGAGAAAGAGAGAAAATAAAAACTGTCTTTCCGTTCCGTTCCTACCCGACGCGTAATAGAAAATTCCAAAAAAAATAGCAAAAAAATTTAAAAAATTTAAAAAAACCATTATGGCCTTATTTCAAGCCAAAACAAGTTGGAAAAGGCTGAAAAAGAGAGAAATTAAAAATTATCGTTTCGTTTCGTTCGTACCCGACGCATAAGAGATAATAGAAAAAAAATAGTAAAAAAATTCAAAAAAAAAAACAAAACCCCATTATGGCTTCTTTTCAAGCCAAAATAGGTTGGAAAAGGCCGAGAAAGAGAGAAAATAAAAATTGTCTTTCCGTTCCGTTCCTACCTGACGCGTAATAGAAAATTCCGAAAAAAATAGCAAAAAAATTCAAAAAATTCAAAATTACCATTACGGGTTCATTTCAAGCCAAAACAGGGGTGGAAAGGCCGAAAAAGAAAGAAACTAAAAATTATTGTTCCGTTCCGTTCCAACCCGATGCGCAATAGAAAATCCCAAAAAAATAGCAAAAATAATTCAGAAAATTAATAAATACGATTATGGCGTGATTTCAAGCCAAAATAGGTTGGAAAAGGCTCAGAGAGAGAAAATAAAAATTATAATTTCATTTCGTTCCGACCTGACGCGTTAGAGAAAATTCATGAAAAATAGCAAAAAAATTAAAAAATGACGTGTTGGCTTCATTTCAAGCCAAAATAGGTTGGAAATGGCCGAGAAAGAGAGAAAATAAAAATTGTCTTTCCGTTCCATTCCTACCCGACGCGTAATAGCAAATTCCAAACAAATTTCAAAAAATTAAAAAGCCCTGTTATGGCTTCTTTTCAAGCCAAAATAGGTCGGAAAAGGCTGTCAAAGAGAGAAAATAAAAATTATCGTTTCGTTTCGTTCCTTCCCGGCGTGTAATAAAAAATTCCAAAAAATTAGCAAAAAAATTCAAAAAATTCAAAAATACCATTACGGCTTCATTTCAAGCCAAAACAAGTTGGAAAAGGCTGAAAAAGAGAGAAATTAAAAATAATCGTTTCGTTTCGTTCCTACCCGACGCATAAGAGATAATTCAAAAAAAATAGTAAAGAAATTCAAAAAATAAAAAAAAACCCCATTATGGCTTCTTTTCAAACCAAAACAGGTTGGAAAAGGAGGAGAAAGGGAGAAAATAAAAACTGTCTTTCCGTTCCGTTCCTACCCAACGCGTAATAGAAAATTCCAAAAAAAATAGCAAAAAAATTTAAAAAATTTAAAAAAACCATTATGGCTTTATTTCAAGCCAAAACAAGTTGGAAAAGGCTGAAAAAGAGAGAAATTAAAAATTATCGTTTCGTTTCGTTCGTACCCGACGCATAAGAGATAATACAAAAAAAATAGTAAAAAAATTCAAAAAAAAAAAAAAAAAAAACCCCATTATGGCTTCTTTTCAAGCCAAAATAGGTTGGAAAAGGCCGAGAAAGAGAGAAAATAAAAATTGTCTTTCCGTTCCGTTCCTACCTGACGCGTAATAGAAAATTCCGAAAAAAATAGCAAAAAAATTCAAAAAATTCAAAATTACCATTACGGGTTCATTTCAAGCCAAAACAGGGGTGGAAAGGCCGAAAAAGAAAGAAACTAAAAATTATCGTTTCGTTTCGTTCCTACACGAAGCATAATAGATAAATTAAAAAAATAGCAAAAAAATTCAAAAAATTAAAAACCCTATTATGGCTTCTTTTTAAGCCAAAATAGGTTGGCAAAGGACAAGAAAGACATAAAATAAAAATTATCGTTTCGTTTCGTTCGTACCCGACGCATAAGAGATAATAGAAAAAAAATATTAAAAAAATTCAAAAAAAAAAAAAACCCCATTATGGCTTCTTTTCAAGCCAAAATAGGTTGGAAAAGGCCGAGAAAGAGAGAAAATAAAAATTGTCTTTCCGTTCCGTTCCTACCTGACGCGTAATAGAAAATTCCAAAAAAAATAGCAAAAAAATTCAAAAAATTCAAAATTACCATTACGGGTTCATTTCAAGCCAAAACAGGGGTGAAAAGGCCGAAAAAGAGAGAAAATAAAAATTATCGTTTCGTTTCGTTCCTACACGAAGCATAATAGATAAATAAATAAAAATAGCAAAAAAATTCAAAAAATTAAAAACCCTGTTATGGCTTCTTTTCCGGCCAAAATAGGTTGGAAAAGGCCAAGAAAGAGATAAAATAAAAATTATCGTTCCGTTCCGTTCCAACCCGATGCGCAATAGAAAATTCCAAAAAAATAGCAAAAATAATTCAGAAAATTAATAAATACCATTATGGCGTGATTTAAAGCCAAAATAGGTTGGAAAAGGCTCAGAGAGAGAAAATAAAAATTATCATTTCGTTTCGTTCCGACCTGACGCGTTAGAGAAAATTCAAGAAAAATAGCAAAAAAATTCAATAAATTAAAAAATAACGTTCGGCTTCATTTCAAGCCAAAATAGTTTGGTAATTGCTGAGTAAGAGAAAAAATAAAAATTGTCTTTCCGTTCCCTTCCTACCCGACGGGTAATAGAAAATTCCAAAAAAAGAGAAGAAAAATCAAAAAATCAAAAAATACCATTGTGGCTTCATTTCAAGCCAAAATAGGTTTGAAAAGGCTGAGAAATAGAAAAAATAAAAATTGTCGTTCCGTTTCGTTCCCACCCAACGCGTAATAGAAAATTCCAAAAAAATAGCAAAAAATTTCAAAAAATTAAAAAACCCTGTTATGGCTTCTTTTCAAGCCAAAATACGTTGGAAATGGCCGAGAAAGAGAGAAAATAAAAATTGTCTTTCCGTTCCATTCCTATCTGACGCGTAACAGAAAATTCCAAACAAATTTAAAAAAATTAAAAAACCCTGTTATGGCTTCTTTTCAAGCCAAAATCTTTCGGAAAAGGCTGACAAAGAGAGAAAATAAAAATTATCGTTTCGTTTCGTTCATTCCCGACGTGTAATAGAAAATTCCAAAAAATTAGCAAAAAAGTTCAAAAATACCATTACGGCTTCATTTCAAGCCAAAACAAGTTGGAAAAGGCTGAAAAAGAGAGAAATTAAAAATTATCGTTTCATTTCGTTCCTACCCGACGCATAAGAGATAATTCAAAAAAAATAGTAAAAAAATTCAAAAAATAAAAAAACCCCATTATGGCTTCTTTTCAAACCAAAACAGGTTGGAAAAGGAGGAGAAAGGGAGAAAATAAAAACTGTCTTTCCGTTCCGTTCCTACCCGACGCGTAATAGAAAATTCCAAAAAATATAGCAAAAAAATTTAAAAAATTTAAAAAAACCATTATGGCTTTATTTCAAGCCAAAACAAGTTGGAAAAGGCTGAAAAAGAGAGAAATTAAAAATTATCGTTTCGTTTCGTTCGTACCCGACGCGTAAGAGATAATAGAAAAAAAATAGGAAAAAAATTCAAAAAAAAAAAAAACCCCATTATGGCTTCTTTTCAAGCCAAAATAGGTTGGAAAAGGCCGAGAAAGAGAGAAAATAAAAACTGTCTTTCCGTTCCGTTCCTACCCGACGCGTAATAGAAAATTCCAAAAAAAATAGCAAAAAAATTTAAAAAATTTAAAAAAACCATTATGGCCTTATTTCAAGCCAAAACAAGTTGGAAAAGGCTGAAAAAGAGAGAAATTAAAAATTATCGTTTCGTTTCGTTCGTACCCGACGCATAAGAGATAATAGAAAAAAAATAGTAAAAAAATTCAAAAAAAAAAACAAAACCCCATTATGGCTTCTTTTCAAGCCAAAATAGGTTGGAAAAGGCCGAGAAAGAGAGAAAATAAAAATTGTCTTTCCGTTCCGTTCCTACCTGACGCGTAATAGAAAATTCCGAAAAAAATAGCAAAAAAATTCAAAAAATTCAAAATTACCATTACGGGTTCATTTCAAGCCAAAACAGGGGTGGAAAGGCCGAAAAAGAGAGAAACTAAAAATTATTGTTCCGTTCCGTTCCAACCCGATGCGCAATAGAAAATCCCAAAAAAATAGCAAAAATAATTCAGAAAATTAATAAATACTATTATGGCGTGATTTCAAGCCAAAATAGGTTGGAAAAGGCTCAGAGAGAGAAAATAAAAATTATAATTTCATTTCGTTCCGACCTGACGCGTTAGAGAAAATTCATGAAAAATAGCAAAAAAATTAAAAAATGACGTGTTGGCTTCATTTCAAGCCAAAATAGGTTGGAAATGGCCGAGAAAGAGAGAAAATAAAAATTGTCTTTCCGTTCCATTCCTACCCGACGCGTAATAGCAAATTCCAAACAAATTTCAAAAAATTAAAAAGCCCTGTTATGGCTTCTTTTCAAGCCAAAATAGGTCGGAAAAGGCTGTCAAAGAGAGAAAATAAAAATTATCGTTTCGTTTCGTTCCTTCCCGGCGTGTAATAAAAAATTCCAAAAAATTAGCAAAAAAATTCAAAAAATTCAAAAATACCATTACGGCTTCATTTCAAGCCAAAACAAGTTGGAAAAGGCTGAAAAAGAGAGAAATTAAAAATAATCGTTTCGTTTCGTTCCTACCCGACGCATAAGAGATAATTCAAAAAAAATAGTAAAGAAATTCAAAAAATAAAAAAAAACCCCATTATGGCTTCTTTTCAAACCAAAACAGGTTGGAAAAGGAGGAGAAAGGGAGAAAATAAAAACTGTCTTTCCGTTCCGTTCCTACCCAACGCGTAATAGAAAATTCCAAAAAAAATAGCAAAAAAATTTAAAAAATTTAAAAAAACCATTATGGCTTTATTTCAAGCCAAAACAAGTTGGAAAAGGCTGAAAAAGAGAGAAATTAAAAATTATCGTTTCGTTTCGTTCGTACCCGACGCATAAGAGATAATACAAAAAAAATAGTAAAAAAATTCAAAAAAAAAAAAAAAAAAACCCCATTATGGCTTCTTTTCAAGCCAAAATAGGTTGGAAAAGGCCGAGAAAGAGAGAAAATAAAAATTGTCTTTCCGTTCCGTTCCTACCTGACGCGTAATAGAAAATTCCGAAAAAAATAGCAAAAAAATTCAAAAAATTCAAAATTACCATTACGGGTTCATTTCAAGCCAAAACAGGGGTGGAAAGGCCGAAAAAGAAAGAAACTAAAAATTATCGTTTCGTTTCGTTCCTACACGAAGCATAATAGATAAATTAAAAAAATAGCAAAAAAATTCAAAAAATTAAAAACCCTGTTATGGCTTCTTTTTAAGCCAAAATAGGTTGGCAAAGGACAAGAAAGACATAAAATAAAAATTATCGTTTCGTTTCGTTCGTACCCGACGCATAAGAGATAATAGAAAAAAAATATTAAAAAAATTCAAAAAAAAAAAAAACCCCATTATGGCTTCTTTTCAAGCCAAAATAGGTTGGAAAAGGCCGAGAAAGAGAGAAAATAAAAATTGTCTTTCCGTTCCGTTCCTACCTGACGCGTAATAGAAAATTCCAAAAAAAATAGCAAAAAAATTCAAAAAATTCAAAATTACCATTACGGGTTCATTTCAAGCCAAAACAGGGGTGAAAAGGCCGAAAAAGAGAGAAAATAAAAATTATCGTTTCGTTTCGTTCCTACACGAAGCATAATAGATAAATAAATAAAAATAGCAAAAAAATTCAAAAAATTAAAAACCCTGTTATGGCTTCTTTTCCGGCCAAAATAGGTTGGAAAAGGCCAAGAAAGAGATAAAATAAAAATTATCGTTCCGTTCCGTTCCAACCCGATGCGCAATAGAAAATTCCAAAAAAATAGCAAAAATAATTCAGAAAATTAATAAATACCATTATGGCGTGATTTAAAGCCAAAATAGGTTGGAAAAGGCTCAGAGAGAGAAAATAAAAATTATCATTTCGTTTCGTTCCGACCTGACGCGTTAGAGAAAATTCAAGAAAAATAGCAAAAAAATTCAATAAATTAAAAAATAACGTTCGGCTTCATTTCAAGCCAAAATAGTTTGGTAATTGCTGAGTAAGAGAAAAAATAAAAATTGTCTTTCCGTTCCCTTCCTACCCGACGGGTAATAGAAAATTCCAAAAAAAGAGAAGAAAAATCAAAAAATCAAAAAATACCATTGTGGCTTCATTTCAAGCCAAAATAGGTTTGAAAAGGCTGAGAAATAGAAAAAATAAAAATTGTCGTTCCGTTTCGTTCCCACCCAACGCGTAATAGAAAATTCCAAAAAAATAGCAAAAAATTTCAAAAAATTAAAAAACCCTGTTATGGCTTCTTTTCAAGCCAAAATACGTTGGAAATGGCCGAGAAAGAGAGAAAATAAAAATTGTCTTTCCGTTCCATTCCTATCTGACGCGTAACAGAAAATTCCAAACAAATTTAAAAAAATTAAAAAACCCTGTTATGGCTTCTTTTCAAGCCAAAATCTTTCGGAAAAGGCTGACAAAGAGAGAAAATAAAAATTATCGTTTCGTTTCGTTCATTCCCGACGTGTAATAGAAAATTCCAAAAAATTAGCAAAAAAGTTCAAAAATACCATTACGGCTTCATTTCAAGCCAAAACAAGTTGGAAAAGGCTGAAAAAGAGAGAAATTAAAAATTATCGTTTCATTTCGTTCCTACCCGACGCATAAGAGATAATTCAAAAAAAATAGTAAAAAAATTCAAAAAATAAAAAAACCCCATTATGGCTTCTTTTCAAACCAAAACAGGTTGGAAAAGGAGGAGAAAGGGAGAAAATAAAAACTGTCTTTCCGTTCCGTTCCTACCCGACGCGTAATAGAAAATTCCAAAAAATATAGCAAAAAAATTTAAAAAATTTAAAAAAACCATTATGGCTTTATTTCAAGCCAAAACAAGTTGGAAAAGGCTGAAAAAGAGAGAAATTAAAAATTATCGTTTCGTTTCGTTCGTACCCGACGCGTAAGAGATAATAGAAAAAAAATAGGAAAAAAATTCAAAAAAAAAAAAAACCCCATTATGGCTTCTTTTCAAGCCAAAATAGGTTGGAAAAGGCCGAGAAAGAGAGAAAATAAAAACTGTCTTTCCGTTCCGTTCCTACCCGACGCGTAATAGAAAATTCCAAAAAAAATAGCAAAAAAATTTAAAAAATTTAAAAAAACCATTATGGCCTTATTTCAAGCCAAAACAAGTTGGAAAAGGCTGAAAAAGAGAGAAATTAAAAATTATCGTTTCGTTTCGTTCGTACCCGACGCATAAGAGATAATAGAAAAAAAATAGTAAAAAAATTCAAAAAAAAAAACAAAACCCCATTATGGCTTCTTTTCAAGCCAAAATAGGTTGGAAAAGGCCGAGAAAGAGAGAAAATAAAAATTGTCTTTCCGTTCCGTTCCTACCTGACGCGTAATAGAAAATTCCAAAAAAAATAGCAAAAAAATTCAAAAAATCAAAATTACCATTACGGGTTCATTTCAAGCCAAAACAGGGGTGAAAAGGCCGAAAAAGAGAGAAAATAAAAATTATCGTTTCGTTTCGTTCCTACACGAAGCATAATAGATAAATAAATAAAAATAGCAAAAAAATTAAAAAAATTAAAAACCCTGTTATGGCTTCTTTTCCGGCCAAAATAGGTTGGAAAAGGCCAAGAAAGAGATAAAATAACAATTATCGTTCCGTTCCGTTCCAACCCGATACGCAATAGAAAATTCCAAAAAAATAGCAAAAATAATTCAGAAAATTAATAAATACCATTATGGCGTGATTTCAAGCCAAAATAGGTTGGAAAAGGCTCAGAGAGAGAAAATAAAAATTATCATTTCGTTTCGTTCCTACCTGACGCGTTAGAGAAAATTCAAGAAAAAGAGCAAAAAAATTCAATAAATTAAAAAATAACGTTTTGGCTTCATTTCAAGCCAAAATAGTTTGGTAATTGCTGAGAAAGAGAAAAAATAAAAATTGTCTTTCCGTTCCCTTCCTACCCGACGGGTAATAGAAAATTCCAAAAAAAGAGAAGAAAAATCAAAAAATCAAAAAATACCATTGTGGCTTCATTTCAAGCCAACATAGGTTTGAAAAGGCTGAGAAATAGAAAAAATAAAAATTGTCGTTCCGTTTTGTTTCCACCCAACGCATAATAGAAAATTCCAAAAAAATAGCAAAAAATTTCAAAAAATTAAAAAACCCTGTTATGGCTTCTTTTCAAGCCAAAATACGTTGGAAATTGCCGAGAAAGAGAGAAAATAAAAATTGTCTTTTTGTTCCATTCCTATCTGACGCGTAATAGAAAATTCCAAACAAATTTCAAAAAATTAAAAAACCCTGTTATGGCTTCTATTCAAGCCAAAATAGGTCGGAAAAGGCTGACAAAGAGAGAAAATAAAAATTATCGTTTCGTTTCGTTCCTTCCTGACGTGTAATAGAAAATTCCAAAAAATTAGCAAAAAAGTTCAAAAATACCATTACGGCTTCATTTCAAGCCAAAACAAGTTGGAAAAGGCTGAAAAAGAGAGAAATTAAAAATTATCGTTTCATTTCATTCCTACCCGACGCATTAGAGATAATTCAAAAAAAATAGTAAAAAAATTCAAAAAATAAAAAAACCCCATTATGGCTTCTTTTCAAACCAAAACAGGTTGGAAAAGGAGGAGAAAGGGAGAAAATAAAAACTGTCTTTCCGTTCCGTTCCTACCCGACGCGTAATAGAAAATTCCAAAAAATATAGCAAAAAAATTTAAAAAATTTAAAAAAACCATTATGGCTTTATTTCAAGCCAAAACAAGTTGGAAAAGGCTGAAAAAGAGAGAAATTAAAAATTATCGTTTCGTTTCGTTCGTACCCGACGCATAAGAGATAATAGAAAAAAAATAGTAAAAAAATTCAAAAAAAAAAAAAAACCCCATTATGGCTTCTTTTCAAGCCAAAATAGGTTGGAAAAGGCCGAGAAAGAGAGAAAATAAAAACTGTCTTTCCGTTCCGTTCCTACCCGACGCGTAATAGAAAATTCCAAAAAAAATAGCAAAAAAATTTAAAAAATTTAAAAAAACCATTATGGCTTTATTTCAAGCCAAAACAAGTTGGAAAAGGCTGAAAAAGAGAGAAATTAAAAATTATCGTTTCGTTTTGTTCGTACCCGACGCATAAGAGATAATAGAAAAAAAATAGTAAAAAAATTCAAAAAAAAAAAAAAACCCCATTATGGCTTCTTTTCAAGCCAAAATAGGTTGGAAAAGGCCGAGAAAGAGAGAAAATAAAAACTGTCTTTCCGTTCCGTTCCTACCCGACGCGTAATAGAAAATTCCAAAAAAAATAGCAAAAAAATTTAAAAAATTTAAAAAAACCATTATGGCTTTATTTCACGCCAAAACAAGTTGGAAAAGGCTGAAAAAGAGAGAAATTAAAAATTATCGTTTCGTTTCGTTCGTACCCGACGCATAAGAGATAATACAAAAAAAATAGTAAAAAAATTCAAAAAAAAAAAAAAAAAAAACCCCATTATGGCTTCTTTTTAAGCCAAAATAGGTTGGAAAAGGCCGAGAAAGAGAGAAAATAAAAATTGTCTTTCCGTTCCGTTCCTACCTGACGCGTAATAGAAAATTCCGAAAAAAATAGCAAAAAAATTCAAAAAATTCAAAATTACCATTACGGGTTCATTTCAAGCCAAAACAGGGGTGGAAAGGCCGAAAAAGAAAGAAACTAAAAATTATTGTTCCGTTCCGTTCCAACCCGATGCGCAATAGAAAATTCCAAAAAAATAGCAAAAATAATTCAGAAAATTAATAAATACCATTATGGCGTGATTTCAAGCCAAAATAGGTTGGAAAAGGCTCAGAGAGAGAAAATAAAAATTATAATTTCATTTCGTTCCGACCTGACGCGTTAGAGAAAATTCATGAAAAATAGCAAAAAAATTAAAAAATGACGTGTTGGCTTCATTTCAAGCCAAAATAGGTTGGAAATGGCCGAGAAAGAGAGAAAATAAAAATTGTCTTTCCGTTCCATTCCTACCCGACGCGTAATAGCAAATTCCAAACAAATTTCAAAAAATTAAAAAGCCCTGTTATGGCTTCTTTTCAAGCCAAAATAGGTCGGAAAAGGCTGTCAAAGAGAGAAAATAAAAATTATCGTTTCGTTTCGTTCCTTCCCGGCGTGTAATAAAAAATTCCAAAAAATTAGCAAAAAAATTCAAAAAATTCAAAAATACCATTACGGCTTCATTTCAAGCCAAAACAAGTTGGAAAAGGCTGAAAAAGAGAGAAATTAAAAATAATCGTTTCGTTTCGTTCCTACCCGACGCATAAGAGATAATTCAAAAAAAATAGTAAAGAAATTCAAAAAATAAAAAAAACCCCATTATGGCTTCTTTTCAAACCAAAACAGGTTGGAAAAGGAGGAGAAAGGGAGAAAATAAAAACTGTCTTTCCGTTCCGTTCCTACCCAACGCGTAATAGAAAATTCCAAAAAAAATAGCAAAAAAATTTAAAAAATTTAAAAAAACCATTATGGCTTTATTTCAAGCCAAAACAAGTTGGAAAAGGCTGAAAAAGAGAGAAATTAAAAATTATCGTTTCGTTTCGTTCGTACCCGACGCATAAGAGATAATACAAAAAAAATAGTAAAAAAATTCAAAAAAAAAAAAAAAAAAACCCCATTATGGCTTCTTTTCAAGCCAAAATAGGTTGGAAAAGGCCGAGAAAGAGAGAAAATAAAAATTGTCTTTCCGTTCCGTTCCTACCTGACGCGTAATAGAAAATTCCGAAAAAAATAGCAAAAAAATTCAAAAAATTCAAAATTACCATTACGGGTTCATTTCAAGCCAAAACAGGGGTGGAAAGGCCGAAAAAGAAAGAAACTAAAAATTATCGTTTCGTTTCGTTCCTACACGAAGCATAATAGATAAATTAAAAAAATAGCAAAAAAATTCAAAAAATTAAAAACCCTGTTATGGCTTCTTTTTAAGCCAAAATAGGTTGGCAAAGGACAAGAAAGACATAAAATAAAAATTATCGTTTCGTTTCGTTCGTACCCGACGCATAAGAGATAATAGAAAAAAAATATTAAAAAAATTCAAAAAAAAAAAAAACCCCATTATGGCTTCTTTTCAAGCCAAAATAGGTTGGAAAAGGCCGAGAAAGAGAGAAAATAAAAATTGTCTTTCCGTTCCGTTCCTACCTGACGCGTAATAGAAAATTCCAAAAAAAATAGCAAAAAAATTCAAAAAATTCAAAATTACCATTACGGGTTCATTTCAAGCCAAAACAGGGGTGAAAAGGCCGAAAAAGAGAGAAAATAAAAATTATCGTTTCGTTTCGTTCCTACACGAAGCATAATAGATAAATAAATAAAAATAGCAAAAAAATTCAAAAAATTAAAAACCCTGTTATGGCTTCTTTTCCGGCCAAAATAGGTTGGAAAAGGCCAAGAAAGAGATAAAATAAAAATTATCGTTCCGTTCCGTTCCAACCCGATGCGCAATAGAAAATTCCAAAAAAATAGCAAAAATAATTCAGAAAATTAATAAATACCATTATGGCGTGATTTAAAGCCAAAATAGGTTGGAAAAGGCTCAGAGAGAGAAAATAAAAATTATCATTTCGTTTCGTTCCGACCTGACGCGTTAGAGAAAATTCAAGAAAAATAGCAAAAAAATTCAATAAATTAAAAAATAACGTTCGGCTTCATTTCAAGCCAAAATAGTTTGGTAATTGCTGAGTAAGAGAAAAAATAAAAATTGTCTTTCCGTTCCCTTCCTACCCGACGGGTAATAGAAAATTCCAAAAAAAGAGAAGAAAAATCAAAAAATCAAAAAATACCATTGTGGCTTCATTTCAAGCCAAAATAGGTTTGAAAAGGCTGAGAAATAGAAAAAATAAAAATTGTCGTTCCGTTTCGTTCCCACCCAACGCGTAATAGAAAATTCCAAAAAAATAGCAAAAAATTTCAAAAAATTAAAAAACCCTGTTATGGCTTCTTTTCAAGCCAAAATACGTTGGAAATGGCCGAGAAAGAGAGAAAATAAAAATTGTCTTTCCGTTCCATTCCTATCTGACGCGTAATAGAAAATTCCAAACAAATTTCAAAAAATTAAAAAACCCTGTTATGGCTTCTTTTCAAGCCAAAATAGGTCGGAAAAGGCTGACAAAGTGAGAAAATAAAAATTATCGTTTCGTTTCGTTCCTTCCCGACCTGTAATAGAAAATTCCAAAAAATTAGCAAAAAAATTCAAAAAATTCAAAAATACCATTACGGCTTCATTTCAAGCCAAAACAAGTTGGAAAAGGCTGAAAAAGAGAGAAATTAAAAATTATCGTTTCGTTTCGTTCCTACCCGACGCGTAATAGAAAATTCCAAAAAAAATAGCAAAATAATTGTAAAATTTTAACAAAAACCATTATGGCATCATTTCTAGCCAAAACAGGTTGGAAAAGGCTTAAAAAGAGAGAAAATAAAAATTATCGTTTCGTTTCGTTCCTACCCGACGCCTAAGAGATAATTCAAAAAAAATAGTAAAAAAATTCAAAAAATAAAAAAACCCCATTATTTTTCTTTTCAAACCAAAACAGGTTGGAAAAGGAGGAGAAAGAGAGAAAATAAAAATTGTCATTTCGTTTCGTTCCGACCTGACGCGTTAGAGAAAATTCAAGAAAAATAGCAAAAAAATTCAATAAATTAAAAAATACCGTTTTGGCTTCATTTCAAGCCATAATAGGTTGGTAATTGCCGAGAAAGAGAAAAAATAAAAATTGTCTTTCCGTTCCCTTCCTACCCGACGGGTAATAGAAAATTCCAAAAAAAGAGAAGAAAAATCAAAAAATCAAAAAATACCATTGTGGCTTCATTTCAAGCCAAAATAGGTTGGAAAAGGCCGAGAAATAGAAAAAATAAAAATTGTCGTTCCGTTTCGTTCCCACCCAACGCGTAATAGAAAATTCCAAAAAAATAGCAAAAAATTTCAAAAAATTAAAAAACCCTGTTATGGCTTCTTTTCAAGCCCAAACAAGTTGGAAAAGGCCGAAAAAGAGTGAAATTAAAAATTATCGTTTCGTTTCGTTCCTACCCGACGTGTAATAGAAAATTCCGAAAAAAATAGCAAAATAATTGTAAAATTTTAAAAAAACCATTATGGCTTCATTTCTTGCCAAAACTGGTTGGAAAAGGCTTAAAAAGAGAGAAAATAAAAATTATCGTTTCGTTTCGTTCCTACCTGACGCGTAATAGAAAATTCCAAAAAAAAAAGCAAAAAAATTCAAAAAATTCAAAAATACCATTACGGGTTCATTTCAAGCCAAAACAGGTTGGAAAAGGCCGAAAAAGAGAGAAAATAAAAATTATCGTTTCGTTTCGTTCCTACACGACGCACAATATATAAATAAAAAAAATAGCAAAAAAATTCAAAAAATTAAAAACCCTGTTATGACTTCTTTTTAAGCCAAAATAAGTTGGAAAAGGCCAAGAAAGGGATAAAATAAAAATTATTGTTCCGTTCCGTTCCAACCCGATGCGCAATAGAAAATTCCAAAAAAATAGCAAAAATAATTCAGAAAATTAATAAATACCATTATGGCGTGATTTCAAGCCAAAATAGGTTGGAAAAGGCTCAGAGAGAGAAAATAAAAATTATAATTTCATTTCGTTCCGACCTGACGCGTTAGAGAAAATTCATGAAAAATAGCAAAAAAATTAAAAAATGACGTGTTGGCTTCATTTCAAGCCAAAATAGGTTGGAAATGGCCGAGAAAGAGAGAAAATAAAAATTGTCTTTCCGTTCCATTCCTACCCGACGCGTAATAGCAAATTCCAAACAAATTTCAAAAAATTAAAAAACCCTGTTATGGCTTCTTTTCAAGCCAAAATAGGTCGGAAAAGGCTGTCAAAGAGAGAAAATAAAAATTATCGTTTCGTTTCGTTCCTTCCCGGCGTGTAATAAAAAATTCCAAAAAATTAGCAAAAAAATTCAAAAAATTCAAAAATACCATTACGGCTTCATTTCAAGCCAAAACAAGTTGGAAAAGGCTGAAAAAGAGAGAAATTAAAAATAATCGTTTCGTTTCGTTCCTACCCGACGCATAAGAGATAATTCAAAAAAAATAGTAAAGAAATTCAAAAAATAAAAAAAACCCCATTATGGCTTCTTTTCAAACCAAAACAGGTTGGAAAAGGAGGAGAAAGGGAGAAAATAAAAACTGTCTTTCCGTTCCGTTCCTACCCGACGCGTAATAGAAAATTCCAAAAAAAATAGCAAAAAAATTTAAAAAATTTAAAAAAACCATTATGGCTTTATTTCAAGCCAAAACAAGTTGGAAAAGGCTGAAAAAGAGAGAAATTAAAAATTATCGTTTCGTTTCGTTCGTACCCGACGCATAAGAGATAATACAAAAAAAATAGTAAAAAAATTCAAAAAAAAAAAAAAAAAAACCCCATTATGGCTTCTTTTCAAGCCAAAATAGGTTGGAAAAGGCCGAGAAAGAGAGAAAATAAAAATTGTCTTTCCGTTCCGTTCCTACCTGACGCGTAATAGAAAATTCCGAAAAAAATAGCAAAAAAATTCAAAAAATTCAAAATTACCATTACGGGTTCATTTCAAGCCAAAACAGGGGTGGAAAGGCCGAAAAAGAAAGAAACTAAAAATTATCGTTTCGTTTCGTTCCTACACGAAGCATAATAGATAAATTAAAAAAATAGCAAAAAAATTCAAAAAATTAAAAACCCTGTTATGGCTTCTTTTTAAGCCAAAATAGGTTGGCAAAGGACAAGAAAGAGATAAAATAAAAATTATCGTTTCGTTTCGTTCGTACCCGACGCATAAGAGATAATAGAAAAAAAATATTAAAAAAATTCAAAAAAAAAAAGAAAACCCCATTATGGCTTCTTTTCAAGCCAAAATAGGTTGGAAAAGGCCGAGAAAGAGAGAAAATAAAAATTGTCTTTCCGTTCCGTTCCTACCTGACGCGTAATAGAAAATTCCGAAAAAAATAGCAAAAAAATTCAAAAAATTCAAAATTACCATTACGGGTTCATTTCAAGCCAAAACAGGGGTGGAAAGGCCGAAAAAGAAAGAAACTAAAAATTATCGTTTCGTTTCGTTCCTACACGAAGCATAATAGATAAATAAAAAAAAATAGCAAAAAAATTCAAAACCCTGTTATGGCTTCTTTTTAAGCCAAAATAGGTTGGCAAAGGACAAGAAAGAGATAAAATAAAAATTATCGTTCCGTTCCGTTCCGTTCCAACCCGATGCGCAATAGAAAATTCCAAAAAAATAGCAAAAATAATTCAGAAAATTAATAAATACCATTATGGCATGATTTCAAGCCAAAATAGGTTGGAAAAGGCTCAGAGAGAGAAAATAAAAATTATCATTTCGTTTCGTTCCGACCTGACGCGTTAGAGAAAATTCAAGAAAAATAGCAAAAAAATTCAATAAATTAAAAAATAACGTTTTGGCTTCATTTCAAGCCAAAATAGTTTGGTAATTGCTGAGAAAGAGAAAAAATAAAAATTGTCTTTCCGTTCCCTTCCTACCCGACGGGTAATAGAAAATTCCAAAAAAAGAGAAGAAAAATCAAAAAATCAAAAAATACCATTGTGGCTTCATTTCAAGCCAAAATAGGTTTGAAAAGGCTGAGAAATAGAAAAAATAAAAATTGTCGTTCCGTTTCGTTCCCACCCAACGCGTAATAGAAAATTCCAAAAAAATAGCAAAAAATTTCAAAAAATTAAAAAACCCTGTTATGGCTTCTTTTCAAGCCAAAATACGTTGGAAATGGCCGAGAAAGAGAGAAAATAAAAATTGTCTTTCCGTTCCATTCCTATCTGACGCGTAATAGAAAATTCCAAACAAATTTCAAAAAATTAAAAAACCCTGTTATGGCTTCTTTTCACGCCAAAATCTTTCGGAAAAGGCCGAGAAAGAGAGAAAATAAAAACTGTCTTTCCGTTCCGTTCCTACCCGACGAGTAATAGAAAATTCCAAAAAAAATAGCAAAAAAATTTAAAAAATTTAAAAAAACCATTATGGCTTTATTTCAAGCCAAAACAAGTTGGAAAAGGCTGAAAAAGAGAGAAATTAAAAATTATCGTTTCGTTTCGTTCGTACCCGACGCATAAGAGATAATAGAAAAAAAATAGTAAAAAAATTCAAAAAAAAAAAAAAACCCCATTATGGCTTCTTTTCAAGCCAAAATAGGTTGGAAAAGGCCGAGAAAGAGAGAAAATAAAAATTGTCTTTCCGTTCCGTTCCTACCTGACGCGTAATAGAAAATTCCAAAAAAAATAGCAAAAAAATTCAAAAAATTCAAAATTACCATTACGGGTTCATTTCAAGCCAAAACAGGGGTGAAAAGGCCGAAAAAGAGAGAAAATAAAAATTATCGTTTCGTTTCGTTTCGTTCCTACACGAAGCACAATATATAAATAAAAAAAATAGCAAAAAAATTCAAAAAATTAAAAACCCTGTTATGGCTTCTTTTCCGGCCAAAATAGGTTGGAAAAGGCCAAGAAAGAGATAAAATAAAAATTATCGTTCCGTTCCGTTCCAACCCGATGCGCAATAGAAAATTCCAAAAAAATAGCAAAAATAATTCAGAAAATTAATAAATACCATTATGGCGTGATTTAAAGCCAAAATAGGTTGGAAAAGGCTTAGAGAGAGAAAATAAAAATTATCATTTCGTTTCGTTCCGACCTGACGCGTTAGAGAAAATTCAAGAATAATAGCAAAAAAATTCAATAAATTAAAAAATAACGTTTTGGCTTCATTTCAAGCCAAAATAGTTTGGTAATTGCTGAGAAAGAGAAAAAATAAAAATTGTCTTTCCGTTCCCTTCCTACCCGACGGCTAATAGAAAATTCCAAAAAAAGAGAAGAAAAATCAAAAAATCAAAAAATACCATTGTGGCTTCATTTCAAGCCAAAATAAGTTTGAAAAGGCTGAGAAATAGAAAAAATAAAAATTGTCGTTCCGTTTCGTTCCCACCCAACGCGTAATAGAAAATTCCAAAAAAATAGCAAAAAATTTCAAAAAATTAAAAAACCCTGTTATGGCTTCTTTTCAAGCCAAAATACGTTGGAAATGGCCGAGAAAGAGAGAAAATAAAAATTGTCTTTCCGTTCCATTCCTATCTGACGCGTAATAGAAAATTCCAAACAAATTTCAAAAAATTAAAAAACCCTGTTATGGCTTCTTTTCAAGCCAAAATAGGTCGGAAAAGGCTGACAAAGTGAGAAAATAAAAATTATCGTTTCGTTTCGTTCCTTCCCGACCGGTAATAGAAAATTCCAAAAAATTAGCAAAAAAATTCAAAAAATTCAAAAATACCATTACGGCTTCATTTCAAGCCAAAACAAGTTGGAAAAGGCTGAAAAAGAGAGAAATTAAAAATTATCGTTTCGTTTCGTTCCTACCCGACGCGTAATAGAAAATTCCAAAAAAAATAGCAAAATAATTGTAAAATTTTAACAAAAACCATTATGGCATCATTTCTAGCCAAAACAGGTTGGAAAAGGCTTAAAAAGAGAGAAAATAAAAATTATCGTTTCGTTTCGGTCCTACCCGACGCCTAAGAGATAATTCAAAAAAAATAGTAAAAAAATTCAAAAAATAAAAAAACCCCATTATTTTTCTTTTCAAACCAAAACAGGTTGGAAAAGGAGGAGAAAGAGAGAAAATAAAAATTGTCATTTCGTTTCGTTCCGACCTGACGCGTTAGAGAAAATTCAAGAAAAATAGCAAAAAAATTCAATAAATTAAAAAATACCGTTTTGGCTTCATTTCAAGCCATAATAGGTTGGTAATTGCCGAGAAAGAGAAAAAATAAAAATTGTCTTTCCGTTCCCTTCCTAACCGACGGGTAATAGAAAATTCCAAAAAAAGAGAAGAAAAATCAAAAAATCAAAAAATACCATTGTGGCTTCATTTCAAGCCAAAATAGGTTGGAAAAGGCCGAGAAATAGAAAAAATAAAAATTGTCGTTCCGTTTCGTTCCCACCCAACGCGTAATAGAAAATTCCAAAAAAATAGCAAAAAATTTCAAAAAATTAAAAAACCCTGTTATGGCTTCTTTTCAAGCCAAAACAAGTTGGAAAAGGCCGAAAAAGAGTGAAATTAAAAATTATCGTTTCGTTTCGTTCCTACCCGACGTGTAATAGAAAATTCCGAAAAAAATAGCAAAATAATTGTAAAATTTTAAAAAAACCATTATGGCTTCATTTCTAGCCAAAACTGGTTGGAAAAGGCTTAAAAAGAGAGAAAATAAAAATTATCGTTTCGTTTCGTTCCTACCTGACGCGTAATAGAAAATTCCAAAAAAAAAATCAAAAAAATTCAAAAAATTCAAAAATACCATTACGGGTTCATTTCAAGCCAAAACAGGATGGAAAAGGCCGAAAAAGAGAGAAAATAAAAATTATCGTTTCGTTTCGTTCCTACACGACGCACAATATATAAATAAAAAAAATAGCAAAAAAATTCAAAAAATTCAAAATTACCATTACGGGTTCATTTCAAGCCAAAACAGGGGTGAAAAGGCCGAAAAAGAGAGAAAATAAAAATTATCGTTTCGTTTCGTTCCTACACGAAGCATAATAGATAAATAAATAAAAATAGCAAAAAAATTCAAAAAATTAAAAACCCTGTTATGGCTTCTTTTCCGGCCAAAATAGGTTGGAAAAGGCCAAGAAAGAGATAAAATAAAAATTATCGTTCCGTTCCGTTCCAACCCGATGCAAAATAGAAAATTCCAAAAAAATAGCAAAAATAATTCAGAAAATTAATAAATACCATTATGGCGTGATTTAAAGCCAAAATAGGTTGGAAAAGGCTCAGAGAGAGAAAATAAAAATTATCATTTCGTTTCGTTCCGACCTGACGCGTTAGAGAAAATTCAAGAAAAATAGCAAAAAAATTCAATAAATTAAAAAATTACGTTTTGGCTTCATTTCAAGCCAAAATAGTTTGGTAATTGCTGAGAAAGAGAAAAAATAAAAATTGTCTTTCCGTTCCCTTCCTACCCGACGGGTAATAGAAAATTCCAAAAAAAGAGAAGAAAAATCAAAAAATCAAAAAATACCATTGTGGCTTCATTTCTAGCCAAAATAGGTTTGAAAAGGCTGAGAAATAGAAAAAATAAAAATTGTCGTTCCGTTTCGTTCCCACCCAACGCGTAATAGAAAATTCCAAAAAAATAGCAAAAAATTTCAAAAAATTAAAAAACCCTGTTATGGCTTCTTTTCAAGCCAAAATACGTTGGAAATGGCCGAGAAAGAGAGAAAATAAAAATTGCCTTTCCGTTCCATTCCTATCTGACGCGTAATTGAAAATTCCAAACAAATTTCAAAAAATTAAAAAACCCTGTTATGGCTTCTTTTTAAGCCAAAATAGGTCGGAAAAGGCTGACAAAGTGAGAAAATAAAAATTATCGTTTCGTTTCGTTCCTTCCCGACCTGTAATAGAAAATTCCAAAAAATTAGCAAAAAAATTCAAAAAATTCAAAAATACCATTACGGCTTCATTTCAAGCCAAAACAAGTTGGAAAAGGCTGAAAAAGAGAGAAATTAAAAATTATCGTTTCGTTTCGTTCCTATCCGACGCGTAATAGAAAATTCCAAAAAAAATAGCAAAATAATTGTAAAATTTTAACAAAAACCATTATGGCATCATTTCTAGCCAAAACAGGTTGGAAAAGGCTTAAAAAGAGAGAAAATAAAAATTATCGTTTCGTTTCGTTCCTACCCGACGCCTAAGAGATAATTCAAAAAAAATAGTAAAAAAATTCAAAAAATAAAAAAACCCCATTATTTTTCTTTTCAAACCAAAACAGGTTGGAAAAGGAGGAGAAAGAGAGAAAATAAAAATTGTCATTTCGTTTCGTTCCGACCTGACGCGTTAGAGAAAATTCAAGAAAAATAGCAAAAAAATTCAATAAATTAAAAAATACCGTTTTGGCTTCATTTCAAGCCATAATAGGTTGGTAATTGCCGAGAAAGAGAAAAAATAAAAATTGTCTTTCCGTTCCCTTCCTACCCGACGGGTAATAGAAAATTCCAAAAAAAGAGAAGAAAAATCAAAAAATCAAAAAATACCATTGTGGCTTCATTTCAAGCCAAAATAGGTTGGAAAAGGCCGAGAAATAGAAAAAATAAAAATTGTCGTTCCGTTTCGTTCCCACCCAACGCGTAATAGAAAATTCCAAAAAAATAGCAAAAAATTTCAAAAAATTAAAAAACCCTGTTATGGCTTCTTTTCAAGCCAAAACAAGTTGGAAAAGGCCGAAAAAGAGTGAAATTAAAAATTATCGTTTCGTTTCGTTCCTACCCGACGTGTAATAGAAAATTCCGAAAAAAATAGCAAAATAATTGTAAAATTTTAAAAAAACCATTATGGCTTCATTTCTTGCCAAAACTGGTTGGAAAAGGCTTAAAAAGAGAGAAAATAAAAATTATCGTTTCGTTTCGTTCCTACCTGACGCGTAATAGAAAATTCCAAAAAAAAAAGCAAAAAAATTCAAAAAATTCAAAAATACCATTACGGGTTCATTTCAAGCCAAAACAGGTTGGAAAAGGCCGAAAAAGAGAGAAAATAAAAATTATCGTTTCGTTTCGTTCCTACACGACGCACAATATATAAATAAAAAAAATAGCAAAAAAATTCAAAAAATTAAAAACCCTGTTATGACTTCTTTTTAAGCCAAAATAAGTTGGAAAAGGCCAAGAAAGGGATAAAATAAAAATTATTGTTCCGTTCCGTTCCAACCCGATGCGCAATAGAAAATTCCAAAAAAATAGCAAAAATAATTCAGAAAATTAATAAATACCATTATGGCGTGATTTCAAGCCAAAATAGGTTGGAAAAGGCTCAGAGAGAGAAAATAAAAATTATAATTTCATTTCGTTCCGACCTGACGCGTTAGAGAAAATTCATGAAAAATAGCAAAAAAATAGTAAAAAATGACGTGTTGGCTTCATTTCAAGCCAAAATACGTTGGAAATGGCCGAGAAAGAGAGAAAATAAAAATTGTCTTTTTGTTCCATTCCTCTCTGACGCGTAATAGAAACTTCCAAACAAATTTCAAAAAATTAAAAAACCCTGTTATGGCTTCTTTTCAAGCCAAAATAGGTCGGAAAAGGCTGACAAAGAGAGAAAATAAAAATTATCGTTTCGTTTCGTTCCTTCCCGGCGTGTAATAAAAAATTCCAAAAAATTAGCAAAAAAATTCAAAAAATTCAAAAATACCATTACGGCTTCATTTCAAGCCAAAACAAGTTGGAAAAGGCTGAAAAAGAGAGAAATTAAAAATAATCGTTTCGTTTCGTTCCTACCCGACGCATAAGAGATAATTCAAAAAAAATAGTAAATAAATTCAAAAAATAAAAAAAACCCCATTATGGCTTCTTTTCAAACCAAAACAGGTTGGAAAAGGAGGAGAAAGGGAGAAAATAAAAACTGTCTTTCCGTTCCGTTCCTACCCGACGCGTAATAGAAAATTCCAAAAATATAGCAAAAAAATTTAAAAAATTTAAAAAAACCATTATGGCTTTATTTCAAGCCAAAACAAGTTGGAAAAGGCTGAAAAAGAGAGAAATTAAAAATTATCGTTTCGTTTCGTTCGTACCCGACGCATAAGAGATAATAGAAAAAAAATAGTAAAAAAATTCAAAAAAAAAAAAAAACCCCATTATGATTTCTTTTCAAGCCAAAATAGGTTGGAAAAGGCCGAGAAAGAGAGAAAATAAAAATTGTCTTTCCGTTCCGTTCCTACCTGACGCGTAATAGAAAATTCCGAAAAAAATAGCAAAAAAATTCAAAAAATTCAAAATTACCATTACGGGTTCATTTCAAGCCAAAACAGGGGTGGGAAGGCCGAAAAAGAAAGAAAATAAAAATTATCGTTTCGTTTCGTTCCTACACGAAGCATAATAGATAAATAAAAAAAATAGCAAAAAAATTCAAAAAATTAAAAACCCTGTTATGGATTCTTTTTAAGCCAAAAGAGGTTGGCAAAGGACAAGAAAGAGATAAAATAAAAATTATCGTTCCGTTCCGTTCCAACCCGATGCGCAATAGAAAATTCCAAAAAAATAGCAAAAATAATTCATAAAATTAATAAATACCATTATGGCATGATTTCAAGCCAAAATAGGTTGGAAAAGGCTCAGAGAGAGAAAATAAAAATTATCATTTCGTTTCGTTCCGACCTGACGCGTTAGAGAAAATTCAAGAAAAATAGCAAAAAAATTCAATAAATTAAAAAATAACGTTTTGGCTTCATTTCAAGCCAAAATAGTTTGGTAATTACTGAGAAAGAGAAAAAATAAAAATCGTCTTTCCGTTCCCTTCCTACCCGACGGGTAATAGAAAATTCCAAAAAAAGAGAAGAAAAATCAAAAAATCAAAAAATACCATTGTGGCTTCATTTCAAGCCAAAATAGGTTTGAAAAGGCTGAGAAATAGAAAAAATAAAAATTGTCGTTCCGTTTCGTTCCCACCCAACGCGTAATAGAAAATTCCAAAAAAATAGCAAAAAATTTCAAAAAATTAAAAAACCCTGTTATGGCTTCTTTTCAAGCCAAAATAGGTTGGAAATGGCCGAGAAAGAGAGAAAATAAAAATTGTCTTTCCGTTCCATTCCTATCTGACGCGTAACAGAAAATTGCAAACAAATTTCAAAAAATTAAAAAACCCTGTTATGGCTTCTTTTCAAGCCAAAATCTTTCGGAAAAGGCTGACAAAGAGAGAAAATAAAAATTATCGTTTCGTTTCGTTCATTCCCGACGTGTAATAGAAAATTCCAAAAAATTAGCAAAAAAGTTCAAAAATACCATTACGGCTTCATTTCAAGCCAAAACAAGTTGGAAAAGGCTGAAAAAGAGAGAAATTAAAAATTATCGTTTCATTTCGTTCCTACCCGACGCATAAGAGATAATTCAAAAAAAATAGTAAAAAAATTCAAAAAATAAAAAAACCCCATTATGGCTTCTTTTCAAACCAAAACAGGTTGGAAAAGGAGGAGAAAGGGAGAAAATAAAAACTGTCTTTCCGTTCCGTTCCTACCCGACGCGTAATAGAAAATTCCAAAAAATATAGCAAAAAAATTTAAAAAATTTAAAAAAACCATTATGGCTTTATTTCAAGCCAAAACAAGTTGGAAAAGGCTGAAAAAGAGAGAAATTAAAAATTATCGTTTCGTTTCGTTCGTACCCGACGCGTAAGAGATAATAGAAAAAAAATAGGAAAAAAATTCAAAAAAAAAAAAAACCCCATTATGGCTTCTTTTCAAGCCAAAATAGGTTGGCAAAGGCCGAGAAAGAGAGAAAATAAAAACTGTCTTTCCGTTTCGTTCCTACCCGACGCGTAATAGAAAATTCCAAAAAAAATAGCAAAAAAATTTAAAAAATTTAAAAAAACCATTATGGCCTTATTTCAAGCCAAAACAAGTTGGAAAAGGCTGAAAAAGAGAGAAATTAAAAATTATCGTTTCGTTTCGTTCGTACCCGACGCATAAGAGATAATACAAAAAAAATAGTAAAAAAATTCAAAAAAAAAAACAAAACCCCATTATGGCTTCTTTTCAAGCCAAAATAGGTTGGAAAAGGCCGAGAAAGAGAGAAAATAAAAATTGTCTTTCCGTTCCGTTCCTACCTGACGCGTAATAGAAAATTCCAAAAAAAATAGCAAAAAAATTCAAAAAATCAAAATTACCATTACGGGTTCATTTCAAGCCAAAACAGGGGTGAAAAGGCCGAAAAAGAGAGAAAATAAAAATTATCGTTTCGTTTCGTTCCTACACGAAGCATAATAGATAAATAAATAAAAATAGCAAAAAAATTAAAAAAATTAAAAACCCTGTTATGGCTTCTTTTCCGGCCAAAATAGGTTGGAAAAGGCCAAGAAAGAGATAAAATAACAATTATCGTTCCGTTCCGTTCCAACCCGATACGCAATAGAAAATTCCAAAAAAATAGCAAAAATAATTCAGAAAATTAATAAATACCATTATGGCGTGATTTCAAGCCAAAATAGGTTGGAAAAGGCTCAGAGAGAGAAAATAAAAATTATCATTTCGTTTCGTTCCTACCTGACGCGTTAGAGAAAATTCAAGAAAAAGAGCAAAAAAATTCAATAAATTAAAAAATAACGTTTTGGCTTCATTTCAAGCCAAAATAGTTTGGTAATTGCTGAGAAAGAGAAAAAATAAAAATTGTCTTTCCGTTCCCTTCCTACCCGACGGGTAATAGAAAATTCCAAAAAAAGAGAAGAAAAATCAAAAAATCAAAAAATACCATTGTGGCTTCATTTCAAGCCAACATAGGTTTGAAAAGGCTGAGAAATAGAAAAAATAAAAATTGTCGTTCCGTTTTGTTTCCACCCAACGCGTAATAGAAAATTCCAAAAAAATAGCAAAAAATTTCAAAAAATTAAAAAACCCTGTTATGGCTTCTTTTCAAGCCAAAATACGTTGGAAATTGCCGAGAAAGAGAGAAAATAAAAATTGTCTTTTTGTTCCATTCTTATCTGACGCGTAATAGAAAATTCCAAACAAATTTCAAAAAATTAAAAAACCCTGTTATGGCTTCTATTCAAGCCAAAATAGGTCGGAAAAGGCTGACAAAGAGAGAAAATAAAAATTATCGTTTCGTTTCGTTCCTTCCTGACGTGTAATAGAAAATTCCAAAAAATTAGCAAAAAAGTTCAAAAATACCATTACGGCTTCATTTCAAGCCAAAACAAGTTGGAAAAGGCTGAAAAAGAGAGAAATTAAAAATTATCGTTTCATTTCGTTCCTACCCGACGCATTAGAGATAATTCAAAAAAAATAGTAAAAAAATTCAAAAAATAAAAAAACCCCATTATGGCATCTTTTCAAACCAAAACAGGTTGGAAAAGGAGGAGAAAGGGAGAAAATAAAAACTGTCTTTCCGTTCCGTTCCTACCCGACGCGTAATAGAAAATTCCAAAAAATATAGCAAAAAAATTTAAAAAATTTAAAAAAACCATTATGGCTTTATTTCAAGCCAAAACAAGTTGGAAAAGGCTGAAAAAGAGAGAAATTAAAAATTATCGTTTCGTTTCGTTCGTACCCGACGCATAAGAGATAATAGAAAAAAAATAGTAAAAAAATTCAAAAAAAAAAAAAAACCCCATTATGGCTTCTTTTCAAGCCAAAATAGGTTGGAAAAGGCCGAGAAAGAGAGAAAATAAAAACTGCCTTTCCGTTCCGTTCCTACCCGACGCGTAATAGAAAATTCCAAAAAAAATAGCAAAAAAATTTAAAAAATTTAAAAAAACCATTATGGCTTTATTTCAAGCCAAAACAAGTTGGAAAAGGCTGAAAAAGAGAGAAATTAAAAATTATCGTTTCGTTTTGTTCGTACCCGACGCATAAGAGATAATAGAAAAAAAATAGTAAAAAAATTCAAAAAAAAAAAAAAACCCCATTATGGCTTCTTTTCAAGCCAAAATAGGTTGGAAAAGGCCGAGAAAGAGAGAAAATAAAAACTGTCTTTCCGTTCCGTTCCTACCCGACGCGTAATAGAAAATTCCAAAAAAAATAGCAAAAAAATTTAAAAAATTTAAAAAAACCATTATGGCTTTATTTCACGCCAAAACAAGTTGGAAAAGGCTGAAAAAGAGAGAAATTAAAAATTATCGTTTCGTTTCGTTCGTACCCGACGCATAAGAGATAATAGAAAAAAAATAGTAAAAAAATTCAAAAAAAAAAACAAAACCCCATTATGGCTTCTTTTCAAGCCAAAATAGGTTGGAAAAGGCCGAGAAAGAGAGAAAATAAAAATTGTCTTTCCGTTCCGTTCCTACCTGACGCGTAATAGAAAATTCCAAAAAAAATAGCAAAAAAATTCAAAAAATCAAAATTACCATTACGGGTTCATTTCAAGCCAAAACAGGGGTGAAAAGGCCGAAAAAGAGAGAAAATAAAAATTATCGTTTCGTTTCGTTCCTACACGAAGCATAATAGATAAATAAATAAAAATAGCAAAAAAATTAAAAAAATTAAAAACCCTGTTATGGCTTCTTTTCCGGCCAAAATAGGTTGGAAAAGGCCAAGAAAGAGATAAAATAACAATTATCGTTCCGTTCCGTTCCAACCCGATACGCAATAGAAAATTCCAAAAAAATAGCAAAAATAATTCAGAAAATTAATAAATACCATTATGGCGTGATTTCAAGCCAAAATAGGTTGGAAAAGGCTCAGAGAGAGAAAATAAAAATTATCATTTCGTTTCGTTCCTACCTGACGCGTTAGAGAAAATTCAAGAAAAAGAGCAAAAAAATTCAATAAATTAAAAAATAACGTTTTGGCTTCATTTCAAGCCAAAATAGTTTGGTAATTGCTGAGAAAGAGAAAAAATAAAAATTGTCTTTCCGTTCCCTTCCTACCCGACGGGTAATAGAAAATTCCAAAAAAAGAGAAGAAAAATCAAAAAATCAAAAAATACCATTGTGGCTTCATTTCAAGCCAACATAGGTTTGAAAAGGCTGAGAAATAGAAAAAATAAAAATTGTCGTTCCGTTTTGTTTCCACCCAACGCGTAATAGAAAATTCCAAAAAAATAGCAAAAAATTTCAAAAAATTAAAAAACCCTGTTATGGCTTCTTTTCAAGCCAAAATACGTTGGAAATTGCCGAGAAAGAGAGAAAATAAAAATTGTCTTTTTGTTCCATTCCTATCTGACGCGTAATAGAAAATTCCAAACAAATTTCAAAAAATTAAAAAACCCTGTTATGGCTTCTATTCAAGCCAAAATAGGTCGGAAAAGGCTGACAAAGAGAGAAAATAAAAATTATCGTTTCGTTTCGTTCCTTCCTGACGTGTAATAGAAAATTCCAAAAAATTAGCAAAAAAGTTCAAAAATACCATTACGGCTTCATTTCAAGCCAAAACAAGTTGGAAAAGGCTGAAAAAGAGAGAAATTAAAAATTATCGTTTCATTTCGTTCCTACCCGACGCATAAGAGATAATTCAAAAAAAATAGTAAAAAAATTCAAAAAATAAAAAAACCCCATTATGGCTTCTTTTCAAACCAAAACAGGTTGGAAAAGGAGGAGAAAGGGAGAAAATAAAAACTGTCTTTCCGTTCCGTTCCTACCCGACGCGTAATAGAAAATTCCAAAAAATATAGCAAAAAAATTTAAAAAATTTAAAAAAACCATTATGGCTTTATTTCAAGCCAAAACAAGTTGGAAAAGGCTGAAAAAGAGAGAAATTAAAAATTATCGTTTCGTTTCGTTCGTACCCGACGCATAAGAGATAATAGAAAAAAAATAGTAAAAAAATTCAAAAAAAAAAAAAACCCCATTATGGCTTCTTTTCAAGCCAAAATAGGTTGGAAAAGGCCGAGAAAGAGAGAAAATAAAAACTGTCTTTCCGTTCCGTTCCTACCCGACGCGTAATAGAAAATTCCAAAAAAAATAGCAAAAAAATTTAAAAAATTTAAAAAAACCATTATGGCTTTATTTCAAGCCAAAACAAGTTGGAAAAGGCTGAAAAAGAGAGAAATTAAAAATTATCGTTTCGTTTTGTTCGTACCCGACGCATAAGAGATAATAGAAAAAAAATAGTAAAAAAATTCAAAAAAAAAAACAAAACCCCATTATGGCTTCTTTTCAAGCCAAAATCGGTTGGAAAAGGCCGAGAAAGAGAGAAAATAAAAATTGTCTTTCCGTTCCGTTCCTACCTGACGCGTAATAGAAAATTCCAAAAAAAATAGCAAAAAAATTCAAAAAATCAAAATTACCATTACGGGTTCATTTCAAGCCAAAACAGGGGTGAAAAGGCCGAAAAAGAGAGAAAATAAAAATTATCGTTTCGTTTCGTTCCTACACGAAGCATAATAGATAAATAAATAAAAATAGCAAAAAAATTAAAAAAATTAAAAACCCTGTTATGGCTTCTTTTCCGGCCAAAATAGGTTGGAAAAGGCCAAGAAAGAGATAAAATAACAATTATCGTTCCGTTCCGTTCCAACCCGATACGCAATAGAAAATTCCAAAAAAATAGCAAAAATAATTCAGAAAATTAATAAATACCATTATGGCGTGATTTCAAGCCAAAATAGGTTGGAAAAGGCTCAGAGAGAGAAAATAAAAATTATCATTTCGTTTCGTTCCTACCTGACGCGTTAGAGAAAATTCAAGAAAAAGAGCAAAAAAATTCAATAAATTAAAAAATAACGTTTTGGCTTCATTTCAAGCCAAAATAGTTTGGTAATTGCTGAGAAAGAGAAAAAATAAAAATTGTCTTTCCGTTCCCTTCCTACCCGACGGGTAATAGAAAATTCCAAAAAAAGAGAAGAAAAATCAAAAAATCAAAAAATACCATTGTGGCTTCATTTCAAGCCAACATAGGTTTGAAAAGGCTGAGAAATAGAAAAAATAAAAATTGTCGTTCCGTTTTGTTTCCACCCAACGCGTAATAGAAAATTCCAAAAAAATAGCAAAAAATTTCAAAAAATTAAAAAACCCTGTTATGGCTTCTTTTCAAGCCAAAATACGTTGGAAATTGCCGAGAAAGAGAGAAAATAAAAATTGTCTTTTTGTTCCATTCCTATCTGACGCGTAATAGAAAATTCCAAACAAATTTCAAAAAATTAAAAAACCCTGTTATGGCTTCTATTCAAGCCAAAATAGGTCGGAAAAGGCTGACAAAGAGAGAAAATAAAAATTATCGTTTCGTTTCGTTCCTTCCTGACGTGTAATAGAAAATTCCAAAAAATTAGCAAAAAAGTTCAAAAATACCATTACGGCTTCATTTCAAGCCAAAACAAGTTGGAAAAGGCTGAAAAAGAGAGAAATTAAAAATTATCGTTTCCTTTCGTTCCTACCCGACGCATAAGAGATAATTCAAAAAAAATAGTAAAAAAATTCAAAAAATAAAAAAACCCCATTATGGCTTCTTTTCAAACCAAAACAGGTTGGAAAAGGAGGAGAAAGGGAGAAAATAAAAACTGTCTTTCCGTTCCGTTCCTACCCGACGCGTAATAGAAAATTCCAAAAAATATAGCAAAAAAATTTAAAAAATTTAAAAAAACCATTATGGCTTTATTTCAAGCCAAAACAAGTTGGAAAAGGCTGAAAAAGAGAGAAATTAAAAATTATCGTTTCGTTTCGTTCGTACCCGACGCGTAAGAGATAATAGAAAAAAAATAGTAAAACAATTCAAAAAAAAAAAAAAAACCCCCATTATGGCTTCTTTTCAAGCCAAAATAGGTTGGAAAAGGCCGAGAAAGAGAGAAAATAAAAACTGTCTTTCCGTTCCGTTCCTACCCGACGCGTAATAGAAAATTCCAAAAAAAATAGCAAAAAAATTTAAAAAATTTAAAAAAACCATTATGGCTTTATTTCAAGCCAAAACAAGTTGGAAAAGGCTGAAAAAGAGAGAAATTAAAAATTATCGTTTCGTTTTGTTCGTACCCGACGCATAAGAGATAATAGAAAAAAAATAGTAAAAAAATTCAAAAAAAAAAACAAAACCCCATTATGGCTTCTTTTCAAGCCAAAATAGGTTGGAAAAGGCCGAGAAAGAGAGAAAATAAAAATTGGCTTTCCGTTCCGTTCCTACCTGACGCGTAATAGAAAATTCCAAAAAAAATAGCAAAAAAATTCAAAAAATCAAAATTACCATTACGGGTTCATTTCAAGCCAAAACAGGGGTGAAAAGGCCGAAAAAGAGAGAAAATAAAAATTATCGTTTCGTTTCGTTCCTACACGAAGCATAATAGATAAATAAATAAAAATAGCAAAAAAATTAAAAAAATTAAAAACCCTGTTATGGCTTCTTTTCCAGCCAAAATAGGTTGGAAAAGGCCAAGAAAGAGATAAAATAACAATTATCGTTCCGTTCCTTTCCAACCCGATACGCAATAGAAAATTCCAAAAAAATAGCAAAAATAATTCAGAAAATTAATAAATACCATTATGGCGTGATTTCCAGCCAAAATAGGTTGGAAAAGGCTCAGAGAGAGAAAATAAAAATTATCATTTCGTTTCGTTCCTACCTGACGCGTTAGAGAAAATTCAAGAAAAAGAGCAAAAAAATTCAATAAATTAAAAAATAACGTTTTGGCTTCATTTCAAGCCAAAATAGTTTGGTAATTGCTGAGAAAGAGAAAAAATAAAAATTGTCTTTCCGTTCCCTTCCTACCCGACGGGTAATAGAAAATTCCAAAAAAAGAGAAGAAAAATCAAAAAATCAAAAAATACCATTGTGGCTTCATTTCAAGCCAACATAGGTTTGAAAAGGCTGAGAAATAGAAAAAATAAAAATTGTCGTTCCGTTTTGTTTCCACCCAACGCGTAATAGAAAATTCCAAAAAAATAGCAAAAAATTTCAAAAAATTAAAAAACCCTGTTATGGCTTCTTTTCAAGCCAAAATACGTTGGAAATTGCCGAGAAAGAGAGAATAAAAATTGTCTTTTTGTTCCATTCCTATCTGACGCGTAATAGAAAATTCCAAACAAATTTCAAAAAATTAAAAAACCCTGTTATGGCTTCTATTCAAGCCAAAATAGGTCGGAAAAGGCTGACAAAGAGAGAAAATAAAAATTATCGTTTCGTTTCGTTCCTTCCTGACGTGTAATAGAAAATTCCAAAAAATTAGCAAAAAAGTTCAAAAATACCATTACGGCTTCATTTCAAGCCAAAACAAGTTGGAAAAGGCTGAAAAAGAGAGAAATTAAAAATTATCGTTTCATTTCGTTCCTACCCGACGCATAAGAGATAATTCAAAAAAAATAGTAAAAAAATTCAAAAAATAAAAAAACCCCATTATGGCTTCTTTTCAAACCAAAACAGGTTGGAAAATGAGGAGAAAGGGAGAAAATAAAAACTGTCTTTCCGTTCCGTTCCTACCCGACGCGTAATAGAAAATTCCAAAAAATATAGCAAAAAAATTTAAAAAATTTAAAAAAACCATTATGGCTTTATTTCAAGCCAAAACAAGTTGGAAAAGGCTGAAAAAGAGAGAAATTAAAAATTATCGTTTCGTTTCGTTCGTACCCGACGCATAAGAGATAATAGAAAAAAAATAGTAAAAAAATTCAAAAAAAAAAAAAAACCCCATTATGGCTTCTTTTCAAGCCAAAATAGGTTGGAAAAGGCCGAGAAAGAGAGAAAATAAAAACTGTCTTTCCGTTCCGTTCCTACCCGACGCGTAATAGAAAATCCCAAAAAAAATAGCAAAAAAATTTAAAAAATTTAAAAAAACCATTATGGCTTTATTTCAAGCCAAAACAAGTTGGAAAAGGCTGAAAAAGAGAGAAATTAAAAATTATCGTTTCGTTTCGTTCGTACCCGACGCATAAGAGATAATAGAAAAAAAATAGTAAAAAAATTCAAAAAAAAAAAAAAACCCCATTATGGCTTCTTTTCAAGCCAAAATAGGTTGGAAAAGGCCGAGAAAGAGAGAAAATAAAAACTGTCTTTCCGTTCCGTTCCTACCCGACGCGTAATAGAAAATTCCAAAAAAAATAGCAAAAAAATTTAAAAACTTTAAAAAAACCATTATGGCTTTATTTCAAGCCAAAACAAGTTGGAAAAGGCTGAAAAAGAGAGAAATTAAAAATTATCGTTTCGTTTCGTTCGTACCCGACGCATAAGAGATAATAGAAAAAAAATAGTAAAAAAATTCAAAAAAAAAAAAAACCCCATTATGGCTTCTTTTCAAGCCAAAATAGGTTGGAAAAGGCCGAGAAAGAGAGAAAATAAAAACTGTCTTTCCGTTCCGTTCCTACCCGACGCGTAATAGAAAATTCCAAAAAAAATAGCAAAAAAATTTAAAAATTTTAAAAAAACCATTATGGCTTTATTTCAAGCCAAAACAAGTTGGAAAAGGCTGAAAAAGAGAGAAATTAAAAATTATCGTTTCGTTTTGTTCGTACCCGACGCATAAGAGATAATAGAAAAAAAATAGTAAAAAAATTCAAAAAAAAAAACAAAACCCCATTATGGCTTCTTTTCAAGCCAAAATAGGTTGGAAAAGGCCGAGAAAGAGAGAAAATAAAAATTGTCTTTCCGTTCCGTTCCTACCTGACGCGTAATAGAAAATTCAAAAAAAAATAGCAAAAAAATTCAAAAAATCAAAATTACCATTACGGGTTCATTTCAAGCCAAAACAGGGGTGAAAAGGCCGAAAAAGAGAGAAAATAAAAATTATCGTTTCGTTTCGTTCCTACACGAAGCATAATAGATAAATAAATAAAAATAGCAAAAAAATTAAAAAAATTAAAAACCCTGTTATGGCTTCTTTTCCGGCCAAAATAGGTTGGAAAAGGCCAAGAAAGAGATAAAATAACAATTATCGTTCCGTTCCGTTCCAACCCGATACGCAATAGAAAATTCCAAAAAAATAGCAAAAATAATTCAGAAAATTAATAAATACCATTATGGCGTGATTTCAAGCCAAAATAGGTTGGAAAAGGCTCAGAGAGAGAAAATAAAAATTATCATTTCGTTTCGTTCCTACCTGACGCGTTAGAGAAAATTCAAGAAAAAGAGCAAAAAAATTCAATAAATTAAAAAATAACGTTTTGGCTTCATTTCAAGCCAAAATAGTTTGGTAATTGCTGAGAAAGAGAAAAAATAAAAATTGTCTTTCCGTTCCCTTCCTACCCGACGGGTAATAGAAAATTCCAAAAAAAGAGAAGAAAAATCAAAAAATCAAAAAATACCATTGTGGCTTCATTTCAAGCCAACATAGGTTTGAAAAGGCTGAGAAATAGAAAAAATAAAAATTGTCGTTCCGTTTTGTTTCCACCCAACGCGTAATAGAAAATTCCAAAAAAATAGCAAAAAATTTCAAAAAATTAAAAAACCCTGTTATGGCTTCTTTTCAAGCCAAAATACGTTGGAAATTGCCGAGAAAGAGAGAAAATAAAAATTGTCTTTTTGTTCCATTCCTATCGGACGCGTAATAGAAAATTCCAAACAAATTTCAAAAAATTAAAAAACCCTGTTATGGCTTCTATTCAAGCCAAAATAGGTCGGAAAAGGCTGACAAAGAGAGAAAATAAAAATTATCGTTTCGTTTCGTTCCTTCCTGACGTGTAATAGAAAATTCCAAAAAATTAGCAAAAAAGTTCAAAAATACCATTACGGCTTCATTTCAAGCCAAAACAAGTTGGAAAAGGCTGAAAAAGAGAGAAATTAAAAATTATCGTTTCATTTCGTTCCTACCCGACGCATAAGAGATAATTCAAAAAAAATAGTAAAAAAATTCAAAAAATAAAAAAACCCCATTATGGCTTCTTTTCAAACCAAAACAGGTTGGAAAAGGAGGAGAAAGGGAGAAAATAAAAACTGTCGTTCCGTTCCGTTCCTACCCGACGCGTAATAGAAAATTCCAAAAAATATAGCAAAAAAATTTAAAAAATTTAAAAAAACCATTATGGCTTTATTTCAAGCCAAAACAAGTTGGAAAAGGCTGAAAAAGAGAGAAATTAAAAATTATCGTTTCGTTTCGTTCGTACCCGACGCGTAAGAGATAATAGAAAAAAAATAGTAAAAAAATTCAAAAAAAAAAAAAAAACCCCATTATGGCTTCTTTTCAAGCCAAAATAGGTTGGAAAAGGCCGAGAAAGAGAGAAAATAAAAACTGTCTTTCCGTTCCGTTCCTACCCGACGCGTAATAGAAAATTCCAAAAAAAATAGCAAAAAAATTTAAAAAATTTAAAAAAACCATTATGGCTTTATTTCAAGCCAAAACAAGTTGGAAAAGGCTGAAAAAGAGAGAAATTAAAAATTATCGTTTCGTTTTGTTCGTACCCGACGCATAAGAGATAATAGAAAAAAAATAGTAAAAAAATTCAAAAAAAAAAACAAAACCCCATTATGGCTTCTTTTCAAGCCAAAATAGGTTGGAAAAGGCCGAGAAAGAGAGAAAATAAAAATTGGCTTTCCGTTCCGTTCCTACCTGACGCGTAATAGAAAATTCCAAAAAAAATAGCAAAAAAATTCAAAAAATCAAAATTACCATTACGGGTTCATTTCAAGCCAAAACAGGGGTGAAAAGGCCGAAAAAGAGAGAAAATAAAAATTATCGTTTCGTTTCGTTCCTACACGAAGCATAATAGATAAATAAATAAAAATAGCAAAAAAATTAAAAAAATTAAAAACCCTGTTATGGCTTCTTTTCCAGCCAAAATAGGTTGGAAAAGGCCAAGAAAGAGATAAAATAACAATTATCGTTCCGTTCCGTTCCAACCCGATACGCAATAGAAAATTCCAAAAAAATAGCAAAAATAATTCAGAAAATTAATAAATACCATTATGGCGTGATTTCAAGCCAAAATAGGTTGGAAAAGGCTCAGAGAGAGAAAATAAAAATTATCATTTCGTTTCGTTCCTACCTGACGCGTTAGAGAAAATTCAAGAAAAAGAGCAAAAAAATTCAATAAATTAAAAAATAACGTTTTGGCTTCATTTCAAGCCAAAATAGTTTGGTAATTGCTGAGAAAGAGAAAAAATAAAAATTGTCTTTCCGTTCCCTTCCTACCCGACGGGTAATAGAAAATTCCAAAAAAAGAGAAGAAAAATCAAAAAATCAAAAAATACCATTGTGGCTTCATTTCAAGCCAACATAGGTTTGAAAAGGCTGAGAAATAGAAAAAATAAAAATTGTCGTTCCGTTTTGTTTCCACCCAACGCGTAATAGAAAATTCCAAAAAAATAGCAAAAAATTTCAAAAAATTAAAAAACCCTGTTATGGCTTCTTTTCAAGCCAAAATACGTTGGAAATTGCCGAGAAAGAGAGAAAATAAAAATTGTCTTTTTGTTCCATTCCTATCTGACGCGTAATAGAAAATTCCAAACAAATTTCAAAAAATTAAAAAACCCTGTTATGGCTTCTATTCAAGCCAAAATAGGTCGGAAAAGGCTGACAAAGAGAGAAAATAAAAATTATCGTTTCGTTTCGTTCCTTCCTGACGTGTAATAGAAAATTCCAAAAAATTAGCAAAAAAGTTCAAAAATACCATTACGGCTTCATTTCAAGCCAAAACAAGTTGGAAAAGGCTGAAAAAGAGAGAAATTAAAAATTATCGTTTCATTTCGTTCCTACCCGACGCATAAGAGATAATTCAAAAAAAATAGTAAAAAAATTCAAAAAATAAAAAAACCCCATTATGGCTTCTTTTCAAACCAAAACAGGTTGGAAAATGAGGAGAAAGGGAGAAAATAAAAACTGTCTTTCCGTTCCGTTCCTACCCGACGCGTAATAGAAAATTCCAAAAAATATAGCAAAAAAATTTAAAAAATTTAAAAAAACCATTATGGCTTTATTTCAAGCCAAAACAAGTTGGAAAAGGCTGAAAAAGAGAGAAATTAAAAATTATCGTTTCGTTTCGTTCGTACCCGACGCATAAGAGATAATAGAAAAAAAATAGTAAAAAAATTCAAAAAAAAAAAAAAACCCCATTATGGCTTCTTTTCAAGCCAAAATAGGTTGGAAAAGGCCGAGAAAGAGAGAAAATAAAAACTGTCTTTCCGTTCCGTTCCTACCCGACGCGTAATAGAAAATCCCAAAAAAAATAGCAAAAAAATTTAAAAAATTTAAAAAAACCATTATGGCTTTATTTCAAGCCAAAACAAGTTGGAAAAGGCTGAAAAAGAGAGAAATTAAAAATTATCGTTTCGTTTCGTTCGTACCCGACGCATAAGAGATAATAGAAAAAAAATAGTAAAAAAATTCAAAAAAAAAAAAAAACCCCATTATGGCTTCTTTTCAAGCCAAAATAGGTTGGAAAAGGCCGAGAAAGAGAGAAAATAAAAACTGTCTTTCCGTTCCGTTCCTACCCGACGCGTAATAGAAAATTCCAAAAAAAATAGCAAAAAAATTTAAAAAATTTAAAAAAACCATTATGGCTTTATTTCAAGCCAAAACAAGTTGGAAAAGGCTGAAAAAGAGAGAAATTAAAAATTATCGTTTCGTTTCGTTCGTACCCGACGCATAAGAGATAATAGAAAAAAAATAGTAAAAAAATTCAAAAAAAAAAACAAAACCCCATTATGGCTTCTTTTCAAGCCAAAATAGGTTGGAAAAGGCCGAGAAAGAGAGAAAATAAAAATTGTCTTTCCGTTCCGTTCCTACCTGACGCGTAATAGAAAATTCCAAAAAAAATAGCAAAAAAATTCAAAAAATCAAAATTACCATTACGGGTTCATTTCAAGCCAAAACAGGGGTGAAAAGGCCGAAAAAGAGAGAAAATAAAAATTATCGTTTCGTTTCGTTCCTACACGAAGCATAATAGATAAATAAATAAAAATAGCAAAAAAATTAAAAAAATTAAAAACCCTGTTATGGCTTCTTTTCCGGCCAAAATAGGTTGGAAAAGGCCAAGAAAGAGATAAAATAACAATTATCGTTCCGTTCCTTTCCAACCCGATACGCAATAGAAAATTCCAAAAAAATAGCAAAAATAATTCAGAAAATTAATAAATACCATTATGGCGTGATTTCAAGCCAAAATAGGTTGGAAAAGGCTCAGAGAGAGAAAATAAAAATTATCATTTCGTTTCGTTCCTACCTGACGCGTTAGAGAAAATTCAAGAAAAAGAGCAAAAAAATTCAATAAATTAAAAAATAACGTTTTGGCTTCATTTCAAGCCAAAATAGTTTGGTAATTGCTGAGAAAGAGAAAAAATAAAAATTGTCTTTCCGTTCCCTTCCTACCCGACGGGTAATAGAAAATTCCAAAAAAAGAGAAGAAAAATCAAAAAATCAAAAAATACCATTGTGGCTTCATTTCAAGCCAACATAGGTTTGAAAAGGCTGAGAAATAGAAAAAATAAAAATTGTCGTTCCGTTTTGTTTCCACCCAACGCGTAATAGAAAATTCCAAAAAAATAGCAAAAAATTTCAAAAAATTAAAAAACCCTGTTATGGCTTCTTTTCAAGCCAAAATACGTTGGAAATTGCCGAGAAAGAGAGAAAATAAAAATTATCTTTTTGTTCCATTCCTATCTGACGCGTAATAGAAAATTCCAAACAAATTTCAAAAAATTAAAAAACCCTGTTATGGCTTCTATTCAAGCCAAAATAGGTCGGAAAAGGCTGACAAAGAGAGAAAATAAAAATTATCGTTTCGTTTCGTTCCTTCCTGACGTGTAATAGAAAATTCCAAAAAATTAGCAAAAAAGTTCAAAAATACCATTACGGCTTCATTTCAAGCCAAAACAAGTTGGAAAAGGCTGAAAAAGAGAGAAATTAAAAATTATCGTTTCATTTCGTTCCTACCCGACGCATAAGAGATAATTCAAAAAAAATAGTAAAAAAATTCAAAAAATAAAAAAACCCCATTATGGCTTCTTTTCAAACCAAAACAGGTTGGAAAAGGAGGAGAAAGGGAGAAAATAAAAACTGTCTTTCCGTTCCGTTCCTACCCGACGCGTAATAGAAAATTCCAAAAAATATAGCAAAAAAATTTAAAAAATTTAAAAAAACCATTATGGCTTTATTTCAAGCCAAAACAAGTTGGAAAAGGCTGAAAAAGAGAGAAATTAAAAATTATCGTTTCGTTTCGTTCGTACCCGACGCGTAAGAGATAATAGAAAAAAAATAGTAAAAAAATTCAAAAAAAAAAAAAAACCCCATTATGGCTTCTTTTCAAGCCAAAATAGGTTGGAAAAGGCCGAGAAAGAGAGAAAATAAAAACTGTCTTTCCGTTCCGTTCCTACCCGACGCGTAATAGAAAATTCCAAAAAAAATAGCAAAAAAATTTAAAAAATTTAAAAAAACCATTATGGCTTTATTTCAAGCCAAAACAAGTTGGAAAAGGCTGAAAAAGAGAGAAATTAAAAATTATCGTTTCGTTTCGTTCGTACCCGACGCATAAGAGATAATAGAAAAAAAATAGTAAAAAAATTCAAAAAAAAAAACAAAACCCCATTATGGCTTCTTTTCAAGCCAAAATAGGTTGGAAAAGGCCGAGAAAGAGAGAAAATAAAAATTGTCTTTCCGTTCCGTTCCTACCTGACGCGTAATAGAAAATTCCAAAAAAAATAGCAAAAAAATTCAAAAAATCAAAATTACCATTACGGGTTCATTTCAAGCCAAAACAGGGGTGAAAAGGCCGAAAAAGAGAGAAAATAAAAATTATCGTTTCGTTTCGTTCCTACACGAAGCATAATAGATAAATAAATAAAAATAGCAAAAAAATTAAAAAAATTAAAAACCCTGTTATGGCTTCTTTTCCAGCCAAAATAGGTTGGAAAAGGCCAAGAAAGAGATAAAATAACAATTATCGTTCCGTTCCGTTCCAACCCGATACGCAATAGAAAATTCCAAAAAAATAGCAAAAATAATTCAGAAAATTAATAAATACCATTATGGCCTGATTTCAAGCCAAAATAGGTTGGAAAAGGCTCAGAGAGAGAAAATAAAAATTATCATTTCGTTTCGTTCCGACCTGACGCGTTAGAGAAAATTCAAGAAAAATAGCAAAAAAATTCAATAAATTAAAAAATAACGTTTTGGCTTCATTTCAAGCCAAAATAGTTTGGTAATTGCTGAGAAAGAGAAAAAATAAAAATTGTCTTTCCGTTCCCTTCCTACCCGACGGGTAATAGAAAATTCCAAAAAAAGAGAAGAAAAATCAAAAAATCAAAAAATACCATTGTGGCTTCATTTCAAGCCAAAATAGGTTTGAAAAGGCTGAGAAATAGAAAAAATAAAAATTGTCGTTCCGTTTCGTTCCCACCCAACGCGTAATAGAAAATTCCAAAAAAATAGCAAAAAATTTCAAAAAATTAAAAAACCCTGTTATGGCTTCTTTTCAAGCCAAAATAGGTTGGAAATGGCCGAGAAAGAGAGAAAATAAAAATTGTCTTTCCGTTCCATTCCTATCTGACGCGTAACAGAAAATTCCAAACAAATTTCAAAAAATTAAAAAACCCTGTTATGGCTTCTTTTCAAGCCAAAATCTTTCGGAAAAGGCTGACAAAGAGAGAAAATAAAAATTATCGTTTCGTTTCGTTCATTCCCGACGTGTAATAGAAAATTCCAAAAAATTAGCAAAAAAGTTCAAAAATACCATTACGGCTTCATTTCAAGCCAAAACAAGTTGGAAAAGGCTGAAAAAGAGAGAAATTAAAAATTATCGTTTCATTTCGTTCCTACCCGACGCATAAGAGATAATTCAAAAAAAATAGTAAAAAAATTCAAAAAATAAAAAAACCCCATTTGGGCTTCTTTTCAAACCAAAACAGGTTGGAAAAGGGGGAGAAAGGGAGAAAATAAAAACTGTCTTTCCGTTCCGTTCCTACCCGACGCGTAATAGAAAATTCCAAAAAATATAGCAAAAAAATTTAAAAAATTAAAAAAAACCATTATGGCTTTATTTCAAGCCAAAATAAGTTGGAAAAGGCTGAAAAAGAGAGAAATTAAAAATTATCGTTTCGTTTCGTTCGTACCCGACGCATAAGAGATAATAGAAAAAAAATAGTAAAAAAATTCAAAAAAAAAAAAAAACCCCATTATGGCTTCTTTTCAAGCCAAAATAGGTTGGAAAAGGCCGAGAAAGAGAGAAAATAAAAAACTGTCTTTCCGTTCCGTTCCTACCCGACGCGTAATAGAAAATTCCAAAAAAAATAGCAAAAAAATTTAAAAAATTTAAAAAAACCATTATGGCTTTATTTCAAGCCAAAACAAGTTGGAAAAGGCTGAAAAAGAGAGAAATTAAAAATTATCGTTTCGTTTTGTTCGTACCCGACGCATAAGAGATAATAGAAAAAAAATAGTAAAAAAATTCAAAAAAAAAAAAAAACCCCATTATGGCTTCTTTTCAAGCCAAAATAGGTTGGAAAAGGCCGAGAAAGAGAGAAAATAAAAATTGTCTTTCCGTTCCGTTCCTACCTGACGCGTAATAGAAAATTCCAAAAAAAATAGCAAAAAAATTCAAAAAATCAAAATTACCATTACGGGTTCATTTCAAGCCAAAACAGGGGTGAAAAGGCCGAAAAAGAGAGAAAATAAAAATTATCGTTTCGTTTCGTTCCTACACGAAGCATAATAGATAAATAAATAAAAATAGCAAAAAAATTAAAAAAATTAAATACCCTGTTATGGCTTCTTTTCCGGCCAAAATAGGTTGGAAAAGGCCAAGAAAGAGATAAAATAAAAATTATCGTTCCGTTCCGTTCCAACCCGATGCGCAATAGAAAATTCCAAAAAAATAGCAAAAATAATTCAGAAAATTAATAAATACCATTATGGCGTGATTTCAAGCCAAAATAGGTTGGAAAAGGCTCAGAGAGAGAAAATAAAAATTATCATTTCGTTTTGTTCCTACCTGACGCGTTAGAGAAAATTCAAGAAAAAGAGCAAAAAAATTCAATAAATTAAAAAATAACGTTTTGGCTTCATTTCAAGCCAAAATAGTTTGGTAATTGCTGAGAAAGAGAAAAAATAAAAATTGTCTTTCCGTTCTCTTCCTACCCGACGGGTAATAGAAAATTCCAAAAAAAGAGAAGAAAAATCAAAAAATCAAAAAATACCATTGTGGCTTCATTTCAAGCCAACATAGGTTTGAAAAGGCTGAGAAATAGAAAAAATAAAAATTGTCGTTCCGTTTTGTTTCCACCCAACGCGTAATAGAAAATTCCAAAAAAATAGCAAAAAATTTCAAAAAATTAAAAAACCCTGTTATGGCTTCTTTTCAAGCCAAAATACGTTGGAAATTGCCGAGAAAGAGAGAAAATAAAAATTGTCTTTTTGTTCCATTCCTATCTGACGCGTAATAGAAAATTCCAAACAAATTTCAAAAAATTAAAAAACCCTGTTATGGCTTCTTTTCAAGCCAAAATAGGTCGGAAAAGGCTGACAAAGAGAGAAAATAAAAATTATCGTTTCGTTTCGTTCCTTCCCGACGTGTAATAGAAAATTCCAAAAAATTAGCAAAAAAATTCAAAAAATTCAAAAATACCATTACGGCTTCATTTCAAGCCAAAACAAGTTGGAAAAGGCTGAAAAAGAGAGAAATTAAAAATAATCGTTTCGTTTCGTTCCTACCCGACGCATAAGAGATAATTCAAAAAAAATAGTAAATAAATTCAAAAAATAAAAAAAACCCCATTATGGCTTCTTTTCAAACCAAAACAGGTTGGAAAAGGAGGAGAAAGGGAGAAAATAAAAACTGTCTTTCCGTTCCGTTCCTACCCGACGCGTAATAGAAAATTCCAAAAAAATAGCAAAAAAATTTAAAAAATTTAAAAAAACCATTATGGCTTTATTTCAAGCCAAAACAAGTTGGAAAAGGCTGAAAAAGAGAGAAATTAAAAATTATCGTTTCGTTTCGTTCGTACCCGACGCATAAGAGATAATAGAAAAAAAATAGTAAAAAAATTCAAAAAAAAAAAAAAAACCCCATTATGATTTCTTTTCAAGCCAAAATAGGTTGGAAAAGGCCGAGAAAGAGAGAAAATAAAAATTGTCTTTCCGTTCCGTTCCTACCTGACGCGTAATAGAAAATTCCGAAAAAAATAGCAAAAAAATTCAAAAAATTCAAAATTACCATTACGGGTTCATTTCAAGCCAAAACAGGGGTGGGAAGGCCGAAAAAGAAAGAAAATAAAAATTATCGTTTCGTTTCGTTCCTACACGAAGCATAATAGATAAATAAAAAAAATAGCAAAAAAATTCAAAAAATTAAAAACCCTGTTATGGCTTCTTTTTAAGCCAAAATAGGTTGGCAAAGGACAAGAAAGAGATAAAATAAAAATTATCGTTCCGTTCCGTTCCAACCCGATGCGCAATAGAAAATTCCAAAAAAATAGCAAAAATAATTCAGAAAATTAATAAATACCATTATGGCATGATTTCAAGCCAAAATAGGTTGGAAAAGGCTTAGAGAGAGAAAATAAAAATTATCATTTCGTTTCGTTCCGACCTGACGCGTTAGAGAAAATTCAAGAAAAATAGCAAAAAAATTCAATAAATTAAAAAATAACGTTTTGGCTTCATTTCAAGCCAAAATAGTTTGGTAATTGCTGAGAAAGAGAAAAAATAAAAATCGTCTTTCCGTTCCCTTCCTACCCGACGGGTAATAGAAAATTCCAAAAAAAGAGAAGAAAAATCAAAAAATCAAAAAATACCATTGTGGCTTCATTTCAAGCCAAAATAGGTTTGAAAATGCTGAGAAATAGAAAAAATAAAAATTGTCGTTCCGTTTCGTTCCCACCCAACGCGTAATAGAAAATTCCAAAAAAATAGCAAAAAATTTCAAAAAATTAAAAAACCCTGTTATGGCTTCTTTTCAAGCCAAAATAGGTTGGAAATGGCCGAGAAAGAGAGAAAATAAAAATTGTCTTTCCGTTCCATTCCTATCTGACGCGTAACAGAAAATTCCAAACAAATTTCAAAAAATTAAAAAACCCTGTTATGGCTTCTTTTCAAGCCAAAATCTTTCGGAAAAGGCTGACAAAGAGAGAAAATAAAAATTATCGTTTCGTTTCGTTCATTCCCGACGTGTAATAGAAAATTCCAAAAAATTAGCAAAAAAGTTCAAAAATACCATTACGGCTTCATTTCAAGCCAAAACAAGTTGGAAAAGGCTGAAAAAGAGAGAAATTAAAAATAATCGTTTCGTTTCGTTCCTACCCGACGCATAAGAGATAATTCAAAAAAAATAGTAAATAAATTCAAAAAATAAAAAAAACCCCATTATGGCTTCTTTTCAAACCAAAACAGGTTGGAAAAGGAGGGGAAAGGGAGAAAATAAAAACTGTCTTTCCGTTCCGTTCCTACCCGACGCGTAATAGAAAATTCCAAAAAAAATAGCAAACAAATTTAAAAAATTTAAAAAAACCATTATGGCTTTATTTCAAGCCAAAACAAGTTGGAAAAGGCTGAAAAAGAGAGAAATTAAAAATTATCGTTTCGTTTCGTTCGTACCCGACGCATAAGAGATAATAGAAAAAAAATAGTAAAAAAATTCAAAAAAAAAAAAAAAACCCCATTATGATTTCTTTTCAAGCCAAAATAGGTTGGAAAAGGCTGAGAAAGAGAGAAAATAAAAATTGTCTTTCCGTTCCGTTCCTACCTGACGCGTAATAGAAAATTCCGAAAAAAATAGCAAAAAAATTCAAAAAATTCAAAATTACCATTACGGGTTCATTTCAAGCCAAAACAGGGGTGGGAAGGCCGAAAAAGAAAGAAAATAAAAATTATCGTTTCGTTTCGTTCCTACACGAAGCATAATAGATAAATAAAAAAAATAGCAAAAAAATTCAAAAAATTGAAAACCCTGTTATGGCTTCTTTTTAAGCCAAAATAGGTTGGCAAAGGACAAGAAAGAGATAAAATAAAAATTATAGTTCCGTTCCGTTCCAACCCGATGCGCAATAGAAAATTCCAAAAAAATAGCAAAAATAATTCAGAAAATTAATAAATACCATTATGGCATGATTTCAAGCCAAAATAGGTTGGAAAAGGCTCAGAGAGAGAAAATAAAAATTATCATTTCGTTTCGTTCCGACCTGACGCGTTAGAGAAAATTCAAGAAAAATAGCAAAAAAATTCAATAAATTAAAAAATAACGTTTTGGCTTCATTTCAAGCCAAAATAGTTTGGTAATTGCTGAGAAAGAGAAAAAATAAAAATCGTCTTTCCGTTCCCTTCCTACCCGACGGGTAATAGAAAATTCCAAAAAAAGAGAAGAAAAATCAAAAAATCAAAAAATACCATTGTGGCTTCATTTCAAGCCAAAATAGGTTTGAAAAGGCTGAGAAATAGAAAAAAAAAAAATTGTCGTTCCGTTTCGTTCCCACCCAACGCGTAATAGAAAATTCCAAAAAAATAGCAAAAAATTTCAAAAAATTAAAAAACCCTGTTATGGCTTCTTTTCAAGCCAAAATAGGTTGGAAATGGCCGAGAAAGAGAGAAAATAAAAATTGTCTTTCCGTTCCATTCCTATCTGACGCGTAACAGAAAATTCCAAACAAATTTCAAAAAATTAAAAAACCCTGTTATGGCTTCTTTTCAAGCCAAAATCTTTCGGAAAAGGCTGACAAAGAGAGAAAATAAAAATTATCGTTTCGTTTCGTTCATTCCCGACGTGTAATAGAAAATTCCAAAAAATTAGCAAAAAAGTTCAAAAATACCATTACGGCTTCATTTCAAGCCAAAACAAGTTGGAAAAGGCTGAAAAAGAGAGAAATTAAAAATAATCGTTTCGTTTCGTTCCTACCCGACGCATAAGAGATAATTCAAAAAAAATAGTAAATAAATTCAAAAAATAAAAAAAACCCCATTATGGCTTCTTTTCAAACCAAAACAGGTTGGAAAAGGAGGGGAAAGGGAGAAAATAAAAACTGTCTTTCCGTTCCGTTCCTACCCGACGCGTAATAGAAAATTCCAAAAAAAATAGCAAACAAATTTAAAAAAACCATTATGGCTTTATTTCAAGCCAAAACAAGTTGGAAAAGGCTGAAAAAGAGAGAAATTAAAAATTATCGTTTCGTTTCGTTCGTACCCGACGCATAAGATATAATAGAAAAAAAATAGTAAAAAAATTCAAAAAAAAAAACAAAACCCCATTATGGCTTCTTTTCAAGCCAAAATAGGTTGGAAAAGGCCGAGAAAGAGAGAAAATAAAAATTGTCTTTCCGTTCCGTTCCTACCTGACGCGTAATAGAAAATTCCAAAAAAAATAGCAAAAAAATTCAAAAAATCAAAATTACCATTACGGGTTCATTTCAAGCCAAAACAGGGGTGAAAAGGCCGAAAAAGAGAGAAAATAAAAATTATCGTTTCGTTTCGTTCCTACACGAAGCATAATAGATAAATAAATAAAAATAGCAAAAAAATTAAAAAAATTAAAAACCCTGTTATGGCTTCTTTTCCGGCCAAAATAGGTTGGAAAAGGCCAAGAAAGAGATAAAATAAAAATTATCGTTCCGTTCCGTTCCAACCCGATGCGCAATAGAAAATTCCAAAAAAATAGCAAAAATAATTCAGAAAATTAATAAATACCATTATGGCGTGATTTCAAGCCAAAATAGGTTGGAAAAGGCTCAGAGAGAGAAAATAAAAATTATCATTTCGTTTTGTTCCTACCTGACGCGTTAGAGAAAATTCAAGAAAAAGAGCAAAAAAATTCAATAAATTAAAAAATAACGTTTTGGCTTCATTTCAAGCCAAAATAGTTTGGTAATTGCTGAGAAAGAGAAAAAATAAAAATTGTCTTTCCGTTCCCTTCCTACCCGACGGGTAATAGAAAATTCCAAAAAAAGAGAAGAAAAATCAAAAAATCAAAAAATACCATTGTGGCTTCATTTCAAGCCAACATAGGTTTGAAAAGGCTGAGAAATAGAAAAAATAAAAATTGTCGTTCCGTTTTGTTTCCACCCAACGCGTAATAGAAAATTCCAAAAAAATAGCAAAAAATTTCAAAAAATTAAAAAACCCTGTTATGGCTTCTTTTCAAGCCAAAATACGTTGGAAATTGCCGAGAAAGAGAGAAAATAAAAATTGTCTTTTTGTTCCATTCCTATCTGACGCGTAATAGAAAATTCCAAACAAATTTCAAAAAATTAAAAAACCCTGTTATGGCTTCTTTTCAAGCCAAAATAGGTCGGAAAAGGCTGACAAAGAGAGAAAATAAAAATTATCGTTTCGTTTCGTTCCTTCCCGACGTGTAATAGAAAATTCCAAAAAATTAGCAAAAAAATTCAAAAAATTCAAAAATACCATTACGGCTTCATTTCAAGCCAAAACAAGTTGGAAAAGGCTGAAAAAGAGAGAAATTAAAAATTATCGTTTCGTTTCGTTCCTACCCGACGCAGAAGAGATAATTCAAAAAAAATAGTAAAAAAATTCAAAAAATAAAAAAACCCCATTTTGGCTTCTTTTCAAACCAAAACAGGTTGGAAAAGGAGGGGAAAGGGAGAAAATAAAAACTGTCTTTCCGTTCCGTTCCTACCCGATGCGTAATAGAAAATTCCAAAAAAAATAGCAAAAAAATTTAAAAAATTTAAAAAAACCATTATGGCTTTATTTCAAGCCAAAACAAGTTGGAAAAGGCTGAAAAAGAGAGAAATTAAAAATTATCGTTTCGTTTCGTTCGTACCCGACGCATAAGAGATAATAGAAAAAAAATAGTAAAAAAATTCAAAAAAAAAAAAAAACCCCATTATGGCTTCTTTTCAAGCCAAAATAGGTTGGAAAAGGCCGAGAAAGAGAGAAAATAAAAATTATCGTTTCGTTTCGTTCCTACCCGACGCCTAAGAGATAATTCAAAAAAAATAGTAAAAAAATTCAAAAAATAAAACAACCCCATTATTTTTCTTTTCAAACCAAAACAGGTTGGAAAAGGAGGAGAAAGAGAGAAAATAAAAAATTGTCTTTCCGTTCCGTTCCTACCCGACGCGTAATAGAAAATTCCAAAAAAAATAGCAAAAAAATTGAAAAAATTTAAAAAAACCATTATGGCTTTATTTCAAGCCAAAGCAAGTTGGAAAAGGATGAAAAAGAGAGAAATTAAAAATTATCGTTTCGTTTCGTTCCTACCCGACGCATAAGAGATAATACAAAAAAAATAGTAAAAAAATTCAAAAAAAAAAAAAAAAACCCCATTATGGCTTCTTTTCAAGCCAAAATAGGTTGGAAACGACCGAGAAAGAGAGAAAATAAAAATTGTCTTTCCGTTCCGTTCCTACCTGACGCGTAATAGAAAATTCCAAAAAAAATAGCAAGAAAATTCAAAAAATTCAAAAATACCATTACGGGTTCATTTCAAGCCAAAACAGGTTGGAAAAGGCCGAAAAAGAGAGAAAATAAAAATTATCGTTTCGTTTCGTTCCTACACGACGCACAATATATAAATAAAAAAAATAGCAAAAAAATTCAAAAAATTAAAAATCCTGTTATGGCTTCTTTTTAAGCCAAAATAGGTTGGAAAAGGCCAAGAAAGGGATAAAATAAAAATTATTGTTCCGTTCCGTTCCAACCCGATGCGCAATAGAAAATTCCAAAAAAATAGCAAAAATAATTCAGAAAATTAATAAATACCATTATGGCGTGATTTCAAGCCAAAATAGGTTGGAAAAGGCTCAGAGAGAGAAAATAAAAATTATAATTTCATTTCGTTCCGACCTGACGCGTTAGAGAAAATTCATGAAAAATAGCAAAAAAATTCAAAAAATTAAAAAATGACGTTTTGGCTTCATTTCAAGCCAAAATAGGTTGGAAAAAGCTGAGAAATAGAAAAAATAAAAATTGTCGTTCCGTTTCGTTCCCACCCAACGCGTAATAGAAAATTCCAAAAAATAGCAAAAAATTTCAAAAAATTAAAAAACCCTGTTATGGCTTCTTTTCAAGCCAAAATAGGTCGGAAAAGGCTGACAAAGAGAGAAAATAAAAATTATCGTTTCGTTTCGTTCCTACCCGACGCATAAGAGATAATTCAAAAAAAATAGTAAAAAAATTCAAAAAATAAAAAAACCCCATTATGGCTTCTTTTGAAACCAAAACAGGTTGGAAAAGGAGGGGAAAGGGAGAAAATAAAAACTGTCTTTCCGTTCCGTTCCTACCCGACGCGTAATAGAAAATTCCAAAAAAAATAGCAAAAAAATTTAAAAAAACCATTATGGCTTTATTTCAAGCCAAAACAAGTTGGAAAAGGCTGAAAAAGAGAGCAATTAAAAATTATCGTTTCGTTTCGTTCGTACCCGACGCATAATAGATAATAGAAAAAAAATAGTAAAAAAATTCAAAAAAAAAAAAAAAACCCCATTATGGCTTCTTTTCAAGCCAAAATAGGTTGGAAAAGGCCGAGAAAGAGAGAAAATAAAAATTATCGTTTCGTTTCGTTCCTACCCGACGCCTAAGAGATAATTCAAAAAAAATAGTAAAAAAATTCAAAAAATAAAACAACCCCATTATTTTTCTTTTCAAACCAAAACAGGTTGGAAAAGGAGGAGAAAGAGAGAAAATAAAAAATTGTCTTTCCGTTCCGTTCCTACCCGACGCGTAATAGAAAATTCCAAAAAAAATAGCAAAAAAATTGAAAAAATTTAAAAAAACCATTATGGCTTTATTTCAAGCCAAAGCAAGTTGGAAAAGGATGAAAGAGAGAGAAATTAAAAATTATCGTTTCGTTTCGTTCCTACCCGACGCATAAGAGATAATACAAAAAAAATAGTAAAAAAATTCAAAAAAAAAAAAAAAAACCCCCATTATGGCTTCTTTTCAAGCCAAAATAGGTTGGAAAAGACCGAGAAAGAGAGAAAATAAAAATTGTCTTTCCGTTCCGTTCCTACCTGACGCGTAATAGAAAATTCCAAAAAAAATAGCAAGAAAATTCCAAAAATTCAAAAATACCATTACGGGTTCATTTCAAGCCAAAACAGGTTGGAAAAGGCCGAAAAAGAGAGAAAATAAAAATTATCGTTTCGTTTCGTTCCTACACGACGCACAATATATAAATAAAAAAAATAGCAAAAAAATTCAAAAAATTAAAAACCCTGTTATGGCTTCTTTTTAAGCCAAAATAGGTTGGAAAAGGCCAAGAAATGGATAAAATAAAAATTATTGTTCCGTTCCGTTCCAACCCGATGCGCAATAGAAAATTCCAAAAAAATAGCAAAAATAATTCAGAAAATTAATAAATACCATTATGGCGTGATTTCAAGCCAAAATAGGTTGGAAAAGGCTCAGAGAGAGAAAATAAAAATTATAATTTCATTTCGTTCCGACCTGACGCGTTAGAGAAAATTCATGAAAAATAGCAAAAAAATTCAAAAAATTAAAAAATGACGTTTTGGCTTCATTTCAAGCCAAAATAGGTTGGAAAAGGCTGAGAAATAGAAAAAATAAAAATTGTCGTTCCGTTTCGTTCCCACCCAACGCGTAATAGAAAATTCCAAAAAATAGCAAAAAATTTCAAAAAATTAAAAAACCCTGTTATGGCTTCTTTTCAAGCCAAAATAGGTCAGAAAAGGCTGACAAAGAGAGAAAATAAAAATTATCGTTTCGTTTCGTTCCTAGCCGACGTGTAATAGAAAATTCCAAAAAATTTGTAAAAAAATTCAAAAAATTCAAAAATACCATTACGGCTTCATTTCAAGCCAAAATAAGTTGGAAAAGGCCGAAAAAGAGTGAAATTAAAAATTATCGTTCCGTTCCGTTCCAACCCGATGCGTAATAGAAAATTCCAAAAAAATAGCAAAAATAATTCAGAAAATTAATAAATACCATTATGGCGTGATTTCAAACCAAAATAGTTTGGAAAAGGCTCAGAGGGAGAAAATAAAAATTATCATTTCGTTTCGTTCCGACCTGACTCGTTAGAGAAAATTCAAGAAAAATAGCAAAAAAATTCAATAAATTAAAAAATACCGTTTTGGCTTCATTTCCAGCCAAAATAGGTTGTTAATTGCAGAGAAAGAGAAAAAATAAAAATTGCCTTTCCGTTCCCTTCCTACCCGACGGGTAATAAAAAATTCCAAAAAAAGAGAAGAAAAATCAAAAAATCAAAAAATACCATTGTGGCTTCATTTCAAGCCAAAATAGGTTGGAAAAGGTCGAGAAATAGAAAAAATAAAAATTGTCGTTCCGTTTCGTTCCCACCCAACGCGTAATAGAAAATTCCAAAAAAAATAGCAAAAAAATTCAAAAAATTAAAATTCCCCATTATGGCTTCTTTTCAAGCCAAAATAGGTTGGAAAAGGCCGAGAAAGAGAGAATATAAAAATTGTCATTACGGCTTCATTTCAAGCTAAAACAGTTTGGAAAATGTCGAAAAATGGAGAAAATAAAAATTATCATTTCGTTTCGTTCCTTCACGACGCATAAGAGATAATTCAAAAAAAAAAGCAAAAAAATACAAAAAATTAAAAAACACTGTTACGGCTTCTTTTTAAGCCAAAATAGGTTGGAAAATGCCGAGAAAGAGAGAAAATAAAAGTTGTCTTTCCGTTCCGTTCCTACCCGACGCGTAATAGAATATTCCAAAAAAAATAGCAAAAAAATTGAAAAAGTTGAAAAAAACCATTATGGCTTCATTTCAGGCCAAAACAAGTTGGAAAAGGCTGAAAAAGAGAGAATAAAAATTATCGCTTCGTTTCGTTCCTACCCGACGCGTAATAGAATATTCCAAAACAAATAGCCAAAAAATTAAAAAACTTGAAAAAAACCATTATGGCTTCATTTCAAGCCAAAACAAGTTGGAAAATGCTGAAAAAGTGAGAAAATAAAAATTATCGTTTCGTTTCGTTTCGTTCCTACCAGACGGGTAATGGAAAATTCCAAAAAAATAGGAAAAAAATTCAAAAATACCATTAAGGCTTCATTTCAAGCTAAAACAGTTTGGAAAATGTCGAAAAAGAGAGAAAATAAAAATTATCATTTCGTTTCGTTCCTACACGACGCATAAGAGATAATTCAAAAAAAATTGCAAAAAATTAAAAAACCTTGTTATGGTTTCTTTTCAAGCCAAAATAGGTTGGAAACGGTCGAGAAAGAGAGAAAATAAAAATTATCGTTCCGTTCCGTTCCAACTCGATGCGTAGTAGAAAATTCCAAAAAAATAGCAAAAAAATTCAGAAAATTAAAAAATACCATTATGGCGTGATTTCAACCCAAAATTGGTTGGAAAAGGCTCAGAGAGAGAAAATAAAAATTATCGTTTCGTTTCGTTCCGACCTGACCCGTTAGAGAAAATTCAAGAAAAATAGCAAAAAAATTCAATAAATTAAAAAATACCGTAATGGCTTCATTTCAAGCCAAAATTGGTTGGTAAAGGCTGAGAAAGAGAAAAAATAAAAAATTGTCTTTCCGTTCCCCTCCTACCCGACGGGTAATAGAAAATTCGAAAAAAAGCGAAGAAAAATCAAAAAATCAAAAAATACCATTTTGGCTTCAATTCGAGCCAAAATAGGTTTGAAAAGGTCGAGAAATAGAGAAAATAAAAATTGTCGTTCCGTTTCGTTTCCCACCCAACGCGTAATAGAAAATTCCAAAAAAATAGCAAAAAATTTCAAAAAATTCAAGCAAAAATAGGTTGGAAAAGGCTGACAAAGAGAGAAAATAAAAATTATCGTTTCGTTTCATTCCTACCCGACGGGTAATGGAAAATTACAAAAAAATAGTAAAAAAATTCAAAAATACCATTACGGCTTCATTTCAAGCCAAAACATGTTTGAAAAGGCCAAAAAAGAGAGAAAATAAAAACTATCGTTTCGTTTCGTTCCTACACGACGCATAAGAGATAATTCAAAAAAAATAGCAAAAAAATACAAAAAGTTAAAAAACCCTGTTACGGCTTCTTTTCAAGCCAAAATAGGTTGGAAAAGGCCGAGAAAGAGAGAAAATAAAAGTTCTCTTTCCGTTCCGTTCCTACCCGACGCGTAATAGAATATTCCAAAAAAAAATAGCAAAAAAATTGAAAAAGTTGAAAAAAACCATTATGGCTTCATTTCAGGCCAAAACAAGTTGGAAAAGGCTGAAAAAGAGAGAATAAAAATTATCGCTTCGTTTCGTTCCTACCCGACGCGTAATAGAATATTCCAAAACAAATAGCCAAAAAATTAAAAAACTTGAAAAAAACCATTATGGCTTCATTTCAAGCCAAAACAAGTTGGAAAATGCTGAAAAAGTGAGAAAATAAAAATTATCGTTCGTTTTGTTCCTACCCGACGCATAAGAGATAATTTTAAAAAAAATAGTAAAAAAATTAAATAAAAAAAACCCCATTATGGCTTCTTTTCAAGCCAAAATAGGTTGGAAAAGGAGGAGAAGGAGAGAAAATAAAAATTGTCTTTCCGTTCCATTCCTACCCGACGGGAAATATAAAATTCCAAAAAAAGAGAAAAAAATACCTTTGTGGCTTCATTTCAAGCTAAAATAGGTTGGAAAAGGTCGGGAAAGAGAGAAAATAAGAATTATCGTTCCGTTCCGTTCCAACCCGATGCGTAATAGAAAATTCCAAAAAAATAGCAAAAAAATTCAGAAAACTAAATAATACCATTATGGCGTGATTTCAAGCCAAAATTTGTTGGAAAAGGCTCAGAGAGAGAAAATAAAAATTATCGTTTCGTTTCGTTCGGACCTGACGCGTTAGAGAGAATTCAAGAAAAATAGCAAAAAAATTCAATAAATTAAAAAATACCGTTATGACTTCATTTCAAGCCAAAATAGGTTGGGAAATGCCGAGAAAGAGAAAAAATAAAAATTGTCTTTACGGCTTCATTTCAAGCTAAAACAGTTTGGAAAATGTCGAAAAATGGAGAAAATAAAAATTATCATTTCGTTTCGTTCCTACACGACGCATAAGAGATAATTCAAAAAAAATTGCAAAAAATTAAAAAACCCGTTTATGGTTTCTTTTCAAGCCAAAATAGGTTGGTGAAGGCCGAGAAAGAGAGAAAAAAAAATTGTCTTTCCTTTCCGTTCCTACCCGACGATTAATAAAAAATTCCATAAAAAAATTCAAAAAATTCAAAAATACCATTACGGCTTCATTTCAAGCCAAAACAAGTTGGAAAAGGCCGAAAAAGAGTGAAATTAAAAATTATCGTTCCGTTCCGTTCCAACCCGATGCGTAATAGAAAGTTCCAAAAAAATAGCAAAAATATTCAGAAAATTAAAAAAATACCATTATGGCGTGATTTCAAGCCAAAATTGGTTGGAAAAGGCTCAGAGAGAGAAAATGAAAATTATCATTTCGTTTCGTTCCGACCTGACCCGTTAGAGAAAATTCAAGAAAAATAGCAAAAAAATTCAATAAATTAAAAAAAACCGTAATGGCTTCATTTCAAGCAAAAATAGGTTGGTAAATGCCGAGAAAGAGAAAAAATAAAAATTGTCTTTCCGTTCCCTTCCTACCCAACGGGTAATAGAAAATTCGAAAAAAAGAGAAGAAAATTCAAAAAATCAAAAAATACCATTGTGGCTTCAATTCGAGCCAAAAATAGGTTGGAAAAGGCCGCGTAATAGAGAAAACAAAAATTGTCGTTTTGTTTCGTTCCCACCCAACGCGTAATCGAAAATTCCAAAAAAATAGCAAAAAATTTCAAAAAATTAAAAAAACCCTGTTATGGCTTCTTTTCAAGCCAAAATAGGTTGGAATGACAAAGAGAGAAAATAAAAATTATCGTTTCGTTTCGTTTCGTTCCTACCAGACGGGTAATGGAAAATTCCAAAAAAATAGGAAAAAAATTCAAAAATACCATTAAGGCTTCATTTCAAGCTAAAACAGTTTGGAAAATGTCGAAAAAGAGAGAAAATAAAAATTATCATTTCGTTTCGTTCCTACACGACGCATAAGAGATAATTCAAAAAAAATTGCAAAAAATTAAAAAACCTTGTTATGGTTTCTTTTCAAGCCAAAATAGGTTGGAAACGGTCGAGAAAGAGAGAAAATAAAAATTATCGTTCCGTTCCGTTCCAACTCGATGCGTAGTAGAAAATTCCAAAAAAATAGCAAAAAAATTCAGAAAATTAAAAAATACCATTATGGCGTGATTTCAACCCAAAATTGGTTGGAAAAGGCTCAGAGAGAGAAAATAAAAATTATCGTTTCGTTTCGTTCCGACCTGACCCGTTAGAGAAAATTCAAGAAAAATAGCAAAAAAATTCAATAAATTAAAAAATACCGTAATGGCTTCATTTCAAGCCAAAATTGGTTGGTAAAGGCCGAGAAAGAGAAAAAATAAAAAATTGTCTTTCCGTTCCCCTCCTACCCGACGGGTAATAGAAAATTCGAAAAAAAGCGAAGAAAAATCAAAAAATCAAAAAATACCATTTTCGCTTCAATTCGAGCCAAAATAGGTTGGAAAAGGTCGAGAAAGAGAGAAAATAAAAATTGTCGTTCCGTTTCGTTTCCCACCCAACGCGTAATAGAAAATTCCAAAAAAATAGCAAAAAATTTCAAAAAATTCAAGCAAAAATAGGTTGGAAAAGGCTGACAAAGAGAGAAAATAAAAATTATCGTTTCGTTTCGTTCCTACACGACGCATAAGAGATAATTCAAAAAAAATTGCAAAAAAATTCAAAAAATGAAAAAACCCTATTATGGCTTCTTTTCAAGCCAAAATATGTTGGAAATGGCCGAAAAAGAGAGAAAATAAAAATTGCCTTTCCGTTCCGTTCCTACCTGACGCGTAATAGAATATTCCAAAAAAAATAGCAAAAAAATTGAAAAAGTTGAAAAAAACCATTATGGCTTCATTTCAAGCCAAAACAAGTTGGAAAAGGCTGAAAAAGAGAAAAAATAAAAATTATCGTTTCGTTTCGTTCCTACCCGACGCGTAATAGAATATTCCAAAAAAAAATAGCAAAAAATTGAAAAAGTTGAAAAAAACCATTATGGCTTCATTTCAAGCCAAAACAAGTTGGAAAAGGCTGAAAAAGAGAGAAAATAAAAATTATCGTTCGTTTTGTTCCTACCCAACGCATAAGAGATAATTTTAAAAAAAATAGTAAAAAAATTTAAAAAAAAAACCCCATTATGGCTTCTTTTCAAGCCAAAATAGGTTGGAAAAGGCTGACAAAGAGAGAAAATAAAAATTATCGTTTCGTTTCTTTCCTACCCGACGCATAAGAGATAATTAAAAAAAATAGTAAAAAAATTCAAAAAATAAAAAAACCCCATTATGGCATCTATTCAAGCCAAAATAGGTTGGAAACAGAGGAGAAAGAGAGAAAAAAAAAATTGTCTTTCCGTCCCGTTCCAACCCGACGGGAAATATAAAATTCCAAAAAAAGAGAAAAAAAAATAAAAAAATAAAAAAATACCATTGTGGCTTCATTTCAAGCCAAAATAGGTTGGAAAAGGTCGAGAAAGAGAGAAAAGAAAAATTATCGTTTCGTTCCGTTCCAACCCGATGCGTAATAGTAAATTCCAAAAAAATAGCAAAAAAATTCAGAAAATTAAAAAATACCATTATGTCGTGATTTCAAGCCAAAATTGGTTGGAAAAGGCTGAGAGAGAGAAAATAAAAATTATCGTTTCGTTTCGTTCGGACCTGACACGTTAGAGAAAATTCAAGAAAAATAGCAAAAAAATTCAATAAATTAAAAATACCGTTATGACTTCTTTTCAAGCCAAAATAGGTTGGGAAATGCCGAGAAAGAGAAAAAATAAAAATTGTCTTTCCGTTCCCTTCCTACCCGACGGGTAATAGAAAATTCGGAAAAAAGAGAAGAAAAATCAAAAAATCAAAAAATACCATTGTGGCTTCAATTCGAGCCAAAATAGGTTGGAAAAGGCCGGGTAATAGAGAAAACAAAAATTGTTGTTTCGTTTTGTTCCCACCCAACGCGTAATCGAAAATTCCAAAAAAATAGCAAAAAATTAAAAAAAATTAAAAAAACCCTGTTATGACTTCTTTTCAAGCCAAAATAGGTTGGAAAAGGAGGAGAAAGAGATAAAATAAAAATTGTCTTTCCGTTCCGTTCCTACCCGACGGGAAATATAAAATTCACAAAAAAGAGAAAAAAAATAAAAAAATACCATTGTGGCTTCAATTCAAGCCAAAATAGGTTGGAAAAGGTCGAGAAAGAGGGAAAATAAAAATTATCGTTTCGTTCCATTCCAACCCAATGCGTAATAGAAAATTCCAAAAAAATAACAAATAAATTCAGAAAATTTAAAAATACCATTATGGCGTGATTTCAACCCAAAATGGGTTGGAAAAGGCTCTGAGAGAGAAAATAAAAATTATCGTTTCGTTTCGTTCCGACCTGACCCGTTACAGAAAATTCAAGAAAAATAGCAAAAAAATTCAATAAATTAAAAAATACCGTAATGGCTTCATTTCAAGCCAAAATAGGTTGGTAAATGCCGAGAAAGAGAAAAAATAAAAATTGTCTTTCCGTTCCCTTCCTACCCGACGGGTAATAGAAAATTCGAAAAAAAGAGAAGAAAAATCAAAAAATCAAAAAATACCATTGTGGCTTCAATTCGAGCCAAAATAGGTTGGAAAAGGCCGGGTAATAGAGAAAACAAAAATTGTCGTTTCGTTTCGTTCCCACCCAACGCGTAATCGAAAATTCCAAAAAAATAGCAAAAAATTTCAAAAAATTAAAAAAACCATGTTATGGCTTCTTTTCAAGCCAAAATAGGTTGGAATGACAAAGAGAGAAAATAAAAATTATCGTTTCGTTTCGTTCCTACCAGACGGGTAATGGAAAATTCCAAAAAAATAGGAAAAAAATTCAAAAATACCATTACGGCTTCATTTCAAGCTAAAACAGTTTGGAAAATGTCGAAAAATAGAGAAAATAAAAATTATCATTTTGTTTCGTTCCTACACGACGCATAAGAGATAATTCAAAAAAAATTGCAAAAAATTAAAAAACCTTGTTATGGTTTCTTTTCAAGCCAAAATAGGTTGGAAAAGGCCGAGAAAAAGAGAAAATAAAAATTGTCTTTCCTTTCCGTTCCTACCCGACGATTAATAAAAAATTCCATAAAAAAATAGTAAAAAAATTGAAAAAATTGAAAAAAACCATTATGGCTTCATTTCAAGCCAAAACAAGTTGGAAAAGGCCAAAAAAGAGGGAAAATAAAAATTATCGTTTTGTTTCGTTCCTACCCGACGCATAAGAGATAATTCAAAAAAAAATAGTAAAAAAATTCAGAAAATAAAAAAACCCCATTATGGCTTCTTTTCAAGCCAAAATAAGTTGGAAAAGGAGGAGAAAGAGATAAAATAAAAATTGTCATTCCGTTCCGTTCCTACTCGACGGGAAATATAAAATTCACAAAAAAGAGAAAAAAAATAAAAAAAATAAAAAAATACCATTGTGGCTTCATTTCAAGCCAAAATAGGTTGGAAAAGGTCGAGAAAGAGGGAAAATAAAAATTATCGTTTCGTTCCATTCCAACCCGAGGCGTAATAGAAAATTCCAAAAAAATAACAAAAAAATTCGGAAAATTAAAAAATACCATTATGGCGTGATTTCAACCCAAAATGGGATGAAAAAGGCTCAGAGAGAGAAAATAAAAATTATCGTTTCGTTTCGTTTCGTTTCGACCTGACGTGTCAGAGAAAATTCAAGAAAAATAGCAAAAAAATTCAATAAATTAAAAAATACCGTTATGGCTTCATTTCAAGCCAAAATAGGTTGGAAAAGGTCGAGAAAGAGAGAAAATAAAAATTATCGTTCCGTTCCGTTCCAACCCGATGCGTAATAGAAAATTTCAAAAAAATAGCAAAAAAATTCAGAAAATTATATAATACCATTATGGCGTGATTTCAAGCCAAAATTTGTTGGAAAAGGCTCAGAGAGAGAAAATAAAAATTATCGTTTCGTTTCGTTCGGACCTGATACGTTAGAGAAAATTCAAGAAAAATAGCAAAAAAATTCAATAAATTAAAAATACCGTTATGACTTCTTTTCAAGCCAAAATAGGTTGGGAAATGCCGAGAAAGAGAAAAAATAAAAATTGTCTTTCCGTTCCCTTCCTACCCGACGGGTAATAGAAAATTCGAAAAAAAGAGAAGAAAAATCAAAAAATCAAAAAATACCATTGTGGCTTCAATTCGAGCCAAAATAGGTTGGAAAAGGCCGGGTAATAGAGAAAACAAAAATTGTTGTTTCGTTTTGTTCCCACCCAACGCGTAATCGAAAATTCCAAAAAACTAGCAAAAAATTAAAAAAATTAAAAAAACCCTGTTATGACTTCTTTTCAAGCCAAAATAGGTTGGAAAAGGAGGAGAAAGAGATAAAATAAAAATTGTCTTTCCGTTCCGTTCCTACCCGACGGGAAATATAAAATTCACAAAAAAGAGAAAAAAAAATAAAAAAATACCATTGTGGCTTCAATTCAAGCCAAAATAGGTTGGAAAAGGTCGAGAAAGAAGGAAAATAAAAATTATCGTTTCGTTCCATTCCAACCCAATGCGTAATAGAAAATTCCAAAAAAATAACAAATAAATTCGGAAAATTTAAAAATACCATTATGGCGTGATTTCAACCCAAAATGGGTTGGAAAAGGCTCAGAGAGAGAAAATAAAAATTATCGTTTCGTTTCGTTCCGACCTGACCCGTTACAAAAAATTCAAGAAAAATAGCAAAAAAATTCAATAAATTAAAAAATACCGTAATGGCTTCATTTCAAGCCAAAATAGGTTGGTAAATGCCGAGAAAGAGAAAAAATAAAAATTGTCTTTCCGTTCCCTTCCTACCCGACGGGTAATAGAAAATTCGAAAAAAAGAGAAGAAAAATCAAAAAATCAAAAAATACCATTGTGGCTTCAATTCGAGCCAAAATAGGTTGGAAAAGGCCGGGTAATAGAGAAAACAAAAATTGTCGTTTCGTTTCGTTCCCACCCAACGCGTAATCGAAAATTCCAAAAAAATAGAAAAATTTCAAAAAATTAAAAAAACCATGTTATGGCTTCTTTTCAAGCCAAAATAGGTTGGAATGACAAAGAGAGAAAATAAAAATTATCGTTTCGTTTCGTTCCTACCAGACGGGTAATGGAAAATTCTAAAAAAATAGGAAAAAAATTCAAAAATACCATTACGGCTTCATTTCAAGCTAAAACAGTTTGGAAAATGTCGAAAAATAGAGAAAATAAAAATTATCATTTTGTTTCGTTCCTACACGACGCATAAGAGATAATTCAAAAAAAATTGCAAAAAATTAAAAAACCTTGTTATGGTTTCTTTTCAAGCCAAAATAGGTTGGAAAAGGCCGAGAAAGAGAGAAAATAAAAATTGTCTTTCCTTTCCGTTCCTACCCGACGATTAATAAAAAATTCCATAAAAAAATAGTAAAAAAATTGAAAAAATTGAAAAAAACCATTATGGCTTCATTTCAAGCCAAAACAAGTTGGAAAAGGCCAAAAAAGAGGGAAAATAAAAATTATCGTTTTGTTTCGTTCCTACCCGACGCATAAGAGATAATTCAAAAAAAAATAGTAAAAAAATTCAGAAAATAAAAAAACCCCATTATGGCTTCTTTTCAAGCCAAAATAGGTTGGAAAAGGAGGAGAAAGAGATAAAATAAAAATTGTCATTCCGTTCCGTTCCTACCCGACGGGAAATATAAAATTCACAAAAAAGAGAAAAAAAATAAAAAAAATAAAAAAATACCATTGTGGCTTCATTTCAAGCCAAAATAGGTTGGAAAAGGTCGAGAAAGAGGGAAAATAAAAATTATCGTTTCGTTCCATTCCAACCCGAGGCGTAATAGAAAATTCCAAAAAAATAACAAAAAAATTCGGAAAATTAAAAAATACCATTATGGCGTGATTTCAACCCAAAATGGGATGGAAAAGGCTCAGAGAGAGAAAATAAAAATTATCGTTTCGTTTCTACCTGACGCGTCAGAGAAAATTCAAGAAAAATAGCAAAAAAATTCAATAAATTAAAAAATACCGTTATGGCTTCATTTCAAGCCAAAATAGGTTGGAAAAGGTCGAGAAAGAGAGAAAATAAAAATTATCATTCCGTTCCGTTTCAACCCGACGCGTAATAGAAAATTCCAAAAAAATAGCAAAAAAATTCAGAAAATTAGAAAATACCATTATGGCGTGATTTGAAGGCAAAATTTGTTGGAAAAGGCTCAGGGAGATAAAATAAAAATTATCGTTTTGTTTCGTTCGGACCTGACGCGTTGGAGAAAATTCAAGAAAAATAGCAAAGAAATTCAATAAATTAAAAAATACCGTTATGACTTCATTTCAAGCCAAAATAGGTTGGGAAATTCCGAGAAAGAGAAAAAATAAAAATTGTCTTTCCGTTCTTTTCCTACCAGACGGGTAATAGAAAATTCGAAAAATACCATTGTGCCTTCATTTCAAGCCAATAGGTTGGAAAAGGCCGAGAAATAGAGAAAATAAAAATTGTCGTTCCGTTTCGTTCCCACCCAACGCATAATAGAAAATTCCAAAAAAATAGCAAAATATTTCAAAAAATTAAAAAACCCTGTTATGGCTTCTTTTCAAGCCAAAATAGGTTGGAAAAGGCTGACAAATAGAGAAAATAAAAATTATCGTTTCGTTTCGCTCCTACCCGACAGGTAATGGAAAATTCCAAAAAAATTGAAAAAATTCAAAAATACCATTACGGCTTCAATTCAAGACAAAACAGGATCGAAAAGGCCGAAAAAGAGAGAAAATAAAAATTATCGTTTCGTTTCGTTCCTACACGACGCATAAGAGATAATTCAAAAAAAATTGCAAAAAAATTCAAAAAATGAAAAAACCCTATTATGGCTTCTTTTCAAGCCAAAATATGTTGGAAATGGCCGAAAAAGTGAGAAAATAAAAATTGCCTTTCCGTTCCGTTCCTACCTGACGCGTAATAGAATATTCCAAAAAAAATAGCAAAAAAATTGAAAAAGTTGAAAAAAACCATTATGGCTTCATTTCAAGCCAAAACAAGTTGGAAAAGGCTGAAAAAGAGAAAAAATAAAAATTATCGTTTCGTTTCGTTCCTACCCGACGCGTAATAGAATATTTCAAAAAAAAATAGCAAAAAATTGAAAAAGTTGAAAAAAACCATTATGGCTTCATTTCAAGCCAAAACAAGTTGGAAAAGGCTGAAAAAGAGAGAAAATAAAAATTATCGTTCGTTTTGTTCCTACCCAACGCATAAGAGATAATTTTAAAAAAAATAGTAAAAAAATTTAAAAAAAAAACCCCATTATGGCTTCTTTTCAAGCCAAAATAGGTTGGAAAAGGCTGACAAAGAGAGAAAATAAAAATTATCGTTTCGTTTCTTTCCTACCCGACGCATAAGAGATAATTAAAAAAAATAGTAAAAAAATTCAAAAAATAAAAAAACCCCATTATGGCTTCTTTTCAAGCCAAAATAGGTTGGAAACAGAGGAGAAAGAGAGAAAAAAAAAATTGTCTTTCCGTCCCGTTCCAACCCGACGGGAAATATAAAATTCCAAAAAAAGAGAAAAAAAAATAAAAAAATAAAAAAATACCATTGTGGCTTCATTTCAAGCCAAAATAGGTTGGAAAAGGTCGAGAAAGAGAGAAAAGAAAAATTATCGTTTCGTTCCGTTCCAACCCGATGCGTAATAGTAAATTCCAAAAAAATAGCAAAAAAATTCAGAAAATTAAAAAATACCATTATGTCGTGATTTCAAGCCAAAATTGGTTGGAAAAGGCTCAGAGAGAGAAAATAAAAATTATCGTTTCGTTTCGTTCCGACCTGACCTGTTAGAGAAAATTCAAGAAAAATAGCAAAAAAATTCAATAAATTAAAAAATACCATAATGGTTTCATTTCAGAACAAAATAGATTGGTAAATGCCGAGAAAGAGAAAAAATAAAAATTTCCTTTCCGTTCCCTTCCTACCCGACGGGTAATAGAAAATTCGAGAAAAAGAGAAGAAAAATAAAAAAATCAGAAAATACCATTGTGCCTTCATTTCAAGCCAAAATAGGTTGGAAAAGGCCGAGAAATAGAGAAAAAAAAAATTGTCGTTCCGTTTCGTTCCCACCCAACGCGTAATAAAAAATTTCAAAAAAATAGCAAAAAATTTCAAAAAATTGAAAAACCCTGTTATGGCTTCTTTTCAAGCCAAAATAGGTTGGAAAAGGCTGACAAAGAGAGAAAATAAAAATTATCGTTTCGTTCCGTTCCGTTCCTACCCGACGCGTAACAGATAATTCAAAAAAAATAGTAAAAAAATTCAAAAAATTAAAAAAACCCTGTTATGGCTTCTTTTCAAGCCAAAATAGGTTGGAAAAGGCCGAGAAAGAGAGAAAATAAAAATTGTCATTCCGTTCCGTTCCGTTCTTACCCGACGCGTAATAGAAAATTCAAAAAAAAAATAGCAAAAAAATGAAAAAATTTTAAAAAACCATTATGGCTTCATTTCAAGCCAAAACAAGTTGGAAAAGGCTGAGAAAGAGAGAAAATAAAAATTATCGTTTCGTTTCGTTCCTACCCGACGCAGAGGAGATAATTCAAATAATAAAAAAACCCCATTATGGCTTCTTTTTCAAGTCAAAATAGGTTGGAAAAGGAGGAGAAAGAGAGAAAATAAAAATTGTCGTTCCGTTTCGTTCCCACCCAACGCGTAAAAGAAAATTCCAAAAAAAAAAGCAAAAAAATTGAAAAAATTAAAAAAACCCATTATGGCTTCATTTCAAGAGATAATTATCGTTTCGTTTCGTTCCTACCCGAGGAATAAGAGAAAATTCCAAACAAATTTCAAAAAATTAAAAAACCCTGTTATGGCTTATTTTCAAGCCAAAATAGGTCGAAAAAGGCTGACAAAGAGAGAAAATAAAAATTATCGTTTCGTTTCGTTCCTTCCCGACGTGTAATAGAAAATTCCAAAAAATTAGCAAAAAAATTCAAAAAATTCAAAAATACCATTACGGCTTCATTTCAAGCCAAAACAAGTTGGAAAAGGCTGAAAAAGAGAGAAATTAAAAATTATCGTTTCGTTTCGTTCCTACCCGACGCCTAAGAGATAATTCAAAAAAAATAGTAAAAAAATTCAAAAAATAAAACAACCCCATTATTTTTCTTTTCAAAACAAAACAGGTTGGAAAAGGAGGAGAAAGAGAGAAAATAAAAATTGTCTTTCCGTTCCGTTCCTACCCGACGCGTAATAGAAAATTCCAAAAAAAATAGCAAAAAAATTGAAAAAATTTAAAAAAACCATTACGGCTTTATTTCAAGCCAAAACAAGTTGGAAAAGGATGAAAAAGAGAGAAATTAAAAATTATCGTTTCGTTTCGTTCCTACCCGACGCATAAGAGATAATACAAAAAAAAATAGTAAAAAATTTCAAAAAATTCAAAAAAACCCCATTATAGGTTGGAAAAGACCGAGAAAGAGAGAAAATAAAAATTGTCTTTCCGTTCCGTTCCTACCTGACGTATAATAGAAAATTCCAAAAGAAATAGCAAAAAAAATTAAAAAATTCAAAAATACCATTACGGGTTCATTTCAAGCCAAAACAGGTTGGAAAAGGCCGAAAAAGAGAGAAAATAAAAATTATCGTTTCGTTTCGTTCCTACACGACGCACAATATATAAATAAAAAAAAATAGCAAAAATATTCAAAAAATTAAAAACCCTGTTATGGCTTCTTTTTAAGCCAAAATAGGTTGGAAAAGGCCAAGAAAGAGATAAAATAAAAATTATCGTTCCGTTCCGTTCCAACCCGATGCGTAATAGAAAATTCCAAAAAAATATTCAGAAAATTAAAAAATTACCATTGTGGCGTGATTTCAAGCCAAAATTGGTTGGAAAAGGCTCAGAGAGAGAAAATAAAAATTATCGTTTCGTTTCGTTCCTACCCGACGCATAAGAGATAATTCAAAAAAAATAGTAAAAAAATTCAAAAAATAAAAAAACCCCATTATGGCTTCTTTTCAAGCCAAAATAGGTTGGAAAAGGAGGGGAAAGAGAGAAAATAAAAATTGTCTTTCCGTTCCGTTCCTACCCGTCGGGAAATAGAAAATTCACAAAAAAGAGAAAAAACAATAAAAAAATAAAAAAATACCATTGTGGCTTCATTTCAAGCCAAAATAGGTTGGAAAAGGTCGAGAAAGGGAGAAAATAAAAATTATCGTTCCGTTCCGTTCCAACCCGATGCATAATAGAAAATTCCAAAAAAATAGCAAAAAAATTCAGAAAATTTAAAAATACCATTATGGCGTGATTTCAAGCCAAAATAGGTTGGAAAAGGTCGACAAAGAGAGAAAATAAAAATTATCGTTCCGTTCCGTTCCAACCCGATGCGTAATAGAAAATTCCAAAAAAATAGCAAAAAAACTCAGAAAATTAAAAAATACCATTATGGCGTGATTTCAAGCCAAAATTGGTTGGAAAAGGCTCAGAGAGAGAAAATAAAAATTATCGTTTCGTTTCGTTCCGACCAGATGCGTTAGAGAAAATTCAAGGAAGATAGCAAAAAAATTCAATCAATTAAAAAATACCGTTATGGCTTCATTTCAAGCCAAAATAAGTTGGGAAATGCCGAGAAAGAGAAAAAATAAAAATTGTCTTTCCGTTCCCTTACGACCCGACGGGTAATAGAAAATTCGAAATAAGGAGAAGAAAAATCAAAAAATCAAAAAATACCATTGTGGCTTAATTTCCAACCAAAATAGGTTGGAAAAGGCCGAGAAATAGAGAAAATAAAAATTGTCGTTCCGTTTCGTTCCCACCCAACGCGTAATAGAAAATTCCAAAAAAATAGCAAAAAAATTCAGAAAATTAAAAAATACCATTATGGCGTGATTTAAAACCAAAATTGGTTGGAAAAGGCTCAGAGAGAGAAAATAAAAATTTTCGTTTCGTTTCGTTCCTACCCGGCGCATAAGAGATAAAAAAATAGAAAAAAAATTCAAAAAATAAAAAAACCCCATTATGGCTTCTTTTCAAGCCAAAATAGGTTGGAAAAGGAGGGGAAAGAGAGAAAATAAAAATTGTCTTTCCGTTTCGTTCCTACCCGTCAGGAAATATAAAATTCACTAAAAAGAGAAAAAAAAAAAAAAATACCGTTGTGGCTTCATTTCAAGCCAAAATAGGTTGGAAAAGGTCGAGAAAGAGAGAAAATAAAAATTATCGTTCCGTTCCGTTCCAACCCGATGCGTAATAAAAAATTCCAAAAAAATAGCAAAAAAATTCAGAAAATTAAAGAATACCATTATGGCGTGATTTCAAGCCAAAATTGGTTGGAAAAGGCTCAGAGAGAGAAAATAAAAATTATCGTTTTGTTTCGATCCGACCTGATGCGTTAGAGAAAATTCAAGAAAAATAGCAAAAAAATTCAATAAATGAAAAAAATACCATTATGGCTTCATTTCGAGCCAAAATAGGTTGGAAAAGGCCGAGAAATAGAGAAAATAAAAATTGTCGTTCCGTTTCGTTCCCACACAACGAGTAATAGAAAATTCCAAAAAAATAGCAAAAAATTTCAAAAAATTGAAAAACCCTGTTATGGCTTCTTTTAAAGCCAAAATAGAATGGAAAAGGCCGAGAAAGAGAGAAAATAAAAAGTATCATTTCATTTCGTTCCTACACGACGCATAAGAGATAATTCGAAAAAAGTTGCAAAAAAATTCAAAAAATTAAAAAAACCCTGTTATGGCTTCTTTTCAAGCCAAAATAGGTTGGAAAAGGCCGAGAAAGAGAGAAAATAAAAATTGTCTTTCCGTTCCGTTCTTACCCGACGATTAATAAAAAATTCCATAAAAAAATAGCAAAAAAATTGAAAAAATTGAAAAAAACCATTTGGCTTCATTTCAAGCCAAAAGAAGTTGGAAAAGGCTGAAAAAGGGAGAAAATAAAAATTATTGTTTCGTTTTGTTCCTAAGCGACGCATAAGAGATAATTAAAAAAAAATGGAAAAAAAATTCAAAAAATAAAAAAACCCATTATGGCTTCTTTTCAAGCCAAAATAGGTTGGAAAAGGAGTGGAAAGAGAGAAAATAAAAATTGTCATTCTGTTCCGTTCCTACCCGACGGGAAATATAAAATTCACAAAAAAGAGAAAAAAAAATAAAAAAATAAAAAAATACCAGTGTGGCTTCATTTCAAGCCAAAATAGGTTGGAAAATGTTGAGAAAGAGAGAAAATAAAAATTATCGTTCCGTTCCGTTCCAACCCGATGCGTAATAGAAAATTTCAAAAAAATAGCAAAAAAATTCAGAAAATTAAAAAATACCATTATGGCGTGATTTCAAGCCAAAATTGGTTGGAAAAGGCTCAGAGAGAGAAAATAAAAATTATCGTTTCGTTTCGTTCCGACCTAATGCGTTAGAGAAAATTCAAGAAAGATAGCAAAAAAATTCAATAAATTAAAAAATACCGTTATGGCTTCATTTCAAGCCAAAATAGGTTGGGAAATGCCGAAAAAGAGAAAAAATAAAAATTGTCTTTCCGTTCCCTTACTACCCGACGGGTAATAGAAAATTCGAAATAAAGAGAAGAAAAATCAAAAAATACCATTGTGGCTTCATTTCCAGCGAAAATAGGTTGGAAAAGGCCGAGAAATAGAGAAAATAAAAATTGTCGTTCCATTTCGTTCCCACCCAACGCGTAATAGAAAATTCCAAAAAAATAGCAAAAAAATTCAGAAAATTAAAAAATACCATTATGGCGTGATTTTAAGCCAAAATTGGTTGGAAAAGGCTCAGAGAGAGAAAATAAAAATTATCGTTTCGTTTTGTTCCTACCTGACGGGAAATATAAAATTCCAAGAAAAGTGAAAAAAAATAAAAAAAGAGAAAATAAAAATTGTCGTTCCGTTTCGTTCCCACCCAACGCGTAATAGATAATTCCAAAAAAATAGCAAAAAAATTTTAAAAATTCAAAAATACTATTACGGCTTCATTTCAAGCCAAAACAGGTTGGAAAAGCCCGAAAAAGAGAGAAAATAAAAATTATCGTTTCGTTTCGTTCCTACACGACGCATAAGAGATAATTCAAAAAAAATAGCAAAAAAATTCAGAAAATTAAAAAATACCATTATGGCGTGATTTTAAGCCAAAATTGGTTGGAAAAGCCTCAGAGAGAGAAAATAAAAATTATCGTTTTGTTTCGTTCCGACCTGACCCGTTAGAGAAAATTCAAGAAAAATAGCAAAAAAATTCAATAAATTAAAAAATACCGTTATGGCTTCATTTCAAGCCAAAATTGGTTGGGAAATGCCGAGAAAGAAAAAAAATAAAAATTGTCTTTCCGTTCCCTTCCTACCAGATGGGTAATAGAAAATTCGAAAAAAAGAGAAGAAAAATAAAAAAATCAAAAAAATACCATTGTGGCTTCATTTCAAGCAAAAATAGGTTGGAAAAGGCCGAGAAATAGAGAAAATAAAAATTGCCTTTCCGTTTCGTTGCCACCAAACGCGTAATAGAAAATCCCAAAAAAATAGCAAAAAATTTAAAAAAATTGAAAACCCTGTTTTGGCTTCTTTTCAAGCCAAAATAGGATGGTAAATGCCGAGAAAGAGAGAAAACAAAAATTATCTTTCCGTTCCGTTCCTACCCGACGATTAATAAAAAATTCCATAAAAAAATAGCAAAAAAATTGAAAAAATTGAAAAAAACCATTTGTCATCATTTCATGCCAAAACAAGTTGGAAAAGACTGAAAAAGAGAGAAAATAAAAATTATCGTTTCGTTTTGTTCCTACCTGACGGGAAATATAAAATTCCAAGAAAAGTGAAAAAAAATAAAAAAAGAGAAAATAAAAATAGTCATTCTGTTCCGTTCCTACCCGACGGGAAATATAAAATTCACAAAAAAGAGAAAAAAAAATAAAAAAATAAAAAAATACCAGTGTGGCTTCATTTCAAGCCAAAATAGGTTGGAAAATGTTGAGAAAGAGAGAAAATAAAAATTATCGTTCCGTTCCGTTCCAACCCGATGCGTAATAGAAAATTTCAAAAAAATAGCAAAAAAATTCAGAAAATTAAAAAATACCATTATGGCGTGATTTCAAGCCAAAATTGGTTGGAAAAGGCTCAGAGAGAGAAAATAAAAATTATCGTTTCGTTTTGTTCCTACCTGACGGGAAATATAAAATTCCAAGAAAAGTGAAAAAAAATAAAAAAAGAGAAAATAAAAATTGTCGTTCCGTTTCGTTTCCCACCCAACGCGTAATAGATAATTCCAAAAAAATAGCAAAAAAATTCAGAAAATTAAAAAATACCATTATGGCGTGATTTTAAGCCAAAATTGGTTGGAAAAGGCTCAGAGAGAGAAAATAAAAATTATCGTTTAGTTTTGTTCCTACCTGACGGGAAATATAAAATTCCAAAAAAAGTGAAAAAAAATAAAAAAAGAGAAAATAAAAATTGTCGTTCCGTTTCGTTCCCACCTAACGCGTAATAGATAATTCCAAAAAAATAGCAAAAAAATTTTAAAAATTCAAAAATACCATTACGGCTTCATTTCAAGCCAAAACAGGTTGGAAAAGCCCGAAAAAGAGAGAAAATAAAAATTATCGTTTCGTTTCATTCCTACACGACGCATAAGAGATAATTCAAAAAAAATAGCAAAAAAATTCAGAAAATTAAAAAATATCATTATGGCGTGATTTTAAGCCAAAATTGGTTGGAAAAGCCTCAGAGAGAGAAAATAAAAATTATCGTTTCGTTTCGTTCCGACCTGACCCGTTAGAGAAAATTCAAGAAAAATAGCAAAAAAATTCAATAAATTAAAAAATACCGTTATGGCTTCATTTCAAGCCAAAATTGGTTGGGAAATGCCGAGAAAGAAAAAAAATAAAAATTGTCTTTCCGTTCCCTTCCTACCCGATGGGTAATAGAAAATTCGAAAAAAAGAGAAGAAAAATAAAAAAATCAAAAAAATACCATTGTGGCTTCATTTCAAGCAAAAATAGGTTGGAAAAGGCCGAGAAATAGAGAAAATAAAAATTGCCTTTCCGTTTCGTTCCCACCAAACGCGTAATATAAAATTCCAAAAAAATAGCAAAAAATTTAAAAAAATTGAAAACCCTGTTTTGGCTTCTTTTCAAGCCAAAATAGGATGGTAAATGCCGAGAAAGAGAGAAAATAAAAATTATCTTTCCGTTCCGTTCCTACCCGACGATTAATAAAAAATTCCATAAAAAAATAGCAAAAAAATTGAAAAAATTCAAAAAAACCATTTGTCATCATTTCATGCCAAAACAAGTTGGAAAAGGCTGAAAAAGAGAGAAAATAAAAATTATCGTTTCGTTTCGTTTCTACCCGACGCATAAGAGATAATTCAAAAAAAATAGTAAAAAAATTCAAAAAATAAAAAAAGCCCATTATGGCTTCTTTTGAAGCCAAAATAGGTTGGAAAAGGCCGAGAAAGAAAGAAAATAAAAAGTGTCTTTCGTTTCCGTTCCTACCTGACGCATAATAGAAAATTCCAAAAAAATAGCAAAAAAATTCAGAAAATTAGAAAAATACCATTATGGCGTGATTTCAAGCCAAAATTTGTTGGAAAAGGCTCAGAGATAGAAAATAAAAATGATCGTTTCGTTTCGTTCCGACCTGACGCGTTAGAGAAAATTCAAGAAAATTAGCAAAAAAGTTCAAGAAATTAAAAAATACCGTTATGGCTTCATTTCAAGCCAAAATAGGTTGGGAAATGCCGAGACAAAGAAAAATTAAAAATTGTCTTTCCGTTCCCTTCCTACCCGACGGGTAATAGAAAATTCCAAAAAAAGAGAAGAAAAATCAGAAAATCAAAAAATACCATTGTGGTTTCATTTCAAGCCAAAATAGGTTGGAAAATGCCGAGAAATAGAGAAAATAAAAATTGTCGTTCCGTTTTGTTCCCACCCAACGCGTAATATAAAATTCCAAAAAAAAAAGCAAAAAAGTTCAAAAATTTAAAAAACCCTGTTATGGCTTCTTTTCAAGCCAAAATAGGTTGGTAAAGGCAGACAAAGAGAGAAAATAAAAATTATCGTTTCGTTTCGTTCCTACCAGACGGGTAATAGAAAATTCCAAAAAAATAGCAAAAAAATTCAAAAAATTCAAAAATACCATTACGGCTTCATTTCCAGCCATAACAGATTGGAAAAGACCGAAAAACAGAGAAAATAAAAATTGTCGTTCCGTTTCGTTCCCACCCAACGCGTAATATAAAATTCCAAAAAAATAGCAAAAAAGTTCAGAAATTTAAAAAACCCTGTTATGGCTTCTTTTCCAGCCAAAATAGGTAGGTAAAGGCAGACAAAGAGAGAAAATAAAAATTATCGTTTCGTTTCGTTCCTACCCGACGAATAAGAGATAATTAAAAAAAAAAATAGGAAAAAAATTAAAAAACCCTGTTAGGGCTTCTTTTCAAGCAAAAATATGTTGGAAAAGGCCGAGAAAGAGAGAAAATAAAAATTGTCTTTCGTTTCCGTTCCTACCCGACGCGTAATAGAAAATTCCAAAAAAATTGCAAAAATATTCAGAAAATTAAAAAAAATACCATTATGGCGTGATCTCAAGCGAAAATTGGTTGGAAAAGGCTCAGAGAGAGAAAATAAAAATTATCTTTTCGTTTCGTTCCGACCTGACGCGTTAGAGACAATTCAAGAAAATTAGCAAAAAAACTCAATAAATTAAAAAATACCGTTATGGCTTCATTTCAAGCCAAAATAGGTTCGGAAATGCCGAGAAGGTGAAAAATTAAAAATTGTCTTTCCGTTCCCTTCCTACACGACGGGTAATAGAAAATTCCAAAAAAATAGCAAAAAAATTCAAAAAAACCATTACGGCTTCATTTCAAGCCATAACAGGTTGGAAAAGGCCGAAAAAGAGAGAAAATAAAAATTGTCGTTCCATTTCGTTCCCAACCAACGCGTAATATAATATTCCAAAAAAATAGCAAAAAAGTTCAAAAATTTTAAAAACCCTGTTATGGCTTCTTTTCAAGCCAAAATAGGTAGGTAAAGGCAGACAAAGAGAGAAAATAAAAATTATCGTTTCGTTTCGTTCCTACCCGACGAATAAAAGATAATTAAAAAAAAAATAGGAAAAAAATTAAAAAAATTAAAAAACCCTGTTAGGGCTTCTTTTCAAGCCAAAATATGCTGGAAAAGGCCGAGAAAGAGAGAAAATAAAAATTTTCTTTCGTTTCCGTTCCTACCCGACGCGTAATAGAAAATTGCAAAAAAATTCAGAAAATTAAAAAAATACCATTATGGCGTGATCTCAAGCGAAAATTGGTCGGAAAAGGCTCAGAGAGAGAAAATAAAAATTATCTTTTCGTTTCGTTCCGACCTGACGCGTTAGAGACAATTCAAGAAAATTAGCAAAAAAACTCAATAAATTAAAAAATACCGTTATGGCTTCATTTCAAGCCAAAATAGGTTGGGAAATGCTGAGAAGGAGAAAAATTAAAAATTGTCTTTCCGTTCCCTTCCTACCCGACGGGTAATAGAAAATTCCAAAAAAAGAGAAGAAAAATCATAAAATCAAAAAATACCATTGTGGTTTCACTTCAAGCCAAAATAGGTTGGAAAAGGTCGAGAAATAGATAAAATAAAAATTGTCGTTCCGTTTCGTTCCCACCCAACGCGTAATATAAAATTCCAAAAAAATAGCAAAAAAGGTCAAAAATTTAAAAAACACTGTTATGGCTTCTTTTCAAGCCAAAATAGGTTGGAAAAGGCCGAGAAAGAGAGAAAATAAAAATTGTTGTTTCGTTTCGTTCCTACCAGACGGGTAATAGAAAATTCCAAAAAAATAGCAAAAAAATTCAAAAAATTCAAAAATACCATTATGGCGTCATTTCAAGCCATAACAGGTTGGAAAATGCCGAAAAAGAGAGAAAATAAAAATTATCGTTTCGTTTCGTTCCTACACGACGCATAAGAGATAATTCGAAAAAAAATAGTAAAAAAATTAAAAAAACCCTGTTATGGCTTCTTTTCAAGCCAAAATAGGTTGAAAAAGGCCGAGAAAGAAAGAAAATAAAAAGTGTCATTCGTTTCCGTTCCTACCTGACGCATAATAGAAAATTCCAAAAAAATAGCAAAAAAATTCAGAAAATTAAAAAATACCATTATGGCGTGATTTCAAGCCAAAATTTGTTGGAAAAGGCTCAGAGAGAGAAAATAAAAATTATCGTTTCGTTTCGTTCCGACCTGACGCGTCAGAGAAAATTCAAGAAAATTAGCAAAAAAATTAAATAAATTAAAAAATACCATTATGGCTTCATTTCAAGCCAAAATAGGTTGGGAAATGCCGAGAGAGAGAAAAAATAAAATTGTCTTTCCGTTCCATTCCTACCCGACAGGTAATAGAAAATTCCGAAAAAAGAGAAGAAAAATCAGAAAATCAAAAAATACCATTGTGGTTTCATTTCAAGCCAAAATAGGTTGGAAAATGCCGAGAAATAGAGAAAATAAAAATTGTCGTTCCGTTTTGTTCCCACCCAACGCGTAATATAAAATTCCAAAAAAAAAGCAAAAAAGTTCAAAAATTTAAAAAACCCTGTTATGGCTTCTTTTCAAGCCAAAATAGGTTGGTAAAGCCAGACAAAGAGAGAAAATAAAAATTATCGTTTCGTTTCGTTCCTACCAGACGGGTAATAGAAAATTCCAAAAAAATAGCAAAAAAATTCAAAAAATTCAAAAATACCATTACGGCTTCATTTCAAGCCCTAACAGATTGGAAAAGACCGAAAAACAGAGAAAATAAAAATTGTCGTTCCGTTTCGTTCCCACCCAACGCGTAATATAAAATTCCAAAAAAATAGCAAAAAAGTTCAGAAATTTAAAAAACCCTGTTATGGCTTCTTTTCCAGCCAAAATAGGTAGGTAAAGGCAGACAAAGAGAGAAAATAAAAATTATCGTTTCGTTTCGTTCCTACCCGACGAATAAGAGATAATTAAAAAAAAATAGGAAAAAAATTAAAAAACCCTGTTAGGGTTTCTTTTCAAGCAAAAATATGTTGGAAAAGGCCGAGAAAGAGAGAAAATAAAAATTGTCTTTCGTTTCCGTTCCTACCCGACGCGTAATAGAAAATTCCAAAAAATTGCAAAAAAATTCAGAAAATTAAAAAAAATACCATTATGGCGTGATCTCAAGCGAAAATTGGTTGGAAAAGGCTCAGAGAGAGAAAATAAAAATTATTTTTTCGTTTCGTTCCGACCTGACGCGTTAGAGACAATTCAAGAAAATTAGCAAAAAAACTCAATAAATTAAAAAATACCGTTATGGCTTCATTTCAAGCCAAAATAGGTTCGGAAATGCCGAGAAGGTGAAAAATTAAAAATTGTCTTTCCGTTCCCTTCCTACCCGACGGGTAATAGAAAATTCCAAAAAAATAGCAAAAAAATTCAAAAAATTCAAAAATACCATTACGGCTTCATTTCAAGCCATAACAGGTTGGAAAAGGCCGAAAAAGAGAGAAAATAAAAATTGTCGTTCCGTTTCGTTCCCAACCAACGCGTAATATAATATTCCAAAAAAATAGCAAAAAAGTTCAAAAATTTTAAAAACCCTGTTATGGCTTCTTTTCAAGCCAAAATAGGTAGGTAAAGGCAGACAAAGAGAGAAAATAAAAATTATCGTTTCGTTTCGTTCCTACCCGACGAATAAAAGATAATTAAAAAAAAATAGGAAAAAAATTAAAAAAATTAAAAAACCCTGTTAGGGCTTCTTTTCAAGCCAAAATATGCTGGAAAAGGCCGAGAAAGAGAGAAAATAAAAATTTTCTTTCGTTTCCGTTCCTACCCGACGCGTAATAGAAAATTGCAAAAAAATTACAAAAAAATTCAGAAAATTAAAAAAATACCATTATGGCGTGATCTCAAGCGAAAATTGGTCGGAAAAGGCTCAGAGAGAGAAAATAAAAATTATCTTTTCGTTTCGTTCCTACCTGACGCGTTAGAGACAATTCAAGAAAATTAGCAAAAAAACTCAATAAATTAAAAAATACCGTTATGGCTTCATTTCAAGCCAAAATAGGTTGGGAAATGCTGAGAAGGAGAAAAATTAAAAATTGTCTTTCCGTTCCCTTCCTACCCGACGGGTAATAGAAAATTCCAAAAAAAGAGAAGAAAAATCAGAAAATCAAAAAATACCATTGTGGTTTCATTTCAAGCCAAAATAGGTTGGAAAAGGTCGAGAAATAGATAAAATAAAAATTGTCGTTCCGTTTCGTTCCCACCCAACGCGTAATATAAAATTCCAAAAAAATAGCAAAAAAGGTCAAAAATTTAAAAAACCCTGTTATGGCTTCTTTTCAAGCCAAAATAGGTTGGAAAAGGCCGAGAAAGAGAGAAAATAAAAATTGTCGTTTCGTTTCGTTCCTACCAGACGGGTAATAGAAAATTCCAAAAAAATAGCAAAAAAATTCAAAAAATTCAAAAATACCATTATGGCGTCATTTCAAGCCATAACAGGTTGGAAAATGCCGAAAAAGAGAGAAAATAAAAATTATCGTTTCGTTTCGTTCCTAAACGACGCATAAGAGATAATTCGAAAAAAAATAGTAAAAAAATTAAAAAAACCCTGTTATGGCTTCTTTTCAAGCCAAAATAGGTTGAAAAAGGCCGAGAAAGAAAGAAAATAAAAAGTGTCATTCGTTTCCGTTCCTACCTGACGCATAATAGAAAATTCCAAAAAAATAGCAAAAAAATTCAGAAAATTAAAAAATACCATTATGGCGTGATTTCAAGCCAAAATTTGTTGGAAAAGGCTCAGAGAGAGAAAATAAAAAGTATCGTTTCGTTTCGTTCCGACCTGACGCGTCAGAGAAAATTCAAGAAAATTAGCAAAAAAATTAAATAAATTAAAAAAATACCATTATGGCTTCATTTCAAGCCAAAATAGGTTGGGAAATGCCGAGAGAGAGAAAAAATAAAATTGTCTTTCCGTTCCATTCCTACCCGACAGGTAATAGAAAATTCCAAAAAAAGAGAAGAAAAATCAGAAAATCAAAAAATACCATTGTGGTTTCATTTCAAGCCAAAATAGGTTGGAAAAGGCCGTGAAATAGAGAAAACAAAAATTGTCGTTCCGTTTCGTTCCCACCCAACGCGTAATATAAAATTCGAAAAAAATCGCAAAAAACTTCAAAAATTTAAAAAACCCTGTTACGGCTTCTTTTCACGCCAAAATAGCTTAGAAAAGGCAGACAAAGAGAGAAAATAAAAATTGTCGTTTCGTTTCGTTCCTACCAGACGGGTAATAGAAAATTCCAAAAAAATAGCAAAAAAATTCAAAAAATTCAGAAATACCATTACGGCTTCATTTCAAGCCGTAACAGGTTGGAAAAGGCCGAAAAAGAGAGAAAATAAAAATTATCGTTTCGTTTCGTTCCTACACGACGCATAAGAGATAATTTGAAAAAAAATAGTAAAAAAATTTAAAAAATCCTGTTATGGCTTCTTTTCAAGCCAAAATAGGTTGAAAAAGGCCGAGAAAGAAAGAAAATAAAAAGTGTCTTTCGTTTCCGTTCCTACCTGACGCATAATAGAAAATTCCAAAAAAATAGCAAAAAAATTTAGAAAATTAAAAAATACCATTATGGCGTGATTTCAAGACAAAATTTGTTGGAAAAGGCTCAGAGAGAGAAAATAAAAATTATCGTTTCGTTTCGTTCCGACCTGACGCGTTAGAGAAAATTCAAGAAAATTAGCAAAAAAATTCAATAAATTAAAAAATACCGTTATGGCTTCATTTCAAGCCAAAATAGGCTGGGAAATGCCGAGAAAAAGAAAAATAAAATTTTCTTTCCGTTCCATTCCTACCCGACAGGTAATAGAAAATTCCAAGAAAATAGAAGAAAAATCAGAAAATCAAAAAATACCATTGTGGTTTCATTTCAAGCCAAAATAGGTTGGAAAAGGCCGAGAAATAGAGAAAATAAAAATTGTCGTTCCGTTCCGTTCCCACCCAACGCGTAATATAAAATTCGAAAAGAATCGCAAAAAACTTCAAAAATTTAAAAAACCCTGTTATGGCTTCTTTTCAAGCCAAAATAGGTAGGAAAAGGCAGACAAAGAGAGAAAATAAAAATTGTCATTTCCTTTCGTTCCTACCAGACGGGTAATAGAAAATTCCAAAAAAATAGCAAAAAAATTCAAAAAATTCAGAAATACCATTACGGCTTCATTTCAAGCCGTAACAGGTTGGAAAAGGCCGAAAAAGAGAGAAAATAAAAATTATCGTTTCGTTTCATTCCTACACGACGCATAAGAGATAATTCGAAAAAAAATAGTAAAAAAATTAAAAAAACCCTGTTATGGCTTCTTTTCAAGCCAAAATAGGTTGGAAAAGGCCAAGAAAGAAAGAAAATAAAAAGTGTCTTTCGTTTCCGTTCCTACCTGACGCATAATAGAAAATTCTAAAAAAATAGCAAAAAAATTTAGAAAATTAAAAAATACCATTACAGCGTGATTTCAAGCCAAAATTTGTTGGAAAAGGCTCAGAGAGAGAAAATAAAAATTATCGTTTCGTTTCGTTCCGACCTGACGCGTTAGAGAAAATTCAAGAAAATTAGCAAAAATATTCAATAAATTAAAAAACACCGTTATGGCTTCATTTCAAGCCAAAATAGGTTGGGAAATGCCGAGAAGGAGAAAAATTAAAAATTGTCTTTCCGTACCCTTCCTACCCGACGGGTAATAGAAAATTCCAAAAAAAGAGAAGAAAAATCAGAAAATCAGAAAATACCATTGTGGTTTCATTTCAAGCCAAAATAGGTTGGAAAAGGCCGAGAAATAGAGAAAATAAAAATTGTCGTTCCATTTCGTTCCCACCCAACGCGTAATATAAAATTCCAAAAAAATAGCAAAAAAGTTCAAAAATTTAAAAAACCCTGTTATGGCTTCTTTTCAAGCCAAAATAGTTTGGAAAAGGCCGAGAAAGAGAGAAAATAAAAATTGTCGTTTCGTTTCGTTCCTACCAGACGGGTAATAGAAAATTCCAACAAAATAGCAAAAAAATTCAAAAAATTCAAAAATACCATTACGGCTTCATTTCAAGCCATAACAGGTTGGAAAATGCCGAAAAAGAGAGAAAATAGAAATTATCGTTTCGTTTCGTTCCTACACGACGCATAAGAGATAATTCGAAAAAAAATAGTAAAAAAATTAAAAAAACCCTGTTATGGCTTCTTTTCAAGCCAAAATCGGTTGAAAAAGGCCGAGAAAGAAAGAAAATAAAAAGTGTCTTTCGTTTCCGTTCCTACCTGACGCATAATAGAAAATTCCAAAAAAATAGCAAAAAAATTCAGAAAATCAAAAAATACCATTATGGCGTGATTTCAAGCCAAAATTTGTTGGAAAAGGCTCAGAGAGAGAAAATAAAAATTATCTTTTCGTTTCGTTCCGGCCTGACGCGTTAGAGAAAATTCAAGAAAATTAGCAAAAAAATTCAATAAATTAAAAAATACCGTTATGGCTTCATTTCAAGCCAAAATAGGTTGGGAAATACCGAGAAGGAGAAAAATTAAAAATTGTCTTTCCGTTCCCTTCCTACCCGACGGGTAATAGAAAATTCCAAAAAAAGAGAAGAAAAATCAGAAAATCAAAAAATACCATTGTGGTTTCATTTCAAGCCAAAATAGGTTGGAAAAGGCCGTGAAATAGAGAAAACAAAAATTGTCGTTCCGTTTCGTTCCCACCCAACGCGTAATATAAAATTCGAAAAAAATCGCAAAAAACTTCAAAAATTTAAAAAACCCTGTTACGGCTTCTTTTCACGCCAAAATAGCTTAGAAAAGGCAGACAAAGAGAGAAAATAAAAATTGTCGTTTCGTTTCGTTCCTACCAGACGGGTAATAGAAAATTCCAAAAAAATAGCAAAAAAATTCAAAAAATTCAGAAATACCATTACGGCTTCATTTCAAGCCGTAACAGGTTGGAAAAGGCCGAAAAAGAGAGAAAATAAAAATTATCGTTTCGTTTCGTTCCTACACGACGCATAAGAGATAATTTGAAAAAAAATAGTAAAAAAATTTAAAAAATCCTGTTATGGCTTCTTTTCAAGCCAAAATAGGTTGAAAAAGGCCGAGAAAGAAAGAAAATAAAAAGTGTCTTTCGTTTCCGTTCCTACCTGACGCATAATAGAAAATTCCAAAAAAATAGCAAAAAAATTTAGAAAATTAAAAAATACCATTATGGCGTGATTTCAAGACAAAATTTGTTGGAAAAGGCTCAGAGAGAGAAAATAAAAATTATCGTTTCGTTTCGTTCCGACCTGACGCGTTAGAGAAAATTCAAGAAAATTAGCAAAAAAATTCAATAAATTAAAAAATACCGTTATGGCTTCATTTCAAGCCAAAATAGGCTGGGAAATGCCGAGAAAAAGAAAAAATAAAATTTTCTTTCCGTTCCATTCCTACCCGACAGGTAATAGAAAATTCCAAGAAAATAGAAGAAAAATCAGAAAATCAAAAAATACCATTGTGGTTTCATTTCAAGCCAAAATAGGTTGGAAAAGGCCGAGAAATAGAGAAAATAAAAATTGTCGTTCCGTTCCGTTCCCACCCAACGCGTAATATAAAATTCGAAAAGAATCGCAAAAAACTTCAAAAATTTAAAAAACCCTGTTATGGCTTCTTTTCAAGCCAAAATAGGTAGGAAAAGGCAGACAAAGAGAGAAAATAAAAATTGTCATTTCCTTTCGTTCCTACCAGACGGGTAATAGAAAATTCCAAAAAAATAGCAAAAAAATTCAAAAAATTCAGAAATACCATTACGGCTTCATTTCAAGCCGTAACAGGTTGGAAAAGGCCGAAAAAGAGAGAAAATAAAAATTATCGTTTCGTTTCATTCCTACACGACGCATAAGAGATAATTCGAAAAAAAATAGTAAAAAAATTAAAAAAACCCTGTTATGGCTTCTTTTCAAGCCAAAATAGGTTGGAAAAGGCCAAGAAAGAAAGAAAATAAAAAGTGTCTTTCGTTTCCGTTCCTACCTGACGCATAATAGAAAATTCCAAAAAAATAGCAAAAAAATTTAGAAAATTAAAAAATACCATTACAGCGTGATTTCAAGCCAAAATTTGTTGGAAAAGGCTCAGAGAGAGAAAATAAAAATTATCGTTTCGTTTCGTTCCGACCTGACGCGTTAGAGAAAATTCAAGAAAATTAGCAAAAATATTCAATAAATTAAAAAACACCGTTATGGCTTCATTTCAAGCCAAAATAGGTTGGGAAATGCCGAGAAGGAGAAAAATTAAAAATTGTCTTTCCGTACCCTTCCTACCCGACGGGTAATAGAAAATTCCAAAAAAAGAGAAGAAAAATCAGAAAATCAGAAAATACCATTGTGGTTTCATTTCAAGCCAAAATAGGTTGGAAAAGGCCGAGAAATAGAGAAAATAAAAATTGTCGTTCCATTTCGTTCCCACCCAACGCGTAATATAAAATTCCAAAAAAATAGCAAAAAAGTTCAAAAATTTAAAAAACCCTGTTATGGCTTCTTTTCAAGCCAAAATAGTTTGGAAAAGGCCGAGAAAGAGAGAAAATAAAAATTGTCGTTTCGTTTCGTTCCTACCAGACGGGTAATAGAAAATTCCAACAAAATAGCAAAAAAATTCAAAAAATTCAAAAATACCATTACGGCTTCATTTCAAGCCATAACAGGTTGGAAAATGCCGAAAAAGAGAGAAAATAGAAATTATCGTTTCGTTTCGTTCCTACACGACGCATAAGAGATAATTCGAAAAAAAATAGTAAAAAAATTAAAAAAACCCTGTTATGGCTTCTTTTCAAGCCAAAATCGATTGAAAAAGGCCGAGAAAGAAAGAAAATAAAAAGTGTCTTTCGTTTCCGTTCCTACCTGACGCATAATAGAAAATTCCAAAAAAATAGCAAAAAAATTCAGAAAATCAAAAAATACCATTATGGCGTGATTTCAAGCCAAAATTTGTTGGAAAAGGCTCAGAGAGAGAAAATAAAAATTATCTTTTCGTTTCGTTCCGGCCTGACGCGTTAGAGAAAATTCAAGAAAATTAGCAAAAAAATTCAATAAATTAAAAAATACCGTTATGGCTTCATTTCAAGCCAAAATAGGTTGGGAAATACCGAGAAGGAGAAAAATTAAAAAATGTCTTTCCGTTCCCTTCCTACCCGACGGGTAATAGAAAATTCCAAAAAAAGAGAAGAAAAATCAGAAAATCAAAAAATACCATTGTGGTTTCATTTCAAGCCAAAATAGGTTGTAAAAGGCCGAGAAATAGAGAAAATAAAAATTGTCGTTCCGTTTCGTTCCCACCCAACGCGTAATACAAAATTCCAAAAAAAAAGCAAAAAAGTTCAAAAACTTAAAAAACCCTGTTATGGCTTCTTTTCAAGCCAAAATAGGTTGGAAAAGGCCGAGAAAGAGAGAAAATAAAAATTGTCGTTTCGTTTCGTTCCTACCAGACGGGTAATAGAAAATTCAAAAAAAATAGCAAAAAAGTTCAAAAAATTCAAAAATACCATTACGGCTTCATTTTAAGCCATAACAGGTTGGAAAAGGCCAAAAAAGAGAGAAAATAAAATCTATCGTTTCGTTTCGTTCCTACACGACGCATAAGAGATAATTCGAAAAAAAATTGTAAAAAAATTAAAAAAACCCTGTTATGGCTTCTTTTCAAGCCAAAATAGGTTGAAAAAGGCCGAGAAAGAAAGAAAATAAAAAGTGTCTTTCGTTTCCGTTCCTACCTGACGCATAGTCGAAAATTCCAAAAAAATAGCAAAAAAATTCAGAAAATTAAAAAATACCATTATGTCGTGATTTCAAGCTAAAATTTGTTGGAAAAGGCTCAGAGAGAGAAAATAAAAATTATCGTTTCGTTTCATTCCGACCTGACGCGTTAGAGAAAATTCAAGAAAATTAGCAAAAAAATTCAATAAATTAAAAAATATCATTATGGCTTCATTTCAAGCCAAAATAGGTTGGGAAATGCCGAGAAAAAGAAAAAATAAAATTGTCTTTCCGTTCCATTCCTACCCGACAGGTAATAGAAAATTCCAAAAAAAGGGAAGAAAATTCAGAAAATTAAAAAATACCATTGTGGTTTCATTTCAAGCCAAAATAGGTTGGAAAAGGCCAAGAAATAGAGAAAATAAAAATTGTCGTTTCGTTTCGTTCCTACCAGACGGGTAATAGAAAATTCCAAAAAAATAGCAAAAAAATTCAAAAAATTCAAAAATACCATTACGGCTTCATTTCAAGCCATAACAGGTTGGAAAAGGCCGAAAAAGAGAGAAAATAAAAATTATCGTTTCGTTTCGCTCCTACACGACGCATAAGAGATAATTTGAAAAAAAATAGTAAAAAAATTAAAAAAACCCTGTTATGGCTTCTTTTCAAGCCAAAATAGGTTGAAAAAGGCCGAGAAAGAAAGAAAATAAAAAGTGTCTTTCGTTTCCGTTCCTACCTGACGCATAATAGAAAATTCCAAAAAAATAGCAAAAAAATTCAGAAAATTAAAAAATACCATTATGGCGTGATTTCAAGCCAAAATTTGTTGGAAAAGGCTCAGAGAGAGAAAATAAAAATTATCGTTTCGTTTCGTTCCGACCTGACGCGTTAGAGAAAATTCAAGAAAAATAGCAAAAAAATTCAATAAACTAAAAAATACCGTTATGGCTTCATTTCAAGCTAAAATAGGTTGGGAAATGCCGAGAAGGAGAAAAATTAAAAATTGTCTTTCCGTTCCCTTCCTACCCGACGGGTAATAGAAAATTCCAAAAAAAGAGAAGAAAAATCAGAAAATCAAAAAATACCATTGTGGTTTCATTTCAAGCCAAAATAGGTTGTAAAAGGCCGAGAAATAGAGAAAATAAAAATTGTCGTTCCGTTTCGTTCCCACCCAACGCGTAATACAAAATTCCAAAAAAAAAGCAAAAAAGTTCAAAAACTTAAAAAACCCTGTTATGGCTTCTTTTCAAGCCAAAATAGGTTGGAAAAGGCCGAGAAAGAGAGAAAATAAAAATTGTCGTTTCGTTTCGTTCCTACCAGACGGGTAATAGAAAATTCAAAAAAAATAGCAAAAAAGTTCAAAAAATTCAAAAATACCATTACGGCTTCATTTTAAGCCATAACAGGTTGGAAAAGGCCAAAAAAGAGAGAAAATAAAATCTATCGTTTCGTTTCGTTCCTACACGACGCATAAGAGATAATTCGAAAAAAAATTGTAAAAAAATTAAAAAAACCCTGTTATGGCTTCTTTTCAAGCCAAAATAGGTTGAAAAAGGCCGAGAAAGAAAGAAAATAAAAAGTGTCTTTCGTTTCCGTTCCTACCTGACGCATAGTCGAAAATTCCAAAAAAATAGCAAAAAAATTCAGAAAATTAAAAAATACCATTATGTCGTGATTTCAAGCTAAAATTTGTTGGAAAAGGCTCAGAGAGAGAAAATAAAAATTATCGTTTCGTTTCATTCCGACCTGACGCGTTAGAGAAAATTCAAGAAAATTAGCAAAAAAATTCAATAAATTAAAAAATATCATTATGGCTTCATTTCAAGCCAAAATAGGTTGGGAAATGCCGAGAAAAAGAAAAAATAAAATTGTCTTTCCGTTCCATTCCTACCCGACAGGTAATAGAAAATTCCAAAAAAAGGGAAGAAAATTCAGAAAATTAAAAAATACCATTGTGGTTTCATTTCAAGCCAAAATAGGTTGGAAAAGGCCAAGAAATAGAGAAAATAAAAATTGTCGTTTCGTTTCGTTCCTACCAGACGGGTAATAGAAAATTCCAAAAAAATAGCAAAAAAATTCAAAAAATTCAAAAATACCATTACGGCTTCATTTCAAGCCATAACAGGTTGGAAAAGGCCGAAAAAGAGAGAAAATAAAAATTATCGTTTCGTTTCGCTCCTACACGACGCATAAGAGATAATTTGAAAAAAAATAGTAAAAAAATTAAAAAAACCCTGTTATGGCTTCTTTTCAAGCCAAAATAGGTTGAAAAAGGCCGAGAAAGAAAGAAAATAAAAAGTGTCTTTCGTTTCCGTTCCTACCTGACGCATAATAGAAAATTCCAAAAAAATAGCAAAAAAATTCAGAAAATTAAAAAATACCATTATGGCGTGATTTCAAGCCAAAATTTGTTGGAAAAGGCTCAGAGAGAGAAAATAAAAATTATCGTTTCGTTTCGTTCCGACCTGACGCGTTAGAGAAAATTCAAGAAAAATAGCAAAAAAATTCAATAAACTAAAAAATACCGTTATGGCTTCATTTCAAGCTAAAATAGGTTGGGAAATGCCGAGAAAGAGAAAAAATAGAAATTGTCTTTCCGTTTCCATTCCTACCCGACGGGTAATAGAAAATTCCAAAAAAACAGAAGAAAAATCATAAAATCAAAAAATACCACTGTTGCTTCATTTCAAGCCTAAATAGGTTGAAAAAGGCCAAGAAATAGAGAAAATAAAAATTGTCGTTCCGTTTCGTTCCCACCCTTCGTGTAATAGAAAATTCCAAAAAAAATAGAAAAAATTAAAAAAAACCATTATGGCTTCATTTCAAGCCAAAACAAGTTGGAAAAAGATGAAAAAGAGAGAAAATAAAAATTATCGTTTCGTTTCGTTCTTACCCGACGCATAAGAGATAATTCAAAAAAAAAAGGTAAATAAATTCAAAAAATAAAAAAACCCCATTATGGCTTCTTTTCAAGCCAAAATAGGTTGGAAATGGAGGAGAAAGAGAGAAAATAAAAATTATCGTTTCGTTCCGTTACTACCCGACGGGAAATATAAAATTCCAAAAAAAGAGAAAAAAAATTAAAAATTAAAAAAAATACCATTGTGGCTTCATTTCATGCCAAAATAGGTGGGAAAAGGACGAGAAAGAGAGAAAATAAAAATTATCGTTCCGTTCCGTTCCAACCCGATGCGTAATAGAAAAAATTAAAAAAAATAGCAAAAAAATTCAGAAAAGTAAAAAATACAATTATGGCGTGATTTCAAGCCAAAATTGGTTGGAAAAGGCTCAGAGAGGGAAAAGAAAAATTATCGTTTCATTTCGTTCCGACCTGACGCTTTAGAGAAAATTCAAGAAAAATAGCAAAAAAATTCAATAAATTAAAAAATACCGTTATGGCTTCATTTCAAACCAAAATAGGTTGGGAAATGCCGAGAAAGAGAAAAAATAAAAATTGTCTTTCCGTTCCCTTCCTACCCGACGGGTAATAAAAAATTCGAAAAAAAGAGAAGAAAATTAAAAAAATCAAAAAATACCTTTGTGGCTTCATTTAAAGCCAAAATAGGTTGGAAAATGCTGAGAAATAGAGAAAATAAAAATTGTCATTCCATTTCGTTCCCACCCAACGCGTAATAGAAAATTCCAAAAAAATAGCAAAAAATTTCAAAAAATTAAAATACCCTGTTATGGCTTCTTTTCATGCCAAAATAGGTTTGGAAAAGGCTGACAAATAGAGAAAATAAAAATTTTCGTTTCGTTTCGTTCCTACCTGACGGGTAATGGAAAATTCCAAAAAAATAGAAAAAAAAATGAAAAAATTCAAAAATACCATTACGGCTTCGATTCAAGCCAAAACAAGTTGGAAAAGGCCGAAAAAGAGAGAAAATAAAAATTATCGTTTCGTTTCGTTCTTACACGAAGCATAAGAGATAATTCAAACAAAATAGCAAAAAAATTCTAAAAATTAAAAAACCCTGTTATGGCTTATTTTCAAGCCAAAATAGGTTGGAAATGGCCGAGAAAGAGAGAAAATAAAATTTGTCTTTCCGTTCCGTTCCTACCCGACGCGTAATAGAAAATTCCAAAAAAAATGAAAAAATCCATTATGGCTTCATTTCAAGCCAAAACAAGTTGGAAAAGGCTGGAAAAGAGAGAAAATAAAAATTATCGTTTCGTTTCGTTCCTACCCGACGCATAAGAGATAATTCAAAAAAAATAGTAAAAAAATTGAAAAAATAAAAAAACCCCATTATGGCTTCTTTTTAAGCCAAAATAGGTTGGAAAAGGAGGAGAAAGAGAGAAAATAAAAATTGTCTTTCCGTTCCGTTCCTACCCGACAGGAAATATAAAATTCCAAAAAAAGAGAAAAAGAAAATCAGAAAATAAAAAAATACCATTGTGGCTTCATTTCAAGCCAAGAGAGGTTGGAAAAGGTCGAGAAAGAGAGAAAATAAAATTTGTCTTTCCGTTCCGTTCCTACCCGTCGCGTAATAGAAAATTCCAAAAAAAATGAAAAAAACCATTATGGCTTCATTTCAAGCCAAAACAAGTTGGAGAAGGCTGAGAAATAGAGAAAATAAAAATTGTCGTTCCATTTCGTTCCCACCCAACGCGTAATAGAAAATTCCAAAAAAATAGCAAAAGAATTCAAAAAATTCAAAAATACCATTACGGCTTCATTTCAAGCCAAAACAGGTTGGAAAAGGCCGAAAAAGGGAGAAAATAAAAATTATCGTTTCGTTTCCGTTCCTACCCTACGCGTATTAGAAAATTCCAAAAAAATGGCAGAAAAATTCAGAAAATTAAAAAATACCATTATGGCGTGATTTCAAGCCAAAATAGGTTGGAAAAGGCTCAGAGAGAGAAAATAAAAATTATCGTTTCGTTTCATTCCGACCTGACGCGTTAGAGAAAATTCAAGAAAAATAGCAAAAAAATTCAATAAATTAAAAATACCGTTGTGGCTTCATTTCTAGCCAAAATAGGTTGGGAAATGCCGAGAAAGAGAAAAAATAAAAATTCTCTTTCCGTTCCATTCCTACCCGACGGGTAATAGAAAATTCCAAAAATAAAAAAATACCATTGTGGCTTCATTTCAAGTCAAAATAGGTTGGAAAAGGCCGAGAAATAGAGAAAATAAAAATCGTCGTTCCATTTCGTTCCCGCCCTACGGGTAACAGAAAATTCCAAAAAAATAGCAAAAATTTTCAAAAAATTAAAAAACCCTGTTAAGGCTTATTTTCAAGCCAAAATAGGTTGGAAAAGGCTGACAAAGAGAGAAAATAAAAATTACGTTTCGTTTCGTTCTTGCCCGACGGGTAATAGAAAATTCCAAAAAAATAGCAATAAAATTCAAAAAATTCAAAAATACCATTACGGCTTCATTTCAAGCCAAAACAGGTTGGAAAAGGCCGAAAAAGAAATAAAATAAAAATTATCGTTTCGTTTCGTTCCTACACGACGCATAAGAGATAATTAAAAAAAAATATCAAAAAAATTAAAAAAACTAAAAAACCCTATTATGGCTTCTTTTCAAGCCAAAATAGGTTGGAAAAGGCTGATAAAGAGAGAAAATAAAAATTGTCTTTCGTTTCCGTTCCTACACGACGCGTATTAGAAAATTTCAAAAAAATGGCAAAAAAATTCAGAAAATTAAAAAATACCATTATGTCGTGATTTCAAGCCAAAATAGGTTGGAAAAGGCTCAGAGAGAGAGAATAAAAATAATCGTTTCGTTTCGTTCCGACCTAACGCGTTAGATAAAATTCTAGAAAAATAGCAAAAAAATTCAATAAATTAAAAAATACCGTTATGGCTTCATTTCAAGCCAAAATAGGTTTGAAAAGGCCGAGAAATAGAGAAAATAAAAATTGTCGTTCCGTTTTGTTCCCACCCAACGCGTAATAGAAAATTCCAAAAAAATAGCAAAAAATTTCAAAAAATTAAAAAACCCTATTATGGCTTCTTTTCACGCCAAAATAGGTTGGAAAGGCTGACAAAGAGAGAAAATAAAAATTATCGTTTCGTTTCGTTCGTACCCGTCGGGTAACGGAAAATTCCAAAAAAATAGAAAAAAAATTCAAAAAATTCAAAAATACCATTACGGCTTTATTTCAAGCCAAAACAGGGTGGAAAATGCCGAAAAAGAGAGAAAATAAAAATTATCGTTTCGTTTCCGTTCCTACCCGATGCGTATTAGAAAATTCCAAAAAAATTCAGAAAATTTAAAAATCCCATTATGGCGTGATTTCAAGCCAAAATAGGTTGAAAAAGGCTCAGAGAGAGAAAATAAAAATTATCATTTCGTTTCGTTCCGACCTGACGCGTTAGAGAAAATTCAAGAAAAATAGCAAAAAAATTCAATAAATTAAAAAATACCGTTATGGCTTCATTTCAAGCCAAAATAGGTTTGAAAAGGCCGAGAAATAGAGAAAATAAAAATTGTCGTTCCGTTTTGTTCCCACCCAACGCGTAATAGAAAATTCCAAAAAAATAGCAAAAAATTTCAAAAAATTAAAAAACCCTGTTATGGCTTCTTTTCACGCCAAAATAGGTTGGAAAAGGCTGACAAAGAGAGAAAATAAAAATTATCGTTTCGTTTCGTTCGAACCCGTCGGGTAACGGAAAATTCCAAAAAAATAGAAAAAAAATTCAAAAAATTCAAAAATACCATTACGGCTTTATTTCAAGCCAAAACAGGGTGGAAAATGCCGAAAAAGAGAGAAAATAAAAATTATCGTTTCGTTTCCGTTCCTACCCGACGCGTATTAGAAAATTCCAAAAAAATCGCAAAAAACTTCAAAAATTTAAAAAACCCTGTTATGGCTTCTTTTCAAGCCAAAATAGGTTGGAAAAGGCCGAGAAAGAGAGAAAATAAAAAGTGTCTTTCGTTTCCGTTCCTACCCGACGCGTAATAGAAAATTCCAAAAAAATAGCAAAAAAATTTAAAAAATTCAAAAATACTATTACGGCTTCATTTCAAGCCAAAACAGGTTGGAAAAGGCCGAAAAAGAATGAAAATAAAAATTATCGTTTCGTTTCGTTCCTACATGACGCATAAGAGATAATTAAAAAAAATAGCAAAAAAATTTAAAAAACGAAACGATAATACTTATTTTTATTTTTGCTATTTCTTTGTAATTTTCTATTACGTGCCGGGCAAGAACGGAACGGAACGATAATACTTATTTTCTCTCTTGCTCATTCTTTTCCAAGCTATTTTGGTTTGAAATGAAGCCATCATTGTATTTTTTAATTTTTTTAATTTTTTTGTTATTTTTTTGGAATTTTCTATTACGCATCGGGTTGGAACGGAACGGAACGATAATTTTTATTTTCTCTCTTGCTCGACCTTTTCCACCCAGTTTTGGCTTCAAAAGAAGCCATAATGGTATTCTTTAATTTTTTTAATTTTTTTAATTTTTTTGCTATTTTTTTGGAATTTCCCATTACGCGTCGGGTAGAAACGAAACGGAACGATTATTTTTATTTTCTATCTTTCTCAGCCTTTCCCAACATATTTTGGCTGGAAATAACGCCATAATGGTTTTTTTTAATTTTTTTAATTTTTTTGTATTTTTTTGGTATTTTCTCTTACGCGTCGGGTAGGAACGAAACGGAACGATATTTTTTATTTTCTCTCTTTCTGTTCCTTTTCCAGCCAGTTTTGGCTTTAAATGAAGCCATAATTGTTTTTTTTTAATTTTTTGAATGTTTTTGCTAATATTTTGGAATTTTCTATTGCGCGTCGGGTAGGAACGGAATGGAACGATAATTTTTATTTTCTCTCTTTCTCTGCCTTTCCCAACCTATTTTGGCATGAAATTACGCCATAATAGTTTTTTTTTAATTTTTTGAATTTTTTTGATATTTTTTTGGAATTTTCTCTTACGCGTCGGGTAGTAACGAAACGGAACGATAATTTTTATTTTCCCTCTTTCTGAGCCTTTTCCAACCTGTTTTCGCTTGAAATGCAGCCATAATGGTTTTCTTTTTGAATTTTTTTGCCATTTTTTTGGAATTTTCTTTTACGCGTCGGTTAGAACGGAATGGAACGATAGTACTTATTTTCTCTCTTTCTCGTACTTTTCCAACCTATGTTGGCTTGAAATTAAGCCATAATGGTATTTTTTAATTTTTTGAATTTTTCTGCTATTTTTTTGGAATTTTTTATTACGCTACGGGTAGGAACGAAACGGAACGATACTTTTTATTCTCACTTTCTCAGCCTTTTCCAACCTATTTTGGCTGGAAATGACGCCATAATGGTCTTACCATAATTTTTTGACTTTTTTTGCTATTTCTTCGTAATTTTCTATTACATACGGCAAGAACAGAACGGAACGATAATACTTATTTTCTCTCTTGCTCATCCTTTTCCAAGCTATTTTGGTTTGAAATGAAGCCATCATTGTATTTTTTAATTTTTTGAATTTTTTTGTTATTTTTTTGGAATTTTCTATTACGCATCGGGTTGGAACGGAACGGAACGATAATTTTTCTTTTCTCTCTTGCTCAACCTTTTCCACCCAGTTTTGGCTTCAAAAGAAGCCATAATGGCATTCTTTAATTTTTTTAATTTTTTTGCTATTTTTTTGGAATTTTCCATTACGCGTCGGGTAGAAACGAAACGGAACGGTTATTTTTATTTACTGTCTTTCTCAGCCTTTCCAAACATATTTTGGCTGGAAATAACGCCATAATGGTTTTTTTTTAATTTTTTGAATTTTTTTCTATTTTTTTGAAATTTTCTCTTACGCGTCGGGTAGGAACGAAACGGAACGATATTTTTTATTTTCTCTCTTTCTGATCCTTTTCCAGCCAGTTTTGGCTTGAAATGAAGCCATAATGGTTTTTTTTAATTTTTTGAATGTTTTTGCTATTTTTTGGGAATTTTCTATTGCGCGTCTGGTAGGATCGGAATGGAACGATAATTTTTATTTTCTCTCTTTCTCAGCCTTTCCCAACCTATTTTGGTTGGAAATTACGCCATAATAGTTTTTTTTTAATTTTTTGAACTTTTTTGCTATTTTTTTGGAATTTTCCATTACGCATCGGGTAGAAACGAAACGGAACGATTACTTTTATTTTCTGTCTTTCTTAGCCTTTCCCTACATATTTTGGTTGGAAATAACGCCATAATGGTTTTTTTTTAATTTTTTGAATTTTTTTGTATTTTTTTGGTATTTTCTCTTACGCGTCGGGTAGGAACGAAACGGAACGATATTTTTTATTTTCTCTCTTTCTGATCCTTTTCCAGCCAGTTTTGGTTTGAAATGAAGCCATAATGGTTTTTTTTAATATTTTGAATGTTTTTGCTATTATTTTGGAATTTTCTATTGCGCGTTGTGTAGGAACGGAATGGAACGATAATTTTTATTTTCTCTCTTTCTCAGCCTTTCCCAACCTATTTTGGCTGGAAATTACGCCATAATAGTTTTTTTTTTAATTTTTTTAATTTTTTTGCTATTTTTTTGGAATTTTCTCTTACGCGTCGGGTAGTAACGAAACGGAACGATAATTTTTATTTTCTCTCTTTCTGAGCCTTTTCCAACCTGTTTTGGCTTGAAATGCAGCCATAATGGTTTTTTTTTTTTTGAATTCTTTTGCCATTTTTTTGGAATTTTCTTTTACTTGTTGGGTAGGAACGGAATGGAACGATAGTACTTATTTTGTCTCTTTCTCGTACGTTTCCAACCTATGTGGGCTTGAAATTAAGCCATAATGGTATTTTTTAATTTTTTTGCTATTTTTTTGAAATTTTGTATTACGGATGGGGTTGGGACGGAACGGAACGATAATTTTTATTTTCTTTCGTTCTTGATCTTTTCCACCCTATTTTGGCTTCAGAAGAAGCCATAATGATATTTTATAATTTTTTGAATTTTTCTGCTATTTTTTTGGAATTTTTTTATTACGCTTCGGGTAGGAACGAAACGGAACGATAATTTTTATTTTCTCTTTCTCAGCCTTTTCCAACCTATTTTCGTTGGAAATGACGCCATAATGGTCTTACGATTATTTTTTTACTTTTTTTGCTATTTCTTTGTAATTTTTTATTACGTGTCGGGCAAGAACGGAACGGAGCGATAATACTTATTTTCTCTCTTGCTCATCCTTTTCCAAGCTATTTTGGTTTGAAATGAAGCCATCATTGTATTTTTTAATTTTTTTAATTTTTTTGTTATTTTTTTGGAATTTTCTATTACGCATCGGGTTGGAACGGAACGGAACGATAATTTTTATTTTCTCTCTTGCTCGACCTTTTCCACCCAGTTTTGGCTTCAAAAGAAGCCATAATGGTATTCTTTAATTTTTTTAATTTTTTTAATTTTTTTGCTATTTTTTTGGAATTTCCCATTACGCGTCGGGTAGAAACGAAACGGAACGATTATTTTTATTTTCTGTCTTTCTCAGCCTTTCCCAACATATTTTGGCTGGAAATAACGCCATAATGGTTTTTTTTAATTTTTTTAATTTTTTTGTATTTTTTTGGTATTTTCTCTTACGCGTCGGGTAGGAACGAAACGGAACGATATTTTTTATTTTCTCTCTTTCTGTTCCTTTTCCAGCCAGTTTTGGCTTTAAATGAAGCCATAATTGTTTTTTTTTAATTTTTTGAATGTTTTTGCTAATATTTTGGAATTTTCTATTGCGCGTCGGGTAGGAACGGAATGGAACGATAATTTTTATTTTCTCTCTTTCTCTGCCTTTCCCAACCTATTTTGGCTAGAAATTACGCCATAATAGTTTTTTTTTAATTTTTTGAATTTTTTTGATATTTTTTTGGAATTTTCTCTTACGCGTCGGGTAGTAACGAAACGGAACGATAATTTTTATTTTCCCTCTTTCTGAGCCTTTTCCAACCTGTTTTCGCTTGAAATGCAGCCATAATGGTTTTCTTTTTGAATTTTTTTGCCATTTTTTTGGAATTTTCTTTTACGCGTCGGTTAGAACGGAATGGAACGATAGTACTTATTTTCTCTCTTTCTCGTACTTTTCCAACCTATGTTGGCTTGAAATTAAGCCATAATGGTATTTTTTAATTTTTTGAATTTTTCTGCTATTTTTTTGGAATTTTTTATTACGCTACGGGTAGGAACGAAACGGAACGATACTTTTTATTCTCACTTTCTCAGTCTTTTCCAACCTATTTTGGCTGGAAATGACGCCATAATGGTCTTACCATAATTTTTTGACTTTTTTTGCTATTTCTTCGTAATTTTCTATTACATACGGCAAGAACAGAACGGAACGATAATACTTATTTTCTCTCTTGCTCATCCTTTTCCAAGCTATTTTGGTTTGAAATGAAGCCATCATTGTATTTTTTAATTTTTTGAATTTTTTTGTTATTTTTTTGGAATTTTCTATTACGCATCGGGTTGGAACGGAACGGAACGATAATTTTTCTTTTCTCTCTTGCTCAACCTTTTCCACCCAGTTTTGGCTTCAAAAGAAGCCATAATGGCATTCTTTAATTTTTTTAATTTTTTTGCTATTTTTTTGGAATTTTCCATTACGCGTCGGGTAGAAACGAAACGGAACGGTTATTTTTATTTACTGTCTTTCTCAGCCTTTCCAAACATATTTTGGCTGGAAATAACGCCATAATGGTTTTTTTTTAATTTTTTGAATTTTTTTCTATTTTTTTGAAATTTTCTCTTACGCGTCGGGTAGGAACGAAACGGAACGATATTTTTTATTTTCTCTCTTTCTGATCCTTTTCCAGCCAGTTTTGGCTTGAAATGAAGCCATAATGGTTTTTTTTAATTTTTTGAATGTTTTTGCTATTTTTTGGGAATTTTCTATTGCGCGTCTGGTAGGATCGGAATGGAACGATAATTTTTATTTTCTCTATTTCTCAGCCTTTCCCAACCTATTTTGGTTGGAAATTACGCCATAATAGTTTTTTTTTAATTTTTTGAACTTTTTTGCTATTTTTTTGGAATTTTCCATTACGCATCGGGTAGAAACGAAACGGAACGATTACTTTTATTTTCTGTCTTTCTTAGCCTTTCCCTACATATTTTGGTTGGAAATAACGCCATAATGGTTTTTTTTTAATTTTTTGAATTTTTTTGTATTTTTTTGGTATTTTCTCTTACGCGTCGGGTAGGAACGAAACGGAACGATATTTTTTATTTTCTCTCTTTCTGATCCTTTTCCAGCCAGTTTTGGTTTGAAATGAAGCCATAATGGTTTTTTTTAATATTTTGAATGTTTTTGCTATTATTTTGGAATTTTCTATTGCGCGTTGTGTAGGAACGGAATGGAACGATAATTTTTATTTTCTCTCTTTCTCAGCCTTTCCCAACCTATTTTGGCTGGAAATTACGCCATAATAGTTTTTTTTTTAATTTTTTTAATTTTTTTGCTATTTTTTTGGAATTTTCTCTTACGCGTCGGGTAGTAACGAAACGGAACGATAATTTTTATTTTCTCTCTTTCTGAGCCTTTTCCAACCTGTTTTGGCTTGAAATGCAGCCATAATGGTTTTTTTTTTTTTGAATTCTTTTGCCATTTTTTTGGAATTTTCTTTTACTTGTTGGGTAGGAACGGAATGGAACGATAGTACTTATTTTGTCTCTTTCTCGTACGTTTCCAACCTATGTGGGCTTGAAATTAAGCCATAATGGTATTTTTTAATTTTTTTGCTATTTTTTTGAAATTTTGTATTACGGATGGGGTTGGGACGGAACGGAACGATAATTTTTATTTTCTTTCGTTCTTGATCTTTTCCACCCTATTTTGGCTTCAGAAGAAGCCATAATGATATTTTATAATTTTTTGAATTTTTCTGCTATTTTTTTGGAATTTTTTTATTACGCTTCGGGTAGGAACGAAACGGAACGATAATTTTTATTTTCTCTTTCTCAGCCTTTTCCAACCTATTTTCGTTGGAAATGACGCCATAATGGTCTTACGATTATTTTTTTACTTTTTTTGCTATTTCTTTGTAATTTTTTATTACGTGTCGGGCAAGAACGGAACGGAGCGATAATACTTATTTTCTCTCTTGCTCATCCTTTTCCAAGCTATTTTGGTTTGAAATGAAGCCATCATTGTATTTTTTAATTTTTTGAATTTTTTTGTTATTTTTTTGGAATTTTCTATTACGCATCGTGTTGGAACGGAACGGAACGATAATTTTTATTTTCTCTCATGCTCGACCTTTTCCTCCCAGTTTTGGCTTCAAAAGATGTCATAATGGTATTCTTTAATTTTTTTAATTTTTTTGCTATTTTTTTGGAATTTTCCATTACGAGTCGGGTAGAAACGAAACGGTACGGAACGATTATTTCTATTTTCTGTCTTTCTCAGCCTTTCCTTACATATTTTGGCTGGAAATAACGCCATAATGGTTTTTTTTTTAATTTTTTGAATTTTTTTGTATTTTTTTGGTATTTTCTCTTACGCGTCGGGCAGGAACGAAACGGAACGATATTTTTTTTTTCTCTCTTTCTGATCCTTTTCCAGCCAGTTTTGGCTTGAAATGAAGCCATAATGGTTTTTTTTAATATTTTGAATGTTTTTGCTATTATTTTGGAATTTTCTATTGCGCGTTGTGTAGGAACGGAATGGAACGATAATTTTTATTTTCTCTCTTTCTCAGCCTTTCCCAACCTATTTTGGCTGGAAATTACGCCATAATAGTTTTTTTTTAATTTTTTGAATTTTTCTGCTATTTTTTTGGAATTTTCTATTACGCATCGGGTTGGAATGGAACGGAACGATAATTTTTGTTTTCTCTCTTGCTCGACCTTTTCCACCCAATTTTGGCTTCAAAAGAAGCCATAATGGTATTTTTTAATTTTTTGAATTTTTCTGCTATTTTTTTGGAATTTATTATTACGCTACGGGTAGGAACGAAACGGAACGATAATTTTTATTTTCTCTTTCTCAGCCTTTTCCAACCTATTTTGGCTGGAAATGACGCCATAATGGTCTTACGATAATTTTTTTACTTTTTTTGCTATTTCTTTGTAATTTTCTATTACGTGCCGGGCAAGAACGGAACGGAACGTTATTACTTATTCTCTCTCTTGCTCATCCTTTTCCAAGCTATTTTGGTTTGAAATGAAGCCATCATTGTATTTTTTAATTTTTTGAATTTTTTTGTTATTTTTTTGGAATTTTCTATTACGCATCGGGTTGGAATGGAACGGAACGATAATTTTTATTTTCTCTCTTGCTCGACCTTTTCCACCCAGTTTTGGCTTCAAATGAAGCCATAATGGTATTCTTTAATTTTTTTAATTTTTTTACTATTTTTTTGGAATTTTCTATTGCGCGTTGTGTAGGAACGGAATGGAAAGATAATTTTTATTTTCTCTCTTTCTCAGCCTTTCCCAACCTATTTTGGTTGGAAATTACGCCATAATAGTTTTTTTTTTAATTTTTTGAATTTTTTTGCTATTTTTTTGGAATTTTCTCTTACGCGTCGGGTAGTAACGAAACGGAACGATAATTTTTATTTTCTCTCTTTCTGAGCCTTTTCCAACCTGTTTTCGCTTGAAATGCAGCCATAATGGTTTTTTTTTTTGAATTTTTTTGCCATTTTTTTGGAATTTTCTTTTACGCGTCGGGTAGGAACGGAATGGAACGATTGTACTTATTTTCTCTCTTTCTCGTACTTTTCCAACCTATGTTGGCTTGAAATTGAGCCATAATGGTATTTTTTAATTTTTTGAATTTTTCAGCTATTTTTTTGGAATTTTGTATTACGGATGGGGTTGGAACGGAACAGAACGATAATTTTCATTTTCTTTCCTTCTCGATCTTTTCCACCCTATTTTGGCTTCAAAAGAAGCCGTAATGGTATTTTATAATTTTTTGAATTTTTCTGCTATTTTTTTGGAAATTTTTATTACGCTACGGGTAGGAACGAAACGGAACGATACTTTTTATTTTCACTTTCTCAGCCTTTTCCAACCTATTTTGGCTGGAAATGACGCCATAATGGTCTTACGATAATTTTTTGACTTTTTTTGCTATTTCTTTGTAATTTTCTATTACGTGTCGGGCAAGAACGGAACGGAACGATAATACTTATTTTCTCTCTTGCTCATCCTTTTCCAAGCTATTTTGGATTGAAATGAAGCCATCATTGTATTTTTTAATTTTTTGAATTTTTCTGCGATTTTTTTGGAATTTTCTATTACGCATCGGGTTGGAACGGAACGGAACGATAATTTTTATTTTCTTTCGTTCCTGTTCTTTTCCAGCCTATTTTGGCTTCAAAAGAAGCCATAATGATATTTTATAATTTTTTGAATTTTTCTGCTATTTTTTTAGAATTTTTTTATTAAGCTTCGGGTAGGAACGAAACGGAACGATAATTTTTATTTTCTCTTTCTCAGCCTTTTCCAACCTATTTTCGTTGGAAATGACGCCATAATGGTCTTACGATAATTTTTTTACTTTTTTTGCTATTTCTTTGTAATTTTTTATTACGTGTCGGGCAAGAACGGAACGGAACGGAACGATAATACTTATTTTCTCTCTTGCTCATCCTTTTCCAAGCTATTTTGGTTTGAAATGAAGCCATCATTGTATTTTTTAATTTTTTTAATTTTTTTGCTATTTTTTTGGAATTTTCTCTTACGCGTCGGGTAGTAACGAAACGGAACGATAATTTTTATTTTCTCTCTTTCTGAGCCTTTTCCAACCTGTTTTCGCTTGAAATGCAGCCATAATGGTTTTTTTTTTTGAATTTTTTTGCCATTTTTTTGGAATTTTCTTTTACGTGTCGGGTAGGAACGGAATGGAACGATTGTACTTATTTTCTCTCTTTCTCGTACTTTTGCAACCTATGTTGGCTTGAAATTGAGCCATAATGGTATTTTTTAATTTTTTGAATTTTTCTGCTATTTTTTTGGAATTTTGTATTACGGATGGGGTTGGAACGGAACAGAACGATAATTTTCATTTTCTTTCCTTCTCGATCTTTTCCACCCTATTTTGGCTTCAAAAGAAGCCTTAATGGTATTTTATAATTTTTTGAATTTTTCTGCTATTTTTTTGGAATTTTTTTATTACGCTTCGGGTAGGAACGAAACGGAACGATAATTTTTATTTTCTCTTTCTCAGCCTTTTCCAACCTATTTTCGTTGGAAATGACGCCATAATGGTCTTACGATAATTTTTTTACTTTTTTTGCTATTTCTTTGTAATTTTTTATTACGTGTCGGGCAAGAACGGAACGGAATGATAATACTTATTTTCTCTCTTGCTCATCCTTTTCCAAGCTATTTTGGTTTGAAATGAAGCCATCATTGTATTTTTTAATTTTTTGAATTTTTTTGTTATTTTTTTGGAATTTTCTATTACTCATCGAGTTGGAACGGAACGGAACGATAATTTTTATTTTCTCTCATGCTCGACCTTTTCCACCCAGTTTTGGCTTCAAAAGATGTCATAATGGTATTCATTAATTTTTTTAATTTTTTTGCTATTTTTTTGGAATTTTCCATTACGAGTCGGGTAGAAACGAAACGGTACGGAACGATTATTTCTATTTTCTGTCTTTCTCAGCCTTTCTTTACATATTTTGGCTGGAAATAACGCCATAATGGTTTTTTTTTTAATTTTTTGAATTTTTTTGTATTTTTTTGGTATTTTCTCTTACGCGTCGGGCAGGAACGAAACGGAACGATATTTTTTATTTTCTCTCTTTCTGATCCTTTTCCAGCCAGTTTTGGCTTGAAATGAAGCCATAATGGTTTTTTTTAATATTTTGAATGTTTTTGCTATTATTTTGGAATTTTCTATTGCGCGTTGTGTAGGAACGGAATGGAACGATAATTTTTATTTTCTCTCTTTCTCAGCCTTTCCCAACCTATTTTGGCTGGAAATTACGCCATAATAGTTTTTTTTTAATTTTTTTAATTTTTCTGCTATTTTTTTGGAATTTTCTATTACGCATCGGGTTGGAATGGAATGGAACGGAACGATAATTTTAGTTTTCTCTCTTGCTTGACCTTTTCCACCCATATTTGGCTTCAAAAGAAGCCATAATGGTATTTTTTAATTTTTTTAATTTTTCTGCTATTTTTTTGGAATTTATTATTACGCTACGGGTAGGAACGAAACGGAACGATAATTTTTATTTTCTCTTTCTCAGCCTTTTCCAACCTATTTTGGCTGGAAATGACGCCGTAATGGTCCTACGATAATTTTTTTACTTTTTTTGCTATTTCTTTGTAATTTTCTATTACGTGCCAGGCAAGAACGAAACGGAACGATAATACTTATTTTCTCTCTTGCTCATCCTTTTCCAAGCTATTTTGGTTTGAAATGAAGCCAACATTGTATTTTTTAATTTTTTGAATTTTTTTGTTATTTTTTTGGAATTTTCTTTTACGCGTCAGGTAGGAACGGAATGGAACGATAATACTTATTTTCTCTCTTTCTCGTACTTTTCCAACCTATGTTGGCTTGAAATTGAGCCATAATGGTATTTTTTAATTTTTTGAATTTTTCTGCTATTTTTTTGGAATTTTGTATTACGGATGGGGTTGGAACGGAACAGAACGATAATTTTTATTTTCTTTCCTTCTCGATCTTTTCCACCCTATTTTGGCTTCAAAAGAAGCCGTAATGGTATTTTATAATTTTTTGAATTTTTCTGCTATTTTTTTGGAAATTTTTATTACGCTACGGGTAGGAACGAAACGGAACGATACTTTTTATTTTCACTTTCTCAGCCTTTTCCAACCTATTTTGGCTGGAAATGACGCCATAATGGTCTTACGATAATTTTTTGACTTTTTTTGCTATTTCTTTGTAATTTTCTATTACGTGTCGGGCAAGAACGGAACGGAACGATAATACTTATTTTCTCTCTTGCTCATCCTTTTCCAAGCTATTTTGGTTTGAAATGAAGCCATCATTGTATTTTTTAATTTTTTGAATTTTTCTGCGATTTTTTTGGAATTTTCTATTACGCATCGGGTTGGAACGGAACGGAACGATAATTTTTATTTTCTTTCGTTCTTGATCTTTTCCACCCTATTTTGGCTTCAAAAGAAGCTATAATGATATTTTATAATTTTTTGAATTTTTCTGCTATTTTTTTAGAATTTTTTTATTAAGCTTCGGGTAGGAACGAAACGGAACGATAATTTTTATTTTCTCTTTCTCAGCCTTTTCCAACCTATTTTGGCTGGAAATGAGGCCATAATGGTCTTACGATAATTTTTTTACTTTTTTTGCTATTTCTTTGTAATTTTCTATTACGTGTCGGGCAAGAACGGAACGGAACGACAATACTTATTTTCTCTCTTGCTCATCCTTTTCCAAGCTATTTTGGTTTGAAATGAAGCCATCATTGTATTTTTTAATTTTTTGAATTTTTTTGTTTTTTTTTTGGAATTTTCTATTACGCATCGAGTTGGAACGGAACGGAACGATAATTTTTATTTTCTCTCTTGCTCGACCTTTTCCACCCAGTTTTGGCTTCAAAAGATGCCATAATGGTATTCTTTAATTTTTTTTAATTTTTTTGCTATTTTTTTGGAATTTTCCATTACGCATCGGGTAGAAACGAAACGGAACGATTACTTTTATTTTCTGTCTTTCTTAGCCTTTCCCTACATATTTTGGTTGGAAACAACGCCATAATGGTTTTTTTTTAATTTTTTGAATTTTTTTGTATTTTTTTGGTATTTTCTCTTACGCGTCGGGTAGGAACGAAGCGGAACGATATTTTTTATTTTCTCTCTTTCTGATCCTTTTCCAGCCAGTTTTGGTTTGAAATGAAGCGATAATGGTTTTTTTTAATATTTTGAATGTTTTTGCTATTATTTTGGAATTTTCTATTGCGCGTTGTGTAGGAACGGAATGGAACGATAATTTTTATTTTCTCTCTTTCTCAGCCTTTCCCAACCTATTTTGGCTGGAAATTACGCCATAATAGTTTTTTTTTTAATTTTTTTAATTTTTTTGCTATTTTTTTGGAATTTTCTCTTACGCGTCGGGTAGTAACGAAACGGAACGATAATTTTTATTTTCTCTCTTTCTGAGCCTTTTCCAACCTGTTTTGGCTTGAAATGCAGCCATAATGGTTTTTTTTTTTTGAATTCTTTTGCCATTTTTTTGGAATTATCTTTTACTTGTTGGGTAGGAACGGAATGGAACGATAGTACTTATTTTGTCTCTTTCTCGTACGTTTCCAACCTATGTGGGCTTGAAATTAAGCCATAATGGTATTTTTTAATTTTTTTGCTATTTTTTTGAAATTTTGTATTACGGATGGGGTTGGGACGGAACGGAACGATAATTTTTATTTTCTTTCGTTCTTGATCTTTTCCACCCTATTTTGGCTTCAGAAGAAGCCATAATGATATTTTATAATTTTTTGAATTTTTCTGCTATTTTTTTGGAATTTTTTTATTACGCTTCGGGTAGGAACGAAACGGAACGATAATTTTTATTTTCTCTTTCTTAGCCTTTTCCAACCTATTTTCGTTGGAAATGACGCCATAATGGTCTTACGATAATTTTTTTACTATTTTTGCTATTTCTTTGTAATTTTTTATTACGTGTCGGGCAAGAACGGATCGGAACGATAATACTTATTTTCTCTCTTGCTCATCCTTTTCCAAGCTATTTTGGTTTGAAATGAAGCCATCATTGTATTTTTTAATTTTTTGAATTTTTTTGTTATTTTTTTGGAATTTTCTATTACGCATCGAGTTGGAACGGAACGGAACGATAATTTTTATTTTCTCTCATGCTCGACCTTTTCCACCCAGTTTTGGCTTCAAAAGATGTCATAATGGTATTCTTTAATTTTTTTAATTTTTTTGTTATTTTTTTGGAATTTTCCATTACGAGTCGGGTAGAAACGAAACGGTACGGAACGATTATTTCTATTTTCTGTCTTTCTCAGCCTTTCCTTACATATTTTGGCTGGAAATAACGCCATAATGGTTTTTTTTTTTATTTTTTCAATTTTTTTGTATTTTTTTGGTATTTTCTCTTACGCGTCGGGCAGGAACGAAGCGGAACGATATTTTTTATTTTCTCTCTTTCTGATCCTTTTCCAGCCAGTTTTGGCTTGAAAAGAAGCCATAATGGTTTTTTTTAATATTTTGAATGTTTTTGCTATTATTTTGGAATTTTCTATTGCGCGTTGTGTAGGAACGGAATGGAACGATAATTTTTATTTTCTCTCTCTCTCAGCCTTTCCCAACCTATTTTGGATGGAAATTACGCCATAATAGTTTTTTTTTAATTTTTTGAATTTTTCTGCTATTTTTTTGGAATTTTCTATTACGCATCGGGTTGGAATGGAACGGAACGATAATTTTTGTTTTCTCTCTTGCTCGACCTTTTCCACCCAGTTTTGGCTTCAAAAGAAGCCATAATGGTATTTTTTAATTTTTTGAATTTTTCTGCTATTTTTTTGGAATTTATTATTACGCTACGGGTAGGAACGAAACGGAACGATAATTTTTATTTTCTCTTTCTCAGCCTTTTCCAACCTATTTTGGCTGGAAATGACGCCATAATGGTCTTACGATAATTTTTTTACTTTTTTTGCTATTTCTTTGTAATTTTCTATTACGTGCCAGGCAAGAACGAAACGGAACGATAATACTTATTTTCTCTCTTGCTCATCCTTTTCCAAGCTATTTTGGTTTGAAATGAAGCCATCATTGTATTTTTTAATTTTTTGAATTTTTTTGTTATTTTTTTGGAATTTTCTACTACGCATCGGGTTGGAATGGAACGGAACGATAATTTTTATTTTCTCTCTTGCTCAACCTTTTCCACCCAGTTTTGGATTCAAAAGAAGCCATAATGGTATTCTTTAATTTTTTTTAATTTTTTTGCTATTTTTTTGGAATTTTCCATTACGCATCGGGTAGAAACGATACGGAACGATTATTCTTATTTCCTGTCTTTCTCAGCCTTTCGCAACCTATTTTGGTTGGAAATTACGCGATAATAGTTTTTTTTTTAATTTTTTTAATTTTTTTGCTATTTTTTTGGAATTTTCTCTTACGCGTCGGGTAGTAACGAAACGGAACGATAATTTTTATTTTCTCTCTTTCTGATCCTTTTCCAGCCAGTTTTGGTTTGAAATGAAGCCATAATGGTTCTTTTTAATATTTTGAATGTTTTTGCTATTATTTTGGAATTTTCTATTGCGCGTTGTGTAGGAACGGAATGGAACGATAATTTTTATTTTCTCTCTTTCTCAGCCTTTCCCAACCTATTTTGGCTGGAAATTACGCCATAATAGTTTTTTTTTTAATTTTTTGAATTTTTTTGCTATTTTTTTGGAATTTTCTCTTACGCGTCGGGTAGTAACGAAACGGAACGATAATTTTTATTTTCTCCCTTTCTGAGCCTTTTCCAACCTGTTTTCGCTTGAAATGCAGCCATAATGGTTTTTTTTTTGAATTTTTTTGCCATTTTTTTGGAATTTTCTTTTTCGCATCGGGTAGGAACGGAATGGAACGATAGTACTTATTTTCTCTCTTTCTCGTACTTTTCCAACCTATGTTGGCTTGAAATTGAGCCATAATGGTATTTTTTAATTTTTTGAATTTTTCTGCTATTTTTTTGGAATTTTGTATTACGGATGGGGTTGGAACGGAACAGAACGATAATTTTTATTTTCTTTCCTTCTCGATCTTTTCCACCCTATTTTGGCTTCAAAAGAAGCCGTAATGGTATTTTATAGTTTTTTGAATTTTTCTGCTATTTTTTTGGAATTTATTATTACGCTACGGGTAGGAACGAAACGGAACGATAATTTTTATTTTCTCTTTCTCAGCCTATTCCAACCTATTTTGGCTGGAAATGACGCCATAATGGTCTTACGATAATTTTTTTACTTTTTTTGCTATTTCTTTGTAATTTTCTATTACGTGCCGGGCAAGAACGGAACGGAACGATAATACTTATTTTCTCTCTTGCTCACCCTTTTCCAAGCTATTTTGGTTTGAAATGAAGCCATCATTGTATTTTTTAATTTTTTGAATTTTTTTGTTATTTTTTTGGAATTTTCTATTACGCATCGGGTTGGAATGGAACGGAACGATAATTTTTATTTTCTCTCTTGCTCGACCTTTTCCACCCAGTTTTGGCTTCAAATGAAGCCATAATGGTATTCTTTAATTTTTTTAATTTTTTTGCTATTCTTTTGGAATTTTCTATTGCGCGTTGTGTAGGAACGGAATGGAAAGATAATTTTTATTTTCTCTCTTTCTCAGCCTTTCCCAACCTATTTTGGTTGGAAATTACGCCATAATAGTTTTTTTTTTTAATTTTTTGAATTTTTTTGCTATTTTTTTGGAATTTTCTCTTACGCGTCGGGTAGTAACGAAATGGAACGATAATTTTTATTTTCTCCCTTTCTGAGCCTTTTCCAACCTGTTTTCGCTTGAAATGCAGCCATAATGGTTTTTTTTTTGAATTTTTTTGCCATTTTTTTGGAATTTTCTTTTTCGCATCGGGTAGGAACGGAATGGAACGATAGTACTTATTTTCTCTCTTTCTCGTACTTTTCCAACCTATGTTGGCTTGAAATTGAGCCATAATGGTATTTTTTAATTTTTTGAATTTTTCTGCTATTTTTTTGGAATTTTGTATTACGGATGGGGTTGGAACGGAACAGAACGATAATTTTTATTTTCTTTCCTTCTCGATCTTTTCCACCCTATTTTGTCTTCAAAAGAAGCCGTAATGGTATTTTATAATTTTTTGAATTTTTCTGCTATTTTTTTGGAAATTTTTATTACGCTACGGGTAGGAACGAAACGGAACGATACTTTTTATTTTCACTTTCTCCGCCTTTTCCAACCTATTTTGGCTGGAAATGACGCCATAATGGTCTTACGATAATTTTTTGACTTTTTTTGCTATTTCTTTGTAATTTTCTATTACGTGTCGGGCAAGAACGGAACGGAACGATAATACTTATTTTCTCTCTTGCTCATCCTTTTCCAAGCTATTTTGGTTTGAAATGAAGCCATCATTGTATTTTTTAATTTTTTGAATTTTTCTGCGAATTTTTTGGAATTTTCTATTACGCATCGGGTTGGAACGGAACGGAACGATAATTTTTATTTTCTTTCGTTCTTGATCTTTTCCACCCTATTTTGGCTTCAAAAGAAGCCATAATGATATTTTATAATTTTTTGAATTTTTCTGCTATTTTTTTAGAATTTTTTTATTAAGCTTCGGGTAGGAACGAAACGGAACGATAATTTTTATTTTCTCTTTCTCAGCCTTTTCCAACCTATTTTGGCTGGAAATGAGGCCATAATGGTCTTACGATAATTTTTTTACTTTTTTTGCTATTTCTTTGTAATTTTCTATTACGTGTCGGGCAAGAATGGAACGGAACGACAATTCTTATTTTCTCTCTTGCTCATCCTTTTCCAAGCTATTTTGGTTTGAAATGAAGCCATCATTGTATTTTTTAATTTTTTGAATTTTTTTGTTATTTTTTTGGAATTTTCTATTACGCATCGAGTTGGAACGGAACGGAACGATAATTTTTATTTTCTCTCTTGCTCGACCTTTTCCACCCAGTTTTGGCTTCAAAAGATGCCATAATGGTATTCTTTAATTTTTTTTAATTTTTTTGCTATTTTTTTGGAATTTTCCATTACGCATCGGGTAGAAACGAAACGGAACGATTACTTTTATTTTCTGTCTTTCTTAGCCTTTCCCTACATATTTTGGTTGGAAATAACGCCATAATGGTTTTTTTTTAATTTTTTGAATTTTTTTGTATTTTTTTGGTATTTTCTCTTACGCGTCGGGTAGGAACGAAACGGAACGATATTTTTTATTTTCTCTCTTTCTGATCCTTTTCCAGCCAGTTTTGGTTTGAAATGAAGCGATAATGGTTTTTTTTAATATTTTGAATGTTTTTGCTATTATTTTGGAATTTTCTATTGCGCGTTGTGTAGGAACGAAATGGAACGATAATATTTATTTTCTCTCTTTCTCAGCCTTTCCCAATCTATTTTGGCTGGAAATTACGCCATAATGGTTTTTTTTTAATTTTTTGAATTTTTTTGTATTTTTTTGGTATTTTCTCTTACGCGTCGGGTAGGAACGAAGCGGAACGATATTTTTTATTTTCTCTCTTTCTGATCCTTTTCCAGCCAGTTTTGGTTTGAAATGAAGCCATAATGGTTTTTTTTAATATTTTGAATGTTTTTGCTATTATTTTGGAATTTTCTATTGCGCGTTGTGTAGGAACGGAATGGAACGATAATTTTTATTTTCTCTCTTTCTCAGCCTTTCCCAACCTATTTTGGCTGGAAATTACGCCATAATAGTTTTTTTTTTAATTTTTTTAATTTTTTTGCTATTTTTTTGGAATTTTCTCTTACGCGTCGGGTAGTAACGAAACGGAACGATAATTTTTATTTTCTCTCTTTCTGAGCCTTTTCCAACCTGTTTTGGCTTGAAATGCAGCCATAATGGTTTTTTTTTTTTGAATTCTTTTGCCATTTTTTTGGAATTGTTGGGTAGGAACGGAATGGAACGATAGTACTTATTTTGTCTCTTTCTCGTACGTTTCCAACCTATGTGGGCTTGAAATTAAGCCATAATGGTATTTTTTAATTTTTTTGCTATTTTTTTGAAATTTTGTATTACGGATGGGGTTGGGACGGAACGGAACGATAATTTTTATTTTCTTTCGTTCTTGATCTTTTCCACCCTATTTTGGCTTCAGAAGAAGCCATAATGATATTTTATAATTTTTTGAATTTTTCTGCTATTTTTTTGGAATTTTTTTATTACGCTTCGGGTAGGAACGAAACGGAACGATAATTTTTATTTTCTCTTTCTTAGCCTTTTCCAACCTATTTTCGTTGGAAATGACGCCATAATGGTCTTACGATAATTTTTTTACTATTTTTGCTATTTCTTTGTAATTTTTTATTACGTGTCGGGCAAGAACGGATCGGAACGATAATACTTATTTTCTCTCTTGCTCATCCTTTTCCAAGCTATTTTGGTTTGAAATGAAGCCATCATTGTATTTTTTAATTTTTTGAATTTTTTTGTTATTTTTTTGGAATTTTCTATTACGCATCGAGTTGGAACGGAACGGAACGATAATTTTTATTTTCTCTCATGCTCGACCTTTTCCACCCAGTTTTGGCTTCAAAAGATGTCATAATGGTATTCTTTAATTTTTTTAATTTTTTTGCTATTTTTTTGGAATTTTCCATTACGAGTCGGGTAGAAACGAAACGGTACGGAACGATTATTTCTATTTTCTGTCTTTCTCAGCCTTTCCTTACATATTTTGGCTGGAAATAACGCCATAATGGTTTTTTTTTTTATTTTTTCAATTTTTTTGTATTTTTTTGGTATTTTCTCTTACGCGTCGGGCAGGAACGAAACGGAACGATATTTTTTATTTTCTCTCTTTCTGATCCTTTTCCAGCCAGTTTTGGCTTGAAAAGAAGCCATAATGGTTTTTTTTAATATTTTGAATGTTTTTGCTATTATTTTGGAATTTTCTATTGCGCGTTGTGTAGGAACGGAATGGAACGATAATTTTTATTTTCTCTCTCTCTCAGCCTTTCCCAACCTATTTTGGATGGAAATTACGCCATAATAGTTTTTTTTTAATTTTTTGAATTTTTCTGCTATTTTTTTGGAATTTTCTATTACGCATCGGGTTGGAATGGAACGGAACGATAATTTTTGTTTTCTCTCTTGCTCGACCTTTTCCACCCAGTTTTGGCTTCAAAAGAAGCCATAATGGTATTTTTTAATTTTTTGAATTTTTCTGCTATTTTTTTGGAATTTATTATTACGCTACGGGTAGGAACGAAACGGAACGATAATTTTTATTTTCTCTTTCTCAGCCTTTTCCAACCTATTTTGGCTGGAAATGACGCCATAATGGTCTTACGATAATTTTTTTACTTTTTTTGCTATTTCTTTGTAATTTTCTATTACGTGCCAGGCAAGAACGAAACGGAACGATAATACTTATTTTCTCTCTTGCTCATCCTTTTCCAAGCTATTTTGGTTTGAAATGAAGCCATCATTGTATTTTTTAATTTTTTGAATTTTTTTGTTATTTTTTTGGAATTTTCTACTACGCATCGGGTTGGAATGGAACGGAACGATAATTTTTATTTTCTCTCTTGCTCAACCTTTTCCACCCAGTTTTGGATTCAAAAGAAGCCATAATGGTATTCTTTAATTTTTTTTAATTTTTTTGCTACTTTTTTGGAATTTTCCATTACGCATCGGGTAGAAACGATACGGAACGATTATTCTTATTTCCTGTCTTTCTCAGCCTTTCCCAACCTATTTTGGTTGGAAATTACGCGATAATAGTTTTTTTTTAATTTTTTTAATTTTTTTGCTATTTTTTTGGAATTTTCTCTTACGCGTCGGGTAGTAACGAAACGGAACGATAATTTTTATTTTCTCTCTTTCTGATCCTTTTCCAGCCAGTTTTGGTTTGAAATGAAGCCATAATGGTTCTTTTTAATATTTTGAATGTTTTTGCTATTATTTTGGAATTTTCTATTGCGCGTTGTGTAGGAACGAAACGGAACGATAATTTTTATTTTCTCTTTCTCAGCCTTTTCCAACCTATTTTGGCTGGAAATGAGGCCATAATGGTCTTACGATAATTTTTTTACTTTTTTTGCTATTTCTTTGTAATTTTCTATTACGTGTCGGGCAAGAATGGAACGGAACGACAATTCTTATTTTCTCTCTTGCTCATCCTTTTCCAAGCTATTTTGGTTTGAAATGAAGCCATCATTGTATTTTTTAATTTTTTGAATTTTTTTGTTATTTTTTTGGAATTTTCTATTACGCATCGAGTTGGAACGGAACGGAACGATAATTTTTATTTTCTCTCTTGCTCGACCTTTTCCACCCAGTTTTGGCTTCAAAAGATGCCATAATGGTATTCTTTAATTTTTTTGCTATTTTTTTGGAATTTTCCATTACGCATCGGGTAGAAACGAAACGGAACGATTACTTTTATTTTCTGTCTTTCTTAGCCTTTCCCTACATATTTTGGTTGGAAATAACGCCATAATGGTTTTTTTTTAATTTTTTGAATTTTTTTGTATTTTTTTGGTATTTTCTCTTACGCGTCGGGTAGGAACGAAACGGAACGATATTTTTTATTTTCTCTCTTTCTGAACCTTTTCCAGCCAGTTTTGGTTTGAAATGAAGCGATAATGGTTTTTTTTAATATTTTGAATGTTTTTGCTATTATTTTGGAATTTTCTATTGCGCGTTGTGTAGGAACGAAATGGAACGATAATATTTATTTTCTCTCTTTCTCAGCCTTTCCCAATCTATTTTGGCTGGAAATTACGCCATAATGGTTTTTTTTTAATTTTTTGAATTTTTTTGTATTTTTTTGGTATTTTCTCTTACGCGTCGGGCAGGAACGAAACGGAACGATATTTTTTATTTTCTCTCTTTCTGATCCTTTTCCAGCCAGTTTTGGCTTGAAATGAAGCCATAATGGTTTTTTTTAATATTTTGAATGTTTTTGCTATTATTTTGGAATTTTCTATTGCGCGTTGTGTAGGAACGGAATGGAACGATAATTTTTATTTTCTATCTCTCTCAGCCTTTCCCAACTTATTTTGGCGGGAAATTACGCCATAATAGTTTTTTTTTAATTTTTTTAATTTTTCTGCAATTTTTTTGGAATTTTCTATTACGCATCGGGTTGGAATGGAACGGAACGATAATTTTTGTTTTCTCTCTTGCTTGACCTTTTCCACCCAGTTTTGGCTTCAAAAGAAGCCATAATGGTATTTTTTAATTTTTTGAATTTTTCTGCTATTTTTTTGGAATTTATTATTACGCTACGGGTAGGAACGAAACGGAACGATAATTTTTATTTTCTCTTTCTCAGCGTTTTCCAACCTATTTTGGCTGGAAATGACGCCATAATGGTCTTACGATAATTTTTTTACTTTTTTTGCTATTTCTTTGTAATTTTCTATTACGTGCCAGGCAAGAACGAAACGGAACGATAATACTTATTTTCTCTCTTGCTCATCCTTTTCCAAGCTATTTTGGTTTGAAATGAAGCCATCATTGTATTTTTTTATTTTTTGAATTTTTTTGTTATTTTTTTGAAATTTTCTACTACGCATCGGGTTGGAATGGAACGGAACGATAATTTTTATTTTCTCTCTTGCTCGACCTTTTCCACCCAGTTTTGGATTCAAAAGAAGCTATAATGGTATTCTTTAATTTTTTTTAATTTTTTTGCTATTTTTTTGGAATTTTCCATTACGCATCGGGTAGAAACGATACGGAACGATTATTCTTATTTTCTGTCTTTCTCAGCCTTTCCCAACCTATTTTGGTTGGAAATTACGCGATAATAGTTTTTTTTTAATTTTTTGAATTTTTTTGCTATTTTTTTGGAATTTTCTCTTACGCGTCGGGTAGTAACGAAACGGAACGATAATTTTTATTTTCTCTCTTTCTGATCCTTTTCCAGCCAGTTTTGGTTTGAAATGAAGCCATAATGGTTCTTTTTAATATTTTGAATGTTTTTGCTATTATTTTGGAATTTTCTATTGCGCGTTGTGTAGGAACGGAATGGAACGATAATTTTTATTTTCTCTCTTTCTCAGCCTTTCCCAACCTATTGTGGCTGGAAATTACGACATAATAGTTTTTTTTATAATTTTTTTAATTTTTTTGCTATTTTTTTTGAATTTTCTCTTACGCGTCGGGTAGTAACGAAACGGAACGATAATTTTTATTTTCTCCCTTTCTGAGCCTTTTCCAACCTGTTTTGGCTTGAAACGCAGCCATAATGGTTTTTTTTTTTGAATTCTTTTGCCATTTTTTTTGAATTTTCTTTTACTTGTTGGGTAGGATCGGAATGGAACGATAGTACTTATTTTCTCTTCTTCTCGTACGTTTCCAACCTATGTGGGCTTGAAATTAAGCCATAATGGTATTTTTTAATTTTTTTAATTTTTTTGCTATTTTTTTGGAATTTTGTATTACGGATGGGGTTGGAACGGAACGGAACGATAATGTTTATTTTCTTTCGTTCTTGATCTTTTCCACCCTATTTTGGCTTCAGAAGAAGCCATAATGATATTTTATAATTTTTTGAATTTTTCTGCTATTTTTTTGGAATTTTTTATTACGCGTCGGGCAGGAACGAAACGGAACGATAATTTTTATTTTCTCTCTTTCTGAGCCTTTTCCAACCTGTTTTCGCTTGAAATGCAGCCATAATGGTTTTTTTTTTTGAATTTTTTTGTCATTTATTTGGAATTTTCTTTTACGCGTCGGGTAGGAACAGAATGGAACGATAGTACTTATTTTCTCTCTTTCTCGTACTTTTCCAACCTATGTGGGCTTGAAATTAAGCCATAATGGTATTTTTTAATTTTTTGAATTTTTTTGCTATTTTTTTGGAATTTTGTATAGCGGATGGGGTTGCAACGGAACGTAACGATAATTTTTATTTTCTCTCTTTCTCGACCTTTTCCACCCAGTTTTGGCTTCAAAAGAAGCCATAATAGTATTTTTTAATTTTTTGAATTTTTCTGCTATTTTTTGGGAATTTTTTATTACGCTACGGGTAGGAACGAAACGGAACGATAATTTTTATTTTCTCTTTCTCAGCCTTTTCCAACCTATTTTGGCTGGAAATGACGCCATAATGGTCTTACGATAATTTTTTTACTTTTTTTGCTATTTCTTTGTAATTTTCTATTACGTGCCGGGCAAGAACGGAACGGAACGATCATACTTATTTTCTCTCTTGCTCATCCTTTTCCAAGCTATTTTGGTTTGAAATGAAGCCACATTGTATTTTTTAATTTTTTGAATTTTTTTGTTATTTTTTTGGAATTTTCTATTACGCATCGGGTTGGAATGGAACGGAACGATAATTTTTATTTTCTCTCTTGCTCGACCTTTTCCACCCAGTTTTGGCTTCAAATGAAGCCATAATGGTATTCTTTAATTTTTTTAATTTTTTTGCTATTTTTTTGGAATTTTCTATTGCGCGTTGTGTAGGAACGGAATGGAAAGATAATTTTTATTTTCTCTCTTTCTCAGCCTTTCCCAACCTATTTTGGTTGGAAATTACGCCATAATAGTTTTTTTTTAATTTTTTGAATTTTTTTGCTATTTTTTTGAAATTTTCTCTTACGCGTCGGGTAGTAACGAAACGGAACGATAATTTTTATTTTCTCTCTTTCTGAGCCTTTTCCAACCTGTTTTCGCTTGAAATGCAGCCATAATGGTTTTTTTTTTGAATTTTTTTGCCATTTTTTTGGAATTTTCTTTTACGCGTCGGGTAGGAACGGAATGGAACGATAGTACTTATTTTCTCTCTTTCTCGTACTTTTCCAACCTATGTTGGCTTGAAATTGAGCCATAATGGTATTTTTTAATTTTTTGAATTTTTCTGCTATTTTTTTGGAATTTTGTATTACGGATGGGGTTGGAACGGAACAGAACGATAATTTTTATTTTCTTTCGTTCTCGATCTTTTCCACCCTATTTTGGCTTCAAAAGAAGCCGTAATGGTATTTTATAATTTTTTGAATTTTTCTGCTATTTTTTTGGAAATTTTTATTACGCTACGGGTAGGAACGAAACGGAACGATACTTTTTATTTTCACTTTCTCAGCCTTTTCCAACCTATTTTGGCTGGAAATAACGCCATAATGGTCTTACGATAATTTTTTGACTTTTTTTGCTATTTCTTTGTAATTTTCTATTACGTGTCGGGCAAGAACGGAACGAAACGATAATACTTATTTTCTCTCTTGCTCATCCTTTTCCAAGCTATTTTGGTTTGAAATGAAGCCATCATTGTATTTTTTAATTTTTTGAATTTTTCTGAGATTTTTTTGGAATTTTCTATTACGCATCGGGTTGGAACGGAACGGAACGATAATTTTTATTTTCTTTCGTTCTTGATCTTTTCCACCCTATTTTGGCTTCAAAAGAAGCCATAATGATATTTTATAATTTTTTGAATTTTTCTGCTATTTTTTTATTAAGCTTCGGGTAGGAACGAAACGGAACGATAATTTTTATTTTCTCTTTCTCAACCTTTTCCAACCTATTTTGGCTGGAAATGAGGCCATAATGGTCTTACGATAATTTTTTTACTTTTTTTGCTATTTCTTTGTAATTTTCTATTGCGCGTTGTGTAGGAACGGAATGGAACCATAATTTTCATTTTCTCTCTTTCTCAGCCTTTCCCAACCTATTTTGGCTGGAAATTACGCCATATTAGTTTTTTTTTTAGTTTTTTTAAATTTTTTGCTATTTTTTTGGAATTTTCTCTTACGCGTCGGGTAGTAACGAAACGGAACGATAATTTTTATTTTCTCTCTTTCTGAGCCTTTTCCAACCTGTTTTCGCTTGAAATGCAGCCATAATGGTTTTTTTTTTTGAATTTTTTTGTCATTTTTTTGGAATTTTCTTTTACGCGTCGGGTAGGAACAGAATGGAACGATAGTACTTATTTTCTCTCTTTCTCGTACTTTTCCAACCTATGTGGGCTTGAAATTAAGCCATAATGGTATTTTTTTAATTTTTTGAATTTTTTTGCTATTTTTTTGCTATTTTGTATAGCGGATGGGGTTGCAACGGAACTTAACGATAATTTTTATTTTCTCTCTTTCTCGACCTTTTCCACCCAGTTTTGGCTTCAAAAGAAGCCATAATGGTATTTTTTAATTTTTTGAATTTTTCTGCTATTTTTTTGGAATTTTTTATTACGCTACTGGTAGGAACGAAACGGAACGATAATTTTTATTTTCTCTTTCTCAGCCTTTTCCAACCTATTTTGGCTGGAAATGACATAATGGTCTTACGATAATTTTTTTACTTTTTTTGCTATTTCTTTGTAATTTTCTATTACGTGCCGGGCAAGAACGGAACGGAACGATAATACTTATTTTCTCTCTTGCTCATCCTTTTCCAAGCTATTTTGGTTTGGAATGAAGCCACATTGTATTTTTTAATTTTTTGAATTTTTTTGTTATTTTTTTGGAATTTTCTATTACGCATCGGGTTGGAATGGAACGGAACGATAATTTTTATTTTCTCTCTTGCTCGACCTTTTCCACCCAGTTTTGGCTTCAAATGAAGCCATAATGGTATTCTTTAATTTTTTTGCTATTTTTTTGGAATTTTCTATTGCGCGTTGTGTAGGAACGGAATGGAAAGATAATTTTTATTTTCTCTCTTTCTCAGCCTTTCCCAACCTATTTTGGTTGGAACTTACGCCATAATAGTTTTTTTTTAATTTTTTGAATTTTTTTGCTATTTTTTTGAAATTTTCTCTTACGCGTCGGGTAGTAACGAAACGGAACGATAATTTTTATTTTCTCTCTTTCTGAGCCTTTTCCAACCTGTTTTCGCTTGAAATGCAGCCATAATGGTTTTTTTTTTGAATTTTTTTGCCATTTTTTTGGAATTTTCTTTTACGCGTCGGGTAGGAACGGAATGGAACGATAGTACTTATTTTCTATCTTTCTCGTACTTTCCCAACCTATGTTGGCTTGAAATTGAGCCATAATGGTATTTTTTAATTTTTTGAATTTTTCTGCTATTTTTTTGGAATTTTGTATTACGGATGGGGTTGGAACGGAACAGAACGATAATTTTTATTTTCTTTCGTTCTCGATCTTTTCCACCCTATTTTGGCTTCAAAAGAAGCCGTAATGGTATTTTATAATTTTTTGAATTTTTCTGCTATTTTTTTAGAAATTTTTATTACGCTACGGGTAGGAACGAAACGGAACGATACTTTTTATTTTCACTTTCTCAGCCTTTTCCAACCTATTTTGGCTGGAAATAACGCCATAATGGTCTTACGATAATTTTTTGACTTTTTTTGCTATTTCTTTGTAATTTTCTATTACGTGTCGGGCAAGAACGGAACGGAACGATAATACTTATTTTCTCTCTTGCTCATCCTTTTCCAAGCTATTTTGGTTTGAAATGAAGCCATCATTGTATTTTTTAATTTTTTGAATTTTTCTGCGATTTTTTTGGAATTTTCTATTACGCATCGGGTTGGAACGGAACGGAACGATAATTTTTATTTTCTTTCGTTCTTGATCTTTTCCACCCTATTTTGGCTTCAAAAGAAGCCATAATGATATTTTATAAGTTTTTGAATTTTTCTGCTATTTTTTTATTAAGCTTCGGGTAGGAACGAAACGGAACGATAATTTTTATTTTCTCTTTCTCAACCTTTTCCAACCTATTTTGGCTGGAAATGTGGCCATAATGGTCTTACGATAATTTTTTTACTTTTTTTGCTATTATTTTGGAATTTTCTATTGCACGTTGTGTAGGAACGGAATGGAACGATAATTTTTATTTTCTCTCTTTCTCAGCCTTTCCCAACTTATTTTGGCTGGAAATTACGACATAATAGTTTTTTTTATAATTTTTTTAATTTTTTTGCTATTTTTTTTGAATTTTCTCTTACGCGTCGGGTAGTAACGAAACGGAACGATAATTTTTATTTTCTCCCTTTCTGAGCCTTTTCCAACCTGTTTTGGCTTGAAATGCAGCCATAATGGTTTTTTTTTTTGAATTCTTTTGCCATTTTTTTTGAATTTTCTTTTACTTGTTGGGTAGGAACGGAATGGAACGATAGTACTTATTTTCTCTCCTTCTCGTACGTTTCCAACCTATGTGGGCTTGAAATTAAGCCATAATGGTATTTTTTAATTTTTTTAATTTTTTTGCTATTTTTTTGGAATTTTGTATTACGGATGGGGTTGGAACGGAACGGAACGATAATGTTTATTTTCTTTCGTTCTTGATCTTTTCCACCCTATTTTGGCTTCAGAAGAAGCCATAATGATATTTTATAATTTTTTGAATTTTTCTGCTATTTTTTTGGAATTTTTTTATTACGCTTCGGGTAGGAACGAAACGGAACGATAATTTTTATTTTCTCTTTCTCAGCCTTTTCCAACCTATTTTCGCTGGAAATGACGCCATAATGGTCTTACGATAATTTTTTTACTTTTTTTGCTATTTCTTTGTAATTTTCTATTATGTGTCGGGCAAGAACGGAACGGAACGATAATACTTATTTTCTCTCTTGCTCATCCTTTTCCAAGCTATTTTGGTTTGAAATGAAGCCATCATTGTATTTTTTAATTTTTTGAATTTTTCTGCGATTTTTTTGGAATTTTCTATTACGCATCGGGTTGGAACGGAACGGAACGATAATTTTTATTTTCTTTCGTTCTTGATCTTTTCCACCCTATTTTGGCTTCAAAAGAAGCCATAATGATATTTTATAATTTTTTGAATTTTTCTGCTATTTTTTTATTAAGCTTCGGGTAGGAACGAAACGGAACGATAATTTTTATTTTCTCTTTCTCAACCTTTTCCAACCTATTTTGGCTGGAAATGAGGCCATAATGGTCTTACGATAATTTTTTTACTTTTTTTGCTATTTCTTTGTAATTTTCTATTGCGCGTTGTGTAGGAACGGAATGGAACGATAATTTTCATTTTCTCTCTTTCTCAGCCTTTCCCAACCTATTTTGGCTGGAAATTACGCCATATTAGTTTTTTTTTTAGTTTTTTTAAATTTTTTGCTATTTTTTTGGAATTTTCTCTTACGCGTCGGGTAGTAACGAAACGGAACGATAATTTTTATTTTCTCTCTTTCTGAGCCTTTTCCAACCTGTTTTCGCTTGAAATGCAGCCATAATGGTTTTTTTTTTGAATTTTTTTGTCATTTTTTTGGAATTTTCTTTTACGCGTCGGGTAGGAACAGAATGGAACGATAGTACTTATTTTCTCTCTTTCTCGTACTTTTCCAACCTATGTGGGCTTGAAATTAAGCCATAATGGTATTTTTTTAATTTTTTGAATTTTTTTGCTATTTTTTTGCTATTTTGTATAGCGGATGGGGTTGCAACGGAACTTAACGATAATTTTTATTTTCTCTCTTTCTCGACCTTTTCCACCCAGTTTTGGCTTCAAAAGAAGCCATAATGGTATTTTTTAATTTTTTGAATTTTTCTGCTATTTTTTTGGAATTTTTTATTACGCTACTGGTAGGAACGAAACGGAACGATAATTTTTATTTTCTCTTTCTCAGCCTTTTCCAACCTATTTTGGCTGGAAATGACATAATGGTCTTACGATAATTTTTTTACTTTTTTTGCTATTTCTTTGTAATTTTCTATTACGTGCCGGGCAAGAACGGAACGGAACGATAATACTTATTTTCTCTCTTGCTCATCCTTTTCCAAGCTATTTTGGTTTGGAATGAAGCCACATTGTATTTTTTAATTTTTTGAATTTTTTTGTTATTTTTTTGGAATTTTCTATTACGCATCGGGTTGGAATGGAACGGAACGATAATTTTTATTTTCTCTCTTGCTCGACCTTTTCCACCCAGTTTTGGCTTCAAATGAAGCCATAATGGTATTCTTTAATTTTTTTGCTATTTTTTTGGAATTTTCTATTGCGCGTTGTGTAGGAACGGAATGGAAAGATAATTTTTATTTTCTCTCTTTCTCAGCCTTTCCCAACCTATTTTGGTTGGAACTTACGCCATAATAGTTTTTTTTTAATTTTTTGAATTTTTTTGCTATTTTTTTGAAATTTTCTCTTACGCGTCGGGTAGTAACGAAACGGAACGATAATTTTTATTTTCTCTCTTTCTGAGCCTTTTCCAACCTGTTTTCGCTTGAAATGCAGCCATAATGGTTTTTTTTTTGAATTTTTTTGCCATTTTTTTGGAATTTTCTTTTACGCGTCGGGTAGGAACGGAATGGAACGATAGTACTTATTTTCTATCTTTCTCGTACTTTCCCAACCTATGTTGGCTTGAAATTGAGCCATAATGGTATTTTTTAATTTTTTGAATTTTTCTGCTATTTTTTTGGAATTTTGTATTACGGATGGGGTTGGAACGGAACAGAACGATAATTTTTATTTTCTTTCGTTCTCGATCTTTTCCACCCTATTTTGGCTTCAAAAGAAGCCGTAATGGTATTTTATAATTTTTTGAATTTTTCTGCTATTTTTTTAGAAATTTTTATTACGCTACGGGTAGGAACGAAACGGAACGATACTTTTTATTTTCACTTTCTCAGCCTTTTCCAACCTATTTTGGCTGGAAATAACGCCATAATGGTCTTACGATAATTTTTTGACTTTTTTTGCTATTTCTTTGTAATTTTCTATTACGTGTCGGGCAAGAACGGAACGGAACGATAATACTTATTTTCTCTCTTGCTCATCCTTTTCCAAGCTATTTTGGTTTGAAATGAAGCCATCATTGTATTTTTTAATTTTTTGAATTTTTCTGCGATTTTTTTGGAATTTTCTATTACGCATCGGGTTGGAACGGAACGGAACGATAATTTTTATTTTCTTTCGTTCTTGATCTTTTCCACCCTATTTTGGCTTCAAAAGAAGCCATAATGATATTTTATAAGTTTTTGAATTTTTCTGCTATTTTTTTATTAAGCTTCGGGTAGGAACGAAACGGAACGATAATTTTTATTTTCTCTTTCTCAACCTTTTCCAACCTATTTTGGCTGGAAATGTGGCCATAATGGTCTTACGATAATTTTTTTACTTTTTTTGCTATTATTTTGGAATTTTCTATTGCACGTTGTGTAGGAACGGAATGGAACGATAATTTTTATTTTCTCTCTTTCTCAGCCTTTCCCAACTTATTTTGGCTGGAAATTACGACATAATAGTTTTTTTTATAATTTTTTTAATTTTTTTGCTATTTTTTTTGAATTTTCTCTTACGCGTCGGGTAGTAACGAAACGGAACGATAATTTTTATTTTCTCCCTTTCTGAGCCTTTTCCAACCTGTTTTGGCTTGAAATGCAGCCATAATGGTTTTTTTTTTTGAATTCTTTTGCCATTTTTTTTGAATTTTCTTTTACTTGTTGGGTAGGAACGGAATGGAACGATAGTACTTATTTTCTCTCCTTCTCGTACGTTTCCAACCTATGTGGGCTTGAAATTAAGCCATAATGGTATTTTTTAATTTTTTTAATTTTTTTGCTATTTTTTTGGAATTTTGTATTACGGATGGGGTTGGAACGGAACGGAACGATAATGTTTATTTTATTTCGTTCTTGATCTTTTCCACCCTATTTTGGCTTCAGAAGAAGCCATAATGATATTTTATAATTTTTTGAATTTTTCTGCTATTTTTTTGGAATTTTTTTATTACGCTTCGGGTAGGAACGAAACGGAACGATAATTTTTATTTTCTCTTTCTCAGCCTTTTCCAACCTATTTTCGCTGGAAATGACGCCATAATGGTCTTACGATAATTTTTTTACTTTTTTTGCTATTTCTTTGTAATTTTCTATTATGTGTCGGGCAAGAACGGAACGGAACGATAATACTTATTTTCTCTCTTGCTCATCCTTTTCCAAGCTATTTTGGTTTGAAATGAAGCCATCATTGTATTTTTTAATTTTTTGAATTTTTCTGCGATTTTTTTGGAATTTTCTATTACGCATCGGGTTGGAACGGAACGGAACGATAATTTTTATTTTCTTTCGTTCTTGATCTTTTCCACCCTATTTTGGCTTCAAAAGAAGCCATAATGATATTTTATAATTTTTTGAATTTTTCTGCTATTTTTTTATTAAGCTTCGGGTAGGAACGAAACGGAACGATAATTTTTATTTTCTCTTTCTCAACCTTTTCCAACCTATTTTGGCTGGAAATGAGGCCATAATGGTCTTACGATAATTTTTTTACTTTTTTTGCTATTTCTTTGTAATTTTCTATTGCGCGTTGTGTAGGAACGGAATGGAACGATAATTTTCATTTTCTCTCTTTCTCAGCCTTTCCCAACCTATTTTGGCTGGAAATTACGCCATATTAGTTTTTTTTTTAGTTTTTTTAAATTTTTTGCTATTTTTTTGGAATTTTCTCTTACGCGTCGGGTAGTAACGAAACGGAACGATAATTTTTATTTTCTCTCTTTCTGAGCCTTTTCCAACCTGTTTTCGCTTGAAATGCAGCCATAATGGTTTTTTTTTTGAATTTTTTTGTCATTTTTTTGGAATTTTCTTTTACGCGTCGGGTAGGAACAGAATGGAACGATAGTACTTATTTTCTCTCTTTCTCGTACTTTTCCAACCTATGTGGGCTTGAAATTAAGCCATAATGGTATTTTTTTAATTTTTTGAATTTTTTTGCTATTTTTTTGCTATTTTGTATAGCGGATGGGGTTGCAACGGAACTTAACGATAATTTTTATTTTCTCTCTTTCTCGACCTTTTCCACCCAGTTTTGGCTTCAAAAGAAGCCATAATGGTATTTTTTAATTTTTTGAATTTTTCTGCTATTTTTTTGGAATTTTTTATTACGCTACTGGTAGGAACGAAACGGAACGATAATTTTTATTTTCTCTTTCTCAGCCTTTTCCAACCTATTTTGGCTGGAAATGACATAATGGTCTTACGATAATTTTTTTACTTTTTTTGCTATTTCTTTGTAATTTTCTATTACGTGCCGGGCAAGAACGGAACGGAACGATAATACTTATTTTCTCTCTTGCTCATCCTTTTCCAAGCTATTTTGGTTTGGAATGAAGCCACATTGTATTTTTTAATTTTTTGAATTTTTTTGTTATTTTTTTGGAATTTTCTATTACGCATCGGGTTGGAATGGAACGGAACGATAATTTTTATTTTCTCTCTTGCTCGACCTTTTCCACCCAGTTTTGGCTTCAAATGAAGCCATAATGGTATTCTTTAATTTTTTTGCTATTTTTTTGGAATTTTCTATTGCGCGTTGTGTAGGAACGGAATGGAAAGATAATTTTTATTTTCTCTCTTTCTCAGCCTTTCCCAACCTATTTTGGTTGGAACTTACGCCATAATAGTTTTTTTTTAATTTTTTGAATTTTTTTGCTATTTTTTTGAAATTTTCTCTTACGCGTCGGGTAGTAACGAAACGGAACGATAATTTTTATTTTCTCTCTTTCTGAGCCTTTTCCAACCTGTTTTCGCTTGAAATGCAGCCATAATGGTTTTTTTTTTGAATTTTTTTGCCATTTTTTTGGAATTTTCTTTTACGCGTCGGGTAGGAACGGAATGGAACGATAGTACTTATTTTCTATCTTTCTCGTACTTTCCCAACCTATGTTGGCTTGAAATTGAGCCATAATGGTATTTTTTAATTTTTTGAATTTTTCTGCTATTTTTTTGGAATTTTGTATTACGGATGGGGTTGGAACGGAACAGAACGATAATTTTTATTTTCTTTCGTTCTCGATCTTTTCCACCCTATTTTGGCTTCAAAAGAAGCCGTAATGGTATTTTATAATTTTTTGAATTTTTCTGCTATTTTTTTAGAAATTTTTATTACGCTACGGGTAGGAACGAAACGGAACGATACTTTTTATTTTCACTTTCTCAGCCTTTTCCAACCTATTTTGGCTGGAAATAACGCCATAATGGTCTTACGATAATTTTTTGACTTTTTTTGCTATTTCTTTGTAATTTTCTATTACGTGTCGGGCAAGAACGGAACGGAACGATAATACTTATTTTCTCTCTTGCTCATCCTTTTCCAAGCTATTTTGGTTTGAAATGAAGCCATCATTGTATTTTTTAATTTTTTGAATTTTTCTGCGATTTTTTTGGAATTTTCTATTACGCATCGGGTTGGAACGGAACGGAACGATAATTTTTATTTTCTTTCGTTCTTGATCTTTTCCACCCTATTTTGGCTTCAAAAGAAGCCATAATGATATTTTATAAGTTTTTGAATTTTTCTGCTATTTTTTTATTAAGCTTCGGGTAGGAACGAAACGGAACGATAATTTTTATTTTCTCTTTCTCAACCTTTTCCAACCTATTTTGGCTGGAAATGTGGCCATAATGGTCTTACGATAATTTTTTTACTTTTTTTGCTATTATTTTGGAATTTTCTATTGCACGTTGTGTAGGAACGGAATGGAACGATAATTTTTATTTTCTCTCTTTCTCAGCCTTTCCCAACTTATTTTGGCTGGAAATTACGACATAATAGTTTTTTTTATAATTTTTTTAATTTTTTTGCTATTTTTTTTGAATTTTCTCTTACGCGTCGGGTAGTAACGAAACGGAACGATAATTTTTATTTTCTCCCTTTCTGAGCCTTTTCCAACCTGTTTTGGCTTGAAATGCAGCCATAATGGTTTTTTTTTTTGAATTCTTTTGCCATTTTTTTTGAATTTTCTTTTACTTGTTGGGTAGGAACGGAATGGAACGATAGTACTTATTTTCTCTCCTTCTCGTACGTTTCCAACCTATGTGGGCTTGAAATTAAGCCATAATGGTATTTTTTAATTTTTTTAATTTTTTTGCTATTTTTTTGGAATTTTGTATTACGGATGGGGTTGGAACGGAACGGAACGATAATGTTTATTTTCTTTCGTTCTTGATCTTTTCCACCCTATTTTGGCTTCAGAAGAAGCCATAATGATATTTTATAATTTTTTGAATTTTTCTGCTATTTTTTTGGAATTTTTTTATTACGCTTCGGGTAGGAACGAAACGGAACGATAATTTTTATTTTCTCTTTCTCAGCCTTTTCCAACCTATTTTCGCTGGAAATGACGCCATAATGGTCTTACGATAATTTTTTTACTTTTTTTGCTATTTCTTTGTAATTTTCTATTATGTGTCGGGCAAGAACGGAACGGAACGATAATACTTATTTTCTCTCTTGCTCATCCTTTTCCAAGCTATTTTGGTTTGAAATGAAGCCATCATTGTATTTTTTAATTTTTTGAATTTTTTTGTTATTTTTTTGGAATTTTCTATTACGCATCGGGTTGGAACGGAACGGAACGATAATTTTTATTTTCTCTCTTGCTCGACCTTTTCCACCCAGTTTTGGCTTCAAAAGAAGCCATAATGGTATTCTTTAATTTTCGTTAATTTTTTTGCTATTTTTTTGGAATTTTCCATTACGCGTCGGGTAGAAACGAAGCGGAACGGAACGATTATTTTTATTTTCTGTCTTTCTCAGCCTTTCCCTACATATTTTGGCTGGAAATAACGCCATAATGGTTTTTTTTTTAATTTTTTGAATTTTTTTTGTATTTTTTTGGTATTTTCTCTTACGCGTCGGGTAGGAACGAAACGGAACGATATTTTTTATTTTCCCTCTTGCTCGACCTTTTCCACCCAGTTTTGGCTTCAAAAGATGCCATAATGGTATTCTTTAATTTTTTTTAATTTTTTTGCTATTTTTTTGGAATTTTCCATTACGCATCGGGTAGAAACGAAACGGAACGATTATTTTTATTTTCTCTCTTTCTCATCCTTTCCCTACATATTTTGGCTGGAAATAACGCCATTATGGTTTTTTTTTTAATTTTTTTGAATTTTTTTGTATTTTTTTGGTATTTTCTCTTACGCGTCGGGCAGGAACGAAACGGAACGATATTTTTTATTTTCCCTCTTGCTCGACCTTTTCCACCCAGTTTTAGCTTCAAAAGATGCCATAATGGTATTCTTTAATTTTTTTTAATTTTTTTGCTATTTTTTTGGAATTTTCCATTACGCATCGGGTAGAAACGAAACGGAACGATTATTTTTATTTTCTCTCTTTCTCAGCCTTTCCCTACATATTTTGGCTGGAAATAACGCCATAATGGTTTTTTTTTAATTTTTTGAATTTTTTTGTATTTTTTTGGTATTTTCTCTTACGCGTCGGGTAGGAACGAAACGGAACGATATTTTTTATTTTCTCTCTTTCTGATCCTTTTCCAGCCAGTTTTGGTTTGAAATGAAGCCATAATGGTTTTTTTTAATATTTTGAATGTTTTTGCTATTATTTTTGAATTTTCTATTGCGCGCTGTGTAGGAACGGAATGGAACGATAATTTTTATTTTCTCTCTTTCTCAGCCTTTCCCAACCTATTTTGGCTGGAAATTACGCCATAATAGTTTTTTTTTAAATTTTTTGAATTTTTTTGCTGTTTTTTTGGAATTTTCTCTTACGCGTCGGGTAGTAACGAAACGGAACGATAAATTTTGTTTTCTCTCTTTCTGAGCCTTTTCCAACCTGTTTTCGCTTGAAATGCAGCCATAATGGTTTTTTTTTTGAATTTTTTTGCCATTTTTTTGGAATTTTCTTTTACGCGTCGGGTAGGAACGGAATGGAACGATAGTACTTATTTTCTCTCTTTCTCGTACTTTTCCAACCTATGTTGGCTTGAAATTAAGCCATAATGGTATTTTTTAATTTTTTGAATTTTTTTGCTATTTTTTTGGAATTTTGTATTGCGGATGGGGTTGAAACGGAACGGAACGATAATTTTTATTTTCTTTCGTTCTAATCTTTTCCACCCTATTTTGGCTACAAAAGAAGCCATAATGGTATTTTTTAATTTTTTGAATTTTTCTGCTATTTTTTTGGAATTTTTTATTACGCTACGGGTAGGAACGAAACGGAACGATAATTTTTATTTTCTCTTTCTCAGCCTTTTCCAACCTATTTTGGCTGGAAATGACGCCATAATGGTCTTACGATAATTTTTTTACTTTTTTTGCTATTTCTTTGTAATTTTCTATTACGTGCCGGGCAAGAACGGAACGGAACGATAATACTTATTTTCTCTCTTGCTCATCCTTTTCCAAGCTATTTTGGTTTGAAATGAAGCCATCATTGTATTTTTTAATTTTTTGAATTTTTTTGTTATTTTTTTGGAATTTTCTATTACGCATCGGGTTGGAATGGAACGGAACGATAATTTTTATTTTCTCTCTTGCTCGACCTTTTCCACCCACTTTTGGCTTCAAAAGAAGCCATAGTGGTATTCTTTAATTTTTTTAATTTTTTTGCTATTTTTTTGGAATTTTCCATTACGCGTCGGGTAGAAACGAAACGGAACGATTATTTTTATTTTCTGTCTTTCTCAGCCTTTCCCAACATATTTTGGCTAGAAATAACGCCATAAAAGTTTTTTTTTAATTTTTTGAATTTTTTTGTATTTTTTTGGTATTTTCTCTTACACGTCGGGTAGGAACGAAACGGAACGATATTTTTTATTTACTCTCTTTCTTATCCTTTTCCTGCCAGTTTTGGCTAGAAATGAAGCCATAATGGTTTTTTTTTAATTTTTTGAATGGTTTTGCTATTATTTTGGAATTTTCTATTGCGCGTTGTGTAGGAACGGAATGGAACGATAATTTTCATTTTCTCTCTTTCTCAGCCTTTCCCAACCTATTTTGGCTGGAAATTACGCCATATTAGTTTTTTTTTTAGTTTTTTTAAATTTTTTGCTATTTTTTTGGAATTTTCTCTTACGCGTCGGGTAGTAACGAAACGGAACGATAATTTTTATTTTCTCTCTTTCTGAGCCTTTTCCAACCTGTTTTCGCTTGAAATGCAGCCATAATGGTTTTTTTTTTTGAATTTTTTTGTCATTTTTTTGGAATTTTCTTTTACGCGTCGGGTAGGAACAGAATGGAACGATAGTACTTATTTTCTCTCTTTCTCGTACTTTTCCAACCTATGTGGGCTTGAAATTAAGCCATAATGGTATTTTTTAATTTTTTGAATTTTTTTGCTATTTTTTTGGAATTTTGTATAGCGGATGGGGTTGCAACGGAACGTAACGATAATTTTTATTTTCTCTCTTTCTCGACCTTTTCCACCCAGTTTTGGCTTCAAAAGAAGCCATAATAGTATTTTTTAATTTTTTTAATTTTGCTGCTATTTTTTTGGAATTTTTTATTACGCTACGGGTAGGAACGAAACGGAACGATAATTTTTATTTTCTCTTTCTCAGCCTTTTCCAACCTATTTTGGCTGGAAATGAGGCCATAATGGTCTTACGATAATTTTTTTACTTTTTTTGCTATTTCTTTGTAATTTTCTATTGCGCGTTGTGTAGGAACGGAATGGAACGATAATTTTCATTTTCTCTCTTTCTCAGCCTTTCCCAACCTATTTTGGCTGGAAATTACGCCATATTAGTTTTTTTTTTAGTTTTTTTAAATTTTTTGCTATTTTTTTGGAATTTTCTCTTACGCGTCGGGTAGTAACGAAACGGAACGATAATTTTTATTTTCTCTCTTTCTGAGCCTTTTCCAACCTGTTTTCGCTTGAAATGCAGCCATAATGGTTTTTTTTTTTGAATTTTTTTGTCATTTTTTTGGAATTTTCTTTTACGCGTCGGGTAGGAACAGAATGGAACGATAGTACTTATTTTCTCTCTTTCTCGTACTTTTCCAACCTATGTGGGCTTGAAATTAAGCCATAATGGTATTTTTTAATTTTTTGAATTTTTTTGCTATTTTTTTGGAATTTTGTATAGCGGATGGGGTTGCAACGGAACGTAACGATAATTTTTATTTTCTCTCTTTCTCGACCTTTTCCACCCAGTTTTGGCTTCAAAAGAAGCCATAATGGTATTTTTTAATTTTTTGAATTTTTCAGCTATTTTTTTGGAATTTTTTATTACGCTACTGGTAGGAACGAAACGGAACGATAATTTTTATTTTCTCTTTCTCAGCCTTTTCCAACCTATTTTGGCTGGAAATGACGCCATAATGGTCTTACGATAATTTTTTTACTTTTTTTGCTATTTCTTTGTAATTTTCTATTACGTGCCGGGCAAGAACGGAACGGAACGATAATACTTATTTTCTCTCTTGCTCATCCTTTTCCAAGCTATTTTGGTTTGAAATGAAGCCACATTGTATTTTTTAATTTTTTGAATTTTTTTGTTATTTTTTTGGAATTTTCTATTACGCATAGGGTTGGAATGGAACGGAACGATAATTTTTATTTTCTCTCTTGCTCGACCTTTTCCACCCAGTTTTGGCTTCAAATGAAGCCATAATGGTATTCTTTAATTTTTTTAATTTTTTTGCTATTTTTTTGGAATTTTCTATTGCGCGTTGTGTAGGAACGGAATGGAAAGATAATTTTTATTTTCTCTCTTTCTCAGCCTTTCCCAACCTATTTTGGTTGGAAATTACGCCATAATAGTTTTTTTTTAATTTTTTGAATTTTTTTGCTATTTTTTTGAAATTTTCTCTTACGCGTCGGGTAGTAACGAAACGGAACGATAATTTTTATTTTCTCTCTTTCTGAGCCTTTTCCAACCTGTTTTCGCTTGAAATGCAGCCATAATGGTTTTTTTTTTGAATTTTTTTTCCATTTTTTTGGAATTTTCTTTTACGCGTCGGGTAGGAACGGAATGGAACGATAGTACTTATTTTCTATCTTTCTCGTACTTTTCCAACCAATGTTGGCTTGAAATTGAGCCATAATGGTATTTTTTAATTTTTTGAATTTTTCTGCTATTTTTTTGGAATTTTGTATTTCGGATGGGGTTGGAACGGAACAGAACGATAATTTTTATTTTCTTTCGTTCTCGATCTTTTCCACCCTATTTTGGCTTCAAAAGAAGCCGTAATGGTATTTTATAATTTTTTGAATTTTTCTGCTATTTTTTTGGAAATTTTTATTACGCTACGGGTAGGAACGAAACGGAACGATACTTTTTATTTTCACTTTCTCAGCCTTTTCCAACCTATTTTGGCTGGAAATAACGCCATAATGGTCTTACGATAATTTTTTGACTTTTTTTGCTATTTCTTTGTAATTTTCTATTACGTGTCGGGCAAGAACGGAACGGAACGATAATACTTATTTTCTCTCTTGCTCATCCTTTTCCAAGCTATTTTGGTTTGAAATGAAGCCATCATTGTATTTTTTAATTTTTTGAATTTTTCTGCGATTTTTTTGGAATTTTCTATTACGCATCGGGTTGGAACGGAACGGAACGATAATTTTTATTTTCTTTCGTTCTTGATCTTTTCCACCCTATTTTGGCTTCAAAAGAAGCCATAATGATATTTTATAATTTTTTGAATTTTTCTGCTATTTTTTTATTAAGCTTCGGGTAGGAACGAAACGGAACGATAATTTTTATTTTCTCTTTCTCAACCTTTTCCAACCTATTTTGGCTGGAAATGAGGCCATAATGGTCTTACGATAATTTTTTTACTTTTTTTGCTATTTCTTTGTAATTTTCTATTGCGCGTTGTGTAGGAACGGAATGGAACGATAATTTTCATTTTCTCTCTTTCTCAGCCTTTCCCAACCTATTTTGGCTGGAAATTACGCCATATTAGTTTTTTTTTTAGTTTTTTTAAATTTTTTGCTATTTTTTTGGAATTTTCTCTTACGCGTCGGGTAGTAACGAAACGGAACGATAATTTTTATTTTCTCTCTTTCTGAGCCTTTTCCAACCTGTTTTCGCTTGAAATGCAGCCATAATGGTTTTTTTTTTTGAATTTTTTTGTCATTTTTTTGGAATTTTCTTTTACGCGTCGGGTAGGAACAGAATGGAACGATAGTACTTATTTTCTCTCTTTCTCGTACTTTTCCAACCTATGTGGGCTTGAAATTAAGCCATAATGGTATTTTTTTAATTTTTTGAATTTTTTTGCTATTTTTTTGGAATTTTGTATAGCGGATGGGGTTGCAACGGAACTTAACGATAATTTTTATTTTCTCTCTTTCTCGACCTTTTCCACCCAGTTTTGGCTTCAAAAGAAGCCATAATGGTATTTTTTAATTTTTTGAATTTTTCTGCTATTTTTTTGGAATTTTTTATTACGCTACTGGTAGGAACGAAACGGAACGATAATTTTTATTTTCTCTTTCTCAGCCTTTTCCAACCTATTTTGGCTGGAAATGACATAATGGTCTTACGATAATTTTTTTACTTTTTTTGCTATTTCTTTGTAATTTTCTATTACGTGCCGGGCAAGAACGGAACGGAACGATAATACTTATTTTCTCTCTTGCTCATCCTTTTCCAAGCTATTTTGGTTTGAAATGAAGCCACATTGTATTTTTTAATTTTTTGAATTTTTTTGTTATTTTTTTGGAATTTTCTATTACGCATCGGGTTGGAATGGAACGGAACGATAATTTTTATTTTCTCTCTTGCTCGACCTTTTCCACCCAGTTTTGGCTTCAAATGAAGCCATAATGGTATTCTTTAATTTTTTTGCTATTTTTTTGGAATTTTCTATTGCGCGTTGTGTAGGAACGGAATGGAAAGATAATTTTTATTTTCTCTCTTTCTCAGCCTTTCCCAACCTATTTTGGTTGGAACTTACGCCATAATAGTTTTTTTTTAATTTTTTGAATTTTTTTGCTATTTTTTTGAAATTTTCTCTTACGCGTCGGGTAGTAACGAAACGGAACGATAATTTTTATTTTCTCTCTTTCTGAGCCTTTTCCAACCTGTTTTCGCTTGAAATGCAGCCATAATGGTTTTTTTTTTGAATTTTTTTGCCATTTTTTTGGAATTTTCTTTTACGCGTCGGGTAGGAACGGAATGGAACGATAGTACTTATTTTCTATCTTTCTCGTACTTTTCCAACCTATGTTGGCTTGAAATTGAGCCATAATGGTATTTTTTAATTTTTTGAATTTTTCTGCTATTTTTTTGGAATTTTGTATTACGGATGGGGTTGGAACGGAACAGAACGATAATTTTTATTTTCTTTCGTTCTCGATCTTTTCCACCCTATTTTGGCTTCAAAAGAAGCCGTAATGGTATTTTATAATTTTTTGAATTTTTCTGCTATTTTTTTAGAAATTTTTATTACGCTACGGGTAGGAACGAAACGGAACGATACTTTTTATTTTCACTTTCTCAGCCTTTTCCAACCTATTTTGGCTGGAAATAACGCCATAACGGTCTTACATAATTTTTTGACTTTTTTTGCTATTTCTTTGTAATTTTCTATTACGTGTCGGGCAAGAACGGAACGGAACGATAATACTTATTTTCTCTCTTGCTCATCCTTTTCCAAGCTATTTTGGTTTGAAATGAAGCCATCATTGTATTTTTTAATTTTTTGAATTTTTCTGCGATTTTTTTGGAATTTTCTATTACGCATCGGGTTGGAACGGAACGGAACGATAATTTTTATTTTCTTTCGTTCTTGATCTTTTCCACCCTATTTTGGCTTCAAAAGAAGCCATAATGATATTTTATAATTTTTTGAATTTTTCTGCTATTTTTTTATTAAGCTTCGGGTAGGAACGAAACGGAACGATAATTTTTATTTTCTCTTTCTCAACCTTTTCCAACCTATTTTGGCTGGAAATGAGGCCATAATGGTCTTACGATAATTTTTTTACTTTTTTTGCTATTATTTTGGAATTTTCTATTGCACGTTGTGTAGGAACGGAATGGAACGATAATTTTTATTTTCTCTCTTTCTCAGCCTTTCCCAACTTATTTTGGCTGGAAATTACGACATAATAGTTTTTTTTATAATTTTTTTAATTTTTTTGCTATTTTTTTTGAATTTTCTCTTACGCGTCGGGTAGTAACGAAACGGAACGATAATTTTTATTTTCTCCCTTTCTGAGCCTTTTCCAACCTGTTTTGGCTTGAAATGCAGCCATAATGGTTTTTTTTTTTGAATTCTTTTGCCATTTTTTTTGAATTTTCTTTTACTTGTTGGGTAAGAACGGAATGGAACGATAGTACTTATTTTCTCTCCTTCTCGTACGTTTCCAACCTATGTGGGCTTGAAATTAAGCCATAATGGTATTTTTTAATTTTTTTAATTTTTTTGCTATTTTTTTGGAATTTTGTATTACGGATGGGGTTGGAACGGAACGGAACGATAATGTTTATTTTCTTTCGTTCTTGATCTTTTCCACCCTATTTTGGCTTCAGAAGAAGCCATAATGATATTTTATAATTTTTTGAATTTTTCTGCTATTTTTTTGGAATTTTTTTATTACGCTTCGGGTAGGAACGAAACGGAACGATAATTTTTATTTTCTCTTTCTCAGCCTTTTCCAACCTATTTTCGCTGGAAATGACGCCATAATGGTCTTACGATAATTTTTTTACTTTTTTTGCTATTTCTTTGTAATTTTCTATTATGTGTCGGGCAAGAACGGAACGGAACGATAATACTTATTTTCTCTCTTGCTCATCCTTTTCCAAGCTATTTTGGTTTGAAATGAAGCCATCATTGTATTTTTTAATTTTTTGAATTTTTTTGTTATTTTTTTGGAATTTTCTATTACGCATCGGGTTGGAACGGAACGAAACGATAATTTTTATTTTCTCTCTTGCTCGACCTTTTCCACCCAGTTTTGGCTTCAAAAGAAGCCATAATGGTATTCTTTAATTTTCGTTAATTTTTTTGCTATTTTTTTGGAATTTTCCATTACGCGTCGGGTAGAAACGAAGCGGAACGGAACGATTATTTTTATTTTCTGTCTTTCTCAGCCTTTCCCTACATATTTTGGCTGGAAATAACGCCATAATGGTTTTTTTTTTATTTTTTGAATTTTTTTGTATTTTTTTGGTATTTTCTCTTACGCGTCGGGTAGGAACGAAACGGAACGATATTTTTTATTTTCCCTCTTGCTCGACCTTTTCCACCCAGTTTTGGCTTCAAAAGATGCCATAATGGTATTCTTTAATTTTTTTTAATTTTTTTGCTATTTTTTTGGAATTTTCCATTACGCATCGGGTAGAAACGAAACGGAACGATTATTTTTATTTTCTCTCTTTCTCAGCCTTTCCCTACATATTTTGGCTGGAAATAACGCCATTATGGTTTTTTTTTTAATTTTTTGAATTTTTTTGTATTTTTTTGGTATTTTCTCTTACGCGTCGGGCAGGAACGAAACGGAACGATATTTTTTATTTTCCCTCTTGCTCGACCTTTTCCACCCAGTTTTAGCTTCAAAAGATGCCATAATGGTATTCTTTAATTTTTTTAATTTTTTTGCTATTTTTTTGGAATTTTCTATTTCGCGTTGTGTAGGAACGGAATGGAAAGATAATTTTTATTTTCTCTCTTTCTCAGCCTTTCCCAACCTATTTTGGTTGGAAATTACGCCATAATAGTTTTTTTTTAATTTTTTGAATTTTTTTGTTATTTTTTTGGAATTTTCTATTACGCATCGGGTTGGAATGGAACGGAACGATAATTTTTATTTTCTCTCTTGCTCGACCTTTTCCACCCACTTTTGGCTTCAAAAGAAGCCATAGTGGTATTCTTTAATTTTTTTAATTTTTTTGCTATTTTTTTGGAATTTTCCATTACGCATCGGGTAGAAACGAAACGGAACGATTATTTTTATTTTCTCTCTTTCTCAGCCTTTCCCTACATATTTTGGCTGGAAATAACGCCATAATGGTTTTTTTTTAATTTTTTGAATTTTTTTGTATTTTTTTGGTATTTTCTCTTACGCGTCGGGTAGGAACGAAACGGAACGATATTTTTTATTTTCTCTCTTTCTGATCCTTTTCCAGCCAGTTTTGGTTTGAAATGAAGCCATAATGGTTTTTTTTAATATTTTGAATGTTTTTGCTATTATTTTTGAATTTTCTATTGCGCGCTGTGTAGGAACGGAATGGAACGATAATTTTTATTTTCTCTCTTTCTCAGCCTTTCCCAACCTATTTTGGCTGGAAATTACGCCATAATAGTTTTTTTTTAAATTTTTTGAATTTTTTTGCTGTTTTTTTGGAATTTTCTCTTACGCGTCGGGTAGTAACGAAACGGAACGATAAATTTTGTTTTCTCTCTTTCTGAGCCTTTTCCAACCTGTTTTCGCTTGAAATGCAGCCATAATGGTTTTTTTTTTGAATTTTTTTGCCATTTTTTTGGAATTTTCTTTTACGCGTCGGGTAGGAACGTAATGGAACGATAGTACTTATTTTCTCTCTTTCTCGTACTTTTCCAACCTATGTTGGCTTGAAATTAAGCCATAATGGTATTTTTTAATTTTTTGAATTTTTTTGCTATTTTTTTGGAATTTTGTATTGCGGATGGGGTTGAAACGGAACGGAACGATAATTTTTATTTTCTTTCGTTCTAATCTTTTCCACCCTATTTTGGCTTCAAAAGAAGCCATAATGGTATTTTTTAATTTTTTGAATTTTTCTGCTATTTTTTTGGAATTTTTTATTACGCTACGGGTAGGAACGAAACGGAACGATAATTTTTATTTTCTCTTTCTCAGCCTTTTCCAACCTATTTTGGCTGGAAATGACGCCATAATGGTCTTACGATAATTTTTTTACTTTTTTTGCTATTTCTTTGTAATTTTCTATTACGTGCCGGGCAAGAACGGAACGGAACGATAATACTTATTTTCTCTCTTGCTCATCCTTTTCCAAGCTATTTTGGTTTGAAATGAAGCCATCATTGTATTTTTTAATTTTTTGAATTTTTTTGTTATTTTTTTGGAATTTTCTATTACGCATCGGGTTGGAATGGAACGGAACGATAATTTTTATTTTCTCTCTTGCTCGACCTTTTCCACCCACTTTTGGCTTCAAAAGAAGCCATAGTGGTATTCTTTAATTTTTTTAATTTTTTTGCTATTTTTTTGGAATTTTCCATTACGCGTCGGGTAGAAACGAAACGGAACGATTATTTTTATTTTCTGTCTTTCTCAGCCTTTCCCAACATATTTTGGCTAGAAATAACGCCATAAAAGTTTTTTTTTAATTTTTTGAATTTTTTTGTATTTTTTTGGAATTTTCTCTTACACGTCGGGTAGGAACGAAACGGAACGATATTTTTTATTTACTCTCTTTCTTATCCTTTTCCTGCCAGTTTTGGCTAGAAATGAAGCCATAATGGTTTTTTTTTAATTTTTTGAATGGTTTTGCTATTATTTTGGAATTTTCTATTGCGCGTTGTGTAGGAACGGAATGGAACGATAATTTTCATTTTCTCTCTTTCTCAGCCTTTCCCAACCTATTTTGGCTGGAAATTACGCCATATTAGTTTTTTTTTTAGTTTTTTTAAATTTTTTGCTATTTTTTTGGAATTTTCTCTTACGCGTCGGGTAGTAACGAAACGGAACGATAATTTTTATTTTCTCTCTTTCTGAGCCTTTTCCAACCTGTTTTCGCTTGAAATGCAGCCATAATGGTTTTTTTTTTTGAATTTTTTTGTCATTTTTTTGGAATTTTCTTTTACGCGTCGGGTAGGAACAGAATGGAACGATAGTACTTATTTTCTCTCTTTCTCGTACTTTTCCAACCTATGTGGGCTTGAAATTAAGCCATAATGGTATTTTTTAATTTTTTGAATTTTTTTGCTATTTTTTTGGAATTTTGTATAGCGGATGGGGTTGCAACGGAACGTAACGATAATTTTTATTTTCTCTCTTTCTCGACCTTTTCCACCCAGTTTTGGCTTCAAAAGAAGCCATAATAGTATTTTTTAATTTTTTGAATTTTGCTGCTATTTTTTTGGAATTTTTTGTTACGCTACGGGTAGGAACGAAACGGAACGATAATTTTTATTTTCTCTTTCTCAGCCTTTTCCAACCTATTTTGGCTGGAAATGACGCCATAATGGTCTTACGATAATTTTTTTACTTTTTTTGCTATTTCTTTGTAATTTTCTATTACGTGCCGGGCAAGAACGGAACGGAACGATAATACTTATTTTCTCTCTTGCTCATCCTTTTCCAACCTATTTTGGCTGGAAATGAGGCCATAATGGTCTTACGATAATTTTTTTACTTTTTTTGCTATTTCTTTGTAATTTTCTATTGCGCGTTGTGTAGGAACGGAATGGAACGATAATTTTCATTTTCTCTCTTTCTCAGCCTTTCCCAACCTATTTTGGCTGGAAATTACGCCATATTAGTTTTTTTTTTAGTTTTTTTAAATTTTTTGCTATTTTTTTGGAATTTTCTCTTACGCGTCGGGTAGTAACGAAACGGAACGATAATTTTTATTTTCTCTCTTTCTGAGCCTTTTCCAACCTGTTTTCGCTTGAAATGCAGCCATAATGGTTTTTTTTTTTGAATTTTTTTGTCATTTTTTTGGAATTTTCTTTTACTCGTCGGGTAGGAACAGAATGGAACGATAGTACTTATTTTCTCTCTTTCTCGTACTTTTCCAACCTATGTGGGCTTGAAATTAAGCCATAATGGTATTTTTTAATTTTTTGAATTTTTTTGCTATTTTTTTGGAATTTTGTATAGCGGATGGGGTTGCAACGGAACGTAACGATAATTTTTATTTTCTCTCTTTCTCGACCTTTTCCACCCAGTTTTGGCTTCAAAAGAAGCCATAATGGTATTTTTTAATTTTTTGAATTTTTCAGCTATTTTTTTGGAATTTTTTATTACGCTACTGGTAGGAACGAAACGGAACGATAATTTTTATTTTCTCTTTCTCAGCCTTTTCCAACCTATTTTGGCTGGAAATGACGCCATAATGGTCTTACGATAATTTTTTTACTTTTTTTGCTATTTCTTTGTAATTTTCTATTACGTGCCGGGCAAGAACGGAACGGAACGATAATACTTATTTTCTCTCTTGCTCATCCTTTTCCAAGCTATTTTGGTTTGAAATGAAGCCACATTGTATTTTTTAATTTTTTGAATTTTTTTGTTATTTTTTTGGAATTTTCTATTACGCATAGGGTTGGAATGGAACGGAACGATAATTTTTATTTTCTCTCTTGCTCGACCTTTTCCACCCAGTTTTGGCTTCAAATGAAGCCATAATGGTATTCTTTAATTTTTTTAATTTTTTTGCTATTTTTTTGGAATTTTCTATTGCGCGTTGTGTAGGAACGGAATGGAAAGATAATTTTTATTTTCTCTCTTTCTCAGCCTTTCCCAACCTATTTTGGTTGGAAATTACGCCATAATAGTTTTTTTTTAATTTTTTGAATTTTTTTGCTATTTTTTTGAAATTTTCTCTTACGCGTCGGGTAGTAACGAAACGGAACGATAATTTTTATTTTCTCTCTTTCTGAGCCTTTTCCAACCTGTTTTCGCTTGAAATGCAGCCATAATGGTTTTTTTTTTGAATTTTTTTGCCATTTTTTTGGAATTTTCTTTTACGCGTCGGGTAGGAACGGAATGGAACGATAGTACTTATTTTCTATCTTTCTCGTACTTTTCCAACCAATGTTGGCTTGAAATTGAGCCATAATGGTATTTTTTAATTTTTTGAATTTTTCTGCTATTTTTTTGGAATTTTGTATTTCGGATGGGGTTGGAACGGAACAGAACGATAATTTTTATTTTCTTTCGTTCTCGATCTTTTCCACCCTATTTTGGCTTCAAAAGAAGCCGTAATGGTATTTTATAATTTTTTGAATTTTTCTGCTATTTTTTTGGAAATTTTTATTACGCTACGGGTAGGAACGAAACGGAACGATACTTTTTATTTTCACTTTCTCAGCCTTTTCCAACCTATTTTGGCTGGAAATAACGCCATAATGGTCTTACGATAATTTTTTGACTTTTTTTGCTATTTCTTTGTAATTTTCTATTACGTGTCGGGCAAGAACGGAACGGAACGATAATACTTATTTTCTCTCTTGCTCATCCTTTTCCAAGCTATTTTGGTTTGAAATGAAGCCATCATTGTATTTTTTAATTTTTTGAATTTTTCTGCGATTTTTTTGGAATTTTCTATTACGCATCGGGTTGGAACGGAACGGAACGATAATTTTTATTTTCTTTCGTTCTTGATCTTTTCCACCCTATTTTGGCTTCAAAAGAAGCCATAATGATATTTTATAATTTTTTGAATTTTTCTGCTATTTTTTTATTAAGCTTCGGGTAGGAACGAAACGGAACGATAATTTTTATTTTCTCTTTCTCAACCTTTTCCAACCTATTTTGGCTGGAAATGAGGCCATAATGGTCTTACGATAATTTTTTTACTTTTTTTGCTATTTCTTTGTAATTTTCTATTGCGCATTGTGTAGGAACGGAATGGAACGATAATTTTCATTTTCTCTCTTTCTCAGCCTTTCCCAACCTATTTTGGCTGGAAATTACGCCATATTAGTTTTTTTTTTAGTTTTTTTAAATTTTTTGCTATTTTTTTGGAATTTTCTCTTACGCGTCGGGTAGTAACGAAACGGAACGATAATTTTTATTTTCTCTCTTTCTGAGCCTTTTCCAACCTGTTTTCGCTTGAAATGCAGCCATAATGGTTTTTTTTTTTGAATTTTTTTGTCATTTTTTTGGAATTTTCTTTTACGCGTCGGGTAGGAACAGAATGGAACGATAGTACTTATTTTCTCTCTTTCTCGTACTTTTCCAACCGATGTGGGCTTGAAATTAAGCCATAATGGTATTTTTTAATTTTTTGAATTTTTTTGCTATTTTTTTGGAATTTTGTATAGCAGATGGGGTTGCAACGGAACGTAACGATAATTTTTATTTTCTCTCTTTCTCGACCTTTTCCACCCAGTTTTGGCTTCAAAAGAAGCCATAATGGTATTTTTTAATTTTTTGAATTTTTCTGCTATTTTTTTGGAATTTTTTATTACGCTACTAGTAGGAACGAAACGGAACGATAATTTTTATTTTCTCTTTCTCAGCCTTTTCCAACCTATTTTGGCTGGAAATGACGCCATAATGGTCTTACGATAATTTTTTTACTTTTTTTGCTATTTCTTTGTAATTTTCTATTACGTGCCGGGCAAGAACGGAACGGAACGATAATACTTATTTTCTCTCTTGCTCATCCTTTTCCAAGCTATTTTGGTTTGAAATGAAGCCATCATTGTATTTTTTAATTTTTTGAATTTTTTTGTTATTTTTTTGGAATTTTCTATTACGCATCGGGTTGGAATGGAACGGAACGATAATTTTTATTTTCTCTCTTGCTCGACCTTTTCCACCCAGTTTTGGCTTCAAATGAAGCCATAATGGTATTCTTTAATTTTTTTAATTTTTTTGCTATTTTTTTGGAATTTTCTATTTCGCGTTGTGTAGGAACGGAATGGAAAGATAATTTTTATTTTCTCTCTTTCTCAGCCTTTCCCAACCTATTTTGGTTGGAAATTACGCCATAATAGTTTTTTTTTAATTTTTTGAATTTTTTTGCTATTTTTTTGAAATTTTCTCTTACGCGTCGGGTAGTAACGAAACGGAACGATAATTTTTATTTTCTCTCTTTCTGAGCCTTTTCCAACCTGTTTTCGCTTGAAATGCAGCCATAATGGTTTTTTTTTTGAATTTTTTTGCCATTTTTTTGGAATTTTCTTTTACGCGTCGGGTAGGAACGGAATGGAACGATAGTACTTATTTTCTATCTTTCTCGTACTTTTCCAACCAATGTTGGCTTGAAATTGAGCCATAATGGTATTTTTTAATTTTTTGAATTTTTCTGCTATTTTTTTGGAATTTTGTATTTCGGATGGGGTTGGAACGGAACAGAACGATAATTTTTATTTTCTTTCGTTCTCGATCTTTTCCACCCTATTTTGGCTTCAAAAGAAGCCGTAATGGTATTTTATAATTTTTTGAATTTTTCTGCTATTTTTTTGGAAATTTTTATTACGCTACGGGTAGGAACGAAACGGAACGATACTTTTTATTTTCACTTTCTCAGCCTTTTCCAACCTATTTTGGCTGGAAATAACGCCATAATGGTCTTACGATAATTTTTTGACTTTTTTTGCTATTTCTTTGTAATTTTCTATTACGTGTCGGGCAAGAACGGAACGGAACGATAATACTTATTTTCTCTCTTGCTCATCCTTTTCCAAGCTATTTTGGTTTGAAATGAAGCCATCATTGTATTTTTTAATTTTTTGAATTTTTCTGCGATTTTTTTGGAATTTTCTATTACGCATCGGGTTGGAACGGAACGGAACGATAATTTTTATTTTCTTTCGTTCTTGATCTTTTCCACCCTATTTTGGCTTCAAAAGAAGCCATAATGATATTTTATAATTTTTTGAATTTTTCTGCTATTTTTTTATTAAGCTTCGGGTAGGAACGAAACGGAACGATAATTTTTATTTTCTCTTTCTCAACCTTTTCCAACCTATTTTGGCTGGAAATGAGGCCATAATGGTCTTACGATAATTTTTTTACTTTTTTTGCTATTTCTTTGTAATTTTCTATTGCGCATTGTGTAGGAACGGAATGGAACGATAATTTTCATTTTCTCTCTTTCTCAGCCTTTCCCAACCTATTTTGGCTGGAAATTACGCCATATTAGTTTTTTTTTTAGTTTTTTTAAATTTTTTGCTATTTTTTTGGAATTTTCTCTTACGCGTCGGGTAGTAACGAAACGGAACGATAATTTTTATTTTCTCTCTTTCTGAGCCTTTTCCAACCTGTTTTCGCTTGAAATGCAGCCATAATGGTTTTTTTTTTTGAATTTTTTTGTCATTTTTTTGGAATTTTCTTTTACGCGTCGGGTAGGAACAGAATGGAACGATAGTACTTATTTTCTCTCTTTCTCGTACTTTTCCAACCGATGTGGGCTTGAAATTAAGCCATAATGGTATTTTTTAATTTTTTGAATTTTTTTGCTATTTTTTTGGAATTTTGTATAGCAGATGGGGTTGCAACGGAACGTAACGATAATTTTTATTTTCTCTCTTTCTCGACCTTTTCCACCCAGTTTTGGCTTCAAAAGAAGCCATAATGGTATTTTTTAATTTTTTGAATTTTTCTGCTATTTTTTTGGAATTTTTTATTACGCTACTAGTAGGAACGAAACGGAACGATAATTTTTATTTTCTCTTTCTCAGCCTTTTCCAACCTATTTTGGCTGGAAATGACGCCATAATGGTCTTACGATAATTTTTTTACTTTTTTTGCTATTTCTTTGTAATTTTCTATTACGTGCCGGGCAAGAACGGAACGGAACGATAATACTTATTTTCTCTCTTGCTCATCCTTTTCCAAGCTATTTTGGTTTGAAATGAAGCCATCATTGTATTTTTTAATTTTTTGAATTTTTTTGTTATTTTTTTGGAATTTTCTATTACGCATCGGGTTGGAATGGAACGGAACGATAATTTTTATTTTCTCTCTTGCTCGACCTTTTCCACCCAGTTTTGGCTTCAAATGAAGCCATAATGGTATTCTTTAATTTTTTTAATTTTTTTGCTATTTTTTTGGAATTTTCTATTTCGCGTTGTGTAGGAACGGAATGGAAAGATAATTTTTATTTTCTCTCTTTCTCAGCCTTTCCCAACCTATTTTGGTTGGAAATTACGCCATAATAGTTTTTTTTTAATTTTTTGAATTTTTTTGCTATTTTTTTGAAATTTTCTCTTACGCGTCGGGTAGTAACGAAACGGAACGATAATTTTTATTTTCTCTCTTTCTGAGCCTTTTCCAACCTGTTTTCGCTTGAAATGCAGCCATAATGGTTTTTTTTTTGAATTTTTTTGCCATTTTTTTGGAATTTTCTTTTACGCGTCGGGTAGGAACGGAATGGAACGATAGTGCTTATTTTCTCTCTTTCTCGTACTTTTCCAACCTATGTTGGCTTGAAATTGAGCCATAATGGTATTTTTTAATTTTTTGAATTTTTCTGCTATTTTTTTGGAATTTTGTATTACGGATGGGGTTGGAACGGAACAGAACGATAATTTTTATTTTCTTTCGTTCTCGATCTTTTCCACCCTATTTTGGCTTCAAAAGAAGCCGTAATGGTATTTTATAATTTTTTGAATTTTTCTGCTATTTTTTTGGAAATTTTTATTACGCTACGGGTAGGAACGAAACGGAACGATACTTTTTATTTTCACTTTCTCAGCCTTTTCCAACCTATTTTGGCTGGAAATAACGCCCTAATGGTCTTACGATAATTTTTTGACATTTTTTGCTATTTCTTTGTAATTTTCTATTACGTGTCGGGCAAGAACGGAACGGAACGATAATACTTATTTTCTCTCTTGCTCATCCTTTTCCAAGCAATTTTGGTTTGAAATGAAGCCATCATTGTATTTTTTAATTTTTTGAATTTTTCTGCGATTTTTTTGGAATTTTCTATTACGCATCGGATTGGAACGGAACGGAACGATAATTTTTATTTTCTTTCGTTCTTGATCTTTTCCACCCTATTTCGGCTTCAAAAGAAGCCATAATGATATTTTATAATTTTTTGAATTTTTCTGCTATTTTTTTATTAAGCTTCGGGTAGGAACGAAACGGAACGATAATTTTTATTTTCTCTTTCTCAACCTTTTCCAACCTATTTTGGCTGGAAATTAGGCCATAATGGTCTTACGATAATTTTTTTACTTTTTTTGCTATTTCTTTGTAATTTTCTATTACGTGTCGGGCAAGAACGGAACGGAACGACAATACTTATTTTCTCTCTTGCTCATCCTTTTCCAAGCTATTTTGGTTTGAAATGAAGCCATCATTGTATTTTTTAATTTTTTGAATTTTCCTGCGATTTTTTTGGAATTTTCTATTACGCATCGGGTTGGAACGGAACGGAACGATAATTTTTATTTTCTTTCGTTCTTGATCTTTTCCACCCTATTTTGGCTTCAAAAGAAGCCATAATGATATTTTATAATTTTTTGAATTTTTCTGCTATTTTTTTATTAAGCTTCAGGTAGGAACGAAACGGAACGATAATTTTTATTTTCTCTTTCTCAACCTTTTTCAACCTATTTTGGCTGGAAATTAGGACATAATGGTCTTACGATAATTTTTTTACTTTTTTTGCTATTTCTTTGTAATTTTTTATTACGTGTCGGGCAAGAACGGAACGGAACGACAATACTTATTTTCTCTCTTGCTCATCCTTTTCCAACCTATTTTGGCTGGAAATAACGCCATAATGGTCTTACGATAATTTTTTGACTTTTTTTGCTATTTCTTTGTAATTTTCTATTACGTGTCGGGCAAGAACGGAACGGAACGATAATACTTATTTTCTCTCTTGCTCATCCTTTTCCAAGCTATTTTGGTTTGAAATGAAGCCATCATTGTATTTTTTAATTTTTTGAATTTTTCTGCGATTTTTTTGGAATTTTCTATTACGCATCGGGTTGGAACGGAACGGAACGATAATTTTTATTTTCTTTCGTTCTTGATCTTTTCCACCCTATTTGGCTTCAAAAGAAGCCATAATGATATTTTATAATTTTTTGAATTTTTCTGCTATTTTTTTATTAAGCTTCGGGTAGGAACGAAACGGAACGATAATTTTTATTTTCTCTTTCTCAACCTTTTCCAACCTATTTTGGCTGGAAATGAGGCCATAATGGTCTTACGTTAATTTTTTTACTTTTTTTGCTATTTCTTTGTAATTTTCTATTGCGCGTTGTGTAGGAACGGAATGGAACGATAATTTTCATTTTCTCTCTTTCTCAGCCTTTCCCAACCTATTTTGGCTGGAAATTACGCCATATTAGTTTTTTTTTTAGTTTTTTTAAATTTTTTGCTATTTTTTTGGAATTTTCTCTTACGCGTCGGGTAGTAACGAAACGGAACGATAATTTTTATTTTCTCTCTTTCTGAGCCTTTTCCAACCTGTTTTCGCTTGAAATGCTGCCATAATGGTTTTTTTTTTTTAGTTTTTTTGTCATTTTTTTGGAATTTTCTTTTACGCGTCGGGTAGGAACAGAATGGAACGATAGTACTTATTTTCTCTCTTTCTCGTACTTTTCCAACCTATGTGGGCTTGAAATTAAGCCATAATGGTATTTTTTAATTTTTTGAATTTTTTTGCTATTTTTTTGGAATTTTGTATAGCGGATGGGGTTGCAACGGAACGTAACGATAATTTTTATTTTCTCTCTTTCTCGACCTTTTCCACCCAGTTTTGGCTTCAAAAGAAGCCATAATGGTATTTTTTAATTTTTTGAATTTTTCTGCTATTTTTTTGGAATTTTTTATTACGCTACTGGTAGGAACGAAACGGAACGATAATTTTTATTTTCTCTTTCTCAGCCTTTTCCAACCTATTTTGGCTGGAAATGACGCCATAATGGTCTTACGATAATTTTTTTACTTTTTTTGCTATTTCTTTGTAATTTTCTATTACGTGCCGGGCAAGAATGGAACGGAACGATAATACTTATTTTCTCTCTTGCTCATCCTTTTCCAAGCTATTTTGGTTTGAAATGAAGCCACATTGTATTTTTTGATTTTTTGAATTTTTTTGTTATTTTTTTGGAATTTTCTATTACGCATCGGGTTGGAATGGAACGGAACGATAATTTTTATTTTCTCTCTTGCTCGACCTTTTCCACCCAGTTTTGGCTTCAAATGAAGCCATAATGGTATTCTTTAATTTTTTTAATTTTTTTGCTATTTTTTTGGAATTTTCTATTGCGCGTTGTGTAGGAACGGAATGGAAAGATAATTTTTATTTTCTCTCTTTCTCAGCCTTTCCCAACCTATTTTGGTTGGAAATTACGCCATAATAGTTTTTTATTAATTTTTGGAATTTTTTTGCTATTTTTTTGAAATTTTCTCTTACGCGTCGGGTAGTAACGAAACGGAACGATAATTTTTATTTTCTCTCTTTCTGAGCCTTTTCCAACCTGTTTTCGCTTGAAATGCAGCCATAATGGTTTTTTTTTTGAATTTTTTTGCCATTTTTTTGGAATTTTCTTTTACGCGTCGGGTAGGAACGGAATGGAACGATAGTACTTATTTTCTATCTTTCTCGTACTTTTCCTACCAATGTTGGCTTGAAATTGAGCCATAATGGTATTTTTTAATTTTTTGAATTTTTCTGCTATTTTTTTGGAATTTTGTATTACGGATGGGGTTGGAACGGAACAGAACGATAATTTTTATTTTCCTTCGTTCTCGATCTTTTCCACCCTATTTTGGCTTCAAAAGAAGCCGTAATGGTATTTTATAATTTTTGAATTTTTCTGCTATTTTTTTGGAAATTTTTTTTACGCTACGGGTAGGAACGAAACGGAACGATACTTTTTATTTTCACTTTCTCAGCCTTTTCCAACCTATTTTGGCTGGAAATAACGCCATAATGGTCTTACGATAATTTTTTGACTTTTTTTGCTATTTCTTTGTAATTTTCTATTACGTGTCGGGCAAGAACGGAACGGAACGATAATACTTATTTTCTCTCTTGCTCATCCTTTTCCAAGCTATTTTGGTTTGAAATGAAGCCATCATTGTATTTTTTAATTTTTTGAATTTTTCTGCGATTTTTTTGGAATTTTCTATTACGCATCGGGTTGGAACGGAACGGAACGATAATTTTTATTTTCTTTCGTTCTTGATCTTTTCCACCCTATTTTGGCTTCAAAAGAAGCCATAATGATATTTTATAATTTTTTGAATTTTTCTGCTATTTTTTTATTAATCTTCGGGTAGGAACGAAACGGAACGATAATTTTTATTTTCTCTTTCTCAACCTTTTCCAACCTATTTTGGCTGGAAATGAGGCCATAATGGTCTTACGATAATTTTTTTACTTTTTTTGCTATTTCTTTGTAATTTTCTATTGCGCGTTGTGTAGGAACGGAATGGAACGATAATATTCATTTTCTCTCTTTCTCAGCCTTTCCCAACCTATTTTGGCTGGAAATAACGCCATAATGGTCTTACGATAATTTTTTGACTTTTTTTGCTATTTCTTTGTAATTTTCTATTACGTGTCGGGCAAGAACGGAACGGAACGATAATACTTATTTTCTCTCTTGCTCATCCTTTTCCAAGCTATTTTGGTTTGAAATGAAGCCATCATTGTATTTTTTAATTTTTTTAATTTTTTTGCGATTTTTTTGGAATTTTCTATTACGCATCGGGTTGGAACGGAACGGAACGATAATTTTTATTTTCTTTCGTTCTTGATCTTTTCCACCCTATTTTGGCTTCAAAAGAAGCCATAATGATATTTTATAATTTTTTGAATTTTTCTGCTATTTTTTTATTAAGCTTCGGGTAGGAACGAAACGGAACGATAATTTTTATTTTCTCTTTCTCAACCTTTTCCAACCTATTTTGGCTGGAAATGAGGCCATAATGGTCTTACGATAATTTTTTTACTTTTTTTGCTATTTCTTTGTAATTTTCTATTGCGCGTTGTGTAGGAACGGAATGGAACGATAATTTTCATTTTCTCTCTTTCTCAGCCTTTCCCAACCTATTTTGGCTGGAAATTACGCCATATTAGTTTTTTTTTTAGTTTTTTTAAATTTTTTGCTATTTTTTTGGAATTTTCTCTTACGCGTCGGGTAGTAACGAAACGGAACGATAATTTTTATTTTCTCTCTTTCTGAGCCTTTTCCAACCTGTTTTCGCTTGAAATGCAGCCATAATGGTTTTTTTTTTTGAATTTTTTTGTCATTTTTTTGGAATTTTCTTTTACTCGTCGGGTAGGAACAGAATGGAACGATAGTACTTATTTTCTCTCTTTCTCGTACTTTTCCAACCTATGTGGGCTTGAAATTAAGCCATAATGGTATTTTTTAATTTTTTGAATTTTTTTGCTATTTTTTTGGAATTTTGTATAGCGGATGGGGTTGCAACGGAACGTAACGATAATTTTTATTTTCTCTCTTTCTCGACCTTTTCCACCCAGTTTTGGCTTCAAAAGAAGCCATAATGGTATTTTTTAATTTTTTGAATTTTTCTGCTATTTTTTTGGAATTTTTTATTACGCTACTAGTAGGAACGAAACGGAACGATAATTTTTATTTTCTCTTTCTCAGCCTTTTCCAACCTATTTTGGCTGGAAATGACGCCATAATGGTCTTACGATAATTTTTTTACTTTTTTTGCTATTTCTTTGTAATTTTCTATTACGTGCCGGGCAAGAACGGAACGGAACGATAATACTTATTTTCTCTCTTGCTCATCCTTTTCCAAGCTATTTTGGTTTGAAATGAAGCCATCATTGTATTTTTTAATTTTTTGAATTTTTTTGTTATTTTTTTGGAATTTTCTATTACGCATCGGGTTGGAATGGAACGGAACGATAATTTTTATTTTCTCTCTTGCTCGACCTTTTCCACCCAGTTTTGGCTTCAAATGAAGCCATAATGGTATTCTTTAATTTTTTTAATTTTTATGCTATTTTTTTGGAATTTTCTATTGCGCGTTGTGTTGGAACGGAATGGAAAGATAATTTTTATTTTCTCTCTTTCTCAGCCTTTCCCAACCTATTTTGGTTGGAAATTACGCCATAATAGTTTTTTTTTAATTTTTTGAATTTTTTTGCTATTTTTTTGAAATTTTCTCTTACGCGTCGGGTAGTAACGAAACGGAACGATAATTTTTATTTTCTCTCTTTCTGAGCCTTTTCCAACCTGTTTTCGCTTGAAATGCAGCCATAATGGTTTTTTTTTTGAATTTTTTTGCCATTTTTTTGGAATTTTCTTTTACGCGTCGGGTAGGAACGGAATGGAACGATAGTACTTATTTTCTCTCTTTCTCGTACTTTTCCAACCTATGTTGGCTTGAAATTGAGCCATAATGGTATTTTTTAATTTTTTTAATTTTTCTGCTACTTTTTTGGAATTTTGTATTACGGATGGGGTTGGAACGGAACAGAACGATAATTTTTATTTTCTTTCGTTCTCGATCTTTTCCACCCTATTTTGGCTTCAAAAGAAGCCGTAATGGTATTTTATAATTTTTTGAATTTTTCTGCTATTTTTTTGGAAATTTTTATTACGCTACGGGTAGGAAGGAAACGGAACGATACTTTTTATTTTCACTTTCTCAGCCTTTTCCAACCTATTTTGGCTGGAAATAACGCCCTAATGGTCTTACGATAATTTTTTGACTTTTTTTGCTATTTCTTTGTAATTTTCTATTACGTGCCGGGCAAGAACGGAACGGAACGATAATACTTATTTTCTCTCTTGCTCATCCTTTTCCAAGCTATTTTGGTTTGAAATGAAGCCATCATTGTATTTTTTAATTTTTTGAATTTTTCTGCGATTTTTTTGGAATTTTCTATTACGCATCGGGTTGGAACGGAACGGAACGATAATTTTTATTTTCTTTCGTTCTTGATCTTTTCCACCCTATTTTGGCTTCAAAAGAAGCCATAATGATATTTTATAATTTTTTGAATTTTTCTGCTATTTTTTTATTAAGCTTCGGGTAGGAACGAAACGGAACGATAATTTTTATTTTCTCTTTCTCAACCTTTTCCAACCTATTTTGGCTGGAAATTAGGCCATAATGGTCTTACGATAATTTTTTTACTTTTTTTGCTATTTCTTTGTAATTTTCTATTACGTGTCGGGCAAGAACGGAACGGAACGACAATATTTATTTTCTCTCTTGCTCATCCTTTTCCAACCTATTTTGGTTTGAAATGAAGCCATCATTGTATTTTTTAATTTTTTGAATTTTTCTGCGATTTTTTTGGAATTTTCTATTACGCATCGGGTTGGAACGGAACGGAACGATAATTTTTATTTTCTTTCGTTCTTGATCTTTTCCACCCTATTTTGGCTTCAAAAGAAGCCATAATGATATTTTATAATTTTATGAATTTTTCTGCTATTTTTTTATTAAGCTTCGGGTAGGAACGAAACGGAACGATAATTTTTATTTTCTCTTTCTCAACCTTTTCCAACCTATTTTGGCTGGAAATTAGGCCATAATGGTCTTACGATAATTTTTTTACTTTTTTTACTATTTCTTTGTAATTTTCTATTACGTGTCGGGCAAGAACGGAACGGAACGACAATACTTATTTTCTCTCTTGCTCATCCTTTTCCAACCTATTTTGGCTGGAAATAACGCCATAATGGTCTTACGATAATTTTTTGACTTTTTTTGCTATTTCTTTGTAATTTTCTATTACGTGTCGGGCAAGAACGGAACGGAACGATAATACTTATTTTCTCTCTTGCTCATCCTTTTCCAAACTATTTTGGTTTGAAATGAAGCCATCATTGTATTTTTTAATTTTTTGAATTTTTCTGCGATTTTTTTGGAATTTTCTATTACGCATCGGGTTGGAACGGAACGGAACGATAATTTTTATTTTCTTTCGTTCTTGATCTTTTCCACCCTATTTTGGCTTCAAAAGAAGCCATAATGATATTTTATAATTTTTTGAGTTTTTCTGCTATTTTTTTATTAAGCTTCGGGTAGGAACGAAACGGAACGATAATTTTTATTTTCTCTTTCTCAACCTTTTCCAACCTATTTTGGCTGGATATGAGGCCATAATGGTCTTACGATAATTTTTTTACTTTTTTTGCTATTTCTTTGTAATTTTCTATTGCGCGTTGTGTAGGAACGGAATGGAACGATAATTTTCATTTTCTCTCTTTCTCAGCCTTTCCCAACCTATTTTGGCTGGAAATTACGCCATATTAGTTTTTTTAAATTTTTTGCTATTTTTTTGGAATTTTCTCTTACGCGTCGGGTAGTAACGAAATGGAACGATAATTTTTATTTTCTCTCTTTCTGAGCCTTTTCTAACCTGTTTTCGCTTGAAATGCAGCCATAATGGTTTTTTTTTTTGAATTTTTTTGTCATTTTTTTGGAATTTTCTTTTACGCGTCGGGTAGGAACAGAATGGAACGATAGTACTTATTTTCTCTCTTTCTCGTACTTTTCCAACCTATGTGGGCTTGAAATTAAGCCATAATGGTATTTTTTAATTTTTTGAATTTTTTTGCTATTTTTTTGGAATTTTGTATAGCGGATGGGGTTGCAACGGAACGTAACGATAATTTTTATTTTCTCTCTTTCTCGACCTTTTCCACCCAGTTTTGGCTTCAAAAGAAGCCATAATGGTATTTTTTAATTTTTTGAATTTTTCTGCTATTTTTTTGGAATTTTTTATTACGCTACTAGTGGGAACGAAACGGAACGATAATTTTTATTTTCTCTTTCTCAGCCTTTTCCAACCTATTTTGGCTGGAAATGACGCCATAATGGTCTTACGATAATTTTTTTACTTTTTTTGCTATTTCTTTGTAATTTTCTATTACGTGCCGGGCAAGAACGGAACGGAACGATAATACTTATTTTCTCTCTTGCTCATCCTTTTCCAAGCTATTTTGGTTTGAAATGAAGCCATCATTGTATTTTTTAATTTTTTGAATTTTTTTGTTATTTTTTTGGAATTTTCTATTACGCATCGGGTTGGAATGGAACGGAACGATAATTTTTATTTTCTCTCTTGCTCGACCTTTTCCACCCAGTTTTGGCTTCAAATGAAGCCATAATGGTATTCTTTAATTTTTTTAATTTTTTTGCTATTTTTTTGGAATTTTCTATTGCGCGTTGTGTAGGAACGGAATGGAAAGATAATTTTTATTTTCTCTCTTTCTCAGCCTTTCCCAACCTATTTTGGTTGGAAATTACGCCATAATAGTTTTTTTTTAATTTTTTGAATTTTTTTGCTATTTTTTGAAATTTTCTCTTATGCGTCGGGTAGTAACGAAACGGAACGATAATTTTTATTTTCTCTCTTTCTGAGCCTTTTCCAACCTGTTTTCGCTTGAAATGCAGCCATAATGGTTTTTTTTTTGAATTTTTTTGCCATTTTTTTGGAATTTTCTTTTACGCGTCGGGTAGGAACGGAATGGAACGATAATACTTATTTTCTCTCTTTCTCGTACTTTTCCAACCTATGTTGGCTTGAAATTGAGCCATAATGGTATTTTTTAATTTTTTGAATTTTTCTGCTATTTTTTTGGAATTTTGTATTACGGATGGGGTTGGAACGGAACAGAACGATAATTTTTATTTTCTTTCGTTCTCGATCTTTTCCACCCTATTTTGGCTTCAAAAGAAGCCGTAATGGTATTTTATAATTTTTTGAATTTTTCTGCTATTTTTTTGGAAATTTTTATTACGCTACGGGTAGGATGGAAACGGAACGATACTTTTTATTTTCACTTTCTCAGCCTTTTCCAACCTATTTTGGCTGGAAATAACGCCCTAATGGTCTTACGATAATTTTTTGACTTTTTTTGCTATTTCTTTGTAATTTTCTATTACGTGTCGGGCAAGAACGGAACGGAACGATAATACTTATTTTCGCTCTTGCTCATCCTTTTCCAAGCTATTTTGGTTTGAAATGAAGCCATCATTGTATTTTTTAATTTTTTGAATTTTTCTGCGATTTTTTTGGAATTTTCTATTACGCATCGGGTTGGAACGGAACGGAACGATAATTTTTATTTTCTTTCGTTCTTGATCTTTTCCACCCTATTTTGGCTTCAAAAGAAGCCATAATGATATTTTATAATTTTTTTGCTATTTTTTTATTAAGCTTCGGGTAGGAACGAAACGGAACGATAATTTTTATTTTCTCTTTCTCAACCTTTTCCAACCTATTTTGGCTGGAAATTAGGCCATAATGGTCTTACGATAATTTTTTTACTTTTTTTGCTATTTCTTTGTAATTTTCTATTACGTGTCGGGTAAGAACGGAACGGAACGACAATATTTATTTTCTCTCTTGCTCATCCTTTTCCAACCTATTTTGGTTTGAAATGAAGCCATCATTGTATTTTTTAATTTTTTGAATTTTTCTGCGATTTTTTTGGAATTTTCTATTACGCATCGGGTTGGAACGGAACGGAACGATAATTTTTATTTTCTTTCGTTCTTGATCTTTTCCACCCTATTTTGGCTTCAAAAGAATACATAATGATATTTTATAATTTTTTGAGTTTTTCTGCTATTTTTTTATTAAGCTTCGGGTAGGAACGAAACGGAACGATAATTTTTATTTTCTCTTTCTCAACCTTTTCCAACCTATTTTGGCTGGATATGAGGCCATAATGGTCTTACGATAATTTTTTTACTTTTTTTGCTATTTCTTTGTAATTTTCTATTGCGCGTTGTGTAGGAACGGAATGGAACGATAATTTTCATTTTCTCTCTTTCTCAGCCTTTCCCAACCTATTTTGGCTGGAAATTACGCCATATTAGTTTTTTTAAATTTTTTGCTATTTTTTTGGAATTTTCTCTTACGCGTCGGGTAGTAACGAAACGGAACGATAATTTTTATTTTCTCTCTTTCTGAGCCTTTTCCAACCTGTTTTCGCTTGAAATGCAGCCATAATGGTTTTTTTTTTTGAATTTTTTTGTCATTTTTTTGGAATTTTCTTTTACGCGTCGGGTAGGAACAGAATGGAACGATAGTACTTATTTTCTCTCTTTCTCGTACTTTTCCAACCTATGTGGGCTTGAAATTAAGCCATAATGGTATTTTTTAATTTTTTGAATTTTTTTGCTATTTTTTTGGAATTTTGTATAGCGGATGGGGTTGCAACGGAACGTAACGATAATTTTTATTTTCTCTCTTTCTCGACCTTTTCCACCCAGTTTTGGCTTCAAAAGAAGCCATAATGGTATTTTTTAATTTTTTGAATTTTTCTGCTATTTTTTTGGAATTTTTTATTACGCTACTGGTAGGAACGAAACGGAACGATAATTTTTATTTTCTCTTTCTCAGCCTTTTCCAACCTATTTTGGCTGGAAATGACGCCATAATGGTCTTACGATAATTTTTTTACTTTTTTTGCTATTTCTTTGTAATTTTCTATTACGTGCCGGGCAAGAACGGAACGGAACAATAATACTTATTTTCTCTCTTGCTCATCCTTTTCCAAGCTATTTTGGATTGAAATGAAGCCATCATTGTATTTTTTAATTTTTTGAATTTTTTTGTTATTTTTTTGGAATTTTCTATTACGCATCGGGTTGGAATGGAACGGAACGATAATTTTTATTTTCTCTCTTGCTCGACCTTTTCCACCCAGTTTTGGCTTCAAATGAAGCCATAATGGTATTCTTTAATTTTTTTAATTTTTTTGCTATTTTTTTGGAATTTTCTATTGCGCGTTGTGTAGGAACGGAATGGAAAGATAATTTTTATTTTCTCTCTTTCTCAGCCTTTCCCAACCTATTTTGGTTGGAAATTACGCCATAATAGTTTTTTTTTAATTTTTTGAATTTTTTTGCTATTTTTTTGAAATTTTCTCTTACGCGTCGGGTAGTAACGGAATGGAACGATAGTACTTATTTTCTCTCTTTCTCGTACTTTTCCAACCTATGTTGGCTTGAAATTGAGCCATAATGGTATTTTTTAATTTTTTGAATTTTTCTGCTATTTTTTTGGAATTTTGTATTACGGATGGGGTTGGAACGAAACAGAACGATAATTTTTATTTTCTTTCGTTCTCGATCTTTTCCACCCTATTTTGGCTTCAAAAGAAGCCGTAATGGTATTTTATAATTTTTTGAATTTTTCTGCTATTTTTTTGGAAATTTTTATTACGCTACGGGTAGGAAGGAAACGGAACGATACTTTTTATTTTCACTTTCTCAGCCTTTTCCAACCTATTTTGGCTGGAAATAACGCCCTAATGGTCTTACGATAATTTTTTGACTTTTTTTGCTATTTCTTTGTAATTTTCTATTACGTGTCGGGCAAGAACGGAACGGAACGATAATACTTATTTTCGCTCTTGCTCATCCTTTTCCAAGCTATTTTGGTTTGAAATGAAGCCATCATTGTATTTTTTAATTTTTTGAATTTTTCTGCGATTTTTTTGGAATTTTCTATTACGCATCGGGTTGGAACGGAACGGAACGATAATTTTTATTTTCTTTCGTTCTTGATCTTTTCCACCCTATTTTGGCTTCAAAAGAAGCCATAATGATATTTTATAATTTTTTGAATTTTTCTGCTATTTTTTTATTAAGCTTCGGGTAGGAACGAAACGGAACGATAATTTTTATTTTCTCTTTCTCAACCTTTTCCAACCTATTTTGGCTGGAAATTAGGCCATAATGGTCTTACGATAATTTTTTTACTTTTTTTGCTATTTCTTTGTAATTTTCTATTACGTGCCGGGCAAGAACGGAACGGAACGATAATACTTATTTTCTCTCTTGCTCATCCTTTTCCAAGCTATTTTGGTTTGAAATGAAGCCATCATTGTATTTTTTAATTTTTTGAATTTTTTTGTTATTTTTTTGGAATTTTCTATTACGCATCGGGTTGGAATGGAACGGAACGATAATTTTTATTTTCTCTCTTGCTCGACCTTTTCCACCCAGTTTTGGCTTCAAATGAAGCCATAATGGTATTCTTTAATTTTTTTAATTTTTTTGCTATTTTTTTGGAATTTTCTATTGCGCGTTGTGTAGGAACGGAATGGAAAGATAATTTTTATTTTCTCTCTTTCTCAGCCTTTCCCAACCTATTTTGGTTGGAAATTACGCCATAATAGTTTTTTTTTTATTTTTTGAATTTTTTTGCTATTTTTTTGAAATTTTCTCTTACGCGTCGGGTAGTAACGGAATGGAACGATAGTACTTATTTTCTCTCTTTCTCGTACTTTTCCAACCTATGTTGGCTTGAAATTGAGCCATAATGGTATTTTTTAATTTTTTGAATTTTTCTGCTATTTTTTTGGAATTTTGTATTACGGATGGGGTTGGAACGGAACAGAACGATAATTTTTATTTTCTTTCGTTCTCGATCTTTTCCACCCTATTTTGGCTTCAAAAGAAGCCGTAATGGTATTTTATAATTTTTTGAATTTTTCTGCTATTTTTTTGGAAATTTTTATTACGCTACGGGTAGGAAGGAAACGGAACGATACTTTTTATTTTCACTTTCTCAGCCTTTTCCAACCTATTTTGGCTGGAAATAACGCCCTAATGGTCTTACGATAATTTTTTGACTTTTTTTGCTATTTCTTTGTAATTTTCTATTACGTGCCGGGCAAGAACGGAACGGAACGATAATACTTATTTTCTCTCTTGCTCATCCTTTTCCAAGCTATTTTGGTTTGAAATGAAGCCATCATTGTATTTTTTAATTTTTTGAATTTTTTTGTTATTTTTTTGGAATTTTCTATTACGCATCGGGTTGGAATGGAACGGAACGATAATTTTTATTTTCTCTCTTGCTCGACCTTTTCCACCCAGTTTTGGCTTCAAATGAAGCCATAATGGTATTCTTTAATTTTTTTAATTTTTTTGCTATTTTTTTGGAATTTTCTATTGCGCGTTGTGTAGGAACGGAATGGAAAGATAATTTTTATTTTCTCTCTTTCTCAGCCTTTCCCAACCTATTTTGGTTGGAAATTACGCCATAATAGTTTTTTTTTAATTTTTTGAATTTTTTTGCTATTTTTTTGAAATTTTCTCTTACGCGTCGGGTAGTAACGGAATGGAACGATAGTACTTATTTTCTCTCTTTCTCGTACTTTTCCAACCTATGTTGGCTTGAAATTGAGCCATAATGGTATTTTTTAATTTTTTGAATTTTTCTGCTATTTTTTTGGAATTTTGTATTACGGATGGGGTTGGAACGGAACAGAACGATAATTTTTATTTTCTTTCGTTCTCGATCTTTTCCACCCTATTTTGGCTTCAAAAGAAGCCGTAATGGTATTTTATAATTTTTTGAATTTTTCTGCTATTTTTTTGGAAATTTTTATTACGCTACGGGTAGGAAGGAAACGGAACGATACTTTTTATTTTCACTTTCTCAGCCTTTTCCAACCTATTTTGGCTGGAAATAACGCCCTAATGGTCTTACGATAATTTTTTGACTTTTTTTGCTATTTCTTTGTAATTTTCTATTACGTGTCGGGCAAGAACGGAACGGAACGATAATACTTATTTTCTCTCTTGCTCATCCTTTTCCAAGCTATTTTGGTTTGAAATGAAGCCATCATTGTATTTTTTAATTTTTTGAATTTTTCTGCGATTTTTTTGGAATTTTCTATTACGCATCGGGTTGGAACGGAACGGAACGATAATTTTTATTTTCTTTCGTTCTTGATCTTTTCCACCCTATTTTGGCTTCAAAAGAAGCCATAATGATATTTTATAATTTTTTGAATTTTTCTGCTATTTTTTTATTAAGCTTCGGGTAGGAACGAAACGGAACGATAATTTTTATTTTCTCTTTCTCAACCTTTTCCAACCTATTTTGGCTGGAAATTAGGCCATAATGGTCTTACGATAATTTTTTTACTTTTTTTGCTATTTCTTTGTAATTTTCTATTACGTGTCGGGTAAGAACGGAACGGAACGACAATATTTATTTTCTCTCTTGCTCATCCTTTTCCAACCTATTTTGGTTTGAAATGAAGCCATCATTGTATTTTTTAATTTTTTGAATTTTTCTGCGATTTTTTTGGAATTTTCTATTACGCATCGGGTTGGAACGGAACGGAACGATAATTTTTATTTTCTTTCGTTCTTGATCTTTTCCACCCTATTTTGGCTTCAAAAGAAGCCATAATGATATTTTATAATTTTTTGAGTTTTTCTGCTATTTTTTTATTAAGCTTCGGGTAGGAACGAAACGGAACGATAATTTTTATTTTCTCTTTCTCAACCTTTTCCAACCTATTTTGGCTGGATATGAGGCCATAATGGTCTTACGATAATTTTTTTACTTTTTTTGCTATTTCTTTGTAATTTTCTATTGCGCGTTGTGTAGGAACGGAATGGAACGATAATTTTCATTTTCTCTCTTTCTCAGCCTTTCCCAACCTATTTTGGCTGGAAATTACGCCATATTAGTTTTTTTAAATTTTTTGCTATTTTTTTGGAATTTTCTCTTACGCGTCGGGTAGTAACGAAACGGAACGATAATTTTTATTTTCTCTCTTTCTGAGCCTTTTCCAACCTGTTTTCGCTTGAAATGCAGCCATAATGGTTTTTTTTTTTGAATTTTTTTGTCATTTTTTTGGAATTTTCTTTTACGCGTCGGGTAGGAACAGAATGGAACGATAGTACTTATTTTCTCTCTTTCTCGTACTTTTCCAACCTATGTGGGCTTGAAATTAAGCCATAATGGTATTTTTTAATTTTTTGAATTTTTTTGCTATTTTTTTGGAATTTTGTATAGCGGATGGGGTTGCAACGGAACGTAACGATAATTTTTATTTTCTCTCTTTCTCGACCTTTTCCACCCAGTTTTGGCTTCAAAAGAAGCCATAATGGTATTTTTTAATTTTTTGAATTTTTCTGCTATTTTTTTGGAATTTTTTATTACGCTACTGGTAGGAACGAAACGGAACGATAATTTTTATTTTCTCTTTCTCAGCCTTTTCCAACCTATTTTGGCTGGAAATGACGCCATAATGGTCTTACGATAATTTTTTTACTTTTTTTGCTATTTCTTTGTAATTTTCTATTACGTGCCGGGCAAGAACGGAACGGAACAATAATACTTATTTTCTCTCTTGCTCATCCTTTTCCAAGCTATTTTGGATTGAAATGAAGCCATCATTGTATTTTTTAATTTTTTGAATTTTTTTGTTATTTTTTTGGAATTTTCTATTACGCATCGGGTTGGAATGGAACGGAACGATAATTTTTATTTTCTCTCTTGCTCGACCTTTTCCACCCAGTTTTGGCTTCAAATGAAGCCATAATGGTATTCTTTAATTTTTTTAATTTTTTTGCTATTTTTTTGGAATTTTCTATTGCGCGTTGTGTAGGAACGGAATGGAAAGATAATTTTTATTTTCTCTCTTTCTCAGCCTTTCCCAACCTATTTTGGTTGGAAATTACGCCATAATAGTTTTTTTTTAATTTTTTGAATTTTTTTGCTATTTTTTTGAAATTTTCTCTTACGCGTCGGGTAGTAACGAAACGGAACGATAATTTCTATTTTCTCTCTTTCTGAGCCTTTTCCAACCTGTTTTCGCTTGAAATGCAGCCATAATGGTTTTTTTTTTGAATTTTTTTGCCATTTTTTTGGAATTTTCTTTTACGCGTCGGGTAGGAACGGAATGGAACGATAGTACTTATTTTCTCTCTTTCTCGTACTTTTCCAACCTATGTTGGCTTGAAATTGAGCCATAATGGTATTTTTTAATTTTTTGAATTTTTCTGCTATTTTTTTGGAATTTTGTATTACGGATGGGGTTGGAACGGAACAGAACGATAATTTTTATTTTCTTTCGTTCTCGATCTTTTCCACCCTATTTTGGCTTCAAAAGAAGCCGTAATGGTATTTTATAATTTTTTGAATTTTTCTGCTATTTTTTTGGAAATTTTTATTACGCTACGGGTAGGAACGAAACGGAACGATACTTTTTATTTTCACTTTCTCAGCCTTTTCCAACCTATTTTGGCTGGAAATAACGCCCTAATGGTCTTACGATAATTTTTTGACTTTTTTTGCTATTTCTTTGTAATTTTCTATTACGTGTCGGGCAAGAACGGAACGGAACGATAATACTTATTTTCTCTCTTGCTCATCCTTTTCCAAGCTATTTTGGTTTGAAATGAAGCCATCATTGTATTTTTTAATTTTTTGAATTTTTCTGCGATTTTTTTGGAATTTTCTATTACGCATCGGGTTGGAACGGAACGGAACGATAATTTTTATTTTCTTTCGTTCTTGATCTTTTCCACCCTATTTTGGCTTCAAAAGAAGCCATAATGATATTTTATAATTTTTTGAATTTTTCTGCTATTTTTTTATTAAGCTTCGGGTAGGAACGAAACGGAACGATAATTTTTATTTTCTCTTTCTCAACCTTTTCCAACCTATTTTGGCTGGAAATTAGGCCATAATGGTCTTACGATAATTTTTTTACTTTTTTTGCTATTTCTTTGTAATTTTCTATTACGTGTCGGGCAAGAACGGAACGGAACGACAATACTTATTTTCTCTCTTGCTCATCCTTTTCCAACCTATTTTGGCTGGAAATAACGCCATAATGGTCTTACGATAATTTTTTGACTTTTTTTGCTATTTCTTTGTAATTTTCTATTACGTGTCGGGCAAGAACGGAACGGAACGATAATACTTATTTTCTCTCTTGCTCATCCTTTTCCAAGCTATTTTGGTTTGAAATGAAGCCATCATTGTATTTTTTAATTTTTTGAATTTTTCTGCGATTTTTTTGGAATTTTCTATTACGCATCGGGTTGGAACGGAACGGAACGATAATTTTTATTTTCTTTCGTTCTTGATCTTTTCCACCCTATTTTGGCTTCAAAAGAAGCCATAATGATATTTTATAATTTTTTGAATTTTTCTGCTATTTTTTTATTAAGCTTCGGGTAGGAACGAAACGGAACGATAATTTTTATTTTCTCTTTCTCAACCTTTTCCAACCTATTTTGGCTGGAAATTAGGCCATAATGGTCTTACGATAATTTTTTTACTTTTTTTACTATTTCTTTGTAATTTTCTATTACGTGTCGGGCAAGAACGGAACGGAACGACAATACTTATTTTCTCTCTTGCTCATCCTTTTCCAACCTATTTTGGCTGGAAATAACGCCATAATGGTCTTACGATAATTTTTTGACTTTTTTTGCTATTTCTTTGTAATTTTCTATTACGTGTCGGGCAAGAACGGAACGGAACGATAATACTTATTTTCTCTCTTGCTCATCCTTTTCCAAGCTATTTTGGTTTGAAATGAAGCCATCATTGTATTTTTTAATTTTTTGAATTTTTCTGCGATTTTTTTGGAATTTTCTATTACGCATCGGGTTGGAACGGAATGGAACGATAATTTTTATTTTCTTTCGTTCTTGATCTTTTCCACCCTATTTTGGCTTCAAAAGAAGCCATAATGATATTTTATAATTTTTTGAGTTTTTCTGCTATTTTTTTATTAAGCTTCGGGTAGGAACGAAACGGAACGATAATTTTTATTTTCTCTTTCTCAACCTTTTCCAACCTATTTTGGCTGGATATGAGGCCATAATGGTCTTACGATAATTTTTTTACTTTTTTTGCTATTTCTTTGTAATTTTCTATTGCGCGTTGTGTAGGAACGGAATGGAACGATAATTTTCATTTTCTCTCTTTCTCAGCCTTTCCCAACCTATTTTGGCTGGAAATTACGCCATATTAGTTTTTTTAAATTTTTTGCTATTTTTTTGGAATTTTCTCTTACGCGTCGGGTAGTAACGAAACGGAACGATAATTTTTATTTTCTCTCTTTCTGAGCCTTTTCCAACCTGTTTTCGCTTGAAATGCAGCCATAATGGTTTTTTTTTTTGAATTTTTTTGTCATTTTTTTGGAATTTTCTTTTACGCGTCGGGTAGGAACAGAATGGAACGATAGTACTTATTTTCTCTCTTTCTCGTACTTTTCCAACCTATGTGGGCTTGAAATTAAGCCATAATGGTATTTTTTAATTTTTTGAATTTTTTTGCTATTTTTTTGGAATTTTGTATAGCGGATGGGGTTGCAACGGAACGTAACGATAATTTTTATTTTCTCTCTTTCTCGACCTTTTCCACCCAGTTTTGGCTTCAAAAGAAGCCATAATGGTATTTTTTAATTTTTTGAATTTTTCTGCTATTTTTTTGGAATTTTTTATTACGCTACTGGTAGGAACGAAACAGAACGATAATTTTTATTTTCTCTTTCTCAGCCTTTTCCAACCTATTTTGGCTGGAAATGACGCCATAATGGTCTTACGATAATTTTTTTACTTTTTTTGCTATTTCTTTGTAATTTTCTATTACGTGCCGGGCAAGAACGGAACGGAACAATAATACTTATTTTCTCTCTTGCTCATCCTTTTCCAAGCTATTTTGGCTTGAAATGAAGCCATCATTGTATTTTTTAATTTTTTGAATTTTTTTGTTATTTTTTTGGAATTTTGTATTACGGATGGGGTTGGAACGGAACAGAACGATAATTTTTATTTTCTTTCGTTCTCGATCTTTTCCACCCTATTTTGGCTTCAAAAGAAGCCGTAATGGTATTTTATAATTTTTTGAATTTTTCTGCTATTTTTTTGGAAATTTTTATTACGCTACGGGTAGGAACGAAACGGAACGATACTTTTTATTTTCACTTTCTCAGCCTTTTCCAACCTATTTTGGCTGGAAATAACGCCCTAATGGTCTTACGATAATTTTTTGACTTTTTTTGCTATTTCTTTGTAATTTTCTATTACGTGTCGGGCAAGAACGGAACGGAACGATAATACTTATTTTCTCTCTTGCTCATCCTTTTCCAAGCTATTTTGGTTTGAAATGAAGCCATCATTGTATTTTTTAATTTTTTGAATTTTTCTGCGATTTTTTTGGAATTTTCTATTACGCATCGGGTTGGAACGGAACGGAACGATAATTTTTATTTTCTTTCGTTCTTGATCTTTTCCACCCTATTTTGGCTTCAAAAGAAGCCATAATGATATTTTATAATTTTTTGAATTTTTCTGCTATTTTTTTATTAAGCTTCGGGTAGGAACGAAACGGAACGATAATTTTTATTTTCTCTTTCTCAACCTTTTCCAACCTATTTTGGCTGGAAATTAGGCCATAATGGTCTTACGATAATTTTTTTACTTTTTTTGCTATTTCTTTGTAATTTTCTATTACGTGTCGGGTAAGAACGGAACGGAACGACAATATTTATTTTCTCTCTTGCTCATCCTTTTCCAACCTATTTTGGTTTGAAATGAAGCCATCATTGTATTTTTTAATTTTTTGAATTTTTCTGCGATTTTTTTGGAATTTTCTATTACGCATCGGGTTGGAACGGAACGGAACGATAATTTTTATTTTCTTTCGTTCTTGATCTTTTCCACCCTATTTTGGCTTCAAAAGAATACATAATGATATTTTATAATTTTTTGAGTTTTTCTGCTATTTTTTTATTAAGCTTCGGGTAGGAACGAAACGGAACGATAATTTTTATTTTCTCTTTCTCAACCTTTTCCAACCTATTTTGGCTGGATATGAGGCCATAATGGTCTTACGATAATTTTTTTACTTTTTTTGCTATTTCTTTGTAATTTTCTATTGCGCGTTGTGTAGGAACGGAATGGAACGATAATTTTCATTTTCTCTCTTTCTCAGCCTTTCCCAACCTATTTTGGCTGGAAATTACGCCATATTAGTTTTTTTAAATTTTTTGCTATTTTTTTGGAATTTTCTCTTACGCGTCGGGTAGTAACGAAACGGAACGATAATTTTTATTTTCTCTCTTTCTGAGCCTTTTCCAACCTGTTTTCGCTTGAAATGCAGCCATAATGGTTTTTTTTTTTGAATTTTTTTGTCATTTTTTTGGAATTTTCTTTTACGCGTCGGGTAGGAACAGAATGGAACGATAGTACTTATTTTCTCTCTTTCTCGTACTTTTCCAACCTATGTGGGCTTGAAATTAAGCCATAATGGTATTTTTTAATTTTTTGAATTTTTTTGCTATTTTTTTGGAATTTTGTATAGCGGATGGGGTTGCAACGGAACGTAACGATAATTTTTATTTTCTCTCTTTCTCGACCTTTTCCACCCAGTTTTGGCTTCAAAAGAAGCCATAATGGTATTTTTTAATTTTTTGAATTTTTCTGCTATTTTTTTGGAATTTTTTATTACGCTACTGGTAGGAACGAAACGGAACGATAATTTTTATTTTCTCTTTCTCAGCCTTTTCCAACCTATTTTGGCTGGAAATGACGCCATAATGGTCTTACGATAATTTTTTTACTTTTTTTGCTATTTCTTTGTAATTTTCTATTACGTGCCGGGCAAGAACGGAACGGAACAATAATACTTATTTTCTCTCTTGCTCATCCTTTTCCAAGCTATTTTGGATTGAAATGAAGCCATCATTGTATTTTTTAATTTTTTGAATTTTTTTGTTATTTTTTTGGAATTTTCTATTACGCATCGGGTTGGAATGGAACGGAACGATAATTTTTATTTTCTCTCTTGCTCGACCTTTTCCACCCAGTTTTGGCTTCAAATGAAGCCATAATGGTATTCTTTAATTTTTTTAATTTTTTTGCTATTTTTTTGGAATTTTCTATTGCGCGTTGTGTAGGAACGGAATGGAAAGATAATTTTTATTTTCTCTCTTTCTCAGCCTTTCCCAACCTATTTTGGTTGGAAATTACGCCATAATAGTTTTTTTTTAATTTTTTGAATTTTTTTGCTATTTTTTTGAAATTTTCTCTTACGCGTCGGGTAGTAACGGAATGGAACGATAGTACTTATTTTCTCTCTTTCTCGTACTTTTCCAACCTATGTTGGCTTGAAATTGAGCCATAATGGTATTTTTTAATTTTTTGAATTTTTCTGCTATTTTTTTGGAATTTTGTATTACGGATGGGGTTGGAACGAAACAGAACGATAATTTTTATTTTCTTTCGTTCTCGATCTTTTCCACCCTATTTTGGCTTCAAAAGAAGCCGTAATGGTATTTTATAATTTTTTGAATTTTTCTGCTATTTTTTTGGAAATTTTTATTACGCTACGGGTAGGAAGGAAACGGAACGATACTTTTTATTTTCACTTTCTCAGCCTTTTCCAACCTATTTTGGCTGGAAATAACGCCCTAATGGTCTTACGATAATTTTTTGACTTTTTTTGCTATTTCTTTGTAATTTTCTATTACGTGTCGGGCAAGAACGGAACGGAACGATAATACTTATTTTCGCTCTTGCTCATCCTTTTCCAAGCTATTTTGGTTTGAAATGAAGCCATCATTGTATTTTTTAATTTTTTGAATTTTTCTGCGATTTTTTTGGAATTTTCTATTACGCATCGGGTTGGAACGGAACGGAACGATAATTTTTATTTTCTTTCGTTCTTGATCTTTTCCACCCTATTTTGGCTTCAAAAGAAGCCATAATGATATTTTATAATTTTTTGAATTTTTCTGCTATTTTTTTATTAAGCTTCGGGTAGGAACGAAACGGAACGATAATTTTTATTTTCTCTTTCTCAACCTTTTCCAACCTATTTTGGCTGGAAATTAGGCCATAATGGTCTTACGATAATTTTTTTACTTTTTTTGCTATTTCTTTGTAATTTTCTATTACGTGCCGGGCAAGAACGGAACGGAACGATAATACTTATTTTCTCTCTTGCTCATCCTTTTCCAAGCTATTTTGGTTTGAAATGAAGCCATCATTGTATTTTTTAATTTTTTGAATTTTTTTGTTATTTTTTTGGAATTTTCTATTACGCATCGGGTTGGAATGGAACGGAACGATAATTTTTATTTTCTCTCTTGCTCGACCTTTTCCACCCAGTTTTGGCTTCAAATGAAGCCATAATGGTATTCTTTAATTTTTTTAATTTTTTTGCTATTTTTTTGGAATTTTCTATTGCGCGTTGTGTAGGAACGGAATGGAAAGATAATTTTTATTTTCTCTCTTTCTCAGCCTTTCCCAACCTATTTTGGTTGGAAATTACGCCATAATAGTTTTTTTTTTATTTTTTGAATTTTTTTGCTATTTTTTTGAAATTTTCTCTTACGCGTCGGGTAGTAACGGAATGGAACGATAGTACTTATTTTCTCTCTTTCTCGTACTTTTCCAACCTATGTTGGCTTGAAATTGAGCCATAATGGTATTTTTTAATTTTTTGAATTTTTCTGCTATTTTTTTGGAATTTTGTATTACGGATGGGGTTGGAACGGAACAGAACGATAATTTTTATTTTCTTTCGTTCTCGATCTTTTCCACCCTATTTTGGCTTCAAAAGAAGCCGTAATGGTATTTTATAATTTTTTGAATTTTTCTGCTATTTTTTTGGAAATTTTTATTACGCTACGGGTAGGAAGGAAACGGAACGATACTTTTTATTTTCACTTTCTCAGCCTTTTCCAACCTATTTTGGCTGGAAATAACGCCCTAATGGTCTTACGATAATTTTTTGACTTTTTTTGCTATTTCTTTGTAATTTTCTATTACGTGCCGGGCAAGAACGGAACGGAACGATAATACTTATTTTCTCTCTTGCTCATCCTTTTCCAAGCTATTTTGGTTTGAAATGAAGCCATCATTGTATTTTTTAATTTTTTGAATTTTTTTGTTATTTTTTTGGAATTTTCTATTACGCATCGGGTTGGAATGGAACGGAACGATAATTTTTATTTTCTCTCTTGCTCGACCTTTTCCACCCAGTTTTGGCTTCAAATGAAGCCATAATGGTATTCTTTAATTTTTTTAATTTTTTTGCTATTTTTTTGGAATTTTCTATTGCGCGTTGTGTAGGAACGGAATGGAAAGATAATTTTTATTTTCTCTCTTTCTCAGCCTTTCCCAACCTATTTTGGTTGGAAATTACGCCATAATAGTTTTTTTTTAATTTTTTGAATTTTTTTGCAATTTTTTTGAAATTTTCTCTTACGCGTCGGGTAGTAACGGAATGGAACGATAGTACTTATTTTCTCTCTTTCTCGTACTTTTCCAACCTATGTTGGCTTGAAATTGAGCCATAATGGTATTTTTTAATTTTTTGAATTTTTCTGCTATTTTTTTGGAATTTTGTATTACGGATGGGGTTGGAACGGAACAGAACGATAATTTTTATTTTCTTTCGTTCTCGATCTTTTCCACCCTATTTTGGCTTCAAAAGAAGCCGTAATGGTATTTTATAATTTTTTGAATTTTTCTGCTATTTTTTTGGAAATTTTTATTACGCTACGGGTAGGAAGGAAACGGAACGATACTTTTTATTTTCACTTTCTCAGCCTTTTCCAACCTATTTTGGCTGGAAATAACGCCCTAATGGTCTTACGATAATTTTTTGACTTTTTTTGCTATTTCTTTGTAATTTTCTATTACGTGTCGGGCAAGAACGGAACGGAACGATAATACTTATTTTCTCTCTTGCTCATCCTTTTCCAAGCTATTTTGGTTTGAAATGAAGCCATCATTGTATTTTTTAATTTTTTGAATTTTTCTGCGATTTTTTTGGAATTTTCTATTACGCATCGGGTTGGAACGGAACGGAACGATAATTTTTATTTTCTTTCGTTCTTGATCTTTTCCACCCTATTTTGGCTTCAAAAGAAGCCATAATGATATTTTATAATTTTTTGAATTTTTCTGCTATTTTTTTATTAAGCTTCGGGTAGGAACGAAACGGAACGATAATTTTTATTTTCTCTTTCTCAACCTTTTCCAACCTATTTTGGCTGGAAATTAGGCCATAATGGTCTTACGATAATTTTTTTACTTTTTTTGCTATTTCTTTGTAATTTTCTATTACGTGTCGGGTAAGAACGGAACGGAACGACAATATTTATTTTCTCTCTTGCTCATCCTTTTCCAACCTATTTTGGTTTGAAATGAAGCCATCATTGTATTTTTTAATTTTTTGAATTTTTCTGCGATTTTTTTGGAATTTTCTATTACGCATCGGGTTGGAACGGAACGGAACGATAATTTTTATTTTCTTTCGTTCTTGATCTTTTCCACCCTATTTTGGCTTCAAAAGAAGCCATAATGATATTTTATAATTTTTTGAGTTTTTCTGCTATTTTTTTATTAAGCTTCGGGTAGGAACGAAACGGAACGATAATTTTTATTTTCTCTTTCTCAACCTTTTCCAACCTATTTTGGCTGGATATGAGGCCATAATGGTCTTACGATAATTTTTTTACTTTTTTTGCTATTTCTTTGTAATTTTCTATTGCGCGTTGTGTAGGAACGGAATGGAACGATAATTTTCATTTTCTCTCTTTCTCAGCCTTTCCCAACCTATTTTGGCTGGAAATTACGCCATATTAGTTTTTTTAAATTTTTTGCTATTTTTTTGGAATTTTCTCTTACGCGTCGGGTAGTAACGAAACGGAACGATAATTTTTATTTTCTCTCTTTCTGAGCCTTTTCCAACCTGTTTTCGCTTGAAATGCAGCCATAATGGTTTTTTTTTTTGAATTTTTTTGTCATTTTTTTGGAATTTTCTTTTACGCGTCGGGTAGGAACAGAATGGAACGATAGTACTTATTTTCTCTCTTTCTCGTACTTTTCCAACCTATGTGGGCTTGAAATTAAGCCATAATGGTATTTTTTAATTTTTTGAATTTTTTTGCTATTTTTTTGGAATTTTGTATAGCGGATGGGGTTGCAACGGAACGTAACGATAATTTTTATTTTCTCTCTTTCTCGACCTTTTCCACCCAGTTTTGGCTTCAAAAGAAGCCATAATGGTATTTTTTAATTTTTTGAATTTTTCTGCTATTTTTTTGGAATTTTTTATTACGCTACTGGTAGGAACGAAACGGAACGATAATTTTTATTTTCTCTTTCTCAGCCTTTTCCAACCTATTTTGGCTGGAAATGACGCCATAATGGTCTTACGATAATTTTTTTACTTTTTTTGCTATTTCTTTGTAATTTTCTATTACGTGCCGGGCAAGAACGGAACGGAACAATAATACTTATTTTCTCTCTTGCTCATCCTTTTCCAAGCTATTTTGGATTGAAATGAAGCCATCATTGTATTTTTTAATTTTTTGAATTTTTTTGTTATTTTTTTGGAATTTTCTATTACGCATCGGGTTGGAATGGAACGGAACGATAATTTTTATTTTCTCTCTTGCTCGACCTTTTCCACCCAGTTTTGGCTTCAAATGAAGCCATAATGGTATTCTTTAATTTTTTTAATTTTTTTGCTATTTTTTTGGAATTTTCTATTGCGCGTTGTGTAGGAACGGAATGGAAAGATAATTTTTATTTTCTCTCTTTCTCAGCCTTTCCCAACCTATTTTGGTTGGAAATTACGCCATAATAGTTTTTTTTTAATTTTTTGAATTTTTTTGCTATTTTTTTGAAATTTTCTCTTACGCGTCGGGTAGTAACGAAACGGAACGATAATTTCTATTTTCTCTCTTTCTGAGCCTTTTCCAACCTGTTTTCGCTTGAAATGCAGCCATAATGGTTTTTTTTTTGAATTTTTTTGCCATTTTTTTGGAATTTTCTTTTACGCGTCGGGTAGGAACGGAATGGAACGATAGTACTTATTTTCTCTCTTTCTCGTACTTTTCCAACCTATGTTGGCTTGAAATTGAGCCATAATGGTATTTTTTAATTTTTTGAATTTTTCTGCTATTTTTTTGGAATTTTGTATTACGGATGGGGTTGGAACGGAACAGAACGATAATTTTTATTTTCTTTCGTTCTCGATCTTTTCCACCCTATTTTGGCTTCAAAAGAAGCCGTAATGGTATTTTATAATTTTTTGAATTTTTCTGCTATTTTTTTGGAAATTTTTATTACGCTACGGGTAGGAACGAAACGGAACGATACTTTTTATTTTCACTTTCTCAGCCTTTTCCAACCTATTTTGGCTGGAAATAACGCCCTAATGGTCTTACGATAATTTTTTGACTTTTTTTGCTATTTCTTTGTAATTTTCTATTACGTGTCGGGCAAGAACGGAACGGAACGATAATACTTATTTTCTCTCTTGCTCATCCTTTTCCAAGCTATTTTGGTTTGAAATGAAGCCATCATTGTATTTTTTAATTTTTTGAATTTTTCTGCGATTTTTTTGGAATTTTCTATTACGCATCGGGTTGGAACGGAACGGAACGATAATTTTTATTTTCTTTCGTTCTTGATCTTTTCCACCCTATTTTGGCTTCAAAAGAAGCCATAATGATATTTTATAATTTTTTGAATTTTTCTGCTATTTTTTTATTAAGCTTCGGGTAGGAACGAAACGGAACGATAATTTTTATTTTCTCTTTCTCAACCTTTTCCAACCTATTTTGGCTGGAAATTAGGCCATAATGGTCTTACGATAATTTTTTTACTTTTTTTGCTATTTCTTTGTAATTTTCTATTACGTGTCGGGCAAGAACGGAACGGAACGACAATACTTATTTTCTCTCTTGCTCATCCTTTTCCAACCTATTTTGGCTGGAAATAACGCCATAATGGTCTTACGATAATTTTTTGACTTTTTTTGCTATTTCTTTGTAATTTTCTATTACGTGTCGGGCAAGAACGGAACGGAACGATAATACTTATTTTCTCTCTTGCTCATCCTTTTCCAAGCTATTTTGGTTTGAAATGAAGCCATCATTGTATTTTTTAATTTTTTGAATTTTTCTGCGATTTTTTTGGAATTTTCTATTACGCATCGGGTTGGAACGGAACGGAACGATAATTTTTATTTTCTTTCGTTCTTGATCTTTTCCACCCTATTTTGGCTTCAAAAGAAGCCATAATGATATTTTATAATTTTTTGAATTTTTCTGCTATTTTTTTATTAAGCTTCGGGTAGGAACGAAACGGAACGATAATTTTTATTTTCTCTTTCTCAACCTTTTCCAACCTATTTTGGCTGGAAATTAGGCCATAATGGTCTTACGATAATTTTTTTACTTTTTTTACTATTTCTTTGTAATTTTCTATTACGTGTCGGGCAAGAACGGAACGGAACGACAATACTTATTTTCTCTCTTGCTCATCCTTTTCCAACCTATTTTGGCTGGAAATAACGCCATAATGGTCTTACGATAATTTTTTGACTTTTTTTGCTATTTCTTTGTAATTTTCTATTACGTGTCGGGCAAGAACGGAACGGAACGATAATACTTATTTTCTCTCTTGCTCATCCTTTTCCAAGCTATTTTGGTTTGAAATGAAGCCATCATTGTATTTTTTAATTTTTTGAATTTTTCTGCGATTTTTTTGGAATTTTCTATTACGCATCGGGTTGGAACGGAATGGAACGATAATTTTTATTTTCTTTCGTTCTTGATCTTTTCCACCCTATTTTGGCTTCAAAAGAAGCCATAATGATATTTTATAATTTTTTGAGTTTTTCTGCTATTTTTTTATTAAGCTTCGGGTAGGAACGAAACGGAACGATAATTTTTATTTTCTCTTTCTCAACCTTTTCCAACCTATTTTGGCTGGATATGAGGCCATAATGGTCTTACGATAATTTTTTTACTTTTTTTGCTATTTCTTTGTAATTTTCTATTGCGCGTTGTGTAGGAACGGAATGGAACGATAATTTTCATTTTCTCTCTTTCTCAGCCTTTCCCAACCTATTTTGGCTGGAAATTACGCCATATTAGTTTTTTTAAATTTTTTGCTATTTTTTTGGAATTTTCTCTTACGCGTCGGGTAGTAACGAAACGGAACGATAATTTTTATTTTCTCTCTTTCTGAGCCTTTTCCAACCTGTTTTCGCTTGAAATGCAGCCATAATGGTTTTTTTTTTTGAATTTTTTTGTCATTTTTTTGGAATTTTCTTTTACGCGTCGGGTAGGAACAGAATGGAACGATAGTACTTATTTTCTCTCTTTCTCGTACTTTTCCAACCTATGTGGGCTTGAAATTAAGCCATAATGGTATTTTTTAATTTTTTGAATTTTTTTGCTATTTTTTTGGAATTTTGTATAGCGGATGGGGTTGCAACGGAACGTAACGATAATTTTTATTTTCTCTCTTTCTCGACCTTTTCCACCCAGTTTTGGCTTCAAAAGAAGCCATAATGGTATTTTTTAATTTTTTGAATTTTTCTGCTATTTTTTTGGAATTTTTTATTACGCTACTGGTAGGAACGAAACAGAACGATAATTTTTATTTTCTCTTTCTCAGCCTTTTCCAACCTATTTTGGCTGGAAATGACGCCATAATGGTCTTACGATAATTTTTTTACTTTTTTTGCTATTTCTTTGTAATTTTCTATTACGTGCCGGGCAAGAACGGAACGGAACAATAATACTTATTTTCTCTCTTGCTCATCCTTTTCCAAGCTATTTTGGCTTGAAATGAAGCCATCATTGTATTTTTTAATTTTTTGAATTTTTTTGTTATTTTTTTGGAATTTTGTATTACGGATGGGGTTGGAACGGAACAGAACGATAATTTTTATTTTCTTTCGTTCTCGATCTTTTCCACCCTATTTTGGCTTCAAAAGAAGCCGTAATGGTATTTTATAATTTTTTGAATTTTTCTGCTATTTTTTTGGAAATTTTTATTACGCTACGGGTAGGAACGAAACGGAACGATACTTTTTATTTTCACTTTCTCAGCCTTTTCCAACCTATTTTGGCTGGAAATAACGCCCTAATGGTCTTACGATAATTTTTTGACTTTTTTTGCTATTTCTTTGTAATTTTCTATTACGTGTCGGGCAAGAACGGAACGGAACGATAATACTTATTTTCTCTCTTGCTCATCCTTTTCCAAGCTATTTTGGTTTGAAATGAAGCCATCATTGTATTTTTTAATTTTTTGAATTTTTCTGCGATTTTTTTGGAATTTTCTATTACGCATCGGGTTGGAACGGAACGGAACGATAATTTTTATTTTCTTTCGTTCTTGATCTTTTCCACCCTATTTTGGCTTCAAAAGAAGCCATAATGATATTTTATAATTTTTTGAATTTTTCTGCTATTTTTTTATTAAGCTTCGGGTAGGAATGAAACGGAACGATAATTTTTATTTTCTCTTTCTCAACCTTTTCCAACCTATTTTGGCTGGAAATTAGGCCATAATGGTCTTACGATAATTTTTTTACTTTTTTTGCTATTTCTTTGTAATTTTCTATTACGTGTCGGGCAAGAACGGAACGGAACGACAATACTTATTTTCTCTCTTGCTCATCCTTTTCCAACCTATTTTGGCTGGAAATAACGCCATAATGGTCTTACGATAATTTTTTGACTTTTTTTGCTATTTCTTTGTAATTTTCTATTGCGCGTTGTGTAGGAACGGAATGGAACGATAATTTTCATTTTCTCTCTTTCTCAGCCTTTCCCAACCTATTTTGGCTGGAAATTACGCCATATTAGTTTTTTTTTTAGTTTTTTTAAATTTTTTGCTATTTTTTTGGAATTTTCTCTTACGTGTCGGGTAGTAACGAAACGGAACGATAATTTTTATTTTCTCTCTTTCTGAGCCTTTTCCAACCTGTTTTCGCTTGAAATGCAGCCATAATGGTTTTTTTTTTTGAATTTTTTTGTCATTTTTTTGGAATTTTCTTTTACGCGTCGGGTAGGAACAGAATGGAACGATAGTACTTATTTTCTCTCTTTCTCGTACTTTTCCAACCTATGTGGGCTTGAAATTAAGCCATAATGGTATTTTTTAATTTTTTGAATTTTTTTGCTATTTTTTTGGAATTTTGTATAGCGGATGGGGTTGCAACGGAACGTAACGATAATTTTTATTTTCTCTCTTTCTCGACCTTTTCCACCCAGTTTTGGCTTCAAAAGAAGCCATAATGGTATTTTTTAATTTTTTGAATTTTTCTGCTATTTTTTTGGAATTTTTTATTACGCTACTGGTAGGAACGAAACGGAACGATAATTTTTATTTTCTCTTTCTCAGCCTTTTCCAACCTATTTTGGCTGGAAATGACGCCATAATGGTCTTACGATAATTTTTTTACTTTTTTTGCTATTTCTTTGTAATTTTCTATTACGTACCGGGCAAGAACGGAACGGAACGATAATACTTATTTTCTCTCTTGCTCATCCTTTTCCAAGCTATTTTGGTTTGAAATGATGCCATCATTGTATTTTTTAATTTTTTGATTTTTTTTGTTATTTTTTTGGAATTTTCTATTACGCATCGGGTTGGAATGGAACGGAACGATAATTTTTATTTTCTCTCTTGCTCGACCTTTTCCACCCAGTTTTGGCTTCAAATGAAGCCATAATGGTATTCTTTAATTTTTTTAATTTTTTTGCTATTTTTTTGGAATTTTCTATTGCGCGTTGTGTAGGAACGGAATGGAAAGATAATTTTTATTTTCTCTCTTTCTCAGCCTTTCCCAACCTATTTTGGTTGGAAATTACGCCATAATAGTTTTTTTTTAATTTTTTGAATTTTTTTGCTATTTTTTTGAAATTTTCTCTTACGCGTCGGGTAGTAACGAAACGGAACGATAATTTTTATTTTCTCTCTTTCTGAGCCTTTTCCAACCTGTTTTCGCTTGAAATGCAGCCATAATGGTTTTTTTTTTGAATTTTTTTGCCATTTTTTTGGAATTTTCTTTTTCGCGTCGGGTAGGAACAGAATGGAACGATAGTACTTATTTTCTCTCTTTCTCGTACTTTTCCAACCTATGTGGGCTTGAAATTAAGCCATAATGGTATTTTTTAATTTTTTGAATTTTTTTGCTATTTTTTTGGAATTTTGTATAGCGGATGGGGTTGCAACGGAACGTAACGATAATTTTTATTTTCTCTCTTTCTCGACCTTTTCCACCCAGTTTTGGCTTCAAAAGAAGCCATAATGGTATTTTTTAATTTTTTGAATTTTTCTGCTATTTTTTTGGAATTTTTTATTACGCTACTGGTAGGAACGAAACGGAACGATAATTTTTATTTTCTCTTTCTCAGCCTTTTCCAACCTATTTTGGCTGGAAATGACGCCATAATGGTCTTACGATAATTTTTTTACTTTTTTTGCTATTTCTTTGTAATTTTCTATTACGTGCCGGGCAAGAACGGAACGGAACGATAATACTTATTTTCTCTCTTGCTCATCATTTTCCAAGCTATTTTGGTTTGAAATGATGCCATCATTGTATTTTTTAATTTTTTGATTTTTTTTGTTATTTTTTTGGAATTTTCTATTACGCATCGGGTTGGAATGGAACGGAACGATAATTTTTATTTTCTCTCTTGCTCGACCTTTTCCACCCAGTTTTGGCTTCAAATGAAGCCATAATGGCATTCTTTAATTTTTTTAATTTTTTTGCTATTTTTTTGGAATTTTCTATTGTGCGTTGTGTAGGAACGGAATGGAAAGATAATTTTTATTTTCTCTCTTTCTCGGTCTTTCCCAACCTATTTTGGTTGGAAATTACGCCATAATAGTTTTTTTTTAATTTTTTGAATTTTTTTGCTATTTTTTTGAAATTTTCTCTTACGCGTCGGGTAGTAACGAAACGGAACGATAATTTTTATTTTCTCTCTTTCTGAGCCTTTTCCAACCTGTTTTCGCTTGAAATGCAGCCATAATGGTTTTTTTTTTGAATTTTTTTGCCATTTTTTTGGAATTTTCTTTTTCGCGTCGGGTAGGAACGGAATGGAACGATAGTACTTATTTTCTCTCTTTCTCGTACTTTTCCAACCTATGTTGGCTTGAAATTGAGCCATAATGGTATTTTTTAATTTTTTGAATTTTTCTGCTATTTTTTTGGAATTTTGTATTACGGATGGGGTTGGAACGGAACGGAACGATAATTTTTATTTTCTTTCGTTCTCGATCTTTTCCACCCTATTTTGGCTTCAAAAGAAGCCGTAATGGTATTTTATAATTTTTTGAATTTTTCTGCTATTTTTTTGGAAATTTTTATTACGCTACGGGTAGGAACGAAACGGAACGATACTTTTTATTTTCACTTTGTCAGCCTTTTCCAACCTATTTTGGCTGGAAATAACGCCCTAATGGTCTTACGATAATTTTTTGACTTTTTTTGCTATTTCTTTGTAATTTTCTATTACGTGTCGGGCAAGAACGGAACGGAACGATAATACTTATTTTCTCTCTTGCTCATCCTTTTCCAAGCTATTTTGGTTTGAAATGAAGCCATCATTGTATTTTTTAATTTTTTTAATTTTTCTGCGATTTTTTTGGAATTTACTATTACGCATCGGGTTGGAACGGAACGAAACGATAATTTTTATTTTCTTTCGTTCTTGATCTTTTCCACCCTATTTTGGCTTCAAAAGAAGCCATAATGATATTTTATAATTTTTTGAATTTTTCTGCTATTTTTTTATTAAGCTTCGGGTAGGAACGAAACGGAACGATAATTTTTATTTTCTCTTTCTCAACCTTTTCCAACCTATTTTGGCTGGAAATTAGGCCATAATGGTCTTACGATAATTTTTTTACTTTTTTTGCTATTTCTTTGTAATTTTCTATTACGTGTCGGGCAAGAACGGAACGGAACGACAATACTTATTTTCTCTCTTGCTCATCCTTTTCCAAGCTATTTTGGTTTGAAATGAAGCCATCATTGTATTTTTTAATTTTTTGAATTTTTTTGTTATTTTTTTGGAATTTTCTATTACGCATCGAGTTGGAACGGAACGGAACGATAATTTTTATTTTCTCTCTTGCTTGACCTTTTCCTCCCAGTTTTGGCTTCAAAAGATGCCATAATGGTATTCTTTAATTTTTTTTAATTTTCTTGCTATTTTTTTGGAATTTTCCATTACGCATCGGGTAGAAACGAAACGGAACGATTACTTTTATTTTCTGTCTTTCTCAGCCTTTCCCTACATATTTTGGCTGGAAATAACGCCATAATGGTTTTTTTTTTAATTTTTTTAATTTTTTTGTATTTTTTTGGTATTTTCTCTTACGCGTCGGGTAGGAACGAAACGGAACGATATTTTTTATTTTCTCTCTTTCTGATCCTTTTCCAGCCAGTTTTGGTTTGAAATGAAGCCATAATGGTTTTTTTTAATATTTTGAATGTTTTTGCTATTATTTTGGAATTTTCTATTGCGCGTTGTGTAGGAACGGAATGGAACGATAATTTTTATTTTCTCTCTTTCTCAGCCTTTCCCAACCTATTTTGGCTGGAAATTACGCCGTAATAGTTTTTTTTTTTAATTTTTTTGCTATGTTTTTGGAATTTTCTCTTAAGCGTCGGGTAGTAACGGAACGGAACGATAATTTTTATTTTCTCTCTTTCTGAGCCTTTTCCAACCTGTTTTCGCTTGAAATGGAGCCATAATGGTTTTTTTTTGAATTTTTTTGTCATTTTTTTGGAATTTTCTTTTACGCGTCGGGTAGGAACAGAATGGAACGATAGTACTTATTTTCTCTCTTTCTCGTACTTTTCCAACCTATGTGGGCTTGAAATTAAGCCATAAAGGTATTTTTTAATTTTTTGAATTTTTTTGCTATTTTTTTGGAATTTTGTATTACAGATGGGGTTGGAACGGAACGTAACGATAATTTTTATTTTCTCTCTTGCTCGACCTTTTTCACCCAGTTTTGGCTTCAAAAGATGCCATAATGGTATTCTTTAATTTTTTTTAATTTTTTTGCTATTTTTTTGGAATTTTCCATTACGCATCGGGTAGAAATGATACGGAAAGATTATTTTTATTTTCTGTCTTTCTCAGCCTTTCCCAACCTATTTTGGTTGGAAATTACGCCGTAATAGTTTTTTTTTAATTTTTTGACTTTTTTTGCTATTTTTTTGGAATTTTCTCTTACGCGTCGGGTAGTAACGAAACGGAACGATAATTTTTATTTTCTCTCTTTCTAAGCCTTTTCCAACCTGTTTTCGCTTGAAATGCAGCCATAATGGTGTTTTTTTTTGAATTTTTTTGCCATTTCTTTGGAATTTTCTTTTACGTGTCGAGTAGGAACGGAATGGAACGATAGCACTTATTTTCTCTCTTTCTTGTACTTTTCCAATCTATGTGGGCTTGAAATTAAGCCATAATGGTATTTTTTAGTTTTTTTAATTTTTTTGCTAATTTTTTGGAATTTTGTATTACGGATGGGGTTGGAACGGAACGGAACGATAATTTTTATTTTCTTTCGTTCTTGATCTTTTCCACCCTATTTTGGCTTCAAAAGAAGCCATAATGATATTTTATAATTTTTTGAATTTTTCTGCTATTTTTTTAGAATTTTTTTATTAAGCTTCGGGTAGGAACAAAACGGAACGATAATTTTTATTTTCTCTTTCTCAGCCTTTTCCAACCTAGTTTGGCTGGAAATGACGCCATAATGGTCTTACGATAATTTTTTTACTTTTTTTGCTATTTCTTTGTAATTTTCTATTACGTGTCGGGCAAGAACGGAACGGAACGATAATACTTATTTTCTCTCTTGCTCATCCTTTTCCAAGCTATTTTGGTGTGAAATGAAGCCATCATTGTATTTTTTAATTTTTTGAATTTTTCTGCTATTTTTTTGGAATTTTCTATTACGCATCGGGTTGGAATGGAACGGAACGATAATTTTTATTTTCTCTCTTGCTCGACCTTTTCCACCCAGTTTTGGCTTCAAAAGAAGCCATAGTGGTATTCTTTAATTTTTTTAATTTTTTTGCTATTTTTTTGGAATTTTCTATTACGCGTCGGGTAGAAACGAAACGGAACGATTATTTTTATTTTCTGTCTTTCTCAGCGTTTCCCAACATATTTTGGCTAGAAATAACGCCATAATAGTTTTTTTTTAATTTTTTGAATTTTTTTGTATTTTTTTGGTATTTTCTCTTACACGTCGGGTAGGAACGAAACGGAACGATATTTTTTATTTTCTCTCTTTCTTATCCTTTTCCTGCCAGTTTTGGCTAGAAATGAAGCCATAATGGTTTTTTTTTAATTTTTTGAATGGTTTTGCTATTATTTTGGAATTTTCTATTGCGCGTTGTGTAGGAACGGAATGGAACGATAATTTTCATTTTCTCTCTTTCTCAGACTTTCCCAACCTATTTTGGCTGGAAATTACGCCATATTAGTTTTTTTTTAGTTTTTTTAAATTTTTTGCTATTTTTTTGGAATTTTCTCTTACGCGTCGGGTAGTAACGAAACGGAACGATAATTTTTATTTTCTCTCTTTCTGAGACTTTTCCAGCCAGTTTTGGTTTAAAATGAAGCCATAATGGTTTTTTTTAATATTTTGAATGTTTTTGCTATTATTTTGGAATTTTCTATTGCGCGTTGTGTAGGAACGGAATGGAACGATAATTTTTATTTTCTCTCTTTCTCAGCCTTTCCCAACCTATTTTGGCTGGAAATTACGCCATAATATTTTTTTTTAAAATTTTTTATTTTTTTTGCTATTTTTTTGGAATTTTCTGTTACGCGTCGGGTAGTAACGAAACGGAACGATAATTTTTATTTTCTCTCTTTCTGAGCCTTTTCCAACCTGTTTTCGCTTGAAATGCAGCCATAATGGTTTTTTTTTGAATTTTTTTGCCATTTTTTTGGAATTTTCTTATACGCGTAGGGTAGGAACGGAATGGAACGATAGTGCTTATTTTCTCTCTTTCTCATACTTTTCCAACCTATGTTGGCTTGAAATTGAGCCATAATGGTATTTTTTAATTTTTTAAATTTTTCTGCTATTTTTTTTGAATTTTGTGTTACGGATGGGGTTGGAACGGAACAGAGCGATAATTTTTATTTTCTTTCGTTCTTGATCTTTTCCACCCTATTTTGGCTTCAAAAGAAGCCATAATGATATTTTATAATTTTTTGAATTTTTCTGCTATTTTTTTGGAATTTTTTTATTACGCTTCGGGTAGGAACGAAACGGAACGATAATTTTTATTTTCTCTTTCTTAGCCTTTTCCAACCTATTTTGGCTGGAAATGACGCCATAATGGTCTTACGATAATTTTTTTACTTTTTTTGCTATTTCTTTGTAATTTTCTATTACGTGTCGGGCAAGAACGGAACGGAACGATAATACTTATTTTCTCTCTTGCTCATCCTTTTCCACGCTATTTTGGTTTGAAATGAAGCCATTATTGTATTTTTTAATTTTTAGAATTTTTTTGTTATTTTTTTGGAATTTTCTATTACGCGTCGGGTTGAAACGGAACGGAACGATAATTTTTATTTTCTCTCTTGCTCGACCTTTTCCACCCAGTTTTGGCTTCAAAAGAAGCCATAATGGTATTCTTTAATTTTCGTTAATTTTTTTGCTATTTTTTTGTTATTTTCCATTACGCGTCGGGTAGAAACGAAACGGAACGGAACGATTATTTTTATTTTCTGTCTTTCTCAGCCTTTCCCTACATATTTTGGCTGGAAATAACGCCATAATGGATTTTTTTTTTAATTTTTTTTAATTTTTTTTAATTTTTTTGGTATTTTCTCTTACGCGTCGGGCAGGAACGAAACGGAACGATATTTTTTATTTTCTCTCTTTCTGATCCTTTTCCAGCCAGTTTTGGCTTGAAATGAAGCTATAATGGTTTTTTTAATATTTTGAATGTTTTTGCTGTTATTTTGGAATTTTCTATTGCGCGTTGTGTAGGAACGGAATGGAACGATAATTTTTATTTTCTCTCTTTCTCAGCCTTTCCCAACCTATTTTGGCTGGAAATTACGCCATAATAGTTTTTTTTTAATTTTTTGAATTTTTTTGCTATTTTTTTGGAATTTTCTCTTACGCGTCGGGTAGTAACGAAACGGAACGATAAATTTTATTTTCTCTCTTTCTGAGCCTTTTCCAACCTGTTTTCGCTTGAAATGCAGCCATAATGGATTTTTTTTTGGATTTTTTTGCCTTTTTTTGGAATTTTCTTTTACGCGTCGGGTAGGAATGGAATGGAACGATAGTACTTATTTTCTTTCTTTCTCGTACTTTTCCAACCTATGTTGGCTTGAAATTAAGCCATAATGGTATTTTTTGATTTTTTGAATTTTTTTGCTATTTTTTTGGAATTTTGTATTACGGATGGGGTTGAAACGAAACGGAATGATAATTTTTATTTTCTTTCGTTCTCGATCTTTTCCACCCTATTTTGGCTTCAAAAGAAGCCATAATGGTATTTTTTAATTTTTTGAATTTTTCTGCTATTTTTTTGAAATTTTTTATTACGCTACGAGTAGGAACGAAACGGAACGATAATTTTTATTTTCTCTTTCTCAGCCTTTTCCAACCTATTTTGGCTGGAAATGACGCCATAATGGTCTTACGATAATTTTTTGACTTTCTTTGCTATTTCTTTGTAATTTTCTATTACGTGCCGGGTAAGAACGGAACGGAATGATAATACTTATTTTCTCTCTCGCTCATCCTTTTCCAAGCTATTTTGGTTTGAAATGAAGCCATCATTGGATTTTTTAATTTTTTGAATTTTTCTGCTATTTTTTTGGAATTTTCTATTACGTATCGGGTTGGAAGGGAACGGAACGATAATTTTTATTTTCTCTCTTGCTCGACCCTTTCCACCCAGTTTTGGCTTCAAAAGAAGCCATAATGGTATTCTTTAATTTTTTTAATTTTTTTGCTATTTTTTTGGAATTTTCCATTACGCGTTGAGTAGAAACGAAACGGAACGGAACGATTATTTTTATTTTCTGTCTTTCTCAGCCTTTCCCTACATATTTTGGCTGGAAATAACGCCATAATGGATTTTTTTTTAATTTTTTTGGTATTTTCTCTTACGCGTCGGGCAGGAACGAAACGGAACGATATTTTTTATTTTCTCTCTTTCTGATCCTTTTCCAGCCAAATTTGGCTTGAAATGAAGCCATAATGGTTTTTTTTAATATTTTGAATGTTTTTGCTATTATTTTGGAATTTTCTATTGCGTGTTGTGTAGGAACGGAATGGAACGATAATTTTTATTTTCTCTCTTTCTCAGCCTTTCCCAACCTATTTTGGCTGGAAATTACGCCATAATAGTTTTTTTTTTAATTTTTTGAATTTTTTTGCTATTTTTTTGGAATTTTCTCTTACGCGTCGGGTAGTAACGAAACGGAACGATAAATTTTATTTTCTCTCTTTCTGATCCTTTTCCAGCCAGTTTTGCTTGAAATGAAGCCATAATGGTTTTTTTTAATATTTTGAATGTTTTTGCTATTATTTTGGAATTTTCTATTGCGCGTTGTGTAGGAACAGAATGGAACGATAATTTTTATTTTCTCACTTTCTCAGCCTTTCCCAACCTATTTTGGCTGGAAATTACGCCATAATAGTTTTTTTTTAATTTTTTGAATTTTTCTGCTATTTTTTTGGAATTTTCTATTACGCATCGGGTTGGAATGGAACGGAACGATAATTTTTGTTTTCTCTCTTGCTCGACCTTTTCCACCCAGTTTTGGCTTCAAAAGAAGCCATAATGGTATTCTTTAAATTTTTTAATTTTTTTGCTATTTTTTTGGAATTTTCCATTACGCGTCGGGTAGAAATGAAACGGAACGATTATTTTTATTTTCTGTCTTTCACAGCCTTTCCCAACATATTTTGGCTAGAAATAACGCCATGATGGTTTTTTTTTTTAATTTTTTGAATTTTTTTTTATTTTTTTGGTATTTTCTCTTACGCGTCGGGTAGGAACGAAACGGAACGATAATTTTTATTTTCTCTCTTTCTTATCCTTTTCCAGCCGGTTTTGGCTTGAAATGAAGCCATAATGGTTTTTTTTTAATTTTTTGAATGTTTTTGCTATTATTTTGGAATTTTCTATTGCGCGTTGTGTAGGAACGGAATGGAACGATAATTTTTATTTTCTCTCTTTCTCAGCCTTTCCCAACCTATTTTGGCTGGAAATTACGCCATAATAGTTTTTTTTTTAATTTTTTTCATTTTTTTGCTATTTTTTCGGAATTTTCTCTTACGCGTCGGGTAGTAACGAAACGGAACGATAATTTTTATTTTCTCTCTTTCTGAGCCTTTTCCAACCTGTTTTGGCTTGAAATGCAGCCATAATGGTTTTTTTTTTGAATTTTTTTGCCATTTTTTTGGAATTTTCTTTTACGCGTCGGGTAGGAACGGAATGGAACGATAGTACTTATTTTCTCTCTTTCTCGTACTGTTCCAACCTTTGAGGGCTTGAAATTAAGCCATAATGGTATTTTTTAATTTTTTTAATTTTTTTGCTATTTTTTTGGAATTTTGTATTACGGATGGGGTTGGAACGGAACGGAACGATAATTTTTATTTTCTTTCGTTCTGGATCTTTTGCACCCTATTTTGGCTTCAAAAGAAGCCATAATGATATTTTATAATTTTTTTAATTTTTCTGCTATTTTTTTGGAATTTTTTTATTACGCTTCGGGTAGGAACGAAACGGAACGATAATTTTTATTTTCTCTTTCTCAGCCTTTTCCAACCTATTTTGGCTGGAAATGACGCCATTATGGTCTTACGATAATTTTTTGACTTTTTTTGCTATTTCTTTGTAATTTTCTATTACGTGTCGGGCAAGAACGGAACGGAACGATAATACTTGTTTTCTCTCTTGTTCATCCTTTTCCAAGCTATTTTGGTTTGAAATGAAGCCATCTTTGTATTTTTTAATTTTTTGAATTTTTTTGTTATTTTTTTCGAATTTTCTATTACGCATCGGGTTGGAACGGAACGGAACGATAATTTTTATTTTCTATCTTGCTCGACCTTTTCCACCTAGTTTTGGCTTCAAAAGAAGCCATAATGGTATTCTTTAATTTTTTTAATTTTTTTGCTATTTTTTTGGAATTTTCCATTACGCGTCGGGTAGAAATGAAACGGAACGATTATGTTTATTTTCTTTCTTTCTCAGCCTTTCCCAACATATTTTGGCTGGAAATAACGCCATAATGGTTTTTTTTTAATTTTTTGAATTTTTTTGAATTTTTTTGGTATTTTCTCTTACGCGTCGGGTAGGAACGAAACGGAACGATATTTTTTATTTTCTCTCTTTCTGATCCTTTTCCAGCCAGTTTTGGCTTTAAATGAAGCCATAATTGTTTTTTTTTTATTTTTTGAATGTTTTTGCTATTATTTTGGAATTTTCTATTGCGCGTTGTGTAGGAACGGAATGGAACGATAATTTTTATTTTCTCTCTTTCTCAGCCTTTCCCAACCTATTTTGGCTGGAAATTACGCCATAATAGTTTTTTTTTTAATTTTTTGAATTTTTTTGCTATTTTTTTGGAATTTTCTCTTACGCGTCGGGTAGTAACGAAACGGAACGATAAATTTTATTTTCTCTCTTTCTGATCCTTTTCCAGCCAGTTTTGGCTTGAAATGAAGCCATAATGGTTTTTTTTAATATTTTGAATGTTTTTGCTATTATTTTGGAATTTTCTATTGCGCGTTGTGTAGGAACAGAATGGAACGATAATTTTTATTTTCTCACTTTCTCAGCCTTTCCCAACCTATTTTGGCTGGAAATTACGCCATAATAGTTTTTTTTTAATTTTTTGAATTTTTCTGCTATTTTTTTGGAATTTTCTATTACGCATCGGGTTGGAATGGAACGGAACGATAATTTTTGTTTTCTCTCTTGCTCGACCTTTTCCACCCAGTTTTGGCTTCAAAAGAAGCCATAATGGTATTCTTTAAATTTTTTAATTTTTTTGCTATTTTTTTGGAATTTTCCATTACGCGTCGGGTAGAAATGAAACGGAACGATTATTTTTATTTTCTGTCTTTCACAGCCTTTCCCAACATATTTTGGCTAGAAATAACGCCATGATGGTTTTTTTTTTTAATTTTTTGAATTTTTTTTTATTTTTTTGGTATTTTCTCTTACGCGTCGGGTAGGAACGAAACGGAACGATAATTTTTATTTTCTCTCTTTCTTATCCTTTTCCAGCCGGTTTTGGCTTGAAATGAAGCCATAATGGTTTTTTTTTAATTTTTTGAATGTTTTTGCTATTATTTTGGAATTTTCTATTGCGCGTTGTGTAGGAACGGAATGGAACGATAATTTTTATTTTCTCTCTTTCTCAGCCTTTCCCAACCTATTTTGGCTGGAAATTACGCCATAATAGTTTTTTTTTTAATTTTTTTCATTTTTTTGCTATTTTTTCGGAATTTTCTCTTACGCGTCGGGTAGTAACGAAACGGAACGATAATTTTTATTTTCTCTCTTTCTGAGCCTTTTCCAACCTGTTTTGGCTTGAAATGCAGCCATAATGGTTTTTTTTTTGAATTTTTTTGCCATTTTTTTGGAATTTTCTTTTACGCGTCGGGTAGGAACGGAATGGAACGATAGTACTTATTTTCTCTCTTTCTCGTACTGTTCCAACCTTTGAGGGCTTGAAATTAAGCCATAATGGTATTTTTTAATTTTTTTAATTTTTTTGCTATTTTTTTGGAATTTTGTATTACGGATGGGGTTGGAACGGAACGGAACGATAATTTTTATTTTCTTTCGTTCTGGATCTTTTGCACCCTATTTTGGCTTCAAAAGAAGCCATAATGATATTTTATAATTTTTTTAATTTTTCTGCTATTTTTTTGGAATTTTTTTATTACGCTTCGGGTAGGAACGAAACGGAACGATAATTTTTATTTTCTCTTTCTCAGCCTTTTCCAACCTATTTTGGCTGGAAATGACGCCATTATGGTCTTACGATAATTTTTTGACTTTTTTTGCTATTTCTTTGTAATTTTCTATTACGTGTCGGGCAAGAACGGAACGGAACGATAATACTTGTTTTCTCTCTTGTTCATCCTTTTCCAAGCTATTTTGGTTTGAAATGAAGCCATCTTTGTATTTTTTAATTTTTTGAATTTTTTTGTTATTTTTTTCGAATTTTCTATTACGCATCGGGTTGGAACGGAACGGAACGATAATTTTTATTTTCTATCTTGCTCGACCTTTTCCACCTAGTTTTGGCTTCAAAAGAAGCCATAATGGTATTCTTTAATTTTTTTAATTTTTTTGCTATTTTTTTGGAATTTTCCATTACGCGTCGGGTAGAAATGAAACGGAACGATTATGTTTATTTTCTTTCTTTCTCAGCCTTTCCCAACATATTTTGGCTGGAAATAACGCCATAATGGTTTTTTTTTAATTTTTTGAATTTTTTTGAATTTTTTTTGGTATTTTCTCTTACGCGTCGGGTAGGAACGAAACGGAACGATATTTTTTATTTTCTCTCTTTCTGATCCTTTTCCAGCCAGTTTTGGCTTTAAATGAAGCCATAATTGTTTTTTTTAATTTTTTGAATGTTTTTGCTATTATTTTGGAATTTTCTATTGCGCGTTGTGTAGGAACGGAATGGAACGATAATTTTTATTTTCTCTCTTTCTCAGCCTTTCCCAACCTATTTTGGCTGGAAATTACGCCATAATAGTTTTTTTTTTAATTTTTTGAATTTTTTTGCTATTTTTTTGGAATTTTCTCTTACGCGTCGGGTAGTAACGAAACGGAACGATAAATTTTATTTTCTCTCTTTCTGATCCTTTTCCAGCCAGTTTTGGCTTGAAATGAAGCCATAATGGTTTTTTTTAATATTTTGAATGTTTTTGCTATTATTTTGGAATTTTCTATTGCGCGTTGTGTAGGAACAGAATGGAACGATAATTTTTATTTTCTCACTTTCTCAGCCTTTCCCAACCTATTTTGGCTGGAAATTACGCCATAATAGTTTTTTTTTAATTTTTTGAATTTTTCTGCTATTTTTTTGGAATTTTCTATTACGCATCGGGTTGGAATGGAACGGAACGATAATTTTTGTTTTCTCTCTTGCTCGACCTTTTCCACCCAGTTTTGGCTTCAAAAGAAGCCATAATGGTATTCTTTAAATTTTTTAATTTTTTTGCTATTTTTTTGGAATTTTCCATTACGCGTCGGGTAGAAATGAAACGGAACGATTATTTTTATTTTCTGTCTTTCACAGCCTTTCCCAACATATTTTGGCTAGAAATAACGCCATGATGGTTTTTTTTTTTAATTTTTTGAATTTTTTTTTATTTTTTTGGTATTTTCTCTTACGCGTCGGGTAGGAACGAAACGGAACGATAATTTTTATTTTCTCTCTTTCTTATCCTTTTCCAGCCGGTTTTGGCTTGAAATGAAGCCATAATGGTTTTTTTTTAATTTTTTGAATGTTTTTGCTATTATTTTGGAATTTTCTATTGCGCGTTGTGTAGGAACGGAATGGAACGATAATTTTTATTTTCTCTCTTTCTCAGCCTTTCCCAACCTATTTTGGCTGGAAATTACGCCATAATAGTTTTTTTTTTAATTTTTTTCATTTTTTTGCTATTTTTTCGGAATTTTCTCTTACGCGTCGGGTAGTAACGAAACGGAACGATAATTTTTATTTTCTCTCTTTCTGAGCCTTTTCCAACCTGTTTTGGCTTGAAATGCAGCCATAATGGTTTTTTTTTTGAATTTTTTTGCCATTTTTTTGGAATTTTCTTTTACGCGTCGGGTAGGAACGGAATGGAACGATAGTACTTATTTTCTCTCTTTCTCGTACTGTTCCAACCTTTGAGGGCTTGAAATTAAGCCATAATGGTATTTTTTAATTTTTTTAATTTTTTTGCTATTTTTTTGGAATTTTGTATTACGGATGGGGTTGGAACGGAACGGAACGATAATTTTTATTTTCTTTCGTTCTGGATCTTTTGCACCCTATTTTGGCTTCAAAAGAAGCCATAATGATATTTTATAATTTTTTTAATTTTTCTGCTATTTTTTTGGAATTTTTTTATTACGCTTCGGGTAGGAACGAAACGGAACGATAATTTTTATTTTCTCTTTCTCAGCCTTTTCCAACCTATTTTGGCTGGAAATGACGCCATTATGGTCTTACGATAATTTTTTGACTTTTTTTGCTATTTCTTTGTAATTTTCTATTACGTGTCGGGCAAGAACGGAACGGAACGATAATACTTGTTTTCTCTCTTGTTCATCCTTTTCCAAGCTATTTTGGTTTGAAATGAAGCCATCTTTGTATTTTTTAATTTTTTGAATTTTTTTGTTATTTTTTTCGAATTTTCTATTACGCATCGGGTTGGAACGGAACGGAACGATAATTTTTATTTTCTATCTTGCTCGACCTTTTCCACCTAGTTTTGGCTTCAAAAGAAGCCATAATGGTATTCTTTAATTTTTTTAATTTTTTTGCTATTTTTTTGGAATTTTCCATTACGCGTCGGGTAGAAATGAAACGGAACGATTATGTTTATTTTCTTTCTTTCTCAGCCTTTCCCAACATATTTTGGCTGGAAATAACGCCATAATGGTTTTTTTTTAATTTTTTGAATTTTTTTGAATTTTTTTTGGTATTTTCTCTTACGCGTCGGGTAGGAACGAAACGGAACGATATTTTTTATTTTCTCTCTTTCTGATCCTTTTCCAGCCAGTTTTGGCTTTAAATGAAGCCATAATTGTTTTTTTTAATTTTTTGAATGTTTTTGCTATTATTTTGGAATTTTCTATTGCGCGTTGTGTAGGAACGGAATGGAACGATAATTTTTATTTTCTCTCTTTCTCAGCCTTTCCCAACCTATTTTGGCTGGAAATTACGCCATAATAGTTTTTTTTTTAATTTTTTGAATTTTTTTGCTATTTTTTTGGAATTTTCTCTTACGCGTCGGGTAGTAACGAAACGGAACGATAAATTTTATTTTCTCTCTTTCTGATCCTTTTCCAGCCAGTTTTGGCTTGAAATGAAGCCATAATGGTTTTTTTTAATATTTTGAATGTTTTTGCTATTATTTTGGAATTTTCTATTGCGCGTTGTGTAGGAACAGAATGGAACGATAATTTTTATTTTCTCACTTTCTCAGCCTTTCCCAACCTATTTTGGCTGGAAATTACGCCATAATAGTTTTTTTTTAATTTTTTGAATTTTTCTGCTATTTTTTTGGAATTTTCTATTACGCATCGGGTTGGAATGGAACGGAACGATAATTTTTGTTTTCTCTCTTGCTCGACCTTTTCCACCCAGTTTTGGCTTCAAAAGAAGCCATAATGGTATTCTTTAAATTTTTTAATTTTTTTGCTATTTTTTTGGAATTTTCCATTACGCGTCGGGTAGAAATGAAACGGAACGATTATTTTTATTTTCTGTCTTTCACAGCCTTTCCCAACATATTTTGGCTAGAAATAACGCCATGATGGTTTTTTTTTTTAATTTTTTGAATTTTTTTTTATTTTTTTGGTATTTTCTCTTACGCGTCGGGTAGGAACGAAACGGAACGATAATTTTTATTTTCTCTCTTTCTTATCCTTTTCCAGCCGGTTTTGGCTTGAAATGAAGCCATAATGGTTTTTTTTTAATTTTTTGAATGTTTTTGCTATTATTTTGGAATTTTCTATTGCGCGTTGTGTAGGAACGGAATGGAACGATAATTTTTATTTTCTCTCTTTCTCAGCCTTTCCCAACCTATTTTGGCTGGAAATTACGCCATAATAGTTTTTTTTTTAATTTTTTTCATTTTTTTGCTATTTTTTCGGAATTTTCTCTTACGCGTCGGGTAGTAACGAAACGGAACGATAATTTTTATTTTCTCTCTTTCTGAGCCTTTTCCAACCTGTTTTGGCTTGAAATGCAGCCATAATGGTTTTTTTTTTGAATTTTTTTGCCATTTTTTTGGAATTTTCTTTTACGCGTCGGGTAGGAACGGAATGGAACGATAGTACTTATTTTCTCTCTTTCTCGTACTGTTCCAACCTTTGAGGGCTTGAAATTAAGCCATAATGGTATTTTTTAATTTTTTTAATTTTTTTGCTATTTTTTTGGAATTTTGTATTACGGATGGGGTTGGAACGGAACGGAACGATAATTTTTATTTTCTTTCGTTCTGGATCTTTTGCACCCTATTTTGGCTTCAAAAGAAGCCATAATGATATTTTATAATTTTTTTAATTTTTCTGCTATTTTTTTGGAATTTTTTTATTACGCTTCGGGTAGGAACGAAACGGAACGATAATTTTTATTTTCTCTTTCTCAGCCTTTTCCAACCTATTTTGGCTGGAAATGACGCCATTATGGTCTTACGATAATTTTTTGACTTTTTTTGCTATTTCTTTGTAATTTTCTATTACGTGTCGGGCAAGAACGGAACGGAACGATAATACTTGTTTTCTCTCTTGTTCATCCTTTTCCAAGCTATTTTGGTTTGAAATGAAGCCATCTTTGTATTTTTTAATTTTTTGAATTTTTTTGTTATTTTTTTCGAATTTTCTATTACGCATCGGGTTGGAACGGAACGGAACGATAATTTTTATTTTCTATCTTGCTCGACCTTTTCCACCTAGTTTTGGCTTCAAAAGAAGCCATAATGGTATTCTTTAATTTTTTTAATTTTTTTGCTATTTTTTTGGAATTTTCCATTACGCGTCGGGTAGAAATGAAACGGAACGATTATGTTTATTTTCTTTCTTTCTCAGCCTTTCCCAACATATTTTGGCTGGAAATAACGCCATAATGGTTTTTTTTTAATTTTTTGAATTTTTTTGAATTTTTTTTGGTATTTTCTCTTACGCGTCGGGTAGGAACGAAACGGAACGATATTTTTTATTTTCTCTCTTTCTGATCCTTTTCCAGCCAGTTTTGGCTTTAAATGAAGCCATAATTGTTTTTTTTAATTTTTTGAATGTTTTTGCTATTATTTTGGAATTTTCTATTGCGCGTTGTGTAGGAACGGAATGGAACGATAATTTTTATTTTCTCTCTTTCTCAGCCTTTCCCAACCTATTTTGGCTGGAAATTACGCCATAATAGTTTTTTTTTTAATTTTTTGAATTTTTTTGCTATTTTTTTGGAATTTTCTCTTACGCGTCGGGTAGTAACGAAACGGAACGATAAATTTTATTTTCTCTCTTTCTGATCCTTTTCCAGCCAGTTTTGGCTTGAAATGAAGCCATAATGGTTTTTTTTAATATTTTGAATGTTTTTGCTATTATTTTGGAATTTTCTATTGCGCGTTGTGTAGGAACAGAATGGAACGATAATTTTTATTTTCTCACTTTCTCAGCCTTTCCCAACCTATTTTGGCTGGAAATTACGCCATAATAGTTTTTTTTTAATTTTTTGAATTTTTCTGCTATTTTTTTGGAATTTTCTATTACGCATCGGGTTGGAATGGAACGGAACGATAATTTTTGTTTTCTCTCTTGCTCGACCTTTTCCACCCAGTTTTGGCTTCAAAAGAAGCCATAATGGTATTCTTTAAATTTTTTAATTTTTTTGCTATTTTTTTGGAATTTTCCATTACGCGTCGGGTAGAAATGAAACGGAACGATTATTTTTATTTTCTGTCTTTCACAGCCTTTCCCAACATATTTTGGCTAGAAATAACGCCATGATGGTTTTTTTTTTTACTTTTTTGAATTTTTTTTTATTTTTTTGGTATTTTCTCTTACGCGTCGGGTAGGAACGAAACGGAACGATAATTTTTATTTTCTCTCTTTCTTATCCTTTTCCAGCCGGTTTTGGCTTGAAATGAAGCCATAATGGTTTTTTTTTAATTTTTTGAATGTTTTTGCTATTATTTTGGAATTTTCTATTGCGCGTTGTGTAGGAACGGAATGGAACGATAATTTTTATTTTCTCTCTTTCTCAGCCTTTCCCAACCTATTTTGGCTGGAAATTACGCCATAATAGTTTTTTTTTTAATTTTTTTCATTTTTTTGCTATTTTTTCGGAATTTTCTCTTACGCGTCGGGTAGTAACGAAACGGAACGATAATTTTTATTTTCTCTCTTTCTGAGCCTTTTCCAACCTGTTTTGGCTTGAAATGCAGCCATAATGGTTTTTTTTTTGAATTTTTTTGCCATTTTTTTGGAATTTTCTTTTACGCGTCGGGTAGGAACGGAATGGAACGATAGTACTTATTTTCTCTCTTTCTCGTACTGTTCCAACCTTTGAGGGCTTGAAATTAAGCCATAATGGTATTTTTTAATTTTTTTAATTTTTTTGCTATTTTTTTGGAATTTTGTATTACGGATGGGGTTGGAACGGAACGGAACGATAATTTTTATTTTCTTTCGTTCTGGATCTTTTGCACCCTATTTTGGCTTCAAAAGAAGCCATAATGATATTTTATAATTTTTTTAATTTTTCTGCTATTTTTTTGGAATTTTTTTATTACGCTTCGGGTAGGAACGAAACGGAACGATAATTTTTATTTTCTCTTTCTCAGCCTTTTCCAACCTATTTTGGCTGGAAATGACGCCATTATGGTCTTACGATAATTTTTTGACTTTTTTTGCTATTTCTTTGTAATTTTCTATTACGTGTCGGGCAAGAACGGAACGGAACGATAATACTTGTTTTCTCTCTTGTTCATCCTTTTCCAAGCTATTTTGGTTTGAAATGAAGCCATCTTTGTATTTTTTAATTTTTTGAATTTTTTTGTTATTTTTTTCGAATTTTCTATTACGCATCGGGTTGGAACGGAACGGAACGATAATTTTTATTTTCTATCTTGCTCGACCTTTTCCACCTAGTTTTGGCTTCAAAAGAAGCCATAATGGTATTCTTTAATTTTTTTAATTTTTTTGCTATTTTTTTGGAATTTTCCATTACGCGTCGGGTAGAAATGAAACGGAACGATTATGTTTATTTTCTTTCTTTCTCAGCCTTTCCCAACATATTTTGGCTGGAAATAACGCCATAATGGTTTTTTTTTAATTTTTTGAATTTTTTTGAATTTTTTTGGTATTTTCTCTTACGCGTCGGGTAGGAACGAAACGGAACGATATTTTTTATTTTCTCTCTTTCTGATCCTTTTCCAGCCAGTTTTGGCTTTAAATGAAGCCATAATTGTTTTTTTTAATTTTTTGAATGTTTTTGCTATTATTTTGGAATTTTCTATTGCGCGTTGTGTAGGAACGGAATGGAACGATAATTTTTATTTTCTCTCTTTCTCAGCCTTTCCCAACCTATTTTGGCTGGAAATTACGCCATAATAGTTTTTTTTTTAATTTTTTGAATTTTTTTGCTATTTTTTTGGAATTTTCTCTTACGCGTCGGGTAGTAACGAAACGGAACGATAATTTTTATTTTCTCTCTTTCTCAGCCTTTCCCAACCTATTTTGGCTGGAAATTACGCTATAATAGTTTTTTTTTTAATTTTTTGAATTTTTTGCTATTTTTTTGGAATTTTCTCTTACGCGTCGGGTAGTAACGAAACGCAACGATAATTTTTATTTTCTCTTTTTCTGAGCCTTTTCCAACCTGTTTTCGCTTGAAATGCAGCCATAATGGATTTTTTTTTGAATTTTTTTGCCATTTTTTTGGAATTTTCTTTTACGCGTCGGGTAGGAACGGAATGGAACGATAGTACTTATTTTCTCTTTTTCTCGTACTTTTCCAACCTATGTTGGCTTGAAATTAAGCCATAATGGTATTTTTTAATTTTTTTGCTATTTTTTTGGAATTTTGTATTGCAGATGGGGTTGAAACGGAACGGAACGATAATTTTTATTTTCTCTTTCTCAGCCTTTTCCAACCTATTTTGGCTGGAAATGACGCCATAATGGTCTTACGATAATTTTTTGACTTTCTTTGCTATTTCTTCGTAATTTTCTATTACATGCCGGGCAAGAACGGAACGGAACGATAATACTTATTTTCTCTCTTGCTCATCCTTTTCCAAGCTATTTTGGTTTGAAATGAAGCCATCATTGTATTTTTTAATTTTTTTAATTTTTTTGTTATTTTTTTGGAATTTTCTATTACGAATCGGGTTGGAACGGAACGGAACGATAATTTTTATTTTCTCTCTTGCTCGACCTTTTCCACCCAGTTTTGGCTTCAAAAGAAGCCATAATGGTATTCTTTAATTTTCGTTAATTTTTTTGCTATTTTTTTGGAATTTTCCATTACGCGTCGGGTAGAAACGAAACGGAACGGAACGATTATTTTTATTTTCTGTCTTTCTCATCCTTTCCCTACATATTTTGGCTGGAAATAACGCCATACTGGTTTTTTTTTGAATTTTTTGAATTTTTTTGTATTTTTTTGGTATTTTCTCTTACGCGTCGGGCAGGAACGAAACGGAACAATATTTTTTATTTTCTCTCTTTCTGATCCTTTTCCAGCCAGTTTTGGCTTGAAATGAAGCGATAATGGTGTTTTTCAATATTTTGAATGATTTTGCTATTATTTTGGAATTTTCTATTGCGCGTTGTGTAGGAACGGAATGGAACGATAATTTTTATTTTCTCTTTTTCACAGCCTTTCCCAACCTATTTTGGCTGGAAATTACGCCATAATAGTTTTTTTTTTTAATTTTTTGAATTTTTTTGCTATTTTTTTGGAATTTTCTCATACGCGTCGGGTAGTAACGAAACAGAACGATAATTTTTATTTTCTCTCTTTCTGAGACGTTTCCAACCTGTTTTCGCTTGAAATGCAGCTATAATGGATTTTTTTTTGTATTTTTTTGCCATTTTCTTGGAATTTTCTCTTACGCGTCGGGTAGTAACGAAACGCAACGATAATTTTTATTTTCTCTCTTTCTGAGCCTTTTCCAATCTGTTTTCGCTTGAAATGCAGCCATAACGGATTTTTTTTTTAATTTTTTTGCCATTTTTTTGGAGTTTTCTTTTACGCGTCGGGTAGGAACGGAATGGAACGATAGTACTTATTTTCCCTTTTTCTTGTACTTTTCCAACCTATGTTGGCTTGAAATTAAGCCATAATGGTATTTTTTAATTTTTTGAATTTTTTTGCTATTTTTTTGGAATTTTGTATTACGGATGGGTATGAAACGGAACGGAACGATAATTTTTATTTTCTCTTTCTCAGCCTTTTCCAACCTATTTTGGCTGGAAATGACGCCATAATGGTCTTACGATAATTTTTTGACTTTCTTTGCTCTTTCTTTGTAATTTTCTATTACATGCCGGGCAAGAACGGAACGGAACGGTAATACTTATTTTCTCTCTTGCTCATCCTTTTCCAAGCTATTTTGGTTTGAAATGAAGCCATCATTGCATTTTTTAATTTTTAGAATTTTTTTGTTATTTTTTTGGAATTTTCTATTACGCATTGGGTTGGAACGGAACAGAACGATAATTTTTATTTTCTCTCGTGCACGACCTTTTCCACCCAGTTTTGGCTTCAAAAGAAGCCATAATGGTATTCTTTAATTTTCGTTAATTTTTTTGCTATTTTTTTGGAATTTTCCATTACGCGTCGGGTAGAAACGAAACGGAACGGAACGATTATTTTTATTTTCTGTCTTTCTCATCCTTTCCCTACATATTTTGGCTGGAAATAACGCCATAATGGTTTTTTTTTTAATTTTTTGAATTTTTTTGAATTTTTTTGGTATTTTCTCTTACGCGTCGGGCAGGAACGAAATGGAACAATATTTTTTATTTTCTCTCTTTCTGATCCTTTTCCAGCCAGTTTTGGCTTGAAATGAAGCGATAATGGTGTTTTTCAATATTTTGAATGATTTTGCTATTATTTTGGAATTTTCTATTGCGCGTTGTGTAGGAACGGAATGGAACGATAATTTTTATTTTCTCTCTTTCTCAGCCTTTCCCAACCTATTTTGGCTGGAAATTACGCCATAATAGTTTTTTTTTTTAATTTTTTGAATTTTTTTGCTATTTTTTTTGAATTTTCTCATACGCGTCGGGTAGTAACGAAACAGAACGATAATTTTTATTTTCTCTCTTTCTGAGACGTTTCCAACCTGTTTTCGCTTGAAATGCAGCTATAATGGATTTTTTTTTGAATTTTTTTGCCATTTTCTTGGAATTTTCTCTTACGCGTCGGGTAGTAACGAAACGCAACGATAATTTTTATTTTCTCTCTTTCTGAGCCTTTTCCAACCTGTTTTCGCTTGAAATGCAGCCATAACGGATTTTTTTTTAATTTTTTTGCCATTTTTTTGGAGTTTTCTTTTACGCGTCGGGTAGGAACGAAATGGAACGATAGTACTTATTTTCTCTTTTTCTTGTACTTTTCCAACCTATGTTGGCTTGAAATTAAGCCATAATGGTATTTTTTAATTTTTTGAATTTTTTTGCTATTTTTTTGGAATTTTGTATTACGGATGGGTATGAAACGGAACGGAACGATAATTTTTATTTTCTCTTTCTCAGCCTTTTCCAACCTATTTTGGCTGGAAATGACGCCATAATGGTCTTATGATAATTGTTTGACTTTCTTTGCTATTTCTTTGTAATTTTCTATTACATGCCGGGCAAGAACGGAACGGAACGGTAATACTTATTTTCTCTCTTGCTCATCCTTTTCCAAGCTATTTTGGTTTGAAATGAAGCCATCATTGCATTTTTTAATTTTTAGAATTTTTTTGTTATTTTTTTGGAATTTTCTATTACGCATTGGGTTGGAACGGAACAGAACGATAATTTTTATTTTCTCTCGTGCACGACCTTTTCCACCCAGTTTTGGCTTCAAAAGAAGCCATAATGGTATTCTTTAATTTTCGTTAATTTTTTTGCTATTTTTTTGGAATTTTCCATTACGCGTCGGGTAGAAACGAAACGGAACGGAACGATTATTTTTATTTTCTGTCTTTCTCAGCCTTTCCCTACATATTTTGGCTGGAAATAACGCCATAATGGTTTTTTTTTTTAATTTTTTGAATTTTTTTGTATTTTTTTGGTATTTTCTCTTTTGCGTCGGGCAGGAACGAAACGGAACGATATTTTTTATTTTCTCTCTTTCTGATCCTTTTCCAGCCAGTTTTGGCTTGAAATGAAGCGATAATGGTGTTTTTCAATATTTTGAATGATTTTGCTATTATTTTGGAATTTTCTGTTGCGCGTTGTGTAGGATCGGAATGGAACGATAATTTTTATTTTCTCTCTTTCACAGCCTTTCCCAACCTATTTTGGCTGGAAATTACGCCATAATAGTTTTTTTTTAATTTTTTGAATTTTTTTGGTATTTTTTTGGAATTTTCTCTTACGCGTCGGGTAGTAACGAAACGGAACGATAATTTTTATTCTCTCTCTTTCTGAGCCTTTTCCAACCTGTTTTCGCTTGAAATGCAGCCATAATGGTTTTTTTTTTGAATTTTTTTGCCATTTTTTTGGAATTTTCTTTTACGTGTCGGGTAGGAACGGAATGGAACGATAGCACTTATTTTCTCTCTTTCTCGTACTTTTCCAACCTATGTGGGTTTGAAATTAAGCCATAATGGTATTTTTTATTTTTTTGAATTTTTTTGCTATTTTTTTGGAATTTTGTATTACGGATGGGGTTGGAATGCAACGGAACGATAATTTTTTTTTTGCTTTCATTCTTGATCTTTTCCACCCTATTTTGGCTTCAATAGAAGCCATAATGGTATTTTATAATTTTTTGAATTTTTCTGCTATTTTTTTGGAATTTTTTATTACGCTACGGTTAGGAACGAAACGGAACGATAATTTTTATTTTCTCTCTTGCTTGACCCATTCCACCCAGTTTTGGCTTCAAAAGAAGCCATAATGGTATTCTTTAATTTTTTTAATTTTTTTGCTATTTTTTTGGAATTTTCCATTACGCTTCGAGTAGAAACGAAACGGAACGGAACGATTATTTTTATTTTCTGTCTTTCTCAGCCTTTCCCTACATATTTTGGCTGGAAATAACGCCATAATGGATTTTTTTTTAATTTTTTTTAATTTTTTTCGTATTTTCTCTTACGCGTCGGGCAGGAACGAAACGGAACGATATTTTTTATTTTCTCTCTTTCTGATCCTTTTCCAGCCAGTTTTGGCTTGAAATGAAGCCATAATGGTTTTTTTTAATATTTTGAATGTTTTTGCTATTATTTTGGAATTTTCTATTGCGTGTTGTGTAGGAACGGAATGGAACGATAATTTTTATTTTCTCTCTTTCTCAGCCTTTCCCAACCTATTTTGGCTAGAAATTACGCCATAATAGTTTTTTTTTTAATGTTTTGAATTTTTTTGCTATTTTTTTGGAATTTTCTCTTACGCGTCGGGTAGTAACGAAACGGAACGATAAATTTTATTTTCTCTCTTTCTGATCCTTTTCCAGCCAGTTTTGGCTTGAAATGAAGCCATAATGGTTTTTTTTAATATTTTGAATGTTTTTGCTATTATTTTGGAATTTTCTATTGCGCGTTGTGTAGGAACGGAATGGAACGATAATTTTTATTTTCTCTCTTTCTCAGCCTTTCCCAACCTATTTTGGCTGGAAATTACGCCATAATATTTTTTTTTTAAATTTTTTTATTTTTTTTGCTATTTTTTTGGAATTTTCTGTTACGCGTCGGGTAGTAACGAAACGGAACGATAATTTTTATTTTCTCTCTTTCTGAGCCTTTTCCAACCTGTTTTCGCTTGAAATGCAGCCATAATGGTTTTTTTTTGAATTTTTTTGCCATTTTTTTGGAATTTTCTTTTACGCGTAGGGTAGGAACGGAATGGAACGATAGTGCTTATTTTCTCTCTTTCTCATACTTTTCCAACCTATGTTGGCTTGAAATTGAGCCATAATGGTATTTTTTAATTTTTTGAATTTTTCTGCTATTTTTTTTGAATTTTGTGTTCCGGATGGGGTTGGAACGGAACAGAACGATAATTTTTATTTTCTTTCGTTCTTGATCTTTTCCACCCTATTTTGGCTTCAAAAGAAGCCATAATGATATTTTATAATTTTTTGAATTTTTCTGCTATTTTTTTGGAATTTTTTTATTACGCTTCGGGTAGGAACGAAACGGAACGATAATTTTTATTTTCTCTTTCTTAGCCTTTTCCAACCTATTTTGGCTGGAAATGACGCCATAATGGTCTTACGATAATTTTTTTACTTTTTTTGCTATTTCTTTGTAATTTTCTATTACGTGTCGGGCAAGAACGGAACGGAACGATAATACTTATTTTCTCTCTTGCTCATCCTTTTCCACGCTATTTTGGTTTGAAATGACGCCATCATTGTATTTTTTAATTTTTTGAATTTTTTTGTTATTTTTTTGGAATTTTCTATTACGCATCGGGTTGGAACGGAACGGAACGATAATTTTTATTTTCTCTCTTGCTCGACCCTTTTCCACCCAGTTTTGGCTTCAAAAGAAGCCATAATGGTATTCTTTAAATTTTTTAATTTTTTTGCTATTTTTTTGGAATTTTCCATTAAGCGTCGGGTAGAAACGAAACGGAACGATTATTTTTATTTTCTGTCTTTCTCAGCCTTTCCCAACATATTTTGGCTAGAAATAACGCCATGATGGTTTTTTTTTTAATTTTTTGAATTTTTTTGTAATTTTTTGGTATTTTCTCTTACGCGTCGGGTAGGAACGAAACGGAACGATAATTTTTATTTTCTCTCTTTCTTATCCTTTTCCAGCCAGTTTTGGCTTGAAATGAAGCCGTAATGGTTTTTTTTAATTTTTTGAATGTTTTTGCTATTATTTTGGAATTTTCTATTGCGCGTTGTGTAGGAACGGAATGGAACGATAATTGTTATTTTCTCTCTTTCTCAGCCTTTCCCAACCTATTTTGGCTGGAAATTACGCCATAATAGTTTTTTTTTTAATTTTTTTAATTTTTTTGGCTATTTTTTCGGAATTTTCTCTTACGCGTCGGGTAGTAACGAAACGGAACGATAATTTTTATTTTCTCTCTTTCTGAGCCTTTTCCAACCTGTTTTGGCTTGAAATGCAGCCATAATGGTTTTTTTTTTTGAATTTTTTTGCCATTTTTTTGGAATTTTCTTTTACGCGTCGGGTAGGAACGGAATGGAACGATAGTACTTATTTTCTCTCTTTCTTGTACTGTTCCAACCTTTGAGGGCTTGAAATTAAGCCATAATGGTATTTTTTAATTTTTTGAATTTTTTTGCTATTTTTTTGGAATTTTGTATTACGGATGGGGTTGGAACGGAACGGAACGATAATTTTTATTTTCTTTCGTTCTGGATCTTTTGCACCCTATTTTGGCTTCAAAAGAAGCCATAATGATATTTTATAATTTTTTTAATTTTTCTGCTATTTTTTTTGAATTTTTTTATTACGCTTCGGGTAGGAACGAAACGGAACGATAATTTTTATTTTCTCTTTCTCAGCCTTTTCCAACCTATTTTGGCTGGAAATGACGCCATTATGGTCTTACGATAATTTTTTGACTTTTTTTGCTATTTCTTTGTAATTTTCTATTACGTGTCGGGCAAGAACGGAACGGAACGATAATACTTGTTTTCTCTCTTGTTCATCCTTTTCCAAGCTATTTTGGTTTGAAATGAAGCCATCTTTGTATTTTTTAATTTTTTGAATATTTTTGTTATTTTTTTGGAATTTTCTATTACGCATCGGGTTGGAACGGAACGGAACGATGTTTTTTATTTTCTATCTTGCTCGACCTTTTCCACCTAGTTTTAGCTTCAAAAGAAGCCATAATGGTATTCTTTAATTTTTTTGCTATTTTTTTGGAATTTTGCATTACGCGTCGGGTAGAAACGAAACGGAACGATTATATTTGTTTTCTTTCTTTCTCAGCCTTTCCCAACATATTTTGGCTGGAAATAACGCCATAATGGTTTTTTTTTAATTTTTTGAATTTTTTTGTATTTTTTTGGTATTTTCTCTTACGCGTCGGGTAGGAACGAAACGGAACGATATTTTTTATTTTCTCTCTTTCTGATCCTTTTCCAGCCAGTTTTGGCTTTAAATGAAGCCATAATTGTTTTTTTTAATTTTTTGAATGTTTTTGCTATTATTTTGGAATTTTCTATTGCGCGTTGTGTAGGAACGGAATGGAACGATAATTTTTATTTTCTCTCTTTCTCAGCCTTTCCCAACCTATTTTGGCTGGAAATTACGCCATAATAGTTTTTTTCAATTTTTTTGCTATTTTTTTAGAATTTTCTTTTACGCGTCGGGTAGTAACGAAACGGAACGATAATTTTCATTTTCACTCTTTCTGAGCCTTTTCCATCCTGTTTTGGCTTCAAATGCAGCCATAATGGTTTTTTTTTTGAATTTTTTTGCCTTTTTTTTGGAATTTTCTTTTACGCGTCGGGTAGGAACGGAATGGAACGATAGTACTTATTTTCTCTCTTTCTCGTACTTTTCCAACCTATGTTGGGTTGAAATTAAGCCATAATGGTATTTTTTAATTTTTTTAATTTTTTTGCTATTTTTTTGGAATTTTGTATTACGGATGGGGTTGAAACGGAACAGAATGATAATTTTTATTTTCTTTCGTTCTCGATCTTTTCCACCCTATTTTGGCTTCAAAAGAAGCCATAATGGTATTTTTTTAATTTTTTGAATTTTTCTGCTATTTTTTTGGAATTTTTTATTACGCTACGGGTAGGAACGAAACGGAACGATAGTTTTTATTTTCTCTTTCTCAGCCTTTTCCAACCTATTTTGGCTGGAAATGACGCCATAATGGTCTTACGATAATTTTTTGACTTTTTTCGCTATTTCTTTGTAATTTTCTATTACGTGTCTGGCAAGAACGGAACGGAACGATAATACTTATTTTCTCTCTTGCTCATCCTTTTCCAAGCTATTTTGGTTTGAAATGAAGCCATCATTGTATTTTTTAATTTTTTTAATTTTTTTGTTATTTTTTTGGAATTTTCTATTACGCATCGGGTTGGAACGGAACGGAACGATAATTTTTATTTTCTTTCGTTCTCCATCTTTTCCACCCTATTTTGGCTTCAAAAGAAGCCATAATGGTATTTTATAATTTTTTGAATTTTTCTGCTATTTTTTTGGAATTTTTTATTACGCTACGGTTAGGAACGAAACGGAACGATAGTTTTTATTTTCTCTTTCTCAGCCTTTTCCAACCTATTTTGGCTTGAAATGACGCCATAATGGTCTTACGATAATTTTTTGACTTTTTTTGCTATTTCTTTGTAATTTTCTATTGCGTGTCTGGCAAGAACGGAACGGAACGATAATATTTATTTTCTCTCTTGCTCATCCATTTCCAAGCTATTTTGGTTTGAAATGAAACCATCATTGTATTTTTTAATTTTTTGAATTTTTTTGTTATTTTTTTGGAATTTTGTATTACGCATCGGGTTGGAACGGAACGGAACGATAATTTTTATTTTCTCTCTTACTCGACCTTTTCCACCCAGTTTTGGCTTCAAAAGAAGCCATAATGGTATTCTTTAATTTTTTTAATTTTTTTGCTATTTTTTGGGAATTTTCCATTACGCGTCGGGTAGAAACGAAACGGAACGATTATTTTTATTTTCTGTCTTTCTCAACCTTTCCCAACATATTTTGGCAGAAAATAACGCCATAATGGTTTTTTTTTTAATTTTTTGAATTTTCTTGTATTTTTTTGGCATTTTCTCTTACGCGTCGGGTAGGAACGAAACGGAACGATATTTTTTATTTTCTCTCTTTCTGATCCTTTTCCAGCCAGTTTTGGCTTTAAATGAAGCCATAATTGTTTTTTTTAATTTTTTGAATGTTTTTGCTATTATTTTGGAATTTTCTATTGCGCGTCGGGTAGGAACGGAATGGAACGATAATTTTTATTTTCTCTCTTTCTCTGCCTTTCCCAACCTATTTTGTCTAGAAATTACGCCATAATAGTTTTTTTTTTAATTTTTTTAATTTTTTTGGAATTTTCTCTTACGCGTCGGGTAGTAACGAAACGGAACGATAATTTTTATTTTCTCTCTTTCTGAGCATTTTCCAACCTGTTTTGGCTTGAAATGCGGCCATAATGGTTTTTTTTTTTGAATTTTTTTGCCTTTTTTTTGGAATTTTCTCTTACGCGTCGGGTAGGAACGGAATGGAACGATAGTACTTATTTTCTCTCTTTCTCGTACTTTTCCAACCTATGTTGGCTTGAAATTAAGCCATAATGGTATTTTTTAATTTTTTGAATTTTTCTGCTATTTTTTTGGAATTTTTTTATTACGCTTCGGGTGGGAACGAAACGGAACGATAATTTTTATTTTCACTTTCTCAGCCTTTTCCAACCTATTTTGGCTGGAAATGACGCCATAATGGTCTTACGATAATTTTTTGACTTTTTTTGCTATTTCTTTGTAATTTTCTATTACGTGTCGGGCAAGAACGGAACGGAACGATAATACTTATTTTCTCTCTTGCTCATCCTTTTCCAAGCTATTTTGGTTTGAAATGAAGCCATCATTGTATTTTTTAATTTTTTGAATTTTTTTGGAATTTTCTATTACGCATCGGGTTGGAACGGAACGGAACGGAACGATAATTTTTATTTTCTCTCTTGCTCGACCTTTTCCACCCAGTTTTGGCTTCAAAAGATGCCATAATGGTATTCTTTAATTTTTTTAATTTTTTTGCTATTTTTTTGGAATTTTCCATTACGCGTCGGGTAGAAACGAAACGGAACGCTTATTTTTATTTTCTGTCTTTCTCAGCCTTTCACTACATATTTTGGCTGTAAATAACGCCATACTGGTTTTTTTAAATTTTTTGAATGTTTTTGCTCTTTTTTGGGAATTTTTTATTGCGCGTCGGGTAGGATCGGAATGGAACGATAATTTTTATTTTCTCTTTTTCTCAGCATTTCCCAACCTATTTTGGCTGGAAATTACGCCATAATAGTTTTTTTAAATTTTTTGAATTTTTTTGCTATTTTTTTGAAATTTTCTCTTACGTGTCGGGTAGTAACGAAACGGAACGATAATTTTTATTTTCTCTCTTTCTGAGCCTTTTCCAACCTGTTTTGGGGTGAAATGAAGCCATAATGGTATTTTTTAATTTTTTGAATTTTTCTGCTATTTTTTTGGAATTTTTTATTACGCTACGGGTAGGAACGAAACGGAACGATTATGTTTATTTTCTTTCTTTCTTAGCCTTTCCCAACATATTTTGGCTGGAAATAATGCCATAATGGTTTTTTTTTAATTTTTTGAATTTTTTTGTATTTTTTTGGTATTTTCTCTTACGCGTCGGGTAGGAACGAAACGGAACGATATTTTTTATTTTCTCTCTTTCTGATCCTTTTCCATCCAGTTTTGGCTTTAAATGAAGCCATAATTGTTTTTTTAATTTTTTGAATGTTTTGCTATTATTTTGGAATTTTCTATTGCGCGTTGTGTAGGAACGGAATGGAACGATAATTTTTATTTTCTCTCTTTCTCAGCCTTTCCCAACCTATTTTGGCTGGAAATTACGCCATAATAGTTTTTTTTAATTTTTTTTCTATTTTTTTTAGAATTTTCTTTTTCGCGTCGGGTAGTAACGAAACGGAACGATAATTTTCATTTTCACTCTTTCTGAGCCTTTTCCATCCTGTGTTGGCTTAAAATGCAGCCATAATGGTTTTTTTTTTGAATTTTTTTGCCTTTTTTTTGGAATTTTCTTTTACGCGTCGGGTAGGAACGGAATGGAACGATAGTACTTATTTTCTCTCTTTCTCGTACTTTTCCAACCTATGTTGGGTTGAAATTAAGCCATAATGGTATTTTTTAATTTTTTGAATTTTTTTGCTATTTTTTTGGAATTTTGTATTACGGATGGGGTTGAAACGGAACAGAACGATAATTTTTATTTTCTTTCGTTCTCGATCTTTTCCACCCTATTTTGGCTTCAAAAGAAGCCATAATGGTATTTTTTTAATTTTTTGAATTTTTCTGCTATTTTTTTGGAATTTTTTATTACGCTACGGTTAGGAACGAAACGGAACGATAGTTTTTATTTTCTCTTTCTCAGCCTTTTCCAACCTATTTTGGCTTGAAATGACGCCATAATGGTCTTACGATAATTTTTTGACTTTTTTTGCTATTTCTTTGTAATTTTCTATTGCGTGTCTGGCAAGAACGGAACGGAACGATAATATTTATTTTCTCTCTTGCTCATCCATTTCCAAGCTATTTTGGTTTGAAATGAAACCATCATTGTATTTTTTAATTTTTTGAATTTTTTTGTTATTTTTTTGGAATTTTGTATTACGCATCGGGTTGGAACGGAACGGAACGATAATTTTTATTTTCTCTCTTACTCGACCTTTTCCACCCAGTTTTGGCTTCAAAAGAAGCCATAATGGTATTCTTTAATTTTTTTAATTTTTTTGCTATTTTTTGGGAATTTTCCATTACGCGTCGGGTAGAAACGAAACGGAACGATTATTTTTATTTTCTGTCTTTCTCAACCTTTCCCAACATATTTTGGCAGAAAATAACGCCATAATGGTTTTTTTTTTAATTTTTTGAATTTTCTTGTATTTTTTTGGCATTTTCTCTTACGCGTCGGGTAGGAACGAAACGGAACGATATTTTTTATTTTCTCTCTTTCTGATCCTTTTCCAGCCAGTTTTGGCTTTAAATGAAGCCATAATTGTTTTTTTTAATTTTTTGAATGTTTTTGCTATTATTTTGGAATTTTCTATTGCGCGTCGGGTAGGAACGGAATGGAACGATAATTTTTATTTTCTCTCTTTCTCTGCCTTTCCCAACCTATTTTGTCTAGAAATTACGCCATAATAGTTTTTTTTTAATTTTTTTAATTTTTTTGGAATTTTCTCTTACGCGTCGGGTAGTAACGAAACGGAACGATAATTTTTATTTTCTCTCTTTCTGAGCATTTTCCAACCTGTTTTGGCTTGAAATGCGGCCATAATGGTTTTTTTTTTGAATTTTTTTGCCTTTTTTTTGGAATTTTCTCTTACGCGTCGGGTAGGAACGGAATGGAACGATAGTACTTATTTTCTCTCTTTCTCGTACTTTTCCAACCTATGTTGGCTTGAAATTAAGCCATAATGGTATTTTTTAATTTTTTGAATTTTTCTGCTATTTTTTTGGAATATTTTTATTACGCTTCGGGTGGGAACGAAACGGAACGATAATTTTTATTTTCACTTTCTCAGCCTTTTCCAACCTATTTTGGCTGGAAATGACGCCATAATGGTCTTACGATAATTTTTTGACTTTTTTTGCTATTTCTTTGTAATTTTCTATTACGTGTCGGGCAAGAACGGAACGGAACGATAATACTTATTTTCTCTCTTGCTCATCCTTTTCCAAGCTATTTTGGTTTGAAATGAAGCCATCATTGTATTTTTTAATTTTTTGAATTTTTTTGGAATTTTCTATTACGCATCGGGTTGGAACGGAACGGAACGGAACGATAATTTTTATTTTCTCTCTTGCTCGACCTTTTCCACCCAGTTTTGGCTTCAAAAGATGCCATAATGGTATTCTTTAATTTTTTTAATTTTTTTGCTATTTTTTTGGAATTTTTCATTACGCGTCGGGTAGAAACGAAACGGAACGCTTATTTTTATTTTCTGTCTTTCTCAGCCTTTCACTACATATTTTGGCTGTAAATAACGCCATACTGGTTTTTTTAAATTTTTTGAATGTTTTTGCTCTTTTTTGGGAATTTTTTATTGCGCGTCGGGTAGGATCGGAATGGAACGATAATTTTTATTTTCTCTTTTTCTCAGCATTTCCCAACCTATTTTGGCTGGAAATTACGCCATAATAGTTTTTTTAAATTTTTTGAATTTTTTTGCTATTTTTTTGAAATTTTCTCTTACGTGTCGGGTAGTAACGAAACGGAACGATAATTTTTATTTTCTCTCTTTCTGAGCCTTTTCCAACCTGTTTTGGGGTGAAATGAAGCCATAATGGTATTTTTTAATTTTTTGAATTTTTCTGCTATTTTTTTGGAATTTTTTATTACGCTACGGGTAGGAACGAAACGGAACGATTATGTTTATTTTCTTTCTTTCTCAGCCTTTCCCAACATATTTTGGCTGGAAATAACGCCATAATGGTTTTTTTTTAATTTTTTGAATTTTTTTGTATTTTTTTGGTATTTTCTCTTACGCGTCGGGTAGGAACGAAACGGAACGATATTTTTTATTTTCTCTCTTTCTGATCCTTTTCCATCCAGTTTTGGCTTTAAATGAAGCCATAATTGTTTTTTTAATTTTTTGAATGTTTTTGCTATTATTTTGGAATTTTCTATTGCGCGTTGTGTAGGAACGGAATGGAACGATAATTTTTATTTTCTCTCTTTCTCAGCCTTTCCCAACCTATTTTGGCTGGAAATTACGCCATAATAGTTTTTTTTAATTTTTTTTCTATTTTTTTTAGAATTTTCTTTTACGCGTCGGGTAGTAACGAAACGGAACGATAATTTTCATTTTCACTCTTTCTGAGCCTTTTCCATCCTGTGTTGGCTTCAAATGCAGCCATAATGGTTTTTTTTTTGAATTTTTTTGCCTTTTTTTTGGAATTTTCTTTTACGCGTCGGGTAGGAACGGAATGGAACGATAGTACTTATTTTCTCTCTTTCTCGTACTTTTCCAACCTATGTTGGGTTGAAATTAAACCATAATGGTATTTTTTAATTTTTTGAATTTTTTTGCTATTTTTTTAGAATTTTGTATTACGGATGGGGTTGAAACGGAACAGAACGATAATTTTTATTTTCTTTCGTTCTCGATCTTTTCCACCCTATTTTGTCTTCAAAAGAAGCCATAATGGTATTTTTTTAATTTTTTTAATTTTTCTGCTATTTTTTTGGAATTTTTTATTACGCTACGGGTAGGAACGAAACGGAACGATAGTTTTTATTTTCTCTTTCTCAGCCTTTTCCAACCTATTTTGGCTGGAAATGACGCCATAATGGTCTTACGATAATTTTTTGACTTTTTTCGCTATTTCTTTGTAATTTTCTATTACGTGTCTGGCAAGAACGGAACGGAACGATAATACTTATTTTCTCTCTTGCTCATCCTTTTCCAAGCTATTTTGGTTTGAAATGAAGCCATCATTGTATTTTTTAATATTTTGAATTTTTTTGTTATTTTTTTGGAATTTTCTATTACGCATCGGGTTGGAACGGAACGGAACGATAATTTTTATTTTCTCTCTTACTCGACCTTTTCCACCCAGTTTTGGCTTCAAAAGAAGCCATAATGGTATTCTTTAATTTTTTTAATTTTTTTGCTATTTTTTGGGAATTTTCCATTACGCGTCGGGTAGAAACGAAACGGAACGATTATTTTTATTTTCTGTCTTTCTCAACCTTTCCCAACATATTTTGGCAGGAAATAACGCCATAATGGTTTTTTTTTTTAATTTTTTGAATTTTCTTGTATTTTTTTGGCATTTTCTCTTACGCGTCGGGTAGGAACGAAACGGAATGATATTTTTTATTTTCTCTCTTTCTGATCCTTTTCCAGCCAGTTTTGGCTTTAAATGAAGCCATAATTGTTTTTTTTTAATTTTTTGAATGTTTTTGCTATTATTTTGGAATTTTCTATTGCGCGTCGGGTAGGAACGGAATGGAACGATAATTTTTATTTTCTCTCTTTCTCTGCCTTTCCCAACCTATTTTGTCTAGAAATTACGCCATAATAGTTTTTTTTTTAATTTTTTTAATTTTTTTGATATTTTTTTGGAATTTTCTCTTACGCGTCGGGTAGTAACGAAACGGAACGATAATTTTTATTTTCTCTCTTTCTGAGCATTTTCCAACCTGTTTTGGCTTGAAATGCGGCCATAATGGTTTTTTTTTTTGAATATTTTTGCCTTTTTTTTGGAATTTTCTTTTACGCGTCGGGTAGGAACGGAATGGAACGATAGTACTTATTTTCTCTCTTTCTCGTACTTTTCCAACCTATGTTGGCTTGAAATTAAGCCATAATGGCATTTTTTAATTTTTTGAATTTTTCTGCTATTTTTTTGGAATTTTCTATTACGGATGGTGTTGGAACGGAACGGAACGATAATTTTTATTTTCTTTCGTTCTCGATCTTTTCCACCCTATTTTGGCTTCAAAAGAAGCCGTAATGCTATTTTATAATTTTTTGAATTTTTCTGCTATTTTTTTGGAATTTTTTTATTACGCTTCGGGTGGGAACGAAACGGAACGATAATTTTTATTTTCACTTTCTCAGCCTTTTCCAACCTATTTTGGCTGGAAATGACGCCATAATGGTCTTACGATAATTTTTTGACTTTTTTTGCTATTTCTTTGTAATTTTCTATTACGTGTCGGGCAAGAACGGAACGGAACGATAATACATATTTTCTCTCTTGCTCATCCTTTTCCAAGCTATTTTGGTTTGAAATGAAGCCATCATTGTATTTTTTAATTTTTTGAATTTTTTTGGAATTTTCTATTACGCATCGGGTTGGAACGGAACGGAACGGAACGATAATTTTTATTTTCTCTCTTGCTCGACCGTTTCCACCCAGTTTTGGCTTCAAAAGATGCCATAATGGTATTCTTTAATTTTTTTAATTTTTTTGCTATTTTTTTGGAATTTTCCATTACGCGTCGGGTAGAAACGAAACGGAACGCTTATTTTTATTTTCTGTCTTTCTCAGCCTTTCACTACATATTTTGGCTGTAAATAACGCCATACTGGTTTTTTTAAATTTTTTGAATGTTTTTGCTCTTTTTTGGGAATTTTTTATTGCGCGTCGGGTAGGATCGGGATGGAACGATAATTTTTATTTTCTCTTTTTCTCAGCATTTCCCAACCTATTTTGGCTGGAAATTACGCCATAATAGTTTTTTTTAATTTTTTGAATTTTTTTGCTATTTTTTTGAAATTTTCTCTTACGTGTCGGGTAGTAACGAAACGGAACGATAATTTTTATTTTCTCTCTTTCTGAGCCTTTTCCAACCTGTTTTGGGGTGAAATGAAGCCATAATGGTATTTTTTAATTTTTTGAATTTTTCTACTATTTTTTTGGAATTTTTTATTACGCTACGGGTAGGAACGAAACGGAACGATTATGTTTATTTTCTTTCTTTCTCAGCCTTTCCCAACATATTTTGGCTGGAAATAACGCCATAATGGTTTTTTTTTAATTTTTTGAATTTTTTTGTATTTTTTTGGTATTTTCTCTTACGCGTCGGGTAGGAACGAAACGGAACGATATTTTTTATTTTCTCTCTTTCTGATCCTTTTCCAGCCAGTTTTGGCTTTAAATGAAGCCATAATTGTTTTTTTAATTTTTTGAATGTTTTTCCTATTATTTTGGAATTTTCTATTGCGCGTTGTGTAGGAACGGAATGGAACGATAATTTTTATTTTCTCTCTTTCTCAGCCTTTCCCAACATATTTTGGCTGGAAATAACGCCATAATGGTTTTTTTTTAATTTTTTGAATTTTTTTGTATTTTTTTGGTATTTTCTCTTACGCGTCGGGTAGGAACGAAACGGAACGATATTTTTTATTTTCTCTCGTTCTGATCCTTTTCCAGCCAGTTTTGGCTTTAAATGAAGCCATAATTGTTTTTTTAATTTTTTGAATGTTTTTGCTATTATTTTGGAATTTTCTATTGCGCGTTGTGTAGGAACGGAATGGAACGATAATTTTTATTTTCTCTCTTTCTCAGCCTTTCCCAACATATTTTGGCTGGAAATAACGCCATAATGGTTTTTTTTTAATTTTTTGAATTTTTTTGTATTTTTTTGGTATTTTCTCTTACGCGTCGGGTAGGAACGAAACGGAACGATATTTTTTATTTTCTCTCTTTCTGATCCTTTTCCGGCCAGTTTTGGCTTTAAATGAAGCCATAATTGTTTTTTTAATTTTTTGAATGTTTTTGCTATTATTTTGGAATTTTCTATTGCGCGTTGTGTAGGAACGGAATGGAACGATAATTTTTATTTTCTCTCTTTCACTGCCTTTCCCAACCTATTTTGTCTAGAAATTACGCCATAATAGTTTTTTTTTTAATTTTTTTAATTTTTTTGATATTTTTTTGGAGTTTTCTCTTACGCGTCGGGTAGTAACGAAACGGAACGATAATTTTTATTCTCTCTCTTTCTGAGCCTTTTCCAACCTGTTTTGGCTTGAAATGCAGCCATAATGGTTTTTTTTTTGAAATTTTTTGCCAATTTTTTGGAATTTTCTTTTACGTGTCGGGTTGGAACGGAACGGAACGATAGTACTTATTTTCTCTCTTTCTCGTACGTTTCCAACCTATGTTGGCTTGAAATTAAGCCATAATGGTATTTTTTTAATTTTTTGAATTTTTTTGCTATTTTTTTTTAATTTTGTATTACGGATGGGGTTGGAACGGAATGGAACGATAATTTTTATTTTCTTTCGTTCTCGATCTTTTCCACCCTATTTTGGCTTCAAAAGAAGCCATAATGGTATTTTATAATTTTTTGAATTTTTCTGCTATTTTTTTGGAATTTTTTATTACGCTACAGGTTGGAACGAAACGGAACGATAATTTTTATTTTCTCTTTCTCAGCCTTTTCCAACCTATTTTGGCTGGAAATGACGCCATAATGGTTTTACGATAATTTTTTGACTTTTTTTGCTATTTCTTTGTAATTTTCTATTACGTGTCTGGCAAGAACGGAACGGAACGATAATACTTATTTTCTCTCTTGCTCATCCTTTTCCAAGCTATTTTGGTTTGAAATGAAGCCATCATTGTATTTTTTAATTTTTTTAATTTTTTTGTTATTTTTTAGGAATTTTCTATTACGCATCGGGTTGGAACGGAACGGAACGATAATTTTTATTTTCATTCGTTCTCGATCTTTTCCACCCTATTTTGGCTTCAAAAGAAGCCATAATGGTATTTTATAATTTTTTGAATTTTTCTGCTATTTTTTTGGAATTTTTTATTACTCTACGGTTAGGAACGAAACGGAACGATAGTTTTTATTTTCTCTTTCTCAGCGTTTTCCATCCTATTTTGGCTGGAAATGACGCCATAATGGTCTTACGATAATTTTTTGACTTTTTTTGCTATTTCTTTGTAATTTTCTATTACGTGTCTGGCAAGAACGGAACGGAACGATAATACTTATTTTCTCTCTTGCTAATCCTTTTCCAAGCTATTTTGGTTTGAAATGAAGCCATCATTGTATTTTTTAATTTTTTGAATTTTTTTGTTATTTTTTTGGAATTTTCTATTACGCATCGGGTTGGAACGGAACGGAACGATAATGTTTATTTTCTCTCTTGCTCGACCTTTTCCACCCAGTTTTGGCTTCAAAAGAAGCCATAGTGGTATTCTTTAATTTTTTTAATTTTTTTGCTATTTTTTTGGAATTTTCCATTTCGCATCGGGTAGAAACGAAACGGAACTATTATTTTTATTTTCTGTCTTTCTCCGCCTTTCCCAACATATTTTGGCTGGAAATAACGCCATAATGGTTTTTTTTTTTAATTTTTTGAATTTTTTTGGTATTTTCACTTACGCATCGGGTAGGAACGAAACGGAACCATATTTTTTATTTTCTCTCTTTCTGATCCTTTTCCAGCCAGTTTTGGCTTGAAATGAAGCCATAATGGTTTTTTTTAATTTTTTGAATGTTTTTGCTATTATTTTGGAATTTTTTATTTCGCGTTGTGTAGGAACGGAATGGAACGATAATTTTTATTTTCTCTCTTTCTCAGCCTGTCCCAACCTATTTTGGCTGGAAATTACTCCATAATAGTTTTTTTTTTTAATTTTTTGAATTTTTTTGCTAACTTTTTGGAATTTTCTCTTACGCGTCGGGTAGTAACGAAACGGAACGATAATTTTTATTTTCTCTCTTTCTGAGCATTTTCCAACCTTTTTTGGCTTGAAATGCAGCCATAATGGATTTTTTTTTTTATTTTTTTGCCAATTTTTTGGAATTTTCTTTTACGCGTTGGGTAGGAACGGAACGGAACGATAGTACTTATTTTCTCTCTTTCTCGTTCGTTTCCAACCTATGTTGGCTTAAAATTAAGCCATAATGGTATTTTTTAATTTTTTGAATTTTTTTGCTATTTTTTTGGAATTTTGTATTACGTATGGGGTTGGAACGGAACGGAACGATAATTTTTGTTTTCTTTCGTTCTCGATCTTTTCCACCCTATTTTGGCTTCAAAAGAAGCCATAATGGTATTTTATAATTTTTTGAATTTTTCTGCTATTTTTTAGGAATTTTTTATTACGCTACGGGTAGGAACGAAACGGAACGATAATTTTTATTTTCTCTATCTCAGCCTTTTCCAACCTATTTTGGCTGGAAATGACGCCATAATGGTCTTACGATAATTTTTTTTGTTTTTTTGCTATTTTTTTGTAATTTTCTATTACGTGTCGGGCAAGAACGGAACGGAACGATAATACTTATTTTCTCTCTTGCTCATCCTTTTCCAAGCTATTTTGGTTTGAAATGAAGCCATCATTGTATTTTTTAATTTTTTGAATTTTTTTGTTATTTTTTTGGAATTTTCTATTACGCATCGGGTTGGAACGGAACGGAACGATAATTTTTATTTTCTCTCTTGCTCGACCTTTTCCACCCAGTTTTGGCTTCAAAAGAAGCCATAATGGTATTCTTTAATTTTTTGAATTTTTTTGCAATTTTTTTTGGTATTTTCTATTACACGTCGGGTAGGAACGAATAGGAACGATAATTTTTATTTTCTCTCTTTCTCAGCCTTTCCCAACCTATTTTGGCTGGAAATGATGCTATAATGGTTTTTTAAAATTTTTTGAATTTTTTTGCTATTTTTTTGGAATTTTCTCTTACGCGTCGGGTAGGAACGAAACGGAACGATAATTTTTATTTTCTCTCTTTCTGATCCTTTTCTAGCCAGTTTTGGCTTGAAATGAAGCCATAATGGTTTTTTTTTTTAATTTTTTGAATTTTTTTGCTATTTTTTTGGAATTTTCTCTTACGCGTCGGGTAGTAACGAAACGGAACGATAATTTTTATTTTCTCTCTTTCTGAGCCTTTTCCAACCTGTTTTGGCTTGAAATGCAGTCATAATGGTTTTTTTTTTAATTTTTTTGCCAATTTTTTGGAATTTTATTTTACGCGTCGGGTAGGAACGGAATGGAACGATAGTACTTATTTTCTCTCCTTCTCGTACTTTTCCAACCTACGTTGGCTTGAAATTAAGCCATAATGGTATTTTTTAATTTTTTGAATTTTTTTGCTATTTTTATTGGAATTTTGTATTAAGGATGGGGTTGGAACGGAACGGAACGATAATTTTTATTTTCTTTCGTTCTCGATCTTTTCCACCCTATTTTGGCTTCAAAAGAAGCCATAATGGTATTTTATAATTTTTTGAATTTTTCTGCTATTTTTTTGGAATTTTTTATTACGCTACGGGTAGGGACGAAACGGAACGATAATTTTTATTTTCTCTATCTCAGCCTTTTCCAACCTATTTTGGCTGGAAATGACGCCATAATGGTCTTACGATAATTTTTTTTGTTTTTTTGCTATTTTTTTGTAATTTTCTATTACGTGTCGGGCAAGAACGGAACGGAACGATAATACTTATTTTCTCTCTTGCTCATCCTTTTCCAAGCTATTTTTGTTTGAAATGAAGCCATCATTGTATATTTTAATTTTTTGAATTTTTTTGTTATTTTTTTGGAATTTTCTATTACGCATCGGGTTGGAACGGAACGGAACGATAATTTTTATTTTCTCTCTTGCTCGACCTTTTCCACCCAGTTTTGGCTTGAAAAGAAGCCATAGTGGTATTCTTTAATTTTTTGAATTTTTTTGCAATTTTTTTTGGTATTTTCTATTACACGTCGGGTAGGAACGAATAGGAACGATAATTTTTATTTTCTCTCTTTCTCAGCCTTTCCCAACCTATTTTGGCTGGAAATGATGCTATAATGGTTTTTTAAAATTTTTTGAATTTTTTTGCTATATTTTTGGAATTTTCTCTTACGCGTCGGGTAGGAACGAAACGGAACGATAATTTTTATTTTCTCTCTTTCTGATCCTTTTCTAGCCAGTTTTGTCTTGAAATGAAGCCATAATGGTTTTTTTTTTTTTTAATTTTTTGTATGTTTTTGCTATTATTTTGGAATTTTCTATTGCGCGTTGTGTAGAAACGAAATGGAACGATAATTTTTATTTTCTTTCGTTCTCGATCTTTTCCACCCTATTTTGGCTTCAAAAGAAGCCATAATGGTATTTTATAATTTTTTGAATTTTTCTGCTATTTTTTTGGAATTTTTTATTACGCTACAGGTAGGAACGAAACGGAACGATAATTTTTATTTTCTCTTTCTCAGCCTTTTCCAACCTATTTTGGCTGGAAATGACGCCATAATGGTTTTACGATAATTTTTTGACTTTTTTTGCTATTTCTTTGTAATTTTCTATTACGTGTCTGGCAAGAACGGAACGGAACGATAATACTTATTTTCTCTCTTGCTCATCCTTTTCCAAGCTATTTTGGTTTGAAATGAAGCCATCATTGTATTTTTTAATTTTTTGAATTATTTTCTTATTTTTTAGGAATTTTCTATTACGCATCGGGTTGGAACGGAACGGAACGATAATTTTTATTTTCATTCGTTCTTGATCTTTTCCACCCTATTTTGGCTTCAAAAGAAGCCATAATGGTATTTTATAATTTTTTGAATTTTTCTGCTATTTTTTTGGAATTTTTTATTACTCTACGGTTAGGAACGAAACGGAACGATAGTTTTTATTTTCTCTTTCTCAGCCTTTTCCATCCTATTTTGGCTGGAAATGACGCCATAATGGTCTTACGATAATTTTTTGACTTTTTTTGCTATTTCTTTGTAATTTTCTATTACGTGTCTGGCAAGAACGGAACAGAACGATAATACTTATTTTCTCTCTTGCTCATCCTTTTCCAAGCTATTTTGGTTTGAAATGAAGCCATCATTGTATTTTTTAATTTTTTGAATTTTTTTGTTATTTTTTTGGAATTTTCTATTACGCATCGGGTTGGAACGGAACAGAACGATAATGTTTATTTTCTCTCTTGCTCGACCTTTTCCACCCAGTTTTGGCTTCAAAAGAAGCCATAGTGGTATTCTTTGATTTTTTTAATTTTTTTGCTATTTTTTTGGAATTTTCCATTTCGCATCGGGTAGAAACGAAACGGAACTATTATTTTTATTTTCTGTCTTTCTCCGCCTTTCCCAACATATTTTGGCTGGAAATAACGCCATAATGGTTTTTTTTTTTAATTTTTTGAATTTTTTTGGTATTTTCTCTTACGCATCGGGTAGGAACGAAACGGAACCATATTTTTTATTTTCTCTCTTTCTGATCCTTTCCCAGCTAGTTTTGGTTTGAAATGAAGCCATAATGGTTTTTTTTAATTTTTTGAATGTTTTTGCTATTATTTTGGAATTTTTTATTTCGCGTTGTGTAGGAACGGAATGGAACGATAATTTTTATTTTCTCTCTTTCTCAGCCTGTCCCAACCTATTTTGGCTGGAAATTACGGCATAATAGTTTTTATTTTTAATTTTTTGAATTTTTTTGCTATTTTTTTGGAATTTTCTCTTACGCGTCGGGTGGTAACGAAACGGAACGATAATTTTTATTTTCTCTCTTTCTGAGCATTTTCCAACCTTTTTTGGCTTGAAATGCAGCCATAATGGATTTTTTTTTTAATTTTTTTGCCAATTTTTTGGAATTTTCTTTTACGCGTCGGGTAGGAACGGAACGGAATGATAGTACTTATTTTCTCTCTTTCTCGTTCGTTTCCAACCTATGTTGGCTTAAAATTAAGCCATAATGGTATTTTTTAATTTTTTGAATTTTTTTGCTATTTTTTTGGAATTTTGTATTACGTATGGGGTTGGAACGGAACGGAACGATAATTTTTGTTTTCTTTCGTTCTCGATCTTTTCCACCCTATTTTGGCTTCAAAAGAAGCCATAATGGTATTTTATAATTTTTTGAATTTTTCTGCTATTTTTTTGGAATTTTTTAATACGCTACGGGTAGGAACGAAACGGAACGATAATTTTTATTTTCTCTATCTCAGCCTTTTCCAACCTATTTTGGCAGGAAATGACGCCATAATGGTCTTACGATAATTTTTTTTGTTTTTTTGCTATTTTTTTGTAATTTTCTATTACGTGTCGGGCAAGAACGGAACGGAACGATAATACTTATTTTCTCTCTTGCTCATCCTTTTCCAAGCTATTTTGGTTTGAAATGAAGCCATCATTGTATTTTTTAATTTTTTGAATTTTTTTGTTATTTTTTTGGAATTTTCTATTACGCATCGGGTTGGAACGGAACGGAACGATAATTTTTATTTTCTCTCTTGCTCGACCTTTTCCACCCAGTTTTGGCTTCAAAAGAAGCCATAATGGTATTCTTTAATTTTTTGAATTTTTTTGCAATTTTTTTTGGTATTTTCTATTACACGTCGGGTAGGAACGAATAGGAACGATAATTTTTATTTTCTCTCTTTCTCAGCCTTTCCCAACCTATTTTGGCTGGAAATGATGCTATAATGGTTTCTTAAAATTTTTTGAATTTTTTTGCTATTTTTTTGGAATTTTCTCTTACGCGTCGGGTAGGAACGAAACGGAACGATAATTTTTATTTTCTCTCTTTCTGATCCTTTTCTAGCCAGTTTTGGCTTGAAATGAAGCCATAATGATTTTTTTTTTTAATTTTTTGAATTTTTTTGCTATTTTTTTGGAATTTTCTCTTACGCGTCGGGTAGTAACGAAACGGAACGATAATTTTTATTTTCTCTCTTTCTGAGCCTTTTCCAACCTGTTTTGGCTTGAAATGCAGTCATAATGGTTTTTTTTTTTAATTTTTTTGCCAATTTTTTGGAATTTTATTTTACGCGTCGGGTAGGAACGGAATGGAACGATAGTACTTATTTTCCCTCTTTCTCGTACTTTTCCGACCTACGTTGGCTTGAAATTAAGCCATAATGGTATTTTTTAATTTTTTGAATTTTTTTGCTATTTTTATTGGAATTTTGTATTAAGGATGGGGTTGGAACGGAACGGAACGATAATTTTTTTTTTCTTTCGTTCTCGATCTTTTCCACCCTATTTTGGCTTCAAAAGAAGCCATAATGGTATTTTATAATTTTTTGAATTTTTCTGCTATTTTTTTGGAATTTTTTATTACGCTACGGGTAGGGACGAAACGGAACGATAATTTTTATTTTCTCTTTCTCAGCCTTCTCCAACCTATTTTGGTTGGAAATGACGCCATAATGGTCTTACGATAATTTTTTTTGTTTTTTTTCTATTTGTTTGTAATTTTCTATTACGTGTCGGGCAAGAACGGAACAGAACGATAATACTTATTTTCTCTCTTGCTCATCCTTTTCCAAGCTATTTTGGTTTGAAATGAAGCCATCATTGTATTTTTTAATTTTTTGAATTTTTTTGTTATTTTTTTGGAATTTTTTATTACGCATCGGGTTGGAACGTAACGGAACGATAATTTTTATTTTCTCTCTTGCTCGACCTTTTCCACCCAGTTTTGGCTTGAAAAGAAGCCATAGTGGCATTCTTTAATTTTTTGAATTTTTTTGCAATTTTTTTTGGTATTTTCTATTACACGTCGGGTAGGAACGAATAGGAACGATAATTTTTATTTTCTCTCTTTCTCAGCCTTTCCCAGCCTATTTTGGCTGGAAATGATGCTATAATGGTTTTTTAAAATTTTTTGAATTTTTTTGCTATTTTTTTGGAATTTTCTCTTACGCGTCGGGTAGGAACGAAACGGAACGATAAATTTTATTTTCTCTCTTTCTGATCCTTTTCTAGCCAGTTTTGGCTTGAAATGAAGCCATAATGGTTTTTTTTTTTTTAATTTTTTGTATGTTTTTGCTATTATTTTGGAATTTTCTATTGCGCGTTGTGTAGAAACGGAATGGAACGATAATTTTTATTTTCTCTCTTTCTCAGCCTTTCCCAACCTATTTTGGCTGGAAATTACGCCGTAATAGTTTTTTTTTTAATTTTTTGAATTTTTTTGCTATTTTTTTGGAATTTTCTTTTACGCGTCGGGTAGTAACGAAACGGAACGATAATTTTTATTTTCTCTCTTTCTGAGCATTTTCCAACCTTTTTTGGCTTGAAATGCAGCCATAATGGATTTTTTTTTTTATTTTTTTGCCAATTTTTTGGAATTTTCTTTTACGCGTCGGGTAGGAACGGAACGGAACGATAGTACTTATTTTCTCTCTTTCTCGTTCGTTTCCAACCTATGTTGGCTTAAAATTCAGCCATAATGGTATTTTTTAATTTTTTGAATTTTTTTGCTATTTTTTTGGAATTTTGTATTACGTATGGGGTTGGAACGGAACGGAACGATAATTTTTGTTTTCTTTCGTTCTCGATCTTTTCCACCCTATTTTGGCTTCAAAAGAAGCCATAATGGTATTTTATAATTTTTTGAATTTTTCTGCTATTTTTTTGGAATTTTTTATTACGCTACGTGTAGGAACGAAACGGAACGATAATTTTTATTTTCTCTATCTCAGCCTTTTCCAACCTATTTTGGCTGGAAATGACGCCATAATGGTCTTACGATAATTTTTTTTTGTTTTTTTGCTATTTTTTTGTAATTTTCTATTACGTGTCGGGCAAGAACGGAACGGAACGATAATACTTATTTTCTCTCTTGTTCATCCTTTTCCAAGCTATTTTGGTTTGAAATGAAGCCATCATTGTATTTTTTAATTTTTTGAATTTTTTTGTTATTTTTTTGGAATTTTCTGTTACGCATCGGGTTGGAACGGAACGGAACGATAATTTTTATTTTCTCTCTTGCTCGACCTTTTCCACCCAGTTTTGGCTTCAAAAGAAGCCATAATGGTATTTTTTAATTTTTTGAATTTTTTTGCAATTTTTTTTGGTATTTTCTATTACACGTCGGGTAGGAACGAATAGGAACGATAATTTTTATTTTCTCTCTTTCTCAGCCTTTCCCAACCTATTTTGGCTGGAAATGATGCTATAATGGTTTTTTAAAATTTTTTGAATTTTTTTGCTATTTTTTTGGAATTTTCTCTTACGCGTCGGGTAGGAACGAAACGGAACGATAATTTTTATTTTCTCTCTTTCTGATCCTTTTCTAGCCAGTTTTGGCTTGAAAAGAAGCCATAATGGTTTTTTTTTTTTAATTTTTTGAATTTTTTTGCTATTTTTTTGGAATTTTCTCTTACGCGTCGGGTAGTAACGAAACGGAACGATAATTTTTATTTTCTCTCTTTCTGAGCCTTTTCCAACCTGTTTTGGCTTGAAATGCAGTCATAATGGTTTTTTTTTTTAAATATTTTGCCATTTTTTTGGAATTTTATTTTACGCGTCGGGTAGGAACGGAATGGAACGATAGTACTTATTTTCTCTCTTTCTCGTACTTTTCCAACCTATGTTGGCTTGAAATTAAGCCATAATGGTATTTTTTAATTTTTTGAATTTTTTTGCTATTTTTATTGGAATTTTGTATTAAGGATGGGGTTGGAACGGAACGGAACGACAATTTTTATTTTCTTTCGTTCTCGATCTTTTCCACCCTATTTTGGCTTCAAAAGAAGCCATAATGGTATTTTATAATTTTTTGAATTTTTCTGCTATTTTTTTGGAATTTTTTATTACGCTACGGGTAGGGACGAAACGGAACGATAATTTTTATTTTCTCTTTCTCAGCCTTTTCCAACCTATTTTGGTTGGAAATGACGCCATAATAGTCTTACGATAATTTTTTTTGTTTTTTTGCTATTTGTTTGTAATTTTCTATTACGTGTCGGGCAAGAACGGAACGGAACGATAATACTTATTTTCTCTCTTGCTCATCCTTTTCCAAGCTATTTTGGTTTGAAATGAAGCCATCATTGTATTTTTTAATTTTTTGAATTTTTTTGTTATTTTTTTGGAATTTTCTATTACGCATCGGGTTGGAACGGAACGGAACGATAATTTTTATTTTCTCTCTTGCTCGACCTTTTCCACCCAGTTTTGGCTTCAAAAGAAGCCATAATGATATTCTTTAATTTTTTGAATTTTTTTGCAATTTTTTTTGGTATTTTCTATTACACGTCGGGTAGGAACGAATAGGAACGATAATTTTTATTTTCTCTCTTTCTCAGCCTTTCCCAACTTATTTTGGCTGGAAATGATGCTATAATGGTTTTTTAAAATTTTTTGAATTTTTTTGCTATTTTTTTGGAATTTTCTCTTACGCGTCGGGTAGGAACGAAACGGAACGATAATTTTTATTTTCTCTCTTTCTGATCCTTTTCTAGCCAGTTTTGGCGTGAAATGAAGCCATAATGGTTTTTTTTTTTAATTTTTTGAATGTTTGTGCTATTATTTTGGAATTTTCTATTGCGCGTTGTGTAGGAACGGAATGGAACGATAATTTTTATTTTCTCTCTTTCTCAGCCTTTCCCAACCTATTTTGGCTGGAAATTACGCCGTAATAGTTTTTTTTTAATTTTTTGAATTTTTTTGCTATTTTTTTGGAATTTTCTGTTACGCGTCGGGTAGTAACGAAACGGAACGATAATTTTTATTTTCTCTCTTTCTAAGCCTTTTCCAACCTGTTTTGGCTTGAAATGCAGCCATAATGGTTTTTTTTTTTGAATTTTTTTGCCCTTTTTTTGGAATTTTCTTTTACGCGTCAAGTAGGAATGGAATGGAACGATAGTACTTATTTTCTCTCTTTCTCGTACTTTTCCAACCTATGTTGGCTTGAAATTAAGCCATAATGGTATTTTTTAATTTTTTTGCTATTTTTTTGGAATTTTGTATTACGAATGGGGTTGGAACGGAACGGAACGATAATTTTTATTTTCTTTCGTTCTCGTTCTTTTCCACCCTATTTTGGCTTCAAAAGAAGCCATAATGGTATTTTATAATTTTTTGAATTTTTCTGCTATTTTTTTGGAATTTTTTATTACGCTACGGGTAGGAACGAAACGGAACGATAATTTTTATTTTCTCTTTCTCAGCCTTTTCCAACCTATTTTGGTTGGAAATGACGCCATAATGGTCTTACGATAATTTTTTGACTTTTTTTGCTATTTGTTTGTAATTTTCTATTACGTGTCGGGCAAGAACGGAACGGAACGATAATACTTATTTTCTCTCTTGCTCATCCTTTTCCAACATATTTTTGTTTGAAATGAAGCCATCATTGTATTTTTTAATTTTTTGAATTTTTTTGTTATTTTTTTGGAATTTTCTATTACGCATCGGGTTGGAACGGAACGGAACAATAATTTTTATTTTCTCTCTTGCTCGACCTTTTCCACCCAGTTTTGGCTTCAAAAGAAGCCATAATGGTATTCTTTAATTTTTTTAATTTTTTTGCTATTTTTTTGGAATTTTCCATTACGCGTCGGGTAGAAACGAAACGGAACGATTATTTTTATTTTCTGTCTTTCTCAGCCTTTCCCAACATATTTTGGCTGGAAATAACGCCATAATGGTTTTTTTTTTTTAATTTTTTGAATTTTTTTCTATTTTTTTGGAATTTTCGCTTTCGCGTCGGGTAGGAAAGAAACGGAACGATATTTTTTACTTTCTCTCTTCCTCATCCTTTTCCAAGCTAATTTGGCTTGAAATGAAGCCATCATTGTATTTTTTAATTTTTTGAATTTTTTTGTTATTTTTTTGGAATTTTCTATTACGCATCGGGTTGGAACGGAACTGAACGGAACGATAATACTTATTTTCTCTCTTTCTCATACTTTTCCAACCTATGTTGGCTTGAAATGAAGCCATAATGGTAGTTTTTAATTTTTTTGCTTTTTTTTGGAATTTTGTATTACGGATGGGGTTGGAACGGAACGGAACGATAATTTTTATTTTCTTTCGTTCTCGACCTTTTCCACCCTATTTTGGCTTCAAAAGAAGCCATAATGGTATTTTATAATTTTTTGAATTTTTCAGCTTTTTTTTGGAATTTTTTATTACGCTTCGGGTAGGAACGAAACGGAACGATAATTTTTATTTTCTCTTTCTCAGCCTTTTCCAACCTATTTTGGTTGGAAATGACGCCATAATGGTCTTACGATAATTTTTTGACTTGTTTTGCTATTTGTTTGTAATTTTCTATTACGTGTCGGGCAAGAACGGAACGGAACGATAATACTTATTTTCTCTCTTGCTCATCCTTTTCCAACATATTTTTGTTTGAAATGAAGCCATCATTGTATTTTTTAATTTTTTGAATTTTTTTGTTATTTTTTTGGAATTTTCTATTACGCATCGGGTTGGAACGGAACGGAACAATAATTTTTATTTTCTCTCTTGCTCGACCTTTTCCACCCAGTTTTGGCTTCAAAAGAAGCCATAATGGTATTCTTTAATTTTTTTAATTTTTTTGCTATTTTTTTGGAATTTTCCATTACGCGTCGGGTAGAAACGAAACGGAACGATTATTTTTATTTTCTGTCTTTCTCAGCCTTTCCCAACATATTTTGGCTGGAAATAACGCCATAATGGTTTTTTTTTTTTAATTTTTTGAATTTTTTTCTATTTTTTTGGAATTTTCGCTTACGCGTCGGGTAGGAAAGAAACGGAACGATATTTTTTACTTTCTCTCTTCCTCATCCTTTTCCAAGCTAATTTGGCTTGAAATGAAGCCATCATTGTATTTTTTAATTTTTTGAATTTTTTTGTTATTTTTTTGGAATTTTCTATTACGCATCGGGTTGGAACGGAACTGAACGGAACGATAATACTTATTTTCTCTCTTTCTCATACTTTTCCAACCTATGTTGGCTTGAAATGAAGCCATAATGGTAGTTTTTAATTTTTTTGCTTTTTTTTGGAATTTTGTATTACGGATGGGGTTGGAACGGAACGGAACGATAATTTTTATTTTCTTTCGTTCTCGACCTTTTCCACCCTATTTTGGCTTCTTTTGAAGCCATAATGGTATTTTATAATTTTTTGAATTTTTCAGCTTTTTTTTGGAATTTTTTATTACGCTTCGGGTAGGAACGAAACGGAACGATAATTTTTATTTTCTCTTTCTCAGCCTTTTCCAACCTATTTTGGCTGGAAATGGCGCCATAATGGTCTTACGATAATTTTTTGACTTTTTTTGCTATTTCTTTATAATTTTCTATTACGTGTCGGGCAAGAACGGAACGGAACGATAATAGTAATTTTCTCTCTTGCTCATCCTTTTCCAAGCTATTTTGGCTTGAAATGAAGCCACCATTGTATTTTTTAATTTTTTTGTTATTTTTTTGGAATTTTCTATTACGCATCGGGTTGGAACGGAACGGAACGATAATTTTTATTTTCTCTCATTCTGATCCTTTTCCGGCCAGTTTTGGCTTGAAATGAAGCCATAATGGTTTTTTTTAATTTTTTGAATGTTTTTGCTATTTTTTTGGAATTTTCTATTGCCCGTCGGGTAGGAACGGAATGGAACGATAATTTTTATTTTCTCTCTTTCTCAGCCTTTCCCAACCTATTTTGGCTGGAAATGACGCCATAATAGTTTTTTTTAGTTTTTTGAATTTTTTTGCTATTTTTTTGGAATTTTCTCTTACGCGTCGGGTAGTAACGAAACGGAACGATAATTTTTATTTTCTCTCTTTCTGAGCCTTTTCCAACCTGATTTGGCTTGAAATGCAGCCATAGTGGTTTTTTTTTGAATTTTTTTGCCATTTTTTTGGAATTTTCTTTTACGCGTCGGGTAGGAACGGAACGGAATGATAGTACTCATTTTCTCTCTTTCTTGTACTTTTCCAACCTATGTTGGCTTGAAATTAAGCCATAATGGTATTTTTTTAATTTTTTTAATTTTTTTGCTATTTTTTTGGAATTTTTTAATATGGATGGGGTTGGAACGGAACGGAACGATAATTTCTATTTTCTTTCGTTCTCGATCTTTTCCATCCTATTATGGCTTCAAAAGAAGCCATAATGGTATTTTATAATTTTTTGAATTTTTCTGCTATTTTTTTTGAATTTTTTTTTACGCTTCGGGTAGGAACGAAATGGAACGATAATTTTTATTTTCTCTTTCTGAGCCTTTCCCAACATATTTTGGCTGGAAATAACACCATAATGGTTTTTTTTAATTTTTTGAATTTTTTTCTATTTTTTTGGAATTTTCTCTTACGCGTCGGGTAGGAACGAAACGGAACAATAATACTTATTTTCTCTCTTCCTCATCCTTTTCCAAGCTATTTTGGCTTGAAATGAAGCCATCATTGTAATTTTTAATTTTTTTGTTATTTTTTTGGAATTTTCTATTACGCATCGGGTCGGAACGGAACGATAATACTTATTTTCTCTCTTTCTCATACTTTTCGAACCTATGTTGGCTTGAAATGAAGCCATAATGGTATTTTATAATTTTTTAAATTTTTCTGCTATTTTTTTGGAATTTTTTATTACGCTTCGGGTAGGAACGAAACGGATCGATAATTTTTATTTTCTCTTTCTCAGCCTTTTCCAACCTATTTTGGCTGGAAATGACGCCATAATGCTCTTACGATAATTTTTTACTTTTTTTACTATTTCTTTGTAATTTTCTATTACGTGTCGGGCAAGAACGGAACGGAAGGATAATACTTATTTTCTCTCTTGCTCATCCTTTTCCAAGCTATTTTGGTTTGAAATGAAGCCATCATTGTAATTTTTAATTTTTTGAATTTTTTTGTTATTTTTTTGGAATTTTCTATTACGCATCGGGTTGGAACGGAACGCAACGATAATTTTTATTTTCTCTCTTACTCGACCTTTTCCACCCTATTTAGGCTTGAAAAGAAGCCATAATGGTATTCTTTAATTTTTTTGCTATTTTTTTGGAATTTTGTATTACGCGTCAGGTAGAAATGAAACGGAACGATTATTTTTATTTTCTGTCTTTCTTAGCCTTTCCCAACATATTTTGGCTGGAAATAACGCCATATTGGTTTTTTTTATATTTTTTTGGAATTTTCTCTTACGCGTCAGGTAGGAACGAAATGGAACGATAATTTTTCTTTTCTCTCTTTCTCAGCCTTTCCTAACCTATTTTGGCCGGAAATGACGCAATAATAGTTTTTTTTTAATTTTTTTAATTTTTTTGCTATTTTTTTGGAATTTTCTGTTACGCGTCGGGTAGTAACGAAACGGAACGATAATTTTTATTTTCTCTCTTTCTGAGCCTTTTCCAACCTGTTTTGGCTTGAAATGCAGCCATAATGGTTTTTTTTTTTGAATTTTTTTGCCCTTTTTTTCGAATTTTCTTTTACGCATCGGGTAGGAACGGAACGGAACGATAGTACTTATTTTCTCTGTTTCTCGTACTTTTCCAACCTATGTTGGCTTGAAATTAAGCCATAATGGTATTTTTTAATTTTTTGAATTCTTTTGCTATTTTTTTGGAATTTTGTATTACGGATGGGGTTGGAACGGACCGGAACGATAGTTTTTATTTTCTTTTGTTCTCGATCTTTTCCACCCTATTTTGGCTTCAAAAGAAGCCATAATGGTATTTTATAATTTTTTGAATTTTTCTGCTATTTTTTTGGAATTTTTTATTACGCTTCGGGTAGGAACGAAACGGAACGATAATTTTTATTTTCTCTTTCTCAGCCTTTTCGAACCTATTTTGACTTTTTTTGCTATTTCTTTGTAATTTTCTATTACGTGTCGGGCAAGAATGGAACGGAACGATAATACTTATTTTCTCTCTTGCTCATCCTTTTCCAAGCTATTTTGGCTTGAAATGAAGCCATCATTGTATTTTTTAATTTTTTGAATTTTTTTGTTATTTTTTTGGAATTTTCTATTACGCATCTGGTTGGAACGGAACGGAACGATAATTTTTCTTTTCTCTCTTGCTCGACCTTTTCCACCCTATTTTGGCTTCAGAAGAAGCCATAATGGTATTCTTTAATTTTTTTAATTTTTTTGCTATTTTTTTGGAATTTTCTATTACGCATCGGGTAGAAACGAAACGGAACGATTATTTTTATTTTTTGTCTTTCTCAGCCTTTCCCAACATATTTTGGCTTGAAATAACGCCATAATGGTTTTTTTTTTTAATTTGTTGAATTTTTTTCTATTTTTTTGGAATTTTCTCTTACGCGTCGGGTAGGAACGAAACGGAACGATAATTTTTATTTTCTCTCTTTCTGATCCTTTTCCAGCCAGTTTTGGCTTGAAATGAAGCCATAATGGTTTTTTGTAATTTTTTGAATGTTTTTGCTATTTTTTTGGAATTTTCTATTGCGCGTCGGGCAGGAACGGAGTGGAACGATAATTTTTATTTTCTCTCTTTCTCCGTCTTTCCCAACCTATTTTGGCTGGAAATGACGCCATAATAGTTTTTTTTTAATTTTTTGAATTTTTTTGCTATTTTTTTGGAATTTTCTCTTACGTGTCGGTTATTAACGAAACGGAACGATAATTTTTATTTTCTCTCTTTCTAAGCCTTTTCCAACCTGTTTTGGCTTGAAATGCAGCTATAATGGTTTTTTTTTTGAATTTTTTTGCCATTTTTTTGGAATTTTCTTTTACGCGTCGGGTAGGAACGGAACGGAACGATAGTACTTATTTTCTCTCTTTCTCGTACTTTTCCAACCTATGTTGGCTTGAAATTAAGCCATAATGGTATTTTTGAATTTTTTTGCTATTTTTTTGGAATTTTCTATTACGTGTCGGGTTGGAACGAAATAATAATTTTTATTTTCTCTCTTTCTCAGCCTTTTCCATCCTATTGAGGCTTGAAATGAAGCCATAATGGTATTTTTTTAATTTATTCAATTTTTTTGCTATTTTTTTGGAATTTTCTCCTACGCGTCGGGTAGAAACGAAACGAAACGAAACAATAATTTTTATTTTCTCTCTTTCTCAGCCTTTTCCAACCTATTTTGGCTTGAAATGAAGCTATAATGGTATTTTTTAATTTTTTGAATTTTTTTTGCTATTTTTTTGGAATTTTGTATTACGGATGAGGTTGGAACGGAACGGAACGATAATTTTTATTTTCTCTCGTTCTTGACCTTTTCCACCGTATTTTGGCTTCAAAAGAATCCATTATGGTATTTTATAATTTTTTGAATTTTTTTGCTATTTTTTTGGAATTTTCTGTTACGCTTCGGGTAGGAACGAAACGGAACGATAATTTTTATTTTCTTTCTTTTTCAGCCTTTTCCAACCTATTTTTGCTGGAAATGACGCCATATTGGTGTTACGATAATTTTTTGACTTTTTTTGCTATTTCTTTGGAATTTTCTATTACGTGCTGGGTATGAACGGAACGGAACGATAATATTTGATTTCTATCTTTCTCATCCTTTTCCAACCAATTTTGGCTTGAAATGAAGCCATAATGGTATTATTGAATTTTTTGAATTTTATGCTATTTTTTTGGAATTTTCTATTACGCGTCGGGTTGGAACGGAGCGGAACAATAATTTTTATTTTCTCTCTTTCTCAACCTTTTATAACCTATTGCGGTTTGAAATTAAGCCATAATGGTATTTTTTTAATTTGTTGAATTTTATTGCAATTTTCTCTTACGCGTCGGGTAGGAACGAAACGAAACAATAATTTTTATTTTCTCTCTTTCTCGGCCTTTTCCAACCTATTTTGGCTTCAAATGAAGCCATAACGGTATTTTTTAATTTATTGAATTTTTTTCTATTTTTTTTGAATTTTCTCTTACGCGTCGGATAGGATTGAAACGAAACGATAATTTTTATTTTCTCCCTTTCTCAACCTTTTCCAACCAATTTTGGCTTGAAATGAAGCCGTAATGGTATTTTGGAATTTTTTGAATTTTTATGCTATTTTTTTGGTATTTTCTATTACGCGTCGGGTTGGAACGGAACGGAACAATAATTTTTATTTTCTCTCTTTCTCATCCTTTTCCTACCTATTTTGGCTTTAAAATAAGCTATAATGGTGTTTTCTAATTTTGGAACTTTTTTTGCTTCTTTTATGGAATTTTCTGTAACGCGTCAGGCAGGAACGGATCGGAACGATAATACTTATTTTCTCTCTTTCTCATCCTTTTCCAACCTCTTTTGGCTTGAAATGAAGCCATAATGATATTTTTTAATTTTTTGAATTTTTTTTGTTATTTTTTTGGAATTTTCTATTACGCATCGGGTTGGAATGGAACGGAACGATAATTTTTATTTTCGCTCTTGCTCGACCTTTTCCACCCTATTTTGACTTCAAAAGAAGCTATTGTATTCTTTAATTTTTTTAATTTTTTTGCTATTTTTTTGGAATTTTCTATTACGCGTCGGGTAGGAACAAAACGGAACGATAATTTTTATTTTCTCTCTTTCACAGCCTTTCCCAACCCATTTTCACTGGAAATGATGCCATAATGGTTTTTTTTTTTTTTTTTTGAATTTTTTTGCTATTTTTTTTTCGAATTTTCTATTAGGCTTCGGGTAGGAATGAAACGGAACGATAATTTTTATTTTCTCTCTTTCTCAGCCTTTTCCAACATATATTGGCTGGAAATGACACCATAATGGTTTTTTTTTTTAATTTTTTGAATATTTTTCTTTTTTTTGGGAATTATCTCTTACGTGTCGGGTAGGAACGAAACGGAACGATCATTTTTATTTTCTCTTTCTGATCCTTTTCCAACCAGTTTTGGCTTGAAATGAAGCCATAATGGTTTTTTTTTTAATTTTTTTAATTTTATGGCTATTTTTTTGGAATTTTCTCTTACACGTCGGGTAGGAATGAATCGGAACGATAATTTTTATTTTCTCCCTTTCTCAGCCTGTCCCAACTTATTTTTGCTGGAAATAACGCCATAATATTTTTTTCAATTTTTCTATTTTTTTGGAATTTTCTGTTACGCATCGGGTTGGAACGAAACGGTACGATAATTTTTATTTTCTCTCTTTCTGAGCCTTTTCAAAGCTGTTTTGGCTTGAAATGAAGCCATGTTGTTTTTTTTTTTTTTAATTTTTTGCAATTTTTTTGGTATTTTCTATTACACGTCGGGTAAGAACGAATAGGAACGATAATTTTTATTTTCTCTCTTTCTCAGCCTTTACCAACCTATTTTGGCTGGAAATGATGCTATAATGGTTTTTTAAAATTTTTTGAATTTTTTTGCTATTTTTTTGGAATTTTCTCTTACGAGTCAGGTAGGAACGAAATGGAACGATAATTTTTATTTTCTCTCATTCTCAGCCTTTTCAACCTAGTTTTTCTTGAAATGAAGCCATAATGGTTTTTTTTTTTTAATTTTTTGAATTTTTTTGCTGTTTTTTTGGAATTTTCTATTATGCGTCGGGTTGGAACGGAGCGGAACAACAATTTTTATTTTCTCTCTTTCTCGGCCTTTTCCAACCTATTTTGGCCTGAAATGAAGCCATAACGGTATTTTTTTATTTATTGAATTTTTTTGCTATTTTTTTTTAATTTTCTCTTACACGTCGGGTAGGAACAAAACGAAACGATAATTTTTATTTTCTCTCTTTCTCAGCCTTTTCCTACCTATTTTGACTTGAAAATAAGCTATAATGATCTTTTTTAATTTTGGAAAATTTTTTGCTTTTTTTATGGAATTTTCTATAACGCGTCAGGCAGGAACGGATCGGAACGATAACTTTTATTTTCTCTTTTTCTCAGCCTTTTCCAACCTATTTTGGCTGGAAATGACACCATAATGGTTTTACGATAATTTTTTGACTTTTTTTGCTATTTCTTTGGAATTTTCTATTACGTGTCGGGTAGGAACGGAAAGAAACGATCATACTTATTTTCTCTCTTTCTCATTCTATTCCAACCTACTTTTTCTTTTAATGAAGCCATAATGGTATTTTCTAATCGACGGGTAACAGAAAATTCCAAAAAAATAGCAAAAAAATTCAAAAAAATCAAAAAATACCATTGTGGCTTCTTTTCAAGCGAAAATAGGTTGGAAAGGGCCGAGAAATAGAGAAAATAAAAATTGTCATTCCATTCCGTTCCTACCCGACGCGTAATAGAAAATTCCAAAAAAAATTGCAAAAAAAGTAAAAAAATTAAAAAGAACCATTATGGCTTCATTTCAAGCCAAAACAGGTTGGAAAAGGCCGAGAAATAGAGAAAATAAAAATTATCGTTCCGTTTCGTTCCTACCCAACGCGTAATAGAAAATTCCAAAAAAATAGCAAAAAAATTAAAAAAATTTTAAAAATACCATTATGGCTTCACTTAAAGCCAAAATAGGATGAGAAAGAGAGAAGACAAGTATTATCGTTTAGTTTCGTTCCGACCCGACGCGTAATAGAAAATTCCAAGAAAATTGCACAAAAATTCAAAAAACTAAAAAAATACCATTATAGCTTCATTTCAAACCAAAATAGATTGGAAAAGGATGAGAAAGAGAGAAGACAAGTGTTATCGTTCAGTTTCGTTCCAACCCGACGCGTAATAGAAAATTCCAAAAAAATAGCAAAAAAATTAAAAAACACCATTATGGCTTCTTTTCTAGCCAAAATAGGTTGGAAAATGATGAGAAAGAGAGAAAACAAGTATTATCATTCCGTTTCGTTCCTACCCGACGCGTAATAGAAAATTACAAAAAAATAGCAAAAAAATTCAAAAACTTAAAAAAAACCATTATGGCTGCATTTCAATCCAAAACAGGTTGGAAAAGGTTGAGAAAGAGAGAAAATAAAAATTATCATTCCGACCCGATGCGTAATAGAAAATTCCAAAAAAATAGCAAATAAATTAAAAAAATTAAAAAAATACCATTATAGCTTCATTTCAAGCCAAAACAGGTTGGAAAAGGCTGAGAAAGAGAAAATAAAAATTATCGTTCCGTTTTGTTCCTACCCGACGCGTAATTGAAAATTCCAAAAAAATATCAAATAAATTAAGAAAATTAAAAAATACCATTTTGGCTTCATTTGAAGCCAAAATAAATTGGAAAAGGCTCAAAAAGGTAGAAAATAAAAATTATTGTTCCGTTTCGTTTCTACCCGACACGTAATGGAAAATTCAAAAAAATAGCAAAAAAATTAAAAAAATTAAAAAAAAAACCATTATGGCTTCATTTCAGGCCAAAAAATGTTGGAAAAGGCTGAGGAAGAGAGAAAATAAAAATTATCGTTCTATTTCGTTCCTACCCGCCATGTAATAGAAAATTCCAAAAAAATAGCAAAAAAGTTAAAAAAATTAAAAAATATCATTATGGCATCATTTCTAGCCAAAATAGGTTGGAAAAGGATGAGAAAGAGAGAAAACAAGTATTATCGTTCTGTTCCGTTGCTACCCGACGCGTAATAGAAAATTACAAAAAAATTCAAAAAATTAAAAAAAACCATTATGGCTTTATTTCAATCCAAAACAGGTTGGAAAAGGTTGAGAAAGAGAGAAAATAAAAATTATCGTTCCAATCCGATGCGTAATAGAAAATTCCAAAAAAAATTGGAAAAAAAATAAAAAAAACCATTATGGCTTCATTTCAGGCCAAAAAATGTTGGAAAAGGCTGAGAAAGAGATAATATAAAAGTTATCATTCCGTTTCTTTCCTACCCGACACGTAACAGAAAATTCCAAAAAAATAGCAAAAAAATTAAAAAAAATACCATTATGGCTTCATTTCTAGCCAAAATAGGTCGGAAAAGGATGAGAAAGAGAGAAAACAAGTATTATCGTTCCGTTCCGTTGCTACCCGACGCGTAATAGAAAATTACAAAAAAATTCAAAAAATTAAAAAAAAAACCATTATGGCTTCATTTCATGCCAAAAAATGTTGGAAGAGGCTGAGAAAGAGAGAATATAAAAGTTATCATTCCGTTTCTTTCCTACCCGACGCCGTAATAGAAAATTCCAAAAAAATAGCAAAAAAATTAAAAAAATACCATTATGGCTTCATTTCTAGCCAAAATAGGTCGGAAAAGGATGAGAAAGAGAGAAAACAAGTATTATCGTTCCGTTCCGTTCCTACCCGACGCGTAATAGAAAATTTCAAAAAAATAGCAAAAAAAATTCAAAAAACTAAAAAAAACCATTGTGGCTGCATTTCAATCCAAAACAGGTTGTAAAAGGTTGAGAAAGAGAGAAAATAAAAATTATCGTTCTGACCCGACACATAATAGAAAATTAAAAAAAAATAGCAAAAAAATTCAAGAAATTAAAAAATACCATTATGGCTTCAATTCAAGCCAAAATAGGATGGAAAAGGCCGAGAAAGAGAGAAAATAAAAATTATCGTTCCGATCTGTTCCTACCAAACCCGTAATAGAAAATTCAAAAAAATAACAAAAAAATTCGAAAAATGAAAAAAATACCATTATGGCATTATTTCAAGCCAAAATAGGTTGGAAAAGGATGAGAAAGAGAGAAAATAAAAATTATCGTTTCGTTCCGTTCCAACCCGACGCGTAATAGAAAATTACAAAAAAATAGCAAAAAAATTCAAAAAATTCAAAAAAAAAACCATTATGGCTGCATTTCAATCCAAAAAATGTTGGAAAAGGCTGAGGAAGAGAGAAAATAAAAATTATCGTTCCGTTTCGTTCGTACCCGCCGTGTAATAGAAAATTCCAAAAAAGTAGCAAAAAAATTAAAAAATACCATTTTGGCTTCATTTGAAGCCAAAATAGTTTGGAAAAGGCTCAAAAAGGTAGAAAATAAAAATTATCATTCTGTTTTGTTTCTACCCGACGCGTAATTGAAAATTCAAAAAAATAGCAAAAAAATTAAAAAAAACCATTATGGCTGCACTTCAATCCAAAACAGGTTGGAAAAGGTTGAGAAAGAGAGAAAATAAAAATTATCGTTCCGATCCGATGCGTAATAGAAAATTCCAAAAAAAATTGGAAAAAATTAAAAAAAAAAACCATTATGGCTTCATTTCAGGCCAAAAAATGTTGGAAAAGGCTGAGAAAGGGAGAATATAAAAGTTATCATTCCGTTTCGTTCCTACCCGACACGTAATAGAAAATTTCAAAAAAATAGCAAAAAAATTAAAAAAATGCCATTATGGCTTCATTTCTAGCCAAAATAGGTTGGAAAAGGATGAGAAAGAGAGAAAACAAGTATTATCGTTCCGTTCCATTTCTACCCGACGCGTAATAGAAAATTTCAAAAAAATAGCAAAAAAATAGAAAAAATTAAAAAAAAAACCATTATGACTATTTTCAATCCCAAACAGGCTGGAAAAGGTTGAGAAAGAGAGAAAATAAAAGTTATCGTTCCGACCAGACGTGTATTAGAAAATTCAAAAAAAATAACAAAAAAATTGAAGAAATTAAAAAAATACCATTATGGCTTCATTTCAAGCCAAAATAGGATGGAAAATACCGAGAAAGAGTGAAAATAAAAATTATCATTCCGTTCCGTTCCAACCCGACGCGTATTAGAAAATTCCAAAAAAATATCAAATAAATTAAAAAAATTAAAAAATACCTTAATGGCTTCATTTCAAGCCAAAACAGGTTGGAAAAGGCTGAGAAAGAGAAAATAAAAATTATCGTTCCGTTTCGTTCCTACCCGACGCGTAATTGAAAATTCCAAAAAAATAGCAAATAAGTTAAAAAAATTAAAAAATACCATTATGGCTTCATTTCTAGCCAAAATAGGTTGGAAAAGGATGAGAAAGAGAGAAAACAAGTATTATCGTTCCGTTCCGTTCCTACCCGACGCGTAATAGAAAATTACAAAAAAATAGCCAAAAAATAAAAAAAAATAAAAAAAAAACATTATGGCTGCATTTCAATCCAAAACAGGTTGGAAAAGGTTGAGAAAGAGAGAAATTAAAAATTAGTGTTCCGACCCGATGCGTAATAGAAAATTAATAAAAAAATAGCAAAAAAATTAAAAAAATACCATTATGGCTTCATTTCAAGCCAAAATAGGTTAGAAAAGGCCGAGAAAGAGAGAAAATAAAAATTATCGTTCCGATCCGTTCCTACCCGACCCGTAATAGAAAATTCAAAAAAATAGCAAAAAAATTCAAAAAATTTGAAGACACCAACATAGCTTCTTTTTAAGCCAAAATAGGTTAGGAAAGGCCTAGAAATGGAGAAAATAAAAAAAATCGTTCGGATGTTTGCCAACCCGACCCATAATAGAAAATTCTAAAAAAATAGCGAAAAAATTCAAAAATTTAGAAAACACCATCATAGCTTCTTTTCCAGCCAAAATTGGATGGGAAAGGCCAAGAAAGCGAGAAAATAAAAAAAATCATTCTGACGAGTTCCTACCCGACTGGGAATAGAAAATTTCAAAAAAATAGCAAAAAAATTCAAAAATTTAGAAACCACCATCATACCTTCTTTTCAAGCCAAAATAGGTTTGAGAAGGTCGAGAAAGAGAGAAAATAAAAAAAAAATCGTTCACATGTGTTCTTACCCAACCCATAATAGAAAATTCCAAAAAAATAGCAAAAAATTAAAAAAATTTAAAAACACCATCATAGCTTCTTTTCGAGCCAATATCGGTAGGGAAAGGCCGAGAAAGAGAGAAAATAAAAATAATCGTTCCGATGAGTTTCTACCCGACCCGGAATAGAAAATTCCAAAAAAATTTAAAAAATTACAAAACACCATCATAGCTTCATTTCAGGCAAAATAAGTTGTGAAAGGCCGAGAAAAAGAGAAAATAAAAAAAATCGTTCCGATGTGTGCCAACCTGACCCATAATACAAAATTCTAAAAAAATAGCGAAAAAATTCAAAAAATTAGAAAACACCATCATAGCTTCTTTCCAAGCCAAAATAGGTTGGGAAAGGCAGAGAAAGAGAGGAAAAAAAAAATCGTTCCGATGTGTTCATACTCGACCCGTAATAGAAAATTACAAAAAAAATAGCAAAAAAATTCAAAAAATTTGAAAACACCAACATAGCTTCTTTTCAAGCCAAAATAGGTTGGAAAAGGATGAGAAAGAGAGAAAATAAAAAAAAATTGTCCTGATCAGTACCTACCCGACCCGGAATAGAAAATTCCAAAAAAATAGTAAAAAAATTCAAAAAATCAGGAAACACCATCATAGCTTCTTTTCAAGCCAAAATAGGTAGGGAAAGGCTGAGAAAGAGAGAAAATAAAAAAGAATCGTTGCGATGGATTCCTACCCGACCGGGAATAGAAAATTCTAAAAAAATATAAAAAATATTCAAAAATTTAGAAAACACCATCATAGCTTCTTTTCAAGCAAAAATAGGATGGGAAAGGCTGAGAAAGAGAGAAAATAAAAAAAATCATTCCGATGGGTAACCCGACCGGGAATAGAAAATTCCAAAAAAATAGCAAAAAAATTCAGAAATTTAGAAAACACCATCATACCTTCTTTTCAAGCAAAAATAGGATGGTAAAGGCCGAGAAAGAGAGAAAATAAAAAAAATCATTCCGATGGGTTTCTACCCGACCGGGAATAGAAAATTCCAAAAAAATAGCAAAAAAATTCAAAAATTTAGAAAACACCATCATACCTTCTTTTCAAGCCAAAATAGGTTGGGAAATGTCTAGAAAGAGAGAAAATAAAAAAAAAAATCGTTCCCATGTGTTCCTACTCGACCCGTAATAGAAAATTCCAAAAAAATAGCACAAAAATTAAAAAAATTAGAAAACACCATCATACCTTCTTTTCAAGCCAAAATAGGTTTGAAAAGGTCGAGAAAGAGAGAAAATAAAAAAAATCGTTCACATGTGTTCTTACCCGACCCGTAATAGAAAATTCCCAAAAAATAGCAAAAAAATTAAAAAATTTTAAAAACACCATCATAGCTTCTTTTCGAGCCAATATCGGTAGGGAAAGGCCGAGAAAGAGAGAAAATAAAAATAATCGTTCCGATGAGTTTCTACCCGACCCGGAATAGAAAATTCCAAAAAAATAGCAAAAAAATTCAAAAAATTACAAAACACCATCATAGCTTCATTTCAGGCCAAAATAGGTTGTGAAAGGCCGAGAAAAAGAGAAAATAAAAAAAATCGTTCCGATGTGTGCCAACCTGATCCATAATACAAAATTCTAAAAAAATAGCGAAAAAATTCAAAAAATTAGAAAACACCATCATAGCTTCTTTCCAAGCCAAAATAGGTTGGGAAAGGCAGAGAAAGAGAGGAAAAAAAAAATCGTTCCGATGTGTTCATACTTGACCCGTAATAGAAAATTACAAAAAAAATAGCAAAAAAATTCAAAAAATTTGAAAACACCAACATAGCTTCTTTTCAAGCCAAAATAGGTTGGAAAAGGATGAGAAAGAGAGAAAATAAAAAAAAAATTGTCCTGATCAGTACCTACTCGACCCGGAATAGAAAATTCCAAAAAAATAGTAAAAAAATTCAAAAAATCAGGAAACACCATCATAGCTTCTTTTCAAGCCAAAATAGGTAGGGAAAGGCTGAGAAAGAGAGAAAAAAAAAAAAAAATTGTTCTGATGGATTCCTACCCAACCGGGAATAGAAAATTCTAAAAAAATATAAAAAATATTAAAAAATTTAGAAAACACCATCATAGCTTCTTTTCAAGCAAAAATAGGATGGGAAAGGCCGAGAAAGAAAGAAAATAAAAAAAAATCATTCCGATGGGTTTCTATCCGATCGGGAATAGAAAATTCCAAAAAAATAGCAAAAAAATTCAAAAATTTAGAAAACACCATCATACCTTCTTTTCAAGCCAAAATAGGTTGGGAAATGTCTAGAAAGAGAGAAAATAAAAAAAATCGTTCCCATGTGTTCCTACCCGACCCGTAATAGAAAATTCCAAAAAAATAGCAAAAAAATTAAAATACACCATCATAGCTTCTTCTCTAGCCAAAATCGGTAGGGAAAGGCCGAGAAAGAGAGAAAATAAAAAAAATCGTTCCGATGCGTTCCTACCCAACCGGGAAAAGAAAATTCCAAAAAAATAGCAAAAAAGTTCAAAAATTTAGAAAACACCATCATAGCTTCTTTTCAAGCCAAAATAGGTTGGGAAAGGCCGAGAAAGTGTGTAAATAAAAAAAATCGTTCCAATGTGTTCTTACCCGTCCCATAATAGAAAATTCTAAAAAAATAGCAAAAAAAGTCAAACAAGTAGAAAAAACCGTCATAGCTTCTTTTCAAGCCAAAATATGATGAGAAAGGCCAAGAAAGAGAGAAAATAAAAAAAATCGCTCTGATGTGTTCCTACCCGACACGGAAAAGAAAACTCCCAAAAAATAGGAAAAAAATTCAAAAAATTGAAACACAACATTATGGCTTCTTTTGAAGCCAACATAGGTTGGGAAATGCCAAGAAAGAGAGAAAATAAAAAAATAAATCGTTCTAATAGGTTCCTACCCGACCTAAAATAGAAAATTTCAAAAAAATAGCAAAAAAATACAAAAAATTAGAAAACACCGTAATAGCTTCTATTCAAGCCAAAATAAGCTTGGAAAGGATGAGAAGGAGAGAAAATAAAAAAAAATCATTCCGATGTGTTCCTACCCGACCCATAATAGAAAATTACAAAAAAATAGCAAAAAAATTCAAAAAATTAGAAAGCACCATGATTGCTTCTTTTCGAGCCAGAATAGGTTGGGAAAGGCTGAGAATGAGAGAAAATAAAAAAATCGTTCCGATGGGTTCGTACCAGACCAGGAATAGAAAATTCAACAAAAATAGCAGAAAAATTCAAAAAATTACAATACACCGTCATAGCTTCATTTTAAGCCAAAATAGGTTGGGAAATGTCAAGAAAGAGAGAAAATAAAAAAAAATCGTTCCGATGTGTGCCAACCCGTCCCATAGTAGAAAATTCTAAAAGAATAGCGAAAAAATTCAAAAAATTAGAAAACACCATTATAGTTTCTTTTCAAGCCAAAATAGGTTGGGAAAGGCTGAGAAAGAGAGAAAAAAAAAAATCGTTCCAATGGGTTCCTACTAGACCCGTAATAGAAATTTTAAAAAAAAAGACAAAAAAATTCAAAAAATCAGAAAACTCCATCATGGATTCTTTTCAAGCCAGAATAGGTAGGGAAAGGCCGAGAAAGATAAAAAATAAAAAAAAAATCGTTTCGATGGGTTCGTACCAGACCGGGAGTAGAAAATTCCAAAAAAATATCAAAAGAATTCAACAATTGGAAAACACCATCATAGCTTCTTTCCAAGCCAAAATAAGTTGGGAAAGACCGAGAAAGGAAGAACATAAAAAAAAATCGTTCCGATGTGTAGGCCCAACCCGTAATAGAAAATTCCAAAAAAAAAGCAAAAAAATTCAAAAAATTAGAAAACACCATCGTGTCTTCTTTTCAAGTCAAAATAGGTAGGGAAAGGCTGAGAAATAGAGAAAATAAAATAAAATAAATCGTTCCGATAGGTTCATACCAGATCAGGAATAGAAAATTCCAAAAAAATAGCAAAAAAATTTCTAAACACCATCATAGCTTCATTTCAAGCCAAAATAGGTTGGGAATGGCCGAGAAAGAGAGAAAATAAAAAAATTCGTTCCGATGTTTGCCAACCCAACCCATAATAGGAAATTCTAAAAAAATAGCGAAAAAATTCAAAAAATTAGAAAACACCATCATAGCTTCTTTTCAGGAAAAAATAGGTTGGGAAAGGCTGAAAAAGAGAGAAAATAAAAAAAAATCGTTCCTATGTATTCCTAACCGACTCTTAATAGAAAATTCCAAAAAAATAGCAAAAAAATTCAAAAAATTACAAAACACCATCATAGCTTCATTTCAAGCCAAAATAGGTTGGAAATGGTCTAGAAAGGGAGAAAATAAAAAAAATCGTTTGGATGTGTGCCAACCCGACCCATAATCGAAAATTCTAAAAGAATAGCAAAAAAATTCAAAAAATTAGAATACACCATCATAGTTTCTTTTCAAGCCAAAATAGGTCAGGAAAGGCTGAGAAAGAGAGAAAAAAAAATTGTTCTTATGTATTCCTACCTGACTCGTAATAGAAAATTCCAAAAAAACAGCAAAAAAATTCAAAAAATTAGAAAAAACCATCATAGCTTCTTTCCCAGCCAAAATAGGTTGGAAAAGGCCGAGAAAGAGAGAAAATAAAAAAAAAAATCGTTTCAATGTGTGCTTACCCGACCTGTAATAGAAAATTCTAAAAAAACAGCGAAAAAATTAAAAAAATTAGAAAACACCATCATAGTTTCATTTCAAGCACAAATAGGTCAGGAAAGGCAGAGAAAGAGAGAAAAAAAAAATCGTTCTTATGTTTTCCTACCAGACTCGTAATAGAAAATTCCCAAAAAATAGCAAAAAAATTCAAAAAATTAGAAAACACCATCATAGATTCTTTCCCAGCCAAAATAGGTTGGAAAAAGCCGAGAAAGAGAGAAAAAAAAAAAAAAATAGTTTCGATGCGTTCCTACCCGACTGGGTATTAAAAATTCAAAAAAAATAGCAAAAAAATTCAAAAAATTACAAAACTCCATCATAGCTTCATTTCAAGCCAAAATAGGTTGGGAAAGGCCGAGAAAAGGAGAAAATAAAAAAAATCGTTTCAATGTGTGCCTACCAGACCCGTAATAGAAAATTCTAAAAAAAATAGCAAAAAAATTCAAGAAATTACAAAACACCATCATAGCTTCATTTCAAGCCAAAATAGGTTGGGAAAGGCCTAGAAAGGGAGAAAAGAAAAAAAATCGTTCGGATGTGTGCCAACCCGACCCATAATCGATAATTCTAAACAAATAGCGAAAAAATTCAAAAAATCTGAAAACACCATCATAGCTTCTTTCCCAGCCAAAATAGGTTGGAAAAGGCCGAGAAAGAGAGAAAATAAAATATAAAAAAATCGTTCTGATGTATTCCTACCCGACTCATAATAGAAAATTCCAAAAAAATAACAAAAAATTCAAAAAATTAGAAAACACCATCATAGCTTCATTCCCAGCCAAAATATGTTGGAAAAGGCCGAGAAAGAGAGAAAATAAAAAAAATCGTTTCAATGTGTGCCTACTCGACCCGTAATAGAAAATTAAAAAAAAAATTGCAAAAAAATTCAAGAAATTACAAAACACCATCATAGCTTCATTTCAAGCCAAAATAGGTTGGGAAAGGCCTAGAAAGGGAGAAAAATAAAAAAAATCGTTCGGATGTGTGCCAACCCGACCCATAATCGAAAACTCTAAAAAAATAGCGAAAAAATTCAAAAAATTAGAAAACACCATCATAGTTTCATTTCAAGCACAAATAGGTCAGGAAAGGCAGAGAAAGAGAGAAAAAAAAAATCGTTCTTATGTTTTCCTACCAGACTCGTAATAGAAAATTCCCAAAAAATAGCAAAAAAATTCAAAAAATTAGAAAACACCATCATAGATTCTTTCCCAGCCAAAATAGGTTGGAAAAAGCCGAGAAAGAGAGAAAAAAAAAAAAAATAGTTTCGATGTGTTCCTACCCGACTGGGTATTAAAAATTCAAAAAAAATAGCAAAAAAATTCAAAAAATTACAAAACTCCATCATAGCTTCATTTCAAGCCAAAATAGGTTGGGAAAGGCCGAGAAAAGGAGAAAATAAAAAAAATCGTTTCAATGTGTGCCTACCAGACCCGTAATAGAAAATTCTAAAAAAAATAGCAAAAAAATTCAAGAAATTACAAAACACCATCATAGCTTCATTTCAAGCCAAAATAGGTTGGGAAAGGCCTAGAAAGGGAGAAAAGAAAAAAAATCGTTCGGATGTGTGCCAACCCGACCCATAATCGATAATTCTAAACAAATAGCGAAAAAATTCAAAAAATTAGAAAACACCATCATAGTTTCTTTTCAAGCCAAAATAGGTTAGGAAAGGCTGAGAAAGAGAGAAAAGAAAAATCGTTCTTATGTTTTCCTACCCGACTCGTAATAGAAAATACCAAAAAAATAGCAAAAAAATTCAAAAAATTAGAAAACACCATCATAGCTTCTTTTCCATCCAAAATATGTTGGAAAAGGCCGAGAAAGAGAGAAAATAAAAAAAAATCGTTTCAATGTGTGCCTACTCGACCCGTAATAGAAAATTCTAAAAAAAAGAGCGAAAAAATTAAAAAAATTAGAAAACACCATCATAGCTTCTTTTCAAGCCAAAATAGGTTGGGAAATGCCGAGAAAGAGAGAAAAGAGAAAAAATTGTTCCGATGTGTTCCTACCCGACCCGTAATAGAAAATTCTAAAAAAAAAGCAAAAAAATTCAAAAAATTTGACAACACCTTTATAGCATTTATTTTAAAGCCAAAATAGGTTGGGAAAGGGTGAGAAAGAGAGAAAGTAAAAAAAAATCTTTCCGATTTGTTCCTTCCCGACCCGTAATAGAAAATACCATAAAAATAGCAAAAAAATTCAAAAATTTTGAAAACGCCATCGTAGCTTCTTTTCAAGCCGAAATAGATTGCGAAAAGCCGAGAAAGAGAGAAAATAAAAAAAAATAGTTTCGATGTGTTCCTACCCGACTGGGAATTCAAAATTCCAAAAAAATCGCAAAAAAATTCAAAAAATTACAAAACTCCATCATCGCTTCTTTTCAAGCCAAAATAGGCTGGGAAAGGCCAAGAAAGGGAGAAAATAAAAAAAATCGTTTCAATGTGTGCCTACCCGACCCATAATAGAAAATTCAAAAAAAAAAATAGCAAAAAAATTCAAGAAATTACAAAACACCATCATAGCTTCTTTTCAAGCCAAAATAGGTTGGGAAAGGCTTAGAAAGGGAGAAAATAAAAAAAATCGTTCGGATGTGTGCCAACCCAACCCATAATCGAAAATTCTAAAAAAATAGCGAAAAAATTCAAAAAATTAGAAAACACCATCATAGTTTCTTTTCAAGCCAAAAGAGGTTAGGAAAGGCTGAGAAAGAGAGAAAAAAAAAAATCGTTCTTATGTATTCCTACCCGACTCGTAATAGAAAATTCCAAAAAAATAGCAAAAAAATTCAAAAAATTAGAAAACACCATCATAGCTTCTTTCCCAGCCAAAAAAGGTTGGAAAAGGCCGAGAAAGAGATAAAAAAAAAAAAAAATAGTTTCGATGTGTTCCTACCCGACTGGGTTTTAAAAATTCAAAAAAAATAGCAAAAAAATTCAAAAAATTACAAAACTCCATCATAGCTTCATTTCAAGCCAAAATAGGTTGGGAAAGGCCTAGAAAGGGAGAAAAGAAAAAAAAATCGTTCGGATGTGTGCCAACCCGACCCATAATCGAAAATTCTAAACAAATAGCGAAAAAATTCAAAAAATTAGAAAACACCATCATAGTTTCTTTTCAAGCCAAAATAGGTTAGGAAAGGCTGAGAAAGAGAGAAAAGAAAAATCGTTCTTATGTTTTCCTACCCGACTCGAAATAGAAAATACCAAAAAAATAGCAAAAAAATTCAAAAAATTAGAAAACACCATCATAGCTTCTTTCCCATCCAAAATATGTTGGAAAAGGCCGAGAAAGAGAGAAAATAAAAAAAAATCGTTTCAATGTGTGCCTACTCGACCCGTAATAGAAAATTCTAAAAAAAAGAGCGAAAAAATTAAAAAAATTAGAAAACACCATCATAGCTTCTTTTCAAGCCAAAATAGGTTGGGAAAGGCCGAGAAAGAGAGAAAAGAGAAAAAATTGTTCCGATGTGTTCCTACCCGACCCGTAATAGAAAATTCTAAAAAAAAAGCAAAAAAATTCAAAAAATTTGACAACACCTTTATAGCATTTTTTTAAAGCCAAAATAGGTTGGGAAAGGGTGAGAAAGAGAGAAAGTAAAAAAAAATCTTTCCGATTTGTTCCTTCCCGACCCGTAACAGAAAATACCATAAAAATAGCAAAAAAATTCAAAAATTTTGAAAACGCCATCGTAGCTTCTTTTCAAGCCGAAATAGGTTGCGAAAAGCCGAGAAAGAGAGAAAATAAAAAAAAATAGTTTCGATGTGTTCCTACCCGACTGGGAATTCAAAATTCCAAAAAAATCGCAAAAAAATTCAAAAAATTACAAAACTCCATCATAGCTTCTTTTCAAGCCAAAATAGGCTGGGAAAGGCCAAGAAAGGGAGAAAATAAAAAAAATCGTTTCAATGTGTGCCTACCCGACCCATAATAGAAAATTCAAAAAAAAAAATAGCAAAAAAATTCAAGAAATTACAAAACACCATCATAGCTTCATTTCAAGCCAAAATAGGTTGGGAAAGGCATAGAAAGGGAGAAAATAAAAAAAATCGTTCGGATGTGTGCCAACCCGACCCATAATCGAAAATTCTAAAAAAATAGCGAAAAAATTCAAAAAATTAGAAAACACCATCATAGTTTCTTTTCAAGCCAAAAGAGGTCAGGAAAGGCTGAGAAAGAGAGAAAAAAAAAATCGTTCTTATGTATTCCTACCCGATTCGTAATAGAAAATTCCAAAAAAATAGCAAAAAAATTCAAAAAATTAGAAAACACCATCATAGCTTCTTTCCCAGCCAAAATAGGTTGGAAAAGGCCGAGAAAGAGATAAAAAAAAAAAAAAATAGTTTCGATGTGTTCCAACCCGACTGGGTTTTAAAAATTCAAAAAATTACAAAACTCCATCATAGCTTCATTTCAAGCGAAAATAGGTTGGGAAAGGCCTAGAGAGGGAGAAAAGAAAAAAAATCGTTCGGATGTGTTCCAACCCGACCCATAATCGAAAATTCTAAACAAATAGCGAAAAAATTCAAAGAATTAGAAAACACCATCATAGTTTCTTTTCAAGCCAAAATAGGTTAGGAAAGGCTGAGAAAGAGAGAAAAAAAAAATCGTTCTTATGTTTTCCTACCCGACACGTAATAGAAAATACCAAAAAATTAGCAATAAAATTCAAAAAATTAGAAAACACCATCATAGCTTCTTTCCCAGCCAAAATATGTTGGAAAAGGCCGAGAAAGAGATAAAAAAAAAAAATAGTTTCGATGTGTTCCTACCCGACTGGGTTTTAAAAATTCAAAAAAAATAGCAAAAAAATTCAAAAAATTACAAAACTCCATCATAGCTTCATTTCAAGCCAAAATAGGTTGGGAAAGGCCGAGAAAAGGAGAAAATAAAAAAAATCGTTTCAATGTGTGCCTACTCGACCCGTAATAGAAAATTCTAAAAAAAAGAGCGAAAAAATTAAAAAAATTAGAAAACACCATCATAGCTTCTTTTCAAGCCAAAATAGGTTGGGAAAGGCCGAGAAAGAGAGAAAAGAGAAAAAATTGTTCCGATGTGTTCCTACCCGACCCGTAATAGAAAATACCATAAAAATAGCAATAAAATTCAAAAAATTAGAAAACACCATCATAGCTTCTTTTCCAGCCAAAATATGTTGGAAAAGGCCAAGAAACAGATAAAAAAAAAAAAATAGTTTCGATGTGTTCCTACCCGACTGGGTTTTAAAAATTCAAAAAAAATAGCAAAAAAATTCAAAAAATTACAAAACTCCATCATAGCTTCATTTCAAGCCAAAATAGGTTGGGAAAGGCCGAGAAAAGGAGAAAATAAAAAAAATCGTTTCAATGTGTGCCTACCAGACCAGTAATAGAAAATTCTAAAAAAAATAGCAAAAAAATTAAAGAAATTACAAAACACCATCATAGCTTCATTTCAAGCAAAAATAGGTTGGGAAAGGCCTAGAAAGGGAGAAAAGAAAAAAAATCATTCGGATGTGTGCCAACCCGACCCATAATCGAAAATTCTAAACAAATAGCGAAAAAATTCAAAAAATTAGAAAACACCATCATAGTTTCTTTTCAAGCCAAAATAGGTTAGGAAAGGCTGAGAAAGAGAGAAAAAAAAAATCGTTCTTATGTTTTCCTACCCGACTCGTAATAGAAAATACCAAAAAAATAGCAATAAAATTCAAAAAATTAGAAAACACCATCATAGCTTCTTTCCCAGCCAAAATATGTTGGAAAAGGCCGAGAAAGAGAGAAAATGAAAAAAATCGTTTCAATGTGTGCCTAGTCGACCCATAATAGAAAATTATAAAAAAAAGAGCGAAAAAATTAAAAAAATTAGAAAACACCATCATAGCTTCTTGTCAAGCCAAAATAGGTTGGGAAAGGCCGAGAAAGAGAGAAAAGAGAAAAAATTGTTCCGATGTGTTCCTACCCGACCCGTAATAGAAAATACCATAAAAATAGCAATAAAATTCAAAAAATTAGAAAACACCATCATAGCTTCTTTCCCAGCCAAAATATGTTGGAAAAGGCCGAGAAAGAGAGAAAATGAAAAAAATCGTTTCAATGTGTGCCTAGCAGACCCGTAATAGAAAATTCTAAAAAAAATAGCAAAAAAATTCAAGAAATTACAAAACACCATCATAGCTTCATTTCAAGCCAAAATAGGTTGGGAAAGGCCTAGAAAGGGAGAAAATAAAAAAAAAAATCGTTCGGATGTGTGCCAACCCGACCCATAATCGAAAACTATAAAAAAATAGCGAAAAAATTCAAAAAATTAGAAAACACCATCATAGTTTCTTTTCAAGCACAAATAGGTCAGGAAAGGCTGAGAAAGAGTGAAAAAAAAAAAAAAATCGTTCTTATGTACTCCTACCAGACTCGTCATAGAAAATTCCCAAAAAATAGCAAAAAAATTAAAAAAATTAGAAAACACCATCATAGCTTCTTTCCCAGCCAAAATAGGTTGGAAAAGGCCAAGAAAGAGAGAAAATAAAAAAAAATCGTTTCAATGTGTGCTTACCCGACCCGTAATAGAAAATTCTAAAAATATAGCCAAAAAATAAAAAAAATTAGAAAACACCATCATTGCTTTTTTCAAGCCAAAATAGGTTGGGAAAGGCTGAGAAAGAGAGAAGAGAAAAAATTGTTACGATGTATTCGTACCCGACCCGTAATAGAAAATTCTAAAAAAAAAGCAAAAAAATTCAAAAAGTTTGGAAACACCTTTATAGCATTTTTTTTAAAGCCAAACTAGGTTGGGAAGTTGTGGGAAAGAGAGAAAATAAAAAAAATCGTTTCAATGTGTGCCTACCCGACCCCTAATAGAAAATTCTAAAAAAAAAAGCAAAAAAATTCAAGAAATTACAAAACACCATCATAGCTTCATTTCAAGCCAAAATAGGTTGGGAAAGGCATAGAAAGGGAGAAAATAAAAAAAATCGTTCGGATGTGTGCCAACCCGACCCATAATCGAAAATTCTAAAAAAATAGCGAAAAAATTCAAAAAATTAGAAAACACCATCATAGTTTCTATTCAAGCCAAAAGAGGTTAGGAAAGGCTGAGAAAGAGAGAAAAAAAAAATTGTTCTTCTGTATTCCTACCCGACTCGTAATAGAAAATTCCAAAAAAATAGCAAAAAAATTCAAAAAATTAGAAAACACCATCATAGTTTCATTCCAAGCCAAAATAGGTTGGAAAAGGCCGAGAAAGAGAGAAAATAAAAAAAAATCGTTTCAATGTGTTCTCACCCAACCCGTAATAGAAAATTCTAAAAAAATAGCCAAAAAATTAAAAAATTTAGAAAACACCATCATAGCTTCTTTTCAAGCCAAAATAGGTTGGGAAAGGCCGAGAAAGACAGAAGAGAAAAAATTGTTACGATGTATTCCTACCCGACCCGTAATAGAAAATTCTAAAAAAAAAGCAAAAAAATTCAAAAAGTTTGGAAAGACCTTTATAGCATTTTTTTAAAGCCAAACTAGGTTGGGAAATGGTGGGAAAGAGAGAAAGTAAAAAAAGTCTTTCCGATGTGTTCCTTCCCGACCCGTAATAGAAAATACCAAAAAAATAGCAAAAAAATTCAAAAAATCTGAAAACACCATCATAGCGTCTTTCCCAGCCAAAATAGGTTGGAAAAGGCCGAGAAAGAGAGAAAAAAAATATATAGTTTCGATGTGTTCCTACCCGACTGGGTATTAAAAATTCTAAAAAAAATAGCAAAAAAATTCAAGAAATTACAAAACACCATCATAGCTTCATTTCAAGCCAAAATAGGTTGGGAAAGGCCGAGAAAGAGAGAAAAGAGAAAAAATTGTTCCGATGTGTTCCTACCCGACCCGTAATAGAAAATTCTAAAAAAAAAGCAAAAAAATTCAAAAAATTTGACAACACCTTTATAGCATTTTTTTAAAGCCAAAATAGGTTGGGAAAGGGTGAGAAAGAGAGAAAGTAAAAAAAAATCTTTCCGATTTGTTCCTTCCCGACCCGTAATAGAAAATACCATAAAAATAGCAAAAAAATTCAAAAATTTTGAAAACGCCATCGTAGCTTCTTTTCAAGCCGAAATAGGTTGCGAAAAGCCGAGAAAGAGAGAAAATAAAAAAAAAATAGTTTCGATGTGTTCCTACCCGACTGGGTTTTAAAAATTCAAAAAAAAAAGAAAAAAAATTCAAAAAATTACAAAACTCCATCATAGCTTCATTTCAAGCCAAAATAGGTTGGGAAAGGCCTAGAAAGGGAGAAAAGAAAAAAAATCGTTCGGATGTGTGCCAACCCGACCCATAATCGAAAATTCTAAACAAATAGCGAAAAAATTCAAAAAATTAGAAAACACCATCATAGTTTCTTTTCAAGCCAAAATAGGTTAGGAAAGGCTGAGAAAGAGAGAAAAAAAAAATCGTTCTTATGTTTTCCTACCCGACTCGTAATAGAAAATACCAAAAAAATAGCAATAAAATTCAAAAAATTAGAAAACACCATCATAGCTTCTTTCCCAGCCAAAATATGTTGGAAAAGGCCGAGAAAGAGATAAAAAAAAAAAAAATAGTTTCGATGTGTTCCTACCCGACTGGGTTTTAAAAATTCAAAAAAAATAGCAAAAAAATTCAAAAAATTACAAAACTCCATCATAGCTTCATTTCAAGCCAAAATAGGTTGTGAAAGGCCGAGAAAAGGAGAAAATAAAAAAAAAATCGTTTCAATGTGTGCCTACCAGACCCGTAATAGAAAATTCTAAAAAAAATAGCAAAAAAATTAAAGAAATTACAAAACACCATCATAGCTTCATTTCAAGCCAAAATAGGTTTGGAAAGGCCAGGAAAGGGAGAAAAGAAAAAAATCATTCGGATGTGTGCCAACCCGACCCATAATCGAAAATTCTAAACAAATAGCGAAAAAATTCAAAAAATTAGAAAACACCATCATAGTTTCTTTTCAAGCCAAAATAGGTTAGGAAAGGCTGAGAAAGAGAGAAAAAAAAAAATCGTTCTTATGTTTTCCTACCCGACTCGTAATAGAAAATACCAAAAAAATAGCAATAAAATTCAGAAAATTAGAAAACACCATCATGGCTTCTTTCCCAGCCAAAATATGTTGGAAAAGGCCGAGAAAGAGAGAAAATGAAAAAAATCGTTTCAATGTGTGCCTACTCGACCCGTAATAGAAAATTCTAAAAAAAAGAGCGAAAAAATTAAAAAAATTAGAAAACACCATCATAGCTTCTTTTCAAGCCAAAATAGGTTGGGAAAGGCCGAGAAAGAGAGAAAAGAGAAAAAATTGTTCCGATGTGTTCCTACCCGACCCGTAATAGAAAATTCTAAAAAAAAAGCAAAAAAATTCAAAAAATTTGACAACACCTTTATAGCATTTTTTTAAAGCCAAAATAGGTTGGGAAAGGGTGAGAAAGAGAGAAAGTAAAAAAAAATCTTTCCGATTTGTTCCTTCCCGACCCGTAATAGAAAATACCATAAAAATAGCAAAAAAATTCAAAAATTTTGAAAACGCCATCGTAGCTTCTTTTCAAGCCGAAATAGGTTGCGAAAAGCCGAGAAAGAGAGAAAATAAAAAAAAATAGTTTCGATGTGTTCCTACCCGACTGGGAATTCAAAATTCCAAAAAAATCGCAAAAAAATTCAAAAAATTACAAAACTCCATCATAGCTTCTTTTCAAGCCAAAATAGGCTGGGAAAGGCCAAGAAAGGGAGAAAATAAAAAAAATCGTTTCTATGTGTGCCTACCAGACCCGTAATAGAAAATTCAAAAAAAAAATAGCAAAAAAATTCAAGAAATTACAAAACACCATCATAGCTTCATTTCAAGCCAAAATAGGTTGGGAAAGGCCTAGAAAGGGAGAAAATAAAAAAAAATCGTTCGGATGTGTGCCAACCCGACCCATAATCGAAAACTCTAAAAAAATAGCGAAAAAATTGAAAAAATTAGAAAACACCATCATAGTTTCTTTTCAAGCACAAATAGGTCAGGAAAGGCTGAGAAAGAGAGAAAAAAAAAAAAAATCGTTCTTATGTATTCCTACCAGACTCGTAATAGAAAATTCCCAAAAAATAGCAAAAAAATTAGAAAACACCATCGTAGCTTCTTTCCCAGCCAATATAGGTTGGAAAAGGCCGAGAAAGAGAGAAAATAAAAAAAAATCGTTTCAATGTGTGCTTACCCGACCCGTAATAGAAAATTCTAAAAAAATAGCCAAAAAATAAAAAAAATTAGAAAACACCATCATAGCTTTTTTCAAGCCAAAATAGGTTGGGAAAGGCCGAGAAAGAGAGAAGAGAAAAAATTGTTACGATGTATTCGTACCCGACCCGTAATAGAAAATTCTAAAAAAAAAGCAAAAAAATTCAAAAAGTTTGGAAAGACCTTTATAGCCTTTTTTTAAAGCCAAACTAGGTTGGGAAATGGTGGGAAAGAGAGAAAGTAAAAAAAGTCTTTCCGATGTGTTCCTTCCCGACCCGTAATAGAAAATACCAAAAAAATTCAAAAAAAATTCCAAAAATTTGAAAACACCATCGTAGCTTCTTTTCTAGCCAAAATAGGTTGCCAAAAGCCGAGAAAGAGAGAAAAAAAAAATAGTTTCGATGTGTTCCTACCCGACTGGGAATTGAAAATTCCAAAAAAATAGCAAAAAAATTCAAAAAATTACAAAACCCCATCATAGCTTCCTTTCAAGCCAAAATAGGTTGGGAAAGGCTGAGAAAGGGAGAAAATAAAAAAAATCGTTTCAATGTGTGCCTACCCGACCTGTAATAGAAAATTCTAAAAAAAAAAGCAAAAAAATTCAAGAAATTACAAAACACCATCATAGCTTCATTTCAAGCCAAAATAGGTTGGGAAAGGCATAGAAAGGGAGAAAATAAAAAAAATCGTTCGGATGTGTGCCAACCCGACCCATAATCGAAAATTCTAAAAAAATAGCGAAAAAATTCAAAAAATTAGAAAACACCATCATAGTTTCTTTTCAAGCCAAAAGAGGTTAGGAAAGGCTGAGAAAGAGAGAAAAAAAAAATTGTTCTTCTGTATTCCTACCCGACTCGTAATAGAAAATTCCAAAAAAATAGCAAAAAAATTCAAAAAATTAGAAAACACCATCATAGTTTCATTCCAAGCCAAAATAGGTTGGAAAAGGCCGAGAAAGAGAGAAAATAAAAAAAATCGTTTCAATGTGTGCTCACCCGACCCGTAATAGAAAATTCTAAAAAAATAGCCAAAAAATTAAAAAATTTAGAAAACACCATCATAGCTTCTTTTCAAGCCAAAATAGGTTGGGAAAGGCCGAGAAAGACAGAAGAGAAAAAATTGTTACGATGTATTCCTACCCGACCCGTAATAGAAAATTCTAAAAAAAAAGCAAAAAAATTCAAAAAGTTTGGAAAGACCTTTATAGCATTTTTTTTAAGGCCAAACTAGGTTGGGAAATGGTGGGAGAGAGAGAAAGTAAAAAAAGTCTTTCCGATGTGTTCCTTCCCGACCCGTAATAGAAAATACCAAAAAAATAGCAAAAAAATTCAAAAAATCTGAAAACACCATCATAGCGTCTTTCCCAGCCAAAATAGGTTGGAAAAGGCCGAGAAAGAGAGAAAATAAAAAATATAGTTTCGATGTGTTCCTACCCGACTGGGTATTAAAAATTCAAAAAAAATAGCAAAAAAATTCAAAAAATTACAAAACTCGATCATAGCTTCATTTCAAGCCAAAATAGGTTGGGAAAGGCCGAGAAAAGGAGAAAATAAAAAAAAATCGTTTCAATGTGTGCCTACCAGACCCGTAATAGAAAATTCTAAAAAAAATAGCAAAAAAATTCAAGAAATTACAAAACACCATCATAGCTTCATTTCAAGCCAAAATAGGTTGGGAAAGGCCTAGAAAGGGAGAAAAGAAAAAAAATCGTTCGGATGTGTGCCAACCCGACCCATAATCGAAAATTCTAAACAAATTGCGAAAAAATTCAAAAAATTAGAAAATACCATCATAGTTTCTTTTCAAGCCAAAATAGGTTAGGAAAGGCTGAGAAAGAGAGAAAAGAAAAATCGTTCTTATGTTTTCCTACCCGACTCGTAATAGAAAATACCAAAAATATAGCAAAAAAATTCAAAAAATTAGAAAACACCATCATAGCTTCTTTCCCATCCAAAATATGTTGGAAAAGGCCGAGAAAGAGAGAAAATAAAAAAAAATCGTTTCAATGTGTGCCTACTCGACCCGTAATAGAAAATTCTAAAAAAAAGAGCGAAAAAATTAAAAAAATTAGAAAACACCATCATAGCTTCTATTCAAGCCAAAATAGGTTGGGAAAGGCCGAGAAAGAGAGAAAAGAGAAAAAATTGTTCCGATGTGTTCCTACCCGACCCGTAATAGAAAATTCTAAAAAAAAAGTAAAAAAATTCAAAAAATTTGACAACACCTTTATAGCATTTTTTTAAAGCCAAAATAGGTTGGGAAAGGGTCAGAAAGAGAGAAAGTAAAAAACAATCTTTCCGATTTGTTCCTTCCCGACCCGTAATAGAAAATACCATAAAAATAGCAAAAAAATTCAAAAATTTTGAAAACGCCATCGTAGCTTCTTTTCAAGCCGAAATAGGTTGCGAAAAGCCGAGAAAGAGAGAAAATAAAAAAAAAATAGTTTCGATGTGTTCCTACCCGACTGGGAATTCAAAATTCCAAAAAAATCGCAAAAAAATTCAAAAAATTACAAAACTCCATCATAGCTTCTTTTCAAGCCAAAATAGGCTGGGAAAGGCCAAGAAAGGGAGAAAATAAAAAAAATCGTTTCAATGTGTGCCTACCCGACCCGTAATAGAAAATTCTAAAAAAAAAAGGAAAAAAATTCAAGAAATTACAAAACACCATCATAGCTTCATTTCAAGCCAAAATAGGTTGGGAAAGGCATAGAAAGGGAGAAAATAAAAAAAATCGTTCGGATGTGTGCCAACCCGACCCATAATCGAAAATTCTAAAAAAATAGCGAAAAAATTCAAAAAAAAAAAAACACCATCATAGTTTCTTTTCAAGCAAAAATAGGTCAGGAAAGGCTGAGAAAGAGAGAAAAAAAAAAAAAAATCGTTCTTATGTATTCCTACCAGACTCGTAATAGAAAATTCCCAAAAAATAGCAAAAAAATTAAAAAAATTAGAAAACACCATCGTAGCTTCTTTCCCAGCCAAAATAGGTTGGAAAAGGCCGAGAAAGAGAGAAAATAAAAAAAAATCGTTTCAATGTGTGCTTACCCGACCCGTAATAGAAAATTCTAAAAAAATAGCCAAAAAATAAAAAAAATTAGAAAACACCATCATAGCTTTTTTCAAGCCAAAATAGGTTGGGAAAGGCCGAGAAAGAGAGAAGAGAAAAAATTGTTACGATGTATTCGTACCCGACCCGTAATAGAAAATTCTAAAAAAAAAGCAAAAAAATTCAAAAAGTTTGGAAAGACCTTTATAGCCTTTTTTTAAAGCCAAACTAGGTTGGGAAATGGTGGGAAAGAGAGAAAGTAAAAAAAGTCTTTCCGATGTGTTCCTTCCCGACCCGTAATAGAAAATACCAAAAAAATTCAAAAAAAATTCCAAAAATTTGAAAACACCATCGTAGCTTCTTTTCTAGCCAAAATAGGTTGCCAAAAGCCGAGAAAGAGAGAAAAAAAAAATAGTTTCGATGTGTTCCTACCCGACTGGGAATTGAAAATTCCAAAAAAATAGCAAAAAAATTCAAAAAATTACAAAACCCCATCATAGCTTCCTTTCAAGCCAAAATAGGTTGGGAAAGGCTGAGAAAGGGAGAAAATAAAAAAAATCGTTTCAATGTGTGCCTACCCGACCTGTAATAGAAAATTCTAAAAAAAAAAGCAAAAAAATTCAAGAAATTACAAAACACCATCATAGCTTCATTTCAAGCCAAAATAGGTTGGGAAAGGCATAGAAAGGGAGAAAATAAAAAAAATCGTTCGGATGTGTGCCAACCCGACCCATAATCGAAAATTCTAAAAAAATAGCGAAAAAATTCAAAAAATTAGAAAACACCATCATAGTTTCTTTTCAAGCCAAAAGAGGTTAGGAAAGGCTGAGAAAGAGAGAAAAAAAAAATTGTTCTTCTGTATTCCTACCCGACTCGTAATAGAAAATTCCAAAAAAATAGCAAAAAAATTCAAAAAATTAGAAAACACCATCATAGTTTCATTCCAAGCCAAAATAGGTTGGAAAAGGCCGAGAAAGAGAGAAAATAAAAAAAATCGTTTCAATGTGTGCTCACCCGACCCGTAATAGAAAATTCTAAAAAAATAGCCAAAAAATTAAAAAATTTAGAAAACACCATCATAGCTTCTTTTCAAGCCAAAATAGGTTGGGAAAGGCCGAGAAAGACAGAAGAGAAAAAATTGTTACGATGTATTCCTACCCGACCCGTAATAGAAAATTCTAAAAAAAAAGCAAAAAAATTCAAAAAGTTTGGAAAGACCTTTATAGCATTTTTTTTAAGGCCAAACTAGGTTGGGAAATGGTGGGAGAGAGAGAAAGTAAAAAAAGTCTTTCCGATGTGTTCCTTCCCGACCCGTAATAGAAAATACCAAAAAAATAGCAAAAAAATTCAAAAAATCTGAAAACACCATCATAGCGTCTTTCCCAGCCAAAATAGGTTGGAAAAGGCCGAGAAAGAGAGAAAATAAAAAATATAGTTTCGATGTGTTCCTACCCGACTGGGTATTAAAAATTCAAAAAAAATAGCAAAAAAATTCAAAAAATTACAAAACTCGATCATAGCTTCATTTCAAGCCAAAATAGGTTGGGAAAGGCCGAGAAAAGGAGAAAATAAAAAAAAATCGTTTCAATGTGTGCCTACCAGACCCGTAATAGAAAATTCTAAAAAAAATAGCAAAAAAATTCAAGAAATTACAAAACACCATCATAGCTTCATTTCAAGCCAAAATAGGTTGGGAAAGGCCTAGAAAGGGAGAAAAGAAAAAAAATCGTTCGGATGTGTGCCAACCCGACCCATAATCGAAAATTCTAAACAAATTGCGAAAAAATTCAAAAAATTAGAAAATACCATCATAGTTTCTTTTCAAGCCAAAATAGGTTAGGAAAGGCTGAGAAAGAGAGAAAAGAAAAATCGTTCTTATGTTTTCCTACCCGACTCGTAATAGAAAATACCAAAAATATAGCAAAAAAATTCAAAAAATTAGAAAACACCATCATAGCTTCTTTCCCATCCAAAATATGTTGGAAAAGGCCGAGAAAGAGAGAAAATAAAAAAAAATCGTTTCAATGTGTGCCTACTCGACCCGTAATAGAAAATTCTAAAAAAAAGAGCGAAAAAATTAAAAAAATTAGAAAACACCATCATAGCTTCTATTCAAGCCAAAATAGGTTGGGAAAGGCCGAGAAAGAGAGAAAAGAGAAAAAATTGTTCCGATGTGTTCCTACCCGACCCGTAATAGAAAATTCTAAAAAAAAAGTAAAAAAATTCAAAAAATTTGACAACACCTTTATAGCATTTTTTTAAAGCCAAAATAGGTTGGGAAAGGGTCAGAAAGAGAGAAAGTAAAAAACAATCTTTCCGATTTGTTCCTTCCCGACCCGTAATAGAAAATACCATAAAAATAGCAAAAAAATTCAAAAATTTTGAAAACGCCATCGTAGCTTCTTTTCAAGCCGAAATAGGTTGCGAAAAGCCGAGAAAGAGAGAAAATAAAAAAAAAATAGTTTCGATGTGTTCCTACCCGACTGGGAATTCAAAATTCCAAAAAAATCGCAAAAAAATTCAAAAAATTACAAAACTCCATCATAGCTTCTTTTCAAGCCAAAATAGGCTGGGAAAGGCCAAGAAAGGGAGAAAATAAAAAAAATCGTTTCAATGTGTGCCTACCCGACCCGTAATAGAAAATTCTAAAAAAAAAAGGAAAAAAATTCAAGAAATTACAAAACACCATCATAGCTTCATTTCAAGCCAAAATAGGTTGGGAAAGGCATAGAAAGGGAGAAAATAAAAAAAATCGTTCGGATGTGTGCCAACCCGACCCATAATCGAAAATTCTAAAAAAATAGCGAAAAAATTCAAAAAAAAAAAAACACCATCATAGTTTCTTTTCAAGCAAAAATAGGTCAGGAAAGGCTGAGAAAGAGAGAAAAAAAAAAAAAAATCGTTCTTATGTATTCCTACCAGACTCGTAATAGAAAATTCCCAAAAAATAGCAAAAAAATTAAAAAAATTAGAAAACACCATCGTAGCTTCTTTCCCAGCCAAAATAGGTTGGAAAAGGCCGAGAAAGAGAGAAAATAAAAAAAAATCGTTTCAATGTGTGCTTACCCGACCCGTAATAGAAAATTCTAAAAAAATAGCCAAAAAATAAAAAAAATTAGAAAACACCATCATAGCTTTTTTCAAGCCAAAATAGGTTGGGAAAGGCCGAGAAAGAGAGAAGAGAAAAAATTGTTACGATGTATTCGTACCCGACCCGTAATAGAAAATTCTAAAAAAAAAGCAAAAAAATTCAAAAAGTTTGGAAAGACCTTTATAGCCTTTTTTTAAAGCCAAACTAGGTTGGGAAATGGTGGGAAAGAGAGAAAGTAAAAAAAGTCTTTCCGATGTGTTCCTTCCCGACCCGTAATAGAAAATACCAAAAAAATTCAAAAAAAATTCCAAAAATTTGAAAACACCATCGTAGCTTCTTTTCTAGCCAAAATAGGTTGCCAAAAGCCGAGAAAGAGAGAAAAAAAAAATAGTTTCGATGTGTTCCTACCCGACTGGGAATTGAAAATTCCAAAAAAATAGCAAAAAAATTCAAAAAATTACAAAACCCCATCATAGCTTCCTTTCAAGCCAAAATAGGTTGGGAAAGGCTGAGAAAGGGAGAAAATAAAAAAAATCGTTTCAATGTGTGCCTACCCGACCTGTAATAGAAAATTCTAAAAAAAAAAGCAAAAAAATTCAAGAAATTACAAAACACCATCATAGCTTCATTTCAAGCCAAAATAGGTTGGGAAAGGCATAGAAAGGGAGAAAATAAAAAAAATCATTCGGATGTGTGCCAACCCGACCCATAATCGAAAATTCTAAAAAAATAGCGAAAAAATTCAAAAAATTAGAAAACACCATCATAGTTTCTTTTCAAGCCAAAAGAGGTTAGGAAAGGCTGAGAAAGAGAGAAAAAAAAAATTGTTCTTCTGTATTCCTACCCGACTCGTAATAGAAAATTCCAAAAAAATAGCAAAAAAATTCAAAAAATTAGAAAACACCATCATAGTTTCATTCCAAGCCAAAATAGGTTGGAAAAGGCCGAGAAAGAGAGAAAATAAAAAAAATCGTTTCAATGTGTGCTCACCCGACCCGTAATAGAAAATTCTAAAAAAATAGCCAAAAAATTAAAAAAATTAGAAAACACCATCATAGCTTCTTTTCAAGCCAAAATAGGTTGGGAAAGGCCGAGAAAGACAGAAGAGAAAAATTGTTACGATGTATTCCTACCCGACCCGTAATAGAAAATTCTAAAAAAAAAGCAAAAAAATTCAAAAAGTTTGGAAAGACCTTTATAGCATTTTTTTTAAGGCCAAACTAGGTTGGGAAATGGTGGGAAAGAGAGAAAGTAAAAAAAGTCTTTCCGATGTGTTCCTTCCCGACCCGTAATAGAAAATACCAAAAAAATAGCAAAAAAATTCAAAAAATCTGAAAACACCATCGTAGCGTCTTTCCCAGCCAAAATAGGTTGCCAAAAGCCGAGAAAGAGAGAAAAAAAAAATAGTTTCGATGTGTTCCTACCCGACTGGGAATTGAAAATTCCAAAAAAATCGCAAAAAAATTCAAAAAATTACAAAACTCCATCATAGCTTCTTTTCAAGCCAAAATAGGTTGGGAAAGTCCAAGAAAGGGAGAAAATAAAAAAAATCGTTTCAATGTGTGCCTACCCGACCCGTAATAGAAAATTCTAAAAAAAAAAGCAAAAAAATTCAAGAAATTACAAAACACCATCATAGCTTCATTTCAAGCCAAAATAGGTTGGGAAAGGCATAGAAAGGGAGCAAATAAAAAAAATCGTTCGGATGTGTGCCAACCCGACCCATAATCGAAAATTCTAAACAAATTGCGAAAAAATTCAAAAAATTAGAAAATACCATCATAGTTTCTTTTCAAGCCAAAATAGGTTAGGAAAGGCTGAGAAAGAGAGAAAAGAAAAATCGTTCTTATGTTTTCCTACCCGACTCGTAATAGAAAATACCAAAAATATAGCAAAAAAATTCAAAAAATTAGAAAACACCATCATAGCTTCTTTCCCATCCAAAATATGTTGGAAAAGGCCGAGAAAGAGAGAAAATAAAAAAAAATCGTTTCAATGTGTGCCTACTCGACCCGTAATAGAAAATTCTAAAAAAAAGAGCGAAAAAATTAAAAAAATTAGAAAACACCATCATAGCTTCTATTCAAGCCAAAATAGGTTGGGAAAGGCCGAGAAAGAGAGAAAAGAGAAAAAATTGTTCCGATGTGTTCCTACCCGACCCGTAATAGAAAATTCTAAAAAAAAAGTAAAAAAATTCAAAAAATTTGACAACACCTTTATAGCATTTTTTTAAAGCCAAAATAGGTTGGGAAAGGGTCAGAAAGAGAGAAAGTAAAAAACAATCTTTCCGATTTGTTCCTTCCCGACCCGTAATAGAAAATACCATAAAAATAGCAAAAAAATTCAAAAATTTTGAAAACGCCATCGTAGCTTCTTTTCAAGCCGAAATAGGTTGCGAAAAGCCGAGAAAGAGAGAAAATAAAAAAAAAATAGTTTCGATGTGTTCCTACCCGACTGGGAATTCAAAATTCCAAAAAAATCGCAAAAAAATTCAAAAAATTACAAAACTCCATCATAGCTTCTTTTCAAGCCAAAATAGGCTGGGAAAGGCCAAGAAAGGGAGAAAATAAAAAAAATCGTTTCAATGTGTGCCTACCCGACCCGTAATAGAAAATTCTAAAAAAAAAAGGAAAAAAATTCAAGAAATTACAAAACACCATCATAGCTTCATTTCAAGCCAAAATAGGTTGGGAAAGGCATAGAAAGGGAGAAAATAAAAAAAATCGTTCGGATGTGTGCCAACCCGACCCATAATCGAAAATTCTAAAAAAATAGCGAAAAAATTCAAAAAAAAAAAAACACCATCATAGTTTCTTTTCAAGCAAAAATAGGTCAGGAAAGGCTGAGAAAGAGAGAAAAAAAAAAAAAAATCGTTCTTATGTATTCCTACCAGACTCGTAATAGAAAATTCCCAAAAAATAGCAAAAAAATTAAAAAAATTAGAAAACACCATCGTAGCTTCTTTCCCAGCCAAAATAGGTTGGAAAAGGCCGAGAAAGAGAGAAAATAAAAAAAAATCGTTTCAATGTGTGCTTACCCGACCCGTAATAGAAAATTCTAAAAAAATAGCCAAAAAATAAAAAAAATTAGAAAACACCATCATAGCTTTTTTCAAGCCAAAATAGGTTGGGAAAGGCCGAGAAAGAGAGAAGAGAAAAAATTGTTACGATGTATTCGTACCCGACCCGTAATAGAAAATTCTAAAAAAAAAGCAAAAAAATTCAAAAAGTTTGGAAACACCTTTATAGCATTTTTTTAAAGCCAAACTAGGTTGGGAAATGGTGGGAAAGAGAGAAAGTAAAAAAAGTCTTTCCGATGTGTTCCTTCCCGACCCGTAATAGAAAATACCAAAAAAATTCAAAAAAAATTCCAAAAATTTGAAAACACCATCGTAGCTTCTTTTCTAGCCAAAATAGGTTGCCAAAAGCCGAGAAAGAGAGAAAAAAAAAATAGTTTCGATGTGTTCCTACCCGACTGGGAATTTAAAATTCCAAAAAAATAGCAAAAAAATTCAAAAAATTACAAAACCCCATCATAGCTTCCTTTCAAGCCAAAATAGGTTGGGAAAGGCTGAGAAAGGGAGAAAATAAAAAAAATCGTTTCAATGTGTGCCTACCAGACCCGTAATAGAAAATTCTAAAAAAAAAAGCAAAAAAATTCAAGAAATTACAAAACACCATCATAGCTTCATTTCAAGCCAAAATAGGTTGGGAAAGGCATAGAAAGGGAGAAAATAAAAAAAATCATTCGGATGTGTGCCAACCCGACCCATAATCGAAAATTCTTAAAAAATAGCGAAAAAATTTTAAAAAATTAGAAAACACCATCATAGTTTCTTTTCAAGCCAAAAGAGGTTAGGAAAGGCTGAGAAAGAGAGAAAAAAAAAATTGTTCTTCTGTATTCCTACCCGACTCGTAATAGAAAATTCCAAAAAAATAGCAAAAAAATTCAAAAAATTAGAAAACACCATCATAGTTTCATTCCAAGCCAAAATAGGTTGGAAAAGGCCGAGAAAGAGAGAAAATAAAAAAAAATCGTTTCAATGTGTGCTCACCCGACCCGTAATAGAAAATTCTAAAAAAATAGCCAAAAAATTAAAAAAATTAGAAAACACCATCATAGCTTTTTTCAAGCCAAAATAGGTTGGGAATGGCCGAGAAAGAGAGAAGAGAAAAAATTGTTACGATGTATTCGTACCCGACCCGTAATAGAAAATTCTAAAAAAAAAGCAAAAAAATTCAAAAAGTTTGGAAACACCTTTATAGCATTTTTTTAAAGCCAAACTAGGTTGGGAAATGGTGGGAAAGAGAGAAAGTAAAAAAAGTCTTTCCGATGTGTTCCTTCCCGACCCGTAATAGAAAATACCAAAAAAATTCAAAAAAAATTCCAAAAATTTGAAAACACCATCGTAGCTTCTTTTCTAGCCAAAATAGGTTGCCAAAAGCCGAGAAAGAGAGAAAAAAAAAATAGTTTCGATGTGTTCCTACCCGACTGGGAATTGAAAATTCCAAAAAAATCGCAAAAAAATTCAAAAAATTACAAAACTCCATCATAGCTTCCTTTCAAGCCAAAATAGGCTGGGAAAGGCTGAGAAAGGGAGAAAATAAAAAAAATCGTTTCAATGTGTGCCTACCCGACCCGTAATAGAAAATTCTAAAAAAAAAAGCAAAAAAATTCAAGAAATTACAAAACACCATCATAGCTTCATTTCAAGCCAAAATAGGTTGGGAAAGGCATAGAAAGGGAGCAAATAAAAAAAATCGTTCGGATGTGTGCCAACCCGACCCATAATCGAAAATTCTAAGAAAATAGCGAAAAAATTCAAAAAATTAGAAAACACCATCATAGTTTCTTTTCAAGCCAAAAGAGGTTAGGAAAGGCTGAGAAAGAGAGAAAAAAAAAATTGTTCTTCTGTATTCCTACCCGACTCGTAATAGAAAATTCCAAAAAAATAGCAAAAAAATTCAAAAAATTAGAAAACACCATCATAGTTTCATTCCAAGCCAAAATAGGTTGGAAAAGGCCGAGAAAGAGAGAAAATAAAAAAAAAATCGTTTCAATGTGTGCTCACCCGACCCGTAATAGAAAATTCTAAAAAAATAGCCAAAAAATTAAAAAATTTAGAAAACACCATCATAGCTTCTTTTCAAGCCAAAATAGGTTGGGAAAGGCCGAGAAAGACAGAAGAGAAAAAATTGTTACGATGTATTCCTACCCGACCCGTAATAGAAAATTCTAAAAAAAAAGCAAAAAAATTCAAAAAGTTTGGAAAGACCTTTATAGCATTTTTTTAAAGCCAAACTAGGTTGGGAAATGGTGGGAAAGAGAGAAAGTAAAAAAAGTCTTTCCGATGTGTTCCTTCCCGACCCGTAATAGAAAATACCAAAAAAATAGCAAAAAAATTCAAAAAATCTGAAAACACCATCATAGCGTCTTTCCCAGCCAAAATAGGTTGGAAAAGGCCGAGAAAGAGAGAAAAAAAAAATATAGTTTCGATGTGTTCCTACCCGACTGGGTATTAAAAATTCAAAAAAAATAGCAAAAAAATTCAAAAAATTACAAAACTCCATCATAGCTTCATTTCAAGCCAAAATAGGTTGGGAAAGGCCGAGAAAAGGAGAAAATAAAAAAAAATCGTTTCAATGTGTGCCTACCAGACCCGTAATAGAAAATTCTAAAAAAAATAGCAAAAAAATTCAAGAAATTACAAAACACCATCATAGCTTCATTTCAAGCCAAAATAGGTTGGGAAAGGCCTAGAAAGGGAGAAAAGAAAAAAAATCGTTCGGATGTGTGCCAACCCGACCCATAATCGCAAATTCTAAACAAATTGCGAAAAAATTCAAAAAATTAGAAAACACCATCATAGTTTCTTTTCAAGCCAAAATAGGTTAGGAAAGGCTGAGAAAGAGAGAAAAGAAAAATCGTTCTTATGTTTTCCTACCCGACTCGTAATAGAAAATACCAAAAAAATAGCAAAAAAATTCAAAAAATTAGAAAACACCATCATAGCTTCTTTCACATCCAAAATATGTTGGAAAAGGCCGAGAAAGAGAGAAAATAAAAAAAAATCGTTTCAATGTGTGCCTACTCGACCCGTAATAGAAAATTCTAAAAAAAAGAGAGAAAAAATTAAAAAAATTAGAAAACACCATCATAGCTTCTTTTCAAGCCAAAATAGGTTGGGAAAGGCCGAGAAAGAGAGAAAAGAGAAAAAATTGTTCCGATGTGTTCCTACCCGACCCGTAATAGAAAATTCTAAAAAAAAAGCAAAAAAATTCAAAAAATTTGACAACACCTTTATAGCATTTTTTTAAAGCCAAAATAGGTTGGGAAAGGGTGAGAAAGAGAGAAAGTAAAAAACAATCTTTCCGATTTGTTCCTTCCCGACCCGTAATAGAAAATACCATAAAAATAGCAAAAAAATTCAAAAATTTTGAAAACGCCATCGTAGCTTCTTTTCAAGCCGAAATAGGTTGCGAAAAGCCGAGAAAGAGAGAAAAAAAAAAAAAAATAGTTTCGATGTGTTCCTACCCGACTGGGAATTCAAAATTCCAAAAAAATCGCAAAAAAATTAAAAAAATTAGAAAACACCATCGTAGCTTCTTTCCCAGCCAAAATAGGTTGGAAAAGGCCGAGAAAGAGAGAAAATAAAAAAAAATCGTTTCAATGTGTGCTTACCCGACCCGTAATAGAAAATTCTAAAAAAATAGCCAAAAAATAAAAAAAATTAGAAAACACCATCATAGCTTTTTTCAAGCCAAAATAGGTTGGGAAAGGCCGAGAAAGAGAGAAGAGAAAAAATTGTTACGATGTATTCGTACCCGACCCGTAATAGAAAATTCTAAAAAAAAAGCAAAAAAATTCAAAAAGTTTGGAAACACCTTTATAGCATTTTTTTAAAGCCAAACTAGGTTGGGAAATGGTGGGAAAGAGAGAAAGTAAAAAAAGCCTTTCCGATGTGTTCCTTACCGACCCGTAATAGAAAATACCAAAAAAATTCAAAAAAAATTCAAAAAATTTGAAAACACCATCGTAGCTTCTTTTCTAGCCAAAATAGGTTGCCAAAAGCCGAGAAAGAGAGAAAAAAAAAATAGTTTCGATGTGTTCCTACCCGACTGGGAATTGAAAATTCCAAAAAAATAGCAAAAAAATTCAAAAAATTACAAAACCCCATCATAGCTTCCTTTCAAGCCAAAATAGGTTGGGAAAGGCTGAGAAAGGGAGAAAATAAAAAAAAATCGTTTCAATGTGTGCCTACCCGACCCGTAATAGAAAATTCTAAAAAAAAAAGCAAAAAAATTCAAGAAATTACAAAACACCATCATAGCTTCATTTCAAGCCAAAATAGGTTGGGAAAGGCATTGAAAGGGAGAAAATAAAAAAAATCATTCGGATGTGTGCCAACCCGACCCATAATCGAAAATTCTAAAAAAATAGCGAAAAAATTCAAAAAATTAGAAAACACCATCATAGTTTCTTTTCAAGCCAAAAGAGGTTAGGAAAGGCTGAGAAAGAGAGAAAAAAAAAATTGTTCTTCTGTATTCCTACCCGACTCGTAATAGAAAATTCCAAAAAAATAGCAAAAAAATTCAAAAAATTAGAAAACACCATCATAGTTTCATTCCAAGCCAAAATAGGTTGGAAAAGGCCGAGAAAGAGAGAAAATAAAAAAAAAATCGTTTCAATGTGTGCTCACCCGACCCGTAATAGAAAATTCTAAAAAAATAGCCAAAAAATTAAAAAATTTAGAAAACACCATCATAGCTTCTTTTCAAGCCAAAATAGGTTGGAAAAGGCCGAGAAAGAGAGAAAAAGAAAATATAGTTTCGATGTGTTCCTACCCGTCTGGGTATTAAAAATTCAAAAAAAATAGCAAAAAAATTCAAAAAATTACAAAACTCCATCATAGCTTCATTTCAAGCCAAAATAGGTTGGGAAAGGCCGAGAAAAGGAGAAAATAAAAAAAAATCGTTTCAATGTGTGCCTACCAGACCCGTAATAGAAAATTCTAAAAAAAATAGCAAAAAAATTCAAGAAATTACAAAACACCATCATAGCTTCATTTCAAGCCAAAATAGGTTGGGAAAGGCCAAGAAAGGGAGAAAAGAAAAAAAATCGTTCGGATGTGTGCCAACCCGACCCATAATCGAAAATTCTAAACAAATTGCGAAAAAATTCAAAAAATTAGAAAACACCATCATAGTTTCTTTTCAAGCCAAAATAGGTTAGGAAAGGCTGAGAAAGAGAGAAAAGAAAAATCGTTCTTATGTTTTCCTACCCGACTCGTAATAGAAAATACCAAAAAAATAGCAAAAAAATTCAAAAAATTAGAAAACACCATCATAGCTTCTTTCCCATCCAAAATATGTTGGGAAAGGCCGAGAAAGAGAGAAAATAAAATAAAAATCGTTTCAATGTGTGCCTACTCGACCCGTAATAGAAAATTCTAAAAAAAAGAGCGAAAAAATTAAAAAAATTAGAAAACACCATCATAGCTTCTTTTCAAGCCAAAATAGGTTGGGAAAGGCCGAGAAAGAGAGAAAAGAGAAAAAATTGTTCCGATGTGTTCCTACCCGACCCGTAATAGAAAATTCTAAAAAAAAAGCAAAAAAATTCAAAAAATTTGACAACACCTTTATAGCATTTTTTTAAAGCCAAAATAGGTTGGGAAAGGGTGAGAAAGAGAGAAAGTAAAAAACAATCTTTCCGATTTGTTCCTTCCCGACCCGTAATAGAAAATACCATAAAAATAGCAAAAAAATTCAAAAATTTTGAATACGCCATCGTAGCTTCTTTTCAAGCCGAAATAGGTTGCGAAAAGCCGAGAAAGAGAGAAAATAAAAAAAAATAGTTTCGATGTGTTCCTACCCGACTGGGAATTCAAAATTCCAAAAAAATCGCAAAAAAATTCAAAAAATTACAAAACTCCATCATAGCTTCTTTTCAAGCCAAAATAGGCTGGGAAAGGCCAAGAAAGGGAGAAAATAAAAAAAATCGTTTCAATGTGTGCCTACCCGACCCGTAATAGAAAATTCTAAAAAAAAAAGCAAAAAAATTCAAGAAATTACAAAACACCATCATAGCTTCATTTCAAGCCAAAATAGGTTGGGAAAGGCATAGAAAGGGAGCAAATAAAAAAAATCGTTCGGATGTGTGCCAACCCGACCCATAATCGAAAATTCTAAAAAAATAGCGAAAAAATTCAAAAAATTAGAAAACACCATCATAGTTTCTTTTCAAGCCAAAAGAGGTTAGGAAAGGCTGAGAAAGAGAGAAAAAAAAAATTGTTCTTCTGTATTCCTACCCGACTCGTAATAGAAAATTCCAAAAAAATAGCAAAAAAATTCAAAAAATTAGAAAACACCATCATAGTTTCATTCCAAGCCAAAATAGGTTGGAAAAGGCCGAGAAAGAGAGAAAATAAAAAAAAAAATCGTTTCAATGTGTGCTCACCCGACCCGTAATAGAAAATTCTAAAAAAATAGCCAAAAAATTAAAAAATTTAGAAAACACCATCATAGCTTCTTTTCAAGCCAAAATAGGTTGGGAAAGGCCGAGAAAGACAGAAGAGAAAAAATTGTTACGATGTATTCCTACCCGACCCGTAATAGAAAATTCTAAAAAAAAAGCAAAAAAATTCAAAAAGTTTGGAAAGACCTTTATAGCATTTTTTTAAAGCCAAACTAGGTTGGGAAATGGTGGGAAAGAGAGAAAGTAAAAAAAGTCTTTCCGATGTGTTCCTTCCCGACCTGTAATAGAAAATAGCAAAAAAATAGCAAAAAAATTCAAAAAATCTGAAAACACCATCATAGCGTCTTTCCCAGCCAAAATAGGTTGGAAAAGGCCGAGAAAGAGAGAAAAAAAAAATATAGTTTCGATGTGTTCCTACCCGACTGGGTATTAAAAATTCAAAAAAAATAGCAAAAAAATTCAAAAAATTACAAAACTCCATCATAGCTTCATTTCAAGCCAAAATAGGTTGGGAAAGGCCGAGAAAAGGAGAAAATAAAAAAAAATCGTTTCAATGTGTGCCTACCAGACCCGTAATAGAAAATTCTAAAAAAAATAGCAAAAAAATTCAAGAAATTACAAAACACCATCATAGCTTCATTTCAAGCCAAAATAGGTTGGGAAAGGCCTAGAAAGGGAGAAAAGAAAAAAAATCGTTCGGATGTGTGCCAACCCGACCCATAATCGCAAATTCTAAACAAATTGCGAAAAAATTCAAAAAATTAGAAAACACCATCATAGTTTCTTTTCAAGCCAAAATAGGTTAGGAAAGGCTGAGAAAGAGAGAAAAGAAAAATCGTTCTTATGTTTTCCTACCCGACTCGTAATAGAAAATACCAAAAAAATAGCAAAAAAATTCAAAAAATTAGAAAACACCATCATAGCTTCTTTCACATCCAAAATATGTTGGAAAAGGCCGAGAAAGAGAGAAAATAAAAAAAAATCGTTTCAATGTGTGCCTACTCGACCCGTAATAGAAAATTCTAAAAAAAAGAGAGAAAAAATTAAAAAAATTAGAAAACACCATCATAGCTTCTTTTCAAGCCAAAATAGGTTGGGAAAGGCCGAGAAAGAGAGAAAAGAGAAAAAATTGTTCCGATGTGTTCCTACCCGACCCGTAATAGAAAATTCTAAAAAAAAAGCAAAAAAATTCAAAAAATTTGACAACACCTTTATAGCATTTTTTTAAAGCCAAAATAGGTTGGGAAAGGGTGAGAAAGAGAGAAAGTAAAAAACAATCTTTCCGATTTGTTCCTTCCCGACCCGTAATAGAAAATACCATAAAAATAGCAAAAAAATTCAAAAATTTTGAAAACGCCATCGTAGCTTCTTTTCAAGCCGAAATAGGTTGCGAAAAGCCGAGAAAGAGAGAAAAAAAAAAAAAAATAGTTTCGATGTGTTCCTACCCGACTGGGAATTCAAAATTCCAAAAAAATCGCAAAAAAATTAAAAAAATTAGAAAACACCATCGTAGCTTCTTTCCCAGCCAAAATAGGTTGGAAAAGGCCGAGAAAGAGAGAAAATAAAAAAAAATCGTTTCAATGTGTGCTTACCCGACCCGTAATAGAAAATTCTAAAAAAATAGCCAAAAAATAAAAAAAATTAGAAAACACCATCATAGCTTTTTTCAAGCCAAAATAGGTTGGGAAAGGCCGAGAAAGAGAGAAGAGAAAAAATTGTTACGATGTATTCGTACCCGACCCGTAATAGAAAATTCTAAAAAAAAAGCAAAAAAATTCAAAAAGTTTGGAAACACCTTTATAGCATTTTTTTAAAGCCAAACTAGGTTGGGAAATGGTGGGAAAGAGAGAAAGTAAAAAAAGCCTTTCCGATGTGTTCCTTACCGACCCGTAATAGAAAATACCAAAAAATTTCAAAAAAAATTCCAAAAATTTGAAAACACCATCGTAGCTTCTTTTCTAGCCAAAATAGGTTGCCAAAAGCCGAGAAAGAGAGAAAAAAAAAATAGTTTCGATGTGTTCCTACCCGACTGGGAATTGAAAATTCCAAAAAAATAGCAAAAAAATTCAAAAAATTACAAAACCCCATCATAGCTTCCTTTCAAGCCAAAATAGGTTGGGAAAGGCTGAGAAAGGGAGAAAATAAAAAAAAATCGTTTCAATGTGTGCCTACCCGACCCGTAATAGAAAATTCTAAAAAAAAAAGCAAAAAAATTCAAGAAATTACAAAACACCATCATAGCTTCATTTCAAGCCAAAATAGGTTGGGAAAGGCATTGAAAGGGAGAAAATAAAAAAAATCATTCGGATGTGTGCCAACCCGACCCATAATCGAAAATTCTAAAAAAATAGCGAAAAAATTCAAAAAATTAGAAAACACCATCATAGTTTCTTTTCAAGCCAAAAGAGGTTAGGAAAGGCTGAGAAAGAGAGAAAAAAAAAATTGTTCTTCTGTATTCCTACCCGACTCGTAATAGAAAATTCCAAAAAAATAGCAAAAAAATTCAAAAAATTAGAAAACACCATCATAGTTTCATTCCAAGCCAAAATAGGTTGGAAAAGGCCGAGAAAGAGAGAAAATAAAAAAAAAATCGTTTCAATGTGTGCTCACCCGACCCGTAATAGAAAATTCTAAAAAAATAGCCAAAAAATTAAAAAATTTAGAAAACACCATCATAGCTTCTTTTCAAGCCAAAATAGGTTGGAAAAGGCCGAGAAAGAGAGAAAAAAAAAATATAGTTTCGATGTGTTCCTACCCGTCTGGGTATTAAAAATTCAAAAAAAATAGCAAAAAAATTCAAAAAATTACAAAACTCCATCATAGCTTCATTTCAAGCCAAAATAGGTTGGGAAAGGCCGAGAAAAGGAGAAAATAAAAAAAAATCGTTTCAATGTGTGCCTACCAGACCCGTAATAGAAAATTCTAAAAAAAATAGCAAAAAAATTCAAGAAATTACAAAACACCATCATAGCTTCATTTCAAGCCAAAATAGGTTGGGAAAGGCCAAGAAAGGGAGAAAAGAAAAAAAATCGTTCGGATGTGTGCCAACCCGACCCATAATCGAAAATTCTAAACAAATTGCGAAAAAATTCAAAAAATTAGAAAACACCATCATAGTTTCTTTTCAAGCCAAAATAGGTTAGGAAAGGCTGAGAAAGAGAGAAAAGAAAAATCGTTCTTATGTTTTCCTACCCGACTCGTAATAGAAAATACCAAAAAAATAGCAAAAAAATTCAAAAAATTAGAAAACACCATCATAGCTTCTTTCCCATCCAAAATATGTTGGGAAAGGCCGAGAAAGAGAGAAAATAAAATAAAAATCGTTTCAATGTGTGCCTACTCGACCCGTAATAGAAAATTCTAAAAAAAAGAGCGAAAAAATTAAAAAAATTAGAAAACACCATCATAGCTTCTTTTCAAGCCAAAATAGGTTGGGAAAGGCCGAGAAAGAGAGAAAAGAGAAAAAATTGTTCCGATGTGTTCCTACCCGACCCGTAATAGAAAATTCTAAAAAAAAAGCAAAAAAATTCAAAAAATTTGACAACACCTTTATAGCATTTTTTTAAAGCCAAAATAGGTTGGGAAAGGGTGAGAAAGAGAGAAAGTAAAAAACAATCTTTCCGATTTGTTCCTTCCCGACCCGTAATAGAAAATACCATAAAAATAGCAAAAAAATTCAAAAATTTTGAATACGCCATCGTAGCTTCTTTTCAAGCCGAAATAGGTTGCGAAAAGCCGAGAAAGAGAGAAAATAAAAAAAAATAGTTTCGATGTGTTCCTACCCGACTGGGAATTCAAAATTCCAAAAAAATCGCAAAAAAATTCAAAAAATTACAAAACTCCATCATAGCTTCTTTTCAAGCCAAAATAGGCTGGGAAAGGCCAAGAAAGGGAGAAAATAAAAAAAATCGTTTCAATGTGTGCCTACCCGACCCGTAATAGAAAATTCTAAAAAAAAAAGCAAAAAAATTCAAGAAATTACAAAACACCATCATAGCTTCATTTCAAGCCAAAATAGGTTGGGAAAGGCATAGAAAGGGAGCAAATAAAAAAAATCGTTCGGATGTGTGCCAACCCGACCCATAATCGAAAATTCTAAGAAAATAGCGAAAAAATTCAAAAAATTAGAAAACACCATCATAGTTTCTTTTCAAGCCAAAAGAGGTTAGGAAAGGCTGAGAAAGAGAGAAAAAAAAAATTGTTCTTCTGTATTCCTACCCGACTCGTAATAGAAAATTCCAAAAAAATAGCAAAAAAATTCAAAAAATTAGAAAACACCATCATAGTTTCATTCCAAGCCAAAATAGGTTGGAAAAGGCCGAGAAAGAGAGAAAATAAAAAAAAAATCGTTTCAATGTGTGCTCACCCGACCCGTAATAGAAAATTCTAAAAAAATAGCCAAAAAATTAAAAAATTTAGAAAACACCATCATAGCTTCTTTTCAAGCCAAAATAGGTTGGGAAAGGCCGAGAAAGACAGAAGAGAAAAAATTGTTACGATGTATTCCTACCCGACCCGTAATAGAAAATTCTAAAAAAAAAGCAAAAAAATTCAAAAAGTTTGGAAAGACCTTTATAGCATTTTTTTAAAGCCAAACTAGGTTGGGAAATGGTGGGAAAGAGAGAAAGTAAAAAAAGTCTTTCCGATGTGTTCCTTCCCGACCCGTAATAGAAAATACCAAAAAAATAGCAAAAAAATTCAAAAAATCTGAAAACACCATCGTAGCGTCTTTCCCAGCCAAAATAGGTTGGAAAAGGCCGAGAAAGAGAGAAAAAAAATATATAGTTTCGATGTGTTCCTACCCGACTGGGTATTAAAAATTCAAAAAAAATAGCAAAAAAATTCAAAAAATTACAAAACTCCATCATAGCTTCATTTCAAGCCAAAATAGGTTGGGAAAGGCCGAGAAAAGGAGAAAATAAAAAAAAATCGTTTCAATGTGTGCCTACCAGACCCGTAATAGAAAATTCTAAAAAAAATAGCAAAAAAATTCAAGAAATTACAAAACACCATCATAGCTTCATTTCAAGCCAAAATAGGTTGGGAAAGGCCTAGAAAGGGAGAAAAGAAAAAAAATCGTTCGGATGTGTGCCAACCCGACCCATAATCGCAAATTCTAAACAAATTGCGAAAAAATTCAAAAAATTAGAAAACACCATCATAGTTTCTTTTCAAGCCAAAATAGGTTAGGAAAGGCTGAGAAAGAGAGAAAAGAAAAATCGTTCTTATGTTTTCCTACCCGACTCGTAATAGAAAATACCAAAAAAATAGCAAAAAAATTCAAAAAATTAGAAAACACCATCATAGCTTCTTTCACATCCAAAATATGTTGGAAAAGGCCGAGAAAGAGAGAAAATAAAAAAAAATCGTTTCAATGTGTGCCTACTCGACCCGTAATAGAAAATTCTAAAAAAAAGAGAGAAAAAATTAAAAAAATTAGAAAACACCATCATAGCTTCTTTTCAAGCCAAAATAGGTTGGGAAAGGCCGAGAAAGAGAGAAAAGAGAAAAAATTGTTCCGATGTGTTCCTACCCGACCCGTAATAGAAAATTCTAAAAAAAAAGCAAAAAAATTCAAAAAATTTGACAACACCTTTATAGCATTTTTTTAAAGCCAAAATAGGTTGGGAAAGGGTGAGAAAGAGAGAAAGTAAAAAACAATCTTTCCGATTTGTTCCTTCCCGACCCGTAATAGAAAATACCATAAAAATAGCAAAAAAATTCAAAAATTTTGAAAACGCCATCGTAGCTTCTTTTCAAGCCGAAATAGGTTGCGAAAAGCCGAGAAAGAGAGAAAAAAAAAAAAAAATAGTTTCGATGTGTTCCTACCCGACTGGGAATTCAAAATTCCAAAAAAATCGCAAAAAAATTAAAAAAATTAGAAAACACCATCGTAGCTTCTTTCCCAGCCAAAATAGGTTGGAAAAGGCCGAGAAAGAGAGAAAATAAAAAAAAATCGTTTCAATGTGTGCTTACCCGACCCGTAATAGAAAATTCTAAAAAAATAGCCAAAAAATAAAAAAAATTAGAAAACACCATCATAGCTTTTTTCAAGCCAAAATAGGTTGGGAAAGGCCGAGAAAGAGAGAAGAGAAAAAATTGTTACGATGTATTCGTACCCGACCCGTAATAGAAAATTCTAAAAAAAAAGCAAAAAAATTCAAAAAGTTTGGAAACACCTTTATAGCATTTTTTTAAAGCCAAACTAGGTTGGGAAATGGTGGGAAAGAGAGAAAGTAAAAAAAGCCTTTCCGATGTGTTCCTTACCGACCCGTAATAGAAAATACCAAAAAAATTCAAAAAAAATTCCAAAAATTTGAAAACACCATCGTAGCTTCTTTTCTAGCCAAAATAGGTTGCCAAAAGCCGAGAAAGAGAGAAAAAAAAAATAGTTTCGATGTGTTCCTACCCGACTGGGAATTGAAAATTCCAAAAAAATAGCAAAAAAATTCAAAAAATTACAAAACCCCATCATAGCTTCCTTTCAAGCCAAAATAGGTTGGGAAAGGCTGAGAAAGGGAGAAAATAAAAAAAAATCGTTTCAATGTGTGCCTACCCGACCCGTAATAGAAAATTCTAAAAAAAAAAGCAAAAAAATTCAAGAAATTACAAAACACCATCATAGCTTCATTTCAAGCCAAAATAGGTTGGGAAAGGCATTGAAAGGGAGAAAATAAAAAAAATCATTCGGATGTGTGCCAACCCGACCCATAATCGAAAATTCTAAAAAAATAGCGAAAAAATTCAAAAAATTAGAAAACACCATCATAGTTTCTTTTCAAGCCAAAAGAGGTTAGGAAAGGCTGAGAAAGAGAGAAAAAAAAAATTGTTCTTCTGTATTCCTACCCGACTCGTAATAGAAAATTCCAAAAAAATAGCAAAAAAATTCAAAAAATTAGAAAACACCATCATAGTTTCATTCCAAGCCAAAATAGGTTGGAAAAGGCCGAGAAAGAGAGAAAATAAAAAAAAAATCGTTTCAATGTGTGCTCACCCGACCCGTAATAGAAAATTCTAAAAAAATAGCCAAAAAATTAAAAAATTTAGAAAACACCATCATAGCTTCTTTTCAAGCCAAAATAGGTTGGAAAAGGCCGAGAAAGAGAGAAAAAAAAAATATAGTTTCGATGTGTTCCTACCCGTCTGGGTATTAAAAATTCAAAAAAAATAGCAAAAAAATTCAAAAAATTACAAAACTCCATCATAGCTTCATTTCAAGCCAAAATAGGTTGGGAAAGGCCGAGAAAAGGAGAAAATAAAAAAAAATCGTTTCAATGTGTGCCTACCAGACCCGTAATAGAAAATTCTAAAAAAAATAGCAAAAAAATTCAAGAAATTACAAAACACCATCATAGCTTCATTTCAAGCCAAAATAGGTTGGGAAAGGCCAAGAAAGGGAGAAAAGAAAAAAAATCGTTCGGATGTGTGCCAACCCGACCCATAATCGAAAATTCTAAACAAATTGCGAAAAAATTCAAAAAATTAGAAAACACCATCATAGTTTCTTTTCAAGCCAAAATAGGTTAGGAAAGGCTGAGAAAGAGAGAAAAGAAAAATCGTTCTTATGTTTTCCTACCCGACTCGTAATAGAAAATACCAAAAAAATAGCAAAAAAATTCAAAAAATTAGAAAACACCATCATAGCTTCTTTCCCATCCAAAATATGTTGGGAAAGGCCGAGAAAGAGAGAAAATAAAATAAAAATCGTTTCAATGTGTGCCTACTCGACCCGTAATAGAAAATTCTAAAAAAAAGAGCGAAAAAATTAAAAAAATTAGAAAACACCATCATAGCTTCTTTTCAAGCCAAAATAGGTTGGGAAAGGCCGAGAAAGAGAGAAAAGAGAAAAAATTGTTCCGATGTGTTCCTACCCGACCCGTAATAGAAAATTCTAAAAAAAAAGCAAAAAAATTCAAAAAATTTGACAACACCTTTATAGCATTTTTTTAAAGCCAAAATAGGTTGGGAAAGGGTGAGAAAGAGAGAAAGTAAAAAACAATCTTTCCGATTTGTTCCTTCCCGACCCGTAATAGAAAATACCATAAAAATAGCAAAAAAATTCAAAAATTTTGAATACGCCATCGTAGCTTCTTTTCAAGCCGAAATAGGTTGCGAAAAGCCGAGAAAGAGAGAAAATAAAAAAAAATAGTTTCGATGTGTTCCTACCCGACTGGGAATTCAAAATTCCAAAAAAATCGCAAAAAAATTCAAAAAATTACAAAACTCCATCATAGCTTCTTTTCAAGCCAAAATAGGCTGGGAAAGGCCAAGAAAGGGAGAAAATAAAAAAAATCGTTTCAATGTGTGCCTACCCGACCCGTAATAGAAAATTCTAAAAAAAAAAGCAAAAAAATTCAAGAAATTACAAAACACCATCATAGCTTCATTTCAAGCCAAAATAGGTTGGGAAAGGCATAGAAAGGGAGCAAATAAAAAAAATCGTTCGGATGTGTGCCAACCCGACCCATAATCGAAAATTCTAAGAAAATAGCGAAAAAATTCAAAAAATTAGAAAACACCATCATAGTTTCTTTTCAAGCCAAAAGAGGTTAGGAAAGGCTGAGAAAGAGAGAAAAAAAAAATTGTTCTTCTGTATTCCTACCCGACTCGTAATAGAAAATTCCAAAAAAATAGCAAAAAAATTCAAAAAATTAGAAAACACCATCATAGTTTCATTCCAAGCCAAAATAGGTTGGAAAAGGCCGAGAAAGAGAGAAAATAAAAAAAAAATCGTTTCAATGTGTGCTCACCCGACCCGTAATAGAAAATTCTAAAAAAATAGCCAAAAAATTAAAAAATTTAGAAAACACCATCATAGCTTCTTTTCAAGGCAAAATAGGTTGGGAAAGGCCGAGAAAGACAGAAGAGAAAAAATTGTTACGATGTATTCCTACCCGACCCGTAATAGAAAATTCTAAAAAAAAAGCAAAAAAATTCAAAAAGTTTGGAAAGACCTTTATAGCATTTTTTTAAAGCCAAACTAGGTTGGGAAATGGTGGGAAAGAGAGAAAGTAAAAAAAGTCTTTCCGATGTGTTCCTTCCCGACCCGTAATAGAAAATACCAAAAAAATAGCAAAAAAATTCAAAAAATCTGAAAACACCATCATAGCGTCTTTCCCAGCCAAAATAGGTTGGAAAAGGCCGAGAAAGAGAGAAAAAAAAAATATAGTTTCGATGTGTTCCTACCCGACTGGGTATTAAAAATTCAAAAAAAATAGCAAAAAAATTCAAAAAATTACAAAACTCCATCATAGCTTCATTTCAAGCCAAAATAGGTTGGGAAAGGCCGAGAAAAGGAGAAAATAAAAAAAAATCGTTTCAATGTGTGCCTACCAGACCCGTAATAGAAAATTCTAAAAAAAATAGCAAAAAAATTCAAGAAATTACAAAACACCATCATAGCTTCATTTCAAGCCAAAATAGGTTGGGAAAGGCCTAGAAAGGGAGAAAAGAAAAAAAATCGTTCGGATGTGTGCCAACCCGACCCATAATCGCAAATTCTAAACAAATTGCGAAAAAATTCAAAAAATTAGAAAACACCATCATAGTTTCTTTTCAAGCCAAAATAGGTTAGGAAAGGCTGAGAAAGAGAGAAAAGAAAAATCGTTCTTATGTTTTCCTACCCGACTCGTAATAGAAAATACCAAAAAAATAGCAAAAAAATTCAAAAAATTAGAAAACACCATCATAGCTTCTTTCACATCCAAAATATGTTGGAAAAGGCCGAGAAAGAGAGAAAATAAAAAAAAATCGTTTCAATGTGTGCCTACTCGACCCGTAATAGAAAATTCTAAAAAAAAGAGAGAAAAAATTAAAAAAATTAGAAAACACCATCATAGCTTCTTTTCAAGCCAAAATAGGTTGGGAAAGGCCGAGAAAGAGAGAAAAGAGAAAAAATTGTTCCGATGTGTTCCTACCCGACCCGTAATAGAAAATTCTAAAAAAAAAGCAAAAAAATTCAAAAAATTTGACAACACCTTTATAGCATTTTTTTAAAGCCAAAATAGGTTGGGAAAGGGTGAGAAAGAGAGAAAGTAAAAAACAATCTTTCCGATTTGTTCCTTCCCGACCCGTAATAGAAAATACCATAAAAATAGCAAAAAAATTCAAAAATTTTGAAAACGCCATCGTAGCTTCTTTTCAAGCCGAAATAGGTTGCGAAAAGCCGAGAAAGAGAGAAAAAAAAAAAAAATAGTTTCGATGTGTTCCTACCCGACTGGGAATTCAAAATTCCAAAAAAATCGCAAAAAAATTAAAAAAATTAGAAAACACCATCGTAGCTTCTTTCCCAGCCAAAATAGGTTGGAAAAGGCCGAGAAAGAGAGAAAATAAAAAAAAATCGTTTCAATGTGTGCTTACCCGACCCGTAATAGAAAATTCTAAAAAAATAGCCAAAAAATAAAAAAAATTAGAAAACACCATCATAGCTTTTTTCAAGCCAAAATAGGTTGGGAAAGGCCGAGAAAGAGAGAAGAGAAAAAATTGTTACGATGTATTCGTACCCGACCCGTAATAGAAAATTCTAAAAAAAAAGCAAAAAAATTCAAAAAGTTTGGAAACACCTTTATAGCATTTTTTTAAAGCCAAACTAGGTTGGGAAATGGTGGGAAAGAGAGAAAGTAAAAAAAGCCTTTCCGATGTGTTCCTTACCGACCCGTAATAGAAAATACCAAAAAATTTCAAAAAAAATTCCAAAAATTTGAAAACACCATCGTAGCTTCTTTTCTAGCCAAAATAGGTTGCCAAAAGCCGAGAAAGAGAGAAAAAAAAAATAGTTTCGATGTGTTCCTACCCGACTGGGAATTGAAAATTCCAAAAAAATAGCAAAAAAATTCAAAAAATTACAAAACCCCATCATAGCTTCCTTTCAAGCCAAAATAGGTTGGGAAAGGCTGAGAAAGGGAGAAAATAAAAAAAAATCGTTTCAATGTGTGCCTACCCGACCCGTAATAGAAAATTCTAAAAAAAAAAGCAAAAAAATTCAAGAAATTACAAAACACCATCATAGCTTCATTTCAAGCCAAAATAGGTTGGGAAAGGCATTGAAAGGGAGAAAATAAAAAAAATCATTCGGATGTGTGCCAACCCGACCCATAATCGAAAATTCTAAAAAAATAGCGAAAAAATTCAAAAAATTAGAAAACACCATCATAGTTTCTTTTCAAGCCAAAAGAGGTTAGGAAAGGCTGAGAAAGAGAGAAAAAAAAAATTGTTCTTCTGTATTCCTACCCGACTCGTAATAGAAAATTCCAAAAAAATAGCAAAAAAATTCAAAAAATTAGAAAACACCATCATAGTTTCATTCCAAGCCAAAATAGGTTGGAAAAGGCCGAGAAAGAGAGAAAATAAAAAAAAAATCGTTTCAATGTGTGCTCACCCGACCCGTAATAGAAAATTCTAAAAAAATAGCCAAAAAATTAAAAAATTTAGAAAACACCATCATAGCTTCTTTTCAAGCCAAAATAGGTTGGAAAAGGCCGAGAAAGAGAGAAAAAAAAAATATAGTTTCGATGTGTTCCTACCCGTCTGGGTATTAAAAATTCAAAAAAAATAGCAAAAAAATTCAAAAAATTACAAAACTCCATCATAGCTTCATTTCAAGCCAAAATAGGTTGGGAAAGGCCGAGAAAAGGAGAAAATAAAAAAAAATCGTTTCAATGTGTGCCTACCAGACCCGTAATAGAAAATTCTAAAAAAAATAGCAAAAAAATTCAAGAAATTACAAAACACCATCATAGCTTCATTTCAAGCCAAAATAGGTTGGGAAAGGCCAAGAAAGGGAGAAAAGAAAAAAAATCGTTCGGATGTGTGCCAACCCGACCCATAATCGAAAATTCTAAACAAATTGCGAAAAAATTCAAAAAATTAGAAAACACCATCATAGTTTCTTTTCAAGCCAAAATAGGTTAGGAAAGGCTGAGAAAGAGAGAAAAGAAAAATCGTTCTTATGTTTTCCTACCCGACTCGTAATAGAAAATACCAAAAAAATAGCAAAAAAATTCAAAAAATTAGAAAACACCATCATAGCTTCTTTCCCATCCAAAATATGTTGGGAAAGGCCGAGAAAGAGAGAAAATAAAATAAAAATCGTTTCAATGTGTGCCTACTCGACCCGTAATAGAAAATTCTAAAAAAAAGAGCGAAAAAATTAAAAAAATTAGAAAACACCATCATAGCTTCTTTTCAAGCCAAAATAGGTTGGGAAAGGCCGAGAAAGAGAGAAAAGAGAAAAAATTGTTCCGATGTGTTCCTACCCGACCCGTAATAGAAAATTCTAAAAAAAAAGCAAAAAAATTCAAAAAATTTGACAACACCTTTATAGCATTTTTTTAAAGCCAAAATAGGTTGGGAAAGGGTGAGAAAGAGAGAAAGTAAAAAACAATCTTTCCGATTTGTTCCTTCCCGACCCGTAATAGAAAATACCATAAAAATAGCAAAAAAATTCAAAAATTTTGAATACGCCATCGTAGCTTCTTTTCAAGCCGAAATAGGTTGCGAAAAGCCGAGAAAGAGAGAAAATAAAAAAAAATAGTTTCGATGTGTTCCTACCCGACTGGGAATTCAAAATTCCAAAAAAATCGCAAAAAAATTCAAAAAATTACAAAACTCCATCATAGCTTCTTTTCAAGCCAAAATAGGCTGGGAAAGGCCAAGAAAGGGAGAAAATAAAAAAAATCGTTTCAATGTGTGCCTACCCGACCCGTAATAGAAAATTCTAAAAAAAAAAGCAAAAAAATTCAAGAAATTACAAAACACCATCATAGCTTCATTTCAAGCCAAAATAGGTTGGGAAAGGCATAGAAAGGGAGCAAATAAAAAAAATCGTTCGGATGTGTGCCAACCCGACCCATAATCGAAAATTCTAAGAAAATAGCGAAAAAATTCAAAAAATTAGAAAACACCATCATAGTTTCTTTTCAAGCCAAAAGAGGTTAGGAAAGGCTGAGAAAGAGAGAAAAAAAAAATTGTTCTTCTGTATTCCTACCCGACTCGTAATAGAAAATTCCAAAAAAATAGCAAAAAAATTCAAAAAATTAGAAAACACCATCATAGTTTCATTCCAAGCCAAAATAGGTTGGAAAAGGCCGAGAAAGAGAGAAAATAAAAAAAAAATCGTTTCAATGTGTGCTCACCCGACCCGTAATAGAAAATTCTAAAAAAATAGCCAAAAAATTAAAAAATTTAGAAAACACCATCATAGCTTCTTTTCAAGCCAAAATAGGTTGGGAAAGGCCGAGAAAGACAGAAGAGAAAAAATTGTTACGATGTATTCCTACCCGACCCGTAATAGAAAATTCTAAAAAAAAAGCAAAAAAATTCAAAAAGTTTGGAAAGACCTTTATAGCATTTTTTTAAAGCCAAACTAGGTTGGGAAATGGTGGGAAAGAGAGAAAGTAAAAAAAGTCTTTCCGATGTGTTCCTTCCCGACCCGTAATAGAAAATACCAAAAAAATAGCAAAAAAATTCAAAAAATCTGAAAACACCATCGTAGCGTCTTTCCCAGCCAAAATAGGTTGGAAAAGGCCGAGAAAGAGAGAAAAAAAATATATAGTTTCGATGTGTTCCTACCCGACTGGGTATTAAAAATTCAAAAAAAATAGCAAAAAAATTCAAAAAATTACAAAACTCCATCATAGCTTCATTTCAAGCCAAAATAGGTTGGGAAAGGCCGAGAAAAGGAGAAAATAAAAAAAAATCGTTTCAATGTGTGCCTACCAGACCCGTAATAGAAAATTCTAAAAAAAATAGCAAAAAAATTCAAGAAATTACAAAACACCATCATAGCTTCATTTCAAGCCAAAATAGGTTGGGAAAGGCCTAGAAAGGGAGAAAAGAAAAAAAATCGTTCGGATGTGTGCCAACCCGACCCATAATCGCAAATTCTAAACAAATTGCGAAAAAATTCAAAAAATTAGAAAACACCATCATAGTTTCTTTTCAAGCCAAAATAGGTTAGGAAAGGCTGAGAAAGAGAGAAAAGAAAAATCGTTCTTATGTTTTCCTACCCGACTCGTAATAGAAAATACCAAAAAAATAGCAAAAAAATTCAAAAAATTAGAAAACACCATCATAGCTTCTTTCACATCCAAAATATGTTGGAAAAGGCCGAGAAAGAGAGAAAATAAAAAAAAATCGTTTCAATGTGTGCCTACTCGACCCGTAATAGAAAATTCTAAAAAAAAGAGAGAAAAAATTAAAAAAATTAGAAAACACCATCATAGCTTCTTTTCAAGCCAAAATAGGTTGGGAAAGGCCGAGAAAGAGAGAAAAGAGAAAAAATTGTTCCGATGTGTTCCTACCCGACCCGTAATAGAAAATTCTAAAAAAAAAGCAAAAAAATTCAAAAAATTTGACAACACCTTTATAGCATTTTTTTAAAGCCAAAATAGGTTGGGAAAGGGTGAGAAAGAGAGAAAGTAAAAAACAATCTTTCCGATTTGTTCCTTCCCGACCCGTAATAGAAAATACCATAAAAATAGCAAAAAAATTCAAAAATTTTGAAAACGCCATCGTAGCTTCTTTTCAAGCCGAAATAGGTTGCGAAAAGCCGAGAAAGAGAGAAAAAAAAAAAAAAATAGTTTCGATGTGTTCCTACCCGACTGGGAATTCAAAATTCCAAAAAAATCGCAAAAAAATTAAAAAAATTAGAAAACACCATCGTAGCTTCTTTCCCAGCCAAAATAGGTTGGAAAAGGCCGAGAAAGAGAGAAAATAAAAAAAAATCGTTTCAATGTGTGCTTACCCGACCCGTAATAGAAAATTCTAAAAAAATAGCCAAAAAATAAAAAAAATTAGAAAACACCATCATAGCTTTTTTCAAGCCAAAATAGGTTGGGAAAGGCCGAGAAAGAGAGAAGAGAAAAAATTGTTACGATGTATTCGTACCCGACCCGTAATAGAAAATTCTAAAAAAAAAGCAAAAAAATTCAAAAAGTTTGGAAACACCTTTATAGCATTTTTTTAAAGCCAAACTAGGTTGGGAAATGGTGGGAAAGAGAGAAAGTAAAAAAAGCCTTTCCGATGTGTTCCTTACCGACCCGTAATAGAAAATACCAAAAAAATTCAAAAAAAATTCCAAAAATTTGAAAACACCATCGTAGCTTCTTTTCTAGCCAAAATAGGTTGCCAAAAGCCGAGAAAGAGAGAAAAAAAAAATAGTTTCGATGTGTTCCTACCCCACTGGGAATTGAAAATTCCAAAAAAATAGCAAAAAAATTCAAAAAATTACAAAACCCCATCATAGCTTCCTTTCAAGCCAAAATAGGTTGGGAAAGGCTGAGAAAGGGAGAAAATAAAAAAAAATCGTTTCAATGTGTGCCTACCCGACCCGTAATAGAAAATTCTAAAAAAAAAAGCAAAAAAATTCAAGAAATTACAAAACACCATCATAGCTTCATTTCAAGCCAAAATAGGTTGGGAAAGGCATTGAAAGGGAGAAAATAAAAAAAATCATTCGGATGTGTGCCAACCCGACCCATAATCGAAAATTCTAAAAAAATAGCGAAAAAATTCAAAAAATTAGAAAACACCATCATAGTTTCTTTTCAAGCCAAAAGAGGTTAGGAAAGGCTGAGAAAGAGAGAAAAAAAAAATTGTTCTTCTGTATTCCTACCCGACTCGTAATAGAAAATTCCAAAAAAATAGCAAAAAAATTCAAAAAATTAGAAAACACCATCATAGTTTCATTCCAAGCCAAAATAGGTTGGAAAAGGCCGAGAAAGAGAGAAAATAAAAAAAAAATCGTTTCAATGTGTGCTCACCCGACCCGTAATAGAAAATTCAAAAAAAATAGCCAAAAAATTAAAAAATTTAGAAAACACCATCATAGCTTCTTTTCAAGCCAAAATAGGTTGGAAAAGGCCGAGAAAGAGAGAAAAAAAAAATATAGTTTCGATGTGTTCCTACCCGTCTGGGTATTAAAAATTCAAAAAAAATAGCAAAAAAATTCAAAAAATTACAAAACTCCATCATAGCTTCATTTCAAGCCAAAATAGGTTGGGAAAGGCCGAGAAAAGGAGAAAATAAAAAAAAATCGTTTCAATGTGTGCCTACCAGACCCGTAATAGAAAATTCTAAAAAAAATAGCAAAAAAATTCAAGAAATTACAAAACACCATCATAGCTTCATTTCAAGCCAAAATAGGTTGGGAAAGGCCAAGAAAGGGAGAAAAGAAAAAAAATCGTTCGGATGTGTGCCAACCCGACCCATAATCGAAAATTCTAAACAAATTGCGAAAAAATTCAAAAAATTAGAAAACACCATCATAGTTTCTTTTCAAGCCAAAATAGGTTAGGAAAGGCTGAGAAAGAGAGAAAAGAAAAATCGTTCTTATGTTTTCCTACCCGACTCGTAATAGAAAATACCAAAAAAATAGCAAAAAAATTCAAAAAATTAGAAAACACCATCATAGCTTCTTTCCCATCCAAAATATGTTGGGAAAGGCCGAGAAAGAGAGAAAATAAAATAAAAATCGTTTCAATGTGTGCCTACTCGACCCGTAATAGAAAATTCTAAAAAAAAGAGCGAAAAAATTAAAAAAATTAGAAAACACCATCATAGCTTCTTTTCAAGCCAAAATAGGTTGGGAAAGGCCGAGAAAGAGAGAAAAGAGAAAAAATTGTTCCGATGTGTTCCTACCCGACCCGTAATAGAAAATTCTAAAAAAAAAGCAAAAAAATTCAAAAAATTTGACAACACCTTTATAGCATTTTTTTAAAGCCAAAATAGGTTGGGAAAGGGTGAGAAAGAGAGAAAGTAAAAAACAATCTTTCCGATTTGTTCCTTCCCGACCCGTAATAGAAAATACCATAAAAATAGCAAAAAAATTCAAAAATTTTGAATACGCCATCGTAGCTTCTTTTCAAGCCGAAATAGGTTGCGAAAAGCCGAGAAAGAGAGAAAATAAAAAAAAATAGTTTCGATGTGTTCCTACCCGACTGGGAATTCAAAATTCCAAAAAAATCGCAAAAAAATTCAAAAAATTACAAAACTCCATCATAGCTTCTTTTCAAGCCAAAATAGGCTGGGAAAGGCCAAGAAAGGGAGAAAATAAAAAAAATCGTTTCAATGTGTGCCTACCCGACCCGTAATAGAAAATTCTAAAAAAAAAAGCAAAAAAATTCAAGAAATTACAAAACACCATCATAGCTTCATTTCAAGCCAAAATAGGTTGGGAAAGGCATAGAAAGGGAGCAAATAAAAAAAATCGTTCGGATGTGTGCCAACCCGACCCATAATCGAAAATTCTAAGAAAATAGCGAAAAAATTCAAAAAATTAGAAAACACCATCATAGTTTCTTTTCAAGCCAAAAGAGGTTAGGAAAGGCTGAGAAAGAGAGAAAAAAAAAATTGTTCTTCTGTATTCCTACCCGACTCGTAATAGAAAATTCCAAAAAAATAGCAAAAAAATTCAAAAAATTAGAAAACACCATCATAGTTTCATTCCAAGCCAAAATAGGTTGGAAAAGGCCGAGAAAGAGAGAAAATAAAAAAAAAATCGTTTCAATGTGTGCTCACCCGACCCGTAATAGAAAATTCTAAAAAAATAGCCAAAAAATTAAAAAATTTAGAAAACACCATCATAGCTTCTTTTCAAGGCAAAATAGGTTGGGAAAGGCCGAGAAAGACAGAAGAGAAAAAATTGTTACGATGTATTCCTACCCGACCCGTAATAGAAAATTCTAAAAAAAAAGCAAAAAAATTCAAAAAGTTTGGAAAGACCTTTATAGCATTTTTTTAAAGCCAAACTAGGTTGGGAAATGGTGGGAAAGAGAGAAAGTAAAAAAAGTCTTTCCGATGTGTTCCTTCCCGACCCGTAATAGAAAATACCAAAAAAATAGCAAAAAAATTCAAAAAATCTGAAAACACCATCATAGCGTCTTTCCCAGCCAAAATAGGTTGGAAAAGGCCGAGAAAGAGAGAAAAAAAAAATATAGTTTCGATGTGTTCCTACCCGACTGGGTATTAAAAATTCAAAAAAAATAGCAAAAAAATTCAAAAAATTACAAAACTCCATCATAGCTTCATTTCAAGCCAAAATAGGTTGGGAAAGGCCGAGAAAAGGAGAAAATAAAAAAAAATCGTTTCAATGTGTGCCTACCAGACCCGTAATAGAAAATTCTAAAAAAAATAGCAAAAAAATTCAAGAAATTACAAAACACCATCATAGCTTCATTTCAAGCCAAAATAGGTTGGGAAAGGCCTAGAAAGGGAGAAAAGAAAAAAAATCGTTCGGATGTGTGCCAACCCGACCCATAATCGCAAATTCTAAACAAATTGCGAAAAAATTCAAAAAATTAGAAAACACCATCATAGTTTCTTTTCAAGCCAAAATAGGTTAGGAAAGGCTGAGAAAGAGAGAAAAGAAAAATCGTTCTTATGTTTTCCTACCCGACTCGTAATAGAAAATACCAAAAAAATAGCAAAAAAATTCAAAAAATTAGAAAACACCATCATAGCTTCTTTCACATCCAAAATATGTTGGAAAAGGCCGAGAAAGAGAGAAAATAAAAAAAAATCGTTTCAATGTGTGCCTACTCGACCCGTAATAGAAAATTCTAAAAAAAAGAGAGAAAAAATTAAAAAAATTAGAAAACACCATCATAGCTTCTTTTCAAGCCAAAATAGGTTGGGAAAGGCCGAGAAAGAGAGAAAAGAGAAAAAATTGTTCCGATGTGTTCCTACCCGACCCGTAATAGAAAATTCTAAAAAAAAAGCAAAAAAATTCAAAAAATTTGACAACACCTTTATAGCATTTTTTTAAAGCCAAAATAGGTTGGGAAAGGGTGAGAAAGAGAGAAAGTAAAAAACAATCTTTCCGATTTGTTCCTTCCCGACCCGTAATAGAAAATACCATAAAAATAGCAAAAAAATTCAAAAATTTTGAAAACGCCATCGTAGCTTCTTTTCAAGCCGAAATAGGTTGCGAAAAGCCGAGAAAGAGAGAAAAAAAAAAAAAATAGTTTCGATGTGTTCCTACCCGACTGGGAATTCAAAATTCCAAAAAAATCGCAAAAAAATTAAAAAAATTAGAAAACACCATCGTAGCTTCTTTCCCAGCCAAAATAGGTTGGAAAAGGCCGAGAAAGAGAGAAAATAAAAAAAAATCGTTTCAATGTGTGCTTACCCGACCCGTAATAGAAAATTCTAAAAAAATAGCCAAAAAATAAAAAAAATTAGAAAACACCATCATAGCTTTTTTCAAGCCAAAATAGGTTGGGAAAGGCCGAGAAAGAGAGAAGAGAAAAAATTGTTACGATGTATTCGTACCCGACCCGTAATAGAAAATTCTAAAAAAAAAGCAAAAAAATTCAAAAAGTTTGGAAACACCTTTATAGCATTTTTTTAAAGCCAAACTAGGTTGGGAAATGGTGGGAAAGAGAGAAAGTAAAAAAAGCCTTTCCGATGTGTTCCTTACCGACCCGTAATAGAAAATACCAAAAAATTTCAAAAAAAATTCCAAAAATTTGAAAACACCATCGTAGCTTCTTTTCTAGCCAAAATAGGTTGCCAAAAGCCGAGAAAGAGAGAAAAAAAAAATAGTTTCGATGTGTTCCTACCCGACTGGGAATTGAAAATTCCAAAAAAATAGCAAAAAAATTCAAAAAATTACAAAACCCCATCATAGCTTCCTTTCAAGCCAAAATAGGTTGGGAAAGGCTGAGAAAGGGAGAAAATAAAAAAAAATCGTTTCAATGTGTGCCTACCCGACCCGTAATAGAAAATTCTAAAAAAAAAAGCAAAAAAATTCAAGAAATTACAAAACACCATCATAGCTTCATTTCAAGCCAAAATAGGTTGGGAAAGGCATTGAAAGGGAGAAAATAAAAAAAATCATTCGGATGTGTGCCAACCCGACCCATAATCGAAAATTCTAAAAAAATAGCGAAAAAATTCAAAAAATTAGAAAACACCATCATAGTTTCTTTTCAAGCCAAAAGAGGTTAGGAAAGGCTGAGAAAGAGAGAAAAAAAAAATTGTTCTTCTGTATTCCTACCCGACTCGTAATAGAAAATTCCAAAAAAATAGCAAAAAAATTCAAAAAATTAGAAAACACCATCATAGTTTCATTCCAAGCCAAAATAGGTTGGAAAAGGCCGAGAAAGAGAGAAAATAAAAAAAAAATCGTTTCAATGTGTGCTCACCCGACCCGTAATAGAAAATTCTAAAAAAATAGCCAAAAAATTAAAAAATTTAGAAAACACCATCATAGCTTCTTTTCAAGCCAAAATAGGTTGGAAAAGGCCGAGAAAGAGAGAAAAAAAAAAAATAGTTTCGATGTGTTCCTACCCGTCTGGGTATTAAAAATTCAAAAAAAATAGCAAAAAAATTCAAAAAATTACAAAACTCCATCATAGCTTCATTTCAAGCCAAAATAGGTTGGGAAAGGCCGAGAAAAGGAGAAAATAAAAAAAAATCGTTTCAATGTGTGCCTACCAGACCCGTAATAGAAAATTCTAAAAAAAATAGCAAAAAAATTCAAGAAATTACAAAACACCATCATAGCTTCATTTCAAGCCAAAATAGGTTGGGAAAGGCCAAGAAAGGGAGAAAAGAAAAAAAATCGTTCGGATGTGTGCCAACCCGACCCATAATCGAAAATTCTAAACAAATTGCGAAAAAATTCAAAAAATTAGAAAACACCATCATAGTTTCTTTTCAAGCCAAAATAGGTTAGGAAAGGCTGAGAAAGAGAGAAAAGAAAAATCGTTCTTATGTTTTCCTACCCGACTCGTAATAGAAAATACCAAAAAAATAGCAAAAAAATTCAAAAAATTAGAAAACACCATCATAGCTTCTTTCCCATCCAAAATATGTTGGGAAAGGCCGAGAAAGAGAGAAAATAAAATAAAAATCGTTTCAATGTGTGCCTACTCGACCCGTAATAGAAAATTCTAAAAAAAAGAGCGAAAAAATTAAAAAAATTAGAAAACACCATCATAGCTTCTTTTCAAGCCAAAATAGGTTGGGAAAGGCCGAGAAAGAGAGAAAAGAGAAAAAATTGTTCCGATGTGTTCCTACCCGACCCGTAATAGAAAATTCTAAAAAAAAAGCAAAAAAATTCAAAAAATTTGACAACACCTTTATAGCATTTTTTTAAAGCCAAAATAGGTTGGGAAAGGGTGAGAAAGAGAGAAAGTAAAAAACAATCTTTCCGATTTGTTCCTTCCCGACCCGTAATAGAAAATACCATAAAAATAGCAAAAAAATTCAAAAATTTTGAAAACGCCATCGTAGCTTCTTTTCAAGCCGAAATAGGTTGCGAAAAGCCGAGAAAGAGAGAAAATAAAAAAAAATAGTTTCGATGTGTTCCTACCCGACTGGGAATTCAAAATTCTAAAAAAATCGCAAAAAAATTCAAAAAATTACAAAACTCCATCATAGCTTCTTTTCAAGCCAAAATAGGCTGGGAAAGGCCAAGAAAGGGAGAAAATAAAAAAAATCGTTTCAATGTGTGCCTACCCGACCCGTAATAGAAAATTCTAAAAAAAAAAGCAAAAAAATTCAAGAAATTACAAAACACCATCATAGCTTCATTTCAAGCCAAAATAGGTTGGGAAAGGCATAGAAAGGGAGCAAATAAAAAAAATCGTTCGGATGTGTGCCAACCCGACCCATAATCGAAAATTCTAAAAAAATAGCGAAAAAATTCAAAAAATTAGAAAACACCATCATAGTTTCTTTTCAAGCCAAAAGAGGTTAGGAAAGGCTGAGAAAGAGAGAAAAAAAAAATTGTTCTTCTGTATTCCTACCCGACTCGTAATAGAAAATTCCAAAAAAATAGCAAAAAAATTCAAAAAATTAGAAAACACCATCATAGTTTCAATCCAAGCCAAAATAGGTTGGAAAAGGCCGAGAAAGAGAGAAAATAAAAAAAAATCGTTTCAATGTGTGCTCACCCGACCCGTAATAGAAAATTCTAAAAAAATTGCCAAAAAATTAAAAAATTTAGAAAACACCATCATAGCTTCTTTTCAAGCCAAAATAGGTTGGGAAAGGCCGAGAAAGACAGAAGAGAAAAAATTGTTACGATGTATTCCTACCCGACCCGTAATAGAAAATTCTAAAAAAAAAGCAAAAAAATTCAAAAAGTTTGGAAAGACCTTTATAGCATTTTTTTAAAGCCAAACTAGGTTGGGAAATGGTGGGAAAGAGAGAAAGTAAAAAAAGTCTTTCCGATGTGTTCCTTCCCGACCCGTAATAGAAAATACCAAAAAAATAGCAAAAAAATTCAAAAAATCTGAAAACACCATCATAGCGTCTTTCCCAGCCAAAATAGGTTGGAAAAGGCCGAGAAAGAGAGAAAAAAAAAATATAGTTTCGATGTGTTCCTACCCGACTGGGTATTAAAAATTCAAAAAAAATAGCAAAAAAATTCAAAAAATTACAAAACTCCATCATAGCTTCATTTCAAGCCAAAATAGGTTGGGAAAGGCCAGGAAAAGGAGAAAATAAAAAAAAATCGTTTCAATGTGTGCCTACCAGACCCATAATAGAAAATTCTAAAAAAAATAGCAAAAAAATTCAAGAAATTACAAAACACCATCATAGCTTCATTTCAAGCCAAAATAGGTTGGGAAAGGCCTAGAAAGGGAGAAAAGAAAAAAAATCGTTCGGATGTGTGCCAACCCGACCCATAATCGAAAATTCTAAACAAATTGCGAAAAAATTCAAAAAATTAGAAAACAGCATCATAGTTTCTTTTCAAGCCAAAATAGGTTAGGAAAGGCTGAGAAAGAGAGAAAAGAAAAATCGTTCTTATGTTTTCCTACCCGACTCGTAATAGAAAATACCAAAAAAATAGCAAAAAAATTCAAAAAATTAGAAAACACCATCATAGCTTCTTTCCCATCCAAAATATGTTGGAAAAGGCCGAGAAAGAGAGAAAATAAAAAAAAATCGTTTCAATGTGTGCCTACTCGACCCGTAATAGAAAATTCTAAAAAAAAGAGCGAAAAAATTAAAAAAATTAGAAAACACCATCATAGCTTCTTTTCAAGCCAAAATAGGTTGGGAAAGGCCGAGAAAGAGAGAAAAGAGAAAAAAATTTTCCGATTTGTTCCTTCCCGACCCGTAATAGAAAATACCATAAAAATAGCAAAAAAATTCAAAAATTTTGAAAACGCCATCGTAGCTTCTTTTCAAGCCGAAATAGGTTGCGAAAAGCCGAGAAAGAGAGAAAATAAAAAAAAATAGTTTCGATGTGTTCCTACCCGACTGGGAATTCAAAATTCCAAAAAAATCGCAAAAAAATTCAAAAAATTACAAAACTCCATCATAGCTTCTTTTCAAGCCAAAATAGGCTGGGAAAGGCCAAGAAAGGGAGAAAATAAAAAAAATCGTTTCAATGTGTGCCTACCCGACCCGTAATAGAAAATTCTAAAAAAAAAAGCAAAAAAATTCAAGAAATTACAAAACACCATCATAGCTTCATTTCAAGCCAAAATAGGTTGGGAAAGGCATAGAAAGGGAGAAAATAAAAAAAATCGTTCGGATGTGTGCCAACCCGACCCATAATCGAAAATTCTAAAAAAATAGCGAAAAAATTCAAAAAATTAGAAAACACCATCATAGTTTCTTTTCAAGCCAAAAGAGGTTAGGAAAGGCTGAGAAAGAGAGAAAAAAAAAATTGTTCTTCTGTATTCCTACCCGACTCGTAATAGAAAATTCCAAAAAAATAGCAAAAAAATTCAAAAAATTAGAAAACACCATCATAGTTTCATTCCAAGCCAAAATAGGTTGGAAAAGGCCGAGAAAGAGAGAAAATAAAAAAAAAATCGTTTCAATGTGTGCTCACCCGACCCGTAATAGAAAATTCTAAAAAAATAGCCAAAAAATTCAAAAAATTAGAAAACACCATCATAGTTTCTTTTCAAGCCAAAAGAGGTTAGGAAAGGCTGAGAAAGAGAGAAAAAAAAAATCGTTCTTATATTTTCCTACCCGACTCGTAATAGAAAATACCAAAAACATAGCAATAAAATTCAAAAAATTAGAAAACACCATCATAGCTTCTTTCCCAGCCAAAATATGTTGGAAAAGGCCGAGAAAGAGATAAAAAAAAAAAAAAAAAAAAGTTTCGATGTGTTCCTACCCGACTGGGTTTTAAAAATTCAAAAAAAATAGCAAAAAAATTCAAAAAATTACAAAACTCCATCATAGCTTCATTTCAAGCCAAAATCGGTTGGGAAAGGCCGAGAAAAGGAGAAAATAAAAAAAATCGTTTCAATGTGTGCCTACCAGACCCGTAATAGAAAATTCTAAAAAAAATAGCAAAAAAATTAAAGAAATTACAAAACACCATCATAGCTTCATTTCAAGCCAAAATAGGTTGGGAAAGGCCAGGAAAGGGAGAAAAGAAAAAAAATCATTCGGATGTGTGCCAACCCGACCCATAATCGAAAATTCTAAACAAATAGCGAAAAAATTCAAAAAATTAGAAAACACCATCATAGTTTCTTTTCAAGCCAAAATAGGTTAGGAAAGGCTGAGAAAGAGAGAAAAAAAAAATCGTTCTTATGTTTTCCTACCCGACTCGTAATAGAAAATACCAAAAAAATAGCAATAAAATTCAAAAAATTAGAAAACACCATCATAGCTTCTTTCCCAGCCAAAATATGTTGGAAAAGGCCGAGAAAGAGAGAAAGTGAAAAAAATCGTTTCAATGTGTGCCTACTCGACCCGTAATAGAAAATTCTAAAAAAAAGAGCGAAAAAATTAAAAAAATTAGAAAACACCATCATAGCTTCTTTTCAAGCCAAAATAGGTTGGGAAAGGCCGAGAAAGAGAGAAAAGAGAAAAAATTGTTCCGATCTGTTCCTACCCGACCCGTAATAGAAAATTCTAAAAAAAAAGCAAAAAAATTCAAAAAATTTGACAACACCTTTATAGCATTTTATTAAAGCCAAAATAGGTTGGGAAAGGGTGAGAAAGAGAGAAAGTAAAAAAAAATCTTTCCGATTTGTTCCTTCCCGACCCGTAATAGAAAATACCATAAAAATAGCAAAAAAATTCAAAAATTTTGAAAACGCCATCGTAGCTTCTTTTCAAGCCGAAATAGGTTGCGAAAAGCCGAGAAAGAGAGAAAATAAAAAAAAATAGTTTCGATGTGTTCCTACCCGACTGGGAATTCAAAATTCCAAAAAAATCGCAAAAAAATTCAAAAAATTACAAAACTCCATCATAGCTTCTTTTCAAGCCAAAATAGGCTGGGAAAGGCCAAGAAAGGGAGAAAATAAAAAAAATCGTTTCTATGTGTGCCTACCCGACCCGTAATAGAAAATTCAAAAAAAAAATAGCAAAAAAATTCAAGAAATTACAAAACACCATCATAGCTTCATTTCAAGCCAAAATAGGTTGGGAAAGGCCTAGAAAGGGAGAAAAGAAAAAAAATTGTTCGGATGTGTGCCAACCCGACCCATAATCGAAAATTCTAAACAAATTGCGGAAAAATTCAAAAAATTAGAAAACACCATCATAGTTTCTTTTCAAGCCAAAATAGGTTAGGAAAGGCTGAGAAAGAGAGAAAAGAAAAATCGTTCTTATGTTTTCCTACCCGACTCGTAATAGAAAATACCAAAAAAATAGCAAAAAAATTCAAAAAATTAGAAAACACCATCATAGCTTCTTTCCCATCCAAAATATTTTGGAAAAGGCCGAGAAAGAGAGAAAATAAAAAAAAATCGTTTCAATGTGTGCCTACTCGACCCGTAATAGAAAATTCTAAAAAAAAGAGCGAAAAAATTAAAAAAATTAGAAAACACCATCATAGCTTCTTTTCAAGCCAAAATAGGTTGGGAAAGGCCGAGAAAGAGAGAAAAGAGAAAAAATTGTTCCGATGTGTTCCTACCCGACCCGTAATAGAAAATTCTAAAAAAAAAGCAAAAAAATTCAAAAAATTTGACAACACCTTTATAGCATTTTTTTAAAGCCAAAATAGGTTGGGAAAGGGTGAGAAAGAGAGAAAGTAAAAAACAATCTTTCCGATTTGTTCCTTCCCGACCCGTAATAAAAAATACCATAAAAATAGCAAAAAAATTCAAAAATTTTGAAAACGCCATCGTAGCTTCTTTTCAAGCCGAAATAGGTTGCGAAAAGCCGAGAAAGAGAGAAAATAAAAAAAAATAGTTTCGATGTGTTCCTACCCGACTGGGAATTCAAAATTCCAAAAAAATCGCAAAAAAATTCAAAAAATTACAAAACTCCATCATAGCTTCTTTTCAAGCCAAAATAGGCTGGGAAAGGCCAAGAAAGGGAGAAAATAAAAAAAATCGTTTCAATGTGTGCCTACCCGACCCGTAATAGAAAATTCAAAAAAAAAAATAGCAAAAAAATTCAAGAACTTACAAAACACCATCATAGCTTCATTTCAAGCCAAAATAGGTTGGGAAAGGCATAGAAAGGGAGAAAATAAAAAAAAATCGTTCGGATGTGTGCCAACCCGACCCAGAATCGAAAACTCTAAAAAAATAGCGAAAAAATTCAAAAAATTAGAAAACACCATCATAGTTTCTTTTCAAGCACAAATAGGTCAGGAAAGGCTGAGAAAGAGAGAAAAAAAAAAAAATCGTTCTTATGTATTCCTACCAGACTCGTAATAGAAAATTCCCAAAAAATAGCAAAAAAATTAAAAAAATTAGAAAACACCATCGTAGCTTCTTTCCCAGCCAAAATAGGTTGGAAAAGGCCGAGAAAGAGAGAAAATAAAAAAAAATCGTTTCAATGTGTGCTTACCCGACCCGTAATAGAAAATTCTAAAAAAATAGCCAAAAAATAAAAAAAATTAGAAAACACCATCATAGCTTTTTTCAAGCCAAAATAGGTTGGGAAAGGCCGAGAAAGAGAGAAGAGAAAAAATTGTTACGACGTATTCGTACCCGACCCGTAATAGAAAATTCTAAAAAAAAAGCAAAAAAATTAAAAAAGTTTGGAAACACCTTTATAGCATTTTTTTAAAGCCAAACTAGGTTTGGAAATGGTGGGAAAGAGAGAAAGTAAAAAAAGTCTTTCCGATGTGTTCCTTCCCGACCCGTAATAGAAAATACCAAAAAAATTCAAAAAAAATTCCAAAAATTTGAAAACACCATCGTAGCTTCTTTTCTAGCCAAAATAGGTTGCCAAAAGCCGAGAAGGAGAGAAAAAAAAAATAGTTTCGAAGTGTTCCTACCCGACTGGGAATTCAAAATTCCAAAAAAATAGCAAAAAAATTCAAAAAATTACAAAACCCCATCATAGCTTCCTTTCAAGCCAAAATAGGTTGGGAAAGGCTGAGAAAGGGAGAAAATAAAAAAAAATCGTTTCAATGTGTGCCTACCCGACCCGTAATAGAAAATTCTAAAAAAAAAAGCAAAAAAATTCAAGAAATTACAAAACACCATCATAGCTTCATTTCAAGCCAAAATAGGTTGGGAAAGGCATAGAAAGGGAGAAAATAAAAAAAATCGTTCGGATGTGTGCCAACCCGACCCATAATCGAAAATTCTAAACAAATAGCGAAAAAATTCAAAAAATTAGAAAACACCATCATAGTTTCTTTTCAAGCCAAAATAGGTTAGGAAAGGCTGAGAAAGAGAGAGAAAAAAAATAGTTCTTATGTTTTCCTACCCGACACGTAATAGAAAATACCAAAAAAATAGCAATAAAATTCAAAAAATTAGAAAACACCATCATAGCTTCTTTCCCAGCCAAAATATGTTGGAAAAGGCCGAGAAAGAGAGAAAATGAAAAAAATCGTTTCAATGTGTGCCTACACGACCCGTAATAGAAAATTCTAAAAAAAAGAGCGAAAAAATTAAAAAAATTAGAAAACACCATCATAGCTTCTTTTCAAGCCAAAATAGGTTGGGAAAGGCCGAGAAAGAGAGAAAAGAGAAAAAATTGTTCCGATGTGTTCCTACCCGACCCGTAATAGAAAATTCTAAAAAAAAAGCAAAAAAATTCAAAAAATTTGACAACGCCATCGTAGCTTCTTTTCAAGCCGAAATAGGTTGCGAAAATCCGAGAAAGAGAGAAAATAAAAAAAAATAGTTTCGATGTGTTCCTACCCGACTGGGAATTCAAAATTCCAAAAAAATCGCAAAAAAATTCAAAAAATTACAAAACTCCATCATAGCTTCTTTTCAAGCCAAAATAGACTGGGAAAGGCCAAGAAAGGGAGAAAATAAAAAAAATCGTTTCAATGTGTGCCTACCCGACCCTTAATATAAAATTCAAAAAAAAAAATAGCAAAAAAATTCAAGAAATTACAAAACACCATCATAGCTTCATTTCAAGCCAAAATAGGTTGGGAAAGGCATAGAAAGGGAGAAAATAAAAAAAATCGTTCGGATGTGTGCCAACCCGACCCATAATCGAAAATTCTAAAAAAATAGCGAAAAAATTCAAAAAATTAGAAAACACCATCATAGTTTCTTTTCAAGCCAAAAGAGGTCAGGAAAGGCTGAGAAAGAGAGAAAAAAAAAAATCGTTCTTATGTATTCCTACCCGACTCGTAATAGAAAATTCCAAAAAAATTGCAAAAAAATTCAAAAAATTAGAAAACACCATCACAGCTTCTTTCCCAGCCAAAACAGGTTGGAAAAGACCGAGAAAGAGATAAAAAATATATATATATAGTTTCGATGTGTTCCTACCCGACTGGGTTTTAAAAATTCAAAAAAAATAGCAAAAAAATTGAAAAAATTACAAAACTCCATCATAGCTTCATTTCAAGCCAAAATAGGTTGGGAAAGGCCTAGAAAGGGAGAAAAGAAAAAAAAATCGTTCGGATGTGTGCCAACCCGACCCATAATCGAAAATTCTAAACAAATAGCGAAAAAATTCAAAAAATTAGAAAACACCATCATAGTTTCTTTCCAAGCCAAAATAGGTTAGGAAAGGCTAAGAAAGAGAGAAAAAAAAAATCGTTCTTATGTTTTCCTACCCGACTCGTAATAGAAAATACCAAAAAAATAGCAATAAAATTCAAAAAATTAGAAAACACCATCATAGCTTCTTTCCCAGCCAAAATATGTTGGAAAAGGCCGAGAAAGAGATAAAAAAAAAAAAAAAACAGTTTCGATGTGTTCCTACCCGACTGGGTTTTAAAAATTCAAGAAAAATAGCAAAAAAATTCAAAAAATTACAAAACTCCATCATAGCTTCATTTCAAGCCAAAATAGGTTGGGAAAGGCCAAGAAAGGGAGAAAAGAGAAAAAATTGTTCCGATGTGTTCTTACCCGACCCGTAATAGAAAATTCAAAAAAAAAATAGCAAAAAAATTCAAGAAATTACAAAACACCATCATACCTTCATTTGAAGCCAAAATAGGTTGGAAAAGGCCTAGAAAGGGAGAAAATAAAAAAAATCGTTCGGATGTGTGCCAACCCGACCCATAATCGAAAACTCTAAAAAAATAGCGAAAAAATTCAAAAAATTAGAAAACACCATCATAGTTTCTTTTCAAACACCATCATAGTTTCTTTTCAAGCACAAATAGGTCAGGAAAGGCTGAGAAAGAGAGAAAAAAAAAAAAAATTGTTCTTATGTATTCCTACCAGACTCGTAATAGAAAATTCCCAAAAAATAGCAAAAAAATTAAAAAAATTAGAAAACGCCATCATAGCTTCTTTCCCAGCCAAAATAGGTTGGAAAAGGCCGAGAAAGAGAGAGAATAAAAAAAATCGTTTCAATGTGTGCTTACCCGACCTGTAATAGAAAATTCTAAAAAAATAGCGAAAAAATGAAAAAAAATTAGAAAACAGCATCATAGCTTCTTTTCAAGCCAAAATAGGTGGGATAAGGTCGAGAATGAGAGAAAAGAGAAAAAATTGTTACGATGTATTTCTACCCGACCCGTAATAGAAAATTCTAAAAAAAAAGCAAAAAAATTCAAAAAATTTGAAAACACCATTATAGCATTTTTTTTCAAGCCAAAATAGGTTGGGAAAGGGTGAGAGAGAGAGAAAGTAAAAAAAATCTTTCCGATGTGTTCCTTCCAGACCCGTAATAGAAAATACCAAAAAAATAGAAAAAAAATTCAAAAAATTTGAAAACACCATCGTAGCTTCTTTTCTAGCCAAAATAGGTTGCGAAAAGCCGAGAAAGAGAGAAAAAAAAAATAGTTTCGATGTGTTCCTACCCGACTGGGAATTCAAAATTCCAAAAAAATAGCAAAAAAATTCAAAAAATCACAAAACTCCATCATAGCTTCTTTTCAAGCCAAAATAGGTTGGGAAAGGCCGAGAAAGGGAGAAAATAAAAAAAAATCGTTTCAATGTGTGCCTACCCGCCCCGTAATAGAAAATTCTAAAAAAAATAGCAAAAAAATTCAAGAAATTACAAAACACCATCCTACCTTCATTTCAAGCCAAAATAGGTTGGGAAAGGCCTAGAAAGGGAGAAAATAAAAAAAAATCATTTCAATGTGTGCCTACCCGACCCGTAATAGAAAATTCAAAAAAAAATAGCAAAAAAATTCAAGAAATTACAAAACACCATCATAGCTTCATTTCAAGCCAAAATAGGTTGGGAAAGGCCAAGAAAGGGAGAAAATAAAAAAAAAATTGTTTCAATGTGTGCCTACCCGACCTGTAATAGAAAATTCTAAAGAAAATAGCAAAAAAATAAAAGAAATTACAAAACACCATCATAGCTTCATTTCAAGCCAAAATAGGTTGGGAAAGGCATAGAAAGGGAGAAAATAAAAAAAATCGTTCGGATGTGTTCCAACCCGACCCATAATCGAAAATTCTAAAAAAATAGCGAAAAAATTCAAAAAATTAGAAAACACCATCATAGTTTCTTTTCAAGCCAAAAGAGGTCAGGAAAGGCTGAGAAAGAGAGAAAAAAAAAAAAAATCGTTCTTATGTATTCCTACCCGACTCGTAATAGAAAATTCTGAAAAAAAAGCAAAAAAATTCAAAAAATTTGACAACACCTTTATAGCATTTTTTTAAAGCCAAACTAGGTTGGGAAATGGTGGGAAAGAGAGAAAGTAAAAAAAGTCTTTCCGATGTGTTCCTACCCGACTGGGAATTCAAAATTCCAAAAAAATAGCAAAAAAATTCAAAAAATGACAAAACTCCATCATAGATTCTTTTCAAGCCAAAATAGGTTGGGAAAGGCCGCGACAGGGAGAAAATAAAAAAAAATCGTTTCAATGTGTGCCTACCTGACCCGTAATAGAAAATTCTAAAAAAATAACGAAAAAATTAAAAAAATTAGAAAACACCATCGTAGCTTCTTTTCAAGCGAAAATAGGTTGGGAAGGGCCGAGAAAGAGAGAAAAGAGAAAAAAATTGTTACGATGTATTCCTACCCGACTCATAATAGAAAATTCCAAAAAAATTGCAAAAAATTAGAAAACACCATCATAGCTTCTTCTCAAGCCAAAATAGGTGGGAAATGGCCGAGAAAGAGAGAAGAGAAAAAATTGTTACGATGTATTCCTACCCGACCCGTAATAGAAAATTCTAAAAAAAAAGCAACAAAAATTCAAAAAACTTGAAAACACCTTTATAGCATTTTTTTTAAAGCCAAACTAGGTTGGGAAATGGTGAGAAAGTGTGAAAGTGAAAAAAAATCTTTCTAATGTGTTCCTTCCCGACCCGTAATAGAAAATACCAAAAAAATAGCAAAAAAATTCAAAAAATTTGAAAACACCATCGTTGCTTCTTTTCTAGCCGAAATAGGTTGCGAAAAGCCGAGAAAGAGAGAAAAAAAAAAATAGTTACGATGTGTTCCTATCCGACTGGGAATTCAAAATTCCAAAAAAATAGCAAAAAAATTCAAAAAATGACAAAACTCCATCATAGCTTCTTTTCAAGCCAAAATAGGTTGGGAAAGGCCGCGATAGGGAGAAAATAAAAAAAAATTGTTTCAATGTGTGCCTACCCAACCCGTAATAGAATATTCTAAAAAAAGTAGCAAAAAAATTCAAGAAATTACAAAACACCATCATAGCTTCATTTCAAGCCAAAATAGGTTGGGAAAGGCCTAGAAAGGGAGAAAATAAAAAAAATCGTTCGGATGTGTGCCAACCCGACCCATAATCGAAAATTCTAAAAAAATAGCGAAAAAATTCAAAAAATTAGAAAACACCATCATAGTTTCTTTTCAAGCCAAAAGAGGTCAGGAAAGGCTGGGAAAGAGAGGAAAAAAAAAAATCGTTCTTATGTATTCCTACCCGACTCGTAATAGAAAATTCCGAAAAAATAGCAAAAAAATTCAAAAAATTAGAAAATACCATCATAGCTTCTTCCCAAACCAAAATAGGTTGGAAAAGGCCGAGAAAGAGAGAAAATAAAAAAAATCGTTTCAATGTGTGCTTACTCGACCCGTAATAGAAAATTCTAAAAAAAAGCCAAAAAATTAAAAAAATTAGAAAACACCATCATAGCTTCTTTTCAAGCCAAAATAGGAGGGAAAAGGCCGAGAAAGAGAGAAAAGAGAAAAAATTGTTACGATGTATTTCTACCCGACCCGAAATAGAAAATTCTAAAAAAAATGCAAAAAAATTCAAAAAATTTTGAAACAACTTTATAGCATTTTTTTCAAGCCAAAATAGGTTGGGAAAGGGTGAGAAAGAGAGAAAGTGAAAAATAATCTTTCTGATGTGTTCCTTCCCGACCCGTAATAGAAAATACCAAAAAAATAGCAAAAAAATTCAAAAAATTTGAAAACACCATCGTAGCTTCTTTTCTAGCCGAAATAGGTTACGAAAAGCCGAGAAAGAGAGAAAAAAAAAATAGTTTCGATGTGTTCCTACCAGACTGGGAATTCAAAATTCCAAAAAAATAGCAAAAAAATTCAAAAAATTACAAAACTCCATCATAGCTTCTTCTCAAGCCAAAAGAGGTTGGGAAAGGGTGAGAAAGAGAGAAAGTGAAAAATAATCTTTCTGATATGTTCCTTCCCGACCCGCAATAGAAAATTCCAAAAAAATAGCAAAAAAGTTCAAAAAATTAGAAAATACCATCATAGCCTCTTTCCCAACCAAAATAGGATGGAAAAAGCCGAGAAAGAGAGAAAATAAAAAAAATCGTTTCAATGTGTGCTTACTCGACCCGTAATAGAAAATTCTAAAAAAAAGCGAAAAAATTAAAAAAACTAGAAAACACCATCATAGCTTCTTTTCAAGTCAAAATAGGTGGGAAAAGGCAGAGAAAGAGAGAAAAGAGAAAAAATTGCTACGATGTATTCCTACTCGACCCGTAATAGAAAATTCTAAAAAAAACGCAAAAAAACTCAAAAAATTTGAAAACACCTTTATAGCATTTTTTTCAAGCCAAAATAGGTTGGGCAAGGGTGGGAAAGAGTGAAAGTAAAAAAAGTCTTTCCGATGTGTTCCTTCCCGACCCATAATAGAAAATACCAAAAAAATAGCAAAAAATTAGAAAACACCATCATAGCTTCTTTTCAAGCCAAAATAGGTGGGAAAAGGCCGAGAAAGAGAGAAAAAAGAAAAAATTGTTTCGATGTATTTCTACCCGACCTGTAATAGAAAATTCGAAAAAAAAAGCAAAAAAAATCAGAAAGTTTGGAAACACCTTTATAGCATTTTTTTTAAAGCCAAACTAGGTTGGGAAATGGTGGGAAAGAGAGAAAGTAAAAAAAGTATTTCCGATGTGTTCCTTCCCGACCCGTAATAGAAAATACCAAAAAAATAGCAAAAAAATTCAAAAAATCTTAAAACACCATCATAGCGTCTTTCCCAGCCAAAATAGGTTGGAAAAGGCCGAGAAAGAGAGAAAAAAAAAATAGTTTCGATGTGTTCCTACCCGACTGGGAATTGAAAATTCCAAAAAAATAGCAAAAAAATTCAAAAAATTACAAAACTCCATCATAGCTTCATTTCACGCCAAAATAGGTTGGGAAAGGCCGAGAAAGGGAGAAAATAAAAAAAAATCGGTTCAATGTGTGCCTACTAGACCCGTAATAGAAAATTCTAAAAAAAATAGCAAAAAAATTCAAGAAATTACAAAACACCATCATAGCTTCATTTCAAGCCAAAATAGGTTGGGAAAGGCCTAGAAAGGGAGAAAAGGAAAAAAATCGTTCGGATGTGTGCCAACCCGACCCATAATCGAAAATTCTAAAAAAATAGCGAAAAAATTCAACAAATTAGAAAACACCATCATAGTTTCTTTTCAAGCCAAAATAGGTTAGGAAAGGCTGAGAAAGAGAGAAAAAAAAAATCGTTCTTATGTTTTCCTACCCGAATCGTAATAGAAAATACCAAAAAAATAGCAAAAAAATTCAAAAAATTATAAAACACCATCATACCTTCTTTCCCAGCCAAAATAGGTTGAAAAAGGCCGAGAAATAGAGAAAATAAAAAAAATCGTTTCAATGTGTGCTTACCCGACCCGTAATAGAAAATTCTAAAAAAATAACGAAAAAATTAAAAAAATTAGAAAACTCCATCGTAGCTTCTTTTCAAGCCAAAATAGGTTGGGAAGGGCCGAGAAAGAGAGAAAAGAGAAAAAATTGTTACGATGTATTCCTACTCGACCCGTAATAGAAAATTCTAAAAAAAAAGCAAAAAAATTGAAAAAGTTTGAAAACACCTTTATAGCATTTCTTTCAAGCCAAAATAGGTTGGGCAAGGGTGGGAAAGAGTGAAAGTAAAAAAAGTCTTTTCGATGTGTTCCTTCCCGACCCATAATAGAAAATACCAAAAAAATAACAAAAAAATTCAAAAAATCTGAAAACACCATCATAGCTTCTTTCCCAGCCAAAATAGGTTGGAAAAGGCCAAGAAAGAGAGAAAAAAAAAATCGTTCTTATGTATTCCTACCCGACTCGTAATAGAAAATTCCAAAAAAATAGCAAAAAAATTCAAAAAATTAGAAAATACCATCATAGCTTCTTTCCCAACCAAAATAAGTTGGAAAAGGCCGAGAAAGAGAGAAAATAAAAAAAATCGTTTCAATGTGTGCTTACTCAACCCGTAATAGAAAATTCTAAAAAGAAGCGAAAAAATTAAAAAAATTAGAAAACACCATCATAGCTTCTTTTTAAGCGAAAATAGGTGGGAAAAGGCCGAGAAAGAGAGAAAAGAGAAAAAATTGTTACGATGTATTTCTACCCGACCCGTAATAGAAAATTCCAAAAAAAAGGCAAAAAAATTCAAAAAATTTTAAAACACCTTTATAGCATTTTTTTCAAGCCAAAATAGGTTGGGAAAGGGTGAGAAAGAGAGAAAGTGAAAAATAATCTTTCTGATGTGTTCCTTCCCGACCCGTAATAGAAAATACCAAAAAAATAGCAAAAAAATTCAAAAAATTTGAAAACACCATCGTAGCTTCTTTTCTAGCCGAAATAGGTTGCGAAAAGCCGAGAAAGAGAGAAAAAAAAAAATAGTTTCGATGTGTTCCTACACGACTGGAAATTCAAAATTCCAAAAAAATAGCAAAAAAATTCAAAAAATTACAAAACTCCGCCATAGCTTCTTTTCAAGCCAAAAGAGGTTGGGAAAGGGTGAGAAAGAGAGAAAGTGAAAAATAATCTTTCTGATGTGTTCCTTCCCGACCCGTAATAGAAAATACCAAAAAAATAGCAAAAACATTCAAAAAATTTGAAAACACCATCGTAGCTTCTTTTCTAGCCGAAATAGGTTGCGAAAAGCCGAGAAAGAGAGAAAAAAAAAAAAAAAGTTTCGATGTGTTCCTACCCGACTGGGTTTTAAAAATTCAAAAAAAATAGCAAAAAAATTCAAAAAATTACAAAACTCCATCATAGCTTCTTTTCAAGCCAAAAGAGGTTGGGAAAGGGTGAGAAAGTGAGAAAGTGAAAAATAATCTTTCTGATGTGTTCCTTCCCGACCCGTAATAGAAAATACCAAAAAAATAGCAAAAAAATTCAAAAATTAGAAAATACCATCATAGCTTCTTTCCCAACCAAAATAGGTTGGAAAAGGCCGAGAAAGAGAGAAAACAAAAAAAATCGTTTCAATGTGTGCTTACTCGACCCGTAAAAGAAAATTCTAAAATAAAGCGAAAAAATTAAAAAAACTATAAAACACCATCATAGCTTCTTTTCAAGCCAAAATAGGTGGGAAAAGGCTGAGAAATAGAGAAAAGAGAAAATATTGTTACGATGTATTCCTACTCGACCCGTAATAGAAAATTCTAAAAAAAACGCAAAAAAATTCAAAAAATTTGAAAACACCATTATAGCTTTTTTTTCAAGCGAAAATAGGTTGGGCAAGGGTGGGAAAGAGTGAAAGTAAAAAAAGTCTTTCCGATGTGTTCCTTCCCGACCCGTAATAGAAAATACCAAAAAAATAGCAAAAAAAATTCAAAAAATCTGAAAACACCATCATAGCTTCTTTCCCAGCCAAAATAGGTTGGAAAAGGCCGAGAAAGAGAGAAAAAAAAAAAATAGTTTCGATGTGTTCCTACCCGACTGGGAATTGAAAATTCCAAAAAAATAGCAAAAAAATTCAAAAAATTACAAAACTCCATCATAGCTTCATTTCACGCCAAAATAGGTTGGGAAAGGCCGAGAAAGGGAGAAAATAAAAAAAATCGTTTCAATGTGTGCCTACTAGACCCGTAATAGAAAATTCTAAAAAAAATAGCAAAAAAATTCAAGAAATTACAAAACACCATCATAGCTTCATTTCAAGCCAAAATAGGTTGGGAAAGGCCTAGAAAGGGAGAAAAGAAAAAAAATCGTTCGGATGTGTGCCAACCCGACCCATAATCGAAAATTCTAAAAAAAATAGCGAATAAATTCAACAAATTAGAAAACACCATCATAGTTTCTTCTCAAGCCAAAATAGGTTAGGAAAGGCTGAGAAAGAGAGAAAAAAAAAAATAGTTTCGATGTGTTCCTACCCGACTGGGAATTGAAAATTCCAAAAAAATAGCAAAAAAATTCAAAAAATTACAAAACTCCATCATAGCTTCATTTCACGCCAAAATAGGTTGGGAAAGGCCGAGAAAGGGAGAAAATAAAAAAAATCGTTTCAATGTGTGCCTACTAGACCCGTAATAGAAATTTCTAAAAAAAATAGCAAAAAAATTCAAGAAATTACAAAACACCATCATAGCTTCATTTCAAGCCAAAATAGGTTGGGAAAGGCCTAGAAAGGGAGAAAAGAAAAAAAATCGTTCGGATGTGTGCCAACCCGACCCATAATCGAAAATTCTAAAAAAAATAGCGAATAAATTCAACAAATTAGAAAACACCATCATAGTTTCTTTTCAAGCCAAAATAGGTTAGGAAAGGCTGAGAAAGAGAGAAAAAAAAAATCGTTCTTATGTTTTCCTACCCGAATCGTAATAGAAAATACCAAAAAGATAGCAAAAAAATTCAAAAAATTAGAAAACAACATCATAGCTTCTTTCCCAGCCAAAATAGGATGAAAAAGGCCGAAAAGAGAGAAAATAAGAAAAATCGCTTCAATGTGTGCTTACCCGACCCGTAATAGAAAATTCCAAAAAAATAACGAAAAAATTAAAAAAATTAGAAAACTCCATCGTAGCTTCTTTTCAAGCCAAAATAGGTTGGGAAGGGCCGAGAAAGAGAGAAAAGAGAAAAAATTGTTACGATGTATTCCTACTCGACCCGTAATAGAAAATTCTAAAAAAAAAGCAAAAAAATTGAAAAAGTTTGAAGACACCTTTATAGCATTTTTTTGAAGCCAAAATAGGTTGGGCAAGGGTGGGAAAGAGTGAAAGTAAAAAAAGTCTTTCCGATGTGTTCCTTCCCGACCCGTAATAGAAAATACCAAAAAAATTCAAAAAATCTGAAAACACCATCATAGCTTCTTTCCCAGCCAAAATAGGTTGGAAAAGGCCAAGAAATAGAGAAAATAAAAAAAAATAGTTCTGATGTATTCCTACCCGACTCATAATAGAAAATTCCAAAAAAATAGCAGAAAATTAGAAAACATCATCGTAGCTTCTTTTCAAGCCAAAATAGGTGGGAAAAGGCTGAGAAAGAGAGAAAAGAGAAAAAATTGTTACAATGTATTTCTACCCGACCCGTAATAGAAAATTCTAAATAAAAGCAAAAAAAATTCAAAAAACTTGAAAACACCTTTATAGCATTTTTTTCAAGCCAAAATAGGTTGCGAAAGGGTGAGAAAGTGAGAAAGTGAAAAAAAATCTTTCTGATGTGTTCCTTCCCGACCCGTAATAGAAAATACCAAAAAAATAGCAAAAAAATTCAAAAAATCTGAAAACACCATCGTAGCTTCTTTTCTAGCCGAAATAGGTTGCGAAAAGCCGAAATAGAGAGAAAAAAAAAAATAGTTTCGATGTGTTCCTATCCGACTGGGAATTCAAATTTCCAAAAAAATAGCGAAAAAATTCAAAAAATTAGAAAACACCATCATAGTTTCTTTTCAAGCCAAAAGAGGTCAGGAAAGGCTGAGAAAGAGAGAAAAAAAAAATCGTTCTTATGTATTCCTACCCGACTCGTAATAGAAAATTCCAATAAAATAGCAAAAAAATTCAAAAAATTAGAAAATACCATCATAGCTTCTTTCCCAACCAAAATAGGTTGGAAAAGGCCGAGAAAGAGAGAAAATAAAAAAAATCGTTTCAATGTGTGCTTACTCGACCCGTAATAGAAAATTCTAAAAAAAAGCGAAAAAATTAAAAAAATTAGAAAACACCATCATAGCTTCTTTTCAAGCCAAAATAGGTGGGAAAAGGCCGAGAAAGAGAGAAAAGAGAAAAAATTGTTACGATGTATTTCTACCCGACCCGTAATAGAAAATTCTAAAAAAAACGCAAAAAAATTTAAAAAATTTTAAAACACCTTTATAGCATTTTTTTCAAGCCAAAATAGGTTGGGAAAGGGTGAGAAAGAGAGAAAGTGAAAAATAATCTTTCTGATGTGTTCCTTCCCGACCCGTAATAGAAAATACCAAAAAAATAGCAAAAAAATTCAAAAAATTTGAAAACACCATCGTAGCTTCTTTTCTAGCCGAAATAGGTTGCGAAAAGCCGAGAAAGAGAGAAAAAAAAAAATAGTTTCGATGTGTTCCTACACGACTGGAAATTCAAAATTCCAAAAAAATAGCAAAAAAATTCAAAAAATTACAAAACTCCGCCATAGCTTCTTTTCAAGCCAAAAGAGGTTGGGAAAGGGTGAGAAAGAGAGAAAGTGAAAAATAATCTTTCTGATGTGTTCCTTCCCGACCCGTAATAGAAAATACCAAAAAAATAGCAAAAAAATTCAAAAATTAGAAAATACCATCATAGCTTCTTTCCCAACCAAAATAGGTTGGAAAAGGCCGAGATAGAGAGAAAACAAAAAAAATCGTTTCAATGTGTGCTTACTCGACCCGTAATAGAAAATTCTAAAAGAAAGCGAAAAAATGAAAAAAACTAGAAAACACCATCATAGCTTCTTTTCAAGCCAAAATAGGTGGGAAAAGGCTGAGAAATAGAGAAAAGAGAAAAAAATTGTTACGATGTATTCCTACTCGACCCGTAATAGAAAATTCTAAAAAAAACGCAAAAAAATTCAAAAAATTTGAAAACACCTTTATAGCATTTCTTTCAAGCCAAAATAGGTTGGGCAAGGGTGGGAAAGAGTGAAAGTAAAAAAAGTCTTTTCGATGTGTTCCTTCCCGACCCATAATAGAAAATACCAAAAAAATAACAAAAAAATTCAAAAAATCTGAAAACACCATCATAGCTTCTTTCCCAGCCAAAATAGGTTGGAAAAGGCCAAGAAAGAGAGAAAAAAAAAAAATCGTTCTTATGTATTCCTACCCGACTCGTAATAGAAAATTCCAAAAAAATAGCAAAAAAATTCAAAAAATTAGAAAATACCATCATAGCTTCTTTCCCAACCAAAATAGGTTGGAAAAGGCCGAGAAAGAGAGAAAATAAAAAAAATCGTTTCAATGTGTGCTTACTCGACCCGTAATAGAAAATTCTAAAAAGAAGCGAAAAAATTAAAAAAATTAGAAAACACCATCATAGCTTCTTTTTAAGCCAAAATAGGTGGGAAAAGGCCGAGAAAGAGAGAAAAGAGAAAAAATTGTTACGATGTATTTCTACCCGACCCGTAATAGAAAATTCTAAAAAAAAGGCAAAAAAATTCAAAAAATTTTAAAACACCTTTATAGCATTTTTTTCAAGCCAAAATAGGTTGGGAAAGGGTGAGAAAGAGAGAAAGTGAAAAATAATCTTTCTGATGTGTTTCTTCCCGACCCGTAATAGAAAATACCAAAAAAATAGCAAAAACATTCAAAAAATTTGAAAACACCATCGTAGCTTCTTTTCTAGCCGAAATAGGTTGCGAAAAGCCGAGAAAGAGAGAAAAAAAAAAAAATAGTTTCGATGTGTTCCTACCCGACTGGGAATTCAAAATTCCAAAAAAATAGCAAAAAAATTCAAAAAATTACAAAACTCCATCATAGCTTCTTTTCAAGCCAAAAGAGGTTGGGAAAGGGTGAGAAAGTGAGAAAGTGAAAAATAATCTTTCTGATGTGTTCCTTCCCGACCCGTAATAGAAAATACCAAAAAAATAGCAAAAAAATTCAAAAATTAGAAAATACCATCATAGCTTCTTTCCCAACCAAAATAGGTTGGAAAAGGCCGAGAAAGAGAGAAAACAAAAAAAATCGTTTCAATGTGTGCTTACTCGACCCGTAATAGAAAATTCTAAAATAAAGCGAAAAAATTAAAAAAACTATAAAACACCATCATAGCTTCTTTTCAAGCCAAAATAGGTGGGAAAAGGCTGAGAAATAGAGAAAAGAGAAAAAATTGTTACGATGTATTCCTACTCGACCCGTAATAGAAAATTCGAAAAAAAACGCAAAAAAATTCAAAAAATTTGAAAACACCATTATAGCTTTTTTTTCAAGCGAAAATAGGTTGGGCAAGGGTGGGAAAGAGTGAAAGTAAAAAAAGTCTTTCCGATGTGTTCCTTCCCGACCCGTAATAGAAAATACCAAAAAAATAGCAAAAAAAATTCAAAAAATCTGAAAACACCATCATAGCTTCTTTCCCAGCCAAAATAGGTTGGAAAAGGCCGAGAAAGAGAGAAAAAAAAAAAAATAGTTTCGATGTGTTCCTACCCGACTGGGAATTGAAAATTCCAAAAAAATAGCAAAAAAATTCAAAAAATTACAAAACTCCATCATAGCTTCATTTCACGCCAAAATAGGTTGGGAAAGGCCGAGAAAGGGAGAAAATAAAAAAAATCGTTTCAATATGTGCCTACTAGACCCGTAATAGAAAATTCTAAAAAAAATAGCAAAAAAATTCAAGAAATTACAAAACACCATCATAGCTTCATTTCAAGCCAAAATAGGTTGGGAAAGGCCTAGAAAGGGAGAAAAGAAAAAAAATCGTTCGGATGTGTGCCAACCCGACCCATAATCGAAAATTCTAAAAAAAATAGCTAATAAATTCAACAAATTAAAAAACACCATCATAGTTTCTTTTCAAGCCAAAATAGGTTAGGAAAGGCTGAGAAAGAGAGAAAAAAAAAAAATAGTTTCGATGTGTTCCTACCCGACTGGGAATTGAAAATTCCAAAAAAATAGCAAAAAAATTCAAAAAATTACAAAACTCCATCATAGCTTCATTTCACGCCAAAATAGGTTGGGAAAGGCCGAGAAAGGGAGAAAATAAAAAAAATCGTTTCAATGTGTGCCTACTAGACCCGTAATAGAAAATTCTAAAAAAAATAGCAAAAAAATTCAAGAAATTACAAAACACCATCATAGCTTCATTTCAAGCCAAAATAGGTTGGGAAAGGCCTAGAAAGGGAGAAAAGAAAAAAAATCGTTCGGATGTGTGCCAACCCGACCCATAATCGAAAATTCTAAAAAAAATAGCGAATAAATTCAACAAATTAGAAAACACCATCATAGTTTCTTTTCAAGCCAAAATAGGTTAGGAAAGGCTGAGAAAGAGAGAAAAAAAAAATCGTTCTTATGTTTTCCTACCCGAATCGTAATAGAAAATACCAAAAAGATAGCAAAAAAATTCAAAAAATTAGAAAACACCATCATAGCTTCTTTCCCAGCCAAAATAGGATGAAAAAGGCCGAAAAGAGAGAAAATAAGAAAAATCGCTTCAATGTGTGCTTACCCGACCCGTAATAGAAAATTCTAAAAAAATAACGAAAAAATTAAAAAAATTAGAAAACTCCATCGTAGCTTCTTTTCAAGCCAAAATAGGTTGGGAAGGGCCGAGAAAGAGAGAAAAGAGAAAAAATTGTTACGATGTATTCCTACTCGACCCGTAATAGAAAATTCTAAAAAAAAAAGCAAAAAAATTGAAAAAGTTTGAAGACACCTTTATAGCATTTTTTTCAAGCCAAAATAGGTTGGGCAAGGGTGGGAAAGAGTGAAAGTAAAAAAAGTCTTTCCGATGTGTTCCTTCACGACCCGTAATAGAAAATACCAAAAAAATAGCAAAAAAATTCAAAAAATCTGAAAACACCATCATAGCTTCTTTCCCAGCCAAAATAGGTTGGAAAAGGCCAAGAAATAGAGAAAATAAAAAAAAAATAGTTCTGATGTATTCCTACCCAACTCATAATAGAAAATTCCAAAAAAATAGCAGAAAATTAGAAAACATCATCGTAGCTTCTTTTCAAGCCAAAATAGGTGGGAAAAGGCCGAGAAAGAGAGAAAAGAGAAAAAATTGTTACAATGTATTTCTACCCGACCCGTAATAGAAAATTCTAAATAAAAGCAAAAAAAATTCAAAAAACTTGAAAACACCTTTATAGCATTTTTTTTCAAGCCAAAATAGGTTGCGAAAGGGTGAGAAAGTGAGAAAGTGAAAAAAAATCTTTCTGATGTGTTCCTTCCCGACCCGTAATAGAAAATACCAAAAAAATAGCAAAAAAATTCAAAAAATCTGAAAACACCATCGTAGCTTCTTTTCTAGCCGAAATAGGTTACGAAAAGCCGAAATAGAGAGAAAAAAAAAAATAGTTTCGATGTGTTCCTATCCGACTGGGAATTCAAAATTCCAAAAAAATAGCGAAAAAATTCAAAAAATTAGAAAACACCATCATAGTTTCTTTTCAAGCCAAAAGAGGTAAGGAAAGGCTGAGAAAGAGAGAAAAAAAAAATCGTTCTTATGTATTCCTACCCGACTCGTAATAGAAAATTCCAATAAAATAGCAAAAAAATTCAAAAAATTAGAAAATACCATCATAGCTTCTTTCCCAACCAAAATAGGTTGGAAAAGGCGGAGAAAGAGAGAAAATAAAAAAAATCGTTTCAATGTGTGCTTACTCGACCCGTAATAGAAAATTCTAAAAAAAAGCAAAAAAATTAAAAAAATTAGAAAACACCATCATAGCTTCTTTTCAAGCAAAAATAGGTGGGAAAATGCCGAGAAAGAGAGAAAAGGGAAAAAATTGTTACGATGTATTTCTACCCGACCCGTAATAGAAAATTCTAAAAAAAACGCAAAAAAATTTAAAAAATTTTAAAACACCTTTATAGCATTTTTTTCAAGCCAAAATAGGTTGGGAAAGGGTGAGAAAGAGAGAAAGTGAAAAATAATCTTTCTGATGTGTTCCTTCCCGACCCGTAATAGAAAATACCAAAAAAATAGCAAAAAAATTCAAAAAATTTGAAAACACCATCGTAGCTTCTTTTCTAGCCGAAATAGGTTGCGAAAAGCCGAGAAAGAGAGAAAAAAAAAAAAAATAGTTTCGATGTGTTCCTACCCGACTGGAAATTCAAAATTCCAAAAAAATAGCAAAAAAATTCAAAAAATTACAAAACTCCGTCATAGCTTCTTTTCAAGCCAAAAGAGGTTGGGAAAGGGTGAGAAAGAGAGAAAGTGAAAAATAATCTTTCTGATGTGTTCCTTCCCGGCCCGTAATAGAAAATACCAAAAAAACAGCAAAAAAATTCAAAAATTAGAAAATACCATCATAGCTTCTTTCCCAACCAAAATAGGTTGGAAAAGGCCGAAAAGAGAGAAAATAAGAAAAATCGCTTCAATGTGTGCTTACCCGACCCGTAATAGAAAATTCTAAAAAAATAACGAAAAAATTAAAAAAATTAGAAAACTCCATCGTAGCTTCTTTTCAAGCCAAAATAGGTTGGGAAGGGCCGAGAAAGAGAGAAAAGAGAAAAAATTGTTACGATGTATTCCTACTCGACCCGTAATAGAAAATTCTAAAAAAAAAGCAAAAAAATTGAAAAAGTTTGAAGACACCTTTATAGCATTTTTTTCAAGCCAAAATAGGTTTGGCAAGGGTGGGAAAGAGTGAAAGTAAAAAAAGTCTTTCCGATGTGTTCCTTCCCGACCCGTAATAGAAAATACCAAAAAAATAGCAAAAAAATTCAAAAAATCTGAAAACACCATCATAGCTTCTTTCCCAGCCAAAATAGGTTGGAAAAGGCCAAGAAATAGAGAAAATAAAAAAAAATAGTTCTGATGTATTCCTACCCGACTCATAATAGAAAATTCCAAAAAAATAGCAGAAAATTAGAAAACATCATCGTAGCTTCTTTTCAAGCCAAAATTGGTGGGAAAAGGCCGAGAAAGAGAGAAAAGAGAAAAAATTGTTACAATGTATTTCTACCCGACCCGTAATAGAAAATTCTAAATAAAAGCAAAAAAAATTCAAAAAACTTGAAAACACCTTTATAGCATTTTTTTCAAGCCAAAATAGGTTGCGAAAGGGTGAGAAAGTGAGAAAGTGAAAAAAAATCTTTCTGATGTGTTCCTTCCCGACCCGTAATAGAAAATACCAAAAAAATAGCAAAAAAATTCAAAAAATCTGAAAACACCATCGTAGCTTTTTTTCTAGCCGAAATAGGTTGCGAAAAGCCGAAATAGAGAGAAAAAAAAAAAATAGTTTCGATGTGTTCCTATCCGACTGGGAATTCAAAATTCCAAAAAAATAGCGAAAAAATTCAAAAAATTAGAAAACACCATCATAGTTTCTTTTCAAGCCAAAAGAGGTCAGGAAAGGCTGAGAAAGAGAGAAAAAAAAAAAATCGTTCTTATGTATTCCTACCCGACTCGTAATAGAAAATTCCAATAAAATAGCAAAAAAATTCAAAAAATTAGAAAATACCATCATAGCTTCTTTCCCAACCAAAATAGGTTGGAAAAGGCCGAGAAAGAGAGAAAATAAAAAAAATCGTTTCAATGTGTGCTTACTCGACCCGTAATAGAAAATTCTAAAAAAAAGCGAAAAAATTAAAAAAATTAGAAAACACCATCATAGCTTCTTTTCAAGCCAAAATAGGTGGGAAAAGGCCGAGAAAGAGAGAAAAGAGAAAAAATTGTTACGATGTATTTCTACCCGACCCGTAATAGAAAATTCTAAAAAAAACGCAAAAAAATTCAAAAAATTTTAAATCACCTTTATAGCATTTTTTTCAAGCCAAAATAGGTTGGGAAAGGGTGAGAAAGAGAGAAAGTGAAAAATAATCTTTCTGATGTTTTCCTTCCAGACCCGTAATAGAAAATACCAAAAAAATAGCAAAAAAATTCAAAAAATTTGAAAACACCATCGTAGCTTCTTTTCTAGCCGAAATAGGTTGCGAAAAGCCGAGAAAGAGAGAAAAAAAAAAAAATAGTTTCGATGTGTTCCTACCCGACTGGAAATTCAAAATTCCAAAAAAATAGCAAAAAAATTCAAAAAATTACAAAACTCCGTCATAGCTTTTTTTGAAGCCAAAAGAGGTTGGGAAAGGGTGAGAAAGAGAGAAAGTGAAAAATAATCTTTCTGATGTGTTCCTTCCCGACCCGTAATAGAAAATACCAAAAAAATAGCAAAAAAATTCAAAAATTAGAAAATACCATCATGGCTTCTTTCCCAACCAAAATAGGTTGGAAAAGGCCGAGATAGAGAGAAAACAAAAAAAATCGTTTCAATGTGTGCTTACTCGACCCGTAATAGAAAATTCTAAAAGAAAGCGAAAAAATGAAAAAAACTAGAAAACGCCATCATAGCTTCTTTTCAAGCCAAAATAGGTGGGAAAAGGCTGAGAAATAGAGAAAAGAGAAAAAATTGTTACGATGTATTCCTACTCGACCCGTAATAGAAAATTCTAAAAAAAACGCAAAAAAATTCAAAAAATTTGAAAACACCTTTATAGCATTTTTTTCAAGCCAAAATAGGTTGGGCAAGGGTGGGAAAGAGTGAAAGTAAAAAAAGTCTTTCCGATGTGTTCCTTCCCGACCCGTAATAGAAAATACCAAAAAAATTGCAAAAAAATTCAAAAAATCTTAAAACACCATCATAGCGTCTTTCCCAGCCAAAATAGGTTGGAAAATGCCGAGAAAGAGAGAAAAAAAAATAGTTTCGATGTGTTCCTACCCGACTGGGAATTGAAAATTCCAAAAAAATAGCTAAAAAATTCAAAAAATTACAAAACTCCATCATAGCTTCATTTCACGCCAAAATAGGTTGGGACAGGCCGAGAAAGGGAGAAAATAAAAAAAATCGTTTCAATGTGTGCCTACTAGACCCGTAATAGAAAATTCTAAAAAAAATAGCAAAAAAATTCAAGAAATTACAAAACACCATCATAGCTTCATTTCAAGCCAAAATAGGTTGGGAAAGGCCTAGAAAGGGAGAAAAGAAAAAAAATCGTTCGGATGTGTGCCAACCCGACCCATAATCGAAAATTCTAAAAAAATAGCGAAAAAATTCAACAAATTAGAAAACACCATCATAGTTTCTTTTCAAGCCAAAATAGGTTAGGAAAGGCTGAGAAAGAGAGAAAAAAAAAAATCGTTCTTATGTTTTCCTACCCGAATCGTAATAGAAAATACCAAAAAGATAGCAAAAAAATTCAAAAAATTAGAAAACACCATCATAGCTTCTTTCCCAGCCAAAATAGGTTGAAAAAGGCCGAGAAAGAGAGAAAATAAGAAAAATCGTTTCAATGTGTGCTTACCCGACCCGTAATAGAAAATTCTAAAAAAATAACGAAAAAATTAAAAAAATTAGAAAACTACATCGTAGCTTTTTTTCAAGCCAAAATAGGTTGGGAAGGGCCGAGAAAGAGAGAAAAGAGAAAAAATTGTTACGATGTATTCCTACTCGACCCGTAATAGAAAATTCTAAAAAAAAAGCAAAAAAATTGAAAAAGTTTGAAAACACCTTTATAGCATTTTTTTAAAGCCAAAATAGGTTGGGCAAGGGTGGGAAAGAGTGAAAGTAAAAAAAGTCTTTCCGATGTGTTCCTTCCCGACCCGTAATAGAAAATACCAAAAAAATAGCAAAAAAATTCAAAAAATCTGAAAACACCATCATAGCTTCTTTCCCAGCCAAAATAGGTTGGAAAAGGCCAAGAAAGAGAGAAAATAAAAAAAAATAGTTCTGATGTATTCCTACCCGACTCATAAATGAAAATTCCAAAAAAATAGCAGAAAATTAGTAAACATCATCGTAGCTTCTTTTCAAGCCAAAATAGGTGGGAAAAGGCCGAGAAAGAGAGAAAAGAGAAAAAATTGTTACAATGTATTTCTACCCGACCCGTAATAGAAAATTCTAAAAAAAAAGCAAAAAAAAATTCAAAAAACTTGAAAAGACCTTTATAGCATTTTTTTCAAGCCAAAATAGGTTGCGAAAGGGTGAGAAAGTGAGAAAGTGAAAAAAAATCTTTCTGATGTGTTCCTTCCCGACCCGTAATAGAAAATAGCAAAAAAATAGCAAAAAAATTCAAAAAATCTGAAAACACCATCGTAGCTTCTTTTCTAGCCGAAATAGGTTGCGAAAAGCCGAAATAGAGAGAAAAAAAAAATAGTTTCGATGTGTTCCTATCCGACTGGGAATTCAAAATTCCAAAAAAATAGCGAAAAAATTCAAAAAATTAGAAAACACCATCATAGTTTTTTTCAAGCCAAAAGAGGTCAGGAAAGGCTGAGAAAGAGAGAAAAAAAAAATTGTTCTTATGTATTCCTACCCGACTCGTAATAGAAAATTCCAAAAAAATAGCAAAAAAATTCAAAAAATTAGAAAATACCATCATAGCTTCTTTCCCAACCAAAATAGGTTGGAAAAGGCCGAGAAAGAGAGAAAATAAAAAAAATCGTTTCAATGTGTGCTTCCTCGACCCGTAATAGAAAATTCTAAAAAAATAGCGAAAAAATCAAAAAAATTAGAAAACACCATAATAGCTTCTTTTCAAGCCAAAATAGGTTGGGAAAGGCCGAGAAAGAGAGAAAAGAGAAAAAATTGTTACGATGTATTCCTACTCGACCCGTAATAGAAAATTCTAAAAAAAAAAGCAAAAAAATTCAAAAAGTTTGAAAACACCTTTATAGCATTTTTTTCAAGCCAAAATAGGTTGGGAAAGGGTGAGAAAGAGAGAAAGTGAAAAATAATCTTTCTGATGTGTTCCTTCCCGACCCGTAATAGAAAATACCAAAAAAATAGCAAAAAAATTCAAAAAATTTGAAAACACCATCGTAGCTTCTTTTCTAGCCGAAATAGGTTGCGAAAAGCCGAGAAAGAGAGAAAAAAAAAAAAAAAAGTTTCGATGTGTTCCTACCCGACTGGGAATTCAAAATTCCAAAAAAATAGCAAAAAAATTCAAAAAATTACAAAACTCCATCATAGCTTCTTTTCAAGCCAAAATAGGTGGGAAAAGGCCGAGAAAGAGAGAAAAGAGAAAAAATTGTTACGATGTATTTCTACCCGACCCGTAATAGAAAATTCTAAAAAAAACGCAAAAAAATTCAAAAAATTCTAAAACACCTTTATAGCATTTTTTTCAAGCCAAAATAGGTTGGGAAAGGGTGAGAAAGAGAGAAAGTGAAAAATAATCTTTCTGATGTGTTCCTTCCCGACCCGTAATAGAAAATACCAAAAAAATAGCAAAAAAATTCAAAAAATTTGAAAACACCATCGTAGCTTCTTTTCTAGCCGAAATTGGTTGCGAAAAGCAGAGAAAGAGAGAAAATAAAAAAAAAATAGTTTCGATGTGTTCCTACCCGACTGGGAATTCAAAATACCAAAAAAATAGCAAAAGAATTCAACAAATTACAACACTCCATCATAGCTTCTTTTCAAGCCAAAATATGTTAGGAAAGGCCGCGAAAGGGAGAAAAAAAAAAAAAATCGTTTCAGTGTGTGCCTACCCGACCCGTAATACAAAATTCTAAAAAAAGTAGCAAAAAAATTCAAGAAATTACAAAACACCATCATACCTTCATTTCAATCCAAAATAGGTTGGGAAAGGCCTAGAAAGGGAGAAAATAAAAAAAATCGTTCGGATGTGTGCCAACCCGACCCATAATCGAAAATTATAAAAAAATAGCGAAAAAATTCAAAAAATTAGAAAACACCATCATAGTTTCTTTTCAAGCCAAAAGAGGTTAGGAAATGCTGAGAAAGAGAGAAAATAAAAAATAAATCGTCCCTATGTATTCCTACCCTACTCGTAATAGAAAATTCCAAAAAAATAGCAAAAAAATTCAAAAAACTAGAAAACACCGTCATAGCTTCTTTCCCAGCCAAAATAGGTTGGAAAAGGCCGAGAAAGAAAGAAAATAAAAAAAAATCGTTTCAATGTGTGCTTACCCGACCCGTAATAGAAAATTCTAAAAAAATAGCGAAAAAATCAAAAAAATTAGAAAACACCATAATAGCTTCTTTTCAAGCCAAAATAGGTTGGGAAAGGCCGAGAAAGAGAGAAATGAGAAAAAATTGTTACGATGTATTCCTACTCGACCCGTAATAGAAAATTCTAAAAAAAAAAGCAAAAAAATTCAAAAAGTTTGAAAACACCTTTATAGCATTTTTTTCAAGCCAAAATAGGTTGGGAAAGGGTGAGAAAGAGAGAAAGTGAAAAATAATCTTTCTGATGTGTTCCTTCCCGACCCGTAATAGAAAATACCAAAAAAATAGCAAAAAAATTCAAAAAATTTGAAAACACCATCGTAGCTTCTTTTCTAGCCGAAATAGGTTGCGAAAAGCCGAGAAAGAGAGAAAAAAAAAAAAAAAGTTTCGATGTGTTCCTACCCGACTGGGAATTCAAAATTCCAAAAAAATAGCAAAAAAATTCAAAAAATTACAAAACTCCATCATAGCTTCTTTTCAAGCCAAAAGAGGTTGGGAAAGGTTGAGAAAGAGAGAAAGTGAAAAATAATCTTTCTGATGTGTTCCTTCCCGACCCGTAATAGAGAATTCTAAAAAAAACGCAAAAAAATTCAAAAAATTTGAAAACACCATTGTAGCTTCTTTTCTAGCCGAAATTGGTTGCGAAAAGCAGAGAAAGAGGGAAAAGAAAAAAAAATAGTTTCGATGTGTTCCTACCCGACTGGGAATTCAAAATTCCAAAAAAATAGCAAAAAAATTCAAAAAATTATAACACTCCATCATAGCTTTTTTCAAGCCAAAATATGTTAGGTAAGGCCGCGAAAGGGAGAAAATAAAAAAAAAAAATCGTTTCAGTGTGTGCCTACCCGACCCGTAATACAAAATTCTAAAAAAAGTAGCAAAAAAATTCAAGAAATTACAAAACACCATCATACCTTCATTTCAATCCAAAATAGGTTGGGAAAGGCCTAGAAAGGGAGAAAATAAAAAAAATCGTTCGGATGTGTGCCAACCCGACCCTTAATCGAAAATTCTAAAAAAATAGCGAAAAAATTCAAAAAATTAGAAAATACCATCATAGTTTCTTTTCATGCCAAAAGAGGTCAGGAAAGGCTGAGAAAGAGAGAAAAAAAAATCGTTCTTATGTATTCCTACCCAACTCGTAATAGAAAATTCCAAAAAAATAGCAAAAAAATTCAAAAAATTAGAAAACACCATCATAGCTTCTTTTCAAGCCAAAATAGGTTAGGAAAGGCTGAGAAAGAAAGAAAAAAAAAATCGTTCTTATGTATTCCTACCCGACTCGTAATAGAAAATTTCAAAAAAATAGCAAAAAAAGTCAAAAAATTAGAAAATACCATCATAGCTTCTTTCCCAACCAAAATAGATTGGAAAAGGCTGAGAAAGAGAGAAAATAAAAAAAATCGTTTTAATGTGTGCTTACTCGACCCGTAATAGAAAATTCTAAAAAAAAACGAAAAAATTAAAAAAACTAGAAAACACCATCATAGCTTCTTTTCAAGCCAAAATAGGTGGGAAAAGGCCAAGAAAGAGAGAAAAGAGAAAAAATTGTTACGATGTATTTCTACCCGACCCGTAATAGAAAATTCTAAAAAAAACGCAAAAAAATTCAAAAAATTTGAAAACACCATCGTAGCTTCTTTTCTAGCCGAAATTGGTTGCGAAAAGCCGAGAAAGAGAGAAAATAAAAAAAAATAGTTTCGATGTGTTCCTACCCGACTGGGAATTCAAAATTCCAAAAAAATAGCAAAAAAATTCAAAAAATTACAACACTCCATCATTGCTTCTTTTCAAGCCAAAATATGTTAGGAAAGGCCGCGAAAGGGAGAAAAAAAAAAAAAAATCGTTTCAGTGTGTGCCTACCCGACCCATAATACAAAATTCTAAAAAAAGTAGCAAAAAAATTCAAGAAATTACAAAACACCATCGTAGCTTCATTTCAAGCCAAAATAGGTTGGGAAAGGCCTAGAAAGGGGGAAAATAAAAAAAATCGTTCGGATGTGTGCCAACCCGACCCATAATCGAAAATTATAAAAAAATAGCGAAAAAATTCAAAAAATTAGAAATTACCATCATAGTTTCTTTTCAAGCCAAAAGAGGTCAGGAAATGCTGAGAAAGAGAAAAAATAAAAAAAAAATTTGTCCCTATGTATTCCTACCCTACTCGTAATAGAAAATACCAAAAAAATAGCAAAAAAATTCAAAAAATTAGAAAACTCCGTCATAGCTTCTTTCCCAGCTAAAATAGGTTGGAAAAGGCCGAGAAAGAGAGAAAATAAAAAAAATCGTTTCAATGTGTGCTTACCCGACCCGTAATAGAAAATTCTAAAAAAATAGCGAAAAAATCAAAAAAATTAGAAAACACCATCATAGCTTCTTTTCAAGCCAAAATAGGTTGGGAAAGGCCGAGAAAGAGAGAAAAGAGAAAAAATTGTTACGATGTATTCCTACTCGACCCGTAATAGAAAATTCTATAAAAAAAAGCAAAAAAATTCAAAAAGTTTGAAAACACCTTTATAGCATTTTTTTCAAGCCAAAATAGGTTGGGCAAGGGTGGGAAAGAGTGAAAGTAAAAAAAGTCTTTCCGATGTGTTCCTTCCCGACCGGTAATAGAAAATACCAAAAAAATAGCAAAAAAATTCAAAAAATCTGAAAACACCATCATAGCTTCTTTCCCAGCCAAAATAGGTTGGAAAAGGCCAAGAAAGAGAGAAAATAAAAAAAAAAAAAAATCGTTCTGATGTATTCCTACCCGACTCATAATAGAAAATTCCAAAAAAATAGCAAAAAATTAGAAAACACCATCATAGCTTCTTTTAAAGCCAAAATAGGTGGGAAAAGGCCGAGAAAGAGAGAAAAGAGAAAAAATTGTTACGATGTATTCCTACTCGACCCGTAATAGAAAATTCTAAAAAAAAAGCAAAAAAATTGAAAAAGGTTGAAAACACCTTTATAGCATTTTCTTAAAGCCAAAATAGGTTGGGCAAGGGTGGGAAAGAGTGAAAGTAAAAAAAGTCTTTCCGATGTGTTCCTTCCCGACCCGTAATAGAAAATACCAAAAAAATAGCAAAAAAATTCAAAAAATCTGAAAACACCATCTTAGCTTCTTTCCCAGCCAAAATAGGTTGGAAAATGCCAAGAAAGAGAGAAAATAAAAAAAAATAGTTCTGATGTATTCCTACCCGACTCATAAATGAAAATTCCAAAAAAATAGCAGAAAATTAGTAAACATCATCGTAGCTTCTTTTCAAGCCAAAATAGGTGGGAAAACGCCGAGAAAGAGAGAAAAGAGAAAAAATTGTTACAATGTATTTCTACCCGACCCATAATAGAAAATTCTAAAAAAAAAGCAAAAAAAATTCAAAAAACTTGAAAACACCTTTATAGCATTTTTTTCAAGCCAAAATAGGTTGCGAAAGGGTGAGAATGTGAGAAAGTGAAAAAAAATCTTTCTGATGTGTTCCTTCCCGACCCGTAATAGAAAATACCAAAAAAATTCAAAAAATCTGAAAACACCATCGTAGCTTCTTTTCTAGCCGAAATAGGTTGCGAAAAGCCGAAATAGAGAGAAAAAAAAAATAGTTTCGATGTGTTCCTATCCGACTGGGAATTCAAAATTCCAAAAAAATAGCGAAAAAATTCAAAAAATTAGAAAACACCATCATAGTTTCTTTTCAAGCCAAAAGAGGTCAGGAAAGGCTGTGAAAGAGAGAAAAGAAAAAAATCGTTCTTATGTATTCCTACCCGACTCGTAATAGAAAATTCCAAAAAAATAGCAAAAAAATTCAAAAAATTAGAAAATACCATCATAGCTTCTTTCCCAACCAAAATAGGTTGGAAAAGGCCGAGAAAGAGAGAAAATAAAAAAAATCGTTTCAATGTGTGCTTACTCGACCCGTAATAGAAAATTATAAAAAAAAGCGAAAAAATTAAAAAAATTAGAAAACACCATCATAGCTTCTTTTCAAGCCAAAATAGGTGGGAAAAGGCCGAGAAAGAGAGAAAAGAGAAAAAATTGTTACGATGTATTTCTACCCGACCCGTAATAGAAAATTCTAAAAAAAACGCAAAAAAATTCAAAAAATTTTAAAACACCTTTATAGCATTTTTTTCAAGCCAAAATAGGTTGGGAAAGGGTGAGAAAGAGAGAAAGTGAAAAATAATCTTTCTGATGTGTTCCTTCCCGACCCGTAATAGAAAATACCAAAAAAATAGCAAAAAAATTCAAAAAATTTGAAAACACCATCGTAGCTTCTTTTCTAGCCGAAATAGGTTGCGAAAAGCCGAGAAAGAGAGAAAAAAAAAAAAAAATAGTTTCGATGTGTTCCTACCCGACTGGGAATTCAAAATTCCAAAAAAATAGCAAAAAAATTCAAAAAATTACAAAACTCCATCATAGCTTCTTTTCAAGCAAAAAGAGGTTGGGAAAGGTTGAGAAAGAGAGAAAGTGAAAAATAATCTTTCAGATGTGTTCCTTCCCGACCCGTAATAGAAAATTCTAAAAAAAACGCAAAAAAATTCAAAAAATTTGAAAACACCATTGTAGCTTCTTTTCTAGCCGAAATTGGTTGCGAAAAGCAGAGAAAGAGAGAAAATAAAAAAAAATAGTTTCGATGTGTTCCTACCCGACTGGGAATTCAAAATTCCAAAAAAATAGCAAAAAAATTCAAAAAATTACAACACTCCATCATAGCTTCTTTTCAAGCCAAAATATGTTAGGAAAGGCCGCGAAAGGGAGAAAATAAAAAAAAAATCGTTTCAGTGTGTGCCTACCCGACCCGTAATACAAAATTCTAAAAAAAGTAGCAAAAAAATTCAAGAAATTACAAAACACCATCCTACCTTCATTTGAATCCAAAATAGGTTGGGAAAGGCCTAGAAAGGGAGAAAATAAAAAAAATCGTTCGAATGTGTGCCAACCCGACCCATAATCGAAAATTATAAAAAAATAGCGAAAAAATTCAAAAAATTAGAAAACACCATCATAGTTTCTTTTCAAGCCAAAAGAGGTCAGGAAATGCTGAGAAAGAGAGAAAATAAAAAATAAATCGTCCCTATGTATTCCTACCCTACTCGTAATAGAAAATTCCAAAAAAATAGCAAAAAAATTCAAAAAATTAGAAAACACCGTCATAGCTTCTTTCCCAGCCAAAATAGGTTGGAAAAGGCCGAGAAAGAGAGAAAATAAAAAAAAAAATCATTTCAATGTGTGCTTACCCGACCCGTAATAGAAAATTCTAAAAAAATAGCGAAAAAATCAAAAAAATTAGAAAACACCATAATAGCTTCTTTTCAAGCCAAAATAGGTTGGGAAAGGCCGAGAAAGAGAGAAAAGAGAAAAAATTGTTACGATGTATTCCTACTCGACCCGTAATAGAAAATTCTAAAAAAAAAAGCAAAAAAATTCAAAAAGTTTGAAAACACCTTTATAGCATTTTTTTTCTAGCCAAAATAGGTTGGGCAAGGGTGGTAAAGAGTGAAAGTAAAAAAATCTTTCCGATGTGTTCCTTCCCGACCCGTAATAGAAAATAGTAAAAAAATAGAAAAAAAATTCAAAAATTCTGAAAACACCATCATAGCTTCTTTCCCAGCCAAAATAGGTTGGAAAAGGCCGAGAAAGAGAGAAAATAAAAAAAACTCGTTTCAATGTGTGCTTACCCGACCCGTAATAGAAAATTCTAAAAAAAATAACAAAAAAATTAAAAAAATTAGAAAACACCATCGTAGCTTCTTTTCTAGCCAACATAGGTTGGGAAGGGCCGAGAAAGAGAGAAAAGAGAGAAAATTGTTACGATGTATTCCTACTCAACCCGTAGTAGAAAATTCTAAAAAAAAGCAAAAGAATTCAAAAAGTTTGAAAACACCTTTATAGCATTTTTTTCAAGCCAAAATAGGTTGGGCAAGGGTGGGAAAGAGTGAAAGTAAAAAAAGTCTTTCCGATGTGTTCCTTCCCGACCCGTAATAGAAAATACCAAAAAAATAGCAAAAACATTCAAAAAATCTGAAAACACCATCATAGCTTCTTTCCCAGCCAAAATAGGTTGGAAAAGGCCAAGAAAGAGAGAAAATAAAAAAAAATAGTTCTGATATATTCCTACCCGACTCATAATAGAAAATTCCAAAAAAATAGCAAAAAATTAGAAAACACCATCATAGCTTCTTTTCAAGCCAAAATAGGTGGGAAAAGGCCGAGAAAGAGAGAAAAGAGAAAAAATTGTTACAATGTATTTCTACCCGACCCGTAATAGAAAATTCTTAAAAAAAAGCAAAAAAAATTCAAAAAACTCGAAAACACCTTTATAGCATTTTTTTCAAGCCAATATAGGTTGCGAAAGGGTGAGAAAGTGAGAAAGTGAAAAAAAATCTTTCTGATGTGTTCCTTCCCGACCCGTAATAGAAAATACCAAAAAAATAGCAAAAAAATTCAAAAAATCTGAAAACACCATCGTAGCTTCTTTTCTAGCCGAAATAGGTTGCGAAAAGCCGAAATAGAGAGAAAAAAAAAAATAGTTTCGATGTGTTCCTATCCGACTGGGAATTCAAAATTCCAAAAAAATAGCAAAAAAATTCAAGAAATTACAAAACACCATCATAGCTTCATTTCATGCCAAAATAGGTTGGGAAAGGCCTAGAAAGGGAGAAAATAAAAAAAATCGTTCGGATGTGTGCCAACCCGACCCACAATCGAAAATTCTAAAAAAATAGCAAAAAAATTCAAAAAATTAGAAAATACCATCATAGTTTCTTTTCAATGCCAAAAGAGGTCAGGAAAGGCTGAGAAAGAGAAAAAAAAAAATCGTTCTTATGTATTCCTACCCAACTCGTAATAGAAAATTGCAAAAAAATAGCAAAAAAATTCAAAAAATTAGAAAACACCATCATAGCTTCTTTCTCAGCCAAAATAGGTTGGAAAAGCCCGAGAAAGAGAGAAAATATTAAAAATCGTTTCAATGTGTGCTTACTCGACCCGTAATAGAAAATTCTAAAAAAAAACGAAAAAATTAAAAAAATTAGAAAACACCATCATAGCTTCTTTTCAAGCCAAAATAGGTTAGGAAAGGCTGAGAAAGAGAGAAAAAAAAAATCGTTCTTATGTATTCCTACCCGACTCGTAATAGAAAATTTCAAAAAAATAGCAAAAAAAGTCAAAAAATTAGAAAATACCATCATAGCTTCTTTCCCAACCAAAATAGATTGGAAAAGGCTGAGAAAGAGAGAAAATAAAAAAAATCGTTTTAATGTGTGCTTACTCGACCCGTAATAGAAAATTCTAAAAAAAAACGAAAAAATTAAAAAAACTAGAAAACACCATCATAGCTTCTTTTCAAGCCAAAATAGGTGGGAAAAGGCCAAGAAAGAGAGAAAAGAGAAAAAATTGTTACGATGTATTTCTACCCGACCCGTAATAGAAAATTCTAAAAAAAACGCAAAAAAATTCAAAAAATTTGAAAACACCATCGTAGCTTCTTTTCTAGCCGAAATTGGTTGCGAAAAGCCGAGAAAGAGAGAAAATAAAAAAAAATAGTTTCGATGTGTTCCTACCCGACTGGGAATTCAAAATTCCAAAAAAATAGCAAAAAAATTTAAAAAATTACAAAACTCCCTGATAGCTTCATTTCAAGCCAAAATAGGTTGGGAAAGGCCGAGAAAATGAGAAAATAAAAAAAAATCGTTTCAATGTGTGCCTACCATACCCGTAATAGAAAATTCTAAAAAAAATAGCAAAAAAATTAAAGAAATTACAAAACACCATCGTAGCTTCATTTCAAGCCAAAATAGGTTGGGAAAGGCCGAAATAGAGAGAGAAAAAAAAATAGTTTCGATGTGTTACTATCCGACTGGGAATTCAAAATTCCAAAAAAATAGCGAAAAAATTCAAAAAATTAGAAAACACCATCATAGTTTCTTTTCAAGCCAAAAGAGGTCAGGAAAGGCTGAGAAAGAGAGAAAAAAAAAAATCGTTCTTATGTATTCCTACCTGACTCGTAATAGAAAATTCCAAAAAAATAGCAAAAAAATTCAAAAAATTAGAAAATACCATCATAGCTTCTTTCCGAACCAAAATAGGTTGGAAAAGGCCGAGAAAGAGAGAAAATAAAAAAAATCGTTTCAATGTGTGCTTACTCGACCCGTAATAGAAAATTCTAAAAAAAAGCGAAAAAATTAAAAAAATTAGAAAACACCATCATCGCTTCTTTTCAAGCCAAAATATGTTAGGAAAGGCCGCGAAAGGGAGAAAAAAAAAAAAAAATCGTTTCAGTGTGTGCCTACCCGACCCGTAATACAAAATTCTAAAAAAAGTAGCAAAAAAATTCAAGAAATTACAAAACACCATCATAGCTTCATTTCAAGCCAAAATAGGTTGGGAAAGGCCTAGAAAGGGGGAAAATAAAAAAAATCGTTCGGATGTGTGCCAACCCGACCCATAATCGAAAATTATAAAAAAATAGCGAAAAAATTCAACAAATTAGAAAACACCATCATAGTTTCTTTTCAAGCCAAAAGAGGTCAGGAAATGCTAAGAAAGAGAGAAAATAAAAAAAAATTGTCCCTCTGTATTCCTACCCTACTCGTAATAGAAAATTCCAAAAAAATAGCAAAAAAATTCAAAAAATTAGAAAACTCCATCATAGCTTCTTTCCCAGCCAAAATAGGTTGGAAAAGGCCGAGAAAGAGAGAAAATAAAAAAAATCTTTTCAATGTGTGCTTACCCGACCCGTAATAGAAAATTCTAAAAAAATAGCGAAAAAATCAAAAAAATTAGAAAACACCATCATAGCTTCTTTTCAAGCCAAAATAGGTTGGGAAAGGCCGAGAAAGAGAGAAACGAGAAAAAATTGTTACGAAGTATTCCTACTCGACCCGTAATAGAAAATTCTATAAAAAAAAGCAAAAAAATTCAAAAAGTTTGAAAACACCTTTATAGCATTTTTTTCAAGCCAAAATAGGTTGGGCAAGGGTGGGAAAGAGTGAAAGTAAAAAAAGTCTTTCCGATGTGTTCCTTCCCTACCGGTAATAGAAAATACCAAAAAAATAGCAAAAAAATTCAAAAAATCTGAAAACACCATCATAGCTTCTTTCCTAGCCAAAATAGGTTGGAAAAGGCCAAGAAAGAGAGAAAATAAAAAAAAAAAAATCGTTCTGATGTATTCCTACCCGACTCATAATAGAAAATTCCAAAAAAATAGCAAAAAATTAGAAAACACCATCATAGCTTCTTTTAAAGCCAAAATAGGTGGGAAAAGGCCGAGAAAGAGAGAAAAGAGAAAAAATTGTTACGCTGTATTTCTACCCGACCCGTAATAGAAAATTCTAAAAAAAAAGCAAAAAAAATTCAAAAAACTTGAAAACACCTTTATAGCATTTTTTTTCAAGCCAAAATAGGTTGGGAAAGGGTGAGAAAGTGAGAAAGTGAAAAAAAATCTTTCTGATGTGTTCCTTCCCGACCCGTAATAGAAAATACCAAAAAAATAGCAAAAAAATTCAAAAAATTTGAAAACACCATCGTAGCTTCTTTTATAGCCGAAATAGGTTGCGAAAAGCCGAGAAAGAGAGAAAAAAAAAATAGTTTCGATGTGTTCCTATCCGACTGGGAATTCAAAATTCCAAAAAAATAGCAAAAAAATTCAAAAAATGACAAAACTCCATCATAGCTTCTTTTCAAGCCAAAATAGGTTGGGAAAGGCTGCGACAGGGAGAAAATAAAAAAAAATCGTTTCAATGTGTGCCTACCTGACCCGCAATAGAAAATTCTAAAAAAAGTAGGAAAAAAATTCAAGAAATTACAAAACACCGTCATAGCTTCATTTCAAGCCAAAATAGGTTGGGAAAGGCCTAGAAAGGGAGAAAATAAAAAAAATCGTTCGGATGTGTGCCAACCCAACCCATAATCGAAAATTCTAATAAAATTCAAAAAATTAGAAAACACCATCATAGTTTCTTTTCAAGCCAAAAGAGGTCAGCAAAGGCTGAGAAAGAGAGAAAAAAAAAAAAAATCGTTCTTATGTATTCCTACCCGACTCGTAATAGAAAATTCCAAAAAAATAGCAAAAAAATTCAAAAAATTAGAGAACACCATCATAGCTTCTTTCTCAGCCAAAATAGGTTGGAAAAGCCCGAGAAAGAGAGAAAATATTAAAAATCGTTTCAATGTGTGCTTACGAAAAAATTAAAAAAATTAGAAAACACCATCATAGCTTCTTTTCAAGCCAAAATAGGTGGGAAAAGGCCGAGAAAGAGAGAAAAGAGAAAAAATTGTTACGATGTATTTCTACCCGACCCGTAATAGAAAATTCTAAAAAAAAACGAAAAAATTAAAAAAATTAGAAAACACCATCATAGCTTCTTTTCAAGCCAAAATAGGTGGGAAAAGGCCGAGAAAGAGAGAAAAGAGAAAAAATTGTTACGATGTATTTCTACCCGACCCATAATAGAAAATTCTAAAAAAAAACGAAAAAATTAAAAAAATTAGAAAACACCATCATAGCTTCTTTTCAAGCCAAAATAGTTGGGAAAAGGCCGAGAAAGAGAGAAAAGAGAAAAAATTGTTACGATGTATTTCTACCCGACCCGTAATAGAAAATTCTAAAAAAAACGCAGAAAAATTCAAAAAACATTAAAACACCTTTATAGCATTTTTTTCAAGCCAAAATAGGTTGGGAAAGGGTGAGAAAGAGAGAAAGTGAAAAATAATCTTTATGATGTGTTCCTTCCTGACCCGTAATAGAAAATTCCTAAAAAATAGCAAAAAAATTAAAAAAATTTGAAAACACCTTCGGAGCTTCTTTTCTAGCCGAAATAGGTTGCGAAAAGCCGAGAAGAGAGAAAATAAAAAAAAAATAGTTTCGATGTGTTCCTACCCGACTGGGAATTCAAAATTCCAAAAAAATAGCAAAAAAATTTAAAAAATTACAAAACTCCCTGATAGCTTCATTTCAAGCCAAAATAGGTTGGGAAAGGCCGAGAAAATGAGAAAATAAAAAAAAATCGTTTCAATGTGTGCCTACCAGACCCGTAATAGAAAATTCTAAAAAAAATAGCAAAAAAATTAAAGAAATTACAAAACACCATCGTAGCTTCATTTCAAGCCAAAATAGGTTGGGAAAGGCCGAAATAGAGAGAGAAAAAAAAATAGTTTCGATGTGTTCCTATCCGACTGGGAATTCAAAATTCCAAAAAAATAGCGAAAAAATTCAAAAAATTAGAAAACACCATCATAGTTTCTTTTCAAGCCAAAAGAGGTCAGGAAAGGCTGAGAAAGAGAGAAAAAAAAAATCGTTCTTATGTATTCCTACCCGACTCGTAATAGAAAATTCCAAAAAAATAGCAAAAAAATTCAAAAAATTAGAAAATACCATCATAGCTTCTTTCCCAACCAAAATAGGTTGGAAAAGGCCGAGAAAGAGAGAAAATAAAAAAAATCGTTTCAATGTGTGCTTACTCGACCCGTAATAGAAAATTCTAAAAAAAAGCGAAAAAATTAAAAAAATTAGAAATCACCATCATAGCTTCTTTTCAAGCCAAAATAGATGGGAAAAGGCCGAGAAAGAGAGAAAAGAGAAAAAATTGTTACGATGTATTTCTACCCGACCCGTAATAGAAAATTCTAAAAAAAACGCAAACAAATTCAAAGAATTTTAAAACACCTTTATAGAATTTTTTTCAAGCCAAAATAGGTTGGGAAAGGGTGAGAAAGAGAGAAAGTGAAAAATAATCTATCTGATGTGTTCCTTCCCGACCCGTAATAGAAAATACCAAAAAAATAGCAAAAAAATTAAAAAAATTTGAAAACACCTTCGGAGCTTCTTTTCTAGCCGAAATAGGTTGCGAAAAGCCGAGAAAGAGAGAAAAAAAAAAAAAAAAGTTTCGATGTGTTCCTACCCGACTGGGAATTGAAAATTCCAAAAAAATAGCAAAAATATTCAAAAAATTACAAAACTCCATCATAGCTTCATTTCAAGCCAAAACAGGTTGGGAAAGGCCGAGAAAATGAGAAAATAAAAAAAATCGTTTCAATGTGTGCCTACCAGACCCGTAATAGAAAATTCTAAAAAAAATAGCAAAAAAATTAAAGAAATTACAAACACCATCGTAGCTTCATTTCAAGCCAAAATAGGTTGGGAAAGGCCTAGAAAGGGAGAAAAGAAAAAAAATCGTTCAGATGTGTGCCAACCCGATCCATAATCGAAAATTCTAAAAAAATAGCGAAAAAATTCAAAAAATTAGAAAACACCATCATAGTTTCTTTTCAAGCCAAAAGAGGTCAGGAAAGGCTGAGAAAGAGAGAGAAAAAAAAAATTGTTCTTATGTATTCCTACCCGACTCGTAATAGAAAATTCCAAAAAAATAGCAAAAAAATTCAAAAAATTAGAAAAGATCATCATAGCTTCTTTCCCAACCAAAATAGGTTGGAAAAGGCCGAGAAAGAGAGAAAATAAAAAAAATCGTTTCAATGTGTGCTTACTCGACCCGTAATAGAAAATTCTAAAAAAAAGTGAAAAAATTAAAAAAATCTAGAAAACACCATCATAGCTTCTTTTAAAGCCAAAATAGGTGGGAAAAGGCCGAGAAAGAGAGAAAATAGAAAAAATTGTTACGATGTATTTCTACCCGACCCGTAATAGAAAATTCTAAAAAAAACGCAAAAAAATTCAAAAAATTTTAAAACACGTTTATAGCATTTTTTTCAAGCCAAAATAGGTTGGGAAAGGGTGAGAAAGAGAGAAAGTGAAAAATAGTCTTTCTGATGTGTTCCTTCCCGACCCGTAATAGAAAATACCAAAAAAATAGCAAAAAAATTCAAAAAATTTGAAAACACCATCGTAGCTTCTTTTCTAGCCGAAATTGGTTGCGAAAAGCCAAGAAAGAGAGAAAATAAAAAAAAATAGTTTCGATGTGTTCCTACCCGACTGGGAATTGAAAATTCCAAAAAAAATAGCAAAAAAATTCAAGAAATTACAAAACACCATCATAGCTTCATTTCAAGCCAAAATCGGTTGGGAAAGGCCTAGAAAGGGAGAAAATAAAAAAAATCGTTCGGATGTGTGCCAACCCGACCCATAATCGAAAATTATAAAAAAATAGCGAAAAAATTCAAAAAATTAGAAAACACCATCATAGTTTCTTTTCAAGCCAAAAGAGGTCAGAAAAGGCTAAGAAAGAGAGAAAATAAAAAAAAAAAAAAATCGTTCTTATGTATTCCTACCCTGCTCGTAAAAGAAAATTCCAAAAAAATTGCAAAAAAATTCAAAAAATTAGAAAACACCGTCATAGCTTCTTTACCAGCCAAAATAGGTTGGAAAAGGCCGAGAAAGAGAGAAAATAAAAAAAATCGTTTCAATGTGTGCTTACCCGACCCGTAATAGAAAATTCTAAAAAATTAGCGAAAAAATTAAAAAAATTAGAAAACACCATCATAGCTTCTTTTCAAGCCAAAATAGGTTGGGAAAGGCCGAGAAAGAGAGAAAAGAGAAAAAATTGTTACGATGTATTCCTACTCGACCCGTAATAGAAAATTCTAAAAAAAAAAGCAAAAGAATTCAAAAAGTTGGAAACACCTTTATAGAATTTTTTTCAAGCCAAAATAGGTTGGGAAAGGGTGGGAAAGAGAGAAAGTAAAAAAAGTCTTTCCGATGTGTTCCTTCCCGACCCGTAATAGAAAATACCAAAAAAATAGCAAAAAAATTCAAAAAATGTGAAAACACCATCATAGCGTCTTTCCCAGCCAAAATAGGTTGGAAAAGGCCGAGAAAGAGAGAAAAAAAAAAAAAATAGTTTCGATGTGTTCCTACCCGACTAGGAATTGAAAATTCCAAAAAAATAGCAAAAAAATTCAAAAAATTACAAAACTCCATCATAGCTTCATTTCAAGCCAAAATAGGTTGGGAAAGGCCGAGAAAATGAGAAAATAAAAAAAATCGTTTCAATGTGTGCCTACCAGACCCGTAATAGAAAATTCTAAAAAAAATAGCAAAAAAGTTAAAGAAATTACAAAACACCATCGTAGCTTCATTTGAAGCCAAAATAGGTTGGGAAAGGCCTAGAAAGGGAGAAAAGAAAAAAAATCGTTCGGATGTGTGCCAACCCGACCCATAATCGAAAATTCTAAACAAATAGCGAAAAAATTCAAAAAATTAGAAAACACCATCATAGTTTCTTTTCAAGCCAAAATAGGTTAGGAAAGGCTGAGAAAGAGAGAAAATAAAAATTGTTCCTATGTTTTCCTACCCGACTCGTAATACAAAATAGCAAAAAAATAGCAAAAAAATTCAAAAAATTAGAAAACACCATCATAGCTTCTTTCCCAGCCAAAATATGTTGGAAAAGGCCGAGAAAGAGAGAAAATAAAAAAAATCTTTTCAATGTGTGCTTACTCGACCCGTAATAGAAAATTCTAAAAAAAAGCGAAAAAATTAAAAAAATTAGAAAACACCATCATAGCTTCTTTTCAAGCCAAAATAGGTGGGAAAAGGCCGAGAAAGAGAGAAAAGAGAAAAAATTGTTACGATGTATTTCTACCCGACCCGTAATAGAAAAGTCTAAAAAAAACGCAAACAAATTCAAAAAAATTTAAAACACCTTTATAGCATTTTTTTCAAGCCAAAATAGGTTGGGAAAGGGTGAGAAAGAGAGAAAGTGAAAAATAATCTATCTGATGTGTTCCTTCCCGTCCCGTAATAGAAAATACCAAAAAAATAGCAAAAAAATTAAAAAAATTTGAAAACACCTTCGGAGCTTCTTTTCTAGCCGAAATAGGTTGCGAAAAGCCGAGAAAGAGAGAAAATAAAAAAAAAATAGTTTCGATGTGTTCCTACCCGACTGGGAATTGAAAATTCCAAAAAAATAGCAAAAATATTCAAAAAATTACAAAACTCCATCATAGCTTCATTTGAAGCCAAAACAGGTTGGGAAAGGCCGAGAAAATGAGAAAATAAAAAAAAAATCGTTTCAATGTGTGCCTACCAGACCCGTAATAGAAAATTCTAAAAAAAATAGCAAAAAAATTAAAGAAATTACAAAACACCATCGTAGCTTCATTTCAAGCCAAAATAGGTTGGGAAAGGCCTAGAAAGGGAGAAAAGAAAAAAAATCGTTCAGATGTGTGCCAACCCGATCCATAATTGAAAATTCTAAAAAAATAGCGAAAAAATTCAAAAAATTAGAAAACACCATCATAGTTTCTTTTCAAGCCAAAAGAGGTCAGGAAAGGCTGAGAAAGAGAGAGAAAAAAAAAATTGTTCTTATGTATTCCTACCCGACTCGTAATAGAAAATTCCAAAAAAATAGCAAAAAAATTCAAAAAATTAGAAAAGATCATCATAGCTTCTTTCCCAACCAAAATAGGTTGGAAAAGGCCGAGAAAGAGAGAAAATAAAAAAAATCGTTTCAATGTGTGCTTACTCGACCCGTAATAGAAAATTCTAAAAAAAAGTGAAAAAATTAAAAAAATCTAGAAAACACCATCATAGCTTCTTTTAAAGCCAAAATAGGTGGGAAAAGGCCGAGAAAGAGAGAAAATAGAAAAAATTGTTACGATGTATTTCTACCCGACCCGTAATAGAAAATTCTAAAAAAAACGCAAAAAAATTCAAAAAATTTTAAAACACGTTTATAGCATTTTTTTCAAGCCAAAATAGGTTGGGAAAGGGTGAGAAAGAGAGAAAGTGAAAAATAGTCTTTCTGATGTGTTCCTTCCCGACCCGTAATAGAAAATACCAAAAAAATAGCAAAAAAATTCAAAAAATTTGAAAACACCATCGTAGCTTCTTTTCTAGCCGAAATTGGTTGCGAAAAGCCAAGAAAGAGAGAAAATAAAAAAAAATAGTTTCGATGTGTTCCTACCCGACTGGGAATTGAAAATTCCAAAAAAAATAGCAAAAAAATTCAAGAAATTACAAAACACCATCATAGCTTCATTTCAAGCGAAAATCGGTTGGGAAAGGCCTAGAAAGGGAGAAAATAAAAAAAATCGTTCGGATGTGTGCCAACCCGACCCATAATCGAAAATTATAAAAAAATAGCGAAAAAATTCAAAAAATTAGAAAACACCATCATAGTTTCTTTTCAAGCCAAAAGAGGTCAGGAAAGGCTAAGAAAGAGAGAAAAAAAAAAAAAAAAAATCGTTCTTATGTATTCCTACCCTGCTCGTAAAAGAAAATTCCAAAAAAATTGCAAAAAAATTCAAAAAATTAGAAAACACCGTCATAGCTTCTTTACCAGCCAAAATAGGTTGGAAAAGGCCGAGAAAGAGAGAAAATAAAAAAAATCGTTTCAATGTGTGCTTACCCGACCCGTAATAGAAAATTCTAAAAAATTAGCGAAAAAATTAAAAAAATTAGAAAACACCATCATAGCTTCTTTTCAAGCCAAAATAGGTTGGGAAAGGCCGAGAAAGAGAGAAAAGAGAAAAAATTGTTACGATGTATTCCTACTCGACCCGTAATAAAAATTCTAAAAAAAAAAGCAAAAGAATTCAAAAAGTTGGAAAACACCTTTATATAATTTTTTTCACGCCAAAATAGGTTGGGAAAGGGTGGGAAAGAGAGAAAGTAAAAAAAGTCTTTCCGATGTGTTCCTTCCCGACCCGTAATAGAAAATACCAAAAAAATAGCAAAAAAATTCAAAAAATGTGAAAACACCATCATAGCGTCTTTCCCAGCCAAAATAGGTTGGAAAAGGCCGAGAAAGAGAGAAAAAAAAAATAGTTTCGATGTGTTCCTACCCGACTAGGAATTGAAAATTCCAAAAAAATAGCAAAAAAATTCAAAAAATTACAAAACTCCATCATAGCTTCATTTCAAGCCAAAATAGTTTGGGAAAGGCCGAGAAAATGAGAAAATAAAAAAAATCGTTTCAATGTGTGCCTACCAGACCCGTAATAGAAAATTCTAAAAAAAATAGCAAAAAAGTTAAAGAAATTACAAAACACCATCGTAGCTTCATTTGAAGCCAAAATAGGTTGGGAAAGGCCTAGAAAGGGAGAAAAGAAAAAAAATCGTTCGGATGTGTGCCAACCCGACCCATAATCGAAAATTCTAAACAAATAGCGAAAAAATTCAAAAAATTAGAAAACACCATCATAGTTTCTTTTCAAGCCAAAATAGGTTAGGAAAGGCTGAGAAAGAGAGAAAATAAAAATTGTTCCTATGTTTTCCTACCCGACTCGTAATACAAAATACCAAAAAAATAGCAAAAAAATTCAAAAAATTAGAAAACACCATCATAGCTTCTTTCCCAGCCAAAATATGTTGGAAAAGGCCGAGAAAGAGAGAAAATAAAAAAAATCGTTTCAATGTGTGCCTACACGACCCGTGATAGAAAATTTTAAAAAAAAGAGCGACAAAATTAAAAAAATTAGAAAACACCATCATAGCTTCTTTTCAAGCCAAAATAGGTTGGGAAAGGCCGAGAAAGAGAGAAAAGGGAAAAAATTGTTCCGATGTGTTCCTACCCGACCCGTAATAGAAAATTCTAAAAAAAAAGCAAAAAAATACAAAAAATTTGACAACACCTTTATTGCATTTTTTTAAAGCCAAATTAGGTTGGGAAAGGGTGAGAAAGAGAGAAAGTAAAAAAAAATCTTTCCGATTTGTTCCTTCCCGACCCGTAATAGAAAATACCATAAAAATAGCAAAAAAATTCAAAAATTTTGAAAACGTCATCGTAGCTTCTTTTCAAGCCGAAATAGGTTGCGAAAAGCCGAGAAAGAGAGAAAATAAAAAAAAATAGTTTCGACGTGTTCCTACCTGACTGGGAATTCAAAATTCCAAAAAAATAGCAAAAAAATTCAAAAAATTACAAAACTCCATCATAGCTTCTTTTCAAGCCAAAATAGGTTGGGAAAGGCCAAGAAAGGGAGAAAATAAAAAAAATCGTTTCAATGTGTGCCTACCCGACCCGTAATAGAAAATTCAAAAAAAAAAAAGCAAAAAAATTCAAGAAATTACAAAACACCATCATAGCTTCATTTCAAGCCAAAATAGGTTGGGAAAGGCCTAGAAAGGGAGAAAATAAAAAAAATCGTTCGGATGTGTGCCAACCCGACCCATAATCGAAAACTCTAAAAAAATTGCGAAAAAATTCAAAAACTTAGAAAACACCAACATAGTTTCTTTTCAAGCACAAATAGGTCAGGAAAGGCTGAGAAAGAGAGAAAAAAAAAATTGTTCTTATGTATTCCTACTAGACTCGTAATAGAAAAATCCCAAAAAATAGCAAAAAAATTCAAAAAATTAGAAAACACCATCATAGCTTCTTTCCCAGCCAAAATAGGTTGGAAAAGGCCGAGAAAGAGAGAAAATAAAAAAAATCGTTTCAATTTGTGCTTACCCGACCTGTAAAAGAAAATTCTAAAAAAATAGCGAAAAAATGAAAAAAATTATAAAACAGCATCATAGCTTCTTTTCAAGCCAAAATAGGTGGGATAAGGGCGAGAATGAGAGAAAAGAGAAAAAATTGTTACGATGTATTTCTACCCGACCCGTAATAGAAAATTCTAAAAAAAAGGCAAAAAAATTAAAAAAATTTTAAAACACCTTTATAGCATTTTTTTCAAGCCAAAATAGGTTGGGAAAGGGTGGGAAAGAGTGAAAGTAAAAAAAGTCTTTCCGATGTGTTCCTTCCAGACCCGTAATAGAAAAAACCAAAAAAATACAAAAAAAATTCAAAAAATTTGAAAACAGCATCGTAGCTTCTTTTCTAGCCAAAATGGGTTGCGAAAAGCCGAGAAAGAGAGAAAAAAAAAATAGTTTCGATGTGTTCCTACCCGACTGGGAATTGAAAATTCCAAAAAAATAGCAAAAAAATTCAAAAAATTACAAAACTCCATCATAGCTTCTTTTCAAGCCAAAATAGGTTGGGAAAGGCCGAGAAATGGAGAAAATAAAAAAAAAATCGTTTCAATGTGTGCCTACCCGACCCGTAATAAAAAATTCAAAAAAAAAATAGCAAAAAAATTCAAGAAGTTACAAAACACCATCATAGCTTCATTTCAAGCCAAAATAGGTTGGGAAAGGCCTAGAAAGGGAGAAAATAAAAAAAATGATTTCAATGTGTGCCTACCCAACCCGTAATAGAAAATTAAAAAAAAAATAGCAAAAAAATTCAAGAAATTACAAAACACCATCATAGCTTCATTTCAAGCCAAAATAGGTTGGGAAAGACCGAGAAAGGGAGAAAATAAAAAAAAAAATTGTTTCAATGTGTGCCTACCCGACCCGTAATAGAAAATTCTAAAAAAAATAGCAAAAAAATTCAAGAAATTACAATACACCATCATAGTTTCTTTTCAAGCCAAAAGAGGTCAGGAAAGGCTGAGAAAGAGAGAAAAAAAAAAAATCGTTCATATGTATTCCTACCCGACTCGTAATAGAAAATTCCAATAAAATAGCAAAAAAATTCAAAAAATTCAAAAAATTAGAAAATACCATCATAGCTTCTTTTCAAGCCAAAGTAGGTTGGGAAAGGCCGAGAAAGAGAGAAAAGAGAAAAAATTGTTCCGATGTGTTCCTACCCGACCCGTAATAGAAAATTCTGAAAAAAAAGTAAAAAAATTCAAAAAATTTGACAACACGTTTATAGCATTTTTTTAAAGCCAAACTAGGTTGGGAAATGGTGGGAAAGAGAGAAAGTAAAAAAAGTCTTTCCGATGTGTTCCTTCCCGACCCGTAATAGAAAATACCAAAAAAATAGCAAAAAAATTCAAAAAATCTGAATACACCATCATAGCGTCTTTCTCAGCCAAAATAGGTTGGAAAAGGCCGAGAAAGAGAGAGAAAAAAAAAATAGTTTCGATGTGTTCCTGCCCGACTGGGAATTGAAAAATCCAAAAAAATAGCCAAAAAATTCAAAAATTACAAAACTCCATCATAGCTTCATTTCAAGCCAAAATAGGTTGGGAAAGGCCGAGAAAGGGAGAAAATAAAAAAATCGTTTCAATGTGTGCCTACCAGACCCGTAATAGAAAATTCTAAAAAAAATAGCAAAAAAATTCAAGAAATAACAAAACACCATCATAGCTTCATTTCAAGCCAAAATAGGTTGGGAAAGGCCTAGAAAGGGAGAAAAGAAAAAAAATCGTTCGGATGTGTGCCAACCCGACCCATAATCGAAAATTCTAAAAAAATAGCGAAAAAATTCAAAAAATTAGAAAACACCATCATAGTTTCTTTTCAAGCCAAAATAGGTTAGGAAAGGCTAAGAAAGAGAGAAAAAAAAATCGTTCTTATGTTTTCCTACCCGACTCGTAATAGAAAATTCCAAAAAAATAGCAAAAAAATTCAAAAAATTAGAAAATACCATCATAGCTTCTTTCCAAACCAAAATAGGTTGGAAAAGGCCGAGAAAGAGAGAAAATAGAAAAAATCGTTTCAATGTGTGCTTACTTGACCCGTAATAGAAAATTCTAAAAAAAAGCGAAAAAATTAAAAAAATTAGAAAACACGTTCATAGCTTCTTTTCAAGCCAAAATAGGTGGGAAAAGGCCGAGAAAGAGAGAAAAGAGAAAAAATTGTTACGATGTATTTCTACCCGACCCGTAATAGAAAATTCTAAATGAAAAGCAAAAAAATTCAAAAAATTTGAAAACACCTTTATAGCATTTTTTTAAACCCAAAATAGGTTGGGAAATGTTGAGAAAGAGAGAAAGTAAAAAAAAATCTTTCCGATTTGTTCCTTCCCGACCTGTAATAGAAAATACCGTAAAAATAGCAAAAAAATTCAAAAATTTTGAAAACGCCATCGTAGCTTCTTTTCAAGCCGAAATAGGTTGCGAAAAGCCGAGAAAGAGAGAAAATTAAAAAAAATAGTTTCGATGTGTTCCTACCCGACTGGGAATTCAAAATTCCAAAAAAATAGCAAAAAAATTCAAAAAATTACAAAACTCCATCATAGCTTCTTTTCAAGCCAAAATAGGTTGGGAAAGGCCACGACAGGGAGAAAATAAAAAAAAAAATCGTTTAAATGTGTGCCTACCCGACCCGTAATAGAAAATTCTAAAAAAAACGCAAACAAATTCAAAAAATTTTAAAACAACTTTATAGCATTTTTTTCGAGCCAAAATAGGTTGGGAAAGGGTGAGAAAGAGAGAAAGTGAAAAATAATCTTTCTGATGTCTTCCTTCCCGACCCGTAATAGAAAATACCAAAAAAATAGCAAAAAAATTCAAAAAATTTGAAAACACCATCGTAGCTTCTTTTCTAGCTGAAATAGGTTGCGAAAAGCCGAGAAAGAGAGAAAATAAAAAAAAAATAGTTTCGATGTGTTCCTACCCGACTGGGAATTCAAAATTCCAAAAAAATAGCAAAAAAATTCAAAAAATTACAACACTCCATCATAGCTTCTTTTCAAGCCAAAATATGTTAGGAAAGGCCGCGAAATGGAGAAAAAAAAAAAAAAATCGTTTCAGTGTGTGCCTACCCGACCCGTAATACAAAATTCTAAAAAAAGTAGCAAAAAAATTCAAGAAATTACAAAACACCATCATACCTTCATTTCAATCCAAAATAGGTTGGGAAAGGCCTAGAAAGGGAGAAAATAAAAAAAAATCGTTCGGATGTGTGCCAACCCGACCCATAATCGAAAATTATAAAAAAATAGCGAAAAAATTCAAAAAATTAGAAAACACCATCATAGTTTCTTTTCAAGCCAAAAGAGGTCAGGAAATGCTGAGAAAGAGAGAAAAAAAAAAAAAAATCGTCCCTATGTATTCCTACACTACTCGCAATAGAAAATTCCAAAAAAATAGCAAAAAAATTCAAAAAATTAGAAAATACCATCATAGCTTCTTTCCCAACCAAAATAGGTTGGAAAAGGCCGAGAAAGAGAGAAAATAAAAAAAATCGTTTCAATGTGTGCTTACTCGACCCGTAATAGAAAATTCTAAAAAAAAGCGAAAAAATTAAAAAAATTAGAAAACACCATCATAGGTTCTTTTTAAGCCAAAATAGGTGGGAAAAGGCCGAGAAAGAGAGAAAAGAGAAAAAATTGTTACGATGTATTTCTACCCGACCCGTAATAGAAAATTCTAAAAAAAAGGCAAAAAAATTAAAAAAATTTTAAAACACCTTTATAGCATTTTTTTCAAGCCAAAATAGGTTGGGAAAGGGTGGGAAAGAGTGAAAGTAAAAAAAGTCTTTCCGATGTGTTCCTTCCCGACCCGTAATAGAAAATACCAAAAAAATAGCAAAAAAATTCAAAAAATCTTACAACACCATCATAGCTTCTTTCCCAGCCAAAATAGGTTGGAAAAGGCCAAGAAAGAGAGAAAATAAAAAAAAATCGTTCTGATGTATTCCTACCCGACTCATAATAGAAAATTCCAAAAAAATAGCAAAAAATTAGAAAACACCATCATAGCTTCTTTTCAAGCCAAAATAGGTGGGAAAAGGCCGAGAAAGTGAGAAAAGAGAAAAAATTGTTTCGATGTATTTCTACCCGACCCGTGATAGAAAATTCTAAAAAAAAAGCAAAAAAATTCAAAAAGTTTGGAAACACCTTTATAGCATTTTTTTAAAGCCAAACTAGGTTGGGAAATGGTGGGAAAGAGAGAAAGTAAAAAAAGTATTTCCGATGTGTTCCTTCCCGACCCGTAATAGAAAATACCAAAAAAATAGCAAAAAAATTCAAAAAATCTTAAAACACCATCATAGCGTCTTTCCCAGCCAAAATAGGTTGGAAAAGGCCGAGAAAGAGAGAAAAAAAAAAATAGTTTCGATGTGTTCCTACCCGACTGGGAATTGAAAATTCCAAAAAAATAGCAAAAAAATTCAAAAAATTACAAAACTCCATCATAGCTTCATTTCACGCCAAAATAGGTTGGGAAAGGCCGAGAAAGGGAGAAAATAAAAAAAATCGTCTCAATGTGTGCCAACTAGACCCGTAATAGAAAATTCTAAAAAAAATAGCAAAAAAATTCAAGAAATTACAAAACACCATCATAGCTTCATTTCAAGCCAAAATAGGTTGGGAAAGGCCTAGAAAGGGAGAAAAGAAAAAAAATCGTTCGGATGTGTGCCAACCCGACCCATAATCGAAAATTCTAAAAAAAATAGCCAAAAAATTCAACAAATTAGAAAACACCATCATAGTTTCTTTTCAAGCCAAAATAGGTTAGGAAAGGATGAGAAAGAGAGAAAAAAAAAATCGTTCTTATGTTTTCCTACCCGAATCGTAATATAAAATACCAAAAAGATAGCAAAAAAATTCAAAAAATTAGAAAACACCATCATAGCTTCTTTCCCAGCCAAAATAGGTTGAAAAAGGCCGAGAAAGAGAGAAAATAAGAAAAATCGCTTCAATGTGTGCTTACCCGACCCGTAATAGAAAATTCTAAAAAAATAACGAAAAAATTAAAAAAATTAGAAAACTCCATCGTAGCTTCTTTTCAAGCCAAAATAGGTTGGGAAGGGCCGAGAAAGAGAGAAAAGAGAAAAAATTGTTACGATGTATTCCTACTCGACCCGTAATAGAAAATTCTAAAAAAAAAGCAAAAAAATTGAAAAAGTTTGAAGACACCTTTATTGCATTTTTTTCAAGCCAAAATAGGTTGGGCAAGGGTGGGAAAGAGTGAAAGTAAAAAAAGTCTTTCCGATGTGTTCCTTCCCGACCCGTAATAGAAAATAGCAAAAAAATAGCAAAAAAATTCAAAAAATCTGAAAACACCATCATAGCTTCTTTCCCAGCCAAAATAGGTTGGAAAAGGCCAAGAAAGAGAGAAAATAAAAAAAAATAGTTCTGATGTATTCCTACCCGACTCATAAATGAAAATTCCAAAAAAATAGCAGAAAATTAGTAAACATCATCGTAGCTTCTTTTCAAGCCAAAATAGGTGGGAAAAGGCCGAGAAAGAGAGAAAAGAGAAAAAATTGTTACAATGTATTTCTACCCGACCCGTAATAGAAAATTCTAAAAAAAAAGCAAAAAAAATTCAAAAAACTTGAAAACACCTTTATAGCATTTTTTTCAAGCCAAAATAGGTTGCGAAAGGGTGAGAAAGTGAGAAAGTGAAAAAAAATCTTTCTGATGTGTTCCTTCCCGACCCGTAATAGAAAATACCAAAAAAATAGCAAAAAAATTCAAAAAATCTGAAACACCATCGTAGCTTCTTTTCTAGCCGAAATAGGTTGCGAAAAGCCGAAATAGAGAGAAAAAAAAAATAGTTTCGATGTGTTCCTATCCGACTGGGAATTCAAAATTCCAAAAAAATAGCGAAAAAATTCAAAAAATTAGAAAACACCATCATAGTTTCTTTTCAAGCCAAAAGAGGTCAGGAAAGGCTGAGAAAGAGAGAAAAAAAAAATCGTTCTTATGTATTCCTACCCGACTCGTAATAGAAAATTCCAAAAAAATAGCAAAAAAATTCAAAAAATTAGAAAATACCATCATAGCTTCTTTCCCAACCAAAATAGGTTGGAAAAGGCCGAGAAAGAGAGAAAATAAAAAAAATCGTTTCAATGTGTGCTTACTCGACCCGTAATAGAAAATTCTAAAAAAAAGCGAAAAAATTAAAAAAATTAGAAAACACCATCATAGCTTCTTTTCAAGCCAAAATAGGTGGGAAAAGGCCGAGAAAGAGAGAAAAGAGAAAAAATTGTTACGATGTATTTCTACCCGACCCGTAATAGAAAATTCTAAAAAAAACGCAAAAAAATTCAAAAAATTTTAAAACACCTTTATAGCATTTTTTTCAAGCCAAAATAGGTTGGGAAAGGGTGAGAAAGAGAGAAAGTGAAAAATAATCTTTCTGATGTGTTCCTTCCCGACCCGTAATAGAAAATACCAAAAAAATAGCAAAAAAATTGAAAAAATTTGAAAACACCATAGTAGCTTCTTTTCTAGCCGAAATAGGTTGCGAAAAGCCGAGAAAGTGAGAAAAAAAAAAAAAATAGTTTCGATGTGTTCCTACCCGACTGGGAATTCAAAATTCCAAAAAAATAGCAAAAAAATTCAAAAAATTACAAAACTCCATCATAGCTTCTTTTCAAGCCAAAAGAGGTTGGGAAAGGTTGAGAAAGAGAGAAAGTGAAAAATAATCTTTCTGATGTGTTCCTTCCCGACCCGTAATAGAAAATTCTAAAAAAAACGCAAAAAAATTCAAAAAATTTGAAAACACCATTGTAGCTTCTTTTCTAGCCGAAATTGGTTGCGAAAAGCAGAGAAAGAGAGAAAATAAAAAAAAATAGTTTCGATGTGTTCCTACCCGACTGGGAATTCAAAATTCTAAAAAAATAGCAAAAAAATTCAAAAAATTACAACACTCCATCATAGCTTCTTTTCAAGCCAAAATATGTTAGGAAAGGCCGCGAAAGGGAGAAAATAAAAAAAAAATTGTTTCAGTGTGTGCCTACCCGACCCGTAATACAAAATTCTAAAAAAAGTAGCAAAAAAATTCAGGAAATTACAAAACACCATCATACCTTCATTTCAATCCAAAATAGGTTGGGAAAGGCCTAGAATGGGAGAAAATAAAAAAAAATCGTTCGGATGTGTGCCAACCCGACCCATAATCGAAAATTATAAAAAAATAGCGAAAAAATTCAAAAAATTAGAAAACACCATCATAGTTTCTTTTCAAGCCAAAAGAGGTCAGGAAATGCTGAGAAAGAGAGAAAATAAAAAATAAATCGTCCCTATGTATTCCTACCCTACTCGTAATAGAAAATTCCAAAAAAATAGCAAAAAAATTCAAAAAATTAGAAAACACCGTCATAGCATCTTTCCCAGCCAAAATAGGTTGGAAAAGGCCCAGAAAGAGAGAAAATAAAAAAAAATCGTTTCAATGTGTGCTTACCCGACCCGTAATAGAAAATTCTAAAAAAATAGCGAAAAAATCAAAAAAATTAGAAAACACCATAATAGCTTCTTTTCAAGCCAAAATAGGTTGGGAAAGGCCGAGAAAGAGAGAAAAGAGAAAAAATTGTTACGATGTATTCCTACTCGACCCGTAATAGAAAATTCTAAAAAAAAAAGCAAAAAAATTCAAAAAGTTTGAAAACACCTTTATAGCATTTTTTTCAAGCCAAAATAGGTTGGGCAAGGGTGGTAAAGAGTGAAAGTAAAAAAAGTCTTTCCGATGTGTTCCTTCCCGACCCGTAATAGAAAATAGTAAAAAAATAGAAAAAAAATTCAAAAAATCTGAAAACACCATCATAGCTTCTTTCCCAGCCAAAATAGGTTGGAAAAGGCCGAGAAAGAGAGAAAATAAAAAAAACTCGTTTCAATGTGTGCTTACCCGACCCGTAATAGAAAATTCTAAAAAAATAACGAAAAAATTAAAAAAATTAGAAAACACCATCGTAGCTTCTTTTCAAGCCAAAATAGGTTGGGAAGGGCCGAGAAAGAGAGAAAGGAGAAAAAATTGTTACGATGTATTCCTACTCGACCCGTAGTAGAAAATTCTAAAAAAAAAGCAAAAGAATTCAAAAAGTTTGAAAACACCTTTATAGCATTTTTTTTCAAGCCAAAATAGGTTGGGCAAGGGTGGGAAAGAGTGAAAGTAAAAAAAGTCTTTCCGATGTGTTCCTTCCCGACCCGTAATAGAAAATACCAGAAAAATAGCAAAAACATTCAAAAAATCTGAAAACACCATCATAGCTTCTTTCCCAGCCAAAATAGGTTGGAAAAGGCCAAGAAAGAGAGAAAAAAAAAAATAGTTCTGATGTATTCCTACCCGACTCATAATAGAAAATTCCAAAAAAATAGCAAAAAATTAGAAAACACCATCATAGCTTCTTTTCAAGCCAAAATAGGTGGGAAAAGGCCGAGAAAGAGAGAAAAGAGAAAAAATTGTTACAATGTATTTCTACCCGACCCGTAATAGAAAATTCTTAAAAAAAAGCAAAAAAAATTCAAAAAACTCGAAAACAACTTTATAGCATTTTTTTCAAGCCAATATAGGTTGCGAAAGGGTGAGAAAGTGAGAAAGTGAAAAAAAATCTTTCTGATGTGTTCCTTCCCGACCCGTAATAGAAAATACCAAAAAAATAGCAAAAAAATTCAAAAAATCTGAAAACACCATCGTAGCTTCTTTTCTAGCCGAAATAGGTTGCGAAAAGCCGAAATAGAGAGAAAAAAAAAAAATAGTTTCGATGTGTTCCTATCCGACTGGGAATTCAAAATTCCAAAAAAATAGCAAAAGAATTCAAAAAATGACAAAACTCCATCATAGCATCTTTTCAAGCCAAAATAGGTTGGGAAAGGCCGCGACAGGGAGAAAATAAAAAAAAATCATTTCAATTTGTGCCTACCCGACCCGTAATAGAAAATTCTAAAAAAAATAGCAAAAAAATTCAAGAAATTACAAAACACCATCATAGCTTCATTTCATGCCAAAATAGGTTGGGAAAGGCCTAGAAAGGGAGAAAATAAAAAAAATCGTTCGGATGTGTGCCAACCCGACCCATAATCGAAAATTCTAAAAAAATAGCGAAAAAATTCAAAAAATTAGAAAATACCATCATCGTTTCTTTTCATGCCAAAAGAGGTCAGGAAAGGCTGAGAAAGAGAGAAAAAAAAATCGTTCTTATGTATTCCTACCCAACTCGTAATAGAAAATTCCAAAAAAATAGCAAAAAAATTCAAAAAATTAGAAAATACCATCATAGCTTCTTTCCCATCCAAAATAGGTTGGAAAAGGCCGAGACAGAGAGAAAATAAAAAAAATCGTTTCAGTGTGTGCTTACTCGACCCGTAATATAAAATTCTAAAAAAAAGCGAAAAAATTAAAAAAATTAGAAAACACCATCATAGCTTCTTTTCAAGCCAAAATAGGTGGGAAAAGGCCGAGAAAGAGAGAAAAGAGAAAAAATTGTTACGATGTATTTCTACCCGACCCGTAACAGAAAATTCTAAAAAAAAGGCAAAAAAATTCAAAAATTTTTAAAACACCTTTATAGCATTTTTTTTCAAGCCAAAATAGGTTGGGAAAGGGTGAGAAAGAGAGAAAGTGAAAAATAATCTTTCTGATGTGTTCCTTCCCGACCCGTAATAGAAAATACCAAAAAAATAGCAAAAAAATTCAAAAAATTTGAAAACACCGTCGTACCTTCTTTTCTAGCCGAAATAGGTTGCGAAAAGCCGAGAAAGAGAGAAAAAAAAAATATACTTTCGATGTGTTCCTACCCGACCCGTAGTAGAAAATTCTAAAAAAAAAGCAAAAGAATTCAAAAAGTTTGAAAACACCTTTATAGCATTTTTTTCAAGCCAAAATAGGTTGGGCAAGGGTGGGAAAGAGTGAAAGTAAAAAAAGTCTTTCCGATGTGTTCCTTCCCGATTCGTAATAGAAAATACCAAAAAAATAGCAAAAACATTCAAAAAATCTGAAAACACCATCATAGCTTCTTTCCCAGCCAAAATAGGTTGGAAAAGGCCAAGAAAGAGAGAAAAAAAAAAAAAAAAATCGTTCTGATGTATTCCTACCAGACTCATAATAGAAAATTCCAAAAAAATAGCAAAAAATTAGAAAACACCATCATAGCTTCTTTTAAAGCCAAAATAGGTGGGAAAAGGCCGAGAAAGAGAGAAAAGAGAAAAAATTGTTACGCTGTATTTCTACCAGACCCGTAATAGAAAATTCTAAAAAAAAAGCAAAAAAAATTCAAAAAACGTGAAAACACCTTTATAGCATTTTTTTCAAGCCAAAATAGGTTGGGAAAGGGTGAGAAAGTGAGAAAGTGAAAAAAAATCTTTCTGATGTGTTCCTTCCCGACCCGTAATAGAAAATACCAAAAAAATAGCAAAAAAATTCAAAAAATTTGAAAACACCATCGTAGCTTCTTTTCTAGCCGAAATAGGTTGCGAAAAGCCGAGAAAGAGAGAAAAAAAAAATAGTTTCGATGTGTTCCTATCCGACTGGGAATTCAAAATTCCAAAAAAATAGCAAAAAAATTCAAAAAATGACAAAACTCCATCATAGCTTCTTTTCAAGCCAAAATAGGTTGGGAAAGGCTGCGACAGGGAGAAAATAAAAAAAAATCGTTTCAATGTGTGCCTACCTGACCCGCAATAGAAAATTCTAAAAAAAGTTGGAAAAAAATTCAAGAAATTACAAAACACCGTCATAGCTTCATTTCAAGCCAAAATAGGTTGGGAAAGGCCTAGAAAGGGAGAAAATAAAAAAAATCGTTCGGATGTGTGCCAACCCAACCCACAATCGAAAATTCTAAAAAAATAGCGAAAAAATTCAAAAAATTAGAAAACACCATCATAATTTCTTTTCAAGCCAAAATAGGTTAGAAAGGCTGAGAAAGAGAGAAAAAAAAAATCGTTCTTATGTATTCCTACCCGACTCGTAATAGAAAATTTCAAAAAAATAGCAAAAAAATTCAAAAAATTAGAAAATACCATCATAGCTTCTTTCCCAACCAAAATAGATTGGAAAAGGCTGAGAAAGAGAGAAAATAAAAAAAAATCGTTTTAATGTGTGCTTACTCGACCCGTAATAGAAAATTCTAAAAAAAAACGAAAAAATTAAAAAAAATAGAAAACACCATCATAGCTTCTTTTCAAGCCAAAATAGGTGGGAAAAGGCCAAGAAAGAGACAAAAGAGAAAAAATTGTTACGATGTATTTCTACCCGACCCGTAATAGAAAATTCTAAAAAAAACGCAAAAAAATTCAAAAAATTTGAAAACACCGTCGTAGCTTCTTTTCTAGCCGAAATTGGTTGCGAAAAGCCGAGAAAGAGAGAAAATAAAAAAAAATAGTTTCGATGTGTTCCTACCCGACTGGGAATTCAAAATTCCAAAAAAATAGCAAAAAAATTCAAAAAATTACAACACTCCATCATTGCTTCTTTTCAAGCCAAAATATGTTAGGAAAGGCCGCGAAAGGGAGAAAAAAAAAAAAAAATCGTTTCAGTGTGTGCCTACCCGACCCGTAATACAAAATTCTAAAAAAAGTAGCAAAAAAATTCAAGAAATTACAAAACACCATCATAGCTTCATTTCAAGCCAAAATAGGTTGGGAAAGGCCTAGAAAGGGGGTAAATAAAAAAAATAGTTCGGATGTGTGCCAACCCGACCCATAATCGAAAATTATAAAAAAATAGCGAAAACATTCAAAAAATTAGAAAACACCATCATAGTTTCTTTTCAAGCCAAAAGAGGTCAGGAAATGCTGAGAAAGAGAGAAAATAAAAAAAAATTGTCCCTATGTATTCCTACCCTACTCGTAATATAAAATTCCAAAAAAATAGCAAAAAAATTCAAAAAATTAGAAAACTCCGTCATAGCTTCTTTCCCAGCCAAAATAGGATGGAAAAGGCCGCGAAAGGGAGAAAAAAAAAAATCGTTTCAGTGTGTGCCTACCCGACCCGTAATACAAAATTCTAAAAAAAGTAGCAAAAAAATTCAAGAAATTACAAAACACCATCATAGCTTCATTTCAAGCCAAAATAGGTTGGGAAAGGCCTAGAAAGGGGGAAAATAAAAAAAATCGTTCGGATGTGTGCCAACCCGACCCATAATCGAAAATTCTAAAAAAATAGCGAAAAAATTCAAAAAATTAGAAAACACCATCATAGTTTCTTTTCAAGCCAAAATAGGTTAGGAAAGGCTGAGAAAGAGAGAAAAAAAAAATCGTTCTTATGTATTCCTACCCGACTCGTAATAGAAAATTTAAAAAAAATAGCAAAAAAATTCAAAAAGTTAGAAAATACCATCATAGCTTCTTTCCCAACCAAAATAGATTGGAAAAGGCTGAGAAAGAGAGAAAATAAAAAAAATCGTTTTAATGTGTGCTTACTCGACCCGTAATAGAAAATTCTAAAAAAAAACGAAAAAATTAAAAAAACTAGAAAACACCATCATAGCTTCTTTTCAAGCCAAAATAGGTGGGAAAAGGCCAAGAAAGAGAGAAAAGAGAAAAAATTGTTACGATGTATTTCTACCCGACCCGTAATAGAAAATTCTAAAAAAAACGCAAAAAAATTCAAAAAGTTTGAAAACACCTTTATAGCATTTTTTTCAAGCCAAAATAGGTTGGGCAAGGGTGGGAAAGAGTGAAAGTAAAAAAAGTCTTTCCGATGTGTTCCTTCCCGATTCGTAATAGAAAATACCAAAAAAATAGCAAAAACATTCAAAAAATCTGAAAACACCATCATAGCTTCTTTCCCAGCCAAAATAGGTTGGAAAAGGCCAAGAAAGAGAGAAAAAAAAAAAAAAAAATCGTTCTGATGTATTCCTACCAGACTCATAATAGAAAATTCCAAAAAAATAGCAAAAAATTAGAAAACACCATCATAGCTTCTTTTAAAGCCAAAATAGGTGGGAAAAGGCCGAGAAAGAGAGAAAAGAGAAAAAATTGTTACGCTGTATTTCTACCAGACCCGTAATAGAAAATTCTAAAAAAAAAGCAAAAAAAATTCAAAAAACGTGAAAACACCTTTATAGCATTTTTTTCAAGCCAAAATAGGTTGGGAAAGGGTGAGAAAGTGAGAAAGTGAAAAAAAATCTTTCTGATGTGTTCCTTCCCGACCCGTAATAGAAAATACCAAAAAAATAGCAAAAAAATTCAAAAAATTTGAAAACACCATCGTAGCTTCTTTTCTAGCCGAAATAGGTTGCGAAAAGCCGAGAAAGAGAGAAAAAAAAAATAGTTTCGATGTGTTCCTATCCGACTGGGAATTCAAAATTCCAAAAAAATAGCAAAAAAATTCAAAAAATGACAAAACTCCATCATAGCTTCTTTTCAAGCCAAAATAGGTTGGGAAAGGCTGCGACAGGGAGAAAATAAAAAAAAATCGTTTCAATGTGTGCCTACCTGACCCGCAATAGAAAATTCTAAAAAAAGTTGGAAAAAAATTCAAGAAATTACAAAACACCGTCATAGCTTCATTTCAAGCCAAAATAGGTTGGGAAAGGCCTAGAAAGGGAGAAAATAAAAAAAATCGTTCGGATGTGTGCCAACCCAACCCACAATCGAAAATTCTAAAAAAATAGCGAAAAAATTCAAAAAATTAGAAAACACCATCATAATTTCTTTTCAAGCCAAAATAGGTTAGAAAGGCTGAGAAAGAGAGAAAAAAAAAATCGTTCTTATGTATTCCTACCCGACTCGTAATAGAAAATTTCAAAAAAATAGCAAAAAAATTCAAAAAATTAGAAAATACCATCATAGCTTCTTTCCCAACCAAAATAGATTGGAAAAGGCTGAGAAAGAGAGAAAATAAAAAAAAATCGTTTTAATGTGTGCTTACTCGACCCGTAATAGAAAATTCTAAAAAAAAACGAAAAAATTAAAAAAAATAGAAAACACCATCATAGCTTCTTTTCAAGCCAAAATAGGTGGGAAAAGGCCAAGAAAGAGACAAAAGAGAAAAAATTGTTACGATGTATTTCTACCCGACCCGTAATAGAAAATTCTAAAAAAAACGCAAAAAAATTCAAAAAATTTGAAAACACCGTCGTAGCTTCTTTTCTAGCCGAAATTGGTTGCGAAAAGCCGAGAAAGAGAGAAAATAAAAAAAAATAGTTTCGATGTGTTCCTACCCGACTGGGAATTCAAAATTCCAAAAAAATAGCAAAAAAATTCAAAAAATTACAACACTCCATCATTGCTTCTTTTCAAGCCAAAATATGTTAGGAAAGGCCGCGAAAGGGAGAAAAAAAAAAAAATATCGTTTCAGTGTGTGCCTACCCGACCCGTAATACAAAATTCTAAAAAAAGTAGCAAAAAAATTCAAGAAATTACAAAACACCATCATAGCTTCATTTCAAGCCAAAATAGGTTGGGAAAGGCCTAGAAAGGGGGTAAATAAAAAAAATAGTTCGGATGTGTGCCAACCCGACCCATAATCGAAAATTATAAAAAAATAGCGAAAACATTCAAAAAATTAGAAAACACCATCATAGTTTCTTTTCAAGCCAAAAGAGGTCAGGAAATGCTGAGAAAGAGAGAAAATAAAAAAAAATTGTCCCTATGTATTCCTACCCTACTCGTAATATAAAATTCCAAAAAAATAGCAAAAAAATTCAAAAAATTAGAAAACTCCGTCATAGCTTCTTTCCCAGCCAAAATAGGATGGAAAAGGCCGCGAAAGGGAGAAAAAAAAAAATCGTTTCAGTGTGTGCCTACCCGACCCGTAATACAAAATTCTAAAAAAAGTAGCAAAAAAATTCAAGAAATTACAAAACACCATCATAGCTTCATTTCAAGCCAAAATAGGTTGGGAAAGGCCTAGAAAGGGGGAAAATAAAAAAAATCGTTCGGATGTGTGCCAACCCGACCCATAATCGAAAATTCTAAAAAAATAGCGAAAAAATTCAAAAAATTAGAAAACACCATCATAGTTTCTTTTCAAGCCAAAATAGGTTAGGAAAGGCTGAGAAAGAGAGAAAAAAAAAATCGTTCTTATGTATTCCTACCCGACTCGTAATAGAAAATTTAAAAAAAATAGCAAAAAAATTCAAAAAGTTAGAAAATACCATCATAGCTTCTTTCCCAACCAAAATAGATTGGAAAAGGCTGAGAAAGAGAGAAAATAAAAAAAATCGTTTTAATGTGTGCTTACTCGACCCGTAATAGAAAATTCTAAAAAAAAACGAAAAAATTAAAAAAACTAGAAAACACCATCATAGCTTCTTTTCAAGCCAAAATAGGTGGGAAAAGGCCAAGAAAGAGAGAAAAGAGAAAAAATTGTTACGATGTATTTCTACCCGACCCGTAATAGAAAATTCTAAAAAAAACGCAAAAAAATTCAAAAAGTTTGAAAACACCTTTATAGCATTTTTTTCAAGCCAAAATAGGTTGGGCAAGGGTGGGAAAGAGTGAAAGTAAAAAAAGTCTTTCCGATGTGTTCCTTCCCGACCGGTAATAGAAAATACCAAAAAAATAGCAAAAAAATTCAAAAAATCTGAAAACACCATCATAGCTTCTTTCCCAGCCAAAATAGGTTGGAAAAGGCCAAGAAAGAGAGGAAAAAAAAAAAAAAAATCGTTCTGATGTATTCCTACCAGACTCATAATAGAAAATTCCAAAAAAATAGCAAAAAATTAGAAAACACCATCATAGCTTCTTTTAAAGCCAAAATGGGTGGGAAAAGGCCGAGAAAGAGAGAAAAGAGAAAAAATTGTTACGCTGTATTTCTACCCGACCCGTAATAAAAAATTCTAAAAAAAAAGCAAAAAAAATTCAAAAAACGTGAAAACACCTTTATAGCATTTTTTTCAAGCCAAAATAGGTTGGGAAAGGGTGAGAAAGTGAGAAAGTGAAAAAAAATCTTTCTGATGTGTTCCTTCCCGACCCGTAATAGAAAATACCAAAAAAATAGCAAAAAAATTCAAAAAATTTGAAAACACCATCGTAGCTTCTTTTCTAGCCGAAATAGGTTGCGAAAAGCCGAGAAAGAGAGAAAAAAAAAAATAGTTTCGATGTGTTCCTATCCGACTGGGAATTCAAAATTCCAAAAAAATAGCAAAAAAATTCAAAAAATGACAAAACTCCATCATAGCTTCTTTTCAAGCCAAAATAGGTTGGGAAAGGCTGCGACAGGGAGAAAATAAAAAAAAATCGTTTCAATGTGTGCCTACCTGACCCGCAATAGAAAATTCTAAAAAAAGTAGGAAAAAAATTCAAGAAATTACAAAACACCGTCATAGCTTCATTTCAAGCCAAAATAGGTTGGGAAAGGCCTAGAAAGGGAGAAAATAAAAAAAATCGTTCGGATGTGTGCCAACCCAACCCATAATCGAAAATTCTAAAAAAATAGCGAAAAAATTCAAAAAATTAGAAAACACCATCATAGTTTCTTCTCAAGCCAAAATAGGTTAGGAAAGGCTGAGAAAGAGAGAAAAAAAAAATCGTTCTTATGTATTCCTACCCGACTCGTAATAGAAAATATCAAAAAAATAGCAAAAAAATTCAAAAAATTAGAAAATACCATCATAGCTTCTTTCCCAACCAAAATAGATTGGAAAAGGCTGAGAAAGAGAGAAAATAAAAAAAATCGTTTTAATGTGTGCTTACTCGACCCGTAATAGAAAATTCTAAAAAAAAACGAAAAAATTAAAAAAACTAGAAAACACCATCATAGCTTCTTTTCAAGCCAAAATAGGTGGGAAAAGGCCAAGAAAGAGAGAAAAGAGAAAAAATTGTTACGATGTATTTCTACCCGACCCGTAATAGAAAATTCTAAAAAAAAACGCAAAAAAATTCAAAAAATTTGAAAACACCATCGTAGCTTCTTTTCTAGCCGAAATTGGTTGCGAAAAGCCTAGAAAGAGAGAAAATAAAAAAAAATAGTTTCGATGTGTTCCTACCCGACTGGGAATTCAAAATTCCAAAAAAATAGCAAAAAAATTCAAAAAATTACAACACTCCATCATTGCTTCTTTTCAAGCCAAAATATGTTAGGAAAGGCCGCGAAAGGGAGAAAAAAAAAAAATCGTTTCAGTGTGTGCCTACCCGACCCGTAATACAAAATTCTAAAAAAAGTAGCAAAAAAATTCAAGAAATTACAAAACACCATCATAGCTTCATTTCAAGCCAAAATAGGTTGGGAAAGGCCTAGAAAGGGGGAAAATAAAAAAAATCGTTCGGATGTGTGCCAACCCGACCCATAATCGAAAATTATAAAAAAATAGCGAAAACATTCAAAAAATTAGAAAACACCATCATAGTTTCTTTTCAAGCCAAAAGAGGTCAGGAAATGCTGAGAAAGAGAGAAAATAAAAAAAAAATTGTCCCTATGTATTCCTACCCTACTCGTAATAGAAAATTCCAAAAAAATAGCAAAACAATTCAAAAAATTAGAAAACTCCGTCATAGCTTCTTCCCCAGCCAAAATAGGTTGGAAAAGGCCGAGAAAGAGAGAAAATAAAAAAAATCGTTTCAATGTGTGCTTACCCGACCCGTAATAGAAAATTCTAAAAAAATAGCGAAAAAATCAAAAAAATTAGAAAACACCATCATAGCTTCTTTTCAAGCCAAAATAGGTTGGGAAAGGCCGAGAAAGAGAGAAAAGAGAAAAAATTGTTACGATGTATTCCTACTCGACCCGTAATAGAAAATTCTATAAAAAAAAGCAAAAAAATTCAAAAAGTTTGAAAACACCTTTATAGCATTTTTTTCAAGCCAAAATAGGTTGGGCAAGGGTGGGAAAGAGTGAAAGTAAAAAAAGTCTTTCCGATGTGTTCCTTCCCGACCGGTAATAGAAAATACCAAAAAAATAGCAAAAAAATTCAAAAAATCTGAAAACACCATCATAGCTTCTTTCCCAGCCAAAATAGGTTGGAAAAGGCCAAGAAAGAGAGAAAATAAAAAAAAAAATCGTTCTGATGTATTCCTACCCGACTCATAATAGAAAATTCCAAAAAAATAGCAAAAAATTAGAAAACACCATCATAGCTTCTTTTAAAGCCAAAATAGGTGGGAAAAGGCCGAGAAAGAGAGAAAAGAGAAAAAATTGTTACGCTGTATTTCTACCCAACCCGTAATAGAAATTTCTAAAAAAAAAGCAAAAAAAATTCAAAAAACTTGAAAACACCTTTATAGCATTTTTCAAGCCAAAATAGGTTGGGAAAGGGTGAGAAAGTGAGAAAGTGAAAAAAAATCTTTCTGATGTGTTCCTTCCCGACCCGTAATACAAAATACCAAAAAAATAGCAAAAAAATTCAAAAAATTTGAAAACACCATCGTAGCTTCTTTTCTAGCCGAAATAGGTTGCGAAAAGCCGAGAAAGAGAGAAAAAAAAAATAGTTTCGATGTGTTCCTATCCGACTGGGAATTCAAAATTCCAAAAAAATAGCAAAAAAATTCAAAAAATGACAAAACTCCATCATAGCTTCTTTTCAAGCCAAAATAGGTTGGGAAAGGCTGCGACAGGGAGAAAATAAAAAAAAATCGTTTCAATGTGTGCCTACCTGACCCGCAATAGAAAATTCTAAAAAAAGTAGGAAAAAAATTCAAGAAATTACAAAACACCGTCATAGCTTCATTTCAAGCCAAAATAGGTTGGGAAAGGCCTAGAAAGGGAGAAAATAAAAAAAATCGTTCCAATGTGTGCCAACCCAACCCATAATCGAAAATTCTAAAAAAATAGCGAAAAAATTCAAAAAATTAGAAAACACCATCATAGTTTCTTTTCAAGCCAAAATAGGTTAGGAAAGGCTGAGAAAGAGAGAAAAAAAAAAAATCGTTCTTATGTATTCCTACCCGACTCGTAATAGAAAATTTCAAAAAAATAGCAAAAAAATTCAAAAAATTAGAAAATACCATCATAGCTTCTTTCCCAACCAAAATAGATTGGAAAAGGCTGAGAAAGAGAGAAAATAAAAAAAAAAATCGTTTTAATGTGTGCTTACTCGACCCGTAATAGAAAATTCTAAAAAAAAACGAAAAAATTAAAAAAAATAGAAAACACCATCATACCTTCTTTTCAAGCCAAAATAGGTGGGAAAAGGCCAAGAAAGAGACAAAAGAGAAAAAATTGTTACGATGTATTTCTACCCGACCCATAATAGAAAATTCTAAAAAAAACGCAAAAAAATTCAAAAAATTTGAAAACACCGTCGTAGCTTCTTTTCTAGCCGAAATTGGTTGCGAAAAGCCGAGAAAGAGAGAAAATAAAAAAAAATAGTTTCGATGTGTTCCTACCCGACTGGGAATTCAAAATTCCAAAAAAATAGCAAAAAAATTCAAAAAATTACAACACTCCATCATTGCTTCTTTTCAAGCCAAAATATGTTAGGAAAGGCAGCGAAAGGGAGAAAAAAAAAAAAAAAATCGTTTCAGTGTGTGCCTACCCGACCCGTAATACAAAATTCTAAAAAAAGTAGCAAAAAAATTCAAGAAATTACAAAACACCATCATAGCTTCATTTCAAGCCAAAATAGGTTGGGAAAGGCCTAGAAAGGGGGTAAATAAAAAAAATCGTTCGGATGTGTGCCAACCCGACCCATAATCGAAAATTATAAAAAAATAGCGAAAACATTCAAAAAATTAGAAAACACCATCATAGTTTCTTTTCAAGCCAAAAGAGGTCAGGAAATGCTGAGAAAGAGAGAAAATAAAAAAAAAACTGTCCCTATGTATTCCTACCCTACTCGCAATATAAAATTCCAAAAAAATAGCAAAAAAATTCAAAAAATTAGAAAACTCCGTCATAGCTTCTTTCCCAGCCAAAATAGGTTGGAAAAGGCCGCGAAAGGGAGAAAAAAAAAAAAATCGTTCCAGTGTGTGCCTACCCGACCCGTAATACAAAATTCTAAAAAAAGTAGCAAAAAAATTCAAGAAATTACAAAACACCATCATAGCTTCATTTCAAGCCAAAATAGGTTGGGAAAGGCCTAGAAAGGGGGAAAATAAAAAAAATCGTTCGGATGTGTGCCAACCCGACCCACAATCGAAAATTCTAAAAAAATAGCGAAAAAATTCAAAAAATTAGAAAACACCATCATAGTTTCTTTTCAAGCCAAAATAGGTTAGGAAAGGCTGAGAAAGAGAGAAAAAAAAATCGTTCTTATGTATTCCTACCCGACTCGTAATAGAAAATTTCAAAAAAATAGCAAAAAAATTCAAAAAGTTAGAAAATACCATCATAGCTTCTTTCCCAACCAAAATAGATTGGAAAAGGCTGAGAAAGAGAGAAAATAAAAAAAATCGTTTTAATGTGTGCTTACTCGACCCGTAATAGAAAATTCTAAAAAAAAACGAAAAAATTAAAAAAACTAGAAAACACCATCATAGCTTCTTTTCAAGCCAAAATAGGTGGGAAAAGGCCAAGAAAGAGAGAAAAGAGAAAAAATTGTTACGATGTATTTCTACCCGACCCGTAATAGAAAATTCTAAAAAAAACGCAAAAAAATTCAAAAAGTTTGAAAACACCTTTATAGCATTTTTTTCAAGCCAAAATAGGTTGGGCAGGGGTGGGAAAGAGTGAAAGTAAAAAAAGTCTTTCCGATGTGTTCCTTCCCGACCGGTAATAGAAAATACCAAAAAAATAGCAAAAAAATTCAAAAAATCTGAAAACACCATCATAGCTTCTTTCCCAGCCAAAATAGGTTGGAAAAGGCCAAGAAAGAGAGGAAAAAAAAAAAAAAATCGTTCTGATGTATTCCTACCAGACTCATAATAGAAAATTCCAAAAAAATAGCAAAAAATTAGAAAACACCATCATAGCTTCTTTTAAAGCCAAAATAGGTGGGAAAAGGCCGAGAAAGAGAGAAAAGAGAAAAAATTGTTACGCTGTATTTCTACCCGACCCGTAATAGAAAATTCTAAAAAAAAAGCAAAAAAAATTCAAAAAACGTGAAAACACCTTTATAGCATTTTTTTCAAGCCAAAATAGGTTGGGAAAGGGTGAGAAAGTGAGAAAGTGAAAAAAAATCTTTCTGATGTGTTCCTTTCCGACCCGTAATAGAAAATACCAAAAAAATAGCAAAAAAATTCAAAAAATTTGAAAACACCATCGTAGCTTCTTTTCTAGCCGAAATAGGTTGCGAAAAGCCGAGAAAGAGAGAAAAAAAAAAATAGTTTCGATGTGTTCCTATCCGACTGGGAATTCAAAATTCCAAAAAAATAGCAAAAAAATTCAAAAAATGACAAAACTCCATCATAGCTTCTTTTCAAGCCAAAATAGGTTGGGAAAGGCTGCGACAGGGAGAAAATAAAAAAAAAAATCGTTTCAATGTGTGCCTACCTGACCCGCAATAGAAAATTCTAAAAAAAGTAGGAAAAAAATTCAAGAAATTACAAAACACCGTCATAGCTTCATTTCAAGCCAAAATAGGTTGGGAAAGGCCTAGAAAGGGAGAAAATAAAAAAAATCGTTCGGATGTGTGCCAACCCAACCCATAATCGAAAATTCTAAAAAAATAGCGAAAAAATTCAAAAAATTAGAAAACACCATCATAGTTTCTTCTCAAGCCAAAATAGGTTAGGAAAGGCTGAGAAAGAGAGAAAAAAAAAATCGTTCTTATGTATTCCTACCCGACTCGTAATAGAAAATATCAAAAAAATAGCAAAAAAATTCAAAAAATTAGAAAATACCATCATAGCTTCTTTCCCAACCAAAATAGATTGGAAAAGGCTGAGAAAGAGAGAAAATAAAAAAAATCGTTTTAATGTGTGCTTACTCGACCCGTAATAGAAAATTCTAAAAAAAAACGAAAAAATTAAAAAAACTAGAAAACACCATCATAGCTTCTTTTCAAGCCAAAATAGGTGGGAAAAGGCCAAGAAAGAGAGAAAAGAGAAAAAATTGTTACGATGTATTTCTACCCGACCCGTAATAGAAAATTCTAAAAAAAAACGCAAAAAAATTCAAAAAATTTGAAAACACCATCGTAGCTTCTTTTCTAGCCGAAATTGGTTGCGAAAAGCCTAGAAAGAGAGAAAATAAAAAAAAATAGTTTCGATGTGTTCCTACCCGACTGGGAATTCAAAATTCCAAAAAAATAGCAAAAAAATTCAAAAAATTACAACACTCCATCATTGCTTCTTTTCAAGCCAAAATATGTTAGGAAAGGCCGCGAAAGGGAGAAAAAAAAAAAATCGTTTCAGTGTGTGCCTACCCGACCCGTAATACAAAATTCTAAAAAAAGTAGCAAAAAAATTCAAGAAATTACAAAACACCATCATAGCTTCATTTCAAGCCAAAATAGGTTGGGAAAGGCCTAGAAAGGGGGAAAATAAAAAAAATCGTTCGGATGTGTGCCAACCCGACCCATAATCGAAAATTATAAAAAAATAGCGAAAACATTCAAAAAATTAGAAAACACCATCATAGTTTCTTTTCAAGCCAAAAGAGGTCAGGAAATGCTGAGAAAGAGAGAAAATAAAAAAAAAATTGTCCCTATGTATTCCTACCCTACTCGTAATAGAAAATTCCAAAAAAATAGCAAAACAATTCAAAAAATTAGAAAACTCCGTCATAGCTTCTTCCCCAGCCAAAATAGGTTGGAAAAGGCCGAGAAAGAGAGAAAATAAAAAAAATCGTTTCAATGTGTGCTTACCCGACCCGTAATAGAAAATTCTAAAAAAATAGCGAAAAAATCAAAAAAATTAGAAAACACCATCATAGCTTCTTTTCAAGCCAAAATAGGTTGGGAAAGGCCGAGAAAGAGAGAAAAGAGAAAAAATTGTTACGATGTATTCCTACTCGACCCGTAATAGAAAATTCTATAAAAAAAAGCAAAAAAATTCAAAAAGTTTGAAAACACCTTTATAGCATTTTTTTCAAGCCAAAATAGGTTGGGCAAGGGTGGGAAAGAGTGAAAGTAAAAAAAGTCTTTCCGATGTGTTCCTTCCCGACCGGTAATAGAAAATACCAAAAAAATAGCAAAAAAATTCAAAAAATCTGAAAACACCATCATAGCTTCTTTCCCAGCCAAAATAGGTTGGAAAAGGCCAAGAAAGAGAGAAAATAAAAAAAAAAAATCGTTCTGATGTATTCCTACCCGACTCATAATAGAAAATTCCAAAAAAATAGCAAAAAATTAGAAAACACCATCATAGCTTCTTTTAAAGCCAAAATAGGTGGGAAAAGGCCGAGAAAGAGAGAAAAGAGAAAAAATTGTTACGCTGTATTTCTACCCAACCCGTAATAGAAATTTCTAAAAAAAAAGCAAAAAAAATTCAAAAAACTTGAAAACACCTTTATAGCATTTTTCAAGCCAAAATAGGTTGGGAAAGGGTGAGAAAGTGAGAAAGTGAAAAAAAATCTTTCTGATGTGTTCCTTCCCGACCCGTAATACAAAATACCAAAAAAATAGCAAAAAAATTCAAAAAATTTGAAAACACCATCGTAGCTTCTTTTCTAGCCGAAATAGGTTGCGAAAAGCCGAGAAAGAGAGAAAAAAAAAATAGTTTCGATGTGTTCCTATCCGACTGGGAATTCAAAATTCCAAAAAAATAGCAAAAAAATTCAAAAAATGACAAAACTCCATCATAGCTTCTTTTCAAGCCAAAATAGGTTGGGAAAGGCTGCGACAGGGAGAAAATAAAAAAAAATCGTTTCAATGTGTGCCTACCTGACCCGCAATAGAAAATTCTAAAAAAAGTAGGAAAAAAATTCAAGAAATTACAAAACACCGTCATAGCTTCATTTCAAGCCAAAATAGGTTGGGAAAGGCCTAGAAAGGGAGAAAATAAAAAAAATCGTTCCAATGTGTGCCAACCCAACCCATAATCGAAAATTCTAAAAAAATAGCGAAAAAATTCAAAAAATTAGAAAACACCATCATAGTTTCTTTTCAAGCCAAAATAGGTTAGGAAAGGCTGAGAAAGAGAGAAAAAAAAAAATCGTTCTTATGTATTCCTACCCGACTCGTAATAGAAAATTTCAAAAAAATAGCAAAAAAATTCAAAAAATTAGAAAATACCATCATAGCTTCTTTCCCAACCAAAATAGATTGGAAAAGGCTGAGAAAGAGAGAAAATAAAAAAAAAAATCGTTTTAATGTGTGCTTACTCGACCCGTAATAGAAAATTCTAAAAAAAAACGAAAAAATTAAAAAAAATAGAAAACACCATCATAGCTTCTTTTCAAGCCAAAATAGGTGGGAAAAGGCCAAGAAAGAGACAAAAGAGAAAAAATTGTTACGATGTATTTCTACCCGACCCGTAATAGAAAATTCTAAAAAAAACGCAAAAAAATTCAAAAAATTTGAAAACACCGTCGTAGCTTCTTTTCTAGCCGAAATTGGTTGCGAAAAGCCGAGAAAGAGAGAAAATAAAAAAAAATAGTTTCGATGTGTTCCTACCCGACTGGGAATTCAAAATTCCAAAAAAATAGCAAAAAAATTCAAAAAATTACAACACTCCATCATTGCTTCTTTTCAAGCCAAAATATGTTAGGAAAGGCAGCGAAAGGGAGAAAAAAAAAAAAAAATCGTTTCAGTGTGTGCCTACCCGACCCGTAATACAAAATTCTAAAAAAAGTAGCAAAAAAATTCAAGAAATTACAAAACACCATCATAGCTTCATTTCAAGCCAAAATAGGTTGGGAAAGGCCTAGAAAGGGGGTAAATAAAAAAAATCGTTCGGATGTGTGCCAACCCGACCCATAATCGAAAATTATAAAAAAATAGCGAAAACATTCAAAAAATTAGAAAACACCATCATAGTTTCTTTTCAAGCCAAAAGAGGTCAGGAAATGCTGAGAAAGAGAGAAAATAAAAAAAAAACTGTCCCTATGTATTCCTACCCTACTCGCAATATAAAATTCCAAAAAAATAGCAAAAAAATTCAAAAAATTAGAAAACTCCGTCATAGCTTCTTTCCCAGCCAAAATAGGTTGGAAAAGGCCGCGAAAGGGAGAAAAAAAAAAAAATCGTTTCAGTGTGTGCCTACCCGACCCGTAATACAAAATTCTAAAAAAAGTAGCAAAAAAATTCAAGAAATTACAAAACACCATCATAGCTTCATTTCAAGCCAAAATAGGTTGGGAAAGGCCTAGAAAGGGGGAAAATAAAAAAAATCGTTCGGATGTGTGCCAACCCGACCCATAATCGAAAATTCTAAAAAAATAGCGAAAAAATTCAAAAAATTAGAAAACACCATCATAGTTTCTTTTCAAGCCAAAATAGGTTAGGAAAGGCTGAGAAAGAGAGAAAAAAAAATCGTTCTTATGTATTCCTACCCGACTCGTAATAGAAAATTTCAAAAAAATAGCAAAAAAATTCAAAAAGTTAGAAAATACCATCATAGCTTCTTTCCCAACCAAAATAGATTGGAAAAGGCTGAGAAAGAGAGAAAATAAAAAAAATCGTTTTAATGTGTGCTTACTCGACCCGTAATAGAAAATTCTAAAAAAAAACGAAAAAATTAAAAAAACTAGAAAACACCATCATAGCTTCTTTTCAAGCCAAAATAGGTGGGAAAAGGCCAAGAAAGAGAGAAAAGAGAAAAAATTGTTACGATGTATTTCTACCCGACCCGTAATAGAAAATTCTAAAAAAAACGCAAAAAAATTCAAAAAGTTTGAAAACACCTTTATAGCATTTTTTTCAAGCCAAAATAGGTTGGGCAGGGGTGGGAAAGAGTGAAAGTAAAAAAAGTCTTTCCGATGTGTTCCTTCCCGACCGGTAATAGAAAATACCAAAAAAATAGCAAAAAAATTCAAAAAATCTGAAAACACCATCATAGCTTCTTTCCCAGCCAAAATAGGTTGGAAAAGGCCAAGAAAGAGAGGAAAAAAAAAAAAAAAATCGTTCTGATGTATTCCTACCAGACTCATAATAGAAAATTCCAAAAAAATAGCAAAAAATTAGAAAACACCATCATAGCTTCTTTTAAAGCCAAAATAGGTGGGAAAAGGCCGAGAAAGAGAGAAAAGAGAAAAAATTGTTACGCTGTATTTCTACCCGACCCGTAATAGAAAATTCTAAAAAAAAAGCAAAAAAAATTCAAAAAACGTGAAAACACCTTTATAGCATTTTTTTCAAGCCAAAATAGGTTGGGAAAGGGTGAGAAAGTGAGAAAGTGAAAAAAAATCTTTCTGATGTGTTCCTTTCCGACCCGTAATAGAAAATACCAAAAAAATAGCAAAAAAATTCAAAAAATTTGAAAACACCATCGTAGCTTCTTTTCTAGCCGAAATAGGTTGCGAAAAGCCGAGAAAGAGAGAAAAAAAAAAATAGTTTCGATGTGTTCCTATCCGACTGGGAATTCAAAATTCCAAAAAAATAGCAAAAAAATTCAAAAAATGACAAAACTCCATCATAGCTTCTTTTCAAGCCAAAATAGGTTGGGAAAGGCTGCGACAGGGAGAAAATAAAAAAAAAATCGTTTCAATGTGTGCCTACCTGACCCGCAATAGAAAATTCTAAAAAAAGTAGGAAAAAAATTCAAGAAATTACAAAACACCGTCATAGCTTCATTTCAAGCCAAAATAGGTTGGGAAAGGCCTAGAAAGGGAGAAAATAAAAAAAATCGTTCGGATGTGTGCCAACCCAACCCATAATCGAAAATTCTAAAAAAATAGCGAAAAAATTCAAAAAATTAGAAAACACCATCATAGTTTCTTCTCAAGCCAAAATAGGTTAGGAAAGGCTGAGAAAGAGAGAAAAAAAAAATCGTTCTTATGTATTCCTACCCGACTCGTAATAGAAAATATCAAAAAAATAGCAAAAAAATTCAAAAAATTAGAAAATACCATCATAGCTTCTTTCCCAACCAAAATAGATTGGAAAAGGCTGAGAAAGAGAGAAAATAAAAAAAATCGTTTTAATGTGTGCTTACTCGACCCGTAATAGAAAATTCTAAAAAAAAACGAAAAAATTAAAAAAACTAGAAAACACCATCATAGCTTCTTTTCAAGCCAAAATAGGTGGGAAAAGGCCAAGAAAGAGAGAAAAGAGAAAAAATTGTTACGATGTATTTCTAACTGACCCGTAATAGAAAATTCTAAAAAAGAACGCAAAAAAATTCAAAAAATTTGAAAACACCATCGTAGCTTCTTTTCTAGCCGAAATTGGTTGCGAAAAGCCGAGAAAGAGAGAAAATAAAAAAAAATAGTTTCGATGTGTTCCTACCCGACTGGGAATTCAAAATTCCAAAAAAATAGCAAAAAAATTCAAAAAATTACAACACTCCATCATTGCTTCTTTTCAAGCCAAAATAGGTTGGGAAAGGCTGCGACAGGGAGAAAATAAAAAAAAATCGTTTCAATGTGTGCCTACCTGACCCGCAATAGAAAATTCTAAAAAAAGTAGGAAAAAATTTCAAGAAATTACAAAACACCGTCATAGCTTCATTTCAAGCCAAAATAGGTTGGGAAAGGCCTAGAAAGGGAGAAAATAAAAAAAATCGTTCGGATGTGTGCCAACCCAACCCATAATCGAAAATTCTAAAAAAATAGCGAAAAAATTCAAAAAATTAGAAAACACCATCATAGTTTCTTCTCAAGCCAAAATAGGTTAGGAAAGGCTGAGAAAGAGAGAAAAAAAAAATCGTTCTTATGTATTCCTACCCGACTCGTAATAGAAAATATCAAAAAAATAGCAAAAAAATTCAAAAAATTAGAAAATACCATCATAGCTTCTTTCCCAACCAAAATAGATTGGAAAAGGATGAGAAAGAGAGAAAATAAAAAAAATCGTTTTAATGTGTGCTTACTCGACCCGTAATAGAAAATTCTAAAAAAAAACGAAAAAATTAAAAAAACTAGAAAACACCATCATAGCTTCTTTTCAAGCCAAAATAGGTGGGAAAAGGCCAAGAAAGAGAGAAAAGAGAAAAAATTGTTACGATGTATTTCTACCCGACCCGTAATAGAAAATTCTAAAAAAAAACGCAAAAAAATTCAAAAAATTTGAAAACACCATCGTAGCTTCTTTTCTAGCCGAAATTGGTTGCGAAAAGCCGAGAAAGAGAGAAAATAAAAAAAAATAGTTTCGATGTGTTCCTACCCGACTGGGAATTCAAAATTCCAAAAAAATAGCAAAAAAATTCAAAAAATTACAACACTCCATCATTGCTTCTTTTCAAGCCAAAATATGTTAGGAAAGGCCGCGAAAGGGAGAAAAAAAAAAAAAATCGTTTCAGTGTGTGCCTACCCGACCCGTAATACAAAATTCTAAAAAAAGTAGCAAAAAAATTCAAGAAATTACAAAACACCATCATAGCTTCATTTCAAGCCAAAATAGGTTGGGAAAGGCCTAGAAAGGGGGAAAATAAAAAAAATCGTTCGGATGTGTGCCAACCCGACCCATAATCGAAAATTATAAAAAAATAGCGAAAACATTCAAAAAATTAGAAAACACCATCATAGTTTCTTTTCAAGCCAAAAGAGGTCAGGAAATGCTGAGAAAGAGAGAAAATAAAAAAAAATTGTCCCTATGTATTCCTACCCTACTCGTAATAGAAAATTCCAAAAAAATAGCAAAACAATTCAAAAAATTAGAAAACTCCGTCATAGCTTCTTTCCCAGCCAAAATAGGTTGGAAAAGGCTGAGAAAGAGAGAAAATAAAAAAAATCGTTTCAATGTGTGCTTACCCGACCCGTAATAGAAAATTCTAAAAAAATAGCGAAAAAATCAAAAAAATTAGAAAACACCATCATAGCTTCTTTTCAAGCCAAAATAGGTTGGGAAAGGCCGAGAAAGAGAGAAAAGAGAAAAAATTGTTACGATGTATTCCTACTCGACCCGTAATAGAAAATTCTATAAAAAAAAGCAAAAAAATTCAAAAAGTTTGAAAACACCTTTATAGCATTTTTTTCAAGCCAAAATAGGTTGGGCAAGGGTGGGAAAGAGTGAAAGTAAAAAAAGTCTTTCCGATGTGTTCCTTCCCGACCGGTAATAGAAAATAGCAAAAAAATAGCAAAAAAATTCAAAAAATCTGAAAACACCATCATAGCTTCTTTCCCAGCCAAAATAGGTTGGAAAAGGCCAAGAAAGAGAGAAAAAAAAAAAAAAATCGTTCTGATGTATTCCTACCCGACTCATAATAGAAAATTCCAAAAAAATAGCAAAAAATTAGAAAACACCATCATAGCTTCTTTTAAAGCCAAAATAGGTGGGAAAAGGCCGAGAAAGAGAGAAAAGAGAAAAAATTGTTACGCTGTATTTCTACCCGACCCGTAATAGAAAATTCTAAAAAAAAAGCAAAAAAAATTCAAAAAACGTGAAAACACCTTTATAGCATTTTTTTCAAGCCAAAATAGGTTGGGAAAGGGTGAGAAAGTGAGAAAGTGAAAAAAAATCTTTCTGATGTGTTCCTTCCCGACCCGTAATAGAAAATACCAAAAAAATAGCAAAAAAATTCAAAAAATTTGAAAACACCATCGTAGCTTCTTTTCTAGCCGAAATAGGTTGCGAAAAGCCGAGAAAGAGAGAAAAAAAAAAATAGTTTCGATGTGTTCCTATCCGACTGGGAATTCAAAATTCCAAAAAAATAGCAAAAAAATTCAAAAAATGACAAAACTCCATCATAGCTTCTTTTCAAGCCAAAATAGGTTGGGAAAGGCTGCGACAGGGAGAAAATAAAAAAAAATCGTTTCAATGTGTGCCTACCTGACCCGCAATAGAAAATTCTAAAAAAAGTAGGAAAAAAATTCATGAAATTACAAAACACCGTCATAGCTTCATTTCAAGCCAAAATAGGTTGGGAAAGGCCTAGAAAGGGAGAAAATAAAAAAAATCGTTCGGATGTGTGCCAACCCAACCCATAATCGAAAATTCTAAAAAAATAGCGAAAAAATTCAAAAAATTAGAAAACACCATCATAGTTTCTTTTCAAGCCAAAATAGGTAAGGAAAGGCTGAGAAAGAGAGAAAAAAAAAATCGTTCTTATGTATTCCTACCCGACTCGTAATAGAAAATATTAAAAAAATAGCAAAAAAATTCAAAAAATTAGAAAATACCATCATAGCTTCTTTCCCAACCAAAATAGATTGGAAAAGGCTGAGAAAGAGAGAAAATAAAAAAAATCGTTTTAATGTGTGCTTACTCGACCCGTAATAGAAAATTCTAAAAAAAAACGAAAAAATTAAAAAAACTAGAAAACACCATCATAGCTTCTTTTCAAGCCAAAATAGGTGGGAAAAGGCCAAGAAAGAGAGAAAAGAGAAAAAATTGTTACGATGTATTTCTACCCGACCCGTAATAGAAAATTCTAAAAAAAACGCAAAAAAATCCAAAAAATTTGAAAACACCATCGTAGCTTCTTTTCTAGCCGAAATTGGTTGCGAAAAGCCGAGAAAGAGAGAAAATAAAAAAAAATAGTTTCGATGTGTTCCTACCCGACTGGGAATTCAAAATTCCAAAAAAATAGCAAAAAAATTCAAAAAATTACAACACTCCATCATTGCTTCTTTTCAAGCCAAAATATGTTAGGAAAGGCCGCGAAAGGGAGAAAAAAAAAAAAAAATCGTTTCAGTGTGTGCCTACCCGACCCGTAATACAAAATTCTAAAAAAAGTAGCAAAAAAATTCAAGAAATTACAAAACACCATCATAGCTTCATTTCAAGCCAAAATAGGTTGGGAAAGGCCTAGAAAGGGGGAAAATAAAAAAAAATCGTTCGGATGTGTGCCAACCCGACCCATAATCGAAAATTATAAAAAAATAGCGAAAACATTCAAAAAATTAGAAAACACCATCATAGTTTCTTTTCAAACCAAAAGAGGTCAGGAAATGCTGAGAAAGAGAGAAAATAAAAAAAAATTGTCCCTATGTATTCCTACCCTACTCGTAATAGAAAATTCCAAAAAAATAGCAAAAAAATTCAAAAAATTAGAAAACTCCGTCATAGCTTCTTTCCCAGCCAAAATAGGTTGGAAAAGGCCGAGAAAGAGAGAAAATAAAAAAAATCGTTTCAATGTGTGCTTACCCGACCCGTAAAAGAAAATTCTAAAAAAATAGCGAAAAAATCAAAAAAATTAGAAAACACCATCATAGCTTCTTTTCAAGCCAAAATAGGTTGGGAAAGGCCGAGAAAGAGAGAAAAGAGAAAAAATTGTTACGATGTATTCCTACTCGACCCGTAATAGAAAATTCTATAAAAAAAAGCAAAAAAATTCAAAAAGTTTGAAAACACCTTTATAGCATTTTTTTCAAGCCAAAATAGGTTGGGCAAGGGTGGGAAAGAGTGAAAGTAAAAAAAGTCTTTCCGATGTGTTCCTTCCCGACCGGTAATAGAAAATAGCAAAAAAATAGCAAAAAAATTCAAAAAATCTGAAAACACCATCATAGCTTCTTTCCCAGCCAAAATAGGTTGGAAAAGGCCAAGAAAGAGAGAAAAAAAAAAAAAAATCGTTCTGATGTATTCCTACCAGACTCATAATAGAAAATTCCAAAAAAATAGCAAAAAATTAGAAAACACCATCATAGCTTCTTTTAAAGCCAAAATAGGTGGGAAAAGGCCGAGAAAGAGAGAAAAGAGAAAAAATTGTTACGCTGTATTTCTACCCGACCCGTAATAGAAAATTCTAAAAAAAAAGCAAAAAAAATTCAAAAAACGTGAAAACACCTTTATAGCATTTTTTTCAAGCCAAAATAGGTTGGGAAAGGGTGAGAAAGTGAGAAAGTGAAAAAAAATCTTTCTGATGTGTTCCTTCCCGACCCGTAATAGAAAATACCAAAAAAATAGCAAAAAAATTCAAAAAATTTGAAAACACCATCGTAGCTTCTTTTCTAGCCGAAATAGGTTGCGAAAAGCCGAGAAAGAGAGAAAAAAAAAAATAGTTTCGATGTGTTCCTATCCGACTGGGAATTCAAAATTCCAAAAAAATAGCAAAAAAATTCAAAAAATGACAAAACTCCATCATAGCTTCTTTTCAAGCCAAAATAGGTTGGGAAAGGCTGCGACAGGGAGAAAATAAAAAAAAATCGTTTCAATGTGTGCCTACCTGACCCGCAATAGAAAATTCTAAAAAAAGTAGGAAAAAAATTCATGAAATTACAAAACACCGTCATAGCTTCATTTCAAGCCAAAATAGGTTGGGAAAGGCCTAGAAAGGGAGAAAATAAAAAAAATCGTTCGGATGTGTGCCAACCCAACCCATAATCGAAAATTCTAAAAAAATAGCGAAAAAATTCAAAAAATTAGAAAACACCATCATAGTTTCTTTTCAAGCCAAAATAGGTTAGGAAAGGCTGAGAAAGAGAGAAAAAAAAAAATCGTTCTTATGTATTCCTACCCGACTCGTAATAGAAAATATCAAAAAAATAGCAAAAAAATTCAAAAAATTAGAAAATACCATCATAGCTTCTTTCCCAACCAAAATAGATTGGAAAAGGCTAAGAAAGAGAGAAAATAAAAAAAATCGTTTTAATGTGTGCTTACTCGACCCGTAATAGAAAATTCTAAAAAAAAACGAAAAAATTAAAAAAACTAGAAAACACCATCATAGTTTCTTTTCAAGCCAAAATAGGTGGGAAAAGGCCAAGAAAGAGAGAAAAGAGAAAAAATTGTTACGATGTATTTCTACCCGACCCGTAATAGAAAATTCTAAAAAAAACGCAAAAAAATTCAAAAAATTTGAAAACACCATCGTAGCTTCTTTTCTAGCCGAAATTGGTTGCGAAAAGCCGAGAAAGAGAGAAAATAAAAAAAATCGTTCGGATGTGTGCCAACCCAACCCATAATCGAAAATTCTAAAAAAATAGCGAAAAAATTCAAAAAATTAGAAAACACCATCATAGTTTCTTTTCAAGCCAAAATAGGTTAGGAAAGGCTGAGAAAGAGAGAAAAAAAAAAATCGTTCTTATGTATTCCTACCCGACTCGTAATAGAAAATATCAAAAAAATAGCAAAAAAATTCAAAAAATTAGAAAATACCATCATAGCTTCTTTCCCAACCAAAATAGATTGGAAAAGGCTGAGAAAGAGAGAAAATAAAAAAAATCGTTTTAATGTGTGCTTACTCGACCCGTAATAGAAAATTCTAAAAAAAAACGAAAAAATTAAAAAAACTAGAAAACACCATCATAGCTTCTTTTCAAGCCAAAATAGGTGGGAAAAGGCCAAGAAAGAGAGAAAAGAGAAAAAATTGTTACGATGTATTTCTACCCGACCCGTAATAGAAAATTCTAAAAAAAACGCAAAAAAATTCAAAAAATTTGAAAACACCATCGTAGCTTCTTTTCTAGCCGAAATTGGTTGCGAAAAGCCGAGAAAGAGAGAAAATAAAAAAAAATAGTTTCGATGTGTTCCTACCCGACTGGGAATTCAAAATTCCAAAAAAATAGCAAAAAAATTCAAAAAATTACAACACTCCATCATTGCTTCTTTTCAAGCCAAAATATGTTAGGAAAGGCCGCGAAAGGGAGAAAAAAAAAAAATCGTTTCAGTGTGTGCCTACCCGACCCGTAATACAAAATTCTAAAAAAAGTAGCAAAAAAATTCAAGAAATTACAAAACACCATCATAGCTTCATTTCAAGCCAAAATAGGTTGGGAAAGGCCGAGAAAGGGGGAAAATAAAAAAAAATCGTTCGGATGTGTGCCAACCCGACCCATAATCGAAAATTATAAAAAAATAGCGAAAACATTCAAAAAATTAGAAAACACCATCATAGTTTCTTTTCAAGCCAAAAGAGGTCAGGAAATGCTGAGAAAGAGAGAAAATAAAAAAAAATTGTCCCTATGTATTCCTACCCTACTCGTAATAGAAAATTCCAAAAAAATAGCAAAAAAATTCAAAAAATTAGAAAACTCCGTCATAGCTTCTTTCCCAGCCAAAATAGGTTGGAAAAGGCCGAGAAAGAGAGAAAATAAAAAAAATCGTTTCAATGTGTGCTTACCCGACCCGTAATAGAAAATTCTAAAAAAATAGCGAAAAAATCAAAAAAATTAGAAAACACCATCATAGCTACTTTTCAAGCCGAAATAGGTTGGGAAAGGCCGAGAAAGAGAGAAAAGAGAAAAAATTGTTACGATGTATTCCTACTCGACCCGTAATAGAAAATTCTATAAAAAAAAGCAAAAAAATTCAAAAAGTTTGAAAACACCTTTATAGCATTTTTTTCAAGCCAAAATAGGTTGGGCAAGGGTGGGAAAGAGTGAAAGTAAAAAAAGTCTTTCCGATGTGTTCCTTCCCGACCGGTAATAGAAAATACCAAAAAAATAGCAAAAAAATTCAAAAAATCTGAAAACACCATCATAGCTTCTTTCCCAGCCAAAATAGGTTGGAAAAGGCCAAGAAAGAGAGAAAAAAAAAAAAAAAATCGTTCCGATGTATTCCTACCAGACTCATAATAGAAAATTCCAAAAAAATAGCAAAAAATTAGAAAACACCATCATAGCTTCTTTTAAAGCCAAAATAGGTGGGAAAAGGCCGAGAAAGAGAGAAAAGAGAAAAAATTGTTACGCTGTATTTCTACCCGACCCGTAATAGAAAATTCTAAAAAAAAAGCAAAAAAAATTCAAAAAACGTGAAAACACCTTTATAGCATTTTTTTCAAGCCAAAATAGGTTGGGAAAGGGTGAGAAAGTGAGAAAGTGAAAAAAAATCTTTCTGATGTGTTCCTTCCCGACCCGTAATAGAAAATACCAAAAAAATAGCAAAAAAATTCAAAAAATTTGAAAACACCATCGTAGCTTCTTTTCTAGCCGAAATAGGTTGCGAAAAGCCGAGAAAGAGAGAAAAAAAAAAATAGTTTCGATGTGTTCCTATCCGACTGGGAATTCAAAATTCCAAAAAAATAGCAAAAAAATTCAAAAAATGACAAAACTCCATCATAGCTTCTTTTCAAGCCAAAATAGGTTGGGAAAGGCTGCGACAGGGAGAAAATAAAAAAAAATCGTTTCAATGTGTGCCTACCTGACCCGCAATAGAAAATTCTAAAAAAAGTAGGAAAAAAATTCATGAAATTACAAAACACCGTCATAGCTTCATTTCAAGCCAAAATAGGTTGGGAAAGGCCTAGAAAGGGAGAAAATAAAAAAAATCGTTCGGATGTGTGCCAACCCAACCCATAATCGAAAATTCTAAAAAAATAGCGAAAAAATTCAAAAAATTAGAAAACACCATCATAGTTTCTTTTCAAGCCAAAATAGGTTAGGAAAGGCTGAGAAAGAGAGAAAAAAAAAAATCGTTCTTATGTATTCCTACCCGACTCGTAATAGAAAATATCAAAAAAATAGCAAAAAAATTCAAAAAATTAGAAAATACCATCATAGCTTCTTTCCCAACCAAAATAGATTGGAAAAGGCTGAGAAAGAGAGAAAATAAAAAAAATCGTTTTAATGTGTGCTTACTCGACCCGTAATAGAAAATTCTAAAAAAAAACGAAAAAATTAAAAAAACTAGAAAACACCATCATAGCTTCTTTTCAAGCCAAAATAGGTGGGAAAAGGCCAAGAAAGAGAGAAAAGAGAAAAAATTGTTACGATGTATTTCTACCCGACCCGTAATAGAAAATTCTAAAAAAAACGCAAAAAAATTCAAAAAATTTGAAAACACCATCGTAGCTTCTTTTCTAGCCGAAATTGGTTGCGAAAAGCCGAGAAAGAGAGAAAATAAAAAAAAATAGTTTCGATGTGTTCCTACCCGACTGGGAATTCAAAATTCCAAAAAAATAGCAAAAAAATTCAAAAAATTACAACACTCCATCATTGCTTCTTTTCAAGCCAAAATATGTTAGGAAAGGCCGCGAAAGGGAGAAAAAAAAAAAATCGTTTCAGTGTGTGCCTACCCGACCCGTAATACAAAATTCTAAAAAAAGTAGCAAAAAAATTCAAGAAATTACAAAACACCATCATAGCTTCATTTCAAGCCAAAATAGGTTGGGAAAGGCCTAGAAAGGGGGAAAATAAAAAAAATCGTTCGGATGTGTGCCAACCCGACCCATAATCGAAAATTATAAAAAAATAGCGAAAACATTCAAAAAATTAGAAAACACCATCATAGTTTCTTTTCAAGCCAAAAGAGGTCAGGAAATGCTGAGAAAGAGAGAAAATAAAAAAAAATTGTCCCTATGTATTCCTACCCTACTCGTAATAGAAAATTCCAAAAAAATAGCAAAAAAATTCAAAAAATTAGAAAACTCCGTCATAGCTTCTTTCCCAGCCAAAATAGGTTGGAAAAGGCCGAGAAAGAGAGAAAATAAAAAAAATCGTTTCAATGTGTGCTTACCCGACCCGTAATAGAAAATTCTAAAAAAATAGCGAAAAAATCAAAAAAATTAGAAAACACCATCATAGCTTCTTTTCAAGCCAAAATAGGTTGGGAAAGGCCGAGAAAGAGAGAAAAGAGAAAAAATTGTTACGATGTATTCCTACTCGACCCGTAATAGAAAATTCTATAAAAAAAAGCAAAAAAATTCAAAAAGTTTGAAAACACCTTTATAGCATTTTTTTCAAGCCAAAATAGGTTGGGCAAGGGTGGGAAAGAGTGAAAGTAAAAAAAGTCTTTCCGATGTGTTCCTTCCCGACCGGTAATAGAAAATACCAAAAAAATAGCAAAAAAATTCAAAAAATCTGAAAACACCATCATAGCTTCTTTCCCAGCCAAAATAGGTTGGAAAAGGCCAAGAAAGAGAGAAAAAAAAAAAAAAATCGTTCTGATGTATTCCTACAAGACTCATAATAGAAAATTCCAAAAAAATAGCAAAAAATTAGAAAACACCATCATAGCTTCTTTTAAAGCCAAAATAGGTGGGAAAAGGCCGAGAAAGAGAGAAAAGAGAAAAAATTGTTACGCTGTATTTCTACCCGACCCGTAATAGAAAATTCTAAAAAAAAAGCAAAAAAAATTCAAAAAACGTGAAAACACCTTTCTAGCATTTTTTTCAAGCCAAAATAGGTTGGGAAAGGGTGAGAAAGTGAGAAAGTGAAAAAAAATCTTTCTGATGTGTTCCTTCCCGACCCGTAATAGAAAATACCAAAAAAATAGCAAAAAAATTCAAAAAATTTGAAAACACCATCGTAGCTTCTTTTCTAGCCGAAATAGGTTGCGAAAAGCCGAGAAAGAGAGAAAAAAAAAAATAGTTTCGATGTGTTCCTATCCGACTGGGAATTCAAAATTCCAAAAAAATAGCAAAAAAATTCAAAAAATGACAAAACTCCATCATAGCTTCTTTTCAAGCCAAAATAGGTTGGGAAAGGCTGCGACAGGGAGAAAATAAAAAAAAATCGTTTCAATGTGTGCCTACCTGACCCGCAATAGAAAATTCTAAAAAAAGTAGGAAAAAAATTCATGAAATTACAAAACACCGTCATAGCTTCATTTCAAGCCAAAATAGGTTGGGAAAGGCCTAGAAAGGGAGAAAATAAAAAAAATCGTTCGAATGTGTGCCAACCCAACCCATAATCGAAAATTCTAAAAAAATAGCGAAAAAATTCAAAAAATTAGAAAACACCATCATAGTTTCTTTTCAAGCCAAAATAGGTTAGGAAAGGCTGAGAAAGAGAGAAAAAAAAAAATCGTTCTTATGTATTCCTACCCGACTCGTAATAGAAAATATCAAAAAAATAGCAAAAAAATTCAAAAAATTAGAAAATACCATCATAGCTTCTTTCCCAACCAAAATAGATTGGAAAAGGCTGAGAAAGAGAGAAAATAAAAAAAATCGTTTTAATGTGTGCTTACTCGACCCGTAATAGAAAATTCTAAAAAAAAACGAAAAAATTAAAAAAACTAGAAAACACCATCATAGCTTCTTTTCAAGCCAAAATAGGTGGGAAAAGGCCAAGAAAGAGAGAAAAGAGAAAAAATTGTTACGATGTATTTCTACCCGACCCGTAATAGAAAATTCTAAAAAAAACGCAAAAAAATTCAAAAAATTTGAAAACACCATCGTAGCTTCTTTTCTAGCCGAAATTGGTTGCGAAAAGCCGAGAAAGAGAGAAAATAAAAAAAAATAGTTTCGATGTGTTCCTACCCGACTGGGAATTCAAAATTCCAAAAAAATAGCAAAAAAATTCAAAAAATTACAACAATCCATCATTGCTTCTTTTCAAGCCAAAATATGTTAGGAAAGGCCGCGAAAGGGAGAAAAAAAAAAAAAATCGTTTCAGTGTGTGCCTACCCGACCCGTAATACAAAATTCTAAAAAAAGTAGCAAAAAAATTCAAGAAATTACAAAACACCATCATAGCTTCATTTCAAGCCAAAATAGGTTGGGAAAGGCCTAGAAAGGGGGAAAATAAAAAAAATCGTTCGGATGTGTGCCAACCCGACCCATAATCGAAAATTATAAAAAAATAGCGAAAACATTCAAAAAATTAGAAAACACCATCATAGTTTCTTTTCAAGCCAAAAGAGGTCAGGAAATGCTGAGAAAGAGAGAAAATAAAAAAAAATTGTCCCTATGTATTCCTACCCTACTCGTAATAGAAAATTCCAAAAAAATAGCAAAAAAATTCAAAAAATTAGAAAACTCCGTCATAGCTTCTTTCCCAGCCAAAATAGGTTGGAAAAGGCCGAGAAAGAGAGAAAATAAAAAAAATCGTTTCAATGTGTGCTTACCCGACCCGTAATAGAAAATTCTAAAAAAATAGCGAAAAAATCAAAAAAATTAGAAAACACCATCATAGCTTCTTTTCAAGCCAAAATAGGTTGGGAAAGGCCGAGAAAGAGAGAAAAGAGAAAAAATTGTTACGATGTATTCCTACTCGACCCGTAATAGAAAATTCTATAAAAAAAAGCAAAAAAATTCAAAAAGTTTGAAAAAACCTTTATAGCATTTTTTTCAAGCCAAAATAGGTTGGGCAAGGGTGGGAAAGAGTGAAAGTAAAAAAAGTCTTTCCGATGTGTTCCTTCCCGACCGGTAATAGAAAATACCAAAAAAATAGCAAAAAAATTCAAAAAATCTGAAAACACCATCATAGCTTCTTTCCCAGCCAAAATAGGTTGGAAAAGGCCAAGAAAGAGAGAAAAAAAAAAAAAAAATCGTTCTGATGTATTCCTACCAGACTCATAATAGAAAATTCCAAAAAAATAGCAAAAAATTAGAAAACACCATCATAGCTTCTTTTAAAGCCAAAATAGGTGGGAAAAGGCCGAGAAAGAGAGAAAAGAGAAAAAATTGTTACGCTGTATTTCTACCCGACCCGTAATAGAAAATTCTAAAAAAAAAGCAAAAAAAATTCAAAAAACGTGAAAACACCTTTATAGCATTTTTTTCAAGCCAAAATAGGTTGGGAAAGGGTGAGAAAGTGAGAAAGTGAAAAAAAATCTTTCTGATGTGTTCCTTCCCGACCCGTAATAGAAAATAGCAAAAAAATAGCAAAAAAATTCAAAAAATTTGAAAACACCATCGTAGCTTCTTTTCTAGCCGAAATAGGTTGCGAAAAGCCGAGAAAGAGAGAAAAAAAAAAATAGTTTCGATGTGTTCCTATCCGACTGGGAATTCAAAATTCCAAAAAAATAGCAAAAAAATTCAAAAAATGACAAAACTCCATCATAGCTTCTTTTCAAGCCAAAATAGGTTGGGAAAGGCTGCGACAGGGAGAAAATAAAAAAAAATCGTTTCAATGTGTGCCTACCTGACCCGCAATAGAAAATTCTAAAAAAAGTTGGAAAAAAATTCAAGAAATTACAAAACACCGTCATAGCTTCATTTCAAGCCAAAATAGGTTGGGAAAGGCCTAGAAAGGGAGAAAATAAAAAAAATCGTTCGGATGTGTGCCAACCCAACCCACAATCGAAAATTCTAAAAAAATAGCGAAAAAATTCAAAAAATTAGAAAACACCATCATAATTTCTTTTCAAGCCAAAATAGGTTAGAAAGGCTGAGAAAGAGAGAAAAAAAAAATCGTTCTTATGTATTCCTACCCGACTCGTAATAGAAAATTTCAAAAAAATAGCAAAAAAATTCAAAAAATTAGAAAATACCATCATAGCTTCTTTCCCAACCAAAATAGATTGGAAAAGGCTGAGAAAGAGAAAAAATAAAAAAAATCGTTTTAATGTGTGCTTACTCAACCCGTAATAGAAAATTCTAAAAAAAAACGAAAAAATTAAAAAAACTAGAAAACACCATCATAGCTTCTTTTCAAGCCAAAATAGGTGGGAAAAGGCCAAGAAAGAGAGAAAAGAGAAAAAATTGTTACGATGTATTTCTACCCGACCCGTAATAGAAAATTCTAAAAAAAACGCAAAAAAATTCAAAAAATTTGAAAACACCATCGTAGCTTCTTTTCTAGCCGAAATTGGTTGCGAAAAGCCGAGAAAGAGAGAAAATAAAAAAAAATAGTTTCGATGTGTTCCTACCCGACTCGTAATTCAAAATTCCAAAAAAATAGCAAAAAAATTCAAAAAATTACAACACTCCATCATTGCTTCTTTTCAAGCCAAAATATGTTAGGAAAGGCCGCGAAAGGGAGAAAAAAAAAAAAATCGTTTCAGTGTGTGCCTACCCGACCCGTAATACAAAATTCTAAAAAAAGTAGCAAAAAAATTCAAGAAATTACAAAACACCATCATAGCTTCATTTCAAGCCAAAATAGGTTGGGAAAGGCCTAGAAAGGGGGAAAATAAAAAAAAATCGTTCGGATGTGTGCCAACCCGACCCATAATCGAAAATTATAAAAAAATAGCGAAAACATTCAAAAAATTAGAAAACACCATCATAGTTTCTTTTCAAGCCAAAAGAGGTCAGGAAATGCTGAGAAAGAGAGAAAATAAAAAAAAATTGTCCCTATGTATTCCTACCCTACTCGTAATAGAAAATTCCAAAAAAATAGCAAAAAAATTCAAAAAATTAGAAAACTCCGTCATAGCTTCTTTCCCAGCCAAAATAGGTTGGAAAAGGCCGAGAAAGAGAGAAAATAAAAAAAATCGTTTCAATGTGTGCTTACCCAACCCGTAATAGAAAATTCTAAAAAAATAGCGAAAAAATCAAAAAAATTAGAAAACACCATCATAGCTTCTTTTCAAGCCAAAATAGGTTGCGAAAGGCCGAGAAAGAGAGAAAAGAGAAAAAATTGTTACGATGTATTCCTACTCGACCCGTAATAGAAAATTCTATAAAAAAAAGCAAAAAAATTCAAAAAGTTTGAAAACACCTTTATAGCATTTTTTTCAAGCCAAAATAGGTTGGGCAAGGGTGGGAAAGAGTGAAAGTAAAAAAAAGTCTTTCCGATGTGTTCCTTCCCGACCGGTAATAGAAAATACCAAAAAAATAGCAAAAAAATTCAAAAAATCTGAAAACACCATCATAGCTTCTTTCCCAGCCAAAATAGGTTGGAAAAGGCCAAGAAAGAGAGAAAATAAAAAAAAAAATCGTTCTGATGTATTCCTACCCGACTCATAATAGAAAATTCCAAAAAAATAGCAAAAAATTAGAAAACACCATCATAGCTTCTTTTAAAGCCAAAATAGGTGGGAAAAGGCCGAGAAAGAGAGAAAAGAGAAAAAATTGTTACGCTGTATTTCTACCCGACCCGTAATAGAAAATTCTAAAAAAAAAGCAAAAAAAATTCAAAAAACTTGAAAACACCTTTATAGCATTTTTTTCAAGCCAAAATAGGTTGGGAAAGGGTGAGAAAGTGAGAAAGTGAAAAAAAATCTTTCTGATGTGTTCCTTCCCGACCCGTAATAGAAAATACCAAAAAAATAGCAAAAAAATTCAAAAAATTTGAAAACACCATCGTAGCTTCTTTTCTAGCCGAAATAGGTTGCGAAAAGCCGAGAAAGAGAGAAAAAAAAAAATAGTTTCGATGTGTTCCTATCCGACTGGGAATTCAAAATTCCAAAAAAATAGCAAAAAAATTCAAAAAATGACAAAACTCCATCATAGCTTCTTTTCAAGCCAAAATAGGTTGGGAAAGGCTGCGACAGGGAGAAAATAAAAAAAAATCGTTTCAATGTGTGCCTACCTGACCCGCAATAGAAAATTCTAAAAAAAGTAGGAAAAAAATTCATGAAATTACAAAACACCGTCATAGCTTCATTTCAAGCCAAAATAGGTTGGGAAAGGCCTAGAAAGGGAGAAAATAAAAAAAATCGTTCGAATGTGTGCCAACCCAACCCATAATCGAAAATTCTAAAAAAATAGCGAAAAAATTCAAAAAATTAGAAAACACCATCATAGTTTCTTTTCAAGCCAAAATAGGTTAGGAAAGGCTGAGAAAGAGAGAAAAAAAAAAATCGTTCTTATGTATTCCTACCCGACTCGTAATAGAAAATATCAAAAAAATAGCAAAAAAATTCAAAAAATTAGAAAATACCATCATAGCTTCTTTCCCAACCAAAATAGATTGGAAAAGGCTGAGAAAGAGAGAAAATAAAAAAAATCGTTTTAATGTGTGCTTACTCGACCCGTAATAGAAAATTCTAAAAAAAAACGAAAAAATTAAAAAAACTAGAAAACACCATCATAGCTTCTTTTCAAGCCAAAATAGGTGGGAAAAGGCCAAGAAAGAGAGAAAAGAGAAAAAATTGTTACGATGTATTTCTACCCGACCCGTAATAGAAAATTCTAAAAAAAACGCAAAAAAATTCAAAAAATTTGAAAACACCATCGTAGCTTCTTTTCTAGCCGAAATTGGTTGCGAAAAGCCGAGAAAGAGAGAAAATAAAAAAAAATAGTTTCGATGTGTTCCTACCCGACTGGGAATTCAAAATTCCAAAAAAATAGCAAAAAAATTCAAAAAATTACAACAATCCATCATTGCTTCTTTTCAAGCCAAAATATGTTAGGAAAGGCCGCGAAAGGGAGAAAAAAAAAAAAAATCGTTTCAGTGTGTGCCTACCCGACCCGTAATACAAAATTCTAAAAAAAGTAGCAAAAAAATTCAAGAAATTACAAAACACCATCATAGCTTCATTTCAAGCCAAAATAGGTTGGGAAAGGCCTAGAAAGGGGGAAAATAAAAAAAATCGTTCGGATGTGTGCCAACCCGACCCATAATCGAAAATTATAAAAAAATAGCGAAAACATTCAAAAAATTAGAAAACACCATCATAGTTTCTTTTCAAGCCAAAAGAGGTCAGGAAATGCTGAGAAAGAGAGAAAATAAAAAAAAATTGTCCCTATGTATTCCTACCCTACTCGTAATAGAAAATTCCAAAAAAATAGCAAAAAAATTCAAAAAATTAGAAAACTCCGTCATAGCTTCTTTCCCAGCCAAAATAGGTTGGAAAAGGCCGAGAAAGAGAGAAAATAAAAAAAATCGTTTCAATGTGTGCTTACCCGACCCGTAATAGAAAATTCTAAAAAAATAGCGAAAAAATCAAAAAAATTAGAAAACACCATCATAGCTTCTTTTCAAGCCAAAATAGGTTGGGAAAGGCCGAGAAAGAGAGAAAAGAGAAAAAATTGTTACGATGTATTCCTACTCGACCCGTAATAGAAAATTCTATAAAAAAGAAGCAAAAAAATTCAAAAAGTTTGAAAAAACCTTTATAGCATTTTTTTCAAGCCAAAATAGGTTGGGCAAGGGTGGGAAAGAGTGAAAGTAAAAAAAGTCTTTCCGATGTGTTCCTTTTCGACCGGTAATAGAAAATACCAAAAAAATAGCAAAAAAATTCAAAAAATCTGAAAACACCATCATAGCTTCTTTCCCAGCCAAAATAGGTTGGAAAAGGCCAAGAAAGAGAGAAAAAAAAAAAAAAAATCGTTCTGATGTATTCCTACCAGACTCATAATAGAAAATTCCAAAAAAATAGCAAAAAATTAGAAAACACCATCATAGCTTCTTTTAAAGCCAAAATAGGTGGGAAAAGGCCGAGAAAGAGAGAAAAGAGAAAAAATTGTTACGCTGTATTTCTACCCGACCCGTAATAGAAAATTCTAAAAAAAAAGCAAAAAAAATTCAAAAAACGTGAAAACACCTTTATAGCATTTTTTTCAAGCCAAAATAGGTTGGGAAAGGGTGAGAAAGTGAGAAAGTGAAAAAAAATCTTTCTGATGTGTTCCTTCCCGACCCGTAATAGAAAATACCAAAAAAATAGCAAAAAAATTCAAAAAATTTGAAAACACCATCGTAGCTTCTTTTCTAGCCGAAATAGGTTGCGAAAAGCCGAGAAAGAGAGAAAAAAAAAAATAGTTTCGATGTGTTCCTATCCGACTGGGAATTCAAAATTCCAAAAAAATAGCAAAAAAATTCAAAAAATGACAAAACTCCATCATAGCTTCTTTTCAAGCCAAAATAGGTTGGGAAAGGCTGCGACAGGGAGAAAATAAAAAAAAATCGTTTCAATGTGTGCCTACCTGACCCGCAATAGAAAATTCTAAAAAAAGTTGGAAAAAAATTCAAGAAATTACAAAACACCGTCATAGCTTCATTTCAAGCCAAAATAGGTTGGGAAAGGCCTAGAAAGGGAGAAAATAAAAAAAATCGTTCGGATGTGTGCCAACCCAACCCACAATCGAAAATTCTAAAAAAATAGCGAAAAAATTCAAAAAATTAGAAAACACCATCATAATTTCTTTTCAAGCCAAAATAGGTTAGAAAGGCTGAGAAAGAGAGAAAAAAAAAATCGTTCTTATGTATTCCTACCCGACTCGTAATAGAAAATTTCAAAAAAATAGCAAAAAAATTCAAAAAATTAGAAAATACCATCATAGCTTCTTTCCCAACCAAAATAGATTGGAAAAGGCTGAGAAAGAGAGAAAATAAAAAAAATCGTTTTAATGTGTGCTTACTCAACCCGTAATAGAAAATTCTAAAAAAAAACGAAAAAATTAAAAAAACTAGAAAACACCATCATAGCTTCTTTTCAAGCCAAAATAGGTGGGAAAAGGCCAAGAAAGAGAGAAAAGAGAAAAAATTGTTACGATGTATTTCTACCCGACCCGTAATAGAAAATTCTAAAAAAAACGCAAAAAAATTCAAAAAATTTGAAAACACCATCGTAGCTTCTTTTCTAGCCGAAATTGGTTGCGAAAAGCCGAGAAAGAGAGAAAATAAAAAAAAATAGTTTCGATGTGTTCCTACCCGACTCGTAATTCAAAATTCCAAAAAAATAGCAAAAAAATTCAAAAAATTACAACACTCCATCATTGCTTCTTTTCAAGCCAAAATATGTTAGGAAAGGCCGCGAAAGGGAGAAAAAAAAAAAAATCGTTTCAGTGTGTGCCTACCCGACCCGTAATACAAAATTCTAAAAAAAGTAGCAAAAAAATTCAAGAAATTACAAAACACCATCATAGCTTCATTTCAAGCCAAAATAGGTTGGGAAAGGCCTAGAAAGGGGGAAAATAAAAAAAAATCGTTCGGATGTGTGCCAACCCGACCCATAATCGAAAATTATAAAAAAATAGCGAAAACATTCAAAAAATTAGAAAACACCATCATAGTTTCTTTTCAAGCCAAAAGAGGTCAGGAAATGCTGAGAAAGAGAGAAAATAAAAAAAAATTGTCCCTATGTATTCCTACCCTACTCGTAATAGAAAATTCCAAAAAAATAGCAAAAAAATTCAAAAAATTAGAAAACTCCGTCATAGCTTCTTTCCCAGCCAAAATAGGTTGGAAAAGGCCGAGAAAGAGAGAAAATAAAAAAAATCGTTTCAATGTGTGCTTACCCAACCCGTAATAGAAAATTCTAAAAAAATAGCGAAAAAATCAAAAAAATTAGAAAACACCATCATAGCTTCTTTTCAAGCCAAAATAGGTTGGGAAAGGCCGAGAAAGAGAGAAAAGAGAAAAAATTGTTACGATGTATTCCTACTCGACCCGTAATAGAAAATTCTATAAAAAAAAGCAAAAAAATTCAAAAAGTTTGAAAACACCTTTATAGCATTTTTTTCAAGCCAAAATAGGTTGGGCAAGGGTGGGAAAGAGTGAAAGTAAAAAAAAGTCTTTCCGATGTGTTCCTTCCCGACCGGTAATAGAAAATACCAAAAAAATAGCAAAAAAATTCAAAAAATCTGAAAACACCATCATAGCTTCTTTCCCAGCCAAAATAGGTTGGAAAAGGCCAAGAAAGAGAGAAAATAAAAAAAAAAATCGTTCTGATGTATTCCTACCCGACTCATAATAGAAAATTCCAAAAAAATAGCAAAAAATTAGAAAACACCATCATAGCTTCTTTTAAAGCCAAAATAGGTGGGAAAAGGCCGAGAAAGAGAGAAAAGAGAAAAAATTGTTACGCTGTATTTCTACCCGACCCGTAATAGAAAATTCTAAAAAAAAAGCAAAAAAAATTCAAAAAACTTGAAAACACCTTTATAGCATTTTTTTCAAGCCAAAATAGGTTGGGAAAGGGTGAGAAAGTGAGAAAGTGAAAAAAAATCTTTCTGATGTGTTCCTTCCCGACCCGTAATAGAAAATACCAAAAAAATAGCAAAAAAATTCAAAAAATTTGAAAACACCATCGTAGCTTCTTTTCTAGCCGAAATAGGTTGCGAAAAGCCGAGAAAGAGAGAAAAAAAAAATAGTTTCGATGTGTTCCTATCCGACTGGGAATTCAAAATTCCAAAAAAATAGCAAAAAAATTCAAAAAATGACAAAACTCCATCATAGCTTCTTTTCAAGCCAAAATAGGTTGGGAAAGGCTGCGACAGGGAGAAAATAAAAAAAAATCGTTTCAATGTGTGCCTACCTAACCCGCAATAGAAAATTCTAAAAAAAGTAGGAAAAAAATTCAAGAAATTACAAAACACCGTCATAGCTTCATTTCAAGCCAAAATAGGTTGGTAAAGGCCTAGAAAGGGAGAAAATAAAAAAAATCGTTCGGATGTGTGCCAACCCAACCCATAATCGAAAATTCTAATAAAATTCAAAAAATTAGAAAACACCATCATAGTTTCTTTTCAAGCCAAAAGAGGTCAGGAAAGGCTGAGAAAGAGAGAAAAAAAAAAAAAAATCGTTCTTATGTATTCCTACCCGACTCGTAATAGAAAATTCCAAAAAAATAGCAAAAAAATTCAAAAAATTAGAGAACACCATCATAGCTTCTTTCTCAGCCAAAATAGGTTGGAAAAGCCCGAGAAAGAGAGAAAATATTAAAAATCGTTTCAATGTGTGCTTACTCGACCCGTAATAGAAAATTCTAAAAAAAAACGAAAAAATTAAAAAAATTAGAAAACACCATCATAGCTTCTTTTCAAGCCAAAATAGGTGGGAAAAGGCCGAGAAAGAGAGAAAAGAGAAAAAATTGTTACGATGTATTCCTACTCGACCCGTAATAGAAAATTCTATAAAAAAAAGCAAAAAAATTCAAAAAGTTTGAAAACACCTTTATAGCATTTTTTTCAAGCCAAAATAGGTTGGGCAAGGGTGGGAAAGAGTGAAAGTAAAAAAAGTCTTTCCGATGTGTTCCTTCCCGACCGGTAATAGAAAATACCAAAAAAATAGCAAAAAAATTCAAAAAATCTGAAAACACCATCATAGCTTCTTTCCCAGCCAAAATAGGTTGGAAAAGGCCAAGAAAGAGAGAAAATAAAAAAAAAATTGTTCTGATGTATTCCTACCCGACTCATAATAGAAAATTCCAAAAAAATAGCAAAAAATTAGAAAACACCATCATAGCTTCTTTTAAAGCCAAAATAGGTGGGAAAAGGCCGAGAAAGAGAGAAAAGAGAAAAAATTGTTACGCTGTATTTCTACCCGACCCGTAATAGAAAATTCTAAAAAAAAAAGCAAAAAAAATTCAAAAAACTTGAAAACACCTTTATAGCATTTTTTTCAAGCCAAAATAGGTTGGGAAAGGGTGAGAAAGTGAGAAAGTGAAAAAAAATCTTTCTGATGTGTTCCTTCCCGACCCGTAATAGAAAATACCAAAAAAATAGCAAAAAAATTCAAAAAATTTGAAAACACCATCGTAGCTTCTTTTCTAGCCGAAATAGGTTGCGAAAAGCCGAGAAAGAGAGAAAAAAAAAATAGTTTCGATGTGTTCCTATCCGACTGGGAATTCAAAATTCCAAAAAAATAGCAAAAAAATTCAAAAAATGACAAAACTCCATCATAGCTTCTTTTCAAGCCAAAATAGGTTGGGAAAGGCTGCGACAGGGAGAAAATAAAAAAAAATCGTTTCAATGTGTGCCTACCTGACCCGCAATAGAAAATTCTAAAAAAAGTAGGAAAAAAATTCAAGAAATTACAAAACACCGTCATAGCTTCATTTCAAGCCAAAATAGGTTGGGAAAGGCCTAGAAAGGGAGAAAATGAAAGAAATCGTTCGGATGTGTGCCAACCCAACCCATAATCGAAAATTCTAAAAAAATAGCGAAAAAATTCAAAAAATTAGAAAACACCATCATAATTTCTTTTCAAGCCAAAATAGGTTAGGAAAGGCTGAGAAAGAGAGAAAAAAAAAATCGTTCTTATGTATTCCTACCCGACTCGTAATAGAAAATTTCAAAAAAATAGCAAAAAAATTCAAAAAATTAGAAAATACCATCATAGCTTCTTTCCCAACCAAAATAGATTGGAAAAGGCTGAGAAAGAGAGAAAATAAAAAAAATCGTTTTAATGTGTGCTTACTCGACCCGTAATAGAAAATTCTAAAAAAAAACGAAAAAATTAAAAAAACTAGAAAACACCATCATAGCTTCTTTTCAAGCCAAAATAGGTGGGAAAAGGCCAAGAAAGAGAGAAAAGAGAAAAAATTGTTACGATGTATTTCTACCCGACCCGTAATAGAAAATTCTAAAAAAAACGCAAAAAAATTAAAAAATTTGAAAACACCATCGTAGCTTCTTTTCTAGCCGAAATTGGTTGCGAAAAGCCGAGAAAGAGAGAAAATAAAAAACAATAGTTTCGATGTGTTCCTACCCGACTGGGAATTCAAAATTCCAAAAAAATAGCAAAAAAATTCAAAAAATTACAACACTCCATCATTGCTTCTTTTCAAGCCAAAATATGTTAGGAAAGGCCGCGAAAGGGAGAAAAAAAAAAAAATCGTTTCAGTGTGTGCCTACCCGACCCGTAATACAAAATTCTAAAAAAAGTAGCAAAAAAATTCAAGAAATTACAAAACACCATCATAGCTTCATTTCAAGCCAAAATAGGTTGGGAAAGGCCTAGAAAGGGGGAAAATAAAAAAAATCGTTCGGATGTATGCCAACCCGACCCATAATCGAAAATTATAAAAAAATAGCGAAAACATTCAAAAAATTAGAAAACACCATCATAGTTTCTTTTCAAGCCAAAAGAGGTCAGGAAATGCTGAGAAAGAGAGAAAATAAAAAAAAATTGTCCCTATGTATTCCTACCCTACTCGTAATAGAAAATTCCAAAAAAATAGCAAAAAAATTCAAAAAATTAGAAAACTCCGTCATAGCTTCTTTCCCAGCCAAAATAGGTTGGAAAAGGCCGAGAAAGAGAGAAAATAAAAAAAATCGTTTCAATGTGTGCTTACCCGACCCGTAATAGAAAATTCTAAAAAAATAGCGAAAAAATCAAAAAAATTAGAAAACACCATCATAGCTTCTTTTCAAGCCAAAATAGGTTGGGAAAGGCCGAGAAAGAGAGAAAAGAGAAAAAATTGTTACGATGTATTCCTACTCGACCCGTAATAGAAAATTCTATAAAAAAAAGCAAAAAAATTCAAAAAGTTTGAAAACACCTTTATAGCATTTTTTTCAAGCCAAAATAGGTTGGGCAAGGGTGGGAAAGAGTGAAAGTAAAAAAAGTCTTTCCGATGTGTTCCTTCCCGACCGGTAATAGAAAATACCAAAAAAATAGCAAAAAAATTCAAAAAATCTGAAAACACCATCATAGCTTCTTTCCCAGCCAAAATAGGTTGGAAAAGGCCAAGAAAGAGAGAAAAAAAAAAAAAAAAATCGTTCTGATGTATTCCTACCAGACTCATAATAGAAAATTCCAAAAAAATAGCAAAAAATTAGAAAACACCATCATAGCTTCTTTTAAAGCCAAAATAGGTGGGAAAGGCCGAGAAAGAGAGAAAAGAGAAAAAATTGTTACGCTGTATTTCTACCCGACCCGTAATAGAAAATTCTAAAAAAAAAGCAAAAAAAATTCAAAAAACGTGAAAACACCTTTATAGCATTTTTTTCAAGCCAAAATAGGTTGGGAAAGGGTGAGAAAGTGAGAAAGTGAAAAAAAATCTTTCTGATGTGTTCCTTCCCGACCCGTAATAGAAAATACCAAAAAAATAGCAAAAAAATTCAAAAAATTTGAAAACACCATCGTAGCTTCTTTTCTAGCCGAAATAGGTTGCGAAAAGCCGAGAAAGAGAGAAAAAAAAAAAATAGTTTCGATGTGTTCCTATCCGACTGGGAATTCAAAATTCCAAAAAAATAGCAAAAAAATTCAAAAAATGACAAAACTCCATCATAGCTTCTTTTCAAGCCAAAATAGGTTGGGAAAGGCTGCGACAGGGAGAAAATAAAAAAAAATCGTTTCAATGTGTGCCTACCTGACCCGCAATAGAAAATTCTAAAAAAAGTTGGAAAAAATTCAAGAAATTACAAAACACCGTCATAGCTTCATTTCAAGCCAAAATAGGTTGGGAAAGGCCTAGAAAGGGAGAAAATAAAAAAAATCGTTCGGATGTGTGCCAACCCAACCCACAATCGAAAATTCTAAAAAAATAGCGAAAAAATTCAAAAAATTAGAAAACACCATCATAATTTCTTTTCAAGCCAAAATAGGTTAGAAAGGCTGAGAAAGAGAGAAAAAAAAAATCGTTCTTATGTATTCCTACCCGACTCGTAATAGAAAATTTCAAAAAAATAGCAAAAAAATTCAAAAAATTAGAAAATACCATCATAGCTTCTTTCCCAACCAAAATAGATTGGAAAAGGCTGAGAAAGAGAGAAAATAAAAAAAATCGTTTTAATGTGTGCTTACTCGACCCGTAATAGAAAATTCTAAAAAAAAACGAAAAAATTAAAAAAACTAGAAAACACCATCATAGCTTCTTTTCAAGCCAAAATAGGTGGGAAAAGGCCAAGAAAGAGAGAAAAGAGAAAAAATTGTTACGATGTATTTCTACCCGACCCGTAATAGAAAATTCTAAAAAAAACGCAAAAAAATTCAAAAAATTTGAAAACACCATCGTAGCTTCTTTTCTAGCCGAAATTGGTTGCGAAAAGCCGAGAAAGAGAGAAAATAAAAAAAAATAGTTTCGATGTGTTCCTACCCGACTCGTAATTCAAAATTCCAAAAAAATAGCAAAAAAATTCAAAAAATTACAACACTCCATCATTGCTTCTTTTCAAGCCAAAATATGTTAGGAAAGGCCGCGAAAGGGAGAAAAAAAAAAAAAATCGTTTCAGTGTGTGCCTACCCGACCCGTAATACAAAATTCTAAAAAAAGTAGCAAAAAAATTCAAGAAATTACAAAACACCATCATAGCTTCATTTCAAGCCAAAATAGGTTGGGAAAGGCCTAGAAAGGGGGAAAATAAAAAAAATCGTTCGGATGTATGCCAACCCGACCCATAATCGAAAATTATAAAAAAATAGCGAAAACATTCAAAAAATTAGAAAACACCATCATAGTTTCTTTTCAAGCCAAAAGAGGTCAGGAAATGCTGAGAAAGAGAGAAAATAAAAAAAAATTGTCCCTATGTATTCCTACCCTACTCGTAATAGAAAATTCCAAAAAAATAGCAAAAAAATTCAAAAAATTAGAAAACTCCGTCATAGCTTCTTTCCCAGCCAAAATAGGTTGGAAAAGGCCGAGAAAGAGAGAAAATAAAAAAAATCGTTTCAATGTGTGCTTACCCGACCCGTAATAGAAAATTCTAAAAAAATAGCGAAAAAATCAAAAAAATTAGAAAACACCATCATAGCTTCTTTTCAAGCCAAAATAGGTTGGGAAAGGCCGAGAAAGAGAGAAAAGAGAAAAAATTGTTACGATGTATTCCTACTCGACCCGTAATAGAAAATTCTATAAAAAAAAGCAAAAAAATTCAAAAAGTTTGAAAACACCTTTATAGCATTTTTTTCAAGCCAAAATAGGTTGGGCAAGGGTGGGAAAGAGTGAAAGTAAAAAAAGTCTTTCCGATGTGTTCCTTCCCGACCGGTAATAGAAAATACCAAAAAAATAGCAAAAAAATTCAAAAAATCTGAAAACACCATCATAGCTTCTTTCCCAGCCAAAATAGGTTGGAAAAGGCCAAGAAAGAGAGAAAATAAAAAAAAAATCGTTCTGATGTATTCCTACCCGACTCATAATAGAAAATTCCAAAAAAATAGCAAAAAATTAGAAAACACCATCATAGCTTCTTTTAAAGCCAAAATAGGTGGGAAAAGGCCGAGAAAGAGAGAAAAGAGAAAAAATTGTTACGCTGTATTTCTACCCGACCCGTAATAGAAAATTCTAAAAAAAAAGCAAAAAAAATTCAAAAAACGTGAAAACACCTTTATAGCATTTTTTTCAAGCCAAAATAGGTTGGGAAAGGGTGAGAAAGTGAGAAAGTGAAAAAAAATCTTTCTGATGTGTTCCTTCCCGACCCGTAATAGAAAATACCAAAAAAATAGCAAAAAAATTCAAAAAATTTGAAAACACCATCGTAGCTTCTTTTCTAGCCGAAATAGGTTGCGAAAAGCCGAGAAAGAGAGAAAAAAAAAAATAGTTTCGATGTGTTCCTATCCGACTGGGAATTCAAAATTCCAAAAAAATAGCAAAAAAATTCAAAAAATGACAAAACTCCATCATAGCTTCTTTTCAAGCCAAAATAGGTTGGGAAAGGCTGCGACAGGGAGAAAATAAAAAAAAATCGTTTCAATGTGTGCCTACCTGACCCGCAATAGAAAATTCTAAAAAAAGTAGGAAAAAAATTCATGAAATTACAAAACACCGTCATAGCTTCATTTCAAGCCAAAATAGGTTGGGAAAGGCCTAGAAAGGGAGAAAATAAAAAAAATCGTTCGGATGTGTGCCAACCCAACCCACAATCGAAAATTCTAAAAAAATAGCGAAAAAATTCAAAAAATTAGAAAACACCATCATAATTTCTTTTCAAGCCAAAATAGGTTAGAAAGGCTGAGAAAGAGAGAAAAAAAAAATCGTTCTTATGTATTCCTACCCGACTCGTAATAGAAAATTTCAAAAAAATAGCAAAAAAATTCAAAAAATTAGAAAATACCATCATAGCTTCTTTCCCAACCAAAATAGATTGGAAAAGGCTGAGAAAGAGAGAAAATAAAAAAAATCGTTTTAATGTGTGCTTACTCGACCCGTAATAGAAAATTCTAAAAAAAAACGAAAAAATTAAAAAAACTAGAAAACACCATCATAGCTTCTTTTCAAGCCAAAATAGGTGGGAAAAGGCCAAGAAAGAGAGAAAAGAGAAAAAATTGTTACGATGTATTTCTACCCGACCCGTAATAGAAAATTCTAAAAAAAACGCAAAAAAATTCAAAAAATTTGAAAACACCATCGTAGCTTCTTTTCTAGCCGAAATTGGTTGCGAAAAGCCGAGAAAGAGAGAAAATAAAAAAAAATAGTTTCGATGTGTTCCTACCCGACTCGTAATTCAAAATTCCAAAAAAATAGCAAAAAAATTCAAAAAATTACAACACTCCATCATTGCTTCTTTTCAAGCCAAAATATGTTAGGAAAGGCCGCGAAAGGGAGAAAAAAAAAAAAAATCGTTTCAGTGTGTGCCTACCCGACCCGTAATACAAAATTCTAAAAAAAGTAGCAAAAAAATTCAAGAAATTACAAAACACCATCATAGCTTCATTTCAAGCCAAAATAGGTTGGGAAAGGCCTAGAAAGGGGGAAAATAAAAAAAATCGTTCGGATGTATGCCAACCCGACCCATAATCGAAAATTATAAAAAAATAGCGAAAACATTCAAAAAATTAGAAAACACCATCATAGTTTCTTTTCAAGCCAAAAGAGGTCAGGAAATGCTGAGAAAGAGAGAAAATAAAAAAAAATTGTCCCTATGTATTCCTACCCTACTCGTAATAGAAAATTCCAAAAAAATAGCAAAAAAATTCAAAAAATTAGAAAACTCCGTCATAGCTTCTTTCCCAGCCAAAATAGGTTGGAAAAGGCCGAGAAAGAGAGAAAATAAAAAAAATCGTTTCAATGTGTGCTTACCCGACCCGTAATAGAAAATTCTAAAAAAATAGCGAAAAAATCAAAAAAATTAGAAAACACCATCATAGCTTCTTTTCAAGCCAAAATAGGTTGGGAAAGGCCGAGAAAGAGAGAAAAGAGAAAAAATTGTTACGATGTATTCCTACTCGACCCGTAATAGAAAATTCTATAAAAAAAAGCAAAAAAATTCAAAAAGTTTGAAAACACCTTTATAGCATTTTTTTCAAGCCAAAATAGGTTGGGCAAGGGTGGGAAAGAGTGAAAGTAAAAAAAGTCTTTCCGATGTGTTCCTTCCCGACCGGTAATAGAAAATACCAAAAAAATAGCAAAAAAATTCAAAAAATCTGAAAACACCATCATAGCTTCTTTCCCAGCCAAAATAGGTTGGAAAAGGCCAAGAAAGAGAGAAAATAAAAAAAAAATCGTTCTGATGTATTCCTACCCGACTCATAATAGAAAATTCCAAAAAAATAGCCAAAAATTAGAAAACACCATCATAGCTTCTTTTAAAGCCAAAATAGGTGGGAAAAGGCCGAGAAAGAGAGAAAAGAGAAAAAATTGTTACGCTGTATTTCTACCCGACCCGTAATAGAAAATTCTAAAAAAAAAGCAAAAAAAATTCAAAAAACTTGAAAACACCTTTATAGCATTTTTTTCAAGCCAAAATAGGTTGGGAAAGGGTGAGAAAGTGAGAAAGTGAAAAAAAATCTTTCTGATGTGTTCCTTCCCGACCCGTAATAGAAAATACCAAAAAAATAGCAAAAAAATTCAAAAAATTTGAAAACACCATCGTAGCTTCTTTTCTAGCCGAAATAGGTTGCGAAAAGCCGAGAAAGAGAGAAAAAAAAAATAGTTTCGATGTGTTCCTATCCGACTGGGAATTCAAAATTCCAAAAAAATAGCAAAAAAATTCAAAAAATGACAAAACTCCATCATAGCTTCTTTTCAAGCCAAAATAGGTTGGGAAAGGCTGCGACAGGGAGAAAATAAAAAAAAATCGTTTCAATGTGTGCCTACCTAACCCGCAATAGAAAATTCTAAAAAAAGTAGGAAAAAAATTCAAGAAATTACAAAACACCGTCATAGCTTCATTTCAAGCCAAAATAGGTTGGTAAAGGCCTAGAAAGGGAGAAAATAAAAAAAATCGTTCGGATGTGTGCCAACCCAACCCATAATCGAAAATTCTAATAAAATTCAAAAAATTAGAAAACACCATCATAGTTTCTTTTCAAGCCAAAAGAGGTCAGGAAAGGCTGAGAAAGAGAGAAAAAAAAAAAAAATCGTTCTTATGTATTCCTACCCGACTCGTAATAGAAAATTCCAAAAAAATAGCCAAAAAATTCAAAAAATTAGAGAACACCATCATAGCTTCTTTCTCAGCCAAAATAGGTTGGAAAAGCCCGAGAAAGAGAGAAAATATTAAAAATCGTTTCAATGTGTGCTTACTCGACCCGTAATAGAAAATTCTAAAAAAAAACGAAAAAATTAAAAAAATTAGAAAACACCATCATAGCTTCTTTTCAAGCCAAAATAGGTGGGAAAAGGCCGAGAAAGAGAGAAAAGAGAAAAAATTGTTACGATGTATTCCTACTCGACCCGTAATAGAAAATTCTATAAAAAAAAGCAAAAAAATTCAAAAAGTTTGAAAACACCTTTATAGCATTTTTTTCAAGCCAAAATAGGTTGGGCAAGGGTGGGAAAGAGTGAAAGTAAAAAAAGTCTTTCCGATGTGTTCCTTCCCGACCGGTAATAGAAAATACCAAAAAAATAGCAAAAAAATTCAAAAAATCTGAAAACACCATCATAGCTTCTTTCCCAGCCAAAATAGGTTGGAAAAGGCCAAGAAAGAGAGAAAATAAAAAAAAAATTGTTCTGATGTATTCCTACCCGACTCATAATAGAAAATTCCAAAAAAATAGCAAAAAATTAGAAAACACCATCATAGCTTCTTTTAAAGCCAAAATAGGTGGGAAAAGGCCGAGAAAGAGAGAAAAGAGAAAAAATTGTTACGCTGTATTTCTACCCGACCCGTAATAGAAAATTCTAAAAAAAAAAGCAAAAAAAATTCAAAAAACTTGAAAACACCTTTATAGCATTTTTTTCAAGCCAAAATAGGTTGGGAAAGGGTGAGAAAGTGAGAAAGTGAAAAAAAATCTTTCTGATGTGTTCCTTCCCGACCCGTAATAGAAAATACCAAAAAAATAGCAAAAAAATTCAAAAAATTTGAAAACACCATCGTAGCTTCTTTTCTAGCCGAAATAGGTTGCGAAAAGCCGAGAAAGAGAGAAAAAAAAAATAGTTTCGATGTGTTCCTATCCGACTGGGAATTCAAAATTCCAAAAAAATAGCAAAAAAATTCAAAAAATGACAAAACTCCATCATAGCTTCTTTTCAAGCCAAAATAGGTTGGGAAAGGCTGCGACAGGGAGAAAATAAAAAAAAATCGTTTCAATGTGTGCCTACCTGACCCGCAATAGAAAATTCTAAAAAAAGTAGGAAAAAAATTCAAGAAATTACAAAACACCGTCATAGCTTCATTTCAAGCCAAAATAGGTTGGGAAAGGCCTAGAAAGGGAGAAAATGAAAGAAATCGTTCGGATGTGTGCCAACCCAACCCATAATCGAAAATTCTAAAAAAATAGCGAAAAAATTCAAAAAATTAGAAAACACCATCATAATTTCTTTTCAAGCCAAAATAGGTTAGGAAAGGCTGAGAAAGAGAGAAAAAAAAAATCGTTCTTATGTATTCCTACCCGACTCGTAATAGAAAATTTCAAAAAAATAGCAAAAAAATTCAAAAAATTAGAAAATACCATCATAGCTTCTTTCCCAACCAAAATAGATTGGAAAAGGCTGAGAAAGAGAGAAAATAAAAAAAATCGTTTTAATGTGTGCTTACTCGACCCGTAATAGAAAATTCTAAAAAAAAACGAAAAAATTAAAAAAACTAGAAAACACCATCATAGCTTCTTTTCAAGCCAAAATAGGTGGGAAAAGGCCAAGAAAGAGAGAAAAGAGAAAAAATTGTTACGATGTATTTCTACCCGACCCGTAATAGAAAATTCTAAAAAAAACGCAAAAAAATTAAAAAATTTGAAAACACCATCGTAGCTTCTTTTCTAGCCGAAATTGGTTGCGAAAAGCCGAGAAAGAGAGAAAATAAAAAACAATAGTTTCGATGTGTTCCTACCCGACTGGGAATTCAAAATTCCAAAAAAATAGCAAAAAAATTCAAAAAATTACAACACTCCATCATTGCTTCTTTTCAAGCCAAAATATGTTAGGAAAGGCCGCGAAAGGGAGAAAAAAAAAAAAATCGTTTCAGTGTGTGCCTACCCGACCCGTAATACAAAATTCTAAAAAAAAACGAAAAAATTAAAAAAACTAGAAAACACCATCATAGCTTCTTTTCAAGCCAAAATAGGTGGGAAAAGGCCAAGAAAGAGAGAAAAGAGAAAAAATTGTTACGATGTATTTCTACCCGACCCGTAATAGAAAATTCTAAAAAAAACGCAAAAAAATTAAAAAATTTGAAAACACCATCGTAGCTTCTTTTCTAGCCGAAATTGGTTGCGAAAAGCCGAGAAAGAGAGAAAATAAAAAACAATAGTTTCGATGTGTTCCTACCCGACTGGGAATTCAAAATTCCAAAAAAATAGCAAAAAAATTCAAAAAATTACAACACTCCATCATTGCTTCTTTTCAAGCCAAAATATGTTAGGAAAGGCCGCGAAAGGGAGAAAAAAAAAAAAATCGTTTCAGTGTGTGCCTACCCGACCCGTAATACAAAATTCTAAAAAAAAACGAAAAAATTAAAAAAACTAGAAAACACCATCATAGCTTCTTTTCAAGCCAAAATAGGTGGGAAAAGGCCAAGAAAGAGAGAAAAGAGAAAAAATTGTTACGATGTATTTCTACCCGACCCGTAATAGAAAATTCTAAAAAAAACGCAAAAAAATTCAAAAAATTTGAAAACACCATCGTAGCTTCTTTTCTAGCCGAAATTGGTTGCGAAAAGCCGAGAAAGAGAGAAAATAAAAAACATTAGTTTCGATGTGTTCCTACCCGACTGGGAATTCAAAATTCCAAAAAAATAGCAAAAAAATTCAAAAAATTACAACACTCCATCATTGCTTCTTTTCAAGCCAAAATATGTTAGGAAAGGCCGCGAAAGGGAGAAAAAAAAAAAAAAAAATCGTTTCAGTGTGTGCCTACCTGACCCGTAATACAAAATTCTAAAAAAAGTAGCAAAAAAATTCAAGAAATTACAAAACACCATCATAGCTTCATTTCAAGCCAAAATAGGTTGGGAAAGGCCTAGAAATGGGGAAAATAAAAAAAATCGTTCGGATGTGTGCCAACCCGACCCATAATCGAAAATTATAAAAAAATAGCGAAAACATTCAAAAAATTAGAAAACACCATCATAGTTTCTTTTCAAGCCAAAAGAGGTCAGGAAATGCTGAGAAAGAGAGAAAATAAAAAAAAAATTGTCCCTATGTATTCCTACCCTACTCGTAATAGAAAATTCCAAAAAAATAGTAAAAAAATTCAAAAAATTAGAAAACTCCATCATAGCTTCTTTCCCAGCCAAAATAGGTTGGAAAAGGCCGAGAAAGAGAGAAAATAAAAAAAATCGTTTCAATGTGTGCTTACCCGACCCGTAATAGAAAATTCTAAAAAAATAGCGAAAAAATCAAAAAAATTAGAAAACCCCATCATAGCTTCTTTTCAAGCCAAAATAGGTTGGGAAAGGCCGAGAAAGAGAGAAAAGAGAAAAAATTGTTACGATGTATTCCTACTCGACCCGTAATAGAAAATTCTATAAAAAAAAGCAAAAAAATTCAAAAAGTTTGAAAACACCTTTATAGCATTTTTTTCAAGCCAAAATAGGTTGGGCAAGGGTGGGAAAGAGTGAAAGTAAAAAAAATCTTTCCGATGTGTTCCTTCCCGACCGGTAATAGAAAATAGCAAAAAAATAGCAAAAAAATTCAAAAAATCTGAAAACACCATCATAGCTTCTTTCCCAGCCAAAATAGGTTGGAAAAGGCCAAGAAAGAGAGAAAATAAAAATAAAAATCGTTCTGATGTATTCCTACCAGACTCATAATAGAAAATTCCAAAAAAATAGCAAAAAAATTAGAAAACACCATCATAGCTTCTTTTAAAGCCAAAATAGGTGGGAAAAGGCCGAGAAAGAGAGAAAAGAGAAAAAATTGTTACGCTGTATTTCTACCCGACCCGTAATAGAAAATTCTAAAAAAAAAGCAAAAAAAATTCAAAAAACTTGAAAACACCTTTATAGCATTTTTTTCAAGCCAAAATAGGTTGGGAAAGGGTGAGAAAGTGAGAAAGTGAAAAAAAATCTTTCTGATGTGTTCCTTCCCGACCCGTAATAGAAAATACCAAAAAAATAGCAAAAAAATTCAAAAAATTTGAAAACACCATCGTAGCTTCTTTTCTAGCCGAAATAGGTTGCGAAAAGCCGAGAAAGAGAGAAAAAAAAAATAGTTTCGATGTGTTCCTATCCGACTGGGAATTCAAAATTCCAAAAAAATAGCAAAAAAATTAAAAAAATGACAAAACTCCATCATAGCTTCTTTTCAAGCCAAAATAGGTTGGGAAAGGCTGCGACAGGGAGAAAATAAAAAAAAATCGTTTCAATGTGTGCCTACCTGACCCGCAATAGAAAATTCTAAAAAAAGTAGGAAAAAAATTCAAGAAATTACAAAACACCGTCATAGCTTCATTTCAAGCCAAAATAGGTTGGTAAAGGCCTAGAAAGGGAGAAAATAAAAAAAATCGTTCGGATGTGTGCCAACCCAACCCATAATCGAAAATTCTAATAAAATTCAAAAAATTAGAAAACACCATCATAGTTTCTTTTCAAGCCAAAAGAGGTCAGGAAAGGCTGAGAAAGAGAGAAAATAAAAAAAAAATCGTTCTTATGTATTCCTACCCGACTCGTAATAGAAAATTCCAAAAAAATAGCAAAAAAATTCAAAAAATTAGAGAACACCATCATAGCTTCTTTCTCAGCCAAAATAGGTTGGAAAAGGCCGAGAAAGAGAGAAAATAATAAAAATCGTTTCAATGTGTGCTTAACCGACCCGTAATAGAAAATTTTAAAAAAATAGCCAAAAAATTAAAAAAATTAGAAAACACCATCATAGCTTCTTTTCAAGCAAAATATGTGGGAAAAGGCCGAGAAAGAGAGAAAAGAGAAAAAATTGTTACGATGTATTTCTACCCGACCCGTAGTAGAAAATTCTAAAAAAAACGCAAAAAAATTCAAAAAACTTTAAAACACCTTTATAGCGTTTTTTTCAAGCCAAAATAGGTTGGGAAAGGGTGAGAAAGAGAGAAAGTGAAAAATAATCTTTATGATGTGTCCTTCCTGACCCGTAATAGAAAATTCCAAAAAAATAGCAAAAAAATTAAAAAAATTTGAAAACACCTTCGGAGCTTCTTTTCTAGCCGAAATAGGTTGCGAAAAGCCGAGAAAGAGAGAAAAAAAAAAAAAAATAGTTTCGATGTGTTCCTACCCGACTGGGAATTGAAAATTCCAAAAAAATAGCAAAAAAATTTAAAAAATTACAAAACTCCGTGATAGCTTCATTTCAAGCCAAAATAGGTTGGGAAAGGCCGAGAAAATGAGAAAATAAAAAAAAATCGTTTCAATGTGTGCCTACCAGACCCGTAATAGAAAATTCTAAAAAAAATAGCAAAAAAATTAAAGAAATTACAAAACACCATCGTAGCTTCATTTCAAGCCAAAATAGGTTGGGAAAGGCCGAAATAGAGAGAAAAAAAAAATAGTTTCGATGTGTTCCTATCCGACTGGGAATTCAAAATTCCAAAAAAATAGCGAAAAAATTCAAAAAATTAGAAAACACCATCATAGTTTCTTTTCAAGCCAAAAGAGGTCAGGAAAGGCTGAGAAAGAGAGAAAAAAAAAATCGTTCTTATGTATTCCTACCCGACTCGTAATAGAAAATTCCAAAAAAATAGCAAAAAAATTCAAAAAATTAGAAAATACCATCATAGCTTCTTTCCCAACCAAAATAGGTTGGAAAAGGCCGAGAAAGAGAGAAAACAAAAAAAATCGTTTCAATGTGTGCTTACTCGACCCGTAATAGAAAATTCTAAAAAAAAGCGAAAAAATTAAAAAAATTAGAAAACACCATCATAGCTTCTTTTCAAGCCAAAATAGGTGGGAAAAGGCCGAGAAAGAGAGAAAAGAGAAAAAATTGTTACGATGTATTTCTACCCGACCCGTAATAGAAAATTCTAAAAAAAACGCAAACAAATTCAAATAATTTTAAAACACCTTTATAGCATTTTTTTCAAGCCAAAATAGGTTGGGAAAGGGTGAGAAAGAGAGAAAGTGAAAAATAATCTATCTGATGTGTTCCTTCCCGACCCGTAATAGAAAATACCAAAAAAATAGCAAAAAAATTCAAAAAATTTGAAAACACCATCGTAGCTTCTTTTCTAGCCGAAATAGGTTGCGAAAAGCCGAGAAAGAGAGAAAATAAAAAAAAAATAGTTTCGATGTGTTCCTACCCGACTGGGAATTGAAAATTCCAAAAAAATAGCAAAAATATTCAAAAAATTACAAAACTCCATCATAGCTTCATTTCAAGCCAAAACAGGTTGGGAAAGGCCGAGAAAATGAGAAAATAAAAAAAATCGTTTCAATGTGTGCCTACCAAACCCGTAATAGAAAATTCTAAAAAAAATAGCAAAAAAATTAAAGAAATTACAAAACACCATCGTAGCTTCATTTCATGCCAAAATAGGTTGGGAAAGGCCTAGAAAGGGAGAAAAGAAAAAAAATCGTTCAGATGTGTGCCAACCCGATCCATAATCGAAAATTCTAAAAAAATAGCGAAAAAATTCAAAAAATTAGAAAACACCATCATAGTTTCTTTTCAAGCCAAAAGAGGTCAGGAAAGGCTGAGAAAGAGAGAGAAAAAAAAAATTGTTCTTATGTATTCCTGCCTGACTCGTAATAGAAAATTCCAAAAAAATAGCAAAAAAATTCAAAAAATTAGAAAAGATCATCATAGCTTCTTTCCCAACCAAAATAGGTTCGAAAAGGCCGAGAAAGAGAGAAAATAAAAAAAATCGTTTCAATGTGTGCTTACTCGACCCGTAATAGAAAATTCTAAAAAAAAGTGAAAAAATTAAAAAAATCTAGAAAACACCATCATAGCTACTTTTAAAGCCAAAATAGGTGGGAAAAGGCCGAGAAAGAGAGAAAATAGAAAAAATTGTTACGATGTATTTCTACCCGACCCGTAATAGAAAATTCTAAAAAAAACGCAAAAAAATTCAAAAAATTTTAAAACACGTTTATAGCATTTTTTTCAAGCCAAAATAGGTTGGGAAAGGGTGAGAAAGAGAGAAAGTGAAAAATAGTCTTTCTGATGTGTTCCTTCCCGACCCGTAATAGAAAATACCAAAAAAATAGCAAAAAAATTCAAAAAATTTGAAAACACCATCGTAGCTTCTTTTCTAGCCGAAATTGGTTGCGAAAAGCCAAGAAAGAGAGAAAATAAAAAAAAATAGTTTCGATGTGTTCCTACCCGACTGGGAATTGAAAATTCCAAAAAAAATAGCAAAAAAATTTAAGAAATTACAAAACACCATCATAGCTTCATTCCAAGCCAAAATCGGTTGGGAAAGGCCTAGAAAGGGAGAAAATAAAAAAAATCGTTCGGATGTGTGCCAACCCGACCCATAATCGAAAATTATAAAAAAATAGCGAAAAAATTCAAAAAATTAGAAAACACCATCATTGTTTCTTTTCAAGCCAAAAGAGGTCAGGAAAGGCTGAGAAAGAGAGAAAAAAAAAAAAAAAAATCGTTCTTATGTATTCCTACCCTACTCGTAAAAGAAAATTCCAAAAAAATTGCAAAAAAATTCAAAAAATTAGAAAACACCGTCATAGCTTCTTTACCAGCCAAAATAGGTTGGAAAAGGCCGAGAAAGAGAGAAAATAAAAAAAATCGTTTCAATGTGTGCTTACCCGACCCGTAATAGAAAATTCTAAAAAATTAGCAAAAAAATTAAAAAAATTAGAAAACACCATCATAGCTTCTTTTCAAGCCAAAATAGGTTGGGAAAGGCCGAGAAAGAGAGAAAAGATAAAAAATTGTTACGATGTATTCCTACTTGACCCGTAATAGAAAATTCTAAAAAAAAAAAGCAAAAGAATTCAAAAAGTTGGAAAACACCTTTATAGAATTTTTTTCAAGCCAAAATAGGTTGGGAAAGGGTGGGAAAGAGAGAAAGTAAAAAAAGTCTTTCCGATGTGTTCCTTCCCGACCCGTAATAGAAAATACAAAAAAAATAGCAAAAAAATTCAAAAAATGTGAAAACACCATCATAGCGTCTTTCCCAGCCAAAATAGGTTGGAAAAGGCCGAGAAAGAGAGAAAAAAAAAATAGTTTCGAAAACACCATCATAGTTTCTTTTCAAGCCAAAATAGGTTAGGAAAGGCTAAGAAAGAGAGAAAAAAAAAATCGTTCTAATGTTTTCCTACCCGACTCGTAATAGAAAATTCCAAAAAAATAGCAAAAAAATTCTGAAAATTAGAAAATACCATCATAGCTTCTTTCCAAACCAAAATAGGTTGGAAAAGGCCGAGAAAGAGAGAAAATAAAAAAAATCGTTTCAACGTGTGCTTACTCGACCCGTAATAGAAAATTCTAAAAAAAAGCGAAAAAATTAAAAAAATTAGAAAACACCATCATAGCTTCTTTTCAAGCCAAAATAGGAGGGAAAAGGCCGAGAAAGAGAGAAAAGAGAAAAAATTGTTACGATGTATTTCTACCCGACCCGTAATAGAAAATTCTAAAAAAAACGCAAACAAATTCAAAAAATTTTAAAACAACTTTATAGCATTTTTTTCGAGCCAAAATAGGTTGGGAAAGGGTGAGAAAGAGAGAAAGTGAAAAATAATCTTTCTGATGTGTTCCTTCCAGACCCGTAATAGAAAATACCAAAAAAATAGCAAAAAAATTCAAAAAATTTGAAAACACCATCGTAGCTTCTTTTCTAGCCGAAATAGGTTGCGAAAAGCCGAGAAAGAGAGAAAATAAAAAAAAAATAGTTTCGATGTGTTCCTACCCAACTGGGAATTCAAGATTCCAAAAAAATAGCAAAAAAATTCAAAAAATTACAAAACTCCATCATAGCTTCTTTTCAAGCCAAAAGAGGTTGGGAAAGGGTGAGAAAGGGAGAAAGTGAAAAATAATCTTTCTGATATGTTCCTTCCCGACCCGTAATAGAAAATACCAAAAAAATAGCAAAAAAATTCAAAAAATTAGAAAATACCATCATAGCTTCTTTCCCAACCAAAATAGGTTGGAAAAGGCCGAGAAAGAGAGAAAATAAAAAAAATCGTTTCGATGTGTGCTTACTCGACCCGTAATAGAAAATTCTAAAAAAAAGCGAAAAAATTAAAAAAACTAGAAAACACCATCATAGCTTCTTTTCAAGTCAAAATAGGTGGGAAAAGGCTGAGAAAGAGAGAAAAGAGAAAAAATTGTTACGATGTATTCCTACTCGACCCGTAATAGAAAATTCTAAAAAAAACGCAAAAAAATTCAAAAAATTTGAAAACACCTTTATAGCATTTTTTTCAAGCCAAAATAGGTTGGGCAAGGGTGGGAAAGAGTGAAAGTAAAAAAAGTCTTTCCGATGTGTTCCTTCCCGACCCGTAATAGAAAATACCAAAAAAATAGCAAAAAAATTTAAAAAATCTGAAAACACCATCATAGCTTCTTTCCCAGCCAAAGTAGGTTGGAAAAGGCCAAGAAAGAGAGAAAATAAAAAAATATAGTTCTGATGTATTCCTACCCGACTCATAATAGAAAATTCCAAAAAAATAGCAAAAAATTAGAAAACACCATCATAGCTTCTTTTCAAGCCAAAATAGGTGGGAAAATGCCGAGAAAGACAGAAAAGAGAAAAAATTGTTACGATGTATTTCTACCCGACCCGTAATAGAAAATTCTAAAAAAAAAGCAAAAAAAATTCAAAAAACTTGAAAACACCTTTATAGCATTTTTTTCAAGCCAAAATAGGTTGGGAAAGGGTGAGAAAGTGAGAAAGTGAAAAAAAATCTTTCTAATGTGTTCCTTCCCGAACCGTAATAGAAAATACAAAAAAAATAGCAAAAAAATTCAAAAAATCTGAATACACCATCATAGCGTCTTTCTCAGCCAAAATAGGTTGGAAAAGGCCGAGAAAGAGAGAGAAAAAAAAAATAGTTTCGATGTGTTCCTACCCGACTGGGAATTGAAAAATCCAAAAAAATAGCCAAAAAATTCAAAAAATTACAAAACTCCATCATAGCTTCATTTCAAGCCAAAATAGGTTGGGAAAGGCCGAGAAAGGGAGAAAATAAAAAAATCGTTTCAATGTGTGCCTACCAGACCCGTAATAGAAATTTCCAAAAATAATAGCAAAAAAATTCAAGAAATAACAAAACACCATCATAGCTTCATTTCAAGCCAAAATAGGTTGGGAAAGGCCTAGAAAGGGAGAAAAGAAAAAAAATCGTTCGGATGTATGCCAACCCGACCCATAATCGAAAATTCTAAAAAAATAGCGAAAAAATTCAAAAAATTAGAAAACACCATCATAGTTTCTTTTCAAGCCAAAATAGGTTAGGAAAGGCTAAGAAAGAGAGAAAAAAAAAATCGTTCTTATGTTTTCCTACCCGACTCGTAATAGAAAATTCCAAAAAAATAGCAAAAAAATTCAAAAAATTAGAAAATACCATCATAGCTTCTTTCCAAACCAAAATAGGTTGGAAAAGGCCGAGAAAGAGAGAAAATAGAAAAAATCGTTTCAATGTGTGCTTACTCGACCCGTAATAGAAAATTCCAAAAAAAAGCGAAAAAATTAAAAAAATTAGAAAACACGTTCATAGCTTCTTTTCAAGCCAAAATAGGTGGGAAAAGGCCGAGAAAGAGAGAAAAGAGAAAAAATTGTTACGATGTATTTCTACCCGACCCGTAATAGAAAATTCTAAATGAAAAGCAAAAAAATTCAAAAAATTTGAAAACACCTTTATAGCATTTTTTTTAAAGCCAAAATAGGTTGGGAAAGGTTGAGAAAGAGAGAAAGTAAAAAAAAATCTTTCCAATTTGTTCCTTCCCGACCCGTAATAGAAAATACTATAAAAATAGCAAAAAAATACAAAAATTTTGAAAACGCCATCGTAGCTTCTTTTCAAGCCGAAATAGGTTGCGAAAAGCCGAGAAAGAGAGAAAATTAAAAAAAATAGTTTCGATGTGTTCCTACCCGACTGGGAATTCAAAATTCCAAAAAAATAGCAAAAAAATTCAAAAAATTACAAAACTCCATCATAGCTTCTTTTCAAGCCAAAATAGGTTGGGAAAGGCCGAGACAGGGAGAAAATAAAAAAAAAATCGTTTCAATGTGTGCCTACCCGACCCGTAATAGAAAATTTTAAAAAAAGTAGCAAAAAAATTCAAGAAATTACAAAACACTATCATAACTTCATTTCAAGCCAAAATAGGTTGGGAAAGGCCTAGAAAGGGAGAAAATAAAAAAAATCGTTCGAATGTGTGCCAACTCGACCCATAATCGAAAATTCTAAAAAAATAGCGAAAAAATTCGAAAAATTAGAAAACACCATCATAGTTTCTTTTCAAGCCAAAAGAGGTCAGGAAAGGCTGAGAATGAGAGAAAATAAAAAAAAAAATCGTTCTTATGTATTCCTACCCGACTCGTAATAGAAAATTCCAAAAAAATAGCAAAAAAATTCAAAAAATTAGAGAACACCATCATAGCTTCTTTCTCAGCCAAAATAGGTTGGAAAAGGCCGAGAAAGAGAGAAAATAATAAAAATCGTTTCAATGTGTGCTTAACCGACCCGTAATAGAAAATTTTAAAAAAATAGCCAAAAAATTAAAAAAATTAGAAAACACCATCATAGCTTCTTTTCAAGCAAAAATAGGTTGGGAAAGGCCGAGAAAGAGAGAAGAGAAAAAATTGTTACGATGTATTCCTACCCGACCCGTAATAGAAAATTCTAAAAAAAAAGCAAAAAAATTCAAAAAGTTTGGAAACACCTTTATAGCATTTTTTTTAAAGCCAAACTAGGTTGGGAAATGGTGGGAAAGAGAGAAAGTAAAAAAAGTATTTCCGATGTGTTCCTTCCCGACCCGTAATAGAAAATACCAAAAAAATAGCAAAAAAATTCAAAAAATCTTAAAACACCATCATAGCGTCTTTCCCAGCCAAAGTAGGTTGGAAAAGGCCGAGAAAGAGAGAAAAAAAAAAAAAAAAGTTTCGATGTGTTCCTACCCGACTGGGAATTGAAAATTCCAAAAAAATAGCAAAAAAATTCAAAAAATTACAAAACTCCATCATAGCTTCATTTCACGCCAAAATAGGTTGGGAAAGGCCGAGAAAGGGAGAAAATAAAAAAAATCGTTTCAATGTGTGCCAACCAGACCCGTAATAGAAAATTCTAAAAAAAATAGCAAAAAAATTCAAGAAATTACAAAACACCATCATAGCTTCATTTCAAGCCAAAATAGGTTGGGAAAGGCCTAGAAAGGGAGAAAAGAAAAAAAATCGTTCGGATGTGTGCCAACCCGACCCATAATCGAAAATTCTAAAAAAATAGCGAAAAAATTCAAAAAATTAGAAAACACCATCATAGTTTCTTTTCAAGCCAAAATAGGTTAGGAAAGGCTAAGAAAGAGAGAAAAAAAAAATCGTTCTAATGTTTTCCTACCCGACTCGTAATAGAAAATAGCAAAAAAATTCTGAAAATTAGAAAATACCATCATAGCTTCTTTCCAAACCAAAATAGGTTGGAAAAGGCTGAGAAAGAGAGAAAATAAAAAAAATCGTTTCAATGTGTGCTTACTCGACCCGTAATAGAAAATTCTAAAAAAAAGCGAAAAAATTAAAAAAATTAGAAAACACCATCATAGCTTCTTTTCAAGCCAAAATAGGAGGGAAAAGGCCGAGAAAGAGAGAAGAGAAAAAATTGTTACGATGTATTCCTACCCGACCCGTAATAGAAAATTCTAAAAAAAAAGCAAAAAAATTCAAAAAGTTTGGAAACACCTTTATAGCATTTTTTTTAAAGCCAAACTAGGTTGGGAAATGGTGGGAAAGAGAGAAAGTAAAAAAAGTATTTCCGATGTGTTCCTTCCCGACCCGTAATAGAAAATACCAAAAAAATAGCAAAAAAATTCAAAAAATCTTAAAACACCATCATAGCGTCTTTCCCAGCCAAAGTAGGTTGGAAAAGGCCGAGAAAGAGAGAAAAAAAAAAAAAAAGTTTCGATGTGTTCCTACCCGACTGGGAATTGAAAATTCCAAAAAAATAGCAAAAAAATTCAAAAAATTACAAAACTCCATCATAGCTTCATTTCACGCCAAAATAGGTTGGGAAAGGCCGAGAAAGGGAGAAAATAAAAAAAATCGTTTCAATGTGTGCCAACCAGACCCGTAATAGAAAATTCTAAAAAAAATAGCAAAAAAATTCAAGAAATTACAAAACACCATCATAGCTTCATTTCAAGCCAAAATAGGTTGGGAAAGGCCTAGAAAGGGAGAAAAGAAAAAAAATCGTTCGGATGTGTGCCAACCCGACCCATAATCGAAAATTCTAAAAAAATAGCGAAAAAATTCAAAAAATTAGAAAACACCATCATAGTTTCTTTTCAAGCCAAAATAGGTTAGGAAAGGCTAAGAAAGAGAGAAAAAAAAATCGTTCTAATGTTTTCCTACCCGACTCGTAATAGAAAATTCCAAAAAAATAGCAAAAAAATTCTGAAAATTAGAAAATACCATCATAGCTTCTTTCCAAACCAAAATAGGTTGGAAAAGGCTGAGAAAGAGAGAAAATAAAAAAAATCGTTTCAATGTGTGCTTACTCGACCCGTAATAGAAAATTCTAAAAAAAAGCGAAAAAATTAAAAAAATTAGAAAACACCATCATAGCTTCTTTTCAAGCCAAAATAGGAGGGAAAAGGCCGAGAAAGAGAGAAAAGAGAAAAAATTGTTACGATGTATTTCTACCCGACCCGTAATAGAAAATTCTAAAAAAAACGCAAACAAATTCAAAAAATTTTAAAACAACTTTATAGCATTTTTTTCGAGCCAAAATAGGTTGGGAAAGGGTGAGAAAGAGAGAAAGTGAAAAATAATCTTTCTGATGTGTTCCTTCCAGACCCGTAATAGAAAATACCAAAAAAATAGCAAAAAAATTCAAAAAATTTGAAAACACCATCGTAGCTTCTTTTCTAGCCGAAATAGGTTGCGAAAAGCCGAGAAAGAGAGAAAAAAAAAAAAAAATAGTTTCGATGTGTTCCTACCCAACTGGGAATTCAAGATTCCAAAAAAATAGCAAAAAAATTCAAAAAATTACAAAACTCCATCATAGCTTCTTTTCAAGCCAAAAGAGGTTGGGAAAGGGTGAGAAAGAGAGAAAGTGAAAAATAATCTTTCTGATATGTTCCTTCCCGACCCGTAATAGAAAATACCAAAAAAATAGCAAAAAAATTCAAAAAATTAGAAAATACCATCATAGCTTCTTTCCCAACCAAAATAGGTTGGAAAAGGCCGAGAAAGAGAGAAAATAAAAAAAATCGTTTCGATGTGTGCTTACTCGACCCGTAATAGAAAATTCTAAAAAAAAGCGAAAAAATTAAAAAAACTAGAAAACACCATCATAGCTTCTTTTCAAGTCAAAATAGGTGGGAAAAGGCTGAGAAAGAGAGAAAAGAGAAAAAATTGTTACGATGTATTCCTACTCGACCCGTAATAGAAAATTCTATAAAAAAAAGCAAAAAAATTCAAAAAGTTTGAAAACACCTTTATAGCATTTTTTTCAAGCCAAAATAGGTTGGGCAAGGGTGGGAAAGAGTGAAAGTAAAAAAAGTCTTTCCGATGTGTTCCTTCCCGACCCGTAATAGAAAATACCAAAAAAATAGCAAAAAAATTTAAAAAATCTGAAAACACCATCATAGCTTCTTTCCCAGCCAAAGTAGGTTGGAAAAGGCCAAGAAAGAGAGAAAATAAAAAAAATATAGTTCTGATGTATTCCTACCCGACTCATAATAGAAAATTCCAAAAAAATAGCAAAAAATTAGAAAACACCATCATAGCTTCTTTTCAAGCCAAAATAGGTGGGAAAATGCCGAGAAAGACAGAAAAGAGAAAAAATTGTTACGATGTATTTCTACCCAACCCGTAATAGAAAATTCTAAAAAAAAAGCAAAAAAAATTCAAAAAACATGAAAACACCTTTATAGCATTTTTTTCAAGCCAAAATAGGTTGGGAAAGGGTGAGAAAGTGAGAAAGTGAAAAAAAATCTTTCTAATGTGTTCCTTACCGAACCGTAAAAGAAAATACCAAAAAAATAGCAAAAAAATTCAAAAAATTTGAAAACACCATCGTTGCTTCTTTTCTAGCCGAAATAGGTTGCGAAAAGCCGAGAAAGAGAGAAAAAAAAAATAGTTTCGATGTGTTCCTATCCGACTGGGAATTCAAAATTCCAAAAAAATAGCAAAAAAATTCAAAAAATGACAAAACTCCATCATAGCTTCTTTTCAAGCCAAAATAGGTTGGGAAAGGCCGCGACAGGGAGAAAATAAAAAAAAATCGTTTCAATGTGTGCCTACCCGACCCGTAATAGTAAATTCTAAAAAAAGTAGCAAAAAAATTCAAGAAATTACAAAACACCATCATAACTTCATTTCAAGCCAAAATAGGTTGGGAAAGGCCTAGAAAGGGAGAAAATAAAAAAAATCGTTCGGATGTGTGCCAACACGACCCATAATCGAAAATTCTACAAAAATAGCGAAAAAATTCAAAAAATTAGAAAACACCATCACAGTTTCTTTTCAAGCCAAAAGAGGTCAGGAAACGCTGAGAAAGAGAGAAAAAAAAAATCGTTCTTATGTATTCCTACCCGACTCGTAATAGCAAAAAAATAGCAAAAAAATTCAAAAAAATAGCAAAAAAATTCAAAAAATTAGAAAATACCATCATAGCTTCTTTCCAAACCAAAATAGGTTGGAAAAGGCCGAGAAAGAGAGAAAATAAAAAAAATCGTTTCAATGTGTGCTTACTCGACTCGTAATAGAAAATTCTAAAAAAAAGCGAAAAAATTAAAAAAATAAGAAAACACCATTATAGCTTCTTTTCAAGCCAAAATAGGAGGGAAAATGCCGAGAAAGAGAGAAAAGAGAAAAAATTTTTACGGTGTATTTCTACCCGACCCGTAATAGAAAATTCTAAAAAAAACCCAAAAAAATTCAAAAATTTTTAAAACAACTTTATAGCATTTTTTTCAAGCCAAAATAGGTTGGGAAAGGGTGAGAAAGAGAGAAAGTGAAAAACAATCTTTCTGATGTGTTCCTTCCCGACCCGTAATAGAAAATACCAAAAAAATAGCAAAAAAATTCAAAAAATTTGAAAAAACCATCGTAGCTTCTTTTCTAGCCGAAATAGGTTGCGAAAAGCCGAGAAAGAGAGAAAAAAAAAAAATAGTTTCGATGTGTTCCTACCCTACTAGGAATTCAAAATTCCAAAAAAATAGCAAAAAAATTCAAAAAATTACAAAACTCCATCATAGCTTCTTTTCAAGCCAAAAGAGGTTGGGAAAGGGTGAGAAAGAGAGAAAGTGAAAAATAATCTTTCTAATGTGTTCCTTCCCGACCCGTAATAGAAAATACCAAAAAAATAGCAAAAAAATTCAAAAAATTAGAAAATACCATCGTAGCTTCTTTCCCAACCAAAATAGGTTGGAAAAGGCCGAGAAAGAGAGAAAATAAAAAAAAAAATCGTTTCAATGTGTGCCTACCAGACCCGTCATACAAAATTCTAAAAAAAGTAGCAAAAAAATTCAAGAAATTACAAAACACCATCATACCTTCATTTCAAGCCAAAATAGGTTGGGAAAGGCCTAGAAAGGGAGAAAATAAAAAAAATCGTTCGGATGTGTGCCAACACGACCCATAATCGAAAATTATAAAAAAATAGCGAAAAAATTCAAAAAATTAGAAAACACCATCATAGCTTCTTTTCAAGCCAAAATAGGTTGGGAAGGGCCGAGAAAGAGAGAAAAGAGAAAAAATTGTTACGATGTATTCCTACTCGACCCGTAATAGGAAATTCTAAAAAAAAAGCAAAAAAATTCAAAAAGTTTGAAAACACCTTTATAGCATTTTTTTCAAGCCAAAATAGGTTGGGCAAGGGTGGGAAAGAGTGAAAGTAAAAAAAGTCTTTCCGATGTGTTCCTTCCCGACCGGTAATAGAAAATACCAAAAAAATAGCAAAAAAATTTAAAAAATCTGAAAACACCATCATAGCTTCTTTCCCAGCCAAAATAGGTTGGAAAAGGCCAAGAAAGAGAGAAAATAAAAAAAAATAGTTCTGATGTATTCCTACCCGACTCATAATAGAAAATTCCAAAAAAATAGCAAAAAATTAGAAAACACCATCATAGCTTCTTTTCAAGCCAAAATAGGTGGGAAAAGGCCGAGAAAGAGAGAAAAGGGAAAAAATTGTTACGATGTATTTCTACCCGACCCGTAATAGAAAATTCTAAAAAAAAAAGCAAAAAAATTCAAAAAGTTTGGAAACACCTTTATAGCATTTTTTTAAAGCCAAACTAGGTTGGGAAATGGTGGGAAAGAGAGAAAGTAAAAAAAGTATTTCCGATGTGTTCCTTCCCGACCCGTAATAGAAAATACCAAAAAAATAGCAAAAAAATTCAAAAAATCTTAAAACACCATCACAGCGTCTTTCCCAGCCAAAATAGGTTGGAAAAGGCCGAGAGAGAGAGAAAAAAAAAAATAGTTTCGATGTGTTCCTACCCGACTGGGAATTGAAAATTCCAAAAAAATAGCAAAAAAATTCAAAAAATTACAAAACTCCATCATAGCTTCATTTCACGCCAAAATAGGTTGGGAAAGGCCGAGAAAGGGAGAAAATAAAAAAAATCGTTTCAATGTGTGCCTACCAGACCCGTAATAGGAAATTCTAAAAAAAATAGCAAAAAAATTCAAGAAATTACAAAACACCATCATAGCTTCATTTCAAGCCAATAGGTTGGGAAAGGCCTAGAAAGGGAGAAAAGAAAAAAAATCGTTTGGATGTGTGCCAACCCGACCCATAATCGAAAATTCTAAAAAAATAGCGAAAAAATTCAAAAAATTAGAAAACACCATCATAGTTTCTTTTCAAGCCAAAATAGTTTAGGAAAGGCTGAGAAAGAGAGAAAAAAAAATCGTTCTTATGTTTTCCTACCCGACTCGTAATAGAAAATACCAAAAAAATAGCAAAAAAATTCAAAAAATTAGAAAACACCATCATAGCTTCTTTCCCAGCCAAAATAGGTTGAAAAAGGCCGAGAAAGAAAGAAAATAAATAAAATCGTTTCAATGTGTGCTTACCCGACCCGTAATAGAAAATTCTAAAAAAATAACGAAAAAATTAAAAAAATTAGAAAACACCATCGTAGCTTCTTTTCAAGCCAAAATAGGTTGGGAAGGGCCGAGAAAGAGAGAAAAAAGAAAAAATTGTTACGATGTATTCCTACTCGACCCGTAATAGAAAATTCTAAAAAAAAGCAAAAAAATTCAAAAAGTTTGAAAACACCTTTATAGCATTTTTTTCAAGCCAAAATAGGTTGGGCAAGGGTGGGAAAGAGTGAAAGTAAAAAACTCTTTCCGATATGTTCCGTCCCGACCCGTAATAGAAAATACCAAAAAAATAGCAAAAAAATTCATGAAATTTGAAAACACCATCGTAGCTTCTTTTCTAGCCGAAATAGGTTGCGAAAAGCCGAGAAAGAGAGAAAAAAAAAAAATAGTTTCGATGTGTTCCTATCCGACTGGGAATTCAAAATTCCAAAAAAATAGCAAAAAAATTCAAAAAATGACAAAACTCCATCATAGCTTCTTTTCAAGCCAAAATAGGTTGGGAAAGGCTGCGACAGGGAGAAAATAAAAAAAAATCGTTTCAATGTGTGCCTACCTGACCCGCAATAGAAAATTCTAAAAAAAGTAGGAAAAAAATTCATGAAATTACAAAACACCGTCATAGCTTCATTTCAAGCCAAAATAGGTTGGGAAAGGCCTAGAAAGGGAGAAAATAAAAAAAATCGTTCGGATGTGTGCCAACCCAACCCATAATCGAAAATTCTAAAAAAATAGCGAAAAAATTCAAAAAATTAGAAAACACCATCATAGTTTCTTTTCAAGCCAAAATAGGTTAGGAAAGGCTGAGAAAGAGAGAAAAAAAAAAATCGTTCTTATGTATTCCTACCCGACTCGTAATAGAAAATATCAAAAAAATAGCAAAAAAATTCAAAAAATTAGAAAATACCATCATAGCTTCTTTCCCAACCAAAATAGATTGGAAAAGGCTGAGAAAGAGAGAAAATAAAAAAAATCGTTTTAATGTGTGCTTACTCGACCCGTAATAGAAAATTCTAAAAAAAAACGAAAAAATTAAAAAAACTAGAAAACACCATCATAGCTTCTTTTCAAGCCAAAATAGGTGGGAAAAGGCCAAGAAAGAGAGAAAAGAGAAAAAATTGTTACGATGTATTTCTACCCGACCCGTAATAGAAAATTCTAAAAAAAACGCAAAAAAATTCAAAAAATTTGAAAACACCATCGTAGCTTCTTTTCTAGCCGAAATTGGTTGCGAAAAGCCGAGAAAGAGAGAAAATAAAAAAAAATAGTTTCGATGTGTTCCTACCCGACTGGGAATTCAAAATTCCAAAAAAATAGCAAAAAAATTCAAAAAATTACAACACTCCATCATTGCTTCTTTTCAAGCCAAAATATGTTAGGAAAGGCCGCGAAAGGGAGAAAAAAAAAAAAAATCGTTTCATTGTGTGCCTACCCGACCCGTAATACAAAATTCTAAAAAAAGTAGCAAAAAAATTCAAGAAATTACAAAACACCATCATAGCTTCATTTCAAGCCAAAATAGGTTGGGACAGGCCTAGAAAGGGGGAAAATAAAAAAAATCGTTCGGATGTGTGCCAACCCGACCCATAATCGAAAATTATAAAAAAATAGCGAAAACATTCAAAAAATTAGAAAACACCATCATAGTTTCTTTTCAAGCCAAAAGAGGTCAGGAAATGCTGAGAAAGAGAGAAAATAAAAAAAAATTGTCCCTATGTATTCCTACCCTACTCGTAATAGAAAATTCCAAAAAAATAGCAAAAAAATTCAAAAAATTAGAAAACTCCGTCATAGCTTCTTTCCCAGCCAAAATAGGTTGGAAAAGGCCGAGAAAGAGAGAAAATAAAAAAAATCGTTTCAATGTGTGCTTACCCGACCCGTAATAGAAAATTCTAAAAAAATAGCGAAAAAATCAAAAAAATTAGAAAACACCATCATAGCTTCTTTTCAAGCCAAAATAGGTTGGGAAAGGCCGAGAAAGAGAGAAAAGAGAAAAAATTGTTACGATGTATTCCTACTCGACCCGTAATAGAAAATTCTATAAAAAAAAGCAAAAAAATTCAAAAAGTTTGAAAACACCTTTATAGCATTTTTTTCAAGCCAAAATAGGTTGGGCAAGGGTGGGAAAGAGTGAAAGTAAAAAAAGTCTTTCCGATGTGTTCCTTCCCGACCGGTAATAGAAAATACCAAAAAAATAGCAAAAAAATTCAAAAAATCTGAAAACACCATCATAGCTTCTTTCCCAGCCAAAATAGGTTGGAAAAGGCCAAGAAAGAGAGAAAAAAAAAAAAAAAAATCGTTCTGATGTATTCCTACCAGACTCATAATAGAAAATTCCAAAAAAATAGCAAAAAATTAGAAAACACCATCATAGCTTCTTTTAAACCCAAAATAGGTGGGAAAAGGCCGAGAAAGAGAGAAAAGAGAAAAAATTGTTACGCTGTATTTCTACCCGACCCGTAATAGAAAATTCTAAAAAAAAAGCAAAAAAAATTCAAAAAACGTGAAAACACCTTTATAGCATTTTTTTCAAGCCAAAATAGGTTGGGAAAGGGTGAGAAAGTGAGAAAGTGAAAAAAAATCTTTCTGATGTGTTCCTTCCCGACCCGTAATAGAAAATACCAAAAAAATAGCCAAAAAATTCAAAAAATTTGAAAACACCATCGTAGCTTCTTTTCTAGCCGAAATAGGTTGCGAAAAGCCGAGAAAGAGAGAAAAAAAAAAAATAGTTTCGATGTGTTCCTATCCGACTGGGAATTCAAAATTCCAAAAAAATAGCAAAAAAATTCAAAAAATGACAAAACTCCATCATAGCTTCTTTTCAAGCCAAAATAGGTTGGGAAAGGCTGCGACAGGGAGAAAATAAAAAAAAATCGTTTCAATGTGTGCCTACCTGACCCGCAATAGAAAATTCTAAAAAAAGTTGGAAAAAAATTCAAGAAATTACAAAACACCGTCATAGCTTCATTTCAAGCCAAAATAGGTTGGGAAAGGCCTAGAAAGGGAGAAAATAAAAAAAATCGTTCGGATGTGTGCCAACCCAACCCACAATCGAAAATTCTAAAAAAATAGCGAAAAAATTCAAAAAATTAGAAAACACCATCATAATTTCTTTTCAAGCCAAAATAGGTTAGAAAGGCTGAGAAAGAGAGAAAAAAAAAATCGTTCTTATGTATTCCTACCCGACTCGTAATAGAAAATTTCAAAAAAATAGCAAAAAAATTCAAAAAATTAGAAAATACCATCATAGCTTCTTTCCCAACCAAAATAGATTGGAAAAGGCTGAGAAAGAGAGAAAATAAAAAAAATCGTTTTAATGTGTGCTTACTCGACCCGTAATAGAAAATTCTAAAAAAAAACGAAAAAATTAAAAAAACTAGAAAACACCATCATAGCTTCTTTTCAAGCCAAAATAGGTGGGAAAAGGCCAAGAAAGAGAGAAAAGAGAAAAAATTGTTACGATGTATTTCTACCCGACCCGTAATAGAAAATTCTAAAAAAAACGCAAAAAAATTCAAAAAATTTGAAAACACCATCGTAGCTTCTTTTCTAGCCGAAATTGGTTGCGAAAAGCCGAGAAAGAGAGAAAATAAAAAAAAATAGTTTCGATGTGTTCCTACCCGACTGGGAATTCAAAATTCCAAAAAAATAGCAAAAAAATTCAAAAAATTACAACACTCCATCATTGCTTCTTTTCAAGCCAAAATATGTTTGGAAAGGCCGCGAAAGGGAGAAAAAAAAAAAAAATCGTTTCAGTGTGTGCCTACCCGACCCGTAATACAAAATTCTAAAAAAAGTAGCAAAAAAATTCAAGAAATTACAAAACACCATCATAGCTTCATTTCAAGCCAAAATAGGTTGGGAAAGGCCTAGAAAGGGGGAAAATAAAAAAAAATCGTTCGGATGTGTGCCAACCCGACCCATAATCGAAAATTATAAAAAAATAGCGAAAACATTCAAAAAATTAGAAAACACCATCATAGTTTCTTTTCAAGCCAAAAGAGGTCAGGAAATGCTGAGAAAGAGAGAAAATAAAAAAAAATTGTCCCTATGTATTCCTACCCTACTCGTAATAGAAAATTCCAAAAAAATAGCAAAAAAATTCAAAAAATTAGAAAACTCCGTCATAGCTTCTTTCCCAGCCAAAATAGGTTGGAAAAGGCCGAGAAAGAGAGAAAATAAAAAAAATCGTTTCAATGTGTGCTTACCCAACCCGTAATAGAAAATTCTAAAAAAATAGCGAAAAAATCAAAAAAATTAGAAAACACCATCATAGCTTCTTTTCAAGCCAAAATAGGTTGGGAAAGGCCGAGAAAGAGAGAAAAGAGAAAAAATTGTTACGATGTATTCCTACTCGACCCGTAATAGAAAATTCTATAAAAAAAAGCAAAAAAATTCAAAAAGTTTGAAAACACCTTTATAGCATTTTTTTCAAGCCAAAATAGGTTGGGCAAGGGTGGGAAAGAGTGAAAGTAAAAAAAGTCTTTCCGATGTGTTCCTTCCCGACCGGTAATAGAAAATACCAAAAAAATAGCAAAAAAATTCAAAAAATCTGAAAACACCATCATAGCTTCTTTCCCAGCCAAAATAGGTTGGAAAAGGCCAAGAAAGAGAGAAAATAAAAAAAAAAATCGTTCTGATGTATTCCTACCCGACTCATAATAGAAAATTCCAAAAAAATAGCAAAAAATTAGAAAACACCATCATAGCTTCTTTTAAAGCCAAAATAGGTGGGAAAAGGCCGAGAAAGAGAGAAAAGAGAAAAAATTGTTACGCTGTATTTCTACCCGACCCGTAATAGAAAATTCTAAAAAAAAAGCAAAAAAAATTCAAAAAACTTGAAAACACCTTTATAGCATTTTTTTCAAGCCAAAATAGGTTGGGAAAGGGTGAGAAAGTGAGAAAGTGAAAAAAAATCTTTCTGATGTGTTCCTTCCCGACCCGTAATAGAAAATACCAAAAAAATAGCAAAAAAATTCAAAAAATTTGAAAACACCATCGTAGCTTCTTTTCTAGCCGAAATAGGTTGCGAAAAGCCGAGAAAGAGAGAAAAAAAAAATAGTTTCGATGTGTTCCTATCCGACTGGGAATTCAAAATTCCAAAAAAATAGCAAAAAAATTCAAAAAATGACAAAACTCCATCATAGCTTCTTTTCAAGCAAAAATAGGTTGGGAAAGGCTGCGACAGGGAGAAAATAAAAAAAAATCGTTTCAATGTGTGCCTACCTAACCCGCAATAGAAAATTCTAAAAAAAGTAGGAAAAAAATTCAAGAAATTACAAAACACCGTCATAGCTTCATTTCAAGCCAAAATAGGTTGGTAAAGGCCTAGAAAGGGAGAAAATAAAAAAAATCGTTCGGATGTGTGCCAACCCAACCCATAATCGAAAATTCTAATAAAATTCAAAAAATTAGAAAACACCATCATAGTTTCTTTTCAAGCCAAAAGAGGTCAGGAAAGGCTGAGAAAGGGAGAAAAAAAAAAAAAAAATCGTTCTTATGTATTCCTACCCGACTCGTAATAGAAAATTCCAAAAAAATAGCAAAAAAATTCAAAAAATTAGAGAACACCATCATAGCTTCTTTCTCAGCCAAAATAGGTTGGAAAAGCCCGAGAAAGAGAGAAAATATTAAAAATCGTTTCAATGTGTGCTTACTCGACCCGTAATAGAAAATTCTAAAAAAAAACGAAAAAATTAAAAAAATTAGAAAACACCATCATAGCTTCTTTTCAAGCCAAAATAGGTGGGAAAAGGCCGAGAAAGAGAGAAAAGAGAAAAAATTGTTACGATGTATTCCTACTCGACCCGTAATAGAAAATTCTATAAAAAAAAGCAAAAAAATTCAAAAAGTTTGAAAACACCTTTATAGCATTTTTTTCAAGCCAAAATAGGTTGGGCAAGGGTGGGAAAGAGTGAAAGTAAAAAAAGTCTTTCCGATGTGTTCCTTCCCGACCGGTAATAGAAAATACCAAAAAAATAGCAAAAAAATTCAAAAAATCTGAAAACACCATCATAGCTTCTTTCCCAGCCAAAATAGGTTGGAAAAGGCCAAGAAAGAGAGAAAATAAAAAAAAAATTGTTCTGATGTATTCCTACCCGACTCATAATAGAAAATTCCAAAAAAATAGCAAAAAATTAGAAAACACCATCATAGCTTCTTTTAAAGCCAAAATAGGTGGGAAAAGGCCGAGAAAGAGAGAAAAGAGAAAAAATTGTTACGCTGTATTTCTACCCGACCCGTAATAGAAAATTCTAAAAAAAAAGCAAAAAAAATTCAAAAAACTTGAAAACACCTTTATAGCATTTTTTTCAAGCCAAAATAGGTTGGGAAAGGGTGAGAAAGTGAGAAAGTGAAAAAAAATCTTTCTGATGTGTTCCTTCCCGACCCGTAATAGAAAATACCAAAAAAATAGCAAAAAAATTCAAAAAATTTGAAAACACCATCGTAGCTTCTTTTCTAGCCGAAATAGGTTGCGAAAAGCCGAGAAAGAGAGAAAAAAAAAATAGTTTCGATGTGTTCCTATCCGACTGGGAATTCAAAATTCCAAAAAAATAGCAAAAAAATTCAAAAAATGACAAAACTCCATCATAGCTTCTTTTCAAGCCAAAATAGGTTGGGAAAGGCTGCGACAGGGAGAAAATAAAAAAAAATCGTTTCAATGTGTGCCTACCTGACCCGCAATAGAAAATTCTAAAAAAAGTAGGAAAAAAATTCAAGAAATTACAAAACACCGTCATAGCTTCATTTCAAGCCAAAATAGGTTGGGAAAGGCCTAGAAAGGGAGAAAATAAAAGAAATCGTTCGGATGTGTGCCAACCCAACCCATAATCGAAAATTCTAAAAAAATAGCGAAAAAATTCAAAAAATTAGAAAACACCATCATAATTTCTTTTCAAGCCAAAATAGGTTAGGAAAGGCTGAGAAAGAGAGAAAAAAAAAATCGTTCTTATGTATTCCTACCCGACTCGTAATAGAAAATTTCAAAAAAATAGCAAAAAAATTCAAAAAATTAGAAAATACCATCATAGCTTCTTTCCCAACCAAAATAGATTGGAAAAGGCTGAGAAAGAGAGAAAATAAAAAAAATCGTTTTAATGTGTGCTTACTCGACCCGTAATAGAAAATTCTAAAAAAAAACGAAAAAATTAAAAAAACTAGAAAACACCATCATAGCTTCTTTTCAAGCCAAAATAGGTGGGAAAAGGCCAAGAAAGAGAGAAAAGAGAAAAAATTGTTACGATGTATTTCTACCCGACCCGTAATAGAAAATTCTAAAAAAAACGCAAAAAAATTCAAAAAATTTGAAAACACCATCGTAGCTTCTTTTCTAGCCGAAATTGGTTGCGAAAAGCCGAGAAAGAGAGAAAATAAAAAACAATAGTTTCGATGTGTTCCTACCCGACTGGGAATTCAAAATTCCAAAAAAATAGCAAAAAAATTCAAAAAATTACAACACTCCATCATTGCTTCTTTTCAAGCCAAAATATGTTAGGAAAGGCCGCGAAAGGGAGAAAAAAAAAAAAAAAAATCGTTTCAGTGTGTGCCTACCCGACCCGTAATACAAAATTCTAAAAAAAGTAGCAAAAAAATTCAAGAAATTACAAAACACCATCATAGCTTCATTTCAAGCCAAAATAGGTTGGGAAAGGCCTAGAAATGGGGAAAATAAAAAAAATCGTTCGGATGTGTGCCAACCCGACCCATAATCGAAAATTATAAAAAAATAGCGAAAACATTCAAAAAATTAGAAAACACCATCATAGTTTCTTTTCAAGCCAAAAGAGGTCAGGAAATGCTGAGAAAGAGAGAAAATAAAAAAAAAATTGTCCCTATGTATTCCTACCCTACTCGTAATAGAAAATTCCAAAAAAATAGCAAAAAAATTCAAAAAATTAGAAAACTCCGTCATAGCTTCTTTCCCAGCCAAAATAGGTTGGAAAAGGCCGAGAAAGAGAGAAAATAAAAAAAATCGTTTCAATGTGTGCTTACCCGACCCGTAATAGAAAATTCTAAAAAAATAGCGAAAAAATCAAAAAAATTAGAAAACCCCATCATAGCTTCTTTTCAAGCCAAAATAGGTTGGGAAAGGCCGAGAAAGAGAGAAAAGAGAAAAAATTGTTACGATGTATTCCTACTCGACCCGTAATAGAAAATTTTATAAAAAAAAGCAAAAAAATTCAAAAAGTTTGAAAACACCTTTATAGCATTTTTTTCAAGCCAAAATAGGTTGGGCAAGGGTGGGAAAGAGTGAAAGTAAAAAAAGTCATTCCGATGTGTTCCTTCCCGACCGGTAATAGAAAATACCAAAAAAATAGCAAAAAAATTCAAAAAATCTGAAAACACCATCATAGCTTCTTTCCCAGCCAAAATAGGTTGGAAAAGGCCAAGAAAGAGAGAAAAAAAAAAAAAAAATCGTTCTGATGTATTCCTACCAGACTCATAATAGAAAATTCCAAAAAAATAGCAAAAAATTAGAAAACACCATCATAGCTTCTTTTAAACCCAAAATAGGTGGGAAAAGGCCGAGAAAGAGAGAAAAGAGAAAAAATTGTTACGCTGTATTTCTACCCGACCCGTAATAAAAATTCTAAAAAAAAAGCAAAAAAAATTCAAAAAACGTGAAAACACCTTTATAGCATTTTTTTCAAGCCAAAATAGGTTGGGAAAGGGTGAGAAAGTGAGAAAGTGAAAAATAATCTTTCTGATATGTTCCTTCCCGACCCGTAATAGAAAATACCAAAAAAATAGCAAAAAAATTCAAAAAATTTGAAAACACCATCGTAGCTTCTTTTCTAGCCGAAATAGGTTGCGAAAAGCCGAGAAAGAGAGAAAAAAAAAAAATAGTTTCGATGTGTTCCTATCCGACTGGGAATTCAAAATTCCAAAAAAATAGCAAAAAAATTCAAAAAATGACAAAACTCCATCATAGCTTCTTTTCAAGCCAAAATAGGTTGGGAAAGGCTGCGACAGGGAGAAAATAAAAAAAAATCGTTTCAATGTGTGCCTACCTGACCCGCAATAGAAAATTCTAAAAAAAGTTGGAAAAAAATTCAAGAAATTACAAAACACCGTCATAGCTTCATTTCAAGCCAAAATAGGTTGGGAAAGGCCTAGAAAGGGAGAAAATAAAAAAAATCGTTCGGATGTGTGCCAACCCAACCCACAATCGAAAATTCTAAAAAAATAGCGAAAAAATTCAAAAAATTAGAAAACACCATCATAATTTCTTTTCAAGCCAAAATAGGTTAGAAAGGCTGAGAAAGAGAGAAAAAAAAAATCGTTCTTATGTATTCCTACCCGACTCGTAATAGAAAATTTCAAAAAAATAGCAAAAAAATTCAAAAAATTAGAAAATACCATCATAGCTTCTTTCCCAACCAAAATAGATTGGAAAAGGCTGAGAAAGAGAGAAAATAAAAAAAATCGTTTTAATGTGTGCTTACTCGACCCGTAATAGAAAATTCTAAAAAAAAACGAAAAAATTAAAAAAACTAGAAAACACCATCATAGCTTCTTTTCAAGCCAAAATAGGTGGGAAAAGGCCAAGAAAGAGAGAAAAGAGAAAAAATTGTTACGATGTATTTCTACCCGACCCGTAATAGAAAATTCTAAAAAAAACGCAAAAAAATTCAAAAAATTTGAAAACACCATCGTAGCTTCTTTTCTAGCCGAAATTGGTTGCGAAAAGCCGAGAAAGAGAGAAAATAAAAAAAAATAGTTTCGATGTGTTCCTACCCGACTGGGAATTCAAAATTCCAAAAAAATAGCAAAAAAATTCAAAAAATTACAACACTCCATCATTGCTTCTTTTCAAGCCAAAATATGTTTGGAAAGGCCGCGAAAGGGAGAAAAAAAAAAAAAATCGTTTCAGTGTGTGCCTACCCGACCCGTAATACAAAATTCTAAAAAAAGTAGCAAAAAAATTCAAGAAATTACAAAACACCATCATAGCTTCATTTCAAGCCAAAATAGGTTGGGAAAGGCCTAGAAAGGGGGAAAATAAAAAAAAATCGTTCGGATGTGTGCCAACCCGACCCATAATCGAAAATTATAAAAAAATAGCGAAAACATTCAAAAAATTAGAAAACACCATCATAGTTTCTTTTCAAGCCAAAAGAGGTCAGGAAATGCTGAGAAAGAGAGAAAATAAAAAAAAATTGTCCCTATGTATTCCTACCCTACTCGTAATAGAAAATTCCAAAAAAATAGCAAAAAAATTCAAAAAATTAGAAAACTCCGTCATAGCTTCTTTCCCAGCCAAAATAGGTTGGAAAAGGCCGAGAAAGAGAGAAAATAAAAAAAATCGTTTCAATGTGTGCTTACCCAACCCGTAATAGAAAATTCTAAAAAAATAGCGAAAAAATCAAAAAAATTAGAAAACACCATCATAGCTTCTTTTCAAGCCAAAATAGGTTGGGAAAGGCCGAGAAAGAGAGAAAAGAGAAAAAATTGTTACGATGTATTCCTACTCGACCCGTAATAGAAAATTCTATAAAAAAAAGCAAAAAAATTCAAAAAGTTTGAAAACACCTTTATAGCATTTTTTTCAAGCCAAAATAGGTTGGGCAAGGGTGGGAAAGAGTGAAAGTAAAAAAAGTCTTTCCGATGTGTTCCTTCCCGACCGGTAATAGAAAATACCAAAAAAATAGCAAAAAAATTCAAAAAATCTGAAAACACCATCATAGCTTCTTTCCCAGCCAAAATAGGTTGGAAAAGGCCAAGAAAGAGAGAAAATAAAAAAAAAAATCGTTCTGATGTATTCCTACCCGACTCATAATAGAAAATTCCAAAAAAATAGCAAAAAATTAGAAAACACCATTATAGCTTCTTTTAAAGCCAAAATAGGTGGGAAAAGGCCGAGAAAGAGAGAAAAGAGAAAAAATTGTTACGCTGTATTTCTACCCGACCCGTAATAGAAAATTCTAAAAAAAAAGCAAAAAAAATTCAAAAAACTTGAAAACACCTTTATAGCATTTTTTTCAAGCCAAAATAGGTTGGGAAAGGGTGAGAAAGTGAGAAAGTGAAAAAAAATCTTTCTGATGTGTTCCTTCCCGACCCGTAATAGAAAATACCAAAAAAATAGCAAAAAAATTCAAAAAATTTGAAAACACCATCGTAGCTTCTTTTCTAGCCGAAATAGGTTGCGAAAAGCCGAGAAAGAGAGAAAAAAAAAATAGTTTCGATGTGTTCCTATCCGACTGGGAATTCAAAATTCCAAAAAAATAGCAAAAAAATTCAAAAAATGACAAAACTCCATCATAGCTTCTTTTCAAGCAAAAATAGGTTGGGAAAGGCTGCGACAGGGAGAAAATAAAAAAAAATCGTTTCAATGTGTGCCTACCTAACCCGCAATAGAAAATTCTAAAAAAAGTAGGAAAAAAATTCAAGAAATTACAAAACACCGTCATAGCTTCATTTCAAGCCAAAATAGGTTGGTAAAGGCCTAGAAAGGGAGAAAATAAAAAAAATCGTTCGGATGTGTGCCAACCCAACCCATAATCGAAAATTCTAATAAAATTCAAAAAATTAGAAAACACCATCATAGTTTCTTTTCAAGCCAAAAGAGGTCAGGAAAGGCTGAGAAAGAGAGAAAAAAAAAAAAAAAAATCGTTCTTATGTATTCCTACCCGACTCGTAATAGAAAATTCCAAAAAAATAGCAAAAAAATTCAAAAAATTAGAGAACACCATCATAGCTTCTTTCTCAGCCAAAATAGGTTGGAAAAGCCCGAGAAAGAGAGAAAATATTAAAAATCGTTTCAATGTGTGCTTACTCGACCCGTAATAGAAAATTCTAAAAAAAAACGAAAAAATTAAAAAAATTAGAAAACACCATCATAGCTTCTTTTCAAGCCAAAATAGGTGGGAAAAGGCCGAGAAAGAGAGAAAAGAGAAAAAATTGTTACGATGTATTCCTACTCGACCCGTAATAGAAAATTCTATAAAAAAAAGCAAAAAAATTCAAAAAGTTTGAAAACACCTTTATAGCATTTTTTTCAAGCCAAAATAGGTTGGGCAAGGGTGGGAAAGAGTGAAAGTAAAAAAAGTCTTTCCGATGTGTTCCTTCCCGACCGGTAATAGAAAATACCAAAAAAATAGCAAAAAAATTCAAAAAATCTGAAAACACCATCATAGCTTCTTTCCCAGCCAAAATAGGTTGGAAAAGGCCAAGAAAGAGAGAAAATAAAAAAAAAATTGTTCTGATGTATTCCTACCCGACTCATAATAGAAAATTCCAAAAAAATAGCAAAAAATTAGAAAACACCATCATAGCTTCTTTTAAAGCCAAAATAGGTGGGAAAAGGCCGAGAAAGAGAGAAAAGAGAAAAAATTGTTACGCTGTATTTCTACCCGACCCGTAATAGAAAATTCTAAAAAAAAAGCAAAAAAAATTCAAAAAACTTGAAAACACCTTTATAGCATTTTTTTCAAGCCAAAATAGGTTGGGAAAGGGTGAGAAAGTGAGAAAGTGAAAAAAAATCTTTCTGATGTGTTCCTTCCCGACCCGTAATAGAAAATACCAAAAAAATAGCAAAAAAATTCAAAAAATTTGAAAACACCATCGTAGCTTCTTTTCTAGCCGAAATAGGTTGCGAAAAGCCGAGAAAGAGAGAAAAAAAAAATAGTTTCGATGTGTTCCTATCCGACTGGGAATTCAAAATTCCAAAAAAATAGCAAAAAAATTCAAAAAATGACAAAACTCCATCATAGCTTCTTTTCAAGCCAAAATAGGTTGGGAAAGGCTGCGACAGGGAGAAAATAAAAAAAAATCGTTTCAATGTGTGCCTACCTGACCCGCAATAGAAAATTCTAAAAAAAGTAGGAAAAAAATTCAAGAAATTACAAAACACCGTCATAGCTTCATTTCAAGCCAAAATAGGTTGGGAAAGGCCTAGAAAGGGAGAAAATAAAAGAAATCGTTCGGATGTGTGCCAACCCAACCCATAATCGAAAATTCTAAAAAAATAGCGAAAAAATTCAAAAAATTAGAAAACACCATCATAATTTCTTTTCAAGCCAAAATAGGTTAGGAAAGGCTGAGAAAGAGAGAAAAAAAAAATCGTTCTTATGTATTCCTACCCGACTCGTAATAGAAAATTTCAAAAAAATAGCAAAAAAATTCAAAAAATTAGAAAATACCATCATAGCTTCTTTCCCAACCAAAATAGATTGGAAAAGGCTGAGAAAGAGAGAAAATAAAAAAAATCGTTTTAATGTGTGCTTACTCGACCCGTAATAGAAAATTCTAAAAAAAAACGAAAAAATTAAAAAAACTAGAAAACACCATCATAGCTTCTTTTCAAGCCAAAATAGGTGGGAAAAGGCCAAGAAAGAGAGAAAAGAGAAAAAATTGTTACGATGTATTTCTACCCGACCCGTAATAGAAAATTCTAAAAAAAACGCAAAAAAATTCAAAAAATTTGAAAACACCATCGTAGCTTCTTTTCTAGCCGAAATTGGTTGCGAAAAGCCGAGAAAGAGAGAAAATAAAAAACAATAGTTTCGATGTGTTCCTACCCGACTGGGAATTCAAAATTCCAAAAAAATAGCAAAAAAATTCAAAAAATTACAACACTCCATCATTGCTTCTTTTCAAGCCAAAATATGTTAGGAAAGGCCGCGAAAGGGAGAAAAAAAAAAAAAAAATCGTTTCAGTGTGTGCCTACCCGACCCGTAATACAAAATTCTAAAAAAAGTAGCAAAAAAATTCAAGAAATTACAAAACACCATCATAGCTTCATTTCAAGCCAAAATAGGTTGGGAAAGGCCTAGAAATGGGGAAAATAAAAAAAATCGTTCGGATGTGTGCCAACCCGACCCATAATCGAAAATTATAAAAAAATAGCGAAAACATTCAAAAAATTAGAAAACACCATCATAGTTTCTTTTCAAGCCAAAAGAGGTCAGGAAATGCTGAGAAAGAGAGAAAATAAAAAAAAAATTGTCCCTATGTATTCCTACCCTACTCGTAATAGAAAATTCCAAAAAAATAGCAAAAAAATTCAAAAAATTAGAAAACTCCGTCATAGCTTCTTTCCCAGCCAAAATAGGTTGGAAAAGGCCGAGAAAGAGAGAAAATAAAAAAAATCGTTTCAATGTGTGCTTACCCGACCCGTAATAGAAAATTCTAAAAAAATAGCGAAAAAATCAAAAAAATTAGAAAACCCCATCATAGCTTCTTTTCAAGCCAAAATAGGTTGGGAAAGGCCGAGAAAGAGAGAAAAGAGAAAAAATTGTTACGATGTATTCCTACTCGACCCGTAATAGAAAATTCTATAAAAAAAAGCAAAAAAATTCAAAAAGTTTGAAAACACCTTTATAGCATTTTTTTCAAGCCAAAATAGGTTGGGCAAGGGTGGGAAAGAGTGAAAGTAAAAAAAATCTTTCCGATGTGTTCCTTCCCGACCGGTAATAGAAAATACCAAAAAAATAGCAAAAAAATTCAAAAAATCTGAAAACACCATCATAGCTTCTTTCCCAGCCAAAATAGGTTGGAAAAGGCCAAGAAAGAGAGAAAATAAAAATAAAAATCGTTCTGATGTATTCCTACCCGACTCATAATAGAAAATTCCAAAAAAATAGCAAAAAAATTAGAAAACACCATCATAGCTTCTTTTAAAGCCAAAATAGGTGGGAAAAGGCCGAGAAAGAGAGAAAAGAGAAAAAATTGTTACGCTGTATTTCTACCCGACCCGTAATAGAAAATTCTAAAAAAAAAGCAAAAAAAATTCAAAAAACTTGAAAACACCTTTATAGCATTTTTTTCAAGCCAAAATAGGTTGGGAAAGGGTGAGAAAGTGAGAAAGTGAAAAAAAATCTTTCTGATGTGTTCCTTCCCGACCCGTAATAGAAAATACCAAAAAAATAGCAAAAAAATTCAAAAAATTTGAAAACACCATCGTAGCTTCTTTTCTAGCCGAAATAGGTTGCGGAAAGCCGAGAAAGAGAAAAAAAAAATAGTTTCGATGTGTTCCTATCCGACTGGGAATTCAAAATTCCAAAAAAATAGCAAAAAAATTAAAAAAATGACAAAACTCCATCATAGCTTCTTTTCAAGCCAAAATAGGTTGGGAAAGGCTGCGACAGGGAGAAAATAAAAAAAAATCGTTTCAATGTGTGCCTACCTAACCCGCAATAGAAAATTCTAAAAAAAGTAGGAAAAAAATTCAAGAAATTACAAAACACCGTCATAGCTTCATTTCAAGCCAAAATAGGTTGGTAAAGGCCTAGAAAGGGAGAAAATAAAAAAAATCGTTCGGATGTGTGCCAACCCAACCCATAATCGAAAATTCTAATAAAATTCAAAAAATTAGAAAACACCATCATAGTTTCCTTTCAAGCCAAAAGAGGTCAGGAAAGGCTGAGAAAGAGAGAAAATAAAAAAAAAATCGTTCTTATGTATTCCTACCCGACTCGTAATAGAAAATTCCAAAAAAATAGCAAAAAAATTCAAAAAATTAGAGAACACCATCATAGCTTCTTTCTCAGCCAAAATAGGTTGGAAAAGCCCGAGAAAGAGAGAAAATATTAAAAATCGTTTCAATGTGTGCTTACTCGAACCGTAATAGAAAATTCTAAAAAAAAACGAAAAAATTAAAAAAATTAGAAAACACCATCATAGCTTCTTTTCAAGCCAAAATAGGTGGGAAAAGGCCGAGAAAGAGAGAAAAGAGAAAAAATTGTTACGATGTATTTCTACCCGACCCGTAATAGAAAATTCTAAAAAAAACGCAAAAAACTTTAAAACACCTTTATAGCGTTTTTTTCAAGCCAAAATAGGTTGGGAAAGGGTGAGAAAGAGAGAAAGTGAAAAATAATCTTTATGATGTGTTCCTTCCTGACCCGTAATAGAAAATTCCAAAAAAATAGCAAAAAAATTAAAAAAATTTGAAAACACCTTCGGAGCTTCTTTTCTAGCCGAAATAGGTTGCGAAAAGCCGAGAAAGAGAGAAAAAAAAAAAAAATAGTTTCGATGTGTTCCTACCCGACTGGGAATTGAAAATTCCAAAAAAATAGCAAAAAAATTTAAAAAATTACAAAACTCCGTGATAGCTTCATTTCAAGCCAAAATAGGTTGGGAAAGGCCGAGAAAATGAGAAAATAAAAAAAAATCGTTTCAATGTGTGCCTACCAGACCCGTAATAGAAAATTCTAAAAAAAATAGCAAAAAAATTAAAGAAATTACAAAACACCATCGTAGCTTCATTTCAAGCCAAAATAGGTTGGGAAAGGCCGAAATAGAGAGAAAAAAAAAATAGTTTCGATGTGTTCCTATCCGACTGGGAATTCAAAATTCCAAAAAAATAGCGAAAAAATTCAAAAAATTAGAAAACACCATCATAGTTTCTTTTCTAGCCAAAAGAGGTCAGGAAAGGCTGAGAAAGAGAGAAAAAAAAAATCGTTCTTATGTATTCCTACCCGACTCGTAATAGAAAATTCCAAAAAAATAGCAAAAAAATTCAAAAAACTAGAAAATACCATCATAGCTTCTTTCCCAACCAAAATAGGTTGGAAAAGGCCGAGAAAGAGAGAAAACAAAAAAAATCGTTTCAATGTGTGCTTACTCGACCCGTAATAGAAAATTCTAAAAAAAAGCGAAAAAATTAAAAAAATTAGAAAACACCATCATAGCTTCTTTTCAAGCCAAAATAGGTGGGAAAAGGCCGAGAAAGAGAGAAAAGAGAAAAAATTGTTACGATGTATTTCTACCCGACCCGTAATAGAAAATTCTAAAAAAAACGCAAACAAATTCAAAAAATTTTAAAACACCTTTATAGCATTTTTTTCAAGCCAAAATAGGTTGGGAAAGGGTGAGAAAGAGAGAAAGTGAAAAATAATCTATCTGATGTGTTCCTTCCCGACCCGTAATAGAAAATACCAAAAAAATAGCAAAAAAATTCAAAAAATTTGAAAACACCATCGTAGCTTCTTTTCTAGCCGAAATAGGTTGCGAAAAGCCGAGAAAGAGAGAAAATAAAAAAAAAATAGTTTCGATGTGTTCCTACCCGACTGGGAATTGAAAATTCCAAAAAAATAGCAAAAATATTCAAAAAATTACAAAACTCCATCATAGCTTCATTTCAAGCCATAACAGGTTGGGAAAGGCCGAGAAAATGAGAAAATAAAAAAAATCGTTTCAATGTGTGCCTACCAAACCCGTAATAGAAAATTCTAAAAAAAATAGCAAAAAAATTAAAGAAATTACAAAACACCATCGTAGCTTCATTTCATGCCAAAATAGGTTGGGAAAGGCCTAGAAAGGGAGAAAAGAAAAAAAATCGTTCAGATGTGTGCCAACCCGATCCATAATCGAAAATTCTAAAAAAATAGCGAAAAAATTCAAAAAATTAGAAAACACCATCATAGTTTCTTTTCAAGCCAAAAGAGGTCAGGAAAGGCTGAGAAAGAGAGAGAAAAAAAAAATTGTTCTTATGTATTCCTGCCTGACTCGTAATAGAAAATTCCAAAAAAATAGCAAAAAAATTCAAAAAATTAGAAAAGATCATCATAGCTTCTTTCCCAACCAAAATAGGTTGGAAAAGGCCGAGAAAGAGAGAAAATAAAAAAAATCGTTTCAATGTGTGCTTACTCGACCCGTAATAGAAAATTCTAAAAAAAAGTGAAAAAATTAAAAAAATCTAGAAAACACCATCATAGCTTCTTTTAAAGCCAAAATAGGTGGGAAAAGGCCGAGAAAGAGAGAAAATAGAAAAAATTGTTACGATGTATTTCTACCCGACCCGTAATAGAAAATTCTAAAAAAAACGCAAAAAAATTCAAAAAATTTTAAAACACGTTTATAGCATTTTTTTCAAGCCAAAATAGGTTGGGAAAGGGTGAGAAAGAGAGAAAGTGAAAAATAGTCTTTCTGATGTGTTCCTTCCCGACCCGTAATAGAAAATACCAAAAAAATAGCAAAAAAATTCAAAAAATTTGAAAACACCATCGTAGCTTCTTTTCTAGCCGAAATTGGTTGCGAAAAGCCAAGAAAGAGAGAAAATAAAAAAAAATAGTTTCGATGTGTTCCTACCCGACTGGGAATTGAAAATTCCAAAAAAAATAGCAAAAAAATTTAAGAAATTACAAAACACCATCATAGCTTCATTCCAAGCCAAAATCGGTTGGGAAAGGCCTAGAAAGGGAGAAAATAAAAAAAATCGTTCGGATGTGTGCCAACCCGACCCATAATCGAAAATTATAAAAAAATAGCGAAAAAATTCAAAAAATTAGAAAACACCATCATTGTTTCTTTTCAAGCCAAAAGAGGTCAGGAAAGGCTGAGAAAGAGAGAAAAAAAAAAAAAAAAAATCGTTCTTATGTATTCCTACCCTACTCGTAAAAGAAAATTCCAAAAAAATTGCAAAAAAATTCAAAAAATTAGAAAACACCGTCATAGCTTCTTTACCAGCCAAAATAGGTTGGAAAAGGCCGAGAAAGAGAGAAAATAAAAAAAATCGTTTCAATGTGTGCTTACCCGACCCGTAATAGAAAATTCTAAAAAATTAGCGAAAAAATTAAAAAAATTAGAAAACACCATCATAGCTTCTTTTCAAGCCAAAATAGGTTGGGAAAGGCCGAGAAAGAGAGAAAAGATAAAAAATTGTTACGATGTATTCCTACTTGACCCGTAATAGAAAATTCTAAAAAAAAAAAGCAAAAGAATTCAAAAAGTTGGAAAACACCTTTATAGAATTTTTTTCAAGCCAAAATAGGTTGGGAAAGGGTGGGAAAGAGAGAAAGTAAAAAAAGTCTTTCCGATGTGTTCCTTCCCGACCCGTAATAGAAAATACAAAAAAAATAGCAAAAAAATAGCAAAAAATGTGAAAACACCATCATAGCGTCTTTCCCAGCCAAAATAGGTTGGAAAAGGCCGAGAAAGAGAGAAAAAAAAAAAATAGTTTCGAAAACACCATCATAGTTTCTTTTCAAGCCAAAATAGGTTAGGAAAGGCTAAGAAAGAGAGAAAAAAAAAATCGTTCTAATGTTTTCCTACCCGACTCGTAATAGAAAATTCCAAAAAAATAGCAAAAAAATTCTGAAAATTAGAAAATACCATCATAGCTTCTTTCCAAACCAAAATAGGTCGGAAAAGGCTGAGAAAGAGAGAAAATAAAAAAAATCGTTTCAATGTGTGCTTACTCGACCCGTAATAGAAAATTCTAAAAAAAAGCGAAAAAATTAAAAAAATTAGAAAACACCATCATAGCTTCTTTTCAAGCCAAAATAGGAGGGAAAAGGCCGAGAAAGAGAGAAAAGAGAAAAAATTGTTACGATGTATTTCTACCCGACCCGTAATAGAAAATTCTAAAAAAAACGCAAACAAATTGAAAAAATTTTAAAACAACTTTATAGCATTTTTTTCGAGCCAAAATAGGTTGGGAAAGGGTGAGAAAGAGAGAAAGTGAAAAATAATCTTTCTGATGTGTTCCTTCCAGACCCGTAATAGAAAATACCAAAAAAATAGCAAAAAAATTCAAAAAATTTGAAAACACCATCGTAGCTTCTTTTCTAGCCGAAATAGGTTGCGAAAAGCCGAGAAAGAGAGAAAAAAAAAAAAAAATAGTTTCGATGTGTTCCTACCCAACTGGGAATTCAAGATTCCAAAAAAATAGCAAAAAAATTCAAAAAATTACAAAACTCCATCATAGCTTCTTTTCAAGCCAAAAGAGGTTGGGAAAGGGTGAGAAAGAGAGAAAGTGAAAAATAATCTTTCTGATATGTTCCTTCCCGACCCGTAATAGAAAATACCAAAAAAATAGCAAAAAAATTCAAAAAATTAGAAAATACCATCATAGCTTCTTTCCCAACCAAAATAGGTTGGAAAAGGCCGAGAAAGAGAGAAAATAAAAAAAATCGTTTCGATGTGTGCTTACTCGACCCGTAATAGAAAATTCTAAAAAAAAGCGAAAAAATTAAAAAAACTAGAAAACACCATCATAGCTTCTTTTCAAGTCAAAATAGGTGGGAAAAGGCTGAGAAAGAGAGAAAAGAGAAAAAATTGTTACGATGTATTCCTACACGACCCGTAATAGAAAATTCTAAAAAAAACGCAAAAAAATTCAAAAAATTTGAAAACACCTTTATAGCATTTTTTTCAAGCCAAAATAGGTTGGGCAAGGGTGGGAAAGAGTGAAAGTAAAAAAAGTCTTTCCGATGTGTTCCTTCCCGACCCGTAATAGAAAATACCAAAAAAATAGCAAAAAAATTTAAAAAATCTGAAAACACCATCATAGCTTCTTTCCCAGCCAAAGTAGGTTGGAAAAGGCCAAGAAAGAGAGAAAATAAAAAAATATAGTTCTGATGTATTCCTACCCGACTCATAATAGAAAATTCCAAAAAAATAGCAAAAAATTAGAAAACACCATCATAGCTTCTTTTCAAGCCAAAATAGGTGGGAAAATGCCGAGAAAGACAGAAAAGAGAAAAAATTGTTACGATGTATTTCTACCCGACCCGTAATAGAAAATTCTAAAAAAAAAGCAAAAAAAATTCAAAAAACATGAAAACACCTTTATAGCATTTTTTTCAAGCCAAAATAGGTTGGGAAAGGGTGAGAAAGTGAGAAAGTGAAAAAAAATCTTTCTGATGTGTTCCTTACCGAACCGTAAAAGAAAAAACCAAAAAAATAGCAAAAAAATTCAAAAAATTTGAAAACACCATCGTTGCTTCTTTTCTAGCCGAAATAGGTTGCGAAAAGCCGAGAAAGAGAGAAAAAAAAAATAGTTTCGATGTGTTCCTATCCGACTGGGAATTCAAAATTCCAAAAAAATAGCAAAAAAATTCAAAAAATGACAAAACTCCATCATAGCTTCTTTTCAAGCCAAAATAGGTTGGGAAAGGCCGCGACAGGGAGAAAATAAAAAAAAATCGTTTCAATGTGTGCCTACCCGACCCGTAATAGTAAATTTTTAAAAAAGTAGCAAAAAAATTCAAGAAATTACAAAACACCATCATAACTTCATTTCAAGCCAAAATAGGTTGGGAAAGGCCTAGAAATGGAGAAAATAAAAAAAATCGTTCGGATGTGTGCCAACACGACCCATAATCGAAAATTCTACAAAAATAGCGAAAAAATTCAAAAAATTAGAAAACACCATCACAGTTTCCTTTCAAGCCAAAAGAGGTCAGGAAACGCTGAGAAAGAGAGAAAAAAAAAAATCGTTCTTATGTATTCCTACCCGACTCGTAATAGCAAAAAAATAGCAAAAAAATTCAAAAAAATAGCAAAAAAATTCAAAAAATTAGAAAATACCATCATAGCTTCTTTCCAAACCAAAATAGGTTGGAAAAGGCCGAGAAAGAGAGAAAATAAAAAAAATCGTTTCAATGTGTGCTTACTCGACTCGTAATAGAAAATTCTAAAAAAAAGCGAAAAAATTAAAAAAATAAGAAAACACCATTATAGCTTCTTTTCAAGCCAAAATAGGAGGGAAAATGCCGAGAAAGAGAGAAAAGAGAAAAAAATTTTACGGTGTATTTCTACCCGACCCGTAATGGAAAATTCTAAAAAAAACGCAAAAAAATTCAAAAATTTTTAAAACAACTTTATAGCATTTTTTTCAAGCCAAAATAGGTTGGGAAAGGGTGAGAAAGAGAGAAAGTGAAAAACAATCTTTCTGATGTGTTCCTTCCCGACCCGTAATAGAAAATACCAAAAAAATAGCAAAAAAATTCAAAAAATTTGAAAACACCATCGTAGCTTCTTTTCTAGCCGAAATAGGTTGCGAAAAGCCGAGAAAGAGAGAAAAAAAAAAAAATAGTTTCGATGTGTTCCTACCCGACTAGGAATTCAAAATTCCAAAAAAATAGCAAAAAAATTCAAAAAATTACAAAACTCCATCATAGCTTCTTTTCAAGCCAAAAGAGGTTGGGAAAGGGTGAGAAAGAGAGAAAGTGAAAAATAATCTTTCTAATGTGTTCCTTCCCGACCCGTAATAGAAAATACCAAAAAAATAGCAAAAAAATTCAAAAAATTAGAAAATACCATCGTAGCTTCTTTCCCAACCAAAATAGGTTGGAAAAGGCCGAGAAAGAGAGAAAATAAAAAAAAAAAATCGTTTCAATGTGTGCCTACCAGACCCGTCATACAAAATTCTAAAAAAAGTAGCAAAAAAATTCAAGAAATTACAAAACACCATCATACCTTCATTTCAAGCCAAAATAGGTTGGGAAAGGCCTAGAAAGGGAGAAAATAAAAAAAATCGTTCGGATGTGTGCCAACACGACCCATAATCGAAAATTATAAAAAAATAGCGAAAAAATTCAAAAAATTAGAAAACACCATCATAGCTTCTTTTCAAGCCAAAATAGGTTGGGAAGGGCCGAGAAAGAGAGAAAAGAGAAAAAATTGTTACGATGTATTCCTACTCGACCCGTAATAGGAAATTCTAAAAAAAAAGCAAAAAAATTCAAAAAGTTTGAAAACACCTTTATAGCATTTTTTTCAAGCCAAAATAGGTTGGGCAAGGGTGGGAAAGAGTGAAAGTAAAAAAAGTCTTTCCGATGTGTTCCTTCCCGACCCGTAATAGAAAATACCAAAAAAATAGCAAAAAAATTTAAAAAATCTGAAAACACCATCATAGCTTCTTTCCCAGCCAAAATAGGTTGGAAAAGGCCAAGAAAGAGAGAAAATAAAAAAAAATAGTTCTGATGTATTCCTACCCGACTCATAATAGAAAATTCCAAAAAAATAGCAAAAAATTAGAAAACACCATCATAGCTTCTTTTCAAGCCAAAATAGGTGGGAAAAGGCCGAGAAAGAGAGAAAAGGGAAAAAATTGTTACGATGTATTTCTACCCGACCCGTAATAGAAAATTCTAAAAAAAAAAGCAAAAAAATTCAAAAAGTTTGGAAACACCTTTATAGCATTTTTTTAAAGCAAACTAGGTTGGGAAATGGTGGGAAAGAGAGAAAGTAAAAAAAGTATTTCCGATGTGTTCCTTCCCGACCCGTAATAGAAAATACCAAAAAAATAGCAAAAAAATTCAAAAAATCTTAAAACACCATCACAGCGTCTTTCCCAGCCAAAATAGGTTGGAAAAGGCCGAGAGAGAGAGAAAAAAAAAAAATAGTTTCGATGTGTTCCTACCCGACTGGGAATTGAAAATTCCAAAAAAATAGCAAAAAAATTCAAAAAATTACAAAACTCCATCATAGCTTCATTTCACGCCAAAATAGGTTGGGAAAGGCCGAGAAAGGGAGAAAATAAAAAAAATCGTTTCAATGTGTGCCTACCAGACCCGTAATAGGAAATTCTAAAAAAAATAGCAAAAAAATTCAAGAAATTACAAAACACCATCATAGCTTCATTTCAAGCCAATAGGTTGGGAAAGGCCTAGAAAGGGAGAAAAGAAAAAAAATCGTTTGGATGTGTGCCAACCCGACCCATAATCGAAAATTCTAAAAAAATAGCGAAAAAATTCAAAAAATTAGAAAACACCATCATAGTTTCTTTTCAAGCCAAAATAGGTTAGGAAAGGCTGAGAAAGAGAGAAAAAAAAATCGTTCTTATGTTTTCCTACCCGACTCGTAATAGAAAATACCAAAAAAATAGCAAAAAAATTCAAAAAATTAGAAAACACCATCATAGCTTCTTTCCCAGCCAAAATAGGTTGAAAAAGGCCGAGAAAGAAAGAAAATAAATAAAATCGTTTCAATGTGTGCTTACCCGACCCGTAATAGAAAATTCTAAAAAAATAACGAAAAAATTAAAAAAATTAGAAAACACCATCGTAGCTTCTTTTCAAGCCAAAATAGGTTGGGAAGGGCCGAGAAAGAGAGAAAAGAGAAAAAATTGTTACGATGTATTCCTACTCGACCCGTAATAGAAAATTCTAAAAAAAAGCAAAAAAATTCAAAAAGTTTGAAAACACCTTTATAGCATTTTTTTCAAGCCAAAATAGGTTGGGCAAGGGTGGGAAAGAGTGAAAGTAAAAAAAGTCTTTCCGATATGTTCCGTCCCGACCCGTAATAGAAAATACCAAAAAAATAGCAAAAAAATTCAAAAAATCTGAAAACACCATCATAGCTTCTTTCCCAGCCAAAATAGGTTGGAAAAGGCCAAGAAAGAGAGAAAATAAAAAAAAATAGTTCTGATGTATTCCTACCCGACTCATAATAGAAAATTCCAAAAAAATAGCAAAAAATTAGAAAACACCATCATAGCTTCTTTTCAAGCCAAAATAGGTGGGAAAAGGCCGAGAAAGAGATAAAAGAGAAATAATTGTTACGATGTATTCCTACCCGACCCGTAATAGAAAATTCTAAAAAAAAAGCAAAAAAAATTCAAAAAACTTGATAACACCTTTATAGCATTTTTTTCAAGCGAAAATAGGTTGCGAAAGGGTGAGAAAGTGAGAAAGTGAAAAAAAATCTTTCTGACGTGTTCCTTCCCGACCCGTAATAGAAAATACCAAAAAAATAGCAAAAACATTCAAAAAATCTGAAAACACCATCGTAGCTTCTTTTCTAGCCGAAATAGGTTGCGAAAAGCCGAAATAGAGAGAAAAAAAAAATAGTTTCGATGTGTTCCTATCTGACTTGGAATTCAAAATTCCAAAAAAATAGCAAAAAAATTCAAAAAATGACAAAACTCCATCATAGCTTCTTTTCAAGCCAAAATAGGTTGGGAAAGGCCGCGACAGGGAGAAAATAAAAAAAAATCGTTTCAATGTGTGCCTACCCGACCCGTAATAGAAAATTCTAAAAAAAATAGCAAAAAAATTCAAGAAATTACAAAACACCATCATAGCTTCATTTCATGCCAAAATAGGTTGGGAAAGGCCTAGAAAGGGAGAAAATAAAAAAAATCGTTCGGATGTGTGCCCACCCGACCCATAATCGAAAATTCTAAAAAAATAGCGAAAAAATTCAAAAAATTAGAAAACACCATCATAGTTTCTTTTCAAGCCAAAAGAGGTCAGGAAAGGTTGAGAAAGAGAGAAAAAAAAAATCGTTCTTATGTATTCCTACCCGACTCGTAATAGAAAATTCCAAAAAAATAGCAAAAAAATTCAAAAAATTAGAAAATACCATCATAGCTTCTTTCCCAACCAAAATAGGTTGGAAAAGGCCGAGAAAGAGAGAAAATAAAAAAAATCGTTTCAATGTGTGCTTACTCGACCCGTAATAGAAAATTCTAAAAAAAAGCGAAAAAATTAAAAAAATTAGAAAACACCATCATAGCTTCTTTTCAAGCCAAAATAGGTGGGAAAAGGCCGAGAAAGAGAGAAAAGAGAAAAAATTGTTACGATGTATTTCTACCCGACCCGTAATAGAAAATTCTAAAAAAAACGCAAAAAAATTCAAAAAATTTGAAAACACCATCGTAGCTTCTTTTCTAGCCGAAATTGGTTGCGAAAAGCCGAAATAGAGAGAAAAAAAAAAATAGTTTCGATGTGTTCCTATCCGACTTGGAATTCAAAATTCCAAAAAAATAGCAAAAAAATTCAAAAAATGACAAAACTCCATCATAGCTTCTTTTCAAGCCAAAATAGGTTGGGAAAGGCCGCGAAAGGGAGAAAATAAAAAAAAAGTCGTTTCAATGTGTGCCTACCCGACCCGTCATACAAAATTCTAAAAAAAGTAGCAAAAAAATTCAAGAAATTTCAAAACACCATCATACCTTCATTTCAAGCCAAAATAGGTTGGGAAAGGCCTAGAAAGGGAGAAAATAAAAAAAATCGTTCGGATGTGTGCCAACACGACCCATAATCGAAAATTATAAAAAAATAGCGAAAAAATTCAAAAAATTAGAAAACACCATCATAGTTTCTTTTCAAGCCAAAAGAGGTCAGGAAAGGCTGAGAAAGAGAGAAAATAAAAAAAAATCGTCCCTATGTATTCCTACCCTACTCGTAATCGAAAATTTCAAAAAAATAGCAAAAAAATTCAAAAAATTAGAAAACACCGTCATAGCTTCTTTCCCAGCCAAAATAGGTTGGAAAAGGGCGAGAAAGAGAGAAAATAAAAAAAATCATTTCAATGTGTGCTTACCCGACCCGTAATAGAAAATTCTAAAAAAAAGCGAAAAAATTAAAAAAATTAGAAAACACCATCATAGCTTCTTTTCAAGCCAAAATAGGTGGGAAAAGGCCGAGAAAGAGAGAAAAGAGAAAAAATTGTTACGATGTATTTCTACCTGACCCGTAATAGAAAATTCTAAAAAAAAGGCAAAAAAATTCAAAAAATTTTAAAACACCTTTATAGCATTTTTTTCAAGCCAAAATAGGTTGGGAATGGGTGAGAAAGAGAGAAAGTGAAAAATAATCTTTCTGATGTGTTCCTTCCCGACCCGTAATAGAAAATACCAAAAAAATAGCAAAAAAATTCAAAAAATTTGAAAACACCATCGTAGCTTCTTTTCTAGCTGAAATAGGTTGTGAAAAGCCGAGAACGAGAGAAAAAAAAAAAAAAAAAATAGTTTCGATGTGTTCCTACCCGACTGGGAATTCAAAATTCCAAAAAAATAGCAAAAAAATTCAAAAAATTACAAAACTCCATCATAGCTTCTTTTCAAGCCAAAATAGGTTGGGAAATGCCACGACAGGGAGAAAATAAAATAAAAATCGTTTCAATGTGTGCCTACCCGACCCGTAATAGAAAATTCTAAAAAAAGTAGCAAAAAAATTCAAGAAATTACAAAACACCATCATAGCTTCATTTCAAGCCAAAATAGGTTGGGAAAGGCCTAGAAAGGGAGAAAATAAAAAAAATCGTTCGGATGTGTGCCAACCCGACCCATAACCGAAAATTCTAAAAAAATAGCGAAAAAATTCAAAAAATTAGAAAACACCATCATAGTTTCTTTTCAAGCCAAAAGAGGTCAGGAAAGGCTGAGAAAGAGAGAAAAAAAAAATCGTTCTTATGTGTTCCTACCCGACTCGCAATAGAAAATTCCAAAAAAATAGCAAAAAAATTCAAAAAATTAGAAAATACCATCATAGCTTCTTTCCCAACCAAAATAGGTTGGAAAAGGCCGAGAAAGAGAGAAAATAAAAAAAATCGTTTCAATGTGTGCTTACCCGACCCGTAATAGAAAATTCTAAAAAAATAACGAAGAAATTAAAAAAATTAGAAAACACCATCGTAGCTTCTTTTCAAGTCAAAATAGGTTGGGAAGGGACGAGAAAGAGAGAAAAGAGAAAAAATTGTTACGATGTATTCCTACTCGACCCGTAATAGAAAATTCTAAAAAAAAGCAAAAAAATTCAAAAAGTTTGAAAACACCTTTATAGCATTTTTTTCAAGCCAAACTAGGTTGGGCAAGGGTGGGAAAGAGTGAAAGTAAAAAAAGTCTTTCCGATATGTTCCGTCCCGACCCGTAATAGAAAATACCAAAAAAATAGCAAAAAAATTCAAAAAATCTGAACACACCATCATAGCTTCTTTCCCAGCCAAAATAGGTTGGAAAAGGCCAAGAAAGAGAGAAAATAAAAAAAAATAGTTCTGATGTATTCCTACCCGACTCATAATAGAAAATTCCAAAAAAATAGCAAAAATTAGAAAACACCATCATAGCTTCTTTTCAAGCCAAAATAGGTGGGAAAAGGCCGAGAAAGAGATAAAAGAGAAAAAATTGTTACGATGTATTCCTACCCGACCCGTAATAGAAAATTCTAAAAAAAAAGCAAAAAAAATTCAAAAAACTTGATAACACCTTTATAGCATTTTTTTCAAGCGAAAATAGGTTGTGAAAGGGTGAGAAAGTGAGAAAGTGAAAAAAAATCTTTCTGACGTGTTCCTTCCCGACCCGTAATAGAAAATAGCAAAAAAATAGCAAAAAAATTCAAAAAATCTGAAAACACCATCGTAGCTTCTTTTCTAGCCGAAATAGGTTGCGAAAAGCCGAAATAGAGAGAAAAAAAAAAATAGTTTCGATGTGTTCCTATCCGACTTGGAATTCAAAATTCCAAAAAAATAGCAAAAAAATTCAAAAAATGACAAAACTCCATCATAGCTTCTTTTCAAGCCAAAAAAGGTTGGGAAAGGCCGCGACAGGGAGAAAATAAAAAAAAATCGTTTCAATGTGTGCCTACCCGACCCGTAATGGAAAATTTTAAAAAAAATAGCAAAAAAATTCAAGAAATTACAAAACACCATCATAGCTTCATTTCATGCCAAAATAGGTTGGGAAAGGCCTAGAAAGGGAGAAAATAAAAAAAATCGTTCGGATGGGTGCCAACCCGACCCATAATCGAAAATTCTAAAAAAATAGCGAAAAAATTCAAAAAATTAGAAAACACCATCATAGTTTCTTTTCAAGCCAAAAGAGGTCAGGAAAGGTTGAGAAAGAGAGAAAAAAAAAATCGTTCTTATGTATTCCTACCCGACTCGTAATAGAAAATTCCAAAAAAATAGCAAAAAAATTCAAAAAATTAGAAAATACCATCATAGCTTCTTTCCCAACCAAAATAGGTTGGAAAAGGCCGAGAAAGAGAGAAAATAAAAAAAATCGTTTCAATGTGTGCTTACTCGACCCGTAATAGAAAATTCTAAAAAAAATTGAAAAAATTAAAAAAATTAGAAAACACCATCATAGCTTCTTTTCAAGCCAAAATAGGTGGGAAAAGGCCGAGAAAGAGAGAAAAGAGAAAAAATTGTTACGATGTATTTCTACCCGACCCGTAATAGAAAATTCCAAAAAAAATGGAAAAAAATTCAAAACATTTGAAAACACCATCGTAGCTTCTTTTCTAGCCGAAATTGGTTGCGAAAAGCCGAAATAGAGAGAAAAAAAAAATAGTTTCGATGTGTTCCTATCCGACTTGGAATTCAAAATTCCAAAAAAATAGCAAAAAAATTCAAAAAATGACAAAACTCCATCATAGCTTCTTTTCAAGCCAAAATAGGTTGGGAAAGGCCGCGAAAGGGAGAAAATAAAAAAAAAGTCGGTTCAATGTGTGCCTACCCGACCCGTCCTACAAAATTCTAAAAAAAGTAGCAAAAAAATTCAGGAAATTACAAAACACCATCATACCTTCATTTCAAGCCAAAATAGGTTGGGAAAGGCCTAGAAAAGGAGAAAATAAAAAAAATCGTTCGGATGTGTGCCAACACGACCCATAATCGAAAATTATAAAAAAATAGCGAAAAAATTCAAAAAATTAGAAAACACCATCACAGTTTCTTTTCAAGCCAAAAGAGGTCAGGAAAGGCTGAGAAAGAGAGAAAATAAAAAAAAAATCGTCCCTATGTATTCCTACCCTACTCGTAATCGAAAATTCCAAAAAAATAGCAAAAAAATTCAAAAAATTAGAAAACACCGTCATAGCTTCTTTCTCAGCCAAAATAGGTTGGAAAAGGCCGAGAAAGAGAGAAAATAAAAAAAATCATTTCAATGTGTGCTTACCCGACCCGTAATAGAAAATTCTAAAAAAAAGCGAAAAAATTAAAAAAATTAGAAAACACCATCATAGCTTCTTTTCAAGCCAAAATAGGTGGGAAAAGGCCGAGAAAGAGAGAAAAGAGAAAAAATTGTTACGATGTATTTCTACCTGACCCGAAATAGAAAATTCTAAAAAAAACGCAAAAAAATTCAAAAAATTTTAAAACACCTTTATAGCATTTTTTTTCAAGCCAAAATAGGTTGGGAATGGGTGAGAAAGAGAGAAAGTGAAAAATAATCTTTCTGATGTGTTCCTTCCCGACCCGTAATAGAAAATACCAAAAAAATAGCAAAAAAATTCAAAAAATTTGAAAACACCATCGTAGCTTCTTTTCTAGCTGAAATAGGTTGTGAAAAGCCGAGAACGAGAGAAAATAAAAAAAAAAATAGTTTCGATGTGTTCCTACCCGACTGGGAATTCAAAATTCCAAAAAAATGGCAAAAAAATTCAAAAAATTACAAAACTCCATCACAGCTTCTTTTCAAGCCAAAATAGGTTGGGAAAGGCCACGACAGGGAGAAAATAAATAAAAATCGTTTCAATGTGTGCCTCCCCGACCCGTAATAGAAAATTTTAAAAAAAGTAGCAAAAAAATTCAAGAAATTACAAAACACCATCATAGCTTCATTTCAAGCCAAAATAGGTTGGGAAAGGCCTAGAAAGGGAGAAAATAAAAAAAATCGTTCGGATGTGTGCCAACCCGACCCATAATCGAAAATTCTAAAAAAATAGCGAAAAAATTCAAAAAATTAGAAAACACCATCATAGTTTCTTTTCAAGCCAAAAGAGGTCAGGAAAGGCTGAGAAAGAGAGAAAAAAAAAATCGTTCTTATGTATTCCTACCCGACTCGTAATAGAAAATTCCAAAAAAATAGCAAAAAAATTCAAAAAATTAGAAAATACCATCATAGCTTCTTTCCCAACCAAAATAGGTTGGAAAAGGCCGAGAAAGAGAGAAAATAAAAAAAATCGTTTCAATGTGTGCTTACTCGACCCGTAATAGAAAATTCTAAAAAAAAACGAAAAAATTAAAAAAACTAGAAAACACCATCATAGCTTCTTTTCAAGCCAAAAGAGGTGGGAAAAGGCCGAGAAAGAGAGAAAGGAGAAAAAATTGTTACGATGTATTTCTACCCGACCCGTAATAGAAAATTCTAAAAAAAATGCAAAAAAATTCAAAAAATTTGAAAACACCATCGTAGCTTCTTTTCTAGCCGAAATTGGTTGCGAAAAGCCGAGAAAGACAGAAAATAAAAAAAAATAGTTTCGATGTGTTCCTACCCGACTGGGAATTGAAAATTCCAAAAAAATAACAAAAAAATTCAAAAAATTAAAAAACTCCATCATAGCTTCTTTTCAAGCCAAAATATGTTAGGAAAGGCCGCGAAAAGGAGAAAATAAAAAAAAAAATCGTTTCAATGTGTGCCTACCCGACCCGTAATACAAAATTCTAAAAAAAGTAGCAAAAAAATTCAAGAAATTACAAAACACCATCATACCTTCATTTCAAGCCAAAATAGGTTGGGAAAGGCCTAGAAAGGGAGAAAATAAAAAAAATCGTTCGGATGTGTGCCAACACGACCCATAGTCGAAAATTATAAAAAAATAGCGAAAAAATTCAAAAAATTAGAAAACACCATCATAGTTTCTTTTCAAGCCAAAAGTGGTCAGGAAAGGCTGAGAAAGAGAGAAAATAAAAAAAAAAAATCGTCCCTATGTATTCCTACCCTACTCGTAATCGAAAATTCCAAAAAAATAGCAAAAAAATTCAAAAAATTAGAAAACACTGTCATAGCTTCTTTCCCAACCAAAATAGGTTGGAAAAGGCCGAGAAAGAGAGAAAATAAAAAAAATCATTTCAATGTGTGCTTACCCGACCCGTAATAGAAAATTCTAAAAAAATAGCAAAAAAATCAAAAAAATTAGAAAACACCATCATAGCTTCTTTTCAAGCCAAAATAGGTTGGGAAAGGCCGAGAGAGAGAGAAAAGAGAAAAAATTGTTACGATGTATTCCTACTCGACCCGTAATAGAAAATTCTAAAAAAAAAAGCAAAAAAATTCAAAAAGCTTGAAAACACCTTTATAGCATTTTTTTCAAGCCAAAATAGGTTGCGCAAGGGTGGGAAAGAGTGAAAGTAAAAAAAGACTTTCCGATGTGTTCCTTCCCGACCCGTAATAGAAAATACCAAAAAAATAGCAAAAAAATTCAAAAAATCTGAAAACACCATCATAGCTTCTTTCCCAGCCAAAATAGGTTGGAAAATGCCAAGAAAGAGAGAAAATAAAAAAAAATCGTTCTGATGTATTCCTACCCGACTCATAATAGAAAATTCCAAAAAAATAGCAAAAAATTAGAAAACACCATCATAGCTTCTTTTCAAGCCAAAATAGGTGGGAAAAGGCCGAGAATGAGAGAAAAGAGAAAAAATTGTTACGATGTATTTCTACCCGACCCGTAATAGAAAATTCTAAAAAAAAAGCAAAAAAAATTCAAAAAATTTGAAAACACCTTTATAGCATTTTTTTCAAGCCAAAATAGGTTGGGAAAGGGTGAGAAAGTGAGAAAGTGAAAAAAAATCTTTCTGATGTGTTCCTTCCCGACCAGTAATAGAAAATACCAAAAAAATAGCAAAAAAATTCAAAAAATTTGAAAACACCATCGTAGCTTCTTTTCTAGCCGAAATAGGTTGCGAAAAGCCGAGAAAGAGAGAAAAAAAAAATAGTTTTGATGTGTTCCTATCCGACTGGGAATTCAAAATTCCAAAAAAATAGCAAAACAATTCAAAAAATGACAAAACTCCATCATAGCTTCTTTTCAAGCAAAAATAGGTTGGAAAAGGCTGCGACAGGGAGAAAATAAAAAAAAAAATCGTTTCAATGTGTGCCTACCTGACCCGTAATAGAAAATTCTAAAAAAAGTAGCAAAAAAATTCAAGAAATTACAAAACACCATCATAGCTTCATTCCAAGCCAAAATAGGTTGGGAAAGGCCTAGAAAGGGAGAAAATAAAAAAAATCGTTCGGATGTGTGCCAACCCAACCCATAATAGAAAATTCTAAAAAAATAGCGAAAAAATTCAAAAAATTAGAAAACACCATCATAGTTTCTTTTCAAGCCGAAAGAGGTCAGGAAAGGCTGAGAAAGAGAGAAAAAAAAAAATCGTTCTTATGTATTCCTACCCGACTCGTAATAGAAAATTCCAAAAAAATAGCAAAAAAATTCAAAAAATTAGAAAATACGATCATAGCTTCTTTCCCAACCAAAATAGGTTGGAAAAGGCCGAGAAAGAGAGAAAATAAAAAAAATCGTTTCAATGTGTGCTTACTCGACCCGTAATAGAAAATTCTAAAAAAAAGCGAAAAAATTAAAAAAATTAGAAAACACCATCATAGCTTCTTTTCAAGCCAAAATTGGTAGGAAAAGACCGAGAAAGAGAGAAAAGAGAAAAAATTGTTACGATGTATTTCTACCCGACCCGTAATAGAAAATTCTAAAAAAAACGCAAAAAAATTCAAAAAACTTTAAAACACCTTTATAGCATTTTTTTCAAGCCAAAATAGGTTGGGAAAGGGTGAGAAAGAGAGAAAGTGAAAAATGATCTATCTGATGTGTTCCTTCCGGACTCGTAATAGAAAATACCAAAAAAATAGCAAAAAAATCCAAAAAATTTGAAAACACCTTCGTAGCTTCTTTTCTAGCCGAAATAGGTTGCGAAAAGCCGAGAAAGAGAGAAAAAAAAAAAAAAATAGTTTCGATGTGTTCCTACCCGACTGGGAATTCAAAATTCCAAAAAAATAGCAAAAAAATTCAAAAAATTAAAAAACTCTATCATAACTTCTTTTCAAGCCAAAATAGGTTGGGAAAGGCCGTGACAGGGAGAAAATAAAATAAAAAAATCGTTTCAATGTGTGCCTACCCGACCCGTAATAGAAAATTCTAAAAAAAGTAGCAAAAAAATTCAAGAAATTACAAAACACCATCATAGCTTCATTTCAAGCCAAAATAGGTTGGGAAAGGCCTAGAAAGGGAGAAAATAAAAAAAATCGTTCGGATGTGTGCCAACCCGATCCATAATCGAAAATTCTAAAAAAATAGCGAAAAAATTCAAAAAATTAGAAAACACCATCATAGTTTCTTTTCAAGCCAAAAGAGGTCAGGAAAGGCTGAGAAAGAGACAGAAAAAAAAAATTGTTCTTATGTATTCCTACCCGACTCGTAATAGAAAATTCCAAAAAAATAGCAAAAAAATTCAAAAAATTAGAAAATACCATCATAGCTTCTTTCCCAACCAAAATAGGTTTGAAAAGGCCGACAAAGAGAGAAAATAAAAAAAATAGTTTCAATGTGTGCTTACTCGACCCGTAATAGAAAATTCTAAAAAAAAGCGAAAAAATTAAAAAAACTAGAAAACACCATCATAGCTTCTTTTAAAGCCAAAATAGGTGGGAAAAGGCCAAGAAAAAGAGAAAAGAGAAAAAATTGTTACGATGTATTTCTACCCGACCCGTAATAGAAAATTCTAAAAAAAACGCAAAAAAATTCAAAAAACTTTAAAACACCTTTATAGCATTTTTTTCAAGCCAAAATAGGTTGGGAAAGGGTGAGAAAGAGAGAAAGTGAAAAATAGTCTTTCTTATGTGTTCCTTCCCGACCCGTAATAGAAAATATCAAAAAAATAGCAAAAAAATTCAAAAAATTTGAAAACACCTTCGTAGCTTCTTTTCTAGCCGAAATTGGTTGCGAAAAGCCGAAATAGAGAGAAAAAAAAAAATGGTTTCGATGTGTTCCTATCCGACTTGGAATTCAAAATTCCAAAAAAATAGCAAAAAAATTCAAAAAATGACAAAACTCCATCATAGCTTCTTTTCAAGCCAAAATAGGTTGGGAAAGGCCGCGACAGGGAGAAAATAAAAAAAAATCGTTTCAATGTGTGCCTACCCGACCCGTAGTAGAAAATTCTAAAAAAAATAGCAAAAAAATTCAAGAAATTACAAAACACCATCATAGCTTCATTTCATGCCAAAATAGGTTGGGAAAGGCCTAGAAAGGGAGAAAATAAAAAAAATCGTTCGGATGTGTGCCAACCCGACCCATAATCGAAAATTCTAAAAAAATAGCGAAAAAATTCAAAAAATTAGAAAACACCATCATAGTTTCTTTTCAAGCCAAAAGAGGTCAGGAAAGGTTGAGAAAGAGAGAAAAAAAAAATCGTTCTTATGTATTCCTACCCGACTCGTAATAGAAAATTCCAAAAAAATAGCAAAAAAATTCAAAAAATTAGAAAATACCATCATAGCTTCTTTCCCAACCAAAATAGGTTGGAAAAGGCCGAGAAAGAGAGAAAATAAAAAAAATCGTTTCAATGTGTGCTTACTCGACCCGTAATAGAAAATTCTAAAAAAAAGCGAAAAAATTAAAAAAATTAGAAAACACCATCATAGCTTCTTTTCAAGCCAAAATAGGTGGGAAAAGGCCGAGAAAGAGAGAAAAGAGAAAAAATTGTTACGATGTATTTCTACCCGACCCGTGATAGAAAATTCTAAAAAAAACGCAAAAAAATTCAAAAAATTTTAAAACAACTTTATAGCATTTTTTTCGAGCCAAAATAGGTTGGGAAAGGGTGAGAAAGAGAGAAAGTGAAAAATAATCTTTCTGATGTGTTCCTTCCCGACCCGTAATAGAAAATACCAAAAAAATAGCAAAAAAATTCAAAAAATTTGAAAACACCATCGTAGCTTCTTTTCTAGCCGAAATTGGTTGCGAAAAGCCGAGAAAGTGAGAAAATAAAAAAAAATAGTTTCGATGTGTTCCTACCCGACTGGGAATTGAAAATTCCAAAAAAATAGCAAAAAAATTCAAGAAATTACAAAACACCATCATAGCTTCATTTCAAGCCAAAATCGGTTGGGAAAGGCCTAGAAAGGGAGAAAATAAAAAAAATCGTTCGGATGTGTGCCAACCCGACCCATAATCGAAAATTATAAAAAAATAGCAAAAAAATTCAAAAAATTAGAAAACACCATCATAGTTTCTTTTCAAGCCAAAAGAGGTCAGGAAAGGCTGAGAAAGAGAGAAAATTAAAAAAAAAAATCATTCTTATGTATTCCTACCCTACTCGTAATAGAAAATAGCAAAAAAATTCAAAAAATTAGAAAACACCGTCATAGCTTCTTTCCCAGCCAAAATAGGTTGTAAAAGGCCGAGAAAGAGAGAAAATAAAAAAAATCGTTTCAATGTGTGCTTACCCGACCCATAATAGAAAATTCTAAAAAAATAGCGAAAAAATTAAAAAAATTAGAAAACACCATCATAGCTTCTTTTCAAGCCAAAATAGGTTGGGAAAGGCCGAGAAAGAGAGAAAAGAGAAAAAATTGTTACGATGTATTCCTACTCGACCCGTAATAGAAAATTCTAAAAAAAAAGCAAAAAAATTCAAAAAGTTGGAAAACACCTTTATAGCGTTTTTTTCAAGCCAAAATAGGTTGGGAAAGGGTGGGAAAGAGAGAAAGTAAAAAAAGTCTTTCCGATGTGTTCCTTCCCGACCCGTAATACAAAATACCAAAAAAATAGCAAAAAAATTCAAAAAATCTGAAAACACCATCATAGCTTCTTTCCAAGCCAAAATAGGTTGGAAAAGGCCGAGAAAGAGAGAAAAAAAAAAATCGTTCTGATGTATTCCTACCCGACTCATAATAGAAAATTCCAAAAAAATTGCAAAAAATTAGAAAACGCCATCATAGCTTCTTTCCCATCCAAAATATGTTGGAAAAGGCCGAGAAAGAGAGAAAATAAAAAAAAATCGTTTCAATGTGTGACTACCCGACCCGTAATATAAAATTCTAAAAAAAAAGCGAAAAAGTTAAAAAAATCAGAAAACACTATCATAGCTTCTTTTCAAGCCAAAATAGGTTGGGAAAGGCCGAGAAAGAGAGAAAAGAGAAAAAATTGTTCCGATGTGTTCCTACCCGACCCGTAATAGAAAATTCTAAAAAAAAAAGCAAAAAAATTCAAAAAATTGGAAAACACCTTTATAGCATTTTTTCAAGCCAAAATAGGTTGGGAAAGGGTGAGAAAGAGAGAAAGTAAAAAAAATCTTTCCGATGTGTTCCTTCCCGACCCGTAATAGAAAATACCAAAAAAATAGCAAAAAAATTCAAAAAATTTGAAACCACCATCGTAGCTTCTTTTCAAGCCGAAATTGGTTGCGAAAAGCCGAGAAAGAGAGAAAATTAAAAAAAAATAGTTTTGGATGTGTTCCTATCCTATAGGGAATTGAAAATTCCAAAAAAATAGCAAAAAAATTCAAAAAATTACAAAACTCCATCATAGCTTCTTTTCAAGCCAAAATAGGTTGGGAAAGGCCTAGAAAGGGAGAAAATAAAAAAAAAATCGTTCGGATGTGTGCCAACCCGATCCATAATCGAAAATTCTAAAAAAATAGCGAAAAAATTCAAAAAATTAGAAAACACCATCACAGTTTCTTTTCAAGCCAAAAATAGGTCAGGAAAGGCTGAGAAAGAGAGAAAAAAAAAATCGTTCTTATGTATTCCTACCCGACTCGTAATAGAAAATTTCAAAAAAATAGCAAAAAAAATTCAAAAAATTAGAAAACACCATCATAGCTCCTTTCCCTGCCAAAATAGGTTGGAAAATGCCAAGAAAGAGAGAAAATAAAAAAAATCGTTTCAATGTGTGCTTACCCGACCCGTAATAGAGAATTCTAAGAAAATTGCAAAAAAATTAAAAAAATTCAAAAACACCATCATAGCTTCTTTTCATGCCAAAATAGGTTGGGAAAGGACGAGAAAGAGAGAAAAGAGAAAAAATTGTTACGATGTATTCCTACCCGACCCGTAATAGAAAATTCTAAAAAAAAAGCAAAAAAATTCAAAAAATTTGAAAACACCTTTATAGCATTTTTTTTCAAGCCAAAATAGGTTGGGAAAGGGTGGGAAAGAGAGAAAGTAAAAAAAGTCTTTCCGATGTGTTCCTTCCCGACCCGTAATAGAAAATAGCAAAAAAATTCAAAAAATCTGAAAACACCATCATAGCTTCTTTCCCAGCCAAAATAGGTTGGAAAAGGCCGAGAAAGAGAGAAAAAAAAAAAATCGTTCTGATGTATTCCTATCCGACTCATAATAGAAAATTCCAAAAAAATTGCAAAAAATTCAAAAAATTAGAAAACACCATCATAGCTTCTTTCCCAGCCAAAATATGTTGGAAAAGGCCGAGAAAGAGAGAAAATAAAAAAAATCATTTCAATGTGTGCTTACCTGACCAGTAGTAGAAAATTCTAAAAAAAAGCGAAAAAATTAAAAAAATTAGAAAACACCATCATAGCTTCTTTTCAGGCCAAAATAGGTGGAAAAACGCCGAGAAAGAGAGAAAAGAGAAAAAATTGTTACGATGTATTTCTACCCGACCCGTGATAGAAAATTCTAAAAAAAACGCAAAAAAATTCAAAAAATTTTAAAACAACTTTATAGCATTTTTTTCGAGCCAAAATAGGTTGGGAAAGGGTGAGAAAGAGAGAAAGTGAAAAATAATCTTTCTGATGTGTTCCTTCCCGACCCGTAATAGAAAATACCAAAAAAATAGCAAAAAAATTCAAAAAATTTGAAAACACCATCGTAGCTTCTTTTCTAGCCGAAATTGGTTGCGAAAAGCCGAGAAAGTGAGAAAATAAAAAAAAATAGTTTCGATGTGTTCCTACCCGACTGGGAATTGAAAATTCCAAAAAAATAGCAAAAAAATTCAAGAAATTACAAAACACCATCATAGCTTCATTTCAAGCCAAAATCGGTTGGGAAAGGCCTAGAAAGGGAGAAAATAAAAAAAATCGTTCGGATGTGTGCCAACCCGACCCATAATCGAAAATTAAAAAAAAATAGCAAAAAAATTCAAAAAATTAGAAAACACCATCATAGTTTCTTTTCAAGCCAAAAGAGGTCAGGAAAGGCTGAGAAAGAGAGAAAATTAAAAAAAAAAATCATTCTTATGTATTCCTACCCTACTCGTAATAGAAAATAGCAAAAAAATTCAAAAAATTAGAAAACACCGTCATAGCTTCTTTCCCAGCCAAAATAGGTTGTAAAAGGCCGAGAAAGAGAGAAAATAAAAAAAATCGTTTCAATGTGTGCTTACCCGACCCATAATAGAAAATTCTAAAAAAATAGCGAAAAAATTAAAAAAATTAGAAAACACCATCATAGCTTCTTTTCAAGCCAAAATAGGTTGGGAAAGGCCGAGAAAGAGAGAAAAGAGAAAAAATTGTTACGATGTATTCCTACTCGACCCGTAATAGAAAATTCTAAAAAAAAAGCAAAAAAATTCAAAAAGTTGGAAAACACCTTTATAGCGTTTTTTTCAAGCCAAAATAGGTTGGGAAAGGGTGGGAAAGAGAGAAAGTAAAAAAAGTCTTTCCGATGTGTTCCTTCCCGACCCGTAATACAAAATACCAAAAAAATAGCAAAAAAATTCAAAAAATCTGAAAACACCATCATAGCTTCTTTCCCAGCCAAAATAGGTTGGAAAAGGCCGAGAAAGAGAGAAAAAAAAAAAATCGTTCTGATGTATTCCTACCCGACTCATAATAGAAAATTCCAAAAAAATTGCAAAAAATTAGAAAACGCCATCATAGCTTCTTTCCCATCCAAAATATGTTGGAAAAGGCCGAGAAAGAGAGAAAATAAAAAAAAATCGTTTCAATGTGTGACTACCCGACCCGTAATATAAAATTCTAAAAAAAAAGCGAAAAAGTTAAAAAAATCAGAAAACACTATCATAGCTTCTTTTCAAGCCAAAATAGGTTGGGAAAGGCCGAGAAAGAGAGAAAAGAGAAAAAATTGTTCCGATGTGTTCCTACCCGACCCGTAATAGAAAATTCTAAAAAAAAAAGCAAAAAAATTCAAAAAATTGGAAAACACCTTTATAGCATTTTTTCAAGCCAAAATAGGTTGGGAAAGGGTGAGAAAGAGAGAAAGTAAAAAAAATCTTTCCGATGTGTTCCTTCCCGACCCGTAATAGAAAATACCAAAAAAATAGCAAAAAAATTCAAAAAATTTGAAACCACCATCGTAGCTTCTTTTCAAGCCGAAATTGGTTGCGAAAAGCCGAGAAAGAGAGAAAATTAAAAAAAAATAGTTTTGGATGTGTTCCTATCCTATAGGGAATTGAAAATTCCAAAAAAATAGCAAAAAAATTCAAAAAATTACAAAACTCCATCATAGCTTCTTTTCAAGCCAAAATAGGTTGGAAAAGGCCTAGAAAGGGAGAAAATAAAAAAAAAATCGTTCGGATGTGTGCCAACCCGATCCATAATCGAAAATTCTAAAAAAATAGCGAAAAAATTCAAAAAATTAGAAAACACCATCACAGTTTCTTTTCAAGCCAAAAATAGGTCAGGAAAGGCTGAGAAAGAGAGAAAAAAAAAAATCGTTCTTATGTATTCCTACCCGACTCGTAATAGAAAATTTCAAAAAAATAGCAAAAAAAATTCAAAAAATTAGAAAACACCATCATAGCTCCTTTCCCTGCCAAAATAGGTTGGAAAATGCCAAGAAAGAGAGAAAATAAAAAAAATCGTTTCAATGTGTGCTTACCCGACCCGTAATAGAGAATTCTAAGAAAATTGCAAAAAAATTAAAAAAATTCAAAAACACCATCATAGCTTCTTTTCATGCCAAAATAGGTTGGGAAAGGACGAGAAAGAGAGAAAAGAGAAAAAATTGTTACGATGTATTCCTACCCGACCCGTAATAGAAAATTCTAAAAAAAAAGCAAAAAAATTCAAAAAATTTGAAAACACCTTTATAGCATTTTTTTCAAGCCAAAATAGGTTGGGAAAGGGTGGGAAAGAGAGAAAGTAAAAAAAGTCTTTCCGATGTGTTCCTTCCCGACCCGTAATAGAAAATAGCAAAAAAATAGCAAAAAAATTCAAAAAATCTGAAAACACCATCATAGCTTCTTTCCCAGCCAAAATAGGTTGGAAAAGGCCGAGAAAGAGAGAAAAAAAAAAAATCGTTCTGATGTATTCCTATCCGACTCATAATAGAAAATTCCAAAAAAATTGCAAAAAATTCAAAAAATTAGAAAACACCATCATAGCTTCTTTCCCAGCCAAAATATGTTGGAAAAGGCCGAGAAAGAGAAAAAATAAAAAAAAATCGTTTCGATGTGTGCCTACCCGACCCGTAATAGAAAATTCTAAAAGAAAAGCAAAAAAATTAGAAAAATTAGAAAACACCATCATAGCTTCTTTTCCAGCCAAAATAGGTTGGGAAAGGCCGAGAAAGAGAGAAAAGAGAAAAAATTGTTCCGATGTGTTCCTACCCGACCCGTAATAGAAAATTCTAAAAAAAAGCAAAAAAATTCTAAAAATTTGAACACACCTTTATAGCATTATTTTAAGCCAAAATAGGTTGGGAAAGGGTGAGAAAGAGAGAAAGTAAAAAAAATCGTTCCGATGTGTGCCAACCCGACCCATAATAGAAAATTCTAAAAGAATAGCGAAAAAATTCAAAAACTTAGAAAACACTATCATAGCTTCTTTTCAGGCAAAAATAGGTCTGGAAAGGCCGAGATAGAGGGAAAATAAAAAAAATCGTTCCGATAAGTTCGTACCAGGCCAGGAATAGAAAATTCTAAAAAAAATAGCAAAAAAATTCAAGAAATTACAAAACACCATCAAATCTTCATTTCAAGCCAAAATAGGTTGGGAAAGGCCTAGAAAGGGAGAAAATAAAAAAAAATCGTTCGGATGTTTGCCAACCTGACCCATAATAGAAAATTCTAAAAAAAATAGCCAAAAAATTCAAAAAATTAGAAAACACCATCATAGTTTCTTTTCAAGCCAAAATAGGTCAGTAAAGGTTGAGAAAGAGAGAAAAAAAAAATCGTTCTGATATATTCCTACCTGACTCGTAATAGAAAATTCCAAAAAAATAGCAAAAAAATTCAAAAAATAGCAAAAAAATTCAAAAAATTAGAAAACACCATCATAGCTTCTTTCCCAGCCAAAATAGGTTGGGAAACGCCGAGAAAGAGAGAAAAGAAAAGAAATCGTTTCAATGTGTGCCTACCCGATCCGTAATAGAAAATTCTAAAAAAATAACGAAAAAATTAAAAAAATTAGAAAACACCATCATAACTTCTTTCCAAGCCAAAATAGGTTGGGAAAGGCCGAGAAAGAGAGCAAAGAAAAAAAATTGTTCCGATGTGTTCCTACCCGACCCGTAATAGAAAATTCTAAAAAAAAAGCAAAAAAATTCAAAAAATTTGAAAACACCTTTATAGCATTTTTTCAAGCCAAAATAGGTTGGGAAAGGGTGAGAAAGAGAGAAAGTGAAAAAAAAATTTCCGATTTGTTCCTTCCCGACCCGTAGTAGAAAATAGCAAAAAAATAGCAAAAAAATTCAAAAATTTTGAAAACACCATCATAGCTTCTTTTCAAGCCGAAATAGGTTGCGAAAAGCCGAGAAAGAGAAAAAAAAAAAATAGTTCCGATGTGTTCCTACCCGACTGGGAATTGAAAATTCCAAAAAAATAGCAAAAAAATTCAAAAAATTACAAAACACCATCATAGCTTCTTTTCAAGCCAAAACAGGTTGGGAGAGGGCGGAAAAGGGTGAAAATAAAAATTATCGTTCCAATTTGTTCTTACCCAACCCGTTGTAGAGAATTCCAAAAAAATAGCAAAAAAATTCAAAAAATTAAAAAACACCATTATGGTTCTTTTGAAGCCAAAATAGGTTGGGAAAGGCCGAGAAAGAGAGAAAATGAAAATTATCGTTCCAATCAATTCTTACCCGACTCGTGACGTAGAATTCGAAAAAAATAGGAAAAAATAAAAAAAATAAAAAAAAACCATTATGGCTTCTTTTCAAGCCAAAATTAGTTTGAAAAGCCCGAGAAAGAATGAAAATAAAAATTATCATTCCGATCAGTTCCTACTCGACCCATTATAGAGAATTCCAAAAATAATAGCTAAAAATTATAAAAAATTAAAAAGTACCACAATGGCTTCTTTTCCAGCCAAAACAGGTTGAGACAGGCCGAAAAAGGGAGAAAATTAAAATTATCATTCCGATAAGTTTCTACCTAACCCGTTATAGAGAATTCCAAAAAAATTAAAATACATCATTATGGCTTCTTTTAAAGCCAAAACGGGTTGGGAAACGCTGAGAAAGAGATAAAATAAAAATTGTCGTTTCGATCATTTCCTACTCGACCCGTTATGGTGAATTCAAAAAAAAATAGCAAAAAATTTAAAAAAATTAAAAAAATACCGCTATGTCTTCTTTTCAAGCTAAAACTGGTTGGGACAGGCCGAAAAAGGGCGAAAATGAAAATTATCGTTCCAATAAGTTCCTACCCAACCCGTTATGGAGAATTTCAAAAAAATAGAAAAAAAAAAATTAAAAAACACCATTATGGCTTCTTTTCAAGCCAAAATAGGTTGGGAAAGGCCGAGAAAGAGAGAAAATAAAAATTATCGTTCTGATCAGTTCTTACCCGACCCGTTATAGAGAATTCCAAAAAAATAGCAAAAAAATTCAAAAAAATAAAAAAACACCATTATGGCTTCTTTTCAAGCCAAAATAGGTTGGAAAAGCCCGAGAAAGAAAGAAAGTAAAAATTATCATTCCGATCAGTTCCTCCTTGACCCGTAATAGAGAATTCCAAAAAAATAGCAAAAAAAAAAAAAAAAAAAAATCATTATGGCTTCTTTTCAAGCCAAAACAGGTTGGGTAAGTCCAAAAAGATAGAAAGTGAAAATTATCGTTCCGATCAATTCCTACCAAACTCGATATAGAGAATTCCAAAAAAAGAGCAAAAAAATTAAAATACATCATTATGACTTCCTTTCAAACCAAAATAGGTTGGGAAATGCCGAGAAAGAGAGAAAATAAAAATTATCGTTCCGATCATTTCCTACCCGACCCGTTATAAAGAATTCCAAAAAAAATGGCACAAAATTTTAAAAAATTAAAAAAATACTGCTACGGCTTCCTTTCATGTGAAAACAGGTTGGGACAGGCTGAAAAATGATGAAAATAAAAATTATCATTCTGATCTGTTTGTACCCAACCTGTTGTAGAGAATTCCAAAAAAATAGCAAAAAAATTCAGAAAATGAAAAAAATACCATTATGACTTCATTTGAAGCCAAAATAGGTTGGAAAAGGCCGAGAAAGAGAGAAAATAAATATTATCATTCCGATCAATTCTTACCTGACTCATTATGGAGAATTCGAAAAAAATAGGAAAAAAAATTCAAAAAATTAAAAAACACCATTATGGCTTCTTTCAAAGCCAAAATAAGTTGGAAAAGCCCGAGAAAGAATGAAAATAAAAATTATCGTTTCAATCAGTTCCAACTCGACCCGTTATAGAGAATTCCAAAAAAAAAAATAGTAAAAAATTTTAAAAAATTAAAAAATACCACTATGGCTTCTTTTCCTACCAAAACAGGTTGGGACAAGCCGAAAAAGGGAGAAAATGAAAATTATCGTTCCAATCAGTTCCAACCCAACCCGTTATAGAGAATTCCAAAAAAATAGCAAAAAAATAAAAAACACCATTCTGGCTTCTTTTCAAGCCAAAATAGGTTGGGAAAGGCCGAGAAAGAGAGAAAATAAAAATTAACGTTCCGATCAGTTTCTACCCGACTCGTTATAGAGAATTCCAAAAAAATAGCCAAAAAATTCTAAAAATTAAAAAACACCATTATGGCTTCTTTTCGGGCCAAAATAGGTTGGAAAAGCCCGAGAAAGAAAGAAGATAAAAATTATCGTTTCGATCAGTTCCTACCCGACCCGTAATAGAGAATTCCAAAAAAATAGCAAAAAAATTAAAAAAATTAAAATGCATCGTTATGGCTTCTTTTCAAGCCAAAACAGGTTTGGAAAGGCCGAGAAAGATAGAAAATAAAAATTATCGTTCAGATCAGTTCCTATCCAGCCCTTGATGGAGAATTCCATAAAAAATTGCTAGAAATTTAAAAAAAATTAAAAAATACCACTATGGATTCTTTTCCAGCCAAAACAGGTTGGGACAGGCCGAAAAAAGGAGAAAATTATAATTATTGATCCGATTAGTTCCTATCTAACCCGTTATTGAGAATTCCAATAAAATAGAAAAAAAAATTTAAAATACATCATTATGGCTTCTTTTCAAGCCAAAACAGGTTTGGAAATGCTGAGAAAGAGAGAAAATAAAATTATCGTTCCGATCAGTTCCTACTCGACCCGTTATGGAGAATTCCAAAAAAAATAGCAAAAAATTTTAAAAAATTAAAAAAATACCACTATGGCTTCTTTTCAAGCTAAAACAGGTTGGGACAGGCCGAAAAAGAGAGAAAATAAAAATTATCGTTCCGATCAGTTTCTACCAAACCCGTTATAGAGAATTCCAAAAAAATAGCAAAAAAATTAAAAAACACCATTATGCCTTCTTTTCAAGCCAACATAGGTTGGGAAAGGCCGAAAAAGAGAGAAAATAAAAATTATCGTTCGGGTCAGTTCCAACCTAACCCGTTGTAGAGAATTCGAAAAAAATAGCAAAAAAATTCAAAAAACAAAAAAAAACATCATTCTGGCTTCTTTTCAAGCCAAAATAGGTTGGGAAAGGCCGAGAAAGAGAGAAAATAAAAATTATCGTTTCGATCAGTTTCTACCCGACTCGTTATAGAGAATTCCAAAAAAATAGCAAAAAAATAAAAAAACATCATTATGGCTTCTTTTCAAGCCAAAACAAGTTGGGAAATGCTGAGAAAGATAGAAAATAAAAATTATCGTTCCGATCAGTTCCTACTCGATCCGTTATAGAGAATTCCAAAAAAATTGCAAAAATTAAAAAACACCATTCTGGCTACTTTTGAAGCCAAAATAGGTTGGGAAAGGCCGAGAAAGAGGGAAAATAAAAATTATCGTTTCGATCAGTTCCAATCCAATTTGTTATAGAGAATTCCAAAAAAATAGCAAAAAAATTAAAAAAAATTAAAAAACACCATTATGGCTTCTTTTCAAGCCAAAGCAAGATGGAAAAGCCAGAGAAAGAATGAAAATAAAAATTATCGTTCCAATCAGTTCCTACCTGACCTGTTATAGAGAATTCCAAAAAAAGTAGTAAAAAATTTTAAAAAATTAAAAAATACCACTATGGCATCTTTTCCAGCCAAAACAAGTTGGGACAGGTCGAAAATGGGGGAGAAAATGAAAATTGTCGTTTTGATCAATTCCTACCCAACACATTATAGGGAATTCCAAAAAAATAGCAAAAAAATTCAAAAAACTAAAAAACACCATTTTGGCTCCTTTTCAAGCCAAAATAGGTTGGGAAAGGCCGAGAAAGAGAGAAAATAAAAATTATTGTTCCGATCAGTTTCTACCCGACTCGTTATAGAGAATTCCAAAAAAATAGCCAAAAAATTCAAAAAATTCAAAAAAACCATTACGGCTTCTTTTCGGGCCAAAAGATGTTAGAAAAGCCCGAGAAAGAAAGAAAAAAAAAATTATCGTTTCGATCAGTTCCTACCCAACTCGCAATAGAGAATTCCAAAAAAATAGCAAAAAAATTAAAAAAATCAAAATACATCGTTATGGCTTCTTTTCAAGCAAAACAGGTTAGGAAAGGCCGAGAAAGATAGGAAATAAAAATTATCGTTCCGATCAGTTACTACCCAGCCCGTTATAGGGAATTCCAAAAAAAATAGCTAAAAATTTTAAAAAATTAAAAAATACCACTATGGCTTCTTTTCCAACCAAAACAGGTTGGGACAGGCCAAAAAAGGGAGAAAATTAAAATTATCATTACGATCAGTTCCTACCTAACCTGTTATAGAGAATTCCAATAAAATAGCAAAAAAAGTAAAAAAAAAAATTAAAATACGTCATTATGGCTTCTTTTCAAGCCAAAACAGGTTGGGAAACGCTGAGAAAGAGAGAAAATAAAAATTATCATTCCGATCAGTTTCTACCCGACTCATTATAGAGAATTCCAAAAAAATAGCAAAAAAATAAAAAAACATCATTATGGCTTCTTTTCAAGCCAAAACAGGTTGGGAAATGCCGAGAAAGATAGAAAATAAAAATTATCGTTCCGATCAGTTCTTACTCGACTCATTATAGAGAATTCCAAAAAAAATTGAAAAAACACCATTATGGCTTCTTTTCAAGCCAAAATAGGTTGGAAAAGCCCGAGAAAGAAAGAAAATAAAAATTATCTTTCCGATCAGTTCCTACCCGACCCGGAATATAGAATTCCAAAAAATAGCAAAAAAACATCATTATGGCTTCTTTTCGAGCCAAAACAGGTTAGGAAAGGCCAAAAAGACAAAAAATAAAAATTATCGTTCCGATTAGTTCCTACTTGACTTGTTATAGAGAATTCCAAAAGAAATAGCTAAAAATTTTTAAAAATTAAAAAAATACCACTATGGCTTCTTTTCTAGCCAAAACAAGTTGAGACAGGCCGAAAAATGATGAAAATTAAAATTATCGTTCCGATCAGTTCCTACCTAACTCGTTATAGAGAATTCCAAAAAAACAGCAAAAAAATAAAAAATAATTAAAAATACATCATTATGGCTTCTTTTCAAACCAAAACAGGTTGGGAAATGCCGAGAAAGAGAAAAAATAAAAATTATCGTTCCGATCAGTTCATACCCGACCCGTTATCGAGAATTTCAAAAAAAATGCCAATAAATTTTAAAAAATTAAAAAATACTGCTATTGCTTCTTTTCAAGCTAAAAAAGTTGGGACAGGCTGAAAAAGGGAGAAAATAAAAATTATCATTCCGATCAGTTCCTATCCAACACGTTATAGGGAATTCCAAAAAAATAGCAAAAAAATTCAAAAAACTAAAAAACACCATTCTAGCTTCTTTTCAAGCCAAAATAGGTTGGAAAAGGCCAAGAAAGAGAGAAAATAAAAATTATCGTTCTGATCAGTTCTTACCCGACTCGTTATAGAGAATTCCAAAAGAATAGCCAAAAAATTCTAAAAATTAAAAAACACCATTATGGCTTTTTTTGGGGCCAAAATAGGTTGAAAAAGCCCGAGAAAGAAAGAAAGTAAAAATTATTGTTTTGATTAGTTCCTACCCGACCCGTAATAGAGAATTCCAAAAAAATTAAAAAAATTAAAATACATCGTTATGACTTCTTTTCAAGCCAAAACAGGTTAGGAAAGGCTGAGAAAAATAGAAAATAAAAATTATCGTTCCTATCAGTTCCTACCCGACCCTTTATAGAGAATTCCAAAAAAAATTGCTGAAAAGTATTAAAAATTAAAAAATACCACTATGGCTTCTTTTCCAGCTAAAACAGGTTGGGATAGGCAGAAAAAGGGAGAAATTTAAAATTATCGTTCTGATTAGTTCCTACCCAACCCAACCCGTTATAGAGAATTCCAAAAAAATAGCAAAAAAATTGAAAAATTAAAATACATCGTTATGGCTTCTTTTCTAGCCAAAACAGGTTAGGAAAGGCTGAGAAAGATAGAAAATAAAAATTATCGTTCCTATCAGTTCCTATCCGACCCTTTACAGAGAATTTCAAAAAAAATTGCTAAAAAGTTTAAAAAATTAAAAAATACCACTATGGCTTCTTTTCTAGCTAAAACAGGTTGGGACAGGCCGAAAAAGGGAGAAAATTAAAATTATCGTTCCGATCAGTTCCTACCTAACCCGTTATAGAGAATTCCAATAAAATTAAAAAAAAATTAAAAAACATCATTATGGCTTCTTTTCAAGCCAAAACAGGTTTGGAAAGGCTGAGAAAGAGAGAAACTAAAAATTATCGTTCTGATCAGTTCCTACCCGACCCGTTATGGAGAATTCCAAAAAAAATAGCAAAAAATTTTAAAAAATTAAAAAAATACCGCTATGGCTTCTTTTCAAGCTAAAACAGGTTGGGACAGGCCGAAAAAGAAAGAAAATAAAAGTTATCGTTCCGATCAGTTCTTACCCAACCCGTTATAGAGAATTCCAAAAAAAATAACAAAAAAATTCAAAAAATTAAAAAATACCATTATGGCTTCTTTTCAAGCCAAAATAGGTTGGGAAGGCTTAGAAAGAGAGAAAATAAAAATTATCGTTCCGATCAGTTCCTACCCGACTCGTTATAGAGAATTCCAAAAAAATAGCAAAAAAATTAAAAAATAAAAATAAAAAAACACCATTATGGCCTCTTTTCAAGCCAAAATAGGTTGGAAAAGCCCGATAAAAAAAGAAAATAAAAATTATTGTTCCGATCAGTTCCTACCCAACCCGTAATAGAGAATTCCAAAAATATAGCAAAAAAAATAAAAAAACATCATTATGACTTCTTTTTAAGAAAACAGGTTGGGAAAGGCCGAGAAAGATAGAAAATAAAAATTATCATTCCGATCAGTTCCTACCCGACCCGTTATAAAGAATTCCAAAAAAAAATAGCTAAAAATTTTAAAAAATTAAAAAATACCACTATGGCTTCTTTTCCAGCCAAAATAGGTTTGGACAAGCCGAAAAAGGGAGAAAATTAAAATTATCGTTCCAATCAGTTCCTACTCAACTCGTTATAGAGAATTTCAAAAAAATAGCAAAAAAATAAAAAAGAGTAAAAATACATCATTATGCTTCTTTTCAAGCGAAAACTGGTTGGGAAAGGCCGAGAAAAACAGAAAATAATCATTGTTATTACTATGATTGATTTTGGTGTTGATATGAACTGTATCCAAGATGGATTAATTCCTTCAAAATATTTTGAAAAATCAATTGAAAGATTAGTTTCTGCTAATGGTACTCAAATGAAGATTAAATATGAATTGAATAATGTTCATGTTTGTCATGGTAATGCCTGTTTCAAAATTCCTTTTGTTCTTGTTAAAAACATGACGGATAAAGTGATTCTTGGTCTGACATTTATAAATGCTTTGTATCCTTTTCTTGTTGACCATAATGGGATTACTACTGATCCTTTTAGACGTAAAATAAAATTCAAATTTGCTTCAAAGTTTGAAATTGATACGGATGATGCTTTGAATTTGATCCATGCTAAAGTCAAACATCTTAACTTCCTTAAACAAGAAGTTAGATACAAGAAAATTGTTGAATAACTTTCTGATAAATTGTTGCAATCCAAAATTGATAATTTTTAGAAAATGTTGATTGATGATGTTTGCACTGATGTTCCTAATGCTTTTTGGCATAGGAAGAAACATATTGTTGACTTGCCATATGTTAAAGATTTTGATGAGAAAAACATTCCTACCAAAGCTCGTCCTATTCAAATGAATGTTGAAACTGTTAAATTTTGCAAAAAAGAAATCCATGATTTGTTGGAGAAAAAACTGATTAGGAATAGCAAGTCCCCCTGGTCTTGTTATGCTTTTTATGTCCAGAAAAATGTTGAGATTGAAAGAGGAACCCCCCAATTAGTAATCAACTACAAACCATTGAATAAGGTTTTAGAATGGATTAGGTATCCTATTCCTAATAAAAATGACCTGGTCTACAGGTTGAGTCAAGCAGTGGTGTTTTCCAAATTTGACATGAAGTCTGGGTTTTGGCAAATCCAGATTAGTGAGAAGGATAGGTACAAAACTACTTTTACCACTCCTTTTGGACATTATGAGTGGAATGTTATGACATTTGGTCTTAAGAATGCCCCCAGTGAGATTCAAAACATCATAAATGATATTTTCAACTCCTTTAGTCATTTCACCATTGTTTATATTGATGATGTTCTTGTTTATTCTAGCTTTATTGATGAACACTGGAAACATTTGTATTCATTTCTTGATACTATCAAAAGAAATGGTCTTGTTGTCTCTACTCAGAAAATCAAATTGTTTCAAAAAAATGTTCGTTTCCTTGGCTATGACATCTCTGAAGGACAGATTCGTCCAATTGATAGAGCCATTCAATTTGCTGATAAGTTTCCTGATGTTATCACTAATAAAACTCAGCTCCAAAGATTTCTTGGGTCATTAAATTATGTTGCTGATTTTTATAAGGATATGAGGAAACAATGTAAACCCCTATTTGATCGGTTAAAAAGTAATCCTCCTCCTTGGTTTGATGTTCATACTTCCCTTGTCAAATAAGTCAAGTCTCATGTTAAGACATTGCCCTGTCTTGGTATTCCTACAGTTGATGCTTTCAAAATTGTTGAAACCAATGCTTCTGACATTGATTATGGTGGTATTCTAAAACAAAGAGTTTCCCCAAAGTCATCTGAACAAATTGTCCGTTTTTATTCTGGAATCTGGAATAATGCACAGTTAAACTATAGTACTATTAAAAAAGAGATTTTATCTATAGTACTATGTATTTCAAAACTCTAAAGTGATTTACTAAACCAAAAGTTTTTGTTACGTATTGATTACAAAAGTGCTAAATATGTTATTGAAAAAGATGTTGAAAATATTGCTTCAAAACGTATTTTTGCTAGATGGCAAGCTATTTTAAGTGTTTTTTATTTTGATATTGAATATATTAAAGGATCTCAAAATGCTATCCCTGATTTCCTTACCCGTGAATTTCTGCAGTGTCATAATGGCAAGTAGACGGTCGAAAGACAAGACACCTACCACTGCTAATCCAATTGTTAAAAATAGAACTCGTTTCCTCTTTGGACATTGTTAACTGTTTAACTCCTCTAAGTACTATTCCCAAGCCTAATTATTCTTCTGTTTTAGCCTCATCTTATGATTCTTATGCTCTAACCACTGTTAACCAACTTGTTAAAACTGTTTACCCTAATGCTTCCAATGTTTCACAATATGTTAAAAAACAATTTGTTCAAAACCTATTTTCCATAGAGCCAAATAGGGCTTCCATTACTAACCCTTTTAGTTATTTTCCTCCACAAGACACCTACCACTGCTAATCCAATTGTTAAAAATAGAACTCGTTTCCTCTTTGGACATTGTTAACTGTTTAACTCCTCTAAGTACTATTCCCAAGCCTAATTATTCTTCTGTTTTAGCCTCATCTTATGATTCTTATGCTCTAACCACTGTTAACCAACTTGTTAAAACTGTTTACCCTAATGCTTCCAATGTTTCACAATATGTTAAAAAACAATTTGTTCAAAACCTATTTTCCATAGAGCCAAATAGGGCTTCCATTACTAACCCTTTTAGTTATTTTCCTCCACAATTTCATTGGATTCCTGAGCACTATTAGAAGAATGTGCAATACTATTCTGACATTCTATGTCATAAGAATTCAATCACTATTAGAGCTATAAAAGAGAAGGCTAATAGTGATAAGATTATTTATCACAGTGTTTTCTTGAATCACATCATTTCTGAAGAAATGTGGGGTCCCAATCTTGCCTTCATAAGAATGATGCCATCTTCCTTTGTTCCATATTCTTATCATGATTATCTCACTGCTTGGCTCCAATTCATGCTTCACCAATATGAATATATGTCTCACTCATGGTTTGTTAATTTTGATAAAAATTTCAATTTTGATCTTCCCCTCTGGCTCACTCACTGATGGACCCAATTTGGCTCAACTGTTGAGATATTCCCAGAGTCATTAATGAATTCTTTTACATATTTCAAAACTGTGTTCAAAGTTGATTCCTACGGTGCTAAGTTCCCTCCTCTTCTCCATTTCATTAAGAAATACAAGGTTCCTTGGATCCTGAAATGGCAATATGAAAAGGAAGGTGATGTTCTCACTTGCCACTAGTATGTTAAGTGGTGGGATAAGTTTCCTCACACACAGTCGATTATTAACAATGTTACCAGAGAATTCTCATCCCCAAGTGCTTCTCCAGCATTAAGGATCACTACCCTAGTGCAAAAAGCTGAACTAGCTGATGCACCTGCTTCTACATCTACTAAAACTGTTAAATCCACTGCTAAGTCTAGAAAAAAGGGTTCTCCTTTGAATGAGATTCATAAGGACCTTGATGCATTATATGCCCTAATTAAGATGATTTCAAAGGAAAAAGAAACTGCTGACTTAGAAGATGAACGGTCCTCTGAAGCTTCTGTTACCAAAGATCCTTACAACCTTTACAATCAAGAGTGGTTTGGACATTATGAAGAAGATGCTGAGATATGCCTTGATTAAGATGATTTCAAAGGAAAAAGAAATTGCTGACTCAGAAGATGAACGGTCCTCTGAAGCTTCTATTACCAAAAATCCTTACTACCCCTACAATCAGGAATGGTTTGGACATGATGAAAAAGATGCTGATGATTTAACAAAAGATTGAATGATGCTTGATTCCCCTATTTACCTGGCTTGCACAATAGCCAAAAATGCTACAATGTTTACTCACGGGTGAAATTCCACTATTCTATTACACCACTAATAATGACGCTCTGAAAAGAAGATTCCCCATGTTTCCCAAAACTTACTTTCGGCAATCCTCTTTTGCTAAAGCTTTGAAGTCAAAAGTGAAATTCACTATTCACTATACTATTCATTATTCACTTTTACTATTCATGGTGTTGTTCACTTCCAATTTTTGCCTATTTAAGGGGGATCGTCCCTTAAGTTTAGGACATAACAAATTTTAGAACTCTTTCTTCAGAACTTCTTTCATTTAGAAGCCTTTCTTTAGAGAGAGTTCCTTGTTTCCACCTTAGATTTCCTATTATTATCCTTACAACCTTGTAACTAGAACTAGTTCCAAGCCTTGTAACTATTAAGCTGTTGAACTGTTTAAATCTAGTAACCACTACTACTACTGTAAGTGTTTTGTTCTATTTTCTATAACAAGTATTTTTAGCTTTTAGTTTATCATACTACTTGTTGCTACCGCCATCTTGGACGGTTCTAATTTTTAATTGCTTTCATATATATACTGCTTGGCTGGTTCTACCGCCTTGCTATTGTTTTAAATTACTTTGATCATAGCTGCAATACTGCCTTTTTGGTTGGTTCTACTTTACTTTTATATAACTTTCAACATATATATATTGCTGTGCAACTGTGCTTGCGCCTTTAGTGCTGTGTCCCTTCCCCCTTTGTGGGTTTTTTTTTTTTTTTTTTTCATATTTTGGAAGTTCTTACGGGTAAAATAATTCTTTTTGACAAAAAAAATACCATAGAAATCACTAGCATGGCCATTATACTCCAAAAATCACCAAAATACACCAAAAACCACAAAATGTCCAAAAAAAAAAAAAAAAAAACCCTCTGAAAACTCTTAATTTACCAAAATAGCCTCAAAGCTCTAAAACGATTAAAATAACCTAAAAAAACTAAAATGACCGCAATACCCCAAAACGGCTATATTGAGCAGTTAAATCTCGATACCTTGTAAATGGCCAAATTTCCCCAAACATCTAAAATGATTAAAATATACACCTCGACATTGCCAAAATGAGCAAAATGCCATAAAATCCTCTAGAATGAGTAAACCAACTTGAAACTAACCAAAATACCCCCAAAGTCTAGAAAATCGAGTGTATTTTGGATTAGTTTAGGAGTATTTTGGTAATTTTAAGAGCTTTCTAGAGTATTGTGCTTATTTTTGAGGATTCAACGGTATTTGTCATTTTAAAAGTTTTTGGGGTTGTTGTCGTTTTCAGGGCATTTTGATCATTTTTTAGGGTTTTGGGATATTTTGGACAATCGTGGTGCTTTTTTGTCATTTTGGCAGTTCTAGGTGGTCGTTTTGAGGTTTTGTTGTATTTATTGGTTTTTTCCTATTTTGGTAATTCTTACGGTCAAAATAAATTTTTTTTTGACATAAAAAATACCTTAGAAATCCCTAGAATGGCCATTATAATCCCAAACTAACCAAAATACCCCTAAAACCACAAAATATCCAAAACGAATCCCCCTGAAACCTCTTAATTGTCCAAAATAGCCTTAAAAGCACTAAAACAACAAAAATAACTCGAAAACCTCTAAAATGACCAAAATACCCAAGAAACGGCTAGATTGAGCAATCAAATCTTAATACCTCGTAAACGGCCAAAATACCCCAAAAATCTAAGATAATTAAAATATACGCCACGACATTGCTAAAACTAGCAAAATGCCACAAAATCCTGTAGAATGAGCAAATCAACTTGAAACCGACCAAAATACCCTCAAAGTCAAAAAATACCATTGAGGATTCAATGGTATTTTGGTCGTTTTAAAAGTATCTGTGGGTATTGTGGTCATTTTGGGGGCATTTCAGTCATTTTTTAGGGTTTTGGGATATTTTGGACATTCGTGGTGTATTTTAGTCATTTTGGTAGTTCTATGGAGGTACTTTTAGACGTTTTGGTGTATTTATCTGTTTTTTGATATTTTGGAAATTCTTACGGGTAAAATAATTTTTTTTGACAAAAAAAACATATTTTACCCTAGAAATCACTAGGGTAAAATATCCTCTGAAACCACAAAAACCACAAAATGACAAAAAAAACATATTTTACCCTAGAAATCACTAGGGTAAAATATCCTCTGAAACCACACAAACCACAAAATGTCCACACAAAAAAAAAAAAAAAAAATCCTCTGAAATCTCTTAATTAACCAAAATAGCCTAAAAGTTCTAAAACAATTAAAATAACCCCCAAAAAATCTAAAATGACCAAAATACCCCTGAAACCGCTAGATTGAGCAGTCGAATCTCGATACCTCGTAAACGGCCAAAACACCACAAACATCTAAAATGATTAAAATATACACCTCGACATTGCTAAAATGAGAAAAATGCCATAAAATCCACTAGAATGAGTAAAGCAATTTGAAACCGAACAAAATACCAACAATGTCTAGAAAATCGAGGGTTTTTTCGATTAGTTTAGGGGTATTTTGGTCATTTTCAAAGGTTTCGAGAGTATTTTGCTTATTTTTGGGGATTTAACAATATTTTTGTCATTTAAAAGTTTTCGGTGTTGTTGTCGTCGTTTTCAAGGCGTTTTGGTCACTTTTTAAGGTTTTGGGATATTTTGTACATTTGTGGTGCATTTTAGTCATTTTGGCAATTCTAGGTGGTCGTTTTAGAGGATTTGTTGTATTTATCGGCTTTTTGATATTTTGGTAATTTTTACGGTTAAAATAATTTTTTTTTGACATAAAAAATACCCTAGAAATCCCTAGAATGGCCATTATACTCCCGAAATCACAAAAATACCCAAAAACCACAAAATGCCCAAAAAAAGAAATCCCTCGAAACCTCTTAATTGTCCAAAATAGTCTCAAAGCTCTAAAACAACTAAAATAACCCCAAAAAATCTAAAACGACCAAAATACCCCTGAAACAGCTAGATTGAGCAGTCAAATCTTGAAACCTCGTAAATGGCCAAAATACCCCAAACATCTAAAATGATTAAAATATACACCTTGACATTGCTAAAATGAGCAAAATGAATAAAAAATCTTTTAGAATCAGCAAAGTAACTTGAAACCGAACAGAATACCCCCAAAGTCTAGAAAATCGAGTGTATTTCGGATTAGTTTAGGGGTATTTTGGTTATTTTCAGAGGTTTCGAGAGTATTTTGCTTATTTTTGAGGTTTCAACGGTATTTTTGTCATTTTAAAATTTTTCGAGGTTGTTGTTGTCGCTTTCAGGGCGTTTTGGTCATTTTATAGGGTTTTGGGATATTTTGGACATTAGTGGTGCATTTTAGTCATTTTGGCAGTTAAAGGGGGTCGTTTTAGAGGTTTTGTTGTATTTATCAGTTTTTTGATATATTGGTAATTCTTACGGTAAAAATAATTTTTTTTTGACAAAAAAATACCCTTAAGATCACTAGAATGCCCATTATACTCCCAAAATCACCAAAATACCCAAAAAACCACAAAATGTCTAAAAATAAATCCCCTTGAAACCTCTTAATTGACCAAAATAGCCTTAAAGCTCTAAAAAGACTATAATAACCCGAAAAAATCTAAAATGACCAAAATACCCCTGAACCGGCTAGATTGAGTAGTCAAATCCTCGTAAATGGCCAAATTACTCCAAACATCTAAAATAATTAAAATATACACCTTGACACTGCTGAAACATGCAAAATGTCATAAAATCCTCTAGAATGAGCAAAGAAACTTGAAACCGACCAAAATACCTACAAAGTGTAAAAAATCGAGTGTATTTTGGTTTAGTTTCAAAGGTTTCAAGGGTACTTTGCTTATTTTGAGGATTCGATGGTATTTTGGTTGTTTTAAAAGTTTCCGTTGGTATTGTGGTTGTTTTGGGGGCATTTTGGTCATTTTCTAGGGTTTTGGAATATTTTGGATATTTGTGAGGCATTTTGGTAATTTTGGCAGTTTTAAGGGGGCCCTTTTACACGTTTTGCCGTATTAACGGTTTTTTTATATTTTGGAAGTTCTTATGGGTAAAATAATTTTTTTTTTACAAAAAAAATACCATAGAAATCACTAGAATGGTCATTATACTCCCAAAATCACCAAAATACTCCCAAAACCACAAAATGTCAAAGAAAAAAAAAACCCTCTAAAAACTCTTAACTGACCAAAATAGCCTCAAAGCTCTAAGACGACTAAAATAACCCGAAAAAATCTAAAATAACCAAAATACCCCAGAAACGGCTAGATTGAGCAGTCAAATCTCGATACCTCGTAAATGGTCAAATTTCCCCAAACATCTAAAATGATTAAAATATACACATTGACATTGCCAAAATGAGCAAAATGCCATAAAATCCTCTAGTATGAGTAAAGCAACTTGAAACTAACCAAAACACCCCCAAAGTCTAGAAAATCGAGTGTATTTTGGATTAGTTTCAAAGGTTTCAAGGGTACTTTGCTTATTTTGAGGATTCAATGGTATTTTGGTCGTTTTAAAAGTTTATGTTGGTATTGGGGTTGTTTTGGGGGCGTTTTGGTCATTTTCTAGGGTTTTGGAATATTTTGGATATTCATGAGGGATTTTGGTAATTTTGGCCGTTCTAAGGGGGCCCTTTTATACATTTTGCTGTATTAACGGTTTTCTGATATTTTGGAAGTTCTTATGGGTAAAATAATTTTTTTTTGACTCAAAAAATACCATAGAAATCACTAGAATGGCCATTATACTCCAAAAATCACCAAAATACTCTCAAAACCACAAAATGTCAAAAAAAAAAAAAAACCCTTCAGAAAACTCTTAACAGACCAAAATAGCCTAAAAGCTCTAAGACGACTAAAATAAACCGAAAAAATCTAAAATAACCAAAATACCACAAAAACAGCTAGATTGAGCAGTCAAATCTCGATACCTCGTAAACGGCCAAATTTCCCCAAACATCTAAAATGATTAAAATATACACCTTGACATTTTGGATTAGTTTCAAAGGTTTCAAGGGTACTTTGCTTATTTTGAGGATTCAATGGTATTTTGGTCGTTTAAAAGTTTCCATGGGTATTATGGTCGTTTTAGGGGCATTTTGGTCATTTTTTAAGGTTTTGGGATATTTTGGACTCTCGTGGGGCATTTTGGCAGTTCGGGGGTGTCATTTTAGGGATTTTATTGTATTTATCGTTTTTTTTTTATATTTTGGTAATTCTTACGGTTAAAACAATTTTTTTGATGTAAAAAATACCCTAGAAATCCCTAAAATGACCATTATACTCTGAAATCACCAAAATACCCCCAAAACCACAAAATGTCCACACAAAAAATCCCCCCAAAACCTCTTAATTTTCCAAAATAGCCTCAAAACTCAAAAATGACAAAAATAACCCGAAAAAATATAAAATGACCAAAATATCCCTGAAACGGCTAGATTGGGCAGTCAAATCTTGATACCTCATAAACGGCCAAAATACCCAAAACATCTAAAATGATTAAAATATACACCTCGACATTGCTAAAATGAGCAAAATGAGTATAAAATCCTCTAGAATAAAAAAAACAACTTGGAACTGACCAAAATACCCTTGAAACCTTTTAATTGTCCAAAATAGCCTCAAAAGCTCTAAAACGGTTAAAATAACCCAAAAACCTCTAAAATGGCCATAATACCCCCGAAACGGCTAGAACTAGTAGTCAAATCTCGATACCTCGTACATGACCAAAATACCTCAAACATTTAAAATGATTAAAATGTACACCTTAACATTGCTAAAATGAGCAAAATGCTATAAAATCCTCTAGAATGAGCAAAGCAACTTGAAATCGACCAAAATACCCACAAAGTCTAAAAAATCGAGTGTATTTTGGCTTAGTTTCAAAGGTTTCAGGGGTACTTTGATGTATTTATCTGTTTTTTGATATTTTGGAAATTCTTATAGGTAAAATAATTTTTTGACAAAAAAAAAAAAATTTTACACTAAAAATCACTAGAATGGCCATTATACTCCCAAAATCCCCATAATAGCCCTAAAACCACAAAATATCCACAAAAAAAAAAAAACCCTCTGGAACCTCTTAATTGACCAAAATAGTCTAAAAGTTCTAAAATAACCCCAAAAAAACTAAAATGACCAAAATACCCTTGAAACGGCTAGATTGAGTAGTTGAATCTCGATATCTCATAAACTGCCAAATGACGCCAAACATCTAAAATGATTAAGATATACACTTCGACATTGCTAAAATGAGAAAAGTGCCATAAAATCCTCTAGAATGAGTAAAGCAACTTGAAACCAACCAAAATACCCTCAAAGTCTAGAATATCGAGTGTATTTAGGATTAGTTTTGGGTATTTTGTTCATTTTCAGAGGTTTCGAGATTATTTTGCTTAGTTTTTAGGATTCAATGGTATCTTTGTCATTTTAAAAGTTATTGGGGTTGTTGTCGTCATTTCGGAGGCATTTTGGTCATTTTTTAGGGTTTTGGGATATTTTGGACATTCGTGGTGCATTTTAGTTATTTTGGAAATTCTAGAGGGTTGTTTTAGAGGTTTGGTTGTATTTATCGATTTTTTGATATTTTGGTAATTCTTATAGTTAAAATAATTTTTTTGACATAAAAAAATTCCAAAGAAATCCCTAGAATGGTCATTATACTCCAAAAATCACCAAAAGACCCCAAAAACCACAAAATGTCCCAAAAAAAAAATCCTCAGAAAACTCTTAATTGACCAAAATAGCCTCAAAGCTTGAAAACGACTAAAATAACCCGAAAAAAAATCTAAAATGACCAAAATACCCTAGAAACGGCTAGATTGAGCAATCAAATCTCGATACCTTGTAAACAGCCAAATTACCCCAAACATTTAAAATGATTAAAATGTACACCTCGGCATTGCTATAACAAGCAAAATGCCATAAAATCCTCTAGGATGAGTAATGCAACTTGAAACTGATCAAAATACCCCCAAAGTTTTGAAAATCGAGTGTATTTTGGATTTGTTTAGGGGTATTTTGGTCATTTTTAGAGGTTTCTAGAGTATTTTGCTTATTTTTTAGGTTTCAACGGTATTTTTGTCATTTTAAAAGTTTTCAAGGTTGTTGTCGTCATTTTTGAGGCATTTTGGTCATTTTCTAGGGTTTTGAGATATTTTGGACATTAGTGGTGCATTTTAGTCATTTTGGCAGTTATAAAGGGTCGTTTTAGAGGTTTTGTTGTATTTAGCTGTTTTTTGATATTTTGGTAATTCTTACGGTTAAAATAAAATTTTTTTTTGACAAAAATACCGTAGAAATCACTAGAATCGCCATTATACTCCAAAATCACCAAAATACCCCATAAACCACAAAATGTCCAAAAAAAAAAAAAACCCTCTGAAAACTCTTAACTGACCAAAATAGCCTTAAAGCTCTAAAGGTAAAATAACCTAAAAAAAATCTAAAATGACCAAAATACCCTAGAAACAGCTAGATTGAGTAGTCAAATCTCGATACCTCGTAAACAGGCAAATTACCCCAAACATCTAAAATGATTAAAATATACACCTCTACATTGCATATTTTTAGGATTCAACGGTATTTGGAACATTTTAAAAGTTTCTATGGGTATTTTGGTCATTTGTGGGCGTTTTGGTCATTTTCTAGGGTTTTGGGATATTTTGGTGCATTTTAGTTATTTTGGCAGTTCTAAGGGAGTCCTTTTAGACGTTTTGTTGTATTTATCTTTTTTTTTTTATATTTCGGAAATTTTTACGAATAAAATAATTTTTTTGGACAAAAAAATACCCTAGAAATCTTTAGAATGGCTATCATACCCCCAAAACCACCAAAATACCCCCCAAACCACAAAATATCCCAAAACAGATCCCCCCGAAACCTCTTAATTGTCCAAAATAGCCTCAAAAGCTCTAAAACGATTAAAATAACCTGAAATCCTCCAAAATGGCCAAAATACCCCTGAAATGGCAGAATGAGCAATCAAATCTTGATACCTAGTAAATGGCCAAAATACCCCAAACATCTAAAATGATTAAAATATACACCTTAACATTGCTAAAATGAGCGAAATGCCATAAAATCCTCTAGAATGAGCAAAGAAACTAGAAACTGACCAAAATACCCGCAAAGTCAAAAAATCGAGTGTTTTTTGGCTTAGTTTCAAAGGTTTCAAGGGTATTTTGCTTATTTTGAGGATTCAATGGTATTTGGGTCATTTTAAAAGTTTCCGTGTGTTTTGTGGTAGTTTTGGGGGCGTTTTGGTCATTTTCTAGGGTTTTGGGATATTTTGGATATTCCAGGTGTATTTTAGTCATTTTGGCAGTTCTACGGGGGTTCTTTTTGACGTTTTGGTGTATTTATCTGTTTTTTGATATTTTGGAAATTCTTACGGGTAAAATAAATTTGTTTTTTTTAAAAAAAATTTTGCTCTAGAAATCACTAGAATGGCCATTATACTCCCAAAATCGCCAAAATACCCCAAAAACCACAAAATGTCCCCAAAAAAAAAAACCCCTCTGAAACCTCTTAATTGACCAAAATAGCCTAAAGGTTCTAAAATGACTAAAATAACCCGAAAAAAATTCTAAAATGACCAAAATACCCCTGAAATGGCTAGATTGAACAGTCAAATCTTGATACCTCGTAAACAGCCAAAATACCCAGAACATCTAAAATGATTAAAATATACACCTCGACATTGCTAAAATGAGAAAAATGCAAAAAAAATCCTCTAGAATGAGTAAAGCAACTTGAAACTAACCAAAATACCCCCAACGTTTTGAAATTTGAGTGTATTTTGGATTCGTTTAGGGGTATTTTGGTCATTTTCAAAGGTTTCGAGAGTATTTTGCTTTTTTTTTTTAGGTTTCAACAATATTTTTGTCATTTTAAAATTTTTCGGGGTTGCTATCGTCGTTTTCGAGGCGTTTTGGCCATTTTCTAGGGTTTTGGGATATTTTGGACATTCGTGGTGCATTTTAGTCATTTTGGCAGTTATAGGGGGTCGTTTTAGAGGTTTTGTTGTATTTAGCTGTTTTTTGATATTTTGGTAATTTTTATGGTTAAAATTAATTTTATTTTGACAAAAAAATAACGTAGAAATCACTAAAATGGCCATTATACTCCCAAAATCACCAAAATACCCCCAAAACCACAAAATGTCAAAAAAAAAAAAAAACCCCTCTGAAAACTCTTAATTGACCAAAATAGCCTCAAAGATCTAAAGCAACTAAAATAACCTGAAAAAATATATAATGAACAAAATACCCCTGAAATGGCTATATTGAGCGGTCAAATCTCGATATCTTGTAAACGGCCAAATTACCCCAAACATTGAAAATAATTAAAATATACACCTCAACATTGCTAAAATGACCAAAATACCGTAAAATCCTCTAAAATGAGTAAAGCAACTTGAAACTGACCAAAATACCCCAAAAGTCTAGAAAATCGAGATTTCAGAGATTTCGAGATTTAGTTGTTTTTTGGTCATTTTCAGAGATTTCGAGAGTATTTTGCTTATTTTTGAGTATTCAACGGTATTTTTGTCATTTTAAAAGTTTTCGGGGTTGTTGTCATCATTTTTGTGGCATTTTGGTAATTTTCTAGGATTTTGGGACATTTTGGACATTCGTGGTGCATTTTAGTCATTTTGGCAGTTATAGGGGGTCGTTTTAAAGGTTTTGTTGTGTTTATCGGTTTTTTGATATTTTGGTAATTCTTGTGGTTAAAATAATTTTTTTTTACATAAAAAATGCCATAGAAATCCCTAGAATGGCCATTATACTCCAAAAATCACCAAAATTCTCCCAAAACCACTAAATGTCCCAAAAAAAAAAACCCCTCTGAAACCTCTTAATCGACCAAAATAGCCTCAAAGCTCTAAAGCGACCAAAATAACCCAAAAAAATCTAAAATGACCAAAATACCCTTGTAACGACTAGATTTAGCAGTCAAATCTCGATACCTCATAAACAGCTAAAATACCCCAATAATCTAAAATGATTAAATATACAACTCGACATTGCTAAAATGAGCAAAATTCCATAAAATCCTCTAGAATGAGCAAAGCAACTTGAAACCGACCAAAAATGCCCTCAAAGTCTAAAAAATCGACTGTATTTTGGCTTAGTTTAGGGATATTTAGGTCATTTTCAAAGGTTTCAAGGGTATATTGCTTATTATTATCAATTAATAATAAGTTAAATTATTAATTAACCTGGTATATCAAATTCAGCATCTCCTCTGAGTCTCGTACTGTTTCTAGTGGGGCTTCCTCACGGCGCAGGTCGGCTGTAGGGAGAGGGGCTTCTGGAGGAGTGACGCTATCCAAAGATCTCCTTATTGACATAGAGGCCAACTTTTCTGGGGATGAGGTCCATTCAGACTTGGGCACTCGGAGGCACAGTTTAAGGCTGAGGCTCCAGCCACATCAAGTTGAGGTCGATGCTCGTACTAGAGCCATAGATAGAGGCATCAGAGACACTTACCTTCAGCACGAGCTAAAGGATCATCCTTCTGCTCAGGCGCAGAAGGGAGAGGTATGTTGTATTTCTTTCTTGGTCATTCAGATTCCTGTTATATGCATGTACTAATGATAGCTTCTGATTTTGAATGCAATGGCACAACAAGATACGGGGTCAGGGTGCTTGGTCCACCTTTCTTTGGTTGCTATTTGCCCTAAGGACCCACCAATGGTATGCTGAGTTTCTGAGAGAGTAGGGATTTAAGGATTTTTAATGGATCCCCCCATACACCATGAGGCATGGGATTGAGGAGGCTTTGGTGCGACAGTTTCATTCTGAGATGAGCACCTTTCATTAAGCTGTGGGGAGTAGGTGATCCTCCCACTTGATTGGACGGCCATCCTAGGTATCAGATTTGGTGGATACCCGATTCCAATCGATGACATGAGCTTCAATATGGCTTGCTAGCTCTTGGGCATCCCTCTTCCATTGACTACAAACACGGGAGGATATTTCGGGCCCACTACGTTGCCACAGATCCGCATTAAGTGGTTGTAGGGTAGTATTCCCTAGGGTGCAACTCCTATCGACATTCATCTTCAGCGGTTCTTCCTGTTCTTTCTTAGTAGTTGCTTCTTGGGCAACAACTGATTGATGTTAACTTGCCAGCTGCTGTGGGCCATGAGAGCTTCCCAGAGGGATTTCAAGAGTTTAGAGGGATGCTAGCAGATTTTGACGTGGTGGGCATATGAGTACATCCTAGCCTTGTGACCACGATACTTAGGTTTGTCAGCCCTATAGCGGCATTTTAAAGCCCTATAGTGGCGTTTTAAAGCCCTATACCAGGTTCAGTGAACCTTATAATGGCGTTTTAAAGCCCTATAGTGGCGATTTATAGGCCTATAATGGCGTTTTAAATGGAACTCGAGTTCCATGAACTCCACGCAATTTTTTTTTTTTTTAAGTTTGATCGGTCATAACTCGATTTTAAACCAAGCGAGTTTTTCATTGAAACTCGATTTTAAGAAAATCGATTTTCAAAATAGGGGCACAGACCTATATAGTTTCAAAATAGGGGCATATTGCCAAATATTTTTAAAAATAGGGGTAAAAGGCTAGAATCCTCAGCAAACACTACAAGAAGACAGTCCATACAATTCTTGATTAGAATAAGGGATATTATGTGATTACAACCAAGGCTTTTATTTTGAACTTGGTTTTGCTTGGCATTTAGAAATGATCCCTAAGGTTTAAAACAAAGTACATCATGTGACCAACAATTTACAATGTAGTAAAACGAAGCAAGAACCACAAGTTTTATTTGAATAAACTTATTGTAGAAGGACGAAGACCTCCGAGTGCTGTATACAAAGACAATTTCCCCACAAGAATCCCCACCCCTAAAACATATCCAACACCATCATGTGAAGGCTAGTTCACTTTTACAGCCCAATAATTTACATAGAACCATGTTTAATAAGTTTAGAATTTAGAAATGATGATTGACAACATAACTACCTAACAGCCAAGATCCCCATGTCCTAAAATTCACTCACCATCTGTCACAACAATTGCTTAAATAGTCCTCTCAGGCCAGTTCTTCAACACCTCAAGAATCTTGCCCCTGCAAAATGTGAACACTCCTTCATATTATGACTAAAGTAGCTCTAAGTTGCACATAGTTGCAGCAGAAACAGAAATTCATACTTTTCTTTCAAACTTATGTAAAGACCCTGAGGGTGCTTGAAGATGCTCCCATACTTCTGGCAAGTGTAACACCTCGACCTAATTTTATAGTTAACATATGTGTTAAAGTGATTAATTATTATTTTGAGTCACTTACTTTCTAAAATTAATATAAGAGTATTTAATAAATATATTATTTTATAATGCCATTGAATAAGAATTGTAAAGATTATAAATAACCGAATGACTAATTGTATTATGTATATATGTTAAGTATGTACAATATTATATTAAGTGGTTTAAGTTATTAGATACATAGTTGTTGGTGTTTAATTAAGTGTATTAAGGTAAGAGTTTATATGCATGTTATTATCTTAATTACTTTTAAGTGCATGAAGCTTTGATTTTGTGATATTATAAAACATATATGCTATTTTAATGTTATGGATATAACTTTGTAAAGGTAAGGATATATATATATATATATATATATATATATATGCAAAGTGATAGTATTCTTTGTAGAAAAGTTTAAGTGTGAATGCAAAGAAAAGTAGAAAAGTTTGAGTGTGAATGCAAGAAAGTGGAAAAGTGGGTGTGATATTTTCTTCCCTAGGATCACACGTATCCCACCCCAATTTGTCCACATCTCTTATTTTCTTTGGCTACCCCAAAAGTCAATTTGCCTTATCTTTCTTTTGCTGCATCTGAAGTCCAGCAGCTCATTTTCCTCTTTCTTTGTTCTTCTTTCTTCTTCCCTTCTTACACGGCAACATCTCTCCCTTCCTTTCTCGCCGATAATTCTAGTTTCTTTAAAGAAGAAATTAAACAATTAGCCCTAAGGTTTCATCTTCAAAGTGTGTGGGTAAGTAAATTAATCCTCATCTGATTTTGTGTATTTGGATAGTATAATTGTTTGCTTATTTTCCCTCTTTGTTCTCTACTCTGATTTTGGAAGTTGAATTAGTGATTCTGTTTTAGTTACTTGAAATACTGATGATATTGTGGTCTATTGAATGCTTATTAGGGTATTTTAATATGTATACTATAGGTATAAAAATACCCAAATGAAATTAAGACCTATTGCTATTTGTTGATGATTTTGTAAGAATAGGTACTGAAAGCTGTCTCTGTGACAGATTTGGTGTTTACAATAAGAAAATTATGTATTAAATCAGATGCTGTGAATTAAGAGGCTAGGAGTAGTTTTTATGAATTCTAAGACACATACGGTTGTTATGGAAGTGGTCTCACAGCAGTTGGATGAGTAGGAAAATAATGGTTTAATTTCTAAGTTGCATGAATTTCTGTCAGGACAGATTTGAGTATTCTGTATTGCGTGATTTTTAATAAATCATGGGTTGATACTTTGATTCCGAAATTTTTATGATGTATACTGGACATACAGGGGAGTAGTTTTGTAAAATTTCATGACAATTGGATGTGTGTGGACAGTCCGTTTGTATTTTACAAATGGGGCATATGCTGCTGGAATGAGCAGTGAACAACATATACTACCCCTGATTTTGTGGATTTAATTTTCAAGTTAGGGTGTATGTTTTGACCCATAATTTAATATTATTATTCTTTGGTATGTTAGGATCATATATGAATTTTATGAATTGGTTTCTCTATGATTTGGGTGCATAATGTATTTGATGATTGTATTATGTGTTTTGGGGAATTTTATGTGATGGAAATAGGATTTTCTTGGTTCTAAGATATAGGTTTTGAGATGAATGTGTAAGTTTACGATAAAGAGTAATGGATAGTGATAAGCTTTGATATTTGGTCTAGGTGTTACCAGTTCCTTAGGTCCAAGTTCCTTCGACTATAGGCTCTCAGTTCCTTTGCTTTCAGGTAAGGGATAAGTTATATGGGCATTTGGTAAGTCATGAGGTTATTTTAAAGTATATGATGCATTAAAAGGTTTTTGATTAGAGATATGGCATATAATCATTATTCTGACAAAGATATGTTCGTGAGCTTTCGAAACCTTATGTATATGATTTAAGCATATTGATGTCATTACTAATTCCACGAACATGATGTTTAAAGAAAAGAATGGAAATGCTATTATTATGAAATATTATGCAAAATAAGAAATTTCACTATGATGTAAAGTATGAAATGTTTTCGGGTTATGTCTTCTGGTGATCTGAACTCTGCTAGTAGGGGTTAATTACTAGTTTCCCATGGAAAACGTTATCTGATTGGCCATTATAAGTGGGACTGGCTCTGCTGTACCCGCCCCTTGTTGGTTACGGCTAACTTGTGGGGGAAGCCAACCTACCCCAATGGTTGGAAGATATGTATTATGATGTGATCCCAAGAATACCTGGCACTGTGGGGAATGCTGGATGCTTAGCACCGTGGTGCTAGAAGCCTCCCAAATAAGTACAGACTTATCAGATATGGACTAACCAATAAGTTATTGATGAACATATATATTATGTTATTATTCATGAGAGAATGATTTTGTTTAAATGCATTATGAAAAGTTAAAAGCTCTCATGAAAAGAAGTTTCTGTTGAAAATGAAAGCTGTTCATTAAAGATAAAAGTTTCTGAAGTTCTGTTGTACTATAAAGGGAAAGCTTCCAATGAAAGTACAAGTTTATATTTAAAAGTTATCAGATATCTGTTCTTATGAAACGTTAAGTTTTATGACAATGAAAATTATAATATTTTACGAGAATAAGTTTATGAAGAAAAGTTTTGTTATTCTTAAGATGTTTCTAGTTAAGACAATGTTACCAATTATCCGATTTAAATAAAAACGATTATTTCGTAGTAAGAATATATATATGTATATGTAAGCATGCGATTCTATATAGTCAATATCATAATTGGTGACTTTGTAAGAAATGAAAGAAGCTCAGTCCGAAAGGTTTTGGTAATATTATTCTGATAAGAAAATGGAGAGCAATTATTTTCCTATGAAAAGCGCATAAGTTATTATTATGAATAGTATAAAATACTATGCATGAAAAGTTGTTCTCCTATTCGAAAATCCATAGAATGAAATGATCTGATTTACATGCATTCTTATTAAATTCTCATATATCTTACCTTTACTGAGCTGTGTAGCTCACCCCTTCCACTCTTTCAATTAGCAGGTTTTATTTTGGAGCAAAGGGAGCCTTAGTCAAGTTTGGAAGGAGCTGATTTTAGTTTTATATGTATCGATCCTAAGTTAGCAATTTGATGTTTAGATTTATAGTATGATGTATTTTAGGATATAATGAAAGTGTGTACTTTAAAGTATTAAGAGATGTATTATATAAAATTTAGAACTTGAATAATCGGTGGATTGTGTTATCCTTTGAGGTACAATGTAGATGCTCTGAAAATCAAGTGGAAAGTTATATCATTTAAGTAAAGAAACAAGAATGGAAAGAAAGATGAAAGCTTTTGTAAAAGTTTTGGAAAAAGTTAAGTTGGTTCTTGTTAATATCAGGTTTAGGCTTGATATTAGCATGCCGGTCATGTTCACAAATTCGGGTATCGGGTTTGGGGCGTGACAGCAAGCCTCACCCACAGTTGGAGTATAGACAACCGGGAGCAATTCCTCAACATTATCAATGAGAAGTTTGTAGAACAACCTTTCATGTAAAAAATAAAACATAAAAAATTCAAAAAAAAAAATCTGTATTACCCCTCTTTCAAAATTTCAATAAGACTTCATTCATCACATAAGGATAAATTAAGTCCATTTGTCTTTCCACAGAATTCTAAGCACACAAACATGCATTCCAAGAAAGCCTCATTAAAGAAAGGGGTTTAATTATACCAAAAATAGAAAGATGAAGGAAATAGAGAAACAATAAAAATGTTAAGGCATTATAATTAAACCAACCATAGTCCTACAATGTCTCAACATCTCAAGATGATACCAAACTTGAAAATACACAATCAGTCCAAATGTCATTATGCACAAGACAATCATTTTCAATACTATCCAAAATATTATCAGACAATTTATCTGCATGTGGTGACCATATGCAAACAATGTACAACAATCATCATCAAAACCAAATCAATGATGGTGAAACTCCTAAGTCCTACCTAAAGCTCCATCAAGGCAATGTATTTTTGCAGTGGGACTTGATATTGTTGGATGTTCTGCATCAATTTCTTATCTTGGGATTAGTAAAATACAAAAAAGGGTCAGCGAAAATTCAAACTATAAGAACAATGAATCAAATAAAGCGATGCCATAAGCCAATATCACTAATACAACCTGAAGTTGTTGAGACAAAATTATTGGAGGCAGAAGACCGCACAAGTAATGAGCATCCCTCTCTTTCTCAGTGAAAGCAAGTCCATTGTTGTACTGGGGATCCATAAGCAAAGAATACCCATTGCACCACAACCATATACACCCCACAAAATTTAGTTTAGAATTCAGAAAGTTATATGCCAGAGATTATAGTATAGTTCTCAAAAGCGATAAAAACAGAGCCCTGTTATCTCAGAGTAGCATTTTTGGCTTCTGAACTTCATTTATATTTACATATATTAATTTATATGTTTTATCCAAGTAAATTATTTTTTGACATCAACCAAGTGGAGCCTCAGTTTCTGAATTGAACCCAGATCAGAATGCACCATAATCTTTAAGAAAATGACAGGAAACTCACAAATAAATTTTTAGTTTTTTTTTTTAATGTTAATAATGATTCCAGTAGCATAAGATCAATAGGATGCAAAAGAAAAAAAAGAAGAAGAAGTGTAATAAACATGTGATCATAAAAACGAACCCTTCATTTTAAGTATTCAGGAACTTTCAGATTCTAAAAGGCCAAAAAACTACACTACAAATCATATCAAAAACAAAACACAAACTCTCCCCTTTTACAATCAAACATCCCTCTTCACCAATGTACCAGTCCCCTCCCCTCCCCTCCCCTTTTCCCTTTCTGACTTTATGTTGCTTTAAGTATGTTGTGAGAAGACCTACAATTTCTTGTTTCTCAATCTTTTCTAATTGTCTTTGTTCATTACCTAATACATACAAATAAATGAAAGGACCAACTGTAACAAATAAATTTTTAGGAGCTCCTTTACTCAAAAAAAAAAAAAAAAAAAAAAAAATCTCAATCTATAAAACATAATAGGCATTCACAGTATACATACTACATCTGCATTAATAGGCATTGATCAAAAAAATATCCAGTGATTCAATGTGTATTAATAATTAATGAAAGTTTTTAAATAATAATAACTTATATAAATCAAAAGTCCTAAATTACAAAAATTTTAAATAATAATATAGTTCCCGTAATCTAGATTCAGTGTGTACTATAAAACTCTTTTTATTTTATCTACAAAGCAACCATAATATACATAACCATAGAAAACAATACTCAGTTCTCACACAACACAACAACAATAGCAGACACAACAAATAACCAAAAAAAACTTCTATAATACAAAGCCAAGAATAGCCAATAAATATTATAAAAATAATATTTATAATACAAAACTAATTCTAAATCTAAGTTTGATTGGAATACACAACGTGATGGGGCTAGGAAAACAATTAGTATTAAAGTGGGTTGTGCTTGGAAACATAAATTTTTTTAAAAAAATTACCACAAAATTTGCCTACACTAATTTGGGTGGAGTTGCAGTGATGATCTTCTAAGAAAATTGCAAATGGGTGTGTTCAAAGTTGAGGCTTTGGTTGATTTTGGAACTGGATAAACGGAGAGGTTGAGAAAAGGAGGGCGTGGGAAAAGGAGTGTTTTTTTTTTTCACTTCTAATACTGTATCATCTGAAGATTTAATTCAAATAAACATAAAAGCAATGCAAAGCAAGATTAATAACAAATCAAAAACCAAACCCAACATCGTCTCCCAAACAGCCAGATGATTCTGGCGAAAACCCGTTAAGAGAAATAACTGTAGCCTTTCTCCAATGGAATCATCTTAGTCTTTGAAACTTGATTTGTCTCAATACCCTATGAGAGGCGGTCTCTTAGATCTGATTGGGAATTTATGTGGTTTTGAAGTGTTTCTTGTTCAACGGCAGTCAGAGATTGGAACAAACATTTCAAATGGAATTTATTTAACTTCGGTAGTTTAGGCAGTGTCTTTTGGGATGACAAAATTACTTAAATAATTTTAAAAAATATAAATAATTTTATTAGAACAAAATTACCAAACGGTTAGATTTCTTAAATGGTGTATGTGTTGGGCAAACCGTTTTTGGTGATCTAAATTGTAAGTATGGTATAAATTTATGTAATTACGTGGCAAGAAGAATGTTCAACAAGAAACCAAACATTTCGACAATTAATTATATATAATATGATATATGTATATAAAAAATAAAAAATTGTGAGTGATATCAAAAAGCTAAACAGATAAGAGTAGAGGGTGGGAAGGAAACAGCAAATATAATGGAGGGAAGTGTTAGGGTGAGGTTAATTTGTAATATCAGTGAAGCAGGAAGTCGAAGTCCATTACTTATTATTAAAGAATCATCATCGTCATCATTATTATGGTCACGGAGGTGGTGGATGAGGAATGGCAAGGCAAACGGAGATGGAGTATCAAAAGAGAGAGGAATGAGTAGTATGATTAAGGCAGAAAGGAAAGAGAGAGAGAGAGAAATCTCAGAAATAAGGGTTTGCACGAACCGGACATGTCGCAGGCAAGGCTCCCTGGAAACCTTAGAAACACTCTTGGCTCTTGCTCCTCCAAACCTGACCGTCAAGTCCTGTGGCTGCTTGGGCCGTTGTGGCTCAGGCCCTAACCTAGTGGCTCTACCCAATCCAGTTATAGTCGGACACTGTGGTACACCTGCTCGAGCTGCCCACATCATGGTCCAATTATTATTATGCGGTGGAGATGATGATTCATCGGTGGCCAGGCTGAGTCTGGAAGCTTTAGCACTGAGCAAGAGTGCCCAGAATGAGTTCTCACAGGCTAATTTCTCCCAGGCAGACCTCCTGCTCTCACAGGCCATCAATTTAAAACCATTTGGTGCTATCCATACTTTGTATTTGGACAGGTACTCTTACCCTCCTCTTCTGATTGAATTTAAAACCATTTGGTGCTATCTAATATATTATTATTATTATTACTATTCAGGTCTCGTGCAAGGTTAGCGCTGGGAAATTATTCAGGGGCTCTTGAAGATGCCAGAGAAGCTTTGAATTTTGCTCCTCACTATCCTCAGGTAACCTTAAATTATATTTCTAACAAATTGGCACTGCGGATTCCTTTTTATTCGTGAAATTATCAAATTAATTAATAACAAGTTGTGAGATTCTTGGAATCAATTAACTTCCATTTTATGACAAGGTCAAGGTGTTTGATACAATGAAATGAATTCCATGCTTTCTGGTATCTGGCATATTTAACGCTCCCAATCTAAAATAAATAATACATACAAATTGTAGTCATTCTACCTTGAGAAGGGATGGGTTCACGCATATTGATGATTGCCAACAAAATATTGTATCATTCTTTTTGAACTGAATCTCCTGGGTAAAGATTTATTTATTTATTAATAGTTTTGTTAGAAAATTGGTTTTGATTGAGTTCTGGTCCAATGGGGCAGATCCTGTTGTCTCTCTCTTGTTTACATAAATCCTATAAATTGTAATCAACTTCTGAATGGTTTAATATGATGTGTCTATCCATTCAGAAGTCAGGGGATAGTAAGTCTTTGTTGCTGTAATTACTGTGCTTCTTGTTTGAATTTTGTGCTTTGCCATTTTAACTTACAATATTTAAGCAAATTTTGCTAAAGATGAAATGATGTCCACAAATACTTGTTGACATCTAAGTAAGATTTATGGGAGATATTTAGGCTTCAAATCCTTCCACCCCCAATTATTGATGTATCAAAAAGAAATTCAATTGTCAATTACAACAATATATATAATTTGTGAATGAGACAAATAAATTGTTCCAAATGGTGGTGATGTGAATCTTTTTACCTATTTACTATGCATTATGTACATCTCTCTCTCTCTCTCTCTCTCTCTCTCTCTCTCTTGTGTATGATCGTGTGTCAAGCATGCATATTTTGGTTTACAATCACTGTACAAGTGGTCTACAAACTATTAGACAAGTGCAAACATTTACAAATATGATGGAATGCTTCCTAAAATATGTTTGATGGTCATCCATGTTATATGTCATATTTTTGTGAATTCGGAATTTGAGGGAGCTGCCACTGAGGCTTCTTCCATGTGGTGATTTTTTTAAATATACATTAATGAGAAGCATTATGCCACGCCATAAAACCCTAAAAACTGGACCAGTCTTTTCTAAATTTCTGCCATGTGACAAGCTGTCAAGTACAAATCAATCTTTAGCTCTCTGCCATGCGGTTCCCTCATATTAAAATTGGGACCTATCCTGAAATAATATTGCCTTTTATATTTTGAACTTATTTATTTATGCATTGCTCAGGTGAACAAGATGTTGATATATAATTATTTTTTTCTTCCTTTTTTTTTTTTGTGGTTATATTACTAATTTATCTTTTGCAGGCTTATATCTGCCTGGGTGATGCTTTCTTAGCTATGGACAAGTTTGATTCAGCTGAGAGTTCATATTTAACATCTTTGCATATAGATCCTTCGGTTCGTCGTTCCAAATCATTCAAGGTATCGTTCTATCTGATGCAGGATCTCATATTCATCACCCAGTAACTAAGAATCTTGGGGCTGGTTTAGGGTGTACAGATTAGGTTTGTTTGTGTTTGGGCTGGGATATTAGTGGTTAGGGAAGAATAATCGCAGTAAAGGATCTGGAATGGAGCAGAGAACCAGAGAGTAATAGATAGAAGAAGAAAAATCAAACTAGTGTCCTCATCACACCCAAAAGAAAGATGCATTGCACATCAAACGAACTGCCATTTTCTTTTATTATCTCCTTTCCTTTAGAAAAGATTAATATATGCCTTTGTAGGCCTCTACTTACTGAATTTCATTGACTTCTGAAAACCCCAAACCTAATACAGGCCTCTGCCCAAATTTAACTTCCAAAAACATTAAGACATGCCTTTTTTAGTCTTCTATTTACCCAACACTAATACATGCCTTTTTTAGTCTTCTATCTACCCAACACTAATACATGCCTTATATAGACTTCGCAGTCTCACACATAATTAAGCTTACTACCAGCCAATGGAATTAGTATGAAAGGACTGAAAATTATTAAAAATGGAAAGCTGCATTTGAACTCTTCAAGCAAGTTCCAGTTAAGAATCTTGCCAAATTACTTAATTTCATTTGAATTATCCTTCCCTCACCTCTTGTAGTATTTTCCCAAATGCATGTCATTATTTGGATCAGTATCTCTAATATTATGCTAATATTTTTTTTTTTTCCCTCTAGTTTATCAAAATATTTTGCTTCCTTTCCTTGAATATTTAGTTGAACAATGATAGACAGAGAGATCCTCCCCCACGTGCGGGTGTGGAACTAGTCTATATTGACAATGGTTTATCAGGTCTCCCCATAAAGAAGTTCAGGGTGCTAAACATAAGTATGCAGCTGTCAATGGATTCTATGATTGAATGCCATTAGACAGAAAAGTGCCATTGCAAGTCAAATAAAACCAGAATTACTACAACCACTTTTAAAAAATTTATGTTTATGACCTTGAACTTCTTTTAGTCTGAACCATTGGATTTATCAACTTTGATATGCAAGAGGGGAAATTCTACTTATGACCATTGTTCAACTCATATGTTGATTGCTGGCCCTGCTCCTAACAATTGTAGTCTAGTGTGTGACACAAGGTATGGATGGATTGCCAATGGAATTTTTCTTTTACAGTATTTGAGAAGTGACACTAGAGTGTTTCAAGTTCTAGCAAGCCCAATATGATACTAAGTCTCTGGCCTAGATGTTTTTCTTGAAGTCTAGAAGTGCAACCCACTATTTTGAACTCTCCTTCTTTCAAAAAATATCATTAATAAGTTATTGTTTTCAAGGAAGTCAAATAGTCTTTAATTAGTAATTTCTAGGAAATTGTCAGACTTTATGTTTTAATTCTTCTAGGCAGAGAAGTATTTTATTGTATTTGTAGTTCCTAAGAGTCAAGTTTGACTTTGGTGTTGCAAATTTAATGTTTTAATTACTATTTTCGTTGTCCTATACTCAGAGGGTTGTTCTAAGCTTTCTATAAGCCTTTTGGCTGAATTAAATAAAGGCAGAGTGTATTTTCAGATTATATAGCCTTTGTGCTTTAGAAGATGAATTTCTTCTTTTAAACTCTTATTTCATTGGTGGATTCCTTGGGTGGCGATATAGGGTTTTGTATCTCTTTGGGTGGTGTTTATGTATCCCATAGAGTGGTGAGCCATTTATCCCTTTTAATTATTTAGTGTTTAGTTCAATCCATCATTCCCATATTAGATCAATTTGGTTTTTCCATTACAAATCTGGTATTAGTTGGTATCGGAGCTTTGGTTTAATGGTTGGACATCATTGACATGTTAATAATGTCAAGGTACCTGAGAGAGATCATCAAGATTTTGAAATAGATGATTTGAGGAGATAACTTCAACAACTCCAGGAGCATTTGGAGCTTTATGTTTATCAAGGATGTGGTCCTAGGCATCATAATTCAAAATTTGAAGTTGTTAGTGATGATGAAGAGGAGAATTCAATTCACCGTGCTTATAGTCATTCTTTTGGTGGGAGCACTCCACCCCATCCTCATTATGTCAAAAACTTACAATGAGGTTATGATATGAAGGTGGATATACCAGAATTTAAAAGGAAGATGCAACTTGATGATTTTATTGATTGGCTAACTACTGTTGAGAGAATCTTTGATTTCAAAGATGTTCCAGAAAATCACAAGGTGAAGATTGTTGCTATCAAGCTAAGGAAACATGCTTCGATCTGGTGAGAGCATCTCAAGAGGCATCGACAATGTGAAGGAAGAGATTGTATTGTGACATAGGAAAAGATGGAAAGAGAGTTCAAGAGAAAATACTTGTTTGACCATTACAAGGTAGATGATTTTATGAAATTTCATAATTTCAAGTAGAAAGAGTTTCTGTGGAGTATATAGTGGAGTTTGATCGTCTTATGATTCTATGTGATGTTGTAGAACTAGAGGAGCAAATGATAGCTTGCTATCTTGATGGGTTACGTGTTGAAATCAGAGATATGGTTCAACTACAACCCTATTGGACTTTCAATTATGTTTGCAATCTAGCTATGAAAGTGGAGAAGCAATTGAAGGAAAAGGCGTGGCAGTAGCTTCTAATCTTATAATTGAGAGGGAATTTCTAACTGAGGGAATTGTTCCACTTCTAAGCCCTTTCCACTACCCAAGATAGCCACTATGAAGCAATCGCAAAAGAATGAATCTGGATCAGGTTTAATCATCCCAATGCCTCCAGTATAGGCTATAGATGTTTTAAATGTCAATGCCTTGGGCATATTGCTTTTGATTGTCCAAATTGCAAGATAATTTTTCTTGTGGACGAAGATGTGGAAATAAAGGATGAAGATGAGTCAGCATTAGTAGTTCATGAACATGCTGATTTTTAGGAGGAGGTGGTCTATGTTGATTAAGGAGAGTCACTTGTTGTTCAAAGGAGTCTCAAGGTAGTGTATGCTGAAGATGAATGGCTTCGGAACAATATATTTTGTACCAGACGCACTTCTCATGGAAAATTTTTTGATGTTATTATTGATGGGGGAAGTTGTGAGAATGTTGTTGTAGCAACCACGGTGGAGAAGTTGAAGTTAAAAACTAAAAATCATCCTTAACCATACAAACTCAAGTGGCTTCGCTAAGGCAGTGAAGTGAAGGTAAATAAAAGATACTTAATTCAGATTTCTATTGAGAAGAATTATAATAATGTAGTAGTTTGTGATTTTGTACCTATGGATTCATGTCATTTATTACTTGGTAGACCGTGGTAGTATGATAGGAAGACTAGTCATGATGGTTTCAAAAATACTTACTCTTTTGAAAAGGATAGAGTTAAAATAATTTTAGGTCCTCTAAGGATAATTCATGTTCCCAAACCTTCTCATAGGGAGGAAAACAATTTAATAACTAGATTTGAGGTGGAGAAAGCATTGACAGAATGTGGTGAGGGGTTTGCTATTGTGGTAAGATAAGAGAAAGATCCAGCGGACAGACCTTCTTTGTTGATACCATTTCTTGAGAAATTTGGTGATGTTTTTCCAGATGAAATTCCTTTTGGCCTTCCACTTATAAGAGATATGCAACATTGCATTGACCTTGTGTTGGGTTCTATTTTGCTTAATAAGCCAGCTTATAGAATGAATCTGAAAGAGCGTGTAGAGTTATAGAGGCAAGTTGAAGAGTTGATATCAAAGGGTCTTGTAAGAGAAAGTATGATAGTAGGGAAGTAAACAAGATCACCATTTGATTCCGCTTTCCTATTCTGCGGTTTGATGATCTTCTTAACTAGCTTAATGGAGCTATGATTTTCTCCAAGATGGATCTTTACAGTGGTTATTATCAAATTCGAATGAGGCCAAGTGATGAATGGAAAATAGCTTTCAAAACTAGAGAAGTGTTGTACGAATGGATGGTGATGCCATTCGGACTCTTTAATGCTACTAGTACTTTTATGTGATTAATGAGTCATATCTTTTGTTAAACTATCTATTATCCCAAAAGCTTAAACTTTTATGAAATTGTGAATTTAATCATTTAACTATAAGTCTAGCACTTTCCCTCACTTGTGGGCCTAAATTTTCTCTTTATAAGTGGGGCTCAACAAGTGAGAATTTAACATTTTAAATGGGAGGTAGAGTAAATCTAGAGATTGAACTCAGGATCTTTTACTCTGATACCATGTTAAATTACCAATTATCTCCAAAACTTAAACTTTTAGGAAATGGTGAATTTAATTATTTAACCATAAGTCTAACATCTTTAAACCTTTCATTAGTCATTTTGTTGTTGTATATTTTGATGACATCTTAGGGCATGTTTGGTCAACTATAATGGAAAGTACATAGGAATAAAAATAGGTATTTCAAAGAATATAAGATGATGTAATGTAATACTTATTACTATTCATTTGTTTGGTGATAACACAATAATAGAACACTGAAGATAATGGAATGAAAGCATTTTAAATTAAACTTAAGATATATTTAAATAAATATCTTACTCATATAATTATATTTCCTAATATATATATATATATATATATATATATATTTTAAATTTGAAAGAGTGATTAGATATTTTTTTTAATGATTTTTTATTTTCATAATTGTTATGTGCATATAGAAAGTTCGTTTATTTGGAAATATATTAATTTTAGAAATTAATACACTGACATCATAAATAATTTAATTAACTAATCATTTTAACTAAAAAATTAAACAATAGTAAAACATTAAACTTTGGCTTACCAACTTTTAGACACCATTGAACACAATTCAACCAAAAAAAAAAAAAAAATACAAGCCCCCACAGCCTACAAGCCTACTATAAAATATTTTAGTTATTTTCTAACCTTTCAAATGACAAAAAGTAAGTGCATCATGAGTAACAATATCATTGCCCACTTATATTTTTTCCCCTCCACACATTCTTGATTCTACATATCCCAAGATTCCCAACAATCACACATTTTGAAATCACATCCACACGTTTTGGTACAACAAACAACAATAGTTCCCATCTCACCTTTTGCTTTTCATCTCTTTCTTCAATACTCTCTCTCTCTCGTGAATATGTGCAGTGCAAGAGGCAAGAGCAGCAAAAAATAAGCCTCAGATGAAGCAGATAGGCAAGACGCAAGAGCAACAAAAAATAAGCCTCAACTAAAGTAGGCAGATCATTACAAATCTGCTTATCTTTGGGCTTCTTTGGTTCTTTGCTTTCTCAACACAATATAATAAATTTGATATTTTTTTTAATTTTCTTTTGAGCAAAAGGTAAGTAAAGTAAATCTGATGTTTTTGGTTCACTGTGAGTGTCTTAGGCTTCACCACTTCATACTTGAGAGAGCATTTTCAAAATCAAAATCTCTCTTCTTAAATTTGAAACAAGATCTCTCTTTTTAATTTAATTTAATTTTTTTTTGGGTTAACAACTGAATTATTTATGAAGAAATGCTAAACTGGTTTAACTGCACCAGTTTTCGGTTATGCTGGTTGAACCGGCGATTTTCACTGTTCATCCGGTTTTTCTTTCATTTCTAGTTTTAACTAGTAACCGGACCAGATTAAGGTTCGGTTCCCAGTTGAACCGTTCGGTCTGGTCTGGTTTTTAAAACTATGAATACACCTACTAAGAAATTGCTATTACAACTCTTTTAGAGATGAATAGTTATTCTTCATTAAAAAATAGTTATTTATAAGGAATGATTATTTCATGTAATAAAAACATAACTAAACTACTGAATAGCTAAATTTTAGGAATAATTATTACATTATAATATCTATTATAGTTTACCAAACATACTCTTAGTGTATAGCAAGACTCTTCAAGAGCATATGGTGCATCTTCATAAGGTGTTTCGAACTCTTTGTGAATAGATGCTTTATGCTTATTTGAAGAAGTGTCATTACCTAACTAATAGGCTTGTGTTCGTAGGATATGTTATTTCAAGTGATGGAATCAAGATGGATCCAAGTAAAATAAAGGCCATACTAAGTTGGTCCATGCTAAATTCTCTCCATGATGTTAGAAGTTTTCATGGACTTGCTTCTTTTTATTGATGTTTTATTAGAAACTTTAGTAGCCTTATTGCCCCTGTTGCTGAATGTTTGAAGGGAGGAAAGTTTCAATAGAATAAAGAAGCCTAAAAGTGCTTTGAGTTGCTCAAAAGGAAGAATAAAGAAGCCTAAAAGTGCTTTGAGTTGCTCAAAAGGAAGGTAATAGAAGCTCGAATTCTTGTACTTCTAGATTTAACAAGTTGTTTGATGTTGATTGTGATGCTTCAGGTGTGGGAATTGGTGTTGTGCTCAGCCATGAGGGTAAGCCTATTGCTTTCTTTAGTGAGAAATTGAATGAATCCAAGAAGAAATATTCTATTTATGATGTAGAGTTTTATGCCATTATTCGTGCTTTTGGATCATTGGAGTCATTTGAATAGCTAATAGAAACTTAATAGCTGACATGCAAGGTGGGTTGAATTTCTTCAATCCTATTCTTTCTCTATCAAAACACAAGTCTGGCAAACTGAATCAAGTGGCTGATGCATTAGGTAGAAGGCATTCTTTTCTAAACACCATGGAAGTGCAAGTATTAGGCTTTGAAGTTCTCAAGGAGTTGTATAATGATGATCCAGACTCTGATAAATGTGTGGAAATGTTGTTCTAAGGGTGCTGTTAATCATTTCTTGAAGCAAGGAGGTTTTATTTTCAAAGGCAACAAATTGGGCATCCCTTAATGTTCTTTGCGAAGGGCAATTATTCAGGAAGCTTATGGAGGAGGTCTTGCTGGACACTTTGGGAGAGACAAAACTCTCTCTTGTACAAGAAAATTCCTATTGGCCCAAATTGGCTCATGATGTTTTGTGTCTTGTGAGAAGTTGCAGAACCTACCACATTGCTAAGAGCCATAGTCAAAACACCTAGTTGTACATTCCATTACTTGTTCCCAAGGCTCCATGGAAGGATATCATCTTAGACTTTATTTTGGGTTTGCCTTAAACTCAAAGAAACAAGGATTCTATTGCTGATTTGTATTTCAGAGAGAGCCAAGCTTTATGGTGATCCAAAAACTATCACTTCAGATCGTGATTTGAAGTTTGTAAGTCATTTTGGCGTACTCTTTGGAGGAAGCTTGGACTCTTCTTATCATCCATAAACGGACGGCCAAACTGAAGTTGTGAATTGAAGTTTAGGAAATCTTTTGAGAAAGTTTTGTGGGGAAGAACATTAGGCAGTGAGATCTTCTTTTGGCCCCAACTGAGTTTGCTTATATTTGATCCACTAGCCAAACTATAGGTCATAGCCCTTTTGAAGTTGTTTATGGTCTTAATTCGACTAGATCACTTGAATTGACACCACTTTTTGTCACTAAGAATTTTAGTGGTGATACTGAAGAAAGGGCTAAGAAAATCAAGAAATTGCATGAACAAGTCCAAAATAAGATTGGGAAGCAAAATGAGAAGTATTGCAAGCAAACAAATAAGCACTGGAAACCAGTAGTTTTCAAGGAAGGTGACTTGGGTTTGGATTCATCTTAGGATGGAAAGATTTCCCTCCAAAAGATCTTCTAAGTTGAAGCCTCGAGCTGATGGACCTTTTAAGGTGCAACAACGGATTGGTGAGAATGCTTACAAGAATGTGCTGCTAGGAGATTATGGTGTTTCAACAACCTTCAATGTTTCTTATCTTTCTCCTTACTATGAAATCAAAAAGACCAAGTGGACTTAGGGGCAAGTCCTTTCCAACAAGGGGAGTCTGACACCAGAGTGTCACTAAAGTCTGGCCTAGATGTTTTTCTTGAAGTTCAAAAGTGCAGCCCATTATTTTGAACGTTTTTTCCCTCTAAAAATATCATTATTAAGTTATCGTTTACAGGGGAGACAAATAGTCTTTAATTAGTAATTTCTGGGGAATTTTTAGACTTTATGTTCTAATTCTCCTAGGCAAACAAGTCTTTTATCGTGTTTCTAGTTCCTAAGAGTCAAGTCTAACTTTGGTTTGGCATATTTAATGTTTTAATAACTATTTTTATTCTACTATGCTTAGAGGGTTGTTCTAAGCTCTATATGAGCATTTTGGCTAAATTAAATAAATGCATGGTGTATTTTCAGATTATATAGCCTTTGTGCTTTAGAAGATGAATTTTTTTCTTTTAAACTCTTATCCCATTGCTGGATCCTTGGGTGGTGAGTTAAGGTTCTGTATCTCTTTGGGTGGCTGTAGAAGTAGAAATTTTGCAACCAACTACAAGATCCCATGTGCTACCTAGTGGGTTCTACTGTCATTATTTAGAGGCCAATGGCAATATTCCAAGTATCAAAGAATAAAAATTACAAAGAATACCTAGGAACCAATCAAATGTTAGCATGTATTAATTTAAATGACATAAGCAGTCAAATCAAATATTTCCATGTGTTTTTTTAAATTAAAATACTTTGACTAATCATATAATGCCATATGTCCCTTTGAGAACAAGACATAAAGTCCTTTCATTCAAATCATGACACGTTACTAATATGAACCAATCACGTGCCTTCAAATCTATTTAAGACTCTTATAAATAGAGACCCTTCTCAGTCTTGAAGTTCTGCTGGAATTAAGCTCCAAATCCTCAAAGGACATGAAGAATTTCAACCTTCAAATACGAAGAACATTTGAAGCAAAAGCATTCAAGTCATCCCTCTAGTTCTTGAAGCTCATTGGAATCAAGCTTAAAAGCCTCTATAAACATCAAGAAACTACAAATTAGTGAAGTTTTACCGATCCAAGCCTCTAAAGCCCTAAAGAACTTCCACTACAAATATTTGAAAACAAACATTCATCTAAATCATTCTTACAAGTCTCAAAGATTACTTAAGTCAAGCTTTAAAGCCTCCAGAAATTTCAAAGACTTTGACCCATCGAAATTTCATTGAATTCAAGCTCTAAAACCCCAAAGAACTTTCACCACAAATCTTCGAAGATCAAGAGCATTCAAAGAACCAACGAACTTCTGTACTTATATATATGTGTGTGTGTGTGTTTTTTTTAATGTACTTTTGATGAACTAATATTAGTGCAGAATTTTGCTCATGTTGTTACATTGTGTTGGTAGAGTTTATTTGTGATTTTCGTGTAATGCTTTTTTTCATTTGCTTTCTTGATATAGCATCACCTTTGAAGTCAAAGATTTAATTGATTATGGGCATGGGTTGTTTCTGTATACATTTGTTTCAAGGAGTTACAATGTGACAACCTTTGTTTTCTTTTTGTCACACTTATATTTTCAGATCATTCTATGCTAATGCAGGCTCGGATTGCAAAGCTTCAGGAGAAACTTGTTGCTGCTAACATGCCTTGAGATTTGCAATGTGACTGAATTTACATTTGAATAAATTACAATATACAAAAATAAGCGAGGCAATGTGCTATTTCCAGGTGAAAGCTTATAGCTTTAATACCCTTCAACGTTTTTGCCAAAATATGATTTCACGCATACTTATTTTCTATTTTGAAGCACTATGAAATTCTGTAGTGCTCTATTTCACAATCAGATAAAATGAATAAGATACATGTAGGTTGTGTTTGGATGGCAACATTTGAATTTGGATTTGAAATTCATTGATTTGAAATCCCTTGATTTGAAATTCATTAATTTTAAAATTCTTTGCTTGAGTTTTTTTAAATAATAAAGGTGTTGTTTACTGTGAAAGTGTTTTAGGATTTGATAAGTTAACTCTAACACATAAAATATTATTTATATATAAAGTACATGATATTACTATTTTGCCCCTATTACTCATAATACTCCCCCTCAAGCTGGAGAGTACATATCATACAATCCTAGCTTATTACATAATAAACCCAAACGAGCTTTACATAAAGTTTTAGAAAACATATCAGCAATCTGGACTTTTTTAGAAACATATGGAGTAGCAATTACACCATCTTTTACTTTCTCTCGAGTAATATGACAATCTATTTCAATATGCTTGGTTTGCTCATGGAACACAGGATTGGAGGCAATGTAAATTGCTGCTTGATTATCACAATGCATAGTCATAGGCAACTTCACAACAAATCTTAATTCCTCAAGTAAATGCTTAATCCACATAAGCTCACATGATGTGTGTGCCATGGCTCTATACTTAGCCTCTGCACTAGACCTGGCAACAACAGTTTGTTTCTTCTCCAAGTAATCAGATTTCCTCCCAGAAAAGTGCAATACCCAGTAGTGGATTTTCTATTTGACAGTGATCTAGCCTGATCAGCATTAGTGTAGGCTTCTACTCGTAGGTAACCATTAGCTACAAAAGTCCATGGTTTGGATGTGCTTTAAGACACCTCACAATTTGAATAACTGCCTCCCAATGTGGAAGGCGAGGATCTTTCATAAACTGGCTCAAAACACTAACTGCAAATGATATATCTGGGCAAGTAATTGTGAGATAATTTAGTTTACCAACCAAACGACGATATCTCTCAGGATTAGATAACAGCTACCCCTGATCTTCATACAATTTGACATTAGGATCCATAGGAGTCTCCATTTGTTTAGATCCTAATAAGCCAGTTTCTTCCAAAATATCCAACACATACTTTCTTTGTGATAAACTGATCTCTTCTTTAGATCGTGCTACCTCAATATCCAAGAAATAACGAAGTTTACCCAGATCCTTAGTTCGAAAGGAGTTTTGAAGGTATCTTTTTAAAACATCAATACCCTGCTTGTCATCTTCAGTTATTATAATATCATCAACATATACTATCAACAAAATCTTTCTTCTATTAGAGGTATGAGAAAATATAGAGTGATCAGAATGGCAACGTTGCAATCCAAACTTTAACACTACTTCACTGAATTTACCAAACCAAGCTCTGGGAGATTGTTTAAGATCATAGATGGCCTTATGCAACCTACACACTTTTCCAGACTCCCCTTGAGTAACAAACCTAGGTGGTTGCTCCATATACACCTCTCCCTTCAAATCGCCATTCAAGAAGGCATTTTTAACATCTAACTGAAATAATGGCCAACCCAAATTAGCAGCCAAGGAGATCAAAATCCGGACAGAAGAAATTTTAGCAATGAGTGACAATGTCTCGGCATAGTCAACATCGTATGTCTGGGTATAACCTTTGGCAACCAAGCGAGCCTTCAAACGCTCAATAGAACCATCAGGCAAATACTTCATAGTATGCACCCAACGACAACCAACAATAGTTTTCCCTCGAGGATGAGTAACTAAAGACCAAGTAGCATTTTCAGATAGGGCATACATTTTTGCCTCCATAGCAGACTTCCAACCAAAGATGGACATAGCCTCCTGGACAGACTTAGGAACAACAGCAGAATTCAAGGATGTGGTAAAGGCATGAAGAGATGGAGACAAGTGACCATAAGAGACAAACTGAGAGATAGGGTGAGAGGTACGAGAACGCTTACCTTTGCACAAAGCAATTGGAAGAAAGGTAGGATCAGAAGTCGGATCACTAGGTGGGGAAGAGGTCTCTGTTGGAGGTTTCTGCCGACGACAATATACCTAGAGTGGTTTTTGAGGAGATTCAATAGGAGACACAGGTGGTAGGAGGGGAAGACAAGGAGGAGAATTGTCATTAGCAACCGAAGGAGAGAAATAGGACTGAGATTCATTAAATGTGACATCAGCACTAATGAAACGACGTCGAAGAGTAGGTGAGTAACATCGGTATCCTTTCTGAGTATGAGAATACCCAAGAAAAACACATTTAATGGATCTAGGATCAAGTTTGTCACTCCCTGGACCTAAGATATGAACATAGCACACACAACCAAAGATCTTAGGAGGTAGATGAAACAAAGGTGCATCAAGAGAGAGCGCGGTATAAGGGATTTGACCACTTAGAATAGTGGAAGGCATACGATTAATTAGGTGACAGGCAGTGAGAACAGCATCACTCCAATATGATTTGGGAAAATGCATATGAAACTTTAAGGCATGAGTGACCTCTAACAAATGATGCATTTTGCATTCATCAACACCATTTTGTTGTGGAGTATGGGGGCATGAAGATTGGTGTATTATACCATGATCATCAAAAAATTGAGACAAAGATGTATGAAAATATTCACGAGCATTATCAGACTGAAAAATACGAAGTGAAGCATTAAACTGAGTCTTTATTTTCATATAAAATGATTTGAAAATTGAGTACAATTCAGACCGTTCTTTCATAAGATAAAGATAAGTGACTCTAGAATAATCAACAACAAAAATAACAAAATATCTAAATCCCAACAATGAGGGAGTGTTTATTGGACCCTAAATATCATAATGAACTAAATGAAAAGGACTACTAACATGACTCTCATCTCTAGAGGCAAAAGGCACCCTATGGTGTTTACCCAACTGACATGCTTCACATTATAGAGACTCAATTTGACGACACGACGGAACTAATGACTTCAAATTCTTGAGAGATGGATGACCAAGGCGACAATGATGCTGAGGAGGCAAGATAGACAAATGAGAAGCCACTAAACGGGAAGAACCACATCGATCCAAGTAATAAAGTCCATTGGCTTCATGCCCTCCACCAATAATCTTCCCCGTCTTGAGATCCTGAAAGATACAATGAGTAGATAAAAAAATGGCAGCACAATTCAAAATTTTAGTAAGCTTACTAATTGACAAAAGGTTAAAAAGAAAATTAGGAATATATAAGACAGAAGAAAGAGAAAGATTAGGACTAAGATTGGCAGTGCCCAAACCAGAAACTGTAGTGGCTGAGCCATCTGTCAATGTAACATTGGGAAGACTACTAGATTGCTTAAGGTCAGAGAGTAAACCTGAGGTACCTGTTATATGATCAGTAGCACTTGAGTTAATGACCCAAGGGTCCTAAGTGGCAAGACAAGCAGCGGAAGTACCTTGTTGAGCCAAAGTAGCAGTAGAATCATACCTAACAAAGTTGGACTGTAGAGACAAGAGGCGATTGCACTAACACTAAAGAAATAAGTTGCACTGAATTAAAACAAACTCCAACCAGCAACTAATGTACTTCAACCAATCAGCCATGGTCAACAGTAACTCATCTATCAACGAATCAACACCAAACTATTCCAAAAAAAAAAAAAAAACAAGGTAGCAACAAATCCATACTAACACCAAAAAAAAGAGCCCAATCCACCACTAAACATCAACCTAAGACTGCTTGAATAGATACGCAGAGAACGTATTTAAGAAGAGAAGAAATCAGACCATGGTTGAAACCATTAATTGAAAAACTTCGGCGGCGACGCTAGGGTGCAGGAGCGGCAGCGCAAGGACCAGCGAGTAAGCTAGGATGGTTGCCGGAGGAGGGTGAGTAAAACCTTGCCTCTCTCGTGATTAGGCGACGTCGATTTGGTGTCGCGAGACTGGAGTGTGGGTCACTGACGCTGGACAACTCCTTCAGCCACTAAATCGAAATCGTCGAAGTCTCTATTAGGGTTGTCGGAGCTAGCAAGTAAGGATATGGTTGCCGACGACAACAATATCGGTGGGTGGTGGTCGGAGGGTTAATGGCAGCTTGGTGGCTCTGATACCATGTTGTTTGCTGTGAAAGTGTTTTAGGGTTTGATAATTTAACCCTAACACATAAAATATTATTTATATATAAAGTACATGATATTATTGTTTTGCTTTTATTACTCATAACAAAAGGATTTGAAATTCATTATTTGTTGGCGGTTTTGGATAATCTCATATCTGAGACTCAAAATTCGTTTGTTGGCGGAATGCAGATTCTGGATTCAGTGCTTATTGCAAATGAATGCTTGGATAGCAAATTGAAGAGCAGAATTCCGGGTGTGGTTTGCAAGCTGGATATTGAAAAAGCTTATGACCATATGAACTGGGAGGCCTTGTTTTATTTGTTGGGCTAGATGGGTTTTGGATTGAAATCGAGGGGATGGATTAAGGCATGCGTTTCGACTATTCATTTTTCAGTCCTAGTGAATGGATCCCTTGAAGGTATTTTTGGAAGTTCTTGTGGGTTGAGACAAGGAGACCCATTATCCCCGCTGTTGTTTCTTTTGATTATAGAGGTTTTAAGTAGACTCTTGAAGAAGACAGAGGAGTGTAATCTTATTTGGGGTTTTCATGTGGGAGTTGTGAACTCTATTGGGGTGAGTATTTCTCATCTGTTATTTGCTGATGACACTATCTTATTTTGTAATGCCTCTAAGGAACAGTTGCTGTCCATAAGGTTGGTGTTGTCTTGTTTTCAAGCCTTTATGGGTTTGAAGGTCAATATAGGGAAAAGCGAGATTGTTCCTGTTGGGGAGGTGAATAATCTAGATGCTTTGGCTAATATTCTTTATTGTAGGGTGGGCAGTTTGCCTATGAAATTTTTGGGGATGTCATTGGAATCTTCTTTTAAGACAACCTCGATTTGGAATCCTCTTTTGGAGAAAATGGAAAGTAAGCTTTTTGGGTGGAAGCGTCTCTATTTATCTAAGGGTGGTAGGCTCATGTTACTAAAGAGTACTCCATCAAGTCTCCCGACGTATTTTTTTTTTTCTCTTTTTACTATTCCTAAAGCTGTAGTGGCTAGATTGGAAAGTATTCAGAGGAATTTCCTTTGGGGGTTTTCTATGGGGTGCTTCAAATATCCTTTGGTGGCTTGGGATAAGGTGTGTTTACCCGTTGAGATGGATGGTTTGGGAATAAGAAATGTGGTGCCGTTTAATCAAGCTCTATTAGGGAAATGGCCGTGGAGATATGGTCATGAAGTTACCCATCTATGGCAGCATGTTATCTCCTCAAAATATGGCGAGGGTCAGGGGGGTGGAGTATTAATGTTTGCAGGAGGTCTTATGGGTGTGGCCTATGGAGAAGCATTAATGAAGGATGGGAGAGCTTTTCTAAGCATCTGTTTTTTGTAGTGGGTGAAGGTACTTGTATCCGCTTTTGGCATGATAGGTGGATTGGTGACACTGCTCTAAAAGATCTCTATCCTGATCTCTATGTGTGTTTAGCAGTCAATGATGCTTGTATCTCTGAGGTTTTATGGATTCCTGAAGGGGGTACTGTTAGAGTGTGGAATTTAACATTTTATAGAGCTTTTGAAGATTGGGAGTTGGATGCATGATATTCTCTATTTCAGCTCATCCAATCTTGTATTCCTCAGGGTACTAGGAGTGATACCTTTTATTGGCAGCTTAAAGGGGATGGTAAGTTTGACATTCAGTCTTACTACCTTGCAATCCGGGGTGCTTCGATTTCTTTGTTTCCTTGGAAGGGGGTTTGGAAACCAAAGATTCCTAAACGTGTGGCGTTCTTTTTGTGGACTACTGCGCATGGTTAGACCCTCACTCTGGATAATCTAATGCTTAAGGGTCGCCCTTTGGCTAATAGGTGTTGTGTGTGTTACTATGGTGGGGAGTCGGTAAATCACCTTCTTCTTCATTGTCCTGTGACCCATTCCCTTTGGACTTTTATGCTTTAGGCCTTTGGTATTCTTTGGGTTATGCCAGGTTTGGTGGCAGGTTTGTTATCAGTGGCATGGGGAAGCATAACTCGAACATTTGGAACTTGGTTCTAGGGTGCTTAATGTGGATTGTGTGGTTGGAACGAAATCGTCGTTCCTTTGAGGACAAAGAGAAGAGAAGACGTTGGATGATTTAAAGCTTTTATGCCATCGTAGTCTTTTGGAGTGGTCTTGTTGTTGGGGTTTTACTTATTGTTCTTCTCTCTTTGAGTTTTTGTCCTCCCTTAGCTTAGTTTCCTGATTTCCTTATTGTTCATTATCATGAACTTCTTGTAAAAAAAAGAAGAAATTCCATTGTTTGGATACCTAAATTTGAATTTAGATTTGGATTTGGATTTGGATTTAAGATCAATAAAATATATTTTTTAATTATTATTTATCTTAATCCTTCTACATTTTAATTTTAGAAACAGTTTTAATAAATACATGAGGTAATGAAAAAGCCATTGATAATCCAATTGTCAAGATGAAATGTCTTGTCAACTAATGACAACTAAAATGTTCTATATCAACATAGAGAGAGAGAGCCCAAATGCATGGGTATTTTCACAGCATTCAAAATCTCAAACTAAAAAATATTTTAAAGTTCTTAACAATTAAAAGAGAGGAACCAATATCTGCAACAACTTCAACTAGTGGATCTTTCCTACTCCTTTTTCTTTGGTGAGGCTCAGTTATAGAACTTGTTGATAACAAATGTTGACATGGTTTTTGTGCAATGGGAGAATTCAAAAGATACGCAGCACTGTTGCAACAAAGAGACAACCAATTTCATCTAGCAATCAAAAAACATACAAAAAGTTTATCTATACTAGGCCATCCTATGCATATAAAAATGAATCGATAATTTCTCACTAAGAGAAACAATAATGCAGTAAGAATTTTAAAAGTAAAAATAAAGCCAAAAATTCAATTCCCACTAATAGATAAGTTACAAGATTATTTCAACATTCGTCACACAAAATTAAGGAATAAGCAAATATACCTATGCAAATTAGATAACATGACAACCTAACTTCCAAATTTAAGTGGTTTATTTTTCATATGCTAAATCTTTTCAACAACCAAGAAGTCACAATAAAATCAAAACTTTCATCAATAACATAACAGGCTTCAAGAGTTTCTCTTGCAATAATCAAACTGAACACACACACACACAAATAACCCTCAACATCTGATGCTAAACATTAAGCTTTAAAGCATCAAACTACTCTCTTATTCAATTTCTTAAAGTACTGTTTTTATTGGGCCTTCTACAGATGATAAGGAAGAAACTGTGGAGGATCTTGTTCTGCAAAGTCTTCATCAACCAATAGAAAAAACCACCCACCACAACATACCATGATTAGCTAAACAGATAAAACTTGGACACAATAAAGAATTGTGCCAAAGTTTTATTCTTAGCTTAGCTCAACATTATAAGACTACAAGATCCATTTCTATTGCCATCACAATTAATAACATGCTGGGTACATCTCACTAGAACCACCACAAATACACAAACTTGTTTGTTTGTACAAACAAACCAAATTGACACAGGATACAATAAAATAAAATAAAATAAAAAAATGAAGAAAAATGCTTTTTTGCAAATAATGGAACGACATACTTTTCCAAAAAGATTTTAGAGTAATTACAAACCATTGCCTACTACTTTTGCATTAACAAATTTTTCTAACACAATTAACATCTACTAGGCAATAAATTGGAAAGATTATTGTGTGCCACTTGAAACAACACAATAATTGCATCCAAGTATCCAACTCTGATATTATATAATTTGACGCTAAAATTAGACATTGCTTAGTAAAAGGGCAGTGTGCAAATGGCTTGGACAGACCATTTCCGGGCATAAATCATGAGAAGGCTTCCATGGACGTATTTATGATGATAAGTTTTGGTGTTGGATACAAAGCCCTTAGTAGAAAATGGTATTTCCTTTCAACTGTTAAAAAATAGTCATACAAATTCAAGTAGTTCCAGCAGAGCTGTGTGAACCTAGTAGTTCCAGCCCCTACCCTTTGGACATAATAGAGTAAAGAGTAAAAGTACTACTTACACAACTCATAGACAGTTCATAGAAGCATTTCATCAAACATATCATTTGCATTACAAACCCACAAATAAAAATATAAATAGAAAATAAAGACAAACCCAAAACAAATCATTGAAAATACTATGAAACAAAACCCATAAACAAATCCCAAACAAAACCCACACACAAATCAAAGGAAACACAAACAAAGTCACAAAAAAAAAAAAAATGATACCCACAGAAAACCCTAGAGCTTTTATGATTCAAATTTAGTAGAAAGAGAGAAATGAAAGGATAAAGAGGAAGAAAAGAGTTGAGAGAGACAAAACTTGCTGCGAGAAAGAGAGAAAGAATAAAAGCTTGGGTGAGGAAAAGTGAGAGCGTGAGTTTGTGTGACAGAGTTTTTGGAGCGGATGAAGAATTTAGAAGAGAGCACGAGCGTGTGGGCTGGGCGAGGGATTTCTAAATTCTTGGGTTTGTGAGGAGATTTCAAATCCTTGGATTTGGACCCTTGAAATCCAAGATGGATTTTGGCCAAATTCAAATCCATTTCTTTTAACTTTACCCAAACAAAGGATTTGGATTTGGGCTTCCTCAAATCCAAATTCAAATCCAAATCTATGTCATCCAAACAGACCAATAATTCTTTCCTGTTTTATTTTGCTGCATTTGTTTCCCAACATGTTTTGTGGTGAAGATGACCTATAGATGTACAAGTGCAGAAGAGTGATTTAATTGAGATTGAAGAAGCAAAGATGAATATAGGGAGGCAATATATAATTTAAGTAGTAGTGAGGAAGGATATCGTTATCAAAGATGCAAGCAAAAGTATGAGTGTATGTATTCCCAAGAGTTGAAGTATTCTTTTATTTTTTATTTTTTGATAGGTCAAGTGGTGAATTATTCTTGTAATGGACTCCAATTAGTTGGGAAAAGTACTCATGTAACTGACCTCAACCATTCCAGATAAAAATTGCAATTAAGTTGTGTTGATACTTCTTCATGATTAGTGAAGGGTGGCTTAGCTTAGTGGTATGTTGTAATGAGGTCCAAGGGACTTCATGATTTGTTTGGACTTAAAATTCAAAGTAGGATGCAACTAGTTTGTATATTTTTTGAGGGATCATGGCCTACCTTAAGCAACATCTAGCTCTACCCTTCATTCCTGTCAGTCGAGTCAATCGAAGATGTTAAAACCCATAAAAGTAAAATTAAAATAGTTGCTTGCAAAGTCAATTTATATTTTTTTAATAGTGTTCCATAAATCACAGGACATACACCAAATAAATTTTGTTCACAATTTTAGTAATTTGCATATGTTTCTGCACATTAACATACATGCTCTTATTTTTGACCTCCCATGGTGCAACTTTGATACCTGTATTTGTTTTCCTATTTGGTTTGCATTTTCTCTCTGTATTCCTCTCACCCCTGTATTTACATTTAGTAGCCTAATTGTTTACTCGTGTGATTTGGGATGGGAAAATTTGTAGGAGTGAAGCTATTAAGGGCAACAAGCAATGGAAACCTCCAATTAAAGTTCAACTATATTGTTCTTTCCAATATAAGTAACAATGACAGCAAATGGCTTCTATTAAATTAATCAAATATCAAAAACTCTTGAGACGTCCAAAATGCTAGTAAACTATTATTGGAAATTGTAATGAGCCTTAAGTTAAGTGACTTGTCCTTCCCTTGTAAGAATAGTGTGGAAGGTGAGATCGTGGGTTCAAGACCGGTTATGTTTAATTTAAATGAAACCTCATTCCCTTGTAAGAATGATGGGGAAGGTGTGACGTAGGACAAGGGAGAAGAAACAAAATTAGATTTAGAATTCTTGCTTTATATCTAGTATAGCTTCAATTTTGAGGAAATAGGGTTAGGTTTTGGTGGGGAGTAGTCTAGAAAATAATAGGGATTATAGGGGCTGAGACAAAGGAGTAAATATGTTTGGGTGGTTATTCTTGTGCTGTGAATAGTAAAAATGAAATAAAAGATAAATTTCTAGGCTTTACACGGAGGGTTCCTTAGCATCATACCTTGAAGAAGGCTGCATCACACAAACCAATAACAAATTTCTTTTTCGTTGTTTGGGTAAAGGTGTTTAGGGTTTGATAGTTTATTAATATATATATTTTTGGGTACAATACAAAATACCAATTTTGACTTTGACATTGTAGTAATCCATAAGTAACACTCTTCCTCAAGTTGGAGAGTATATATCATACAATCCCAACTTGTTACATAATAAATCTAAATGAATTTTACATAAAGTTTTGGGAAACATTTCACCAATTTGTACTCTTGTTGACACATATGGAATAGCAATTACACCATCTTCTTCTTTTTGTAGAGTAATGTGACAATTTACTTCTATATGCTTATTTCGCTCGTGGAACACTGTAATGGGAGCAATGGGAATTGTTGCTTGATTATCACAATGCATAGCTATAGGCACCTTCACAACGAATTTTAATTCCTCAAATAAATGCTTAATCGATATAAACTTGTATGATGTATGTGACATGGCTCTATTCTCTGCCTCTGAACTAGATATGGTTACAATAGTTTGTTTCTTGCTTTTCTAAGCAATCAGGTTTCCTTTAGATAGGTGCAATATGTAGAGGATTTTCTGTCTGAAAGTGATCATGCCTAATCTGCATCTGTAAAGGCTTTCACTTGTAGGTGACCTTAGCTTTATACAAAAGAACATGATTTGGATGTGCTTTAAGATACCTCTCTATCCGAATAATTGCCTCCCAATGTGAAGGCAATGAGCTTTCATGAACTAGCTCTGTAATACCCAAAAAAAAAAAAAAAAAAAGATTAAAAAGGAAGGGTATTTAAGTAAATCTTTTGTGGGGTCAATTTTATAATTTACAATTATAAGAGAGTTTTTAGAAAATAAGATTGAAACCCTAACTATATAAGCTTATTAAGTCAACGTATATGGAGAGATATTTTGAGAGAGGAGATTACCCAAAAGACTGAAGTAGAGAAGGATTGACTACACCTTTAAGGTAAGAACCTAAGAATCTCTTTCTTGTCAAATCTAAGCTTTATTTAGAATTAAAGTATTCTTTTATATGAGTATTTTGGCCAATAGTGAGACTATTTATATATTTGAGATTAATGATGTAAACGAAGAAGGATTTGATTTATTTTCTCTGTGCCCTATGTTGCGTTAAGTGTAAAAGAAGGCTCTTGGGTCCGGTTCTGCACAGGTTTACAGAATTGGGGTTTTGGCGAATAGCAAAAGGTTATGGTATCCGTGTACAACTTATTATTTTATGACTATGAAATTTCTTCAGTTATTTTGAAACCGCATTGTATATCATAACTTTTGAAAACACATATTACATCTTATACTTTACAGATCTATTGCTTGATAAAACTTATTAGGATTTTGGTTATTTATTGAGTTGTCAGTTCACCTATTTTCCCCCTCCAGTTTTAGATCGTGAAGAATACTAAGTTTTGAGAGTTTTGATGTTGTGTTGTGAGTAGGAAAAGAAGCTTAGTGATTTTGGGATTGGATGATCTTCTAGTAGTTTTATATTTATTGGTCATTTGACATTATGTACATGAGGTCTGGATTTTGTTCATATTAAATTATTGGAGTTCTATTCATAAAGAAATTGTTGGGGTATTTTGGATTTATTTGATTTTAATTTTTGAGGATAAATTTTAGTTGCTAAGAAGGCCTTGCACACTTGTAGAGTGTTTACTTTATAAGCGTGCGGCAGTTGTCACGTGCCTATCTTTATAGTTGGGTTTGGGGCGTGACAAGCACACAACACTAATGGCAAATGATATTATCTGAGAGAGTAATTGTAAGATAGTTTGACTTACCAACCAAACAATGATATCTCTCAAGATTAGATAACAACTCCCCCTAATCTTCATACAACTTAACATTAGGATCTATAGGGGTCACAATTGGTTTTGATCCTAACAAGCCTATTTCTTTAAAAATATACAGTTCATATTTTCTTTGTGTTAAATTGATATCTTCTTTAGATCGTGCTACCTCAATACCCAAGAAATAATGAAGTTTTCCCAGATCCTTAGTTCATAAGGAGTTTGAAGGCATCTCTTCAAATCATCAATATTCTTCTTGTCATCACTAGTGATTATAATATCATTAACATACACTATCAACAAGCCTTATATAACTCGCACACCTTTCTAGACTCTCCCTAAGCAACAAACTTGGGCAGTTGCTCCTGCTAAGATATATGCCATTTAAATCTTATGGTATGATGTTATGTATGACATTATGTATGATATAATGTTGTGATTAGTAAAGTTGTTTTATTATTATTTAAAATAATGATGACATGAATATTTTGACATTATCATATAGTCCATGTGATGTATAGTATGTGATTTATGTGATTTAGTCACAGAAGATATAAATCACAAATTCTTTGTAAACTCAGAATTTTAGTTCATAGTAGATGAAGAAATTGGACATTTCATCTACGAAGACTATAACATATCAATTAAGATGATTTGTCTTGATCATGGAAGTAGAGACTTCTAGTTGATATGTTGATATGTTTTAAACGTTAAGACATATTGAATTAGATCGATATGAGATTTATTATTCTACTAACGACTGTCAAATGAATAATAAATCTCACGACTTCTATTTACATGAACTCTCAATCCTGAGAAAATAATGGACCTGATCATGAAGTGTAGGTTGCTTTGATATATTAGGAATGAGATCTAAAGTCATGATCAAAACCTCAGTATGTTGGGTAGCCATATTTAAAGTTGAAGGAACATATATTCTTAAGATGGAATTCATGTTTTCTTAACAGAAATATAAAATATTCCCTTAAGATAAGTTTAATGGGTTTGGTTATTCAGAGTGTTAGGCCTAACCACTTTAGTAAGAAGTTACTGAAGTATATATTTATGAAATTGAATTTCATAGATATTTGATGAATAACTTAAAGGATTAAACCGGGTATTCAAGGATTAAGATGTGGTAATCTTCAAAGTGGTAGTCAACATTCATGACTTTGTATTACTACGAATGTTTTAATGAAGGGGTTAAATGTATAATAAAGTCTTGGGATATAATTTATTAATAAGGCCTAAAGTGCAATTATATTTATATAGTGATATTAAATATAATTAATGGTAATTTTAAACTTGTCAAGAGTTGATAGAAACGTCCAAAATCTATTGGAGCTAGTGTCTTATTTGTCCCTTTTGGTCCCCTTCAAGCCACATACTAAAGCCCAATTGGAATGGCCCAAAAGGTTAGCCCAATTAGATAATCAGTTATATATAAGAAGAGAAACATACAGAATTTTGTAATGTATGGTAATTTATGAAAATGGTGTGTATGTGAGTGTAAACCACTTTCTTATTCTCCCTTGAACATATACACATAAATGGATTGAGAGATCACACTTTTTGGGCATAAGTGGAATTGGAGTGAATATTAAAAGTGTTCCTAAGTACTTCTAATCTTTGGTTTTGAATTTCACCGCACTAAGGTACGCTCTCTTGTTCTTAAATTCTAAAATTTACATAGTACTTGTTATCAATTGCGAATGAAGTAGATTCATTAATTTTCCACTGCGTATGTTTTGTATGCGATACAAACTATGTTTTTCCTACAGCTCCATGTACACCTCTTCCTTCAAATCTCCTTACAAGAAGGCATTTTTAATGTCTAATTGAAACAGTGGACTAGCTCAAATTAGCAACTAAGGAAATCAATATCCTGATAGATGAAATTTTAGCAACATGCAAAAATGTCTCTGCATTGTCAACGCCGTATGTTTGGGTATACCCTTTGGCAACCAAGTAAGCTTTCATACGTTCAATAGAACCATCAAGCAAGTACTTCATAATATACACCCAACAACACCCAACAATGGTTTTCCGTAGAGGGAGTAACTAAAGACCAAGTAGCATTTTGAGATAGTGCAAACATTTTTGCTTCTATTGTAGACTTCTAACTAGAAATGGATATAGCCTCAAAATTCGAGGACAAGACAAAAGCATGGAGAGATGGAGACAAATAGTCATAAGAGAAACCCTTGACAATGCGTGGCTGAAACCCTTGACTAGAAATCCAGTGGCAGCGGGAGGGGACTGGTGGGTTGCCAAAGGAGGACAACAATAAACTCATAGTCAAGCGATGTTGATCTGGTGTTGCGAGGCCCAAAATGGTGTTATTTTGCAAAAAAAATCTATAATTGCGAAAGGGTGTATCATGGACATATAATGTATATTCTATCGGTTCAATGCGGGTCACTAGTTGTAGTAGTTGTAGACTTGTAGGATCAGGCCCGCTAAAATTTCTCAATAACAGTTAGGGAGAAAAGTGCTCAATTTTCATTTTTTGTATAAAAACTATCAATGATAGAGCCGATAGATATATATATATATATATATATATATATATTTGGATGGGTGGGTGTGAATGGTTAGGTAAAAAATAAAACAATTGTATTTAAGTTGACTCAACCAACGCAATTATTTTATTTTATTTTATTTTTAGGATGCGTATGAATATTACTAAAAAAAAGAGTAGATATATCTTAGATAAGAGTTTGTTATAGAAAACAATGCATCTATTTAATCTAAACTAAGAAATCATCAATGTTTAAATCATGTTTTACTAACAAATGAACATGTATATTTCCTTACCTTTGAATGTGAGAAATATTGACCCTACAGAATTCATGGATAACAGTCCTCATACCATAGATAACAGAAGCAACCGACAAAGGTGGGTGAGATAGTTCACTCAAAGCTTGGGTAATAACGAGAGAATCCGTCCCCATGACAAACTCATTTGATGGAGAGTAAAAATCTACCATTGTCCAAATAGGTCATCCAAGATTTCCAACACATGTTCGTCCAAGTAAGGAAATGGATCAAACAACTACCCCAAAGCATGTTATGATGCGGAATAAACACATTAAGAGATTAGGAACAAAAAAAACATAATAAATAAATAAAAAACAAGAATCGAGGAGGAGAGTGTGGATCATGGGAAATATCCATATCTCCTCCTCTTAGCACTAAGAATGATGTTATTTTTGACCAGCCCCTCGGCTGAAAATCAACTACTGCAATTGTGTGTGCAGGAGGATGAGTTGAACGATTCGATTAGGGTTGGTTGAATGACCTTAAAGAGGTGTGCTTGCAAGCTTGAACCAACTAGAAGTTTGAACTTGAAACCTCTAAAATGATGAAAAATACTCTGAAACCACTAGAATGACTAAAATACCTTCGAAACCTCAGAAATGACCAAAATATCTCTAAAATGAAGAAATTAATCCTGATACCACTATAATAACAAAAATACCCATCACTAGAATGAACAAAATTAACCCCCCCTCCTCCCACCCAAAACCATTAAAATGAACAAAATGCCCCAAAACTTCAGAACAACCAACAATAGGCGAAAATCACATTTTTGTTCATATATTTTCAGGCGATTCCTACTTTGTCCCTAGATGTTATTTTTACTACTTTTAGTCCCTATCTTGAAAAATGCTTCCTGTTTTGGTCCCTGCCGTTACATCAGAGACGGAAAATGTACACGTGGCAAACGACAGAATTAAAAAATATTAAAAATATTTTTATTTTATTTTAAAATAAAATAAAATTTTAGTTTGTTATTTAATTATTTAAATAATAATTGTTCTTCATGTTCTTCCCCCAAGAACATGGTTGCCCAGAAAATAAGAAATTCATGATTTTAATTATTTAATTTTTGTTTTATTTATTTGTCACAGCTGAGGTCTTGGCCACAACAATAACCCTTTACAACAAGTGCAGACATCCAATTTGGCTAGGCATCCAACCAGGCACAGGCAAGCCCATCTTAGCCCGTGGTGACTTCAAGCTCCAACCAAACAAGGCCTACTCTCTCCATCTCCCTGCTCTCTGGTCCGGTCGTTTATGGGGCTAACACGGTTGCACCTTCAACACATCCGGCCGTGGCCTTTGTTCCATTGGTGATTATGGTGGTTCACTCTTCTGCAACGGTCTAGGTGGAACCCCACCAGCCACACTAGCAGAAATAACTCTTGGAAACGAGCAAGACTTCTATGATGTAAGCCTTGTTGATGGTTACAACTTGGCCATTTCTATCACGCCCATCAAAGGATCAGGCAAATGCAGCTACACTGGTTGTGTTAGCGACCTCAACATGATGTGCCTAGTTGTGGCTTCAAGTTTGGTCCTATGGCTGAAACCCCATGGTTGAAGATCCATGGCAAACCCACCTTGACTGAGATCTGATATTCTCTCTTTCTCTAAACCCAGATGGTCACCATGGTTTAATGGTCATCGGGGTTTGATCTGACTAGCTCGTGATTGTGTTTTGGTGTATTTTATTGATGAGGATTGGCTTTGAGTTTTGGTATTTTTGGTATTTTGTTTTTGATCTGACCATGTTTTGGGTTTTATTTGTTTTATTATTATTTTTTTGATTAAGTTTTTTGGGTTTTGTTAGTTGATTGTGTTAGAGAATCTAAGTTTCATCATGGTTTTGTATATGTTTTTGCTTGTTTGGATGCTAAGAAAATGCAAGAAAAGAGAAGAAAATTTTGAATTTCTTATTTTCTTTGCAACCATGTTCTTGTGGGAAGAACATGAAGAACAATTATAATTTAAACAATTAAATAACAAACTAAAATTTTTATTTTATTTTAAGATAAAATAAAATATTTTTAAAATTTTTTAATTCTGCCGTTTGCCATGTGTACATTTTCCGTCTCTGATGTAATGGTAGGGACCAAAACGGGAAGCGTTTTTCAGGATAGGGACAAAAAGCGGTAAAAATAAAATCTAGGGACCAAAGTGAGAATCACCTGAAAATGTAGGGATGAAAATGTGATTTCCTCCTACATTGAAACCATTTGAATGACAAAATTAACCCAAAACCTCTCAAATGACCAAAAATACCTCGAAAACAATAAAAATGACTCAAAATACCCCGAAATCTCTAAAAGACAAAAATACCCTAAAAGATTTACAGATTTCAAAGGAATATTGGTCATTTTAGAGGTTTGAGTATATTTTTTTATTCATTCTATAGGTTTTTGGTTCTTTTGGCCAGTTTAGAGGTTTCGTGGGCATTTTTGGTCAATTGAGGTTTTAGGGGTATTTTGTTCATTTTTTAGATTTTGGGGGTATTTTGGTCGTTTTCAAATTTTTTTGGTCATTCTAGAGCATTTTAGGGCATATTGGTCATTTTAGTGCGTTGAGGTGTATTTTTTACTCATTTTAGATGTATGGGGCATTTTGGTCATTTATGAGGTATCGAGATTTGAGAATTCATTTCAACCTTTTTGGTCATCTTAGAGGTTTTGGGGTTATTTTAGTCATTTTAGAGATTTGGGGGCTATTTTGGTCAATTAAGAGGTCTCGGTTTTGTTTTGTTTTGTTTTTTTGTTTTTGTTTTTGTTTGTTTGTTTGTTTGTTTTATTTTTTTATTTATTTATTTTATTTTATTATTATTTTTTTTTTATGTTTTGTGGTTTTGGGGGTATTTTGGTAATTTTTGTGATTTTGGGGGTATATTGGCCATTCTAGTGATTTTAAGCGTATTTTTGTCAGAATTTCCTAGACAAAAAAAAAAAAAAAAAAAAAAAAAAAATTTACTCGTGAGAATTACCAAAATATCAAAAAACCTTTAAATACCCCAAAATCTCTAAAATGACCAAAATACCATTAGAACTTCCAAATGACTAAAATGCACCACAAATATCCAAAATATCCCAAAATCTAAAAAATGACCAAAATGCCCCTAAAACTTGCAAAACGACCACAATACCCACCAAAAACTTTTAAAATGACCAAAATATCATTAAAACCTCAAAATTAAGCAAAATACCTGTGATAACTCTGAAAATGACCAAAATCCCTCTAAACCTTATCCAAAATGCACTCGAAATCTCTCAAACAAACAAAATACCCTTGAAACCTTAAAAATGACCAAAATACCCCCAAAAACTCCAAAATGACAAAAATAGCCCAAAAGCCTAACAAATTACTAAAATAATCCTGAAACCTCACAAATGACCAAAATATCGTGAAACCTATAAAGTGACCAAAATTCCCCAAAACATCTAAAATGAGCAAAAATACCTTGATACCTCTAAAATGACGAAAACTACCCTAAAACCTGAAAATGACAAAAAACAAATATCTCGAGACATCTAAAATGACCAAAATACCGCGAAATCACTAAAATGATAAAAAATACCCCAAAACCTGTAAAATGATTAAAAACCCCTAAATCGCAAAAATGACATCAAATCCTCTAGAATGAGCACAAAACCTGAAACCGCTAAAATAACCAAAATATATCGAAACCATCTAAATGACTAAATACCTTGAAACTTTTAAACATGCCTAAAATACTCAAAACCTTCAAAATAACAAAAATTTTCGAGTTATATTGTGTCATTAAGTGGTTTCAGGGGCATTGTGGTCATTTTTGAGGTTTTAGGGTATTTTTTTAACCATTTTACAGGTAAAAGAGTATTTTGGACATTTTAAATATATTAATATGTTTTGGTCATTTTACAGATTTCAAGGGAATATTGGTCATTTTAGAGGTTTGGAAATTTTTTTTTTGGGGGGTCATTTTATCAGTTTTTGGTTATTTTGGCTAGTTTAGAGGTTTTGTGGGCATCTTTGGTCATTTGTGGTTTCAGGGGTATTTTGGTCTTTTTCTTTTTTGGGATTTTGGGGGTATTTTGGTCTGTTTCAAGCTTTTTTGGTCATTCTAGAGGATTTTAGGGCAGTTTGGTAATTTTAACGATGTCGAGGTGTATTTTTTTAATCATTTTAGATGTTTGGGGTAGTTTGGTCATATATGAGGTATCGAGATTTGACAGCTCATTCCAGCCGTTTTAGGGGTGTTTCGGTCATTTTAGAGGTTTTGGGGTTATTTTAGTCATTTTAGAAATTTTGGGGCTACTCTGGTCAATTAAGTGATTTTGGGGTTAAGTTTTTTTGTTTTGTATTGTTTTTTGTTTTTTACATTTTGTGGTTTTGGGAGTATTTTGGGGGTATATTGGCTATTCTAGTGATTTTAAGGGTATTTTTGTCAAAATTTCCCAGACTTAAAAAAAAAAAAAAAACATTATTTTACTCATGAGAATTACCAAAATATCAAAAATCCTTTAAATACCCCAAAACCTTTATAATGACCAAAATACCCTTAGAACTTCCAAAATGACTAAAATGCACCATGAATGTCCAAAATATCCCAAAACCTAAAAAATGACCAAAATGCCCCAAAAACCTGTAAAACGTCCACAATACCCCCCAAAACTTTTAAAATGATCGAAATACCATTGAAACCTCAAAATCAAGCAAAATACCCTCGAAACCACTGAAAATGACCAAAATACCCTTAAACCATAGCCAAAATACACTAAAAATCTCTCAAATGAACAAAATACCATTGAAACCTTGAAAATGGCTAAAATACCCCTATAACCTCTAAAATGACAAAAAAAAAGAAAAAGAAAAAAGATCTTGAAAGTTCTAAAGTGACCAAAATACTTTGGAAACCACTAAAAATGATGAAAATATCTTGAAATCTCTAAAATGACAAAAAATACTCTAAAACCACTAGAATGACTAAAATACCTTCGAAACCTCATAAATGACCAAAATATCTCTAAAACCTCTAAAGTGACGAAATTAATCCTGAAACCACTAGTATAATAATAATAATAATAATAACAATAAACCCTTGTAATCACTAGAATTACCAAAATTACCCCCCCCCACCCCCCTAACCCGAAACCATTAAACTGAACAAAATGCCCCAAAACTTCAGAACAACCAACAATACATTGAAACCACATGAATGACTAAATTATCCCGAAACCTCTCAAATGACCAAAAACACCTCGAAAATTGTAAAAATGACAAAAAATACCCCGAAAACTCTTAAAGAAAAAAATACCCCAAAACCTGTAATACCCTCACAATTACAAAAAGATCAAAATGCCCTCAATTCCTGTAGAATGAGCAAAAAGACCCAGAAACCTCTAAAATGACCAAAATACCGCGAAAACGCTAAAATGGTAAAAAAATACACCAAAAAATGTAAAATGATTAAAATACCCTCGAAATTGTAAAAATGATCAAATGACATCAAATCCTATAGAATGAGGACAAAAACCTGAAACCTCTAAATTAACCAAAATATCTCGAAACCATCAAAATGACTACATACCTTGAAACTTTTAAACGGCCCTAAAATAATCAAAACCTTCAAAATAACAAAAATTTTCGGGTTATATTGTGTCATTTGGTGGTTTCAGGGGTATTGTGGTTATTTTTGAGGTTTTAGGTTGTTTTTTTTAACCATTTTAGAGGTAAAAGAGTATTTTAGTCATTTTAAACATTTTGGTTATTTTTCGGATTTCAAGGGAATACTGGTCATTTTAGAGGTTTGGATATTTTTTTGGTCATTTTATAGGTTTTTGGTTATTTTGGCCAGTTTAGAGGTTTCGTGGGCATTTTTGGTCATTTCGGTTTTAGGGGTATTTTGTTCATTAATTTAGATTTTGGGAGTATTTTGGTTGGTTTCAAGTGTTTTTGGTCATTCTAGAGGATTTTAGGGCAATATGGTCATTTTAGCCGATAAGCCAAAAACGTATTGACTCCTTGTGATGATTTAATTGATTAATTAGTCAAGTTTATTAATTAATCAAATTAACATGCAATATATGTGGTAGCACAAATAAATCACCAATTAAACTAAGTATGCAGTGAAAATTAAATTGACACGGTGATTTGTTTACGAATGGGGAAAACCTACATGGCAAAAACCCCACCGGGTGATTTTAAGGTCACCACTCCTGAGAATCCACTATTATCAAAACAAGGGGTTACAAGTAAAGGAATCCCGGTACCTTATATCAACCTACAATTGAACCATTACCTCAATACCTAATTGGACTTGTTTTGTAGTGACAATCTCTTCTTTCAATGCACGGCTCCCAGTACGTGACTAACTAATTGCGTGAATCCCAATATGCGACTGGATTACCAACTTGAGAAGGGTGTTGGTTGCAAAGTTTTTCTGTTCATCACACGATGAAAATCATGAAGTTGCTTGGTCATAAAACCTTAAGGTGTACAAAACACAGCAGCTTCTTCAAGATAAAGAAGAACTAGGGCAAATTAGGTTTTTGATCATACTCTTCTTCACACTTGTGGAATTGTGCTCTTCTGCAACTTGTAACCTTTTACGTTTCTCAAAATAATCCTTATATATGTTTAGGGTTGTGAGAAAAGAAAGTCCAAACATACATTCACGGATTGGATGAAAATCAGCTTGATTAAATGAACTTAACCTCGATAGATGGCTTGAGCTAGCTGTTGAGCCACGGGCTTTAGCAGCTTTTAAACCTCAATAGATGCTAGCTGTCGAGCTTTAATGAACAATACTTTCTTCACTTGATTCTTGAATAGACTTGCATGGATTTAACACATGAACTTGAAACCTTGTTTCTTGGAGCATTAAACACATCATAGATCCACTCAATTACAAGTAAAGTGCGTTTTGTCAAAGGATTAACCAATTACATAAAAGGTTGACATATGCTCTTAACATCAAATCGCATATGTCTTAATAATCTCCCCCTTTGGCAATCCATGATAAAACCACAACAAACAAATGAGATATGAGAGAAGTCGTAAATCACTCAACTCATATTCATTGTCGAATACAATAAAATCTATCCTAACACAAACTCTTGAAAAAATTTGCAAGAAGGGAGTTTATGTCAAGTAGACTTTGACAACCTGTATTTCTGAAACACTTTAAATAAAACTCATCAAGGCATCTTAGTGTGAAACAAAAATAAAAGATTGCATACATTATGTAAGAAACATGTGTATAAAGAAAGAAAAGAAACAACACATGTAAAGATAGGTGAATGAACTGTAATAACAACCTCAAAATGTATATTTATTAACAAGTACAAGGTTTGCTGTCACAATTTGATCACAAGATCTAAGGTACATGAACAATGTATCTAAAATAGAAAGAAGAGAAAAAGATACATAAAATCCTCCTTACGTCCCTCAATTTACACATTTCCCTTAACAAAAATCTCCTATACTAGCCCTCCCCCTACGAGTATGGCTATTATCATATCTAAAACTATTCCCTATTTTTGTCACGAGTGACAAAGGGTAATAGTATCAAGTAGACATTTCGTCAGCACTGGAAGAGCTAGCATTTCCATCCACATCGTCATCAGAGTCATCATCATCCTTGGATGCTTCGGGAGGAGGAGAGGGAGACTCCACAAAGCCACCAAGGAGAGCCTGCCGTCTGGCAATATGGCTAACACGAGTGTTCACTTGATACAACTCAGTAGTGAGTGTATCAAGGTGAGCATCCATTCACTAAAGCTGCGTCATGATCGCATCAAAAATTACACCTCTCGCAAAAGAAGAGGGAACGGAGGTGGATAGAGCTAAAGGAGTGGAAGGAGTTGCCGACCCAGACCACCTCCAACATAGCTACGCCTCACTTCGTTTAACGATAACGGCGTCTATGGCACACATAACATAGAACTGGTCGTAAACGGGAAGGGGAACAGAAAAATGGCATAAAATCCACGTGATAGCCGAAGGGAAGATGAGCTTATCACGGGTTGTCGTATCCCTATATACGTCTATGATGGAAATAATAAAATGAGAGGGAAAATCTATAGTAAGATGCTCTAAAAGAGAAAGCAAAAATTGAGCACGGGGCTTGGTAATAGAGTTACAGTCAGAAAAAGGATGCAAAAAAAAAAGTTATAACCATGTTAAGAAATCTAGGACCTTTAGCAAAGGCCGTATAGGAAGGGAACTAACGATCACCCCAATCAGATGGACGCTCACAAAAAGCAGATATGAGCTCGTCTTTGGACACAGTCCTCAAATGCTCACAACCGGGGTAGTCAGGATGCTCTACTCTCAGGACACGGAGCACCTCAGATATAATATCCAGAGTGACCACAATGCACATACCTTGAACGCGAGTAACAAAAATAGGTACTAAATAATCAAATCCATGCATGTTGGAGTAGAACTCCTGAATCTGTACGGATGGACAAGTGACCGGGACGTCATACAGTGACTCCCAACCCCTACTGTAAATGACAGTGGGTATGTCAATGTCAGAGAAGTTCGACAAAATGACTTGGCATTCCGAATGAATGTCTCGTCTAGAAAAGTTCTTCGAAAAGTCTTGTCGGGCTTTTTCATCACGGAACTGAATAGAAGAGGGAGTAAGGTCAGAAGAAGTGGATGCCTTGAAACGAAGAGGGTTCTGGGATGGAGTAGACTTACGTTTAGGTGCCATGACACAACTAACGTAAACAAGAGAGAGAGAGAGAGAGAGAGAGAGAGAGAGAGAGAGAGAGAGAAACACGTAGAAACGCACCAAACACAATCAATATAAAATTATATAGAGAATGTAAGGTACGTATGCATGAAAATGCATGCACATGTGATATGTAATAGTAAAAAAATCATGCTCAGCCCAATCCAATCCTACCAGCACACAATCAATTCAACAAAGTAAACATACATCTATAATGCATGAAACATTGTTATAATGCAAATGAGAAGTAATGCATGATGATTTAGAACCATTTTCACAAAGCCCATTCCAAAAATTTCACAAAAATTCCACCAATTTTGAAAAACCCCAAAAAATTTTCAAAAACCCAAAACTTATACCTAAATGCATGAAATGCATGAAGAATGAGAGATAAAGAGCATACTAGAAGCAAGAAGAATGATCTTAAGGCCGAAAAACTCTTAGGAAGTGAGTTTGAAGTGAGAAAGAAAGGACATAGAGGACAAATAGAAAGACAATTAAGCCTTAGTATCCTTTATCACCCACACAACACAAGTCTTTGGCCATGAAGATGAAAAGGCACGCATCCTAGTATGACTATTAAAGGACATAGAGGAAATAGAATTCCCCTGAAATTGAGTTAAAAATCTCAAAACTTTTAATAACTCACCAAGAATAGGTACAGAGCCTTTAGACAAAGGATGAGACTTATTGGACACTCGCTTATGAGGAAACAACTTGAAACAATTAGGACGAGTGTGACTAGAAGCACCATAATGGTGACAAGCATGAGTATTTTTTGAACTACTATGCTTTCTAGAAGGAGGTCTAACCTTAGAGGTTGAAAAAGATCTTAATTTAGGACAATTTGGCCTAATATGACCAACAATATGACAATGATGACATGGGGGGACGAATTCAAAATTTTTATTCTTCCTAGGAGGAGTTTTAGACATAAGTTTAGAAACTTCAGCATTAACATCAGAATTTTTACCTTTGTCTATCCTAGCAATATTAGCCTTCAACTCTTCATTATTCCTTTTAAATGGAGGAATATAAAAATCTTTTTCTTTTGAGTTAGGCTCAACAACAAGTTTGGCACTAGTTAATTTTTCAACTTCAGTTTTAAATTCAACTAGTTGCTCTTCCAAACTATTAATTTTGTCCACCTGAGATGAAATCTGATTTTTAAAATTCTCATTCAAATTATTAGTTTCATCCAATTTTGCAATCAAATCATTTTTTTCAAGCTTGACCTTTTAAAATATAGCTTTTAATTTTGTAGAATATTCAAGAGATTTCGTACAAAAATTGTAAAGCTTGCAATAGGCATCTTGAATATCATCATCATCATTCAACATAAGATCATGCAAATCAAAACATTCAAGAGTTTTCATGACAACAGGGCTCAATGGATCACATAGTAAAGATTAACCCTAATTAGAGTGTGCCTACTCTGATACCCCATTGATAGGCCAAAAACGTATTGACCCATTGTGATGAATTAATTGATTAATTAGCCAAATTTATTAATTAATCAAATTAGCATGCAATATACGTGGCAGCACAAACAAATCAATAATTAAACTACACAGCAAAAACCCCATTGGGTGATTTTAAAGTCACCACTCACGAGAATCCACTATTACCAAAAAAGAGGTTTCGTGGTTTTTTTTTTTTTTTTTTTTTTTTTGGGTACGTTTGGGGGTTATTTTGGCAATTTAGTGATTTTGGGGGTATATCGGCTGTAGGGATGCAATTTGAATCCTAGACCCAAAAGTTAAAAGGATTTAGGCCCCAAAAGCCCAATACAATAAATTTGTAGAGAGTGGGTTGGAAAACTAGACTCTAATGAGTTAGGTAGCAATTATAGTGGATTCAAATGACAATAATGTAAAAATAGACTGGTTGTATTTAATGAAAATCGTTCTCGGCACAGTCCGAGGAGATCAATTCTTGTGTATAATTCATGAAGTTGATTGCAAGTACAGTTCTTATTGCTATAGTAATTCTCTCTTAATTCTCTAATCCTCTCCCTTTAGGGTCTTCTTTCTATTTTATAATATCCTCCTCCTTCACCTCTACCCTCCACATGTAGATCAGATTGCTGGTGTTGATCCTTGTCCCATCAGCACCTTCCTGAAATCTTTGGGGAGTAGCTATAAGGCTGAAAGTTACTGTTCAGGTATCACTTCCTCATTAATGCGGTCAGAGAGTTAGCTGCAGAGCATTTAATGCGGTGGTAGTAGCTTTCCCTTAGATATTTCATAGCCTCCCTTTGTCCTGTTCCTTCCTGATACTTATTCTCACTAGTGGAATTGTCTGGAACATGGCTCTTGATGTCAGACTGCACCTTTTGACCTCGTCTTTGCTCAGCTGAGGAAGCATTCCTCCTCGGATCACCTCCTTGGAGCATCATGCCTAGATCTCTTCCTTTATTTATTAATGCTGACCTCTATAACACATTTACCCGTCCTTGGACTACTAGGTGTCCTTGGACAGGGCCCCCGCCCAATATATTCTATTGGGCCTACCATTCCTTTATCGGTCATTCTAGTGATTTCATGGGTATTTTTGTCAAAATTTCCTAGACTAAAAAATATATATTATTTTACTCGTGAGAATTACCAAATAAAAAAAAATTGTTTTGGGTACCATTTTTGCCCAAAAAAGAATTGTATAAAAATTCAAAAAATTAAAAAATGTCATTCTAGCTTCATTTTTAGACAAATCAAGCCGAGACAGGTCGAAAAAGAGATTAAAAAAAATTCATTTTCAGGAACTATTTCTGCCTGACCTAGGCTGGAGCATTTAGAAAAAAATTTAAAAAAAGGAAAATAATTCAAAAAATTACAAAAAAAAATATTTTGGCTTCATTTCTCGCCAAACCGGACCGGGATAGGTTGAAAAAGAGAAGAATTATTTTTCCCGTACTGGGTACTGTTTACACCCGACTAGGGCTGGAGCATTCTCAAAAAAATTGTAAATTTAAAAAATTAAAAAACATCATTTTGGCTTCCTTTCTAGCCAAACCGGGCCTGGATAGGTTGAAAAAGAGAAAAAAAAAAAACATTTCGTACTGGGTACCGTTTCCACTCGACTAAGGCTGGAGCATTCTAAAAATAAAAAATAAAAAATTCAAAAAATTAATAAAGTAATTCTGGCTTCATTTCTAGAAAAACAAGACCGGGACAAGCCCAGAAAGAGATAAAAAAAATTCCATTTCGGGAATTGTTTCTACTTGACCTGGGCTAGAGCATTCTTAAAAAAATTCTAAAAAAATATTAAAAAAATTCAAAAGAGATTAAAAAAAATTAAAAAACGTCATTCTGGCTTCATTTTTAGACAAATTGGGCCGGACAAGCCGAAAAGAGATTAAAAAAAAAAATCGTTATGGGAATTGTTTCTGCCTAACTTGGGTTGGAGCATTCCCAAAAAAATTCTAAAAAAATAGTAAAAAAATTCATTTTTTTAAAAAAAGAAAAAGAAAAAGAAAACTTCATTCTGGCTTCATTTCCAGACAAATTGGGCTGGATAGGCCGAAAAAGAGATTAAAAAAATTTCGTTCCGGGAACCATTTCTACGTGATCCGGGCTGGAGCATTCCCAAAAAAATTGAAAATATTAAAAAAACCTTGTGTGTATTTTCATAATAAAAAAACCTAGTGTTTTTCAAAAGTTGGATTTCTTTTAAATTATCTTTTGTCCTTTGGGTGGTTTCCTTTGCGTGGCAAGTATCAATTTCTGTATCTCTTGGGTGGTGTTAATCTGTATCCCATAGAGTGGCGAGCCAAAATTACTCTTTCTTTTCCCCATCTTCCTCAATTTGATTGAATTTATACTCTTGATGAATCTTCATTTTTTGCGCATCCCTCTCAACTTGAATGATCTTTCATGGAATCTCATGTCTCTTATGTCATTTGATAAACCATTTTTCTTTCATCTTAATGAAAATTCCTGCACTCTATTCTTTTTTTTTTTTCTTCTTTCTTGTTGAAATCTTTTCTAGCTGGATGACCTTTTCTTTTTTCACAATGTTTGATGCTCTCTCAAAGTCTTATTTCTCCTTGATGGACTTTCTTCTCTCCTAACTTGATGAACTATATTATTCATTTTCTTTGATTAACTATCTTTTCTAAACTTGATGAACTCTTCATCTTTTTCTTCTTTTGAGCCAGTCCCATTGTCTTCATTGAGGACCTTACCAAGTGGTGCTGAAACCATAAGGTCAACTCTTCCTCATCTTGAGATTTAAGCATGCATACTTAATTTTCCCACTCAAGGTTTAAGTTTTTAGTGGGTTCATTGAAAAACAGGCTAACTGTTTCAAGGCTCAATGGATAATTATAACTATTTTAAGTTGACCAACAATGGATAATTATTGTAATGGGTATCAAGGAATAATGTGGGTTACCAAAGATGGCCTCTTACCACATGGATTATTTCTATGGATTTTGTTTAGACTTGCCTAGCTCAAGGAGAGGTAGGGATTCGATTTTTGTAGTTGTTGATAGGTTTTCAAAGATTGCATATTTCATATCTTGTCATAAAACTAATGATGCAACCCACATTGCTGATTTGTTCTTTAGAGAGATAGTACGACTCCATGGTGTTCCTAGGAGTTTTATTTCTAATTGTGATGTTACTAGACTATTGTTTTCGTTTACTTGTCACCCCCAAACAGATGGACAAATTGAGGTAGTAAATAGAACTTTATCTACTTTGTTGCATACTATAATTTAGAAGAACTTGAAAAATTTGGTTCCTTAGGTTTCCTATCAAAAAAAAAAAAAAAAAAACTTGAAAAATTGGGAGGATTGTTTGCCATTCATTGAGTTTGCATATAATCGGAGTGTTCATTCAACTACTAATTTTTCACCATTTGAGATTGTTTATGGTTTTAATCCACTAACTCCTTTGGATTTTTTGCCTTTCCCAATTAATGAATTGACTAGTTTGGATGGTCAAAAGAAGGTTGAGATGGTGAAGAAACTCCATGAAAGTGCACGGCAACATATAGAAAAGAAAAATAAGCAATATGCGACCAAAATCAACTAGGGCCGTCAACAAGTCCTTTTTGAACCGGGTGATTGGGTTTGGGTGCATATGAGAAAAGAAAGATTTCCAGCCCCTAGGCGGTCCAAGCTACATCCTAGAGGGGACGATCCATTTCAAGTCCTTGAGAGAATTAATGATATTGCATACAAGTTGGATCTTTCTGGGGAGTATAAGATTAGTGCTACATTTAATGTTTCTGATCTTTCTCCTTTTGATGTAGGTGACGATTCGAGGATGAATCCTTTTGAAGAGAGGGGGAATGATGAGAATCAACAATCATTAAAGGATCCATTGCATGTTCTAGTTGGGCCTATTACTAGAGCAAGATCCAAAAAGATCAAAGAAGCACTTAATGGGCTGATTCTAACACAGGATATTCCAAACTGGGCCCAAAGGAAGATGAAGGTGTAATAAATTTAATCCAATTTATTGAGGGCTAATCTAGCTTAATTGGGTGTGATTTATGGTGCGGATTAAAGGCTAGTTGACTTTCCAGCTCCATACCAATTAATAGATATTTTCAAACCAAATGAAGTTTAATTTTAGGCTTTTATTATTTAGTACGTTTTTTATATTTTCCTATCTTCAGTCATTTCTTATAAATAGCATGCATTCATTGTAATGGAAGGGATTATTGAATAAAAATTAGAAAGACGTGAGGTTTTGTTTCTTCTCTTGGTTCTTCAAGAACTTTAAACTTATTAGGGATTCTTCCTTGTGGCGTTCAAATTTTATACCTTCGGTTCATGATTCAGATATAATCATTGGGTCGGGGTCTGTTACATATAACTTTGGTTCGTGTTTCATTTATAAACATTGGGTTAGGTTTTGAGAATTTTGAATGAATGGATGGATTTCTTTGATTGCCTTTTAGGACATTTTCTTCTCATATTCTAAATATTTAGCAAAAGTCCTTACATGGATTGAATGAAGTTAAATCCCTCTTTGGAACAAATTGAAAGGTAGAGCAATTAATCATCATGGTTTGAAAAATGTTTTTCCAAATGGATCTTCCTATATTCACTTGAAAAGAAGGATTTTGAAAAAAAAAAGAAATTGTTGTCTTCGAAAGGAAGGCTTTGGAAAAATCTTGGAGCCTTTGAAAGAACCAAATTTTTTTAGAAAAAGGTTACTAAAGAGGCCCAATGCCCCTAGTCCAAAGAAATTTTTTTTTTTTGAATTTTTTTTTTTGGATTTTTTTTTTTGGATTTTTTTTTTCGGATTTTATTTATTTATTTATTTACATATGAATAACATGACAAACCAAATGCATCAAACACAACATGGATTTTATTGAGTAAAAGAACAACTAGAATGCAAATCCTAAATGAACAATAAGACTAAAGAGCCAATCTAAAAACTAGTAAAATGAAATTCAAACAAAGTTAGGATTACTAGTTGATGAAGGCGAGGTAATGACTTGTTGGTCAATCAGATCTTGAATGTCGTACCTTAAGTGAAAACACTTGTCAGTTGTGTGGACTCCCCCTTGATGATATTTGCAATGAGCATTAAGGTTGTAGCTTCTAGGCATGGGATGTGGTATTGGGTTAGGATCCAATGGCTTCAATACTCCCTTAGCTTATAGTTTCTCTAAGGCTTCACTCAAAGTCATGTGTAGTTCTAGAAAATTTCTTCAAGACTTGGCAACTAATGATCTTTGGCGATTGATAGCATTGACCCTTCTTTCTGGAGTTGTTATTTTCTTAGAGAAAAGATCTTCTCCCCTTATCATGCCATTGTTGATAGCATCTTCCACTCAGCTATTATCAAGGCTTTTAAGTTAGGGAAGTATTGGGCGAAAAGATGCTCATGGTAAATGGATTACAAATTCTTCACCACCATTTGGATTTGCTCTTCTTCACTGGGTCTTGTAATCATTGGGCTAACTTGGCTCTCCATTTGGTTATGGAAGAAGAAAAGGATTCTTTAGGGCCTTACTTTGTAGTTTCAAGGTCCCTTCTTGTTATGTCCACCTCTATGTTATACTTGTATCGATTGTGGAACTCCCTACATATGTCCTCCCAATTTTGAGTTCTGGTGTCTTCTACATTGAGGAACCATCTAAGGGCGGCTCCTGTCAAAGTATTGTTGGGGTTTATGCCCTAAAATCCAATTTATTGGCATGTCATAAATAATTAAATTGTTTAATTATATGAGACTATTTATAAATGAACTAATGAGACATTATCTTGGTCCATGGGATATGTGATTTATGTGATTTAGTCATAGAAGATATAAATCACAAGTTCTTTGTAAACTCAAAATTTTAGTTCTTAGTCGGTGATGAAATTGGACATTTCATCTGCGAAAGCTATAACATATCAACTAAGATGATTTGTCTTGATCATGGAAGTGGAGACTTCTAGTTGTTATGTTGATATGTTTTAAGAGTTAAGACATATTGAATTGGACCGCTGTGAGATTTATTATTCTCCCAACGACTGTCAAATGAATAATAAATTTCACGACTTCTATTTATATCAACTCTAAATTCTGAGAGAATAATGAACTTGATCATGAGGTGTAAGTTGCTTTGATATATCAGTAGTGAGATCTAAAGTCACGATCAAAACTTCAGTATGTTGGGTAGCTGCATTTAATGTTGATGGAACATATATTCTCAAGATGGAATTCATAATCTCTTAACGAAGATATTTAAGTTTAATGGGTTTGGTTATTCAGCGTGTTGGGCCCAACCACTTTAGTAAGGAGTTACTAAAGTATATATTTATGAAATTGGATTTCATAACTATATGATGAATAACTTAAAGGATTAAACTGGGTACTAAAGGATTAAGATGTAGTAATCTTCAAAGTGGCAGTCAACATTCATAACTTTGTATTACTACCAATATTTTAATGAAGGGGTTGCATGTATAATAAAGTCTTGGGATATAATTTATTAATAAGGCCTAGAATGCAATTATATTCATATTGTGGTATTGAATATAATTAATGGTAACTTTGGACTTGTCAAGTGTTGACAGAAAAGCCCAAGGTCTATTGGAGCTAGAGTCTTATTTGTTCTCTTTTGGTCCCACTCCAAGCCACATACTAAAGCCCAATTGGAATGGCTCAAAATGCTAGCCCAATTAAATAATCAGTTATATATAAAGAGAGAAACATACAAAATTTCATAAGGGCTTTCAATAAGGTTCATTAAGATCATATAAGGAATGAAATAGTTTGTATGTGAGTGTAAGACACTCTCTTATTCTCCCATTGGAAACTAATTGAGAGACCACATTTCTTGTGCATCAAGTGGAAATGGAGTGAAGATTAAAATTGTTCCTAAGTACTTATAATCCTTTGGTTTTGAATTTCTCCGCACCATGGTATACTTACTTGTTCTTAAATTCTAAAAATTACATAGCACATGTTATCAATTGTGAATGAAGTAGATCCATTAATTTTCCGTTGCGTCTGTTTTGTATAACATGTTTTGTGAGTTTTGGAATTAAAGATGGTAATTTCTTGATGTTAGAAGATTTTGCACTCAATTTTCTGCATGGTTATTGAAATTATTGTTTGATGAAAATTGATATTGATATTATAATGTCTTTTAAGTTTGATATTAAGTATGTTAAATTGAACTTTAAGGCTATATGTTAGGAACCTCTTTATTTGCACTTGTGTTGTATAGCATTGTAGTGTATAGCATTTTGTTAGGGAAGGTAGTTACATAGATATAAAGGGAGGATTGATTTTGTATGTGGGTAAGCAATAATACTTCAAGAATCCTCTTACTCTGATCTCTCTATCTTTCTATGGAGGCTTGGTCCTCTTGAAGTGACCACATTTCTCTTTATTTTCCACTCCCTATAAGAAGAATCATAACATTTGGTATCAGAGCAGTGATCCAAGATTGGGCAACATGACTGAGACAAGATCAAATTCCCATAATTCTAGAAAAAATTGCTGCTTTATCCAAGATTACTGACAACCATGAACAGACCCTCCAAGAAATCAAGAAGCAATTACAAACCCTCAACATGTTTATGCAGAAGTGGGCTGATTCTGAGGAGCAACATCAACAATCATCACAATCTAGAGGGTGTTTGGTTAATGCTATGGTTTCCAATGAAGGCCATGAACATTTACCACTTGGACCAATCAAGAATCTGAGGCTTAAGTTTCCACGATTTCAAGGAGAGGATCATACTTGCTGGATATACAGAGCCAATCAATTTTTTTTCATATCACAACACTCCTAAGCATCATAAGTGTTAATGGCTTCATATCATCTTGATGGTGAAGCTCTAATTTGGTTTCATGAGGCTGAATAGGCAAGAGTGTTTGCAAGCTGGGAAGTGTTTGTTCAAGCTTTGTAGACTCGATTTGGGACCACTGCCTATGATGACCCTATGGGAAGCATTGACAAGACTTAAATAGATGACTCCTGTAGTGGCTTACAAAGGTAATTTCATAATTTTGTCTAATAGAATCATAGGGTTATTTGAGTCTCACAAATTGAGTTGTTTTTTAAGTGGGTTAAAGGATGAGATAAGATTGCCTGTTAGAATGTTAGTTCCTAAAACCCTTAATGAAGCTTTTGGGTTAGCAAAGATTCAAGAAGAATATGTTAACAGTAGTAGGAAAGGATTTAGAGGTGTAACTAATAATGGGAAGGCTTCAATTTTGGGTGCCCCTAAATTGGAAACTAGGGTGGAGCCAAGAACTAAGGTCCCATTTTAGAGGTTGACTGGTGCACAAATGGAGGAAAGGAGGAAACAAGGGTTATGTTACAATTGTGATGAGAAGTGGTAGATGGGGCATAAATGCAAGGGAGCTAAATTGTTTTTGTTGGAGGAAATATCCATGGAAGTAGAACCTAGAGCTTCAGGTGTGTAGTTGGTTGAGAATTCTGATGATGAAGTGCTCTTAGAGCCTCAAGGTGCATTTCAAAGGAGTGGGGTTGGCAAGGATGGCATTGACCCTGCTGAGATTACTTTATATGCATTAGTAGGGTGCCCTACTTCTAAGACCATGAGGGTAAGGGGAAAAATCAAGAAACAAGAAGTGGTGTCTCTTATTGATTTTGGGAGCACCCACAATTTCTTGGATGCTTTTGTGCTACCAAGACTGCAGTTGCAACTTGATACCTCTCGGGTATTAGAGGTTAAAGTTGCTGATGGCATAATCATCAAGACTTTAGGTAGTTGTCTAGGAGTTACTATCACTATACAAGGGTATCAGTTTGTCATAGACTTTAATGTCTTACATTTAGGAGGTTGTGAGGTGGTTCTTGGTACTCAATGGTTGAGTACTTTGGGGGAGATTAGCTGGGACTTCCAGTTATTGACCATGAAATTTATGTACTTGGGTAAAAGGGTGTTTTTGCAAGGATTACAGATTGCTCCATCAACCATTTCAGAAGCTGCAGAGGCTGATAGGTTTCTTAGTGGTTCATAAAGGAAAGGCCTAGGGTTACATATCTCAGCATCTCCTATAGCTGCTACTGCCCCTGCTCAGTCTCAATTGCCTGATGTGCTTGCTGCTCTGTTGGTTGAATTTTCAAAAGTGTTTGTTGTTCCCACTAGTTTTCCACTTGTTAGAGGTCATGAGCATGGCATTATCCTCAAGGAAGGCTCCCAACTTGTTTATGAAAGGCCTTATAGGTATCCTTACTTCCAAAAATCTAAAATTGAGAAAATTGGGAATGAGTTGTTGGAGTTGGGTTATATTCAGCCTAACCAAAGTCCATTTCCTTCACCTGTTTTACTTGTAAGGAAGGCTGATGGTAGTTGAAGGACGTGCATTGACTATAGGGCTTTAAATAAAACAAACATTAAAGATAAGTTTCCAATTCCAATGGTAGATGAATTGTTGGATGAACTAGCAGGTGCTTCCATTTTCTCTAAACTTGATTTAAGGCCAGGTTATCATCAAATAAGAATGAAGAGTGAAGATGTGCCCAAGACTGCCTTTAGAACTCATGTAGGACACTATGAGTTTCTAGTCATGCCCTTTGGGCTGACTAATGCCCCATCCACCTTTCAAGCATTAATGAAATCTATTTTTAGACCTTATTTGAGAAAATTTGTTCTGGTATTATTTGATGACATCCTTGTTTTCAGTAAGTGCTTGGATGATCATGTTTCTTATTTAAGGACTATTTTAAGGGTCTTGCTTTCTCATCAGCTTTATGCAAAGCAATCTAAATGTGTCTTTGGGGGTTCTGAAGTAGATTATTTGGGCCATATAATCTCTGGAGAGGGTGTTAAGGCTGATCCTACAAAATTTTTTGCAATGCTTCAATGGCCAATACCAGAAAATGTGAAGGCTTTACGGTGTTTCCTAGGTTTGACAGGGTATTATAGAAAGTTCATTATGGGTTATGGCTCAATTACTTAGCCCTTAACTAACCTTCTTTGAAAAGATGCTTTTCATTGGGATGATAAGGCTTTGGCAGCATTCACCAAGTTGAAAGTGGCTGTAACTCAGCCTCCTGTGCTAGCTCTTCCAGACTTTTCTAGACCATTTGTCATAGAGTGTGATGCATCTGGTTGTAGGTTAGGAGCTATGTTAATGCAAGATCAGAGACTAATTGCATTTCATAGTTAGGCTTTGAAAGGGAAGAATCTTCATTTATCCACTTATAAGATTGAGTTACTAGCTTTGGCTACTGCAGTCAAGAAGTGAAGGTCGTATTTTCTTGGTAGGCCCTTTGTGGTTAGGACTGTTCATCAAAGTTTAAAGTTTTTGTTGGAGCAAAGAATTGGTACTCCATCTCAGTAGAAATGGCTAGCTAAACTGTTGGGATATGCCTTTGTGGTGGAATATATAAAGGGCAGTGATAATAGAGTGGCAAATGCTCTGTCAAGGAATCCTGCTTTCACTTCTGAGTGGTTAGATCATATTCCTAATTCCAAGACTAGTTGTTTGTTCTTGCTGTCAGTCCCTGACCCTACCTGGCTATCCTTATTAAGAGATAGTTATACACAAGACACTTCGCTTCAGAACATTGTTGCTGCCATTCAAGCTGGAAATCCACCTAAAGGATTCACCTTCTAGAATGGGTTATTGTTTTACAAGGGTAGGTTCTATATCAGTCCACATTGTTCTCTTAAATCTCAGTTTTTGCATCATGTCCACAATAGCCCCTTGGCTGGTCACTCTAAATTCTTAAAGTCTTATCAAAGAGCGAAGAAGGAATTTTATTGGCCTAGAATGAAGTCTTATTTTAATAAGTTTGTGAGGGATTGTGATGTCTGTCAGAGGATTAAATCTGACACTACTTCCCCAACTGGACTGCTTCAGCCACTGTCAATTCCTACCACTCCTTGGACAGATGTGAGCATGGATTTCATAAAAGGTTTTCCTAAGTCTATGGAGTATGAGGTGATTTTAGTAGTTATGAACAGATTAACTAAATATGCTCACTTTGTTCCAGTTTCCCATCACTATAATGTAGCCAAGATTGCTTCCCTCTACATGCAACATGTGTTCAAGCTCTATGGTATGCCTACATCTATAGTTAGTGACAGGGATGCTACCTTCACTTCTCTATTTTGGTCTAAATTGTTTAGGCTTTAGGGAATTGACTTGGCTATGTCCTTAGCATATCATCTTTAGTCAAATGGGTAGACTAAGATTGTTAACAAGTGATTAGAACAATATTTGAAGGCTTTCACTAGTTACAGACCACATCAGTGGGCAACCTGGCTTCCCTTGGCTAAGTATTGGTTCAACACTTCCTTTCACACTAGTTTAAAGTTGTCTCCCTTTGAGGCTTTGTAAGGTTTCCCTGCCCCTAAGCTGCAAGCCTATATTCTTGGCACTACTAGGGTGGATGCCTTGGATTCCTTATTATGTCAGAGACAGGTAGTTTTGGACACCTTGAAGACTCATTTGGTTGCTGCACAAGCTAGAATGAAGTTTCAGGCAGATAAACATAGGTAGGACAGGTCATTTGAAGTTGGGGATTGGGTTTTTCTGAGATTGCAACCATACAAACAGTAGTCTTTGGCTTCCAAGAGGAGATGGAAGCTTTCACCAAGGTATTTTGGTCCATTTCAAGTCTTACAGAAGGTTGGTCTTGTGTCATACAAGCTAGATCTTCCTCTTGAATCAAAAGTTCACCTTGTGTTTCATGTTTCTTGTTTAAAGATTAAGCTAGGACAGCATGTTACACCTATTCCTACCTTACCACCTATTGATGAGTCAGGACAGGTACTCGAAGACTAGGACAAATGCTTTAAGATCTCGAGTCATTACTAAGGTTTTGGTTCAATGGTTGGGCTTTTCAACTGCTGAAGCTACTTGGGAATCCCTACATCAGTTGCAGCTTGCCTTTCCTTACGTTGTGGGCAAGGCGCTTTGAATGGGAGGGGTAATGTTAGGAACCTCTTTATATGTACTTGTGTTGTATAGCATTGTAGTGTATAGCAGCTAAGCAAGTGGCACGTGTGTGTGTATTGTATAACAGCTAAGCAAGTAGCACGTGTGTCTTGTATGAGTTAGTAAGGGGTTAGTCAATGAGGAAATGACTAGCATTCTGTTAGGGAAGGTAGTTACACATATATAAAGGGAGGATTGATTTTGTATGCGGGTAGGCAATAATACTTCAAGCATTCTCTTACTTTGATCTCTCTATCTTTCTATGGAGGCTTGGTCCCCTTGAAGTGACCACATTTCTCTTTCTTTTCCACTCCTTATAAGTAGAATCATAACACTATAGCATCAATGGAATTCAGTTTTAGTCTCAAACTCAATCTATTATGTTCATATGATGGTTGTTTGTTCATGAAAACCATTGAAAACTGCTTCAAAAAAATTCTGGAAAATTTGAGTTTCACATGTTTCGATTAATCGAAAATTACATTCGATCGATTGAGTGAAACAATGATCAATCTGTTTGATTCGATTGATATTTGATTGCTAGCCGATCAATCAAATGTTCTTTTCAATCAATCAAGCAGCGATCGAGTACCAATTGAGCTTGGCAGATTGTTAAGTATGAATTTTTAACTTTTTCGACCGACCGAGATACACATTCAATCTATCGAAAACTGTGAATTTTGAATTTTTTCTAAGTGTTTTCACATCAATAAAGTGCAAGGCTATGTGTAATGAGATTGCACATTGTACTATATAAAATGATCAATTTATGGTCCTTAAAAGTTGAGGACATTTATTAATCATTATCTAACTAAAAGACCTAATGAGACCAAATAGTTTGGGACTTGACCTTTAAGAAACATTCTAATGAGATTAGAATTTTTGTAACACAATATCCATGTTTACCAATATAAGTTGCAGAAATTAAATTCCTACGAACATTAGGTACATATAAACAGTCTTCCAATGTTAAAACTTTAGAATAAAAAGTTCTAATGAGATTAGAACTTTTTATTTAGTAAATTAAGGATAGAGTTCTTTATAACTAATTTTTGATCCATTAGAGTTTAAGAAATCCTAAATAGTTTAGGACTTCCATTTTAGTTAGTGTTTCTAATGAGATTAGAGTCTTCAACAAGTGCAAGGTTATTAGTTGTGATGGGATCACAATTATTTAGGAAAAACCCAAATAATGAGTGGGAGTATTGAAATAACCCTTTTGTTAAGTTTATTGTAATGTGAATAGATACCTTGTCCTGACTTTGAGTCTTGCATTCCATGCAGAGGGTATTTACTTCATGGATTACAAGGTTAAACTTCTTCATGATTACGTGAATGTTCATCATGCTATTGTGATGTGACTTAGTAAGATCACATCGAATTTAATCAATTAAACACATTTGATGTGTAGGGTTAAAATTGTGATTGGATCACAATAATTTCATGACATCCACTTGTTTTAAAATTTCTAGTGGGAGAGAGATACAAGGGTTGGATCTCACGGCCTCCATGATAGTGATTAGTATGACCTCGCTACCGTGGAATATTAATTGTGGGATTAGGTTGTCATTGCACCTAGTATAGTATGGTTTTTGGGTTCCATATTATATGGTTATGGATGCAAAATATAATGTCCATGTAATTATGTTCATAGTCTCAAAATAATGTTGTCATAAATTTTGTTCTCTAGCTATTTTAATTGAATCACATTAACTAAGAAATAATTTTGGACATGGTGCTTAAAGGAGCTGAAGTACATAAAGATGTTTCGATTCAGCATTGTCATAATTTCCTATAAACCATGCATTGATGAAAGATAGCTTATGATATGATCATAGTCTCCATTGAAATGCTAAAATGTTTCATTGGCTTCTATCTCAATTGTGCTATAGCATGAGATGCAAGAGTTAGTACTAGATTTAGGCTTTATATTAAGTGTAAATGAGAGTTTTGGTATGAATCATATTGAGTGCTAGGAAAAGCTTAAGGAGTTCCAATTCTATGTCATTTTATGAAAATATTTTCATTTTTAAATAAATTGGAATTCTTGGATGTAGAGATTAAATGTTAATCTCATATGGATATGATCTATAAGTCCTTATTAGAATCATTTGATTAATTCAGGTTGTTTTGAAAATAAATTATTTTTATATTATCTGAATTGATGAGTGAGCGCAATGGAAGACATCCTAAAAGCTAAGACTAGGATCAATATGATTTAATTCAAATTCTTAGCCTAGACCAAAAGGTAAGGGTGGTAAGAAGAGGAATTATAATACCAAATAGTTGGACAAGGTAGTTGCCCTAGTAGTTGCCAAAAAGAAATTAGACTCAAAAGTATGACCAAAAGGAAAAATGTTTCTGTTTTGGTAAAACTAAGAATTGTCCATGATTTTTTTCTAGATGGAAATTTACATGTTTTACTTTTTAAAGAGAAAGTTTCCATCTTTTGGTATTGTATGTTTTGGCACTTATGTCTAGATCTTATTAATCTAAATGGTATTCAAGATTGGTGAATGATGGGCTTTTAGAACCATTATTTTGTTATATTCCCAGTATATGAATTCTATTTACAGGATAATATGATCTGGCTCCTTTATTGTAAAGGAATATAGTAACAATGACTTCTTTAAGTCAGAGCACACATGAAGAAGGAATAAGACTCTTTTAGAAATGGTAAAGTACATGATAAGGATTTCCATTTGCTTATTTCTTTTGGAGATATACTCTAATTATTACTATACATTTTCTAAGATTGATTTCAAAAGTTTTTTCCTAGGACATTTGTCAAATTGTGGATTGGGTGAAAACCTAGTATATGATACTTCCACTTTTGGAGATGTCCAGCACTTATGCTAGAAAGGAAGTTTAAAAAATTGAAATAAAAAAGATAGAAAAATGTGTGTTTATATTGGGTATCCAAAAGGAATTGCAGAAGATTATTTTGGTAGTCATAAAGAAGACAAGATGTTTGTAAAGTACAAATACAAAGTTTCTAGATAATGACTATGTGAATAATCTTAAAGCTAAATGTAGAATTGTTCTTGAAGAAAAATGTCAGAATTTGTTGTAAGACAACTATAGAAATAAGATGGTTGTATTAGATACACCACAAGACATTATTCTATATATATAGCTAGTACACCGGTACAATATCATAGTGGGAGGATTATTAATTACCAAATAAATTCATACTTTTGGGATAAACTTTTAAAGTCATTCCACAAGGATATGAATTTGATCCTCGATCCTACATAGAGGCAATAGATGATATAAATATGGATTACTAGATCAAGGTTATGTGAATAGAATTAGATTCTATTTAAATTCTAGAACTTGTAGAGGCGTTTAGTGACATTAATCCTATTGTTCTCAAATAGGTCTACAAGAAAATGAGATTGATAGATTTTAAGGTGCAAACCTTCAAAGTCAAGACTTGTGGCGAAAAGATTTATTTAGAAAGAAATGGTTTGACTATGAAAAGATTTTTTCACCAATAGTCAAGTTTGACTCTATCTAGATTCTCTTATCCCTTATATTTTATTTGGTTGAAATATGGCAATGGATATCAAGAAAGCTTCTTTTAATAGCAATCTTGAGAAAGACATCCATATGATGTAACTAGACTTGTTAATAGTAAAGAACCAGCAGTGTTAAGTATGCAAGTTGCTTAAATTCCATTTATGGACTATGTAAAGTTGTTATTTACCACATTGTGTTTTGTTGGCTTATATTTTGTGCCAAATTTGATTGTAATGTTATTCAATATTTTGTATCCTGTATTTATTGTGGGATTTCATTGTAAGGGTTGTGTATTAGAGAGAGAGAGTGTGTGAAGACTCAAGCAACTAAAGACTGAAGAGGTTTCGTGGGTAGCTTGCGACTAAGCATCCCGCGAAAGGAAGCATGTGCCCTGCACATGACTGGAATGCGAAGAGTCAGGCTAGATGGAGATAGCTGTGTCTCGCGAGTATCTAGTGGGTAAGGCCTTCCCGTGAGACACCCGTGAGACATTCTGTTCTGCTAGCCTATCTAGTCTGATACACACTTTCTATACCTACACTATTTATACCCATATTACCCACAAATGTTGAGGAGAGCTTCTGAGAGAAAACCCTAGCCAAACAACTTGAGAGTTAGAGATTGTCATACCTACAATTCTCTACACATTTGTTTTGGGAATTGCCTCATCTCTTACCCCTCCATTTCCATACCATTGAGAGGTTGATAGCCCAAACACTTACCACACCCTTTGAGAGTGTCAAGTAAGGTCTTGGTGCTGTTAGGAAGCATTGGAAGAAGCCAAGGATGACAGATGCAACATGAAGCTTGTTGCGGGATCCGGAGAGCTAGACAAGACATGGTTCTGAGAAACCTTGTTGGAGTAGGAGCTTGGAGGGCCTAGGTATATAGGGTAGATTAGCCTTGGAGGGTCTCTTGCTAACCCATGTATCCTAACTGATTGTCTAGTAGATCGATTTCCGCTTGGAGGGCGACGGAGAGGTTTTTCGCTGAGTTCTTCGGTTTCCTCTTCGATAACACATCAGCGTGTTAACTTGTATTTGCATCTTTCTTCCCTACTCTTTTATATACCATTTTACTGTTGTGTTGCTTTGTTTATGGATTAGAGTAGTGTGTTTGTTTGTCCGCTCGCATTTACACTATTCTGCACTTAGTATTAAGTTACTGTAAAATCTATTGAGTCGTAACTTTTAATTGGGGGTCTAAACAGCTTTTGTGTTTTCAACACATTTTCGAGCTTTCAATTGGTATTAGAGCGGGTACACTCACTGTGGTTTTAATACCTGAGTGTGATCCTAGACCTCTGGTGTGCTATGAAAAGTGATTTGGTAAAGACTAACATGAAGCATAGTAAAGGTGTTTGTGAAAATGACTCTATGAGCATGCTTGGAGACTGTTATAGTAATGAGCTTTTAGAGTTATTCAAATCGAATATAAGAGAAGGAATAAACATTTGTGTGATAAAATTGATTGTCTAAAAAGGAAGTTACACTCATCTGTGAATGAAGTAAATAAAATGAGATGTGTTTTGATGGTCAAGAATGTCTCTCTCATGCTTTTCTTTTTGTTCATACTGCATTGAAAGTATTTAATTCATGTTTGTGGTATCTTGACAGTGGTTGTTCAAGGCATATGACAGGAGATAAGTCTCTGTTCAAAACTCTCAAAGAAAAGGAAGATGGTTTTGTGACATTTGGAGATGGTAGTCACTCACAAGTTCTTGGCAAGGGAACCGTGGATATACTAGGATTGCCTTTGTTAACTGATGTGCTGTACATTAAGGGATTGAAAGTGAACTTGCTGAGTATCACTTAGATTTGTGATGAAGACTTCTTAGGCCAATTTTCAAAGAAAGGATGTCTAATTCTAAATGGAGAAGGAGTTCAAGTGTTGAAAGGACTAAGGACCACTGACAATTGTTATGGGGTCATTCCCAAACCAAGCATAGCATGTAAAAGTGCTTGAGTGAATCTTTTGGAGTTGTGGCATCAACGACTTGGACATGCCAATTACAAATAGGTGGCAAAAGTCTCGAAACTTGAAGCTGTGGTTGGTTTACCAAGGTTTGGAAAAGTTGAGAAGAATGTTTGTGGTCCATGCCAATTAGGAAAACAAACAAAGTCAAGCCATCCTAAAATAAACGTAGTTGCTACTTCTCGCCCTTTGGAGTTACTACATGTGGATCTAATGGATCCAACTAGAACAGAAAGCATGGGTGGAAAATCCTATATAATGGTGGTTGTTGATGATTTCTCAAGATATTCTTGGGTGGATTTCCTTAGGAAAAAGTCAGAAGCATGTGACAAGATGGAAAGGCTATGCAAGAGGCTGCAAAATGAAAAAGGAGTTCCCATTGTTAGAATTAGAAGCGATCATGGGAAGGAGTTTGAAAATGCAAAGTTTGAAGTATTCTGCAATGAACATGGCATTAAGAAGGAATTTTTAGCTGCAAAAACTCCACAGCAGAGTGGGGTGGTTGAAAGAGAGAATCGGGTGATCCAAGAAATGGCAAGAGTAATGTTACTCAACAAAAACATTCCACAGAAGTTCTAGGCTAAAGCTGTGAATACATCGTGTCACATTAGGAATAGGATTTACTTCCAAGCAGGAACAAAGAAGACATCGTATGAAATTTGGAGAGAGAAGAAACCAAAAGTGAAATATTTCTGAATATATGGAAGCAAGTGCTACATTCTAAATGATAGGGAGAATCCTGGAAAATTTGATACTAAAAGTGATGAAGGGATATTCCTAGGTTACTCCATAAATAGCCGGGCATATATAGTGTATAATAAGCGCACTAAGACGGTGATAGAATCGATAAATGTGGTCATCGATGACACAATCTCTGAAAAAGATATTGATAATGATGGGGAAGGACAAATTCTTAAGAAGAATGAGGACGATGATAACATGTCTCACGGTGAGGATGCTGAGAAAGAATCACCAAAAGAGCAGTTTATATCTCCTATACCAAGAAGGGTGATTATATCAACTCAAGGATCTCCTAGTCCACTCACCCCTCTGGAAGTTCAACCCCCAATATCTCGTGATGAGGAACCTTCCAATCCTAAAAGACCATCATCAAGGGTAATTCTCAATCATCCCTCAAGCAATGTCATTGGTGAGTTAGATGAAGGACTTCGGTTGAGGAAAAGACTTGCATATAGTGTGAATCATGTGACATAAAACTGCTCTCTTGCTCAGTTTGAACTAAAGAAAGTGGAGGAAGCATTGAAGGATGAGAATTGGGTAGAGTCCATGCACCAAGAGTTGCACCAATTTGTTAGAAATGATGTATGGGAGCTGGTACCAAGGCCCAAGGATACACATGTCATCAGCACCAAGTGGATATTCAAGAACAAAACTAATGAAGATGGTGAAGTTATCCGAAACTAGTCGAGATTGGGTGCTCAAGGATATACTCAAGTTGCAGGCATCGATTTTGATGAGTCTTTTACTCCAGTTGCAAGACTAGAGTCAATCCAAATTCTTCTCTCTGTAGCATGCATTATGAACTTCAAGTTGTATTAAATGGATGTGAAGAGTGCTTTCTTGAATGGATTTTTAAACGAAGAAGTGTTTGTTGAGCAACCAAAGGGGTTTCAAGACCCTCACTTTCCTGACCATGTGTGAAGGCTGAAGAGGGCATTATATGGGCTGAAACAAGCATCAAGAGCTTGGTATGATCGCTTCACCACATACCTCTTAGATCATGGTTTCAAGAGAGGTCAAGCCGATCGAACTTTGTTTGTCAAAAGAGATGAAAACTTTCTCCTTTATGCTCAGGTATATGTGGATGATATTGTCTTTGGATCCACAATTGATCATCTAGCTCATGAATTTTCTAAGGAAATGAAAATGGAGTTTGAGATAAGCATGGTGGGAGAGCTGAACTATTTCCTAGGGCTTCAAGTGAAACAACGAGAAGATGGAATATTCATCTCTCAAGAGAAATATGCCAAAAATCTTGTAAAGCGATTTGGCCTAGACTCTAAGAAGCACACTTCCACTCCCATGAGTTCCTCAGCAAAGCTGAGTTGCAATGCAACATGTATAGAAGTGGATCCAATGCTCTATCGAAGCATGATCGGTAGTCTCTTATATCTCATTGCTAACAGACCAGACATCGCTTTCAGTATTGGAGTTTGTGCCAGATTCCAAGCAGCACCCAAAGAATCACACTTGACTGCGGTCAAATGAATTATTCGCTACATAAATGGCACATCTGATTATGGAATTTGGTATTTAAGAGACTCGAATGAGTGCCTCGCTAGATATTCTGATGCTGATTGGGCCGGGTGTATTGATGATAGGAAAAGTACTTTTGGTGGGTGTTTTTATCTTGGAAATAACTTGGTGTCATGGATGAGCAAAAAGCAGAGTTCAGTCTCTCTTTCAACGGCTGAAGCTGAATACATTGCAGCGACGAGTTGTTGTGCACAATTATTATGGATGAAGAAGCTTCTACATGATTATGTAATCACTCAAGACACTATATGTGTGTTCCGTGATAATACAAGTGCCATAAATTTGTCAAAAGATCCTATCCAAGACTTGAAATCGAAGCATATCGAGATTCGGTACCATTCATTTGAGATCTGGTGGAGGAAAAAACTGTGTATTTGGAGTTCATCACCATTGACAACCAGAAGGAAGACATATTTACTAAACCTCTTGATGGCACGAAGTTTGAGACCTTGCGTAAGACCATCGATGTCGATATCATTCCTTGAACTCTATCTCGTGTGTGAACCTTTTTGCTCTTTGTTGCATACCTATTGTATAAGTCTCACGTGTTTTTGTTTGTTCATGTTTCTTTCACTAGCTTTTGCTTTACTCTTATTTTTGTTGATTTTCATTTCTTGTTCTGTTTTTGAGTGTGTTCAAAAATTCAAAACCCATAAAAATTGAAAAATCTTCAAAAAGTTTGATCGTTTGTTTTGTGTATTTCACATGTAAGTTTGGCTTAGTACCTTTGTACTAATGGCGTAGTGCATTTATGAGCTTGGCTTGTTCTTATATGCACATATGTCTTTGTGGGAGAAATCTTGAAATCTATGTGTGATTGTTGTAAATAGATCTTCAAGCTTGTCATGAATGATTGGTTAATAGTCTTATTGGTCTTGATACTTGCATAGACTTGTGCCTATATATCTTCCCACTTTTATTTTTATGTTTTTGCAAAAGAACTTACCAAATGTAAATCTCAAAGTGAAAAAGAGATTTTGAGTTGCAAAAGCCTTTTGCATATACTAGTATTTGACTAGGAAAAAGGGAAAACGACTTTTGTATTGAAATGTATGGTGCTCAAAAAGCCAAAGGCTAACTCTCATTGTTGAAATATCAAAAATTTCAAGCACCAATCTCAAAAAGAGATGTATTGTCCAAAAAGGATCAAATGTTATGATTTATGCAGAAGTCAAATGAAAAGCTTCTAATTTTTGTAATCATTCTCTTCTGGAAGGTCATATATACTCATTTCTATAATTGAGATAGTCCACTTGACTTAGTACTGTTGTGTATGACTTGATCAAATTGATCATTGAAGCTTCACTCTGGTTTAAGGACTATTCCACACTTGACACTCACCCACAACACACAAGTTTTTGATTCAATGAATGCTTATCTCATTTGTGTGATTGTACATGTTCAAATTGTTAGGATTAATGCCCTTAAATCCTATTGTATGATGCTATGTATGATATTATGTGTGACATTATGTATGACATGATGTAAGACTTAATATTGTAATTAATAAATTTGTTTTGTTATTATCTGAAATAATAGTAACATGAATATTTAGACATTATCATATAGTCCATGAGATGCATAGTATGTGATTTATATGAAAAGTCATAGAAGATATAAATTACAAGTTCTTTGTAAACTCAGAATTTAGTTCGTAGTCGGTGATGAAATTGGGCGTTTCATCTGCGAAGACTATAACGTATCAACTAAGATGATTTGTCTTGATCATGGAAGTGATGACTTCTAGTTGATATGTTGATTTGTTTTAAGAGTTAAAACATATTGAATTGGACTGCTGTGAGATTTATTATTCTTGTAAAGACTGTCAATTGAATAATAAATCTCACGACTTATATTTGCATGAACTCTTAATCCTGAGAGAATAATGGACTTGATCATGAAATGTAGGTTGCTTTGATATATCAGGAGTGAGATCTAAAGTAACGGTCAAAACCTCAGTATATTGGGCAGCCACATTTAGTGTTGATAGAACATATATTCTCAAGATGGAATTCATAGTCTCTTAACGGAGATATAAAATATTCCCTTGAGATAAGTTTAATGGGTTTAGTTATTCAGAGAGTTAGGCCTAACCACTTTAGTAAGAAATTACTAAAGTATATATTTATGAAATTGTATTTCATAAATATATGATGAATAACTTAAAAGGATTAAACTGGGTACTCAAGGATTAAGATGTAGTAATTTACAAAGTGGCAGTCTACATTAATGACTTTGTATTACTACGAATATTTTTTGAAGGGGTTGCATGTACAATAAAGTCTTGGGATATAATTTATAGATAAGGCCTAGAGTGCAACTTTATTTATATAGTGGTATTAAATATAGTTAATGGTAGCTTTGGACTTGTCAAGAGTTGACATAAAAGCCCAAGGCCCATTGGAGCTAGTGTCTTATTGGTCCCTTTTGGTCCCATTCCAAGCCACACACTTAAGCCCAATTGGAAATGCCCAAAAGGTCAGCCCAATTAGATAATTGGTTAGATACAAAGGGAAAAACGTACATAATTTTATGGATGAGAAAACATCATTGTGAAAGTGTGTAGGTGAGTGTATGTCACTCTAAAAAATTCTTCCTTTGTAACCAATTGAGAGTCCACACTTCTTGGGCGTTAGTGGAATTGGAGTGAAGATTAAAAGTATTCCCAAGTGCTTCGATATTTGTTTTTGAAATTCACCGCTTCAAGGTATGCTCTTTTATACTTGAATTCTGAAATTTACATAGTGCATGTTATAGATTGTGAATGAAGTAGATCCGTTTAACTTTTTGCTGCGTATATGCATAATTTGTGATTCTAACACTATTTTCATCTTTTATTTTCAGATTATGCAAAATCTGTGCTTAGGGTTTTGAAAATTGGGGATTTTCGAAAATTGGGTTGGGATTCTAAATTTTGTGAAAATTTTTTCAATTCTTTGATTGGGCTGAGTCCTATTTGGTGTTTGTGCATCTATGTTGGCCACTTGTGGTAGTTTGAGCATGTATTGAGGCATTTTTCCATATGTTCATGGTTTTTACATAAATGTTTTGCATTGTTGCATTTCATGTGTTTGACAGATTGTCTAGATGACACTTCTGTGTTGTTTTGGACTTAACTGAGTTCCAATATTTGGTTTTGGTCTTGTTTGATCATATGAACCATGTTTTGATCAATTTTTGTGTGTTTTACACACTTTGTTTTCTTTGTGCCTCAATGTCATGCCATGCACACACTAGGCACTCTCTAGGGCCTCTCTAGGCACACTCTTCATGCATCTTAAGATGCACACACATGCACCAGCACATGCACAGCCTATGCACACATAGACACACTCACTCTATTCATGCATTGTAATTATGTTTACATGCTTTAACACCTTTAGCATGCTGATTATGTCTGTTTGCTCTACTTTGAAATGACTTCATTTATGTTTGATTTAGCATGAATTTAATCTTCTTTTTTTTTTGCTTTGTTTTATGGTGTTGCACTTGGTTCTTTTTTGGTTTTGGTGTTATACAGATGGCTCCTACTAAGCATGCAACCACCAAGAAATCATCCAAGCGTGCCCGCATTGATTCTGATAATTTCAAGTCTGCCGAAGTTGATATAAAGTATAATGACTGCTATAAGGACAAAACAATCATCATGGAAAGGGTTGTGCAACTAGAATCACTTAAGGGCACTTTCATACTTGAAGTGTTTAAGGAGAGAACTTGGACCAAATTGCTAAACCCAGTTGGGGTTGTCTACTCAGAAATAATCAAAGAGTTTTTCTCAAATGCTGCTGTCAATAGGGATCGTATCGAGTGCTGGGTAAGGCACAAAGAATTTTTAATTACAAGGGAGATCATCCAAGAATTTTTAGAGGTTTGTCCTCCATCTTAGCCAATTACAGTGCCATATAAGGACAGATTGGGTTATATTGATGAAATGATACGGATACTTGGTGGCACACCAAAGAAAACGTCCATGAACACAATACCATTCTCACCAGAGATGAGGGCTTTGGCATATGTAATGATTCACAACTTGTATCCGGTCACCAACCTCACTACACTATCAGCTCCAAGGACAAGATTTCTGTATGATCTCTTTACCCATAAAGAGATAGATATTTGTGGACATATCATCCATGTATTGAAAAAGAGCATTGAGAAACAGAATTCAAGGACTGTAATGCCTTTTCCCTCATTGATTATGGGATTGATTGCTAAGGCAAAACTGAAACTCCCGAGTGGTTTGACAGTAGTCCAGAGGGACTATCCCATTGGTCACACACAGTAAATAGGAGCACAGCTCACATCAAGGGATCTAAAACAGGTGTGCATACGATACCATGGGATTGAGTTGAGGACGAGGGTGGTGATACTGAGGAGGAGATTAATAGATTTACTTCTTCTCCAAAGTCCTCAGCATAGCCATCCTCTTCTGCACCAGCACGAGGACCAGACAGACTCAATCGCCTTCTTGATAGAGTGGATCAGATGTTTACCATGTTAAACTCCTATATGCAGCACACAACGACCCAATTTGCGTACATCCAGGGACAGATCACTGCACTATCTTCTCAGATTGAGGATTTGTCTATGGCGCAGGGATCAGATTTAGAGTTTGACTAGTTCTAGCCTCTTTGGCCATTCCAGTCAAAAAGGGGGAGAAAATTTTGAGGGGGAGCTACGGGGGAGTTGCGGAAGAGCTTGCACATTGTTAGGGGGAGCATAGGCTTATTCTTAGAAACATTGGTTTTTGGTTCACAGGCTGTTTACTTTTAGTTTTTATAACTACTTTTAGCTACTGTTTTTACTGTTTTTGTTTAAAGCTTTGATACTCTGTTTTATATTTCAGTTTATATTCAGTATTTGTGATTAATCTCTATGCTTTGTAGCATTGTTTGTGTACTTTTAAGATATTGCCTATATGTCTTAAGTACTTCACTCTTGTGGCCTAGTAGGATCTTGTATCCTAGATGCAAATACTTCGTGTATTTTGCATTGGTTGAGTGTTGGACATGCAATTGATCCTTGGGATTGTTCTTAACTGCGTTGCGTGTTTGGATGAGCATTTACTTGCTAAATGTTCATTGTGGTCATTCTTTAATGACTATTTTTGTTTGATCAAGATATGCTTACATGTTTACTGTGTTTACAAACTTGATTGCACTTTACTTGCTCATGTACATACCTTGTGTTCAACTTGTCATAAGCTTAATGAAAGTTTTGTTTGTGTGCAAGTGTTTTAGGTTACAGTTATTTACTTGCAAGTGCTTCACAGCTTTTAGATTAGGTGTGAGTGAGTTTTTCCTTTGTTCCTAAACTCATGTTTAAGTCTAGAGTCTGTTTTAGGGGTTTTGTCATGGAATAGCCAAAAGGGGAGATTGTATTGTGTTTTGTTGGCCTATATTCCATGCCAAATTTGATTGTAATGTTATTCAATATTTTGTACCCAGTATTTATTGTGGGATTTCATTGTAAGGCTTGTGTGTTAGAGAGAGAGTGTGTGAAGACTCAAGCAACTGAAGACTGAAGAGTGTGTAAGCATCTCGCGAAAAGAAGCATGTGCCTTGCACATGACTGGAATGCGAAGAGTCAGGCCAGATGGAGATAGTTGTGTCTCGCGAGTATCTCGCAAGTAAGGCCTTCCAGTGAGAGACCCGTAAGACATTCTGTTCTGCCAGTCTGTCCAGTCTAATACACACTTTCTGTGCCTACACTATTTATACCCATATTACCCACAAATGTTGAGGAGAGCTTCTAAGAGAAAACCTTAGCCAAACAACTTGAGAGTTAGAGATTGTCATACCTACAATTCTCTACACATTTGTTTTGGGAATTTTCTTATCTCCTACCTCTCCATTTCCATATCATTAAGAGGTTGATAGCCCAAACACTTACCACACCCTTTGAGAGTGTCAAGTAAGGTCTTGGTGCTGCTGGGAAGCATTGGAAGAAGCTAAGGATGGCAGATGCAACATGGAGCTTATTGCGAGATCCGGAGAGCTAGACAAGACACGGTTCTGAGAAGTCTTGTTGGAGTAGGAGCTTGGAGGGTTTAGGTACAGAGGGTAGATTAGGCTTGGAAGGTCTCTTGCTAACCCATGTATCCCAACTGATTGTCTAGTGGATTGATTTTTGTTTGGAGGGTGGCGGAGAGGTTTTTCGTCGAGTTCTTTGATTTCCTCTTCGATAACACATCGGTGTGTTATCTTGTATTTGTATCTTTCTTCCCTACTCTTTTATATTCCATTTTACTGCTGTGTTGCTTTGTTTATGGATTAGAGTAGTGTGTTTGTTTGTTCGCTCGCATTTACACTATTCCGCATTTAGTTTTAAGTTAGTGTAAAATCTATCGAGCCATAACTTTTAATTGGGGGTCTAAACAGCTCTTGTGTTTTCAACACATTTTCAAGCTTTCAGACTAAAGCAAGCATATGAATCATAAAATATCATCTTTGATCAAGAAATCAAATTGTTTGATTTTGATCAAGTATTAAAAGGCCTTATGTTTGTAAAAGCTATATAGACTAATAAATCTCTTAATGTATGTTGATGATATTCTAATCATTTAGAATGATGTAGAGTTATTGTCATCAATAGAGTTTTTGTTGTCTAGTCCAGTGTGATATAAAGTACTTGAGAAAGACTGGTCACATCCTAAGAATTAAAGTTTGTTAAAATTTAGAAATTAGGATGTTGGGTCTATCTCAAACTGCTTAAATAGATTAGAATCTAGCCAAGTATAGCATGTAATACTTCAAGAAATGATTCTTTCCTTTTAAGTTTGAAGTTCCTTTATAAAGGACTATAGTCCTAAGACATATAAAAGGAAGAGCATATTAAGACTATTTCTTATACCAAGTTGATAGGAAGTCTTTATGCTATGCTATATATTAGGCTAAATATATATTTTGTAGTGGGCATGGTAAGCAAATATCAATTGAATCTAATATCACTTAGTTAATATCTTAGAAGAATGAGGGATTATATGCTTGTCCACCAAAGTGAGGTTTTGATGGTTACTGGATGTAAAAATACTGACTTGTAGTTTGATTGTGATTCATGAAGTTGAAGTTTGATTGTTGGGGTTTATACCCTAAAATCCAATTTATTGGCATGTCATAAATAATTAAATTGTTTAATTATATAAGACTATTTATAAATGAACTAATGAGACATTATCTTAGTCCATGAGATGCATAGTATATGATTTATGTAATTTAGTCACTGAAGATATAAATCACAAGTTCTTTGTAAACTCAGAATTTTAGTTCGTAGTTAGTAATGAAATTGAGCATTTCATTGCGAAGACTATAACATATCAACTAAGATGATTTGCCTTGATCATGAATGTGGAGACTTTTAGTTGATATGTTGATATGTTTTAAGAGTTAAGATATATTGAAGTGGACCATTGTGAAATTTATTATTCTCCTAATGACTGTCATATGAATAATAAATCTCACGACTTCTATTTACATTAACTCTAAATCCTAAGAGAATAATGAACCTGATCATGAGGTGTAGGCTGCTTTGATATATCAGGAGTGAGATCTAAAGTCATAATCAAAACCTCAGTATGTTGGGCAACCGCATTTAACATTGATGAAATATATATTCTCAAGATGGAATTCATAATCTCTTAATGGAGATATAAAATATTCTCTAAAGATAAGTTTAATGGGTTTGGTTATTCAAAGTATTGGGCCTAACCACTTTAGTAAGGAGTTACTAAAGTATATATTTATGAAATTGAATTTCATAAATATATAATGAATAACTTAAAGGATTAAACTGGGTACTCAAGGATTAAGATGTAGTAATCTTCAAAGAGGCAGTCAACATTCATGACTTTGTATTACTACGTATATTTTAATGAAGGGGTTGCATGTATAATACAGTCTTGGGATATAATTTATTAATAAGGCCTAGAGTGCAATTATATTCATATAGTGGTATTAAATATAATTAATGGTAACTTTGGACTTGTCAAGAGTTGACAGAAAAGTCCAAGGCCCATTGAAGCTAGAGTCATATTTGTTCCTTTTTAGTTTCACTCCAAGCCACATACTAAAGCCTAATTGGAATGGCCCAAAAGGCTAGCCCAATTAGATAATCAGTTATATATAAGAAGATAAATATACAAAATTTCTTAAGGGCTTTCAATAAGGTTTTTCATTAAAATCATATAAGGAATAAATTGGTTTGTATGTGAGTGTAAGACACTCTCTTATTCTCCCCTTGGGGTGAAGATTAAAAGTGTTCCCAAGTACTTCTAATCTTTTGGTTTTGAATTTCACTATACCAAGGTACGCTCACTTGTTCTTAAATTCTAAAACTTACACAGTATATGTTATTAATTGCGAATGAAGTAGATCCGTTAATTTTCTGCTATGTATGTTTTGTATGCAATACAAACATGTATTTTTCCAACAAGTACTTAGGAACATTTGGGCTTACATCTCTTCAGTTGCTCCCAAGGGTTGCATGGCCCTCATGTACATCTTCAAGTGGGACTTGTGGTAGTTGGTGCCATCAAATTTTCCCAAGACTGGCATTTTGAACTTAGGGGGTAGCCTCACATCCGAAAAGAAAGAAAGTGATTAATAATCTATGAGATCATCCAGCCTCCTTGGCCTTTTGATCATTTCTTCCATCTTGTTCATCTTCTCGTTAATCCTTTTTTCATGTTTTGTGATGGGGGAAGCTTGATCAATCTTGTCTCCTTCTTGGCCATTCTTCATGATAGGCCAAGAATGTATTGACCCTATGTGATAAATTAACCAATTGATTTAGCCAAGTTAATTAATTAATTCAATTAACATGCAAAACGTGTGGTAGCACAAACAAATCACCAACTAAGTAAATATGCAGTGGAAAATAAAGTTGACATGGTGATTTGTTTACGAATGGGGAAAACCAACATGGCAAATACCCCACCTAGTGATTTTAAGGTCACCACTCCCGAGAATTCATTATTATCACAACAAGTGGTTACAAGTAAAAGAATCACAGTACCTTATACCAACCTACAGTTGAACCCTTACCCCAATACCCAATTGGACTTGTTCTGTAGTGACAATCTCTCCCTTTTCAATGCACGGCTCCCAGTACGTGACTAACCAATTTGATGTGTGGATCCTAGTACGTGGCTTACTCGCCAACTTGAGAAAGATGTTAACTGCAAAGTTCTTCAGTTCATCACACGATGAAGATCACAAAACTCTTTGGTTACAAAACCCTATGGTGTACAAATACAAAAGCTTGTTCAAGAGAAAGATGGACTAGGGCAAATTCTGTGTCCGGTCACAATTTGCATGAACACAACTTTGCTTCACACTTGCACAACCTTTGACGGCCCTTAAAATAATCCTTATATATGTTTAGGGTTGTGAGAAAAGAAAGTCCAAACATATATACACGGATTGGATGAAAATTAGAGCTGAAAATCTGTTTTTCAAAAACCTTGATAGATAACTTATTTATCAAGCTAGCTGTCGAGCATCGAGCTTTAACAACTTTTAAGCCTCGATAGATACTAGTTGTCGAGATTTAAAATCCAGCACTTCTTCACTTGTTTCTTAGACAGACTTGCATAGCTTTAACACTCGAACTTGAAACCTTGTTCCTTGAAGTATTAAACACATCATAGATCTACCAAAATACAAGTAAAGTGCGTTTTGTTAAAAGATTAGCCAATTACGTAAAATATTGACATATGTTCCTAACATAATTCACATATGTCCTAACACAAACATGAAAGCAAAACACACAAGTAATGCAAAAACAAAAACAAGAATGGGAGAGAGAGAAAAAGTGACAGAATCATTTGGAGCCTTTTTCCTTCCACACCACGGAAGAACCTTTCCGTTTAGCAAACCCTTGATCTAGCGGTGTGGGGGAAGAATTGAAACCGTTCAAGTTCGAAAGGAACATGAGAGATTTGAAAAGATCTCCAAGAGGAGCAAAGGAGGATGGAAACTGGTTCTGGTTTCCCAACGAGATCATGCTGTAGCTTTGTTGAGTGACTAACCACTTATAGCAATGCTCCAATGGTCTGATTTGCTTCATCAAACTTTGTGGAAATTTCTTCTCGTTCAAGCTCCACTTCACTGAGCTTCTTGGTGGCCAACCTATACAACTTCTCATGTTTTTCCGAGACCTTGTATAATTTTGCATAGGCCGTGTGGATGTCATCTTGTTCATCCATCTTTTCAAACTTAGACTCCACCAAGTCTTCTTCTTCATCCACTTCTTCTACACTCCCCTCAGTATGATTTATGGTAGTAGTGAAAGCATTTAGGATTCCATCATCCTCATTATCAGAATCATTCTCAGGCTCAGTGTTGCTTAACGTAGCAGTAAGTGCCTTGCTATTCCCAATAGTCTTGAGATATGTAGGGCATTCTTGTTTCATATGACCAAAGCCCTAACACCCAAAGCACTTTAGTCTTGAGGGAATAGTGTACTGACCGCAATCCCTAGCATCCTTCTTCCCTTTGACTTGGCTTTTGAACTGCGAAGAATTGGATTGCTTTCGGTCCTTGTCAAATCCTTTCGCGTTGGCATTCTTTATAAACTTCTTTAACTACCTTATGATATAGGATTTCATCTTAGAATCTTCATCGTCTGAAGACTCATTAGTGTCACTGCTTTTGGCCTTCAATGCCACGCTCTTGCTCTTGCTTGATTTCTCAATCCGTTTCAAACCTAACTCATAGGTCTACAGATTGCCAACCAACTTTGTTAAAGGAATTTTGTCAATATCATTTGATTCCTCAATTGCGGTGATCTTGGAATGAAATCTCTCGGGTAAAGATTTGAGCACCTTTCTCAAAATTTTGGGTTCAGGAATAGTTTCCCCAAGATTAAAGGCTGAGTTCATTATGTCCTTGAGCTTGGCATAGAACTCATCGAATGACTGCTCCTTCTCCATCTTAATCTCTTCAAAGCTCATAGTAAGCCTCTGAAACTTTGAATCCTTGACTGCCTTGTTTCCTTCATAGGTTTTCTGGAGAATGGTCCATACTTCCTTAGCAGTTTCAGTAGAGGATATCTTCTTGAACTCCTCATTCGTGACTACACTACATAGAGCATTCAATGCCCCGCTGTTGAAGTTTTCCGCCTTGATTTTAGCATCATCCCAATCAGTCGGCACTTCTGTAGGCTTGGTCCAGCCTATCTCTATAGCTTGCCACACCTTTTCATCTAATGACTACAAGAAAGCTCTCATGCGTACTTTCCAGTAAGCATAGTTAGTACCATCAAATAAAGGAGGTGTAATAAGAGACTGTCCTCTATCCATGACAAACAGGGGTCAATGGATCACATAGCAAAGAGTAACTCTAATCAGAGTGTGCCTGTTCTGATACCACTTGATAGGCCAAGAATGTATTGACCCCTTATGATAAATTAACCTATTGATTTAGCTAAGTTAATTAATTAATTCATTTAACATGCAAAATGCGCGGTAGCATAAACAAATCACCAACTAAGTAAATATGTAGCGGAAAATAAAGTTGACATGGTGATTTGTTTACGAATAGGGAAAACCAACACGGCAAAAATCCCACAGGGTGATTTTAAGTTCACCACTCCTGAGAATTCACTATTATCACAACAAGCGGTTACAAGTAAAGGAATTCCAGTACCTTATACTAACCTACAGTTGAACCCTTACCCCAATACCCAATTAGACTTATTTTGTAGTGACAATCTCTCCATTTTCAATGCACGGCTCCCAGTATGTGACTAACCAACACGATGTGCAGATCCCAGTATGCGGCTTACTCACCAACTTGAGAAAGATGTTGGCTGCAAAGTTCTTCAGTTCATCACACAATGAAGATCACAAAGCTCTTTGGTTATAAAACCCTATGGTGTACAAACACAGAAGCTTTTTTAAGAGAAAAAAGAACTAGGGTAAATTTTGTCTTCGGTCACAATTTGCATAAACTCAATTTTTCTTCAGACTTATGCAACCTTTGACGGCCCTTAAAATAATCCTTATATATGTTTAGGGTTGTGAGAAAAGAAAGCCCAAACATATACACACGGATTGAATGAAAATCAGAGTTGAAAATCTGTTTTTCAAAAACCTCGATAGATTGCTTATCTATTGAGCTAGTTGTCGAGCATCAGGCTTCAGTATCTTTTAAACCTCGGTAGATACTAGTTGTCAAGCTAGATGATTTAAAATCTAGCACTTCTTCACTTGTTTCTTGGACAAATTTGTATAGCTTTAACACTCGAACTTGAAACCTTGTTCCTTGAAGTATTAAACACATCCTAGATCTACCTAAATACAAGTAAAGTGCATTTTGTCAAAGAATTAGCCAATTACATAAAATATTGACGTATATTCCTAACATGATTCACATACGTCCTAACATTTGCGGTCCTTCATTACTCGTTTCAATGGGGAAGCCCTAACGGTGAACGAGATGGACGTCAAATTGTTATTGGCAGCCTTCCATAATGGAGTTAACTTTGATTTATTCATCCATATGAGCAACAGCCTTAAACCATGGCTGAACTAGTCCATTCGGCCTAAAACTTCATGAATGCAGAAGACGCAATTATAGCTAAGAAAAGGAAGAGAGCCGAGCGAATGGAAGCAAATCTCCCGCGCCATCCTGAGCAGGGTCCTCATCCAAAGAAAGCATGGACGAGAGAGAAGAAAGATTGAAACAATAAGAAGGCAAGTTCTTCAGCACGGAGTCAGCAATACACACCCTTGAACAAGTGCTTATGCAAATCAAGGATTATCCTTCCTTGAAGTGGCTGGAAAAAATGAAGGGAGATCCCAACAAACACAATAGGAACAAGTATTGCCGTTTCCACAGTGATCATGGACATGACATGAACGAATGTTTTGATTTGAAGCAACAAATAGATAATCTCATCAGGCAAAGAAAATTGAGAAATTTCCTTGGACGAGATCACAAGGAAGAAAAATTGAAGGAAAAGCTAGAAAAGTCATCACGACCCTCACTTGGAGAAATAAGAGTTATCATAGGAGGGACCTTGATAGGACAATCTTCTAAGTTAAGAAAGACATACCTGAAGGTAGTGCAAAATGTCTAATTTTTAGGACGATCCTTAAGGACGAGGATAACAGATGAGAAAGCCATTACATTCATGGACGAGGATGCTAAAAGGGTTCACAACCTGCATGACGACGTGATCGTCATCACTTTGCTTATTGTTGATTATACAACTAGAAGGGTGTTGGTGGACAATAAAAGTTCGATAGACATCTTATATTACCTTGCTTTTCAGCAAAGGAGAAGGATGAGATCAACTCTGTCTAGTAAATTCACCCTTGGTAGGATTTGGAGGGATGAAAATGCAGCCCATGGGCATTATTACGTTACTTGTGGTGGTAGGAGCATACCCACAACAAATAACCAAAGAAGTAAGCTTTCTTGTCGGGGACTGTTCGTTGTCATACAACGCTATCATTTGAAGACCGGTTTTAAACGGTTGGAAGGCAATAACATCTACTTACCATTTGTTTGTTAAGTTCCAAACAAATTACAGAGTGGGTCAAGTGCAAGGAGACTAGTTATTCGCTAGAGAATGCTATCTAGTCGTGTTGGCCATGGATGAGCACGTGCAGACAATGAGCATAGAAGAGAGAAGGGTTACCACGGAGCCCACGGAAGTGTTAGAAGATATTCCTTTGGAAAAAAGCAACCCCGAGAAGTTCACAAGGAATGGAACAAGCATGGAATTGAAGACGAAGCAAGACCTTGTCCATTTTTTAAAGAAGAGCATGAATGTGTTTCCATGGAGTCATGAGGACATGCCGAGTATTAACCCAAGTGTAATCACCCACCATCTGAACGTGTATCCTTCCTCCAAGCTTGTGCATCAAAAGAAGAGTGTTTTTGCTCCCAAACGAGATATAGCTATTAAAGAGGAAGTCCAGAAGTTAACCATCACAAAATTTATCCAGGAAGTTTACTGCCCGGATTGGTTGGCCAATTAGGTGATGGTCAAGAAAGCTAACGGTAAATGAAGGATATGTGTGGACTTCACCGATTTGAACAAAACTTGTCCAAGGGATAGCTATTTGTTGCCATGCATTGACCAGCTAGTGGACTTAACTGCGGGTCATAAATTGTTAAGTTTCATGGATGCCTTCTCAGGCTATAATCAAATAAGGATGGGCGAGGTAGACCAAGAGAAGACATCTTTCATTACCAGCCAAGGTTTGTTTTGCTACAAAGTGATGCCCTTCCGAATGTGGAAATTTATGTAGATGATATGCTGGTAATAAGGGTGTGCATGGGTCGGGTTGGGTCGGGTTGAGGGGATTTTTTGACCTAACCCGCCATGGTGGGTCAAAACAAATTCAACCCAACCCAACCCATCATATAAGTCCAACCTAACCTAACCCAACCCACATGGGTCGGGTTGAACCCGTGGGTTTGACAAATTTTTTATTATTATTATTAAATTGAGTAGAAAAAAAATATAAATATTAATATATTAAAAAAAACCTAAAGATTAGTATCAATGTAACTCTTTAAAGGCAAATAACACTAATGACTAAACAACAATAGTAATTTATTAGGGTTTGTGTGAACTAATTAGTTTTTATATAGGATAGGAAGAACTGGTTATTTTAAAAAATTTATTAATTATATAATATTATAGTTATATATATATATATATATATATATTAAATTAGTATGTAGGAGGAACCGAGGAAGTGCTGCTCTACAACTATTTTTTTTTTTTTAAATTATTAAATATATAATATATATTTAAATATATATATAAATGCCCTACAACTGATTTAAAAAATATATTAAATATTTAATATATTTTAAATATATATTAAATATGGGTGGGTCGGGCCAGGCCTGACGGGTTTGTAATTTTATGACCTAAACCTAACCCGACCCGCTATAAAAAATAAAAAAATCTGTAACCCAACCCAACCCACTAAGCCTTAAAAACCGACCCAACTCGGCGAGTCGGGTTGGATTTGGCGGGTCAGCGGGTTTTCTGCACACCCCTAGCTGGTAAAGAGTTTGGACGAGGAAAAGCATCTAGATGACCTTCAAGAAACCTTTAATACGCTTAGACGATATAACATGAAGTTGAATCTGAGCAAATGCACTTTTGGAGTCTCGTCTGGTAAGTTTCTTTGGTTCATGGTTTCACATAGGGGAATTAAGGCGAATATCAAAAAAATCAAGGCAATACTAAACATGAAACCACCAAGCAACATCAAAGAAGTCCAATCTCTTATCGGACGAGTTACTGCCCTTAACAGGTTCGTCTCTAAAGCTACTTACAAGTGCTTACCATTTTTTAAGGTTCTTAAGAAGGCATTTGAATGGATGGACGAGTGTCAAAAGGCCTCCAAGACCTCAAGGCCTACCTTATAGCAGCTCCTCTACTAAGCCCATTTATACCAAATGAAGAGTTATATTTGTATTTAGTGGTATCCTCACATGTAGTGAGTTCAATGTTGAATAGAAAAGAAGGGAAGATATAGAAATCAGTTTATTATACAAGTCGAGCACTAAGAAGGGTAGAAGGATGATACCCAATGATGGAAAATCTAGCCTTTACTTTGGTCACGGCTTCTAGGAAGTAAGGCATTACTTTCAGGCTCATGTCATAAATGTCTTGACAGATCATCTAGTAAAGAAGGCAATAAACAAATTGGAAGCCGCAGGATAACTAATCC